>OX376186.1:10100341-11355940 GCA_947363905.1 Lithophane semibrunnea
CCTTGCTCTTGGTCTATTTGGTGTCAAGATGTACAGTCGCATGCAACTGTTTTACCAGTGTACAATGTTAAGCTCTAATTAACTTTAGAAAAATAAAAAAACGATCGTACCTTTAGTAAAATGTTTAACATACTTAAACGTTGAAAACGTTTGTCAATTTATTGTAATCAAATTTTATTTTATAAAAAAGAAATTTCCAAAAAGTTCGTTTGATGTGTGTTGTATTTGTGTGTGTATTTTGAGGTTATTGTGAGTGATGTCTTCTGTTGTCGAAATAATATAAAATTGACTACCTTAAAGTTATTGTACTTACAGAATGTTACAAATACCTACTTAATCAATATTATGAAAAGATACAGTTTGTGAGTTTGTATGTTAGGGGTAATCTCCGGTCCTGGCAGGGTTGCGGAATAGTCCGAAAGGGATACCGGGACCCTGGCAACAGGCAACTGAAGGGACACGGATGGGTTTTAGTCAGTAAGAGTCTGACACGCCCTTCCGCTCCGCCCAGATCGGGAGAAGTCATTTGATGATTTCCCACCAAAAAAAAAAAAGGGGTAATCTCCGGTACAACTGATCTGATTTTGAAAATTCTATCATTCGTACTTTGATTAAACTGGCTGACTTTAACTTACATGACGGGCAACTCGTTCTAAGTAGCTCGTCTGTACTTACACGCGCATCTAACTCTTTCTTACTTACCGTAAATGAAACGGAGCCCAGAGATCTATCTGCCAGCGACCAATTGGTAAATGCACATTGTGTTATATAATTAAATAATTAAATTTTTTTTTTATTGTAGATTTGTTTATAGGTAATGAATACAGCTTTCCTTTGGTGGTTGAAATTAGAGAATAAGTATATATTTATTTAATTCGAAACAAACATTCCTCCATAAGACGTCATAGATACTGTCTAGAAACTACATAAAGAATGTTGTACTTGCTTGTACCACTGTATGGGGAAATTGAATTCTTTAATATCTTTGAACCAGTGACCGACAAATTCAACATATTTGGCGACTAATTATGCGAGAAAACAGATCTTCGCTAGGTGCCCTAGTTTTTGAGATATAAATGTGGCCCTGCTGGGGAGACTCTCTCCAGATCGGCCACCTATAAACCCTTATATTTTTTGAACCAGTGACCGACAAATTCTAATATTTGGCGACAAACTATGGGAGAAAACAGATTTTCGCTAGGTGCCCTAGTTTTTGAGATATAAATGTGGCCCTGCTGGGGAGACTCTCTCCAGATCGGCCACCTATAACCCTTTATATCTTTTGAACCAGTGACCGACAAATTCTGATATTTGGCGACAAATTTCTACAAATTAGCGACAAATTTTTTGTGTAATCAAAATTAAAATCCCTGATGGTGGCCCTGCCAGAGTCAGTGACACTATAATTACATTTTGTATTGTTGGAAGACGTTAGTAAATAAAAAATCACCTAATCGTCACAGGCCGCCACGAAGAATAAAACATGGTACCTATTATCGTGTTGTCCAACTTTCCTTTACCAAAATAAAACACCTGTAGATAAATAGGACCAAGGGCTGTATTATGACGTATTATGTGACCATTTTTCCAGTGTGAGAGACGGAGCTATAAAGGGTGTAAGGTAAACACCGTTGTCACTCAAACCATGGGTAGTTGACTAAATATAAAAATAAATGACTGAGTCACAACAAACAATAAACATTATTTTCATTAAAAGACTTTAAAAAATTCTATCCGACACCGTCCGCAAATTCATGGATATGCGCCCGAGGTCGCCGCCCCTCCTACCTACCTACACAACACATGAATAAATACACAATAGCGGTCGCACTCGCGGCCGGTCAGGTCACATCCCACGACCCCGCCCGTGTTGAGACGTAAGTTCTTTGCCCTAGCGCGTATAGTGAAATAATCTTGAGATAAAAAGTAGATTTCCTTAAAAAAAAAAGTTGTAATTTTCCATTGATTTCACGTTCTATAAATGAAACCAAACCACTGATTTCAAGGATAACAGTGTTTACTCTAACACCCTGTATAAGGCTGTTGGCACCATCCTTTGCTCGCAGTGGAATAATGATGGCATTAATACTTCATAATACGGCCCCTGTAACTTGGTAATTACGGAGAAATACATGTTACCTGCTTAGGTACATGGAAAAGGATTCAACGAATGCATGACCTCCCCCTTTTCCTGCAGTTGGTTAAAAATCTACTTACAGACTGATAGGAAGATTCACTTTGTAAATCCCACACCTTTAGTAAACATTGTTGGTAGCCCTGACCGCACACAGGCGGAAGTTTCAAATATTCATCATGACACCCTTTTTTTGTTGGTCTGAGCATGACACAGATATTGGTGCCGATTCTCTTGTCACAAAATTCTCTAAACTAAACTTAAAATCACAAAAATTTAGTTTAGTCCTGTCAAACGACCAAACTTATTCTGAAATAGACTCTATCTGACACAACTTAACTATAATTTAGTTTGACAGCACTAAGCTGGCACTGAGGTAGGTAAGTGAGATAATAGTTTAGTGAAAATGCTATTCTGAATTTGACGATTTAACCTAAAATTTTGTCCTATATCTATGATCCTCTAACTAAATCTGACTAGTTTTAATCGCGATTAAAAATACCTATGTGGAATAAAATTAGATGTTATGAACTAAAATTCAAACCGACACCTCGACTTCAGTTGCAAAACAGTACTGTATCTTTTTTATTTTCTTTTGCTGATATCTTGAAAATGGTGTGTCCTATCGCAAAAATAATGAAAATTTCGACCCCCTATAGGAAACCCTTAAACCCCTGAGGCTCAACATGTTGGTAATTTTTTTGTTTTTTTTTTGCATATTTTCCATACAAAATGTGAAAGATTCCATAAAAAATCACGTCGAAGGTGCTGTCTCGGCAAGCCTCCGGCTCTAAAAAAAAATCACGGGGTAGGGAAAACAAGTACCAAGTGTCAAAATAATTTAAAAATTGAGAGATGTTTTTTGGCAGAATAGCGTTAAGATTCTCATAGCCAAAAGTAAGGAATTTTAGTGATAGTTTAGTTCGGTGTACAACAGAATCGGCACCAATATAATACTACGATCATGATTTTCTGATTGTATCCACAACAGGTCAAATAAAATTGGCAACAATGTCAGATAATACTTAATTTTTAGGGTTCCTCAGGTGTCGTAATAATACCTACTGAAGAGATAATTAGGTACCAACCTAAATCCCAATTAAATCCTATTCTTGAATGAGTAAGTAGGTATGAGTTACGGAAATGATACCGACAGTCAGGCTTCAAAACAACACTAATTTAAATAAATTATGAAAAAAGTGTACCTACCTACCTACAAAAAGAAAATTAGTAGGTACGGTACTTAGTAATTTTAATATTTCGTCTGTTCGTTCGTTTGCTGGTGTGTGTGTCGACCTGAGGCCTTAGTGCGAGTTTCTTTTAACTATCTTCACGTTACGCATCGACCGCGTTCGGCGCTCCGATTGGCCCTTCACTGGCCTTGGTGAAGGGCCAATCGGAGCCCCGAATGCGGTCGATTATGGAATGCAATTCAAATATGAATATGAATATGAATACCTACATAGCTTGCTTGAACTTTGGGCAAATTATGCGCATCCCCGACGAGTCATGTGAAATTACACCTGGCCAGGTTTTATTCTCATAGTTTTATTGTTACCTAGATGCATCTCGGTAATTACATTGTAGACAATATACTAAAAGTTACTGAAGTACCTAGCTACCAACCTACTTAGATGCCTCCTATTAGGCACTGGGATAAAGCAGTGTCTTAAGTGACGGTAGGGATGCAAGAAGTGCCAAAAAGTATCGTTATAATATCGAATCGATATTTAAATGAATAGGTATATTGATATCGATTTCGAGATGAAGAAAAAAAAATTACAAGATATTATTTTAACAGTAGGTAAGTTTACTTAGTTATGTACATCGGTTTAATTTTATAAAAAATATTTTTGTACTTACTTAGGTAGGAAACTGTATGAAATTCAATTGTTTGTTTTTTATTCATATACTTTTAAATACAAACCAAGAACATACCTAATTATATTTCTAATGGTCAATCATAAATTAATAAAAGTGAAAGCGTAACAAACAAACAAGCTCACTTTCGGATTTATAATATTAGCTGTTGCCCGCGACTCCGTCTGCGATCCACGATGAAAAGTAGCCATGTCCTTCTCCGGGTCATGGTCTACCCATGTGCCAAATTTCATCCAAACAAAGTCACATTTACATTTATATTTAGTTAGCACTTTTAGGATTTGATACCTACTTACATTTTCGATTAGGTACCTACTTGATATTTTATATCAAGTTAATACTTAGGTTTCTGCAAAAAGTTATCGATGTACTGGTGGCGGCATCTACATCGCCACATGCGAACTACGCATCAAAGACCTGACGTCACACAAAAAACCTGCATCGCGCATTTCACAGAGCACTATACAGGGTGTTAGGGTAAACACCGTTATCCTTGCAACCAGTGGTTTGGTTTCATTTATAGAACGTAAAATCAATGGAAAATTACAACTTTTTTTTTAATTTTTTTGATCTAAATTTTACCACAAGAGACGCAAGTTCGTTGCCCTATGCGCTAGGGCAACGAACTTGCGTCTCAATACGGGCGGGGGGTACGGAATGTGACCTGACCGGCAGCGAGCGCGATCCATCCCTTAGTCAGTCAGCTGTTTCGCTAGCAAGCACGGTGTCAGATATAAACTTTTTAAAATCTTTTAATGAAAATAACGTTTTTTTTTTGTTGTGTTCGGTCATTTATTTTTATATTTAAGTCAACTACCCATGGTTTGAATGACAAGAGTGTTTACCCTTAATTTTAAATTTAATCGTTATGTGAACATTTCAAGTCACAAATAAAAAAAATTTTTTTTTTTTTGATTGGTAATATTTTTTTTAGCCTGTATACTCGCTATACCATTGCAGGTTAACGGGAACGCCCTTTGTTAGTTAACATACTGTATAGTGCTCTGTGGTTGCCCGCCAGACACGACGGAGGATCCTCCCTTTTCAATAGAGGTTGAGTGAACTTTACACCCTGTTCCTCATACCTCTAAATACTTATCGAACAAAAAATAACAATGTATCGATACATCGATATCCTTCTAGTCCATCTGTATTTACATAGAAGTAACAAGCATGCTTAGTTCTTCAGATGCCCTTCTGCTAACCGTATTCCAGTCCCTTTCACTGTTCTGTACTTTTGAGAGACTGCCGACTACTTCATGAATTGGGACTGAGCACCAACACCATAGCCTACATTCAGCAACAAAAGTCAATTAACACTCCAGTTTTATACCTAAATCTCAATGATTGAACAAAACATTTAATCACATAGGAACAATAAGAACAGAAGTAAAATTAACATAATCTCTGAAGCTGCTTTATGAAAAACTAAAAAACCGGCCAAGGGTTCCGTATCATACCATAAAAGATTTAACACTATGTACTTTTTAGGGTTCCGTAGTCAACAAGGAACCCTTATAGTTTCGCCATGTCCGTCTGTCTGTCTGTCCGTCTGTCTGTCTGTCCGCGGCTTAGCTCAGAGACTCTTAGTACTAGAAAGTTGTAATTTGGTATGGGTATACAAATAAATCATACCGATAAAGTGGTAAAATGAAATCATATATATTTTTTAGGGTACCTCCCATGTAGGGGAGAGGTGTGTCAATCGTAACAAAAAAAAATCAATCGTTCATAATATTTTAATTAAAAATCACAGCGCAATCATTTTTGGTCACATTATAGTTGAGTTATCTAATTATAAAATCCAATACAGAAAGTAACAAAAATATCGATAAAATTCTAGAAAATGGCACATAATGAGATCAGTCAACAGTGTTACAATTGCTACACCGAGAGAGTCAATTGTAACAGCAATGAGAGTCAATTGTAACATAAAGAAATCGTCAACAATAAAACAATACCTCTAACAAAATCTTGTCAGCAGTTCACGCTAAATACCTAAAAAAAACATAAAACCCTTAAAAAATAATAAAAATTAATAACAGTCATTCCGACAAACAGTTTAAACACCCAAAAAATAGATCATTATTTGGACAGCTGGAGTGTGCCCATTTACGGCAGTCTGTGCATTGCAACCAATCTTCTCTACTGGTTTTATAATGTTCAAAACAGACTGTACAATAATTATCGTCTTCGTCTGTGTCTTCATTTATATTTTCCTCTGTCTCATTATTTTCAGTTCTTACAGTATTTTTTCTGGTCAATTTCTTCCCTGTCGGCTTAGATTCTGTATGAATTTTATATGTTTTATTTTGTATGAATTCTGAAAATAAAATGGTACTATTAAATAATTATCTAGTGTGAAAAATACAGAGTGTCAAATGTAACATGTTACAATTGCCCCTCCTTGTTTTGTTACTTTTGCACCACTGCCGCCATTTTGCAATGAAAACTTATTTAACAAAAATCTATGGTAAATTTGAACAACTCACATACCTGCACGTATAGATTGGATGTTAACTTATCCGAAAATCACCACTGAACTATAAAAAACTCTTTAATTTAATTTTAATAAGAAAAACCGAGCCGAACAATAATCTTACTGAACTTGAAAGATTTCAAACTTTCATGTATTGAGAGCGCATGCGTGAACTGTTTTAGCTCTAAGTTCGGTCGGTAAAACAGCACCAAATAAAGCTTCGATTGCCACCAAGAGCTACCGCTTCTCGTCAATAGATGTCCTGAAACAACATATGTTACAATTGCCTCCCTGTTACTATTGACACACCTCTCCCCTACTTAACTTGGTGATGTTTTTTTTTTCATAGGTGCTCGAATTTTTTGCAAGAGACTGAAGAATTGCAATTGAAATGCTGTTTTTACCTTAGAAAGTGAAAACAAAACAATGGTGCCGATTCTCTCGTCACAAATTCTCTAAACTAAACTAAAATCACTAAAATTTTGTTTATTCCTGTCAAACGATGATTTCCTATTCTGAAAATAGAGTGACACAACTTAACTATAATTTAGTTGGAGAGCACTTTTTTTTTTTTTTTTGGTGGGATATCATCAAATGACTTCTCCCGCTCTGGGCGGAGCGGAAGGGCGTGTCAGACTCTTACTGACTAAAACCCACCCGTGCCAGGGTCCCGTTATCCCTTTCGGACTATTCCGCAACCCTGGCAGGCATCGGTCCTAACGGACCCCGTCAGGTGTGCTGACATCTCTTTGAGGCGCGGATGGAACACGACGCGCCATCGACCCGGACCTGGCCCTTATCGGACGGCGAGCTACCCATTGCTCGCCGTCCGCAAGCCCGCGCCTATGGTGGCCGGGAATCCGCCTGGGATTCCCGACGCCCAGGGTGTCTCCAGCGGCGGCGGTTAGGGGCGTGAGGGCGCAGGCCTTGCCTCTCCCTCACGCGTTCCGCCTCCTCCTTCGCGAGCATCACTGCTTCGCAGAAGGAGGTGACCGCCTCCCATGCCCTCTCGCTCCGTACCATGGCCTGGACCAGGGCCGGACGCGAGAGGTCAGTGCCGCCAATCGCCTCCACGAGGACACGGCGGTACTCCGCCCAAGCAGGGCACATCTCCACCGTATGCTCCACCGTGTCCTCCGGACGATCCGCACAGTGGTAACACCCGGGCGTTTCCTCCCGCCTAATCCTACACAGGTACCTCCCGAAGCTGCCATGTCCGGTTAGGACCTGCGTCAGGCGGAAGGTGAGGACGCCGTGGCGCCTCTCCAGCCACTCCTCAAAGAGGGGACTTATCGCCGCAATTGTGGCGTGCCCATAGTTTGACAGCACTAAGATGGCACTGAGTTTTAATTTAGTGAAAATGCTATTCTGAATTTGACGTTTTAACCAAAATTTTTGTTCTACAGGGTGTTAGTGTAAACACCGTTATCCTTGAAACCAGTGGTTTGGTTTCATTTATAGAACGTAAAATCAATGGAAAAATACAACTTTTTTTTTTAATGGAAAATCTTTCTTTTTCCACAAGAATATTTCACCCACACGCAAGGGCAACGAACTTGCGTCTCAACACGGCAGGCGGCGGTTGGAAAGGGCGGGCGGGGCGCGCGGGACGTTACATGACCGGCCGTCAGCTGTTTCGCAGCTCTCTCGAACCATCTCGAACCAAGCGTGTCCATGAGTAGCGGGACAATGAAAGACATTTACTTTTTAAAAACTTTTAATGAAAATAAGTTTTTTTTTTTGGTGTTACTGGGTCATTTATTACCCATGGTTTGAGTGACAACGGTGTTTACCCTTGCATACTGTATATCTAAAATCCTCGAACTAACTCTGACTATTTTTAATCACGATTAAAAATGTGTGGAATAAAATTAGATGTCATGAACTAAAATTCAAACCAACACCTCGAATTCAGTTGCAAAACGGTACTGTATCTTTTTTTTACTTTCTTTTGCTTATATCTCGAAAACGGTGTGTCCTATCGCAAAAATAATGAAAATTTTGACCCCCTATGCAACCGGCAAACCCGTAATACTCAACATGTTGGTAATTTTTTTTTTTTGTTTTCTTCCAAAAAGTGAAAAATTCCATATAAAAATACGTCGAGACGGCCACACAGCGCGACTCTCCGGCTCAAAAAAAATCACGTGGTAGGCAAACAAGTAGGTACCAAGTGGAGTCGCGATTGTCAAATTCGATTTTAGTTCTTAAATTATTTTTAAATTTAGAGATTTTTTTTGGCAGAATAGCTCTAAGATTCTCAAGTAAAAGGTAAGGAATTTTAGTGATAGTTTAGTTCGGTGTACAAGAGAATCGGCACCAATAGCTAGGTAAGTTAGTCGTTGAAACTATAATAGCAGCACGGTCAGCATAAAAAGTCTATTAACACTGTTATTTTTGTTTACAGAAATATTGACACAAAATGATTCTGCTTTATCAAACCCTATTACTAAGCCTACGCTGTCCGTCCGTCTGACTGTCAGCGAGCTGATGAATGAATGAATGTCATGAACCTTATTATGTAGACACTAGACAGTTCAAATATTCACAGATTTTCTATTGCCGGTATAACAACAACCCTTTAATTTTTATACATACAATAACGAGCTCTATCGCAACAACTAAACTAGTAGGTAAGGAATTTTTCAACACACTTGCTCGTAAAGTGGCTCTTTTTTTTTTTGTGGCTTCGCACGGTTTAAAGTGGCTCTTATTGAACCGCTATTAGATTCATAGAGTAAATACATAGCAGTATGGAATTAGTAAGTACTATCATGGCAGCATGGAATTTGTATCCAATAAAAATTGGTTTTGGTGAAGCTTTTTACCAAAGACAAGCGCTCAAAAGCAAGTTTTTATTTAAAAAAAAAGAACCATTGCTTATGGTTCTTTTTTAAAATAAAAACTATGGTAAAAAAAAATCCCATGCATACCCATGGGATTTTATTTACCATAACTAAACGTCAGTGGGATACTTACTATACATTAATTAGTATGAACTATCCTACTAATAAATGAGCATTCTCTATTTACACCCGAGCAGAAACTTGCGCTTTTTTCCGGTAAGACCGCGGGTGGCACGCGCGCAAGCCACTTGACCCGCCTAGACGAAATATCGAAGTTCGCCTGCGACACGCGAAAATACCGCTTCGACTGTAATATCCAAAAGAGCACACTCGTATCACAATGTACTATTAAAAACGCCGATACAAATAAGGTCGGTACCTATTATTTTATATATTGGCAATTTTCTGCAACTGTAAAAAGTAACTTTGTATTCACATTTGAAATATTAAGTAGGTATCTTTAATTAATATAATTTATCTTTGCGTTTTAAAAAATATAAGATGAAAAATATTCTTCCGTTAGTATTTTCATTTAACTGAAGTAAAAACAAAAAAATACCTGACGGGTAGCTGACCTCGCATTGTACGAAAATATTATACAATGCGAAATCAGTCTAAACTGGAAATGTTTATTTATTTATATTTAACTAGCTGCGCCCCGCGGTTTCACCCGCGTAAGTCTCGATCCCGTGGGAATATCGGGATAAAAAGTATCCTATGTGTTAATCCAGGTTATAAGCTATCTGTTTGCCAAATTTCATCCAAATCCATTCAGCCGTTTTTGCCTGATTGAGTAACAAACATCCAAACACACAAACTTTCACATTTATAATATTAGTAGGATTAACAAGTAACAGGATTCAAAAAGTTAGTAACAATCTATCTTATCAACTATATTAGTACACTAACCTACACATTTAACCTAACACTGCCTTAAAGGTATGAGAATCCCTGCTACAAGCTTAAAACCGATGTAGAAAGCTTGCAGCAGCGATTCACACACAAACAGTCCAGTCTGCTTGCAACACACTGCAGTATAATGTTGGGGCTGGCCCGCACCCGGCGCACCAGGGAAGCGCATCTTTTCCGCATCGTACTGTAGAAGCAATCGACACGCGCATCAGCAAACATCCCTGATGCGCTACAGAAGCGGAACAGCCCCCATCAATACCCGGAAAAAATTATTATATTGCACTCGAAGGGCGCTGTACGATTTTTGAGTGTAATCTACCCACAGGCTGCACGTGTAAAATGAGGTGCAATATGCACGAAACAAGGTTCTTTTTACTTTTCTAGAACAACGTGAAAACCTGCGAGCGATCATATTAGCTCTCACCGACAGCGCCCCCCGTTCTCTTTCAATATCATCATCGTCTTTGAGGTCAGCGGTCAAAAGATGTCCCAAGTACTTTACTTTATATACCCTCGTAAGCGATATTCGGGTTTAGCTTGATGTGTAGCCGTGTGTACATACTTGTAATTAAATTAGACAATTACTTATTTACTTGACCAATATTTACATATTACAGCGTTCTTTTACCAAAGCATTTAAAAAATAAAAACCGGCCAAGTGCATGTCGAACCACGCACAATGAAGGGTTCCGTAGTTGGGATGAATTATTTATCCCAAGAACCAACTTAACATTGTAGTTGGAAAACTAGTTCTCCCATACATAATACTGCTGCCCGCTGTCTCCATCTTTAAGTCTCGGATACACTTGTCAAGAGCAATACTGAAAAGTACTTTTTAAGAGAACACATCACCCTGTCTGATGCCGTCCTTAGTTGCAAGAGATCCGTTAGACTCCAACTTCGCTTTGAGAGTGCTGCAGCGTCACTCCGGTCCGGGAAATGAATTTCGGCGGCATACCAATCTCGGCCATTGCCTGGCACGAAATTACGGTATATTTAGGTATCTTGCCAAACGCAGCTCTGAAGTCAATAAACAGATGGTATATAATGTGCTCACATTGTATTCAAGAATTTTCCTCAGAGAGCATTTGGTATATTCTTTGAAAGCCGATTGACCGATTTGCTCGAAAGCCTATTTATTCTCCTATTGAGGGTTTGACATAAGATTTTAAATTGTTGAAGACAGTTCGCAAACAATGACAGCTGTGTGGGATCCACTCGTCTGACATATGAACATTCCGTTCCAGATTTACCTAAGTATACGACTACATAAAGGCGTAACTTGTGGAACTCCCTCTTGAACCGAACCTCAGCTTACCTACATTGTAAGTTCACCTTGGATGTAGGCTTGCTGCCTCATTGTTGTTAATTTTTTTTATGACTAATTATTAATTACCTACAATATTTGTTCTGTTTAAGTATTATTTATAATATCTGTGGTATTACTAAGTAGTTTTATCTGTTTGAGGTTCGACGACAGGGGGTGTTCTTCAAAGTGCTCAATTAAATAAACTTAATACCTAATTCGCTCTTGAAATAACTTCCTTACCTATTGCTCGTATATTGCATTTGTTTGGGAGAGCTAAATTGCGAGAAATAGCATGCCAATCAATCTCGAGACTCCTTTTAAACTTGGAACTATCTAAATATGTCGGTACCTACTTCAATGTTTTACTAGACATTTGGCTCTTCATTTTAGCTAACTGCTGAATATATTTTGTTTTTAAAACCTAATTTATTTAGGTTTAGTATTTAAAAATAGGTAGTTTTCACACTCGGCAATCACGAAGTATTCTCCCTGATACTTATTAAGTAGGTAAAGTATAGGGTACTACTTAGTACCTACTTACCATGCCGTCGACTTCTTTACCAAACGTGGTATTTAGGTATGGATTGTTTTGTTTAGATAGAAACAGCTAGGTACCTAAGTAATTTAAAAATACAATCAGTCTCGCATCACAATACATTCTCACCTATCTACGTCTATGTGCACAGCAGCACATCGCAATAACAGCTGAACGTAACCCTTAAATTATTGTTGTTACCGCATTCCGAAAGTAGGTTGGCAGGGCAATCTTCAAGACATGCTTTTTGTTTGCTGAGCTAGTCTATCGTGTAAGTAACGCAAGGCCCTTTTTACGCAGATTTTTTGTATTAAAGACTCAGGAGAGGCCTTTGCCAGTAGTGGGACAGCATACGGTACAATAAAATTATAATGGACAATTTTTTGGTACCCACTAAGGTATTAATAAATCAACCCAACAACCTTTCACAAGATAGGACCGGTCCTCCAAGTTCTTTTTTACATCCAGTCAGTTTACAGGTTGTTATGGGAGTGTTGGGAGTTTCGGGACACTCCGGGTCCAAATAGCTACAGTCACTCAAGTCTTTAACTAAAAACAATTTAGGTACATATCTGAAAAAATAAAATACTTACCTAGGTATCAATTTAGCGTTCAGATAATTATTCTAATTCTGATGCCTTTTAAGTTGCAACTGTTGCAAGTCAAATGTTAAATTGTCACACTGCAAAACCAACTGAGTTCATTAACTGGGTACCAACCCTTCCACTTCTGATAACCCATTCAAATTTTAAGACAAATCATGTCCTTCAGGCGTGTCATATTATCATACAATGACATGTTTCAAATTTTATTGATTGCGGTTCAGTTGGAATTGCCCGACATTTTTTAACTCGTCTAAAATGACTTTTTCAACAAACTATTCACAGGGGTTTGGATACTGTATCTTTTAGAAATGTTCAAACAAATAATGTTCTGCTACCTAGGAAATCAGATCCGCTAAAAGTCATGTATATGTACTTATGTAGTGGTTACCTAAACGAGAATCTTCATCTAAAACACGCTAGCACATTTTAATTGCGTAGGTATTGTTTAATTCTGTAGGTATTACGTACCTACAATAAAAAAAAGTGTAGATCGTGCTAATTTGGAACGAAAATGTGTTCAGTTGAAAGATGTTTTAAGAATGGCCGATTTTTTGGGATTCGTACCTCAAAAGGAAAAAACGGAACCCATTAAGGATCACTCGTGTGCCTCTATGTCGGTCTGTCCATCTGTCACAGCCAATTTGCTGCAAATCTAAAGGATCAATGAATGAATTTCTTTGTCCCAAACACGGACATTCTGTCGTAAATAAATGAATTTTGTGTCACTTTTGGGAGGTAAATAAGAGGGCTTACTGTGAGTGTCCCAAATAAATTTTGTAATTTTTAAATAAATTGTTTTGAATTTATTTAAGAACAATCACAAAAAATGACTATTCCCCCCTTATGGCTGAAACATCTGAGCCTATTTTTTTTTTGAATATACAGAGGACTGTTCAAGACATAAAGATTACCGGAAAACGTCTATGGTCTTAAAATAAGATGGTAAATCTCTCAATAATGTGCGTACAAACTTAAATTTTCAGTTGGAATTTAAGGGAGAACATGTTTTTCAACTAAAATGTTAGATTTGTTCTTGGGATAATTTGTTTATCTCCTTTCTTCATCCTAACTACGGAACCCTTCATTGTACGTGGTCCGACACGCACTTGTTTAGTATGCCGGTAACACTATTGCACAGTATCTGTAATGATAGTAGAAGACGCAGGCGCCGACAGCGGGCAGAACATTACGCGTTTGTGCGTCGTCGAGCACGCTGCAGCGCCCCTGGCGGATTACTTGTGCGCCAAAACGCTTTCACGTAAGTTTTTATTTATTTATATTTAAATTATTTATTAGGGCTTTAGTTATTTCTGCATGTAAAAAATATCTTGAGGATTTTTGTATAAAAATAAAAACAATCCTTTTTTTAAATCATTAATTATTATAGGTTTAATTTACCTCAAAGTTTTGTAACATGTTTATTCAATAAAAAGTAAGTAATATCAGAAAACCACTGAAAAAATATATAAATATTTACTTATTTATTATAATACCTACTTGTTCACTACACAAACAAGCTCTTGGCATTGTTTCCCTTTACACTGAACGCAACTGACATAATTATTTATAAATTCAATTAAAATTAATCACTGCAAGTGTCATTGTAGCGTTTACTGACAATCATTAGATACCTATAGAAGTACTAACGTCATGATCTTTTTCCTCCAGTAATTAAAACAACTCAATAATTAGTAGATACTTAGGTAGTACATTTAATAAGATCGCTCGAGATTAAAAATGTGAATTTTGCATTCAGTGAAAACTCCGGAACCATGATACTTAGATAAAAGTAGGTCAAATCAAATCAAAATCAAATGTTTATTGAAGAAAAGCTTACATACTAGTACAAAGTTCAATTAACTGAGTGGCTTATGCTATGCACAATACGTAGAAACCCTGATCTCCAAACTAAGGATATCCCTGTATCTTAGAGATCAGATAGGTACCTACTTTTAGCAAATATTTCTGGGAAAACTATATTTCAGTTCTTAAATACTGAGGTAGGTAGAGTTAAGATATTTGACTGTTAGGTATAATATTTGAGAAAAGTCCACCAAAAAGTTCAATCGTGCTTATAAATAGTGTTGGTAAGTTATACTTATCTAGAGCAATCATCTATAACATTAGATGAACTGACGTAGACGTTCAAGTTACAAGGACAAATGTTTGCCTGTAACTAAAAAAAAAATAAACATAATAATAAGTATGTTTAACTCGGTGTTAGTCGGTTAATTATGTAAATTGTGCGAAGTAAAGCGGGTCAAATGTGTGAAAGAGCTTCTTTCACACATTTCTTGATATCGATATTTAAATCGTTGGTAGTGTTGATGTCATCTGCGAAACGCACATTGCTTAATAACTATACAAGAGTAAAAAGAGCAGCGTCCTTTCAAATTATTCGCAATCATTATGTTTTTCTGTCTATAATGTAAAGTATCTTTGTCACATAATGCACCATTCCGTCTTGAGCCTGTGTTGTGGATAGGCTTCTCTTTCTCACAGAGAAGAGGTCCGCCTGAGTCCTAGGTCCGAGCAGAGGACGCAATTAGGTATTGGGTGATAATGTGATGTGTAAATGAATGATAAACTAATTGTCTATATCCATTTCAATAAACATTATTTACTCTCTCTTTGGATTGAGATTCAATTGTGACCCTGTCTAATCAGATAGGTCCGACGATGGTAAATATATTTTTGAGCATCGGTAAATAATGAGAAATATTACCTAGTATGGTACCTCTATAATGTCCACAAGGAAAGGCAAATAAGCTTAAATCAACAAATTATGCAAATATTGATTGTAAAGAAGCATGCCATCTGAGGCAGCCAAGAAACCTTGGCTTGAATGAAAACTCAAAATTTAAATGATTACAGAAAGCATAATACAGGACTCGGATCGAAGTTGAATAACTACCTCATTCATTACTTATTTTTTGTACCTATATTACGTTCCTATATGATTAAAAACAGTACATAATAAATTCATGAGGGCTCCGTTTCTAGCTGTAGAAGTAGTGCCTACCCGGAAAAGAACTTTTAGGAGATTTCAATTAAGTAGGTACCTGAAAATCCTGAACAACGACTTATACCTAGTGTTCAAAACGTCAACTTTAAAGTTACCTTGGAAAAGTAAAATATGTTGGACATGTCAGCAATCCCTTAATTATATATTGATCTTTTATATTATACCTATCGTTTTATGTAGATTAGCAAGGTAGGGCAGCGTAGGTAGTTCGGAACACATTAATCAAAATTTTATAATTCACCATGGAATATGAAATACATTTCTAACAATGACCCAAATATTTATCTCAATGCCAGCAGCGTTACCTACTAGATAGTATGTACCTACCTACCAAGCTCACCTCTCGGTTTCGGTTCGATATTTAATCGAATCGCCTTCGTATCGTGCATTTTGGACAGCCTTGCACATCGCGGTGATAATTTAATTACACATATCCACCTTGATGTAGTAAAAGCGTGGTAAAGAGAAATAGGTAGGTACATTCAATCACCATTTTTTTGCAAACAGACAAAAACGAGCAAGCAGCTGCAGTTTGTTTAAACAAAACATTAAGAAGATGCTAATCTCTTAAGTTGTCAGCGAACAAAAAGTTGTTAATTCCTAATGTTTGCAGACTAAGTTTAAAGCATTCTGCGATAATTAGTTAAGTGCCTACGATTTGTTGTTACCGACAAAGACATGTGTCCCAAATGTTGCAATTTGGACACATATACATTACGAAAATGCGTTTATGTTTCTTACATAATTCGAAACGAGGTCTACAAGCGTGACTCCGTAACATGCATGAATCAACAGCGCCGGCGCTGGTTTTTAGCGGCCCAGCCCGCCCGGGTTGTGTTTACATATCGGTAAATATCACAGTCACTCTCTTATCGATCTCTTCAATAACTAATATCGGTTTAGATCTTGACAGATTGATTAGCCACAGGGCCTTCAGCTTGAGGTAGGTGAGGTATGGATTTCATGTCAAAGGTATCGTAGGTATAATTTAGTAGAGAATGATATAAAAGAGTCTGGAGAAAAGTAAATACAATTAAGTTTAGACATTAGCGGAACCTAATAATTGATATTTTGGTACTGCTATATCTTTTTTATACTGATTAGCGTCATGCCTGGTATCTTCGAATAAATGTTGTAGTTAACTGGATCTTTATTTTAAGATAAGAACACTGGGCCCAGGGTCCATACAAATCTCCCCTTGTTCTGTCAGCTTAATCGGATGCAAGCAAGCGCATGAAAAATAGATTACTCGAACCGGAAACACATACGATACTTGAGTACCTAATACCAAGTAGGTACCTAGTATGAAAATGTTGTCTTTTTCACCTTACCTACCCACCTATCATATTGGAACTCCGATTGCACCACATAATGTCCACAAAATACTTGTTATTTGCACTGTTTTGGAAACCTGAGGGCCCGTGGAAGTTTTTAAAACTACGTTGGAGTCACTGCCACCATTTCTTTTTGTGTTTGAAAATCTGGAACGAATTTTGTTCAGCAAAAATTATCGCTTTCAACTAAGTTTTAGTCATTTTGGGTGATGATTAGACAGGTAGTGTTTTTATCATTCGTAGACAATATTTTAAAGGTTATCGTAAACAAAAAAGAACTGCGACACATAAAGAAGAAAATAAAAAAATCTGGGGTCAGGAGAGAATTTCCCAAAAATTGAAGAAACGTTTGTCTAATCCACATTTAAATCTACTCGCTGAACATACATGGGGTGGGTGTTTCAGGAAGCACCCTGGATAGAGAATTTTAAAATTTTAATGAAAGTCATAGACGCCTGTGTGTTGCCAGGGGCCACGGTAACCATGGGACACCCTGTATATAAAAGTCAAGTGTCCCGATCCCGACTGACGCAACGCCCAGCCTAAACCGCTTTGGGTGGAAATCGAAATTTTGACAGTAGGTTCCGCAACGTAGGCGGAAAGGATATTCGGAAATTATACGCCAAGGGGGTGAATAGGAAGAATTTCGTTTGTATGAAATATCTTATTCCTTAGGTTTATAAACTTGAAACTTGACACGAATTACTTAAATAAGTAGGGGGTTTGACATTACTTAATTTTTTGTAAAACTACCCCCCACAAAGGGTGTTAGAGTTTTTATGAAGTCATATTAATTTGAAACTTGGTAATAAGTATTATTGATCATCATCTGCCTAGCCTTTTCCCAACTATGTTGGGGTTGGCTTCCAGTCTAACCGGATGCAGCTGAATATCAGTAATAAGTATTAATGATCTGGACAAGAAATAAAGAATGTGTATTGGTTTTTTTTTCCAAAATCTATATCTATCCGTTTTCACAAAGTTAGGGAATTAGGTGAAAACAAGTTATTAGGGGACAATTTTACTGCTTGCTTCGATGAACTCAAAAATTGCAACTCGAAAATTGATACAATCTCAGCAAAGTATGCACCAACATTGTCTTTCTTATATTATGGGAATTATAGTATTCAAACACGTATGCCACTTTGGAACAGCAGCAGGATTTCCAATAAAATACAAAATGATTTCATTCATAATAGTATGTTTGAACCACAGACGATGCATGGTTTATTAACCGACTTCTTCAAAAAGGAGGAGGTTCTATGTTCGTCTGTATGTTTTTTTTTTGTGTATGTTCATCGATATTTTCGCCAAGTGAAACCGATTTTAAAAAATCTTTTTTAGTTCGAAAGGGTATACCTACTCCCGACATTTTATCAATTTTGCTTGCGTAGTTTTTGAGTTACCTTCAATATTACCTATTTTTCCCACTTAGTCTATGTAGACGACATCTTATGTGACTGTTACACTGTCATTTACATAGCAGGTAGTGGTATTCTAATTTGAGTGGGTCAGATACCACATCTAAAAAGTGAAAAATAAAAACTTTTTACAAAAAAAAAACAACTATCTAAGTTCCAAAAAAAAAAGTGAAAAATAACTTTAATTTCCGAAGTCGGTGGCAAAAACCGAAAATTGAAAAGCAAAGACACCGACTTCCGAAATTAAAGTTATTTTTCACTTTTTTAGTTTTTTTTTTGGAAGTCGGTTGTTTTTTTGTTGCAAAATATTTCATTCCAAGCCAGGAGGGTGAAAGGTCATCCCCTTGCACTTGCCAGCGTCAGCTACTCACGGTATTCGTACTGTGCCTTCGTAACATTTCCCCAAAACCCAAAGTGCCCAAAAAAATTACCCAAAATAAACTATGGACAACTTTAAAGAGTTAGCATTCGAGAGACCTTGTTTCGATTGTTCCCGGAAAATATGAAAATTCTTAATAACGGCAAAATGCTTAGCGTGGTATTCAATTCTTACCCTCTTATTCATAAACGTTGCTTAAAGTTCAGAGACGTATGGTTAAACAGGCGCCAAACAGCGTTTATGAATTCTTACCTAAATAAGATTAACCTATAAGTACATGACTTATCTTACTTGGTTAGGTTTTTGGTCATATCGTGAATTGGTGCACCCACCAACATTTTCCCATTTCTAGGAACTGTCGGATATTATATCAACTGTGTCAAATGTGATTATTTAATTATGGCTTGTTACAATAGCGACCACAGGTTGTCGTGGCTCATAAGTATTATTAATAACATAATAACTATTAATAATTGTCCACTGTTTATTATAAGCTGCCATGCGAAGTTATTAGCAGATAATTTTTATGACTTTGTTACCTTAGTTTTATTTCCTAGAAGAGATTTCAAGGTAATGTCTTCTGACTGACTGACATCACCAACAGGTTGAAATTAAATAATAAATATCCAATAGATATAACCTTTCAAAGTTGCTTTTGGAGTATAATCCAGGGGGCCAAGTCTACTAATTTACAAACGTGTCAGTGGTCTCACAATGATCGGTTTTTGACAGATATGCCATACATAATCTGTCAAAAACTCATCATTGCGAGACCACTGACACGTTTGTAAATTAGTAGACTTGGCCCCCTGGTCTTTAACCTTATTTTCATACAGGAAAAATGTTTTAGTTCAAATCAACAAAATGTGTGGGTTTTGTTCCTACCAACATTTAGGTACGTCAAGGTTATCTTCTCAAAAGAGACATATACCTACCTACCCATAGAGCTATTTTATAGAGCTCTATAATTTCCCAAAAAGCTTTAAGTGTGCGAAATGAATGGCAATTAGGGTTTGTAACCCTTAGATGCATAGCGACAGTTCTTAAATGAATTTTTGGTATTCAATATTCTGCTGCCTGATACTGCTGTTAAATAATAAATAATAGTTTTCTTCTTTTAATTTAATTCTCTTACAGCGTCTAGATTATATTTCTAGGGTATCTGCTTTCCTCTGTTTTGTTGGGTATGACAAAATCTTCAAAGCAATGAAGAGATCTTCTATTACGTGAAGTATGTAACTCAATAACAATTATTCAGTGACGCGTGATGATCGTACGGCTTACCTACTTTATACTTAGTTAAAAATGAATATTTCCTATAAAAGCTGAGGTTGATACACCTGTTTCTACTACTAGTCTATGCGTAGGTAGGTACAATACAAGGTTAGAACTAGAACTTGTTCCATAAAGTGTCTACGGCTCCACACACTTGACTTAGAAACTTCTATACGTATACAACATTATTACAAAAAAATGTCGCTAATCGTGTCTGTCTGAGTGACCGCGTTCTTATTCTAAACTACGCAACGGATTTTGACGCGGTTTTCATCCGTTTCCATCATTTAGAGAAATTATTCCGGACGGTTTATGTGTTATTGATTATTATAATACATTAATATTAAACTTACATATAATAAAACTCAATGTTTTGACAAGTCGTAAAAACCATTTGATGCATAGGCGCGTCGCTAGTACCCAAGTAGGTACTGTAGGTAATTATTCTAAGCTTGTCGATGGCAATCTACATATTATTAGCTACGAGATTACCTTTTAGCTAAGTATATATAACTTTACAATTTTTCGAACACATGCCGCTAGCCATTACCTACGCACGTATTAGTTTGTGGTTTCCTGTGTTAATAATTTATTAGTCTCCTGCAAGTAGTTAAATAATTCCGCTGTTCATTGACAGACCGTAGGTATTGCCACTCATACAACATACAGATACTTACCTACTTAGTATGGGGATTTGTGGAAGAAAAGATCACAAATCCCCATTGATGGGGATCCCAGACCATGGCAGCAAAACCGCAGTAGTTCAATTGTACTGACTCGCTTCATGCTACTCGAATCGATACTCACAAGGAAATACTGTGAACTCGGCAACTACTACCGGTGACAATGACTTTGGCTATGTTGCGAAATCACCTTCAAAAGTAAATAACTGTTTACTTACAGTAGATGTAATGATAGTGTACAAAAGCTGCTTCGTCATGGCAATAGCATTATATCGCTCATAACTCGGACGTGTGTGGGTAGTGGGTTTATATTATTACTGCCTTGATTGTTGTTTAGATAAGTCAGTAATAAAAATGATGTAAGTAGGGCGAATTTCCGATCCGGATTAAGGCAATTTCCAATTCGGAGCAGCTACAAACCTGAAATCCAGGTCATGCAGTTAGATTTCTAGATATCATTTAAAATTCTTTGAAACATTAATTAAAATACAAAATGTGTTTTAGAAAGAATTGCTAATGAGTATATCTAGGTATCTGTTTTTTATGCTTTTATTTAGTTAATTAAAATGAGTGATGTGAAAGCTGTAGAAACAAGTAAATAGTTCCTCTTGGTCTATCAAGTTGAAACTTTGTAGAAACACTCGTTCCGTTCTGTTGACAATACATTTATTTGGTGGAGATGACCTGTTCTGCGGACATGACCGATCACTGGTTTCATCTTGAAGTGGTGTAGGTATAACATTTAGCATTTTAATAAAATATTTTTAGTTTAGGTACCTAACTATTTTAATGTTCTTCACAATAGCAACATTTTTTGGCATCGGCCATGCAATAGTTAGCTGCGTAAGCTGTTTTGAGCAAACCAAATAATGTTCGTGGTACCTACCTACTTTATTTGCTTTGACAAATTCATTAAATAAAATATTACGTGATAGAAGACGGTTCGGTTAGAAGTACCCACCTAACTAAGTATTATGCATACTATGGTAAAGGTGATAATTTTGATACGACCTGAGTAGTTGTTGTAACATTTGCTGTAACACTGTATTTTTATTTTTAAATTACATTATGTGTGAAACATAGGAGATAGTAGATGTAACAAAACTTAGGTAATAAGTACTTACTATAAAGTTTTCACAAACGTTAACACTAGTCTTATTTAACGAGCAGGTACCTTGTAAAAGTGTCTGCAAAACCTTATTTCAGTAGGTACAGGTTGGTAGAAAAATGGATCTTGAATAATTTCGTTTGTTTCAGAATACATAAGACAGAATTGTTTTAGGCATGTAAAGGTGAACAGGACATCTTGAAATAAATATCTAAAATTAAGTATTGCTTCTCATATAGCGGCAACAATGCCCTAGTATCTCTATTCGGGTCCCAGAGGTCGTAGAAGCCACATTACCGCCTACCTATAAACATAATTATTTTATAAGTAGCTGCGCCACGCGGTTTCGCCCGCGTAAGTCTAAATCTCGTGGGAATATTGGGATAAAAAGTATCCTATGTCCAATTCCAGGTCATGGTCTACCCCTGTGCCAAATTTCATCCAAATCCATTCAGATTTTTGGCGTCAAAGCGTAACAAACAAACTACCTTTCGCATTTATAATATTAGTTAGGATTTATTTTATAAATTTCAAAAGTATGTTCCTATAAGAAACTGATTAAATAAATTATAAATAGTCGAACACCATGCCTTGCATATCGCAACAGCGTCCGAGTTACCTTGTCTCAATATGACAGCGACTTCCATTTGAAATTATGGCTTCGTGATGCAAACTTTGATCGAAATGTCGATAACGTCAGGCTTTTTTTTAACATTATTCGTATTGTGAGGAAATCTCTACAATACTTACCCACACAGTAGTATATTATGTAACAATAAGACATCATATAAACACACATCCAGTAAAACCAGGTACACACGGCTACACATCAAGCTATACATTTCCAGTTTATGCTGATCTCGCATACAATGCGAGATCAGCATAAACTGGATTTCTGTGGAATGCGAGGTCAGCTTATACTGGAAATGTATAGCTTGATGTGTAGCCGTGTGTACCAGTCCTAAACGTAAGTACCTATTTTAAGACGCTAGAGAACAATCCTTGGTAGAATTAAATTAGGTAATACTTGTTAGACAGCCGTCTAGCAGTGGTAATGTAAAGAGTAGGCTCATAAAAAATAAGTTTCCATCCAGTAGCAGCCTAATATTTAAAAGGGCTATGTCTATAGGTATAGGTATCGAAAACTCTAGCTGAAAAAGTTCATAAGTACAAATATCAGAAACTAGCTGCGCCCCGCGGTTTCACCAGCGTAAGTCTCGGTCCCGTATCAATATCGGGATCAAAAGTATCCTATGTCCTATTCCAGATCATGCTCTACCCACGTCCCAAATATCATCCAAATCCGGTCAGCCGTTTTAGCGTGAAAGCCGAACAAACAAATAAACAAACAAACTCACTTTCGCATTTATAATATTAGTTAGTAGTTAGTATGCTCACTGACTCACAGAACAGCAGTCAACTAAATTAAAAAAAAGTATTGTTGTAAATTTGTCGAAATACGCATGCATGTATTAATTTCAACACATTTTTCTACATCGATATGAGTGTATGTGCGAAATGAATGTATGTTAAGAAACTTTTAAACTAAATGGCGTTGCACAAGTAACTCCAACGAAATGTTTGATATTATGTTCAAAATCAAACAGATTATAAGAATAATAAAATATCAAGTGTCCGGAAATGAAACTTGTTATGTAATAAAATAATTAGAGCAGATCAATGTACAGTTTCAAGTATTTGAAGCTTGTTAATTAATCGTAATTACTTGTTTTCATTTAATTTCGCGTACTCCTGCCATGCACACTTGGTACTTCTTCGTCTGTGTCGATGTTACTGCATTGTGTAAACGGAAGTCTCCTTTAGCCACCTTATATGTTCCGCACTTAATCTAGATCTTATTGCCAAATTAAATAAACTAGTATTCAAATTGATTTCTACCAAAACTCGGCTTGATTCTCCGTCACCTGCAAGGTAGGATAAAGCCAGATGGCTGTCATGCTCATGACGCACGACGCAATCAATTTAGGAGCCTTATGCCCGATGAGATTTCTAACAGCCCTAGTAGTGCATGTAGAATAAATAAAGGAGTATGCAAGGACCGTATAGTTCGAAGCGTAGGCGAACCACGTAGCGCGTAGCACGTAGCGCGTAGCACGTAGCGCGTGACACGTAGCGCGTACCACGCAGCGCGTAACACGTAGCGCGAAGCGCGTAGTACGTAGCGCGTAGCACGTAGCGCGTATCATTTAGTAGCGGCGCGGCGTTCACAGGCGGCTTGTAGCGCGAACATGACCAAAGTAGCGCGTTCTGTATCTTCCTGTCTACTCCGAGTATAACATCAGATTTTTATTAAAGGTCGTGAGACGATTTCTTTTGGAAATTACCGTTTCCAAAAAAAACATGTACCATTACTAACCTTAGTGTCACGCAATATTATGCTATTGAGGTTCATTCAAATTTAACCAGATTCCAATGATTTCGCAAATTAAATATTAACATTATCATTTTTATTCCTACATCTTATTACTTACATAACAAACATTTGCCAAAAAGTGTGTGTGTTTAGATGTAAGAATAAGTTAATTCCGGACTTAAAACCTTCATGCCAATACCGGTTCATAGATAACAACAAATATTATGCCATCGTCGGTTAAATGTGTATGTTGTTAAGACCCTTCAAATGTCTTACATTAACAAAGGTTTTTATATATTTTTAAATTTATAGTTACAATGAAATCAATTATCCAAGAACCACTAACTTTGCTAACTCGGTCAAACCTTGTTACAATTAGTTTGCACAGTGGCTACCTGGAGCTACTAGCTTATTCAGGTCTAGAACACAACTGACAAGTTAATTAAACCGAGAAAGAGCAAGCCTTATATAATTGAAGGTCGAACTATATGGTAGAAGCTAGGCAGTAATTGAAATATTAATAGATAATGATGCAGGCTTAGCCCGAAGAAAGTAAAGTGAGTCATTTCAGTAGCTCAGTGGTCACGGTAAGTACGGCTTAATATCTTGTCCACGAGCATGAAGATAAAGATGAAAGTTATCATTTGCTTTATATTATTTAATATCGCAACGGTATGTAGTCTTTCATGTGATGAATACCTGGACCTTCCGCCAGATCGTAAACTGTCTCAAGCGGACTTGGAATCAATGCCACCAAAGGACATAGTGCAATGTCTGCTGCAGCTGGGAAGGGATCGGTTGCCACTACCTGAAGCGGAGTTCGTTTGGAAGTCAATCATAAAATATCATGAAGGCATCGCTAATATTCCAGACGAGATACTTGGAATTCTCCATTGGATAACTATTGCCATAACCCCAGAAGACTATGCAAATATGACGTTAGGCGACATCGACGTCGTTCAAAACTTTGGACTGAACTATAATTTAAACGAGGAGCAGCTCTCAGCGCTTGCAACTAGGGTTCTTGAAGATTTTGCATCAAAAGAACCGGAGGACTACACCTTCTACGATCTGACTGCTATCCGTCAAATACTTTGTGTGTTCAATAAGACCGTCATAGAGAGAATTCATCCTTCATCCTATAGGGAAGCGTCTTTACTGATCGGTAAGTTAGAGAACTGTAATGCCGAAGCGATGTCTGGATTCGCAAAGTTGGCTGTTCAGGAACAGGCTTTCGGACCGCTCGAGGGCTGGACCGAGGACACAGTACTTATAGTTGGGAAAGTTGCCGACTACTTACCCAAAGAATTTCTACTCAAATTCAGTGTCCGCTCAACACCTGCATCAAAACATTAATTTAGTAGCTACAGTAATACCTACTACATATATACTCGTAATAAACTTGGATATTAATTAGTTTTGCTTGATTACCTCGTGTCCGCTATAAACAATTCGACGGTAACAGAGTACATCAAATTGATTTCGATAAGGTCATCAACACTGACTTTTTATAAGTTTTGAAATTTAGCAATTTTAGATCTTACGTTTACTTTTTAAGGTTACAATTTGAAGGATCTCTGATAACATGGTAGAGCACGCAGCTCACTTGATATCCTTGGACTAAATACGATAGGACGAATAGGCGATTTAACGGAGAAAAACTTATGCAATCTAATCATTGCCGAAAGAGTATTGAACTCTAGAATTTATTGAATCGAATTTATTGTTTCATAAATTGTGATCAGTAGTAAATCTTCGGCTGTCATGTTTGTGCAAGATCTATTGCAAAAATGTTAACATGCTGGTGCACGTGACTGATCCATGTCATGCAGTGGAACAATGTCTTAGCATTCGGTGCGTTAACAAATCACTTGCATTTAGTAATAATGGCTTTTTGTAATCGGATATTTAGTGAACTGCGATAACTTCAATAGTGTTTTACTAGTAGCCTATTTTCATGTAATATAGCACATGACAGTACCTATGGGTACTATTATTTAGACGTTATACCGTGTTTCTAAATGCCCATATAGAGAATATCTTAGTGTGATATTTATAATAGAGCTGTTTAGTTTGCTGACTAATACTATATTCATAAATTATGTATTTGTTCAAGATTATTCCTTTACGAAATGATACGTAATAAATTACCTACATAAAGAACCGTTGTCTATTATTATATCATCCCAACTTAACCTACCTATTTACAGTGAGGCCAAATTGAGTCGTTTGTTGAAACCGCAGAAACCGCACTGCTGACTCATCAAGAGAAACCTAACTAGCATAATTTCATTAAGCTACATGGTCGGAAAATTGATAGATAAGGGAAAGTTCAAACCTGTACCTGCAGTAAGACAATATACTTACTTACATAAACTCATTATTAAAATCCTACTATTTGCTATCAATGGGCCCATTGTTGAGTTGTAAAAGTTAATAAGCCGCGTCGTTGCGAAAGCCGCCGGCCGGTGGATCATAACATTCATAACATATAAGTTACTTCATATTGTTGACATTTACCAACGCGGCACGCCCATTAACTATATCAATGAACAAAGTCGCCCACTTATAGTAGCTGTGTCTATTGTACTATTTGTACAAAGCTTTGTGTACCTACCTACAATGTTATGTATATTATGTGTAGGTACCTCGTACTTCTTATGTAAAACGTCTATTTATGTAGCTTCACTATAATTAATTAAGATGTGTTCGTGCTAGCCCTTTTTGGAAGAATTTGGCCTTACTTGTTGGTGTACTTGTTCAGTTTCAAAGACGATGCAGCTGCCAAGATCGTTACCGGTAACGTCTTGTTTACTATGCATGTTGCGGTTGAATAAAATCGAAAAACGAAATCGTAATGATGGCTTGCAGTATTCTAATTAAACCTAAATAAAAGAGTGGCAATGTTCTTTAAAACACTCGGGAACGTATGCACCTGGAAAGGGAGGAGTTAAAGGATAGTTATGAGCATGGAGGTCACACAGGTACTATTAGCCACCTACGAATTCCCCTAAACTTGAGGAAAAGATTAGACCTATCTTCTTGATAGTTGCATGTAAAAAGATGTGACACAAAACGGATGATAAAGAATGATCATCATCTAGCTAGCTTATTTTTACAACTTTTTAATATGACGTGTAAAACTGATTCCAATATCCTAGGTATTTACAGAATAAACAATTTCATTTCATTTCATTTCATTTCATGAAAGGCAATTTTGTATGCAGCTGAGATGAGAATTTCCAGAGTGAGGATATATGGGTAGTATAGTATAAGTAGTTCTATCCATTCGAGTATAGGTACGAGACCTATACTCGTATGGATAGAACTACTTAGAAATGAGGCGATGTCTTTTATTAGAGTCATGAGGAAGTCAAGTGGCGGCGATGAATGACCGAGGCCATGACACACGTAGGTATTGTAGAAATCTATGTCCGTGTGATGCAGAGGATGAGGAATGTGAAAGACTGTAAGAAGATCAAAGAAAAACAACTATGGATGATTTGTGTAAATTAACGCATAGCTCGAAAATAGGTTTAACCTGCGATGACAACAGATAGACATGTAGCACATTATCTATAGAAGAAGACATACTGCGCCAACCTCTGTTTTAATAAGTCAGCTCTTGAACTCCCTTTTCCGGATATTTATGGGAACCAGCTTTGTCACTTTTGTAGATAGGGATATAAGCTCAGAAATTGTTCTACCGGTGTCGCGTCGCGCCTGTCTGCGGGAACCTTAAATGACGCTTCAGTATTTACAAACGGTACCTAAAGTACTTACATTAACATTTCGTTTTCATTCATTGATTACAAATTATTGATTGGGTTCTCGATCGTACCTAATTGAAACCAAAGTTACGAGTAAGAGCATACAGGGTGTAAGGGCAGCCCTCCGCAGACTGATGGGATTTATTCAGTATATCATACTAAGACGACCGGTACATGAAATTATTTCAGGAACGTTATGGGAATCCAATAAACCTGATTTGTTTTATTACCACACACGCAATGTATCGTTATCGTGGCAAAACGCACACATCGTGGCGGGGGCGCGCTCGCGCTACTTGATATATCAATGTAAATTGTGAGCTTCACGCGTCGTCGTTCGATATAGTATTTCTACATCCAATGCTGATTTTTTTATTTTAGCTGTTTTATTTACATAAATGGTGTGCTGCGTACCGAGAAAGTAATTTTACATTGAAATAAAGAAATAGTAACAAAAAGGTAGTAACTGAACAAACTATTTGAAAAATTAAAATTTTCCTGACAAAATTTCTGGTGGAATATGATTTAAAATAAGGACCTGTTAATTTGCAAAAAGTTGTCCCTTACACCCTGTATAATTGACGTACCTAATACACTAATGACTTTTGTGAATGAAGAACAAAGCAATTAGTGTCGGAGGATGAGGCTTTATAATAACTTGATTAGGTAGGTACACAAGTGCTATTGAACATGACATTTTTTTTTCCCACGGTTAGATGTACTACCTACACATGTTAAATAAGAGTAGAATGGCCCAATTAAACTAGACCTTTCCCAGTTTCCTTTAATTATTTGATAAAATAACTTATAAATAATCGTAAACGAAGCAAAAGGAGTATGTCAGGGTCGTACGATGTGGCGTTCTGAAGTTTCTGCCTACCCCCGTGGGAAAAAGGCATAAGTATATATGTAATAATAATAACTTAACTATCTTGACTTGGCTCACGAGGTTGTCGACATGTGGGATGTGGACTCTGCGATCATTGTGCCGATAGTCGTATCAACCAATGGCTTGATTGCCAAGAGCCTCGACCAACACCTAAGGAGGCTCTCGTTGGGCAGCTGGATTAAGGGCTTGATTCAGAAGGCTGTACTCCTGGACACGGCTCGCATCGTTAGGAGGTTCCTCTCTCTGGAGCCCTGACCGCCGGTAGCTTGGACCCTGTTCCCGATACCGGTGGGCTACTATGTTTTATATTTTTAAATGTTTTATATAATTTTTTAATCTAATATTTAAAAATATAATTTATAAGTATGAAAAATGAAATAAAGGAATAACTTAAACTTTTCTAAAGTTTTTCTATAAAAAGGTATAGGTACGCAGAGAACAATATGGATCTACCATTAGATATTGCCGATACAAAAGTATTCTGAGTATTTACTTTACATAACTATTCAAGTATGAATGAATTATGAATCTCATGTCATCGACTTCTGCCTTAGTACCTACCTACCTAGGAAAAAGAAAGATGAAGGTAGACAAATTACAAGTAGGTGCCTACTTATATCATCGATTTATTAGGTAATAATTTATAGTTGGAAAAACGTTTGAAGTAATGTCTTCTTAACTCAAAAGCACCGGCTATTGTAGGTTCTATACCTACGAGTAGAGTTATAAATATACTGTAGGATTCATTATAAATATCGTTGTCGTAGCTTTCTTTATTTTGAAAGTAGTTACAGTTCTGATGGTTCAAATAAAATACAATCCCAATCCCATAATCATCCATTTTACCGTAATCTTTTTATCAATCGGCAATTTTCTCTTTCTTTACAGAGAAATCACAGCAAGATGACGACCGCCAGTATGCTGTTGACGGTGACAACCACATGGAATGTTTCCACAGACAAGATCGACAAAGAGGGATGTTTGGGTGTGGCCATAAAGCATGTCACAGCTGAAGCAGCCAAAGAAGTCCGGGAGAGTCCCTCAACCAAGGAACAGGCGCTGACCATCATGAGAGAATGGATACAACAAAACATTGACATCAAAAACGTCCGGCAAGGTAAGAAAATGTGAAAAAATCTTGCTCCTTTTTATTATAAAGGTGCATCATAGAAAAAGGTTCAAATTCTGCTTAGAATATTACGATACTTATACGACGATTACGTAACCTAACCATCATCAAAATCTCATCTATTACAAATTGAAGTCGCTGCTCGTGTCGGCCTGTGTGACCGAGTTGTTCTTCTAAACTTCGCAACTGATTTTGGTGCGGTTTTCACCATCATTTAGATAATGTACCTATTCCGGAAGATTTGTGTTTATAATACTTACATTGATAGTAAACTTACAATAAATATACCTCGATGTTTGTCAAGTCATGTCACTGGCTGTGCTTACCTACATAAAACAAAAGACCTTACCTCGTTAAGATTTGGCGGTTATTAGAAACCCTGAACATCTGAAGAGAAAGGCTCCGTTGCATCTCAACATTGCAAATCTTTCCGAATCATTATGATAACGACTTGAACGGTCTGCAATAGTGCAAATTGCTCATCATAACACTGTACCGATTATTTAATAAAAGTAAATGTTTTTTTTTACTTATTACAACAACATCAATAAACTGAATTGTCAAGGGTAATTCTCTCAAAGAAAACTGAATAGAAATGTTAATAACTCTATCAAAATAGGTACTTAGGTACAATTTTTTTATGAAGATTTTAACCTGGAAAGCTGCGAGCTGCACGCTATCGCACCTTAGAGGCGCGGACCCCCCCCCCCCCCCCCGCCGAGCGGCGGGCGCGCGGCGCGCCAGCGCTCGCACAAAAAGCATAAACACTTGAGAAATACGAAACGCACTTCATTATCGTTAATTGGTTTGGGTTCTTGAATAAATAGACCACATACTTATGTATAAACAATAAGCGGGTAACTAAAATAGAACTTACAAATAGAGAATGTTACGTAGTGGGCTTTGTTTTTTGTTTTGACCGTATCTCTAAAACTACTGGATCGATTTTTATGAAATTTTCGCTGGTTTTATTATAAATACGTAAGTAATCTAACAACAATAAGAGATTTTGACATTGACAGAAAAAAATAGACAGATTTCACGGCAATTTTCACGTGACACACGCATCAAACTTCAACAATAAAAAAAAAAAAAAGAAAGAAATTATGGTTTTTAATGAGTAAGTCGACTAGAATATCTATCCGCCCATAGACTTAAATTGCCACAGACGATAAAAACCCTTATTTATAAGTAGAAATAGAGATTTAAACCGCGGGAAACGCCTGGTACGTTAGTGTACCAGCGGTACTTGACGCCGATTGACGTTTGGTACATATTTGTACCAACGCAACTTTACAATCTAAAAAATCTTCTGACATTTTAAAATATTGCTTCTAAAAGTGGTACCTACCAGTGTACTTTAGATGAGAGTCGAATATGAAAATCGGAACCTTTGCAGTTAATTTCACGTACATATTTCACGTACATATTTCACGTACATATTTTATTATTTTTTCATAACACGACCATTAATACCATCATGGTAAGTGAGAAAAAGCAAGCAGAATAGAGTAGCAGGATTTGTAGAAAGTATCACCATTTATTATCTTAACATTATTATTGTACCTATGTTAAACAAATGAATTTATTTTATTTATTTATTTATTCTGAAAAAAATTACATTTGTGTCGAATACAGGATATACAATAATAATAATCAATAAAAGTTACAATTAATTACAATTTAATGAAAGTGAAGACGTAATAAATGACTTATTACGAATTACCCTCTACTTATCAAGATATTTTTGTAATGTAACAACCATCATAATTGTATATCTGAACCGATTCAATTACCTATTCAATAGACACACCAATTATTACAAAATTTATTGTAGTAGGTCAATAGAGCGGAAAATTTGTATCAATGCGTGTCATGTGCAGCCCGACTGTATGTCTTTGGGCCTGATTGAAGAAATGCAGTAATAGAAAAAAAGTTTTTCGTAAACCTTTCGAACTGTGGACCAGCTCTACAGAACCCTAAAGGTTTACAGGCAAAAACATGGTAGGCGTGAGCACCCAGCTGTGGCAGTCCAGGGCCAGGATAGCTGCCCTCCTGCCCCCCTTGGGCATTGGGTAGGAAGTAACAGTTATATCGTATAAGATATTGATAAATGTCCATTTGTTCCAGATGAATCGTTCCTACTTCGATTTTTACGTCACAAGAAGTACAGTATACCGATGGCTCAACAAACACTACTGAAGTACTTGAGCTTGAGAAGATATTATCCGGTAATGTCCAAGAACCTAGACTGCGGAGACCCCAAACTGAAGGATATTCTCAGCAACGGGTAACTATCATTATTGTTTGATGTTTGTATGTACGTAATTATGTATATCCAGGCTTTACACTAAACTGCTACACATAATGCAAGTAATTAATGTAAATAATTGCTTTTATTATTGTACTCAATGTGAAACTCGCATAATTATTACTTGAGGTACTCTATGAATGAGAAGTGCACGATACAATGGATTGCACAATTTATTTACGTACCGGGCTAATCAAAATAGTGAAATAAAATGGCTCCAACTTGTAACAAAGCTAACCTACTAACATGGTTTCATAAGATAATGCCCGACTTATGTAACTCAGCTTTATTTTAGTTATGCCGTTATTTATCTGGCTCCATCAGATGTGCCAGTAGAAAGCTCCCACGAACTTGAGAGCCTTGAACTTTGCCTGCTATCTCAGGTTCCCGCATTGCGAATACACCTCTTATGTAATTATTTCACTGTGATATAATTCCATCTTGGAATTTCATAACCATTTCCTAATTTCAAGGTACATAGTGGTTTCACCGGTTCGCGACAGCAAGGGTCGCCGGGTCATCGTTTACAATATGAGTAAGGAGATTTTTGTTAAGTATGTCGTAACAATAATATGCGAATATGCGAGGGATGCAACTGCGAATATCATGTTTATTATTTATAATGATTATGCGAATTAACCGGACTGCGAAATTGACATTGATCTTAACTGATATATTGATTATGAAATTAAATGTAACAAACGTGTTTAGTTTTGTTGTAACGCTGTGCATTGACGTGTGGTCGTGTGACCTAGCAGCATTGGACTTGAATTTTGTCTGTCTTCGCTAGGTAAATTCAACGCTTACAAGTACAATTGCTGGGACATGTGCCGGGCGCATATGTTAGTGTATGAGAGCCTGCTGGAGGACTCGCTGGACCAGATGTGCGGCTACGTGCACGTGGGAGACGGCAGCGGCGTCACCGGTGCACACATCACCACATGGAACCCCACAGATTTCGCCCGCCTCATGAAATGGGGAGAGGTAAAGTTCAATATAACATATCTTAATCAAAATAGGCTGATGAGGGGAGGGCTGAGTGCCAGCAGTGGGAACATATAGGATGCTCCCACTTCTGGGAATTGGGCTTCCTCTCTGTAAGAGAGAGTATCTAAACATCACTATTTTCGAAAAGTAGGTAAGGTCAATTTATTTAGCATCAGTTTTCGAACCTTTTCATTGACGTATGAAGAAACTTGGGCGGCAGTAGGTAGAGTAGAATGGTTGGATAACCCAGATTACCTAATCCACTATTTCCGTGAAACAATTTTCAGTTGTAGGTACCTACCTAGGTAACGCGATGTTGAAATTGACCCAAAAAAGATAGTAGTTCCTATGTAGGTACTCGTCCTACTATTACATAAGGTACATATGTCTATGTATAAGGGGAGCAAGGTCGTTTTCTCTGATGATGCAAAGTGGATAGAAACTTTCGTAAAAATGACATGTCGTAAATTAATGTCTGAATTTTGGCAATATTATGATGGGTACGTACCTAATGTATTAATGTCAAGCGTGTTCATAATCCGGTTAGCTTTTTCCATTTCCGCCTGTGTTCGTCCAATCAGCTACGGCAAGTTAGCCTTAGGTAGGTCATAACTTAAATACCTATGTAGGTAGGTAGAGGTACTTATGCCCGGAAAAATAATGTTAGATTATTTCTTTCTGTCTAGTTTTTTTTTTATTTACCTACTTTTTTCTAATTTTCTTTCTTTCTAGTTTCTTACGATGTTGTGTTGTAGTTAATGGTGAGAATACCAACCTATAATAGGTACCTATACATACCAGTACTTTTATGTTATTTTTCTGTTTTAATTTCTTGTATGTACTACCTACTGCTAATGGTGTACCAAAGAAATAAAAATAAAATGTAACTAGGTTACAGTAGGTTGCAATGCTCAGTCGAGTCACGTATGCAGGGCAAACAAACATGATCTATGTGCTCTCATGATATCCATTTACATTAATTATGGTACATTATGTGTTGCAGCAATCGTTGCCCATGCGTCACAAGGAGTTCCACTGTGTTAACGTACCGAGTGCTCTGAAATATATCGTCGATTTTGCGATTAGCAAAGTTACGCCGAAGATGGCTGAGAGACTCAACGTAAGTGTTTAAAATATCTCTAGGAACAGAAACCTTTTTCTTTGTTTTCTGAGGGAACCCTCGAAAGGTGACAGCCTTTAGATGTAAGACTGAGGAGTGCGGGATTCTTAGTTCACTTAAACCGGCTAAAAGCGGCCTCATAAAAGATTAACTCCAGTCCACAACTGCCATGCAGGATGCATCCAGAGTGCATCGCAGTTGTTGTGGCACATCCCTGGGGAGACTGTAAAGGGGTCTTACTCACTATACCTATAGGTTAGAATTTCCTTTGCGAGAAAAAAACAAAAGATGCTTTTCTTTCCAGATGCACTCAAACCTTAAACAACTCCACCAGCACATAAACGTCGAGTGTCTCCCCACAGGGTACGGAGGTCCATTGAAAATGGAAGATATGGTCAAGTTCACATCGCAGCTGGTCAACGATCAGCAGAAGAAAGTCCTTGGACTCGACTCAATGGAAATCATCAGCACCAGAGGCATCATCTCTTCAAGAAAACCCGCCACCATTGTTGTGAATGGCGACGTTTCGGTACAAGGAAGCTTTAGAAAACTAGAGATAGATTAGGTTAATCCATTATTAGAAAACGTTTACTTTAAGGTTTTTAGAAAACCTGTGTTTGTTGTGCTCGTACGCCTTCGATTGTTACCGACTATACAAATATTTTAAGCACTGAAAATTTAAATGCTCTGATTAAATCTTATATTATGTTACCTATTATTAAATTAGGCTAAGTATTTTTAATTAAACTCTTACCTTGTAGGTAGGTAGGTATGTGTAAAAAGACTCGGGTGGATGGCAAATAAGAAAGAAATAAGTATTATTTTCGTAAGAATGTGTTAAAATAAACTGAGTGAAAATATCAAACTACCTGCTAATTGATGGGCCGGAGTTTGGTCTCCATGTTAGTTTCGTGTATGTTACTGAAAACATGATGAATGTGTCAACACATTTCCTAGTTACAAAATTCTATGTAAGTACCTATATTTGGGCACAGATATTATAATACTATTTGGGTATGTTTTCTTGCTGCGTTTCTCTTTTGTTTGTTTAAATCCAACATGTTATAAAGTTAAGATCCATGACAAATTAAAATGTATGACCTGTACTCTATACGGTAAAGTATAGAAAAAGAAGATTAAAGGATTATTATATTTTTGTGTATTTTTGCCTTATACCTACCTATTATCTAAGTGTGACTGACTACTAGCTAGGTGTCCTAGGTTTTTCGGGCCAGCCTGGGGAAATGCTCCCCAGAGCGGCCACCTATTAACCCTTATAACTTTTGTACCAAAGACCGACAAATTCTTATATTTGGCTACTTTCGACTAATTAGCGACAATTTTTTTGTGATATCAAAATTAACATCCCTGTGGAGGCTATGCCAGTGTCAGTCACTTATATTAGACCTAAAGTGATGTTACCTGGATATCTTGGACCCCTATTTAATCCCAATAGTGTGAAAGTCAGCATTAGTGATTAAAGCTTAGGTATTTTCCGCACAAATGGCAGGTATATTAACAAATGTAAAGCTCACAATAATATACGAACATGGCCCTCAGATAATTAGCGCAGGGTGGCAAACCCTGCGCTAATTATCTGAGGGCCATGCTTTACCTATTTATATAGCCAGACAATTACCGCGGAGATCGAACTCGCGACAAGTAGCGTATCAGCTAAGCCCTCAACCACTCCGCCAAACGTGCCCTCATTTTCTTAGTCTTATATAATACGCAAAGTATTCTAAAGTTTCGTCAGCACACTTATGGGTATAAGATCAATATTTATATTTAATCGGAAATTTCGTGGCACCTTGAACTAGTATGTTTTTAGAGAAAGTCTTAGGCCCCGTTCCCACTATGTCGCGACGACAGATTATCGTGTCGTTTAAAGCGTCGTGGCTTGTGTATTTAAATGGAGGTGTTGACAAATAGGACCTGTCGTCCGCGCCTTTTTCTACCAAAATGAAACGATAAATTAATCGTCACGACATAGTGTGAACGTGCCCTTAAATATTTTATAGATTACCTACCTCATTGGTCCAGTAGTCGCGCTCGACGTCTGAGCGTGGGATCCTAGGTTAGATGCCCGGAGAAGGTTAGTGTTTTTTAGATTCTTGATTTTCCATACAGAATTTCATCTTAGTAGACTAGAATCAGGATTTGTGTCAGTAATAAGCTTGCCCTCTACATACATCTTCTTTCTTCTGTTATTCTTCTTTCTTTCTTTCTGTCTGTCTGTCTACCTCTTCGGAGAGTAATAGTGAACCGCTCCTGATTCGCACGGTTTTTACGATTTGACAAAACATCGAGATTTCTTAGTTATGTATAAGTAACTTACTATACACATGTAAACCTTCCGGAATAAATTTACGAAACGATGGTGACAACCTCATCAAAATCTGTTGCGTGGTTTAGATGCGTTAGTGAGTTTCTTTATTTGTATGTTTGTTTGTTACGCTTTCAGGCTAAAACGGTTATGGATTTGGATGAATTTGCCGCACGGGTAGACCATGACCTGGATTAGGACGTAGGATACTTTTCATCCCGATATTCCCGCGGGATCGAGACTTATGCGGGCGAAACCACGGGGGCGCAGCTGGTTTTTAAATAAGAGCAGTTCACTAGGAAGTGTTAATAGTAGATAAAATGGGTCAGTACGTCGTTTTAAATTTCTATTTTATGTCTACCTAGACATACATACCTACTATGTGCAGTACATTTTAATATGTAGGCATTACTGTGACGTCTACTTATCTGTTGAATTCCCCTGTTGTAGATACCTATAAACTTCTAAGGGTCAGTGCCGCAGAGACGCGACGCGACGCGCATTTTTTTTATGATATGATACAATATCGAACTTATTTAGGTACTACACAATAAGGTACACGCGCTGCGCAGCACCGCGCATCTCAGCGTACGTTTGAAACGTGTCAACCTTCGTACTGAAGCTATATACCTTTTATGGCAGAAAATAAGTTCGATAATTGTTAAAAAGTGCGCGCAGCGTCGCGTCGCGGTCTGAACTGACCGTAAGGTTACCTCAATGACGTGACTTTTACCTGTGAACACATTATTTTCATAAAGCACTAAGTAAGTACATAATTTTGAAATAAAACGTCGGTATTATGCAATAATTTACAAAATTTATTATATTAATAATTATACGATAATATGAAGACACTTACTAATCTAACGATATCACATCAATTATTATGGTAATTGTTAAATTCAGTTATTTAATAAAACTTTCCTTTAATTCACGACGTCATTTCACTAATAAATTAACTTACTGACTACTCGAAAGCTTTGGTTTCCTAAGAAAGCGGTGCCGTCATTCTGATGATGGCAATGTTTAACACCGTAATGTCAAAACACCGATTCATCATAATATAGCGTATGCATAATCAGCCTATAATATTCCCGATGCTCGGACACAGGCCTCCTCTCTGTGAGAGAGAGTGGACCATAATCCACCACCCGGGCCTAGTGCGGGTTGGCGGATGTCACATGTCTTTGATTGTGTCTATGATTTCATTTTTGGTTCTAGGACATACCGGTTTCCTCACAATGTTTTAGTTCATCGTTTTGAGAGCAGAAGTGATGAAAATAATTTTAACACAAAGTGCCTGCTTAGCTTCAACCCATGACCCTCCATGACTCGTAAGTCACTGACGTTACCACGGCGCCACCACTGCTTCCCGATGAACATTACGGATTTTCATGACAGCCGTCATTTTCCGGCCGTTATATGACTACCGCTTTCAGGAACCCAAGCTTAAGTGCCAGCGCGCACTCGAGACTTCTAGTCGGCCGATAATTTGATCGGTATTGTTTACCGAATTAAAAGTTTTGTTATATCGATGAATTTTAAAGCAGTAGATAAAATTGTGCGCTTTAAAGCTCTATAAGTATAAGGCTCAGCCTCCTAATAGTGTCTAGTACATGCTAAGTCTACTGGCAAGCGTCACAGATCGCACTTTGATTCTTATTTGCTAATTGAAGTTAAAGTAAGAATATGAACCTTATTCTGTGGTAATAAGGTTCATATTTGCTTCCTTATGCTTGCTAGTAATTGCTTAAGTATATCAATATAAACATGATTTGCTCAAAGAATAAGCTTCACATTCTAAGGGAACACTAACTAAACAAATTAAGCCAAAGTGTTTTCTGTGATGCTTGCCCTAATACATTCTTAAAGCCTTGTCCTCACTTAATCACACGTTTTCAGCACAAGTTCCGCAGTCTGCTGAAGTAATAACGAGTAAACTAGTAATCGAATCGAAATATTTTGGATACACTGCAATCGACAAGGGTTAAATATCGCGATGTGCCCTAGGGCAGACAAAGGCTTCAAATAATTTTTATCTACACCAATCCTCTATAAAAGTTTCTGAAACAGTTAGCTTATTGCCAACATTAAAACATCCAGTGTCATAGTAACCATAATATCATCCAAACGGGTGTTATAATGTTGTACTTAATTTCATAATGCATCTCATTTCAAAAAAGAACACTATCATTCACGAGCGTTTCACTATCAAAGCACCGTAATTTAAAAACAAAACCAATTCAAATTCGAATTCACGTCGTACCGCGCCATTTTCGTTCGATATTGGTATTGCAAAGACACTTTTACAGAAGATTCATATCATGGGTGTAGATAAAATCTTGTATGCAACTGTAAATAATTAGGTATTAAAACACTCATGTGATACTATTATCATATGAGTGATTACCAATAACCCACATTCGTGTTTTAATACCCCTTATTACATAACAGTTGCATAAATAACTATAATTTATATTTGTAATTTGAAGCTTAACTTATAACAATAGTTTCTACAAGCATAATAATATTAGATACAAATAAATAAATTCGGTAACAACGCTGACTTGAAGACTGGGGAGTGCTTGAGAGTATGTCAACAAAGCTTAAAGTAATCGAATTTTCTACTGCCCGACAAAAGCTAAGAACCAATTCAAACATCGTATCAGGTAAAAAAAAGTTGATGAACATGCAGCTAAATGTTTTTTTGTTGATGAAACATGTTACTAGCAACAAAAAAAATAAGTTGCTGCCTGCAACAATGTTTGTTCACGAATACGAGGCTTTACTCTACTTGATGATAAAATTACTTTTAATCCTCAATTTACTACCTAAGAACAGTATATTATTATGCACAGTATTGGTTTATAACGCGTGAACAAAGTTCATAGCACAGTTATCTAAGCTAAATCAAATTAATGGACAGTCAATGATTTAATATGTTAACCACCATAATGGTTAATTATTTCTTGCGCCTTATTATTTTTCCGACAACGTCATTGACAACATTTTTAATGAAAATTACAGTTTGATAAGGGACATCTTCCCGCTATGTACTTATCATGTACTTATGTAGGAAACGAATTAGTTGAAAATTAATGAACATTATCGCTCTATGACCGAACCTGCCGTTATTTCTGAAACCTGAATTCCTTTGTTCAGTCCGTATTATCTGATGAATCTTTTAGAATAGTTAAATTAATAATTGTTCTAAATTAATCTTAACACTTGTTTATAAAACTTGTGTTGTAATACAAGGTGGTATAAGTATCATAAAACAGTTTAATGCTAAGTTATAAATTTCTTTTTAATAAATAAAAGCCAGCCATAAAAAAGACTATACTTACAACTAATAAAATGTAAACGAGGAATGAATAAAAAAGGAATCGTGGTCAAGATTATGGCAATATGACACGGCAAAACTAAATGCATTCATTTTTATTGAAACGCGCACAAATTATTCACTATTGTAATTAATTATTGTTTTGCGTAATTCAATGTAGTTGCTTCATTTGAATTGAAAAGCATAAGCAAACCGTGTATTATTGCCATACTTACTAAACTAATAAGCAGACATTTTTTTTAACTTCTTCGTCGGAAAAATACCAGTTTGCTTAAAATAATAAAATTGATGTATGATAAAATTGTAATATACGTATAATAACATAGACTATTATAGTTTTATGTACTTAAGCCGTGTCCATGGGATTTTCCATCGGCAAACATACCGAACTTCCATACAAATTTTTATCCCTATTTAGGGGATGAATTTTCAAAAATTCAAATGATTAAACTATGCTTAATTTCATCGAGGCAAAAAATAATAAAAAAAATCTAAAAATAATAGTAAATGTCTCCTAAATCTGCTAAAGTATGGTCCATATGCAGTCAGTTATAGTAGAAGATGAAAACATTCATAAAGCAAATTGTTTCAATTATTGTAAGAAATAATCTACTTTGTATGGAAGTACGTAATTTTTGCCGAAGGGATATCCCAGTGACAAAAGGCTTGTAAGGACTATAATTATTATAACTGTGTATGGAGGCATTCCTACTGCAATCAAGTAGGTTAAGCCCGTATTTACCGCTATTTTACCCAAATAGCTGACTCATAATTACATATAATAGACATTGCGGTTTTTCCGTCATAAAATGTTTTTTATATTGTTTTTGGTCTGGATTTATGCCCACTCGATGGCAATAGGCTCGCCCCCTATTACATGTGACTTAAACATAACTGGCGAAATGTGGGTGTATTATAGGTACAGTCACGGACTTTAATTGAAGAGCCACCTTCAAACTTTTCAATTTTGCAGTTTCATACATTCACATCTCGTGAATGTATGAAACTGCACGATTAAACACGAACTCAAATCGCACGCTCGTAAACAAGATGACAAATAAATTACTTTTAATCGGAAATATCCATAGAGGTTGACTAATAAGTTCTCAATGATAAAAATAAATACAATGTTGCATTAAGTTTATCCAATCTATTTGATACCGACCTCCTTTGAATCTTAGCTCATTAACTCGATAATTATGAAAACATAACTGAAGACAGTGACAGTTGAAATATCAAGATGACAAATAAATTACTTTTAATCGGAAATAGTCTTATCCATAGAGGTTGACTAATAAGTTCTGATAAAAATAAATACAATGTTGCATTAAGTTTATCCAATCTATTTGATACTGACCTCCTTTGAATCATAGCTCATTAACTCAATAATTCTGAAAACTTCTGAAGACAGTGACAGTTGAAATATCGATGTCAGAGAATTTCGCCGTACGCTAACGTTACTATGCAGCAGTAACCTAGCAACAATTGTTTATCGTTGCTAGGTTACTGTTGCTAGACCTGCAATTGGTTGACTTTGAGTAGTCACTGCTGTCAAGTTTGTAGTTCTGCTCTCAGGTTAGCCAACCGGTAAAGATATGAAATATAATTTTCTTCTTCTAATACGAAGACATATGACTTTGCGTGTCGGGAACCGAAAAAACCCGATTTGCATTACACGGCTAAAATGCGAACAGTACTAGGTGGCTCATCAATTAAAGTCCGTGACTGTACCTACAAATCTGCCTCCCTTCGGGGACTACAGGCGTCATGTTATGTTGTATTTAAAACAATATTAGTAAGTCCCGCCTTGAAAGAAATAATAACATTAAAATATATTGCACCTAGGTGTTGATTTTTAAATCGGTTGATAACGTTATTTGATAAATATTTTTATTTGTTTATATTTTTTCTTTATCAACGTCAATTTTATTGCTCATATGAAAGATAATGATGGAAAAATCAGCCCTTCGTGGAATTAAGTCATTAATTAAAATTTTATTCGATTTATTAATAGTAATAATGACCTTTATATACAATACACATAACTTACAACATATCACAATACGTCTAATAACAATTTCAATAAACATTAAGATTGTGTAATAACTTAATCAAATAATAATAACGATTGCACATTTAGTTTTATAGTACTTAGTTATGATTATTTTGAATTTGAATCGATTTGGTGAGATTCTCGTCTGACAATAATAATATATATTATGAATAAAATGGTATATTACTAACATATTAAATAAATGTGATGACAGTATATATAATAGTCTATCCTAGGAGTATGGTAGCGAAAACCGTTTTTTTTTTAGAAGATCAATAAACCTTCACTAAGCTTGCCTGTACAAAGAGAAGAAGTATATACGTAGTATGAGTCGGTATGTACAGTCGGGCTCGTAATTTTTTTACCATCCACTCCACATTTTTTTTTTTGCCACTGTTTGTCCAACAAGCCGTGAACAGGACGTCAACGAGAAACCACATTACGCGGGCATAGTAAATGTAGGTACTGTCGCTACTTTGGCGTCGTCATTTCGTTCTCGTTGACGCGGACGTCCCTTTCATGGTGCGGTGGACAAACGGCCTAAGGTTGAATGTAACTTACATTTTTCATAAAACTACAAGAGGGCCTAGACAAGTGACAATCGCTTTCAAAGCGTTTCGTATTTCTAAAACAACTTTCAACAGAATTAACATAAGCTTTACCGTATTATATGGCAATCCAATACATTTCTGTCTTTTCCATCACCGTTATCGCTGATAGAATGTCACTTTGTCTAGGCCCTAAGGTCTATTTTTACGTTCAAGACCCATGTGACAGTATGACAAAACTGTCACATGGGTCTTGAACGTAAAAATCAACCTAAGTGAGGTTTCAATTTACTAGGAGTTTTTGACAAAAATGGTAAGGCATTTTCGGGGTCGGCTTTACCTATGAAAATTTGTAAATTACTTCTAATAATAAATACTATTGCACAATATCTAGTTCAATAGATAGTAAAACAATTATAATGAAATGAAGGCCTAATATTTAACTATAAGGACCTAATAATGAAAGCTTTATGTGCAAGGAAAAATATTCTAAGTACTGATTGGAAAATCTGGAAAGCCGAAACGAACAGTTTCACAGTTAATTGCTAATGTTTTTAGTATTCCCAACTGGTCCTGTGGCCTAATGCCTACCTACAAGTCTGTAATCACTCTAAAAGCGAATATTTAAATACTGATTTATAGCTACAGGAAAATTGCAACATTCGGGAACATCTACATGTAGTTTGGATATGATATTACAGTTACAATTTAGCCATTGTTTACGGTTTAAATAGTAACTAGAATTTTTAAACTTGGCTTAAACACTAGAATCGATTTCAATATAAAATCGAATCGAACAAAGCCCTCAAGTGCCTGAAATAATTATTTCATACTAAGACTTATTCACCTCTCTTTTGACAAATAAAACATCCATGGCCTACTTTCACAATCAAATTCAACTATTTATAAATATTTCACCTAAAAATTTACTTGACTTTTCGAGCCCATGTCAAATAGAGCTCCATGTTACAACAATAACCATAGACTATTATATGGTAATAAAACCTCATTTTTTATCTGAAAACTCATTGCTCCACTGAGGAAAGATTTTTAGGCTCTGGCCCAATAAAGGTGGTGTGTCGTTTATGTTTTTACCAAAGATACGGTAGGACGGGTGCAAATACTGTTGGCTTTCCGATGCTCCGAAGAAATTCTTTGCTTCCTGTAACTGACGACGCGTTGGTGGAGTTTCAGTGAAGTTTCCTGAAACATACGATTGGTAAATTAACTTTTAATTGATTAGTCATTCTTATAAATTCATAGTTTATTAACTAGGTGCTTTTTCAATCGGTTGTTTAAAATAATAATACTTAATTAATCTTTAAAAACGATGTACAGTCACGGACTTTAATTGATGAGCCACCTTCAAACTTTTCAATTTTGCAATTTCATATATTCACGAGATTACACGATTAAACACGAACTCAAATCGCACGCTCGTAAACGAGATGACAAATAAATTACTTTTAATCGGAAATAGTCTTATCCATAGAGGTTGACTAATAAGTTCTCAATAATAAAAATAAATACAATGTTGCATTAAGTTTATCCAATCTATTTGATACCGACCTCCTTTGAATCATAGCTCATTAACTCGTAATTCTGAAAACAAAACTGAAGACAGTGACAGTTGAAATGTAGATGTCAGAGACGTTACTTTCGAACTTGTCGAAATGACAATTATTATTTCTCCGTACGCTAACGTTACTATCGCAACAGTAACCTAGCAACGATTGTTTATCGTTGCTAGGTTACTGTTGCTAGACCTGCAATTGCTTGACTTTGGGAGTCACTCTGCTGTCAAGTTTGTTTTTTTCTGGCTCTCAGGTTAGCCAACCGGTAAAGATATGAAATATAATTTTCTTCTTCTAATACGAAGACATATGATTTTGCGTGTCGGGAACCGAATAAACCCGATTTGCATTACACGGCTAAAATACGAATAGTGCCAGGTGGCTCGTCAATGAAAGTCCGTGACTGTACCTATAGGTACATCGTAGGGTATACCCTATAGGTATCACTCTCGTACGCAAAATACGCGCTTGGACGTGGAGTTGCGGACACCATCCCGTTATACTACCATACAAGGTATTACTCTCGAAACAAAAGTGCGTACTAAATTATCATCGACAAAGACTAATTATCGGATTAATATTAATGAAGAAAGTGAATCTGATAAGGCACTAACTTCTTCCTTAATCACGCTGTCTAATCTTCACATAGAGATTATACAATACCTATGAAAGCCAAGAGCAGTCCTGTCGGCATAGTTTTTGTAGTAGATTGCGGTATACATTTCAGCCATCCGAGATCTTCATACGTTTGTCCATTCGAAGATATCAAGAAATTATACCGCAGTGTGGTATTGGCGGCAGTGGCATTACTCTGAAACAATAATAGGTTATAAAAATAGGTTAGGAAGCGTTTACTTTCCCAAATTAGTGTTTCATAAACACAAGAAACAATCTATTTCTGCACAAATGAAGTTTATGATTATACCTTATCTTAATTAAACAAACATAATTTATTTACAAAAATTAACAATCTAGGAAACCATTAAAGAAAAGCGCATAGCGTTGTTATGCTTCACACAACTATTTCTAAAGTTGAAATTCAAAGTCATAAAATTCAAGACCACAAGAAAATAAAGTAGGTAACATCATAAGCTTATTTTACATAAAATTCTAATTAAACTAATATGATGCAGTCATTATTTTACACAAAACGCCACGTTATTTGCCATTTCAACAGCTCGCATAGTGATTTATTTTATTAAATATAATTCAAATATATTACATCGTCTGTTGGTATTGAAAACAATAACAATCTCGTTTATTCAATAACGGTGCATTGATAAGACTCTAACTGCTGTAATGGGACATTGACCTTCAACTAATAATAATAAGTTATTTATACCGCGAAAATAATGTAGCTTCGAAGAACAATTTATTATACAGCTAGCAACTGGATTGTAGGTAATCGTATAATCTTAACTATTATTAAGGCTCTTACATACTGGCGCGATTCGCGACGCCGCCGCATTGTTCGCCGTGAAGTTTTCTCAGAAATTGTTTTGTTAAAATTCGAGTCGCGCGGCGAATCGCGCCAGTATGTAAGAGCCTTTATAAATGCGAAAGTGAGTTTGTTTGATACGCTAAAACGGCTGAACGGATTTAGATGACATTTGGCACATGGGTAGACCATGACCTGGAATAGGACATAGGATACTTTTAATCATAGGATATTCCCACGGGATCGAGACGTACGAGGGTTAAACCGCGGGGCGCAGGTAGTAGTGTATACCAGGATCAATTTAAAATAGCTAGCGTAACTCCGCAGACGTGATGGGTAATCGATATCTAAACACGATAAAAGAGCAAGAAGAAGATTTGATGTTTTTTTTCTGGGGTCAACGAGCGCTAGTAGTGTAGTTAGGTACTTGAAGTATGAGTTGAGACTTGAGACAATCTGTTTTGTCCGTAGGTGTGTCCGTGGCATCACAGCGGGACCTATCTGAATACCAGGGACTAGGGCGGCATTTGTTTATTTTTTCTCGAATATCGTAGCATTATGCTGAGATAGGAGCCTTTTTGGCCTCGCACAGGTCTTCTTTTCGTCTTATGCTTTGTTTTTTTTAAACTATTTTGTTAAGCCTTGAATATTTTATTTTATTTTTTATAGTAATAAAAAATACATTAAAACTAGCAAAATCATGAAAACAAGTATGTTTTCATGATTTTGCTAGTTTTAATGTTTGTTTTTATTGTTTTATTTCCTGCGCGTGTCCCAAATAAAATATTTTTCTGTCTTTCATATTTTCTTTCTGCTTTTTGCGGAGTTTTGATTGCTAATTTATTTTGACCTTGTATTCTTCACAAATCAAAGTCGCTTTTCGTGTCTGTCTTTGAGACCGTGTTGTTCTTTTAAACTACGCACCGAATTTCGATGCGGGTTTCACCATCATTTAAAGAATTTATTCCCGAATTAAACTTACATTTAAAATAAAGAAATCTCGAAGTTTCGTCAAGCGTAAAAACTATACGAAGGGGCGGGTCGCGAGTTATTAATAATACCGATAGCTATACCCACTGTGACTGGCTGACTAGTAGGTAATGTTGGTCAGTGTGTTGGTCTAACTGTGGTTACAACTATTGCAAGAATGACTATTGAATTCGTTGAATACTTTGGTTAGAAAAAAGTGTTACTGGGTTTTTACACGGGACAACATAGGTACTTAACTGGCAATGTACAAGTCACCTCTGCCTATCGCTATGAGGAATACAGGCGTGCAGATATCCATATTAATATTATAAATTCGAAAGCAACTCTGTCTGTCTGTCTGTATGTTACCTTTTCACGTCTAAACCACTGAACGGATTTCGATAAAATTTGGCAAGGTGATAGATGGTATCCCGAGGAAGGACAGGAAATTTTTTATCGACATACTGCGCGGGCGAAGCCGCTGGCGGAAGCTGGTTTTTGTATAATCCGAAGCTTTAGAATCAAGCCAACTTACTCATAAGCTAGCAAGAGCGCTACTTGAAACACCGAAGACACGTGTGTTAACACGTGACTTCTTGCTTCGTATCCAATTCCAAAAATGTCTAACGGTGTCAAAATTTTCATTTCGTGGAATGAAGTTCCCTAAAGCCCCTTGGTCATTGACCAGCACCCTAATTGCATAATATACGATCAATCTTAATCTTTTTGAAAAAGATTGCTAATCCATTGCTTCATAAGTTCTAAAAAAAAACTGCTCAACATAATAAATAACGCAATAAATGTTGTTGAATTGACAAAATGAAACATATAAGCCTTACATCGTTTATGAAAATGTGTTAAGCAATTAGTTACCAGAAAAAATGTTCCCTAAGCATGCCACAAAACCATAATAAAATTGAATAGGTATGGCCTTGGGGATGGCAAGCGGACAACTAATGTAGGTATGTACCTATATTAATACAGAAAGGTCTCTATCAGACAACTACTGCATAACACGCGAACCTACGATAAATACGGGTCACGTACCTATAGGACTATGGACTGCGTGTGTGAGTCATCATGACCGATTTCAAATCTATTTGTGTAGTAAATTAGGTTATCATTAATTATAATATTAATATAACATAACATACGTAGGTACTCAATATGGGTTAAGGTTAGTTGATGACCAGCGCTTGAACAGTAAGGCTGCCTTTCCACCTGAGAAAAGCGAGAAAGCGTAGGTATGCGTAGCGCGGGATGTGCGTGAAACTATATAGCTAACTAGCTTCCGCCGGCGGCTTCGCCTGCGTGGTATGTCGATAAAAAGTAGCCTATGTCCTTCCCCGGGATGCCATCTATCTCCTTGCCAAATTTTATCGAAATCCGTTCAGTGGTTTAGGCGTGAAAAGGTATCATACATACATACAGACAGACAGACAGACAAACAGACAGACCGACAGACAGACAAGAGTTACTTTCGAATTTATAATATTAGTATGGATAACATAGCTATGAAAATATAGCGATGTTATTGGTAGCCTAACAAAATCTAGACCTAATTAGACAGTCCCGGGAATTAACAAAGAGTAGGATAAGTTAAGATTTGGTGCAGGGTTCAAAACTAATTTCCACGGCCTTTAGTTTATGTCCGCGACTTCATTCGCGTGAAAGTCGTCATTACACAAAATACTAAAATCACTACATATTATAAAACAAAGTCCTCCGCCGCGTCTGTCTGTCTATCTGTTCGCAGTTTTACCAATGGTGAAACTGCGAACAGAATGGGTGAACGAGGAAGATTTTAGTAGGTAAATAATAACCGACATCAACGCAGGCAAAACCGGCTTTGCCTGTGTTGATGTCATTTATAAAACTCCACGCATCAGCTAGTAATTTATAAAACTCCCTTGGCCCCCGACCTACCGCGTCGCATCGCATCGCCCGCATTATTACTTCGTTTTCGCTTAGCATTCGTTCCGACTTTTTTTGCTCGGCTCCTAATTGTCGTAGCGTGATGTTAAATAGCTCAATATTCCTCAAGAATTGGGGATATCAAAGCAAAAATATTTTTTTTAATGTTTTTTTTTTAATTTTTTATCTGGTCGTTCCAGAGATTAGCGCGTTCAAGCAAACTGTTCAGCTTTATCTACCTTCTAACTTAATATTATAAACGCGAAAGTTTGTGAGTATGGATGGATGGATGTTTGTTACTCTTTCACGTAAAAACTACTGAATGTATTTGGATGAAATTTGGCAAACATATAGTTTATAACCTGGATTAACACATAGGATACTTTTTATCCTGATATTCCCACGGGATCGAGACATAAGCGGGTGAAACCGCGGGGCGCAGCTAGTCATTAATCCTACTAATATTATAAATGTGAAAGTTTGTGTGTTTGTGTGTTTGGATGTTTGTTACTCAATCACGCAAAAACGGCTGAATGGATTTGGATGTAATTTGGCAAACAGATAGTTTATAACCTGGATTAACACATATGATACTTTTTATCCCGATATTCCCACGGGATCGAGACTTACGCGGGTGAAACCGCGGGGCACAGCTAGTATAATTATATAGTAAGTATACATTTTTTAAACGCGCCAATCTTAATAATGCTTAACTCTAGCAAATTGGAACACGAATCGTGTAATCTAGCTCGCGGTGAAACACAATCGCACCCGCATATATTGGGACACAAGATCCTTTTGTTGAACTACGTCGAACATATTAACTACTATATTACACCGTGTTTACTACATGGGTAATTTACACTACCTACCTACATAATAATATGCACCGATAATAATAGGAGAGAGCACGTAGTAGAGAGGGGTTGAGGTGAGCGTAGTTTATTATGCAACATTTAATTATGATATGAAACAAAATGAGGAAGCTATGTAGGTAGCAGAACGTTTAACGTCGGCGAGAAGCTACAGTCCCCACACAGTTGGACAAGGTCACAGAGATTTTTGGGATCTTCGAAAAAGGCAATTTTGATACCGCGCTCAAAGATTACCTAAACGCGAAGCTGCATTAATATAATTGTCTAGTCTTCGAACAATAAGAGTCGCCAAAACGCAATGCGGTATTTATGAAGTCACAAAATCGACCATCGCTGTTGCTAAAAGTAGAGCAAGGGCCCTGAATGATAGCACATGTTTAAGCAGGAAGGAAATCTACTAAACCCTTGAACAAGGAAAGGTAACAAAATAATGTAGCTGTATTACCTGCATTTCTAACAGCAGTTTGGAACAAGTTTCTGTACTGTTACATTGTCCAGTGCCGGTGTGAACTACTGTCACAGCCCTCAGTCTGTATGGGAATGATCTCAGAGCACTCTGGTCCACATTGCTGGGATCCCATTGGGATCTACTCACTAATTGCAAAGGGTTTTCGATTGGAGGTAGCACATTTTCTGAAAAAGAAATTGTCATGACTTTAGTAATTAACAATTGAAGAGTAGTATCATATTTAGTTAGCAAACACTAGATTTTTCCCTTTGTTAATTTTAAGATTGTGTAATTCATTACATTAAAATATATATATACTTATTTTACATAGCATACATTGTTGTTTTCTTTTACGTGTCGTCACGCGGCTGGTGCGCGTATCAAAAACGTCATGTGCATAGGCCCTAAAGTGTGACGAACAACAATAAGTTTAAAAAAAGTAATCAACTATCAATTCCACCACAAAGCAGATGCAAGTGTATGATAAGGATGTTTTCATATAATCAAAATCATAAATGATTAGATTACAATGAAGATTGTAGCAAAAAAAGCCTAAGGCATTAAGTCTGCCTGTGTGCCATTTTATTTGTGTGTAAAGGAAAATAAATTATGTTCAAAACACTAACCAGAATCATTCTGTAGCACTAGGAGATATATTCCAATAATGACTCCAGAAATCAAAATGATCAGCAGTAAGCTAACAATAACAGTGGTAACTGTGCTCCGCTCTGACACAGCCTGGGGGAACCGGTGTAACAGCGGTGTGTTCTCCTCCAGTCTCTCCACATTTTCTTCTTCAGCATGATGTGTGTTATGCCGAGTTTCATGGTCTGCAAAACACTTATCCACATTAGCAACAGTTTCACAATCAAACTCTTTCAAATCCATAGACATAGTTAAATTCGAATCAAACAATATCCACAATAGCTGACAATGAGATGAACTGACTAAAGTGCTAACTGATAAGCCAGACTTCCCATTGTTCAGACTATCATCAACAAACACTGACAGGAAGTATAAGTTCTCCATAACAGAGATAAACAAAATTAAATCAATTACTGTTTAAACAATAAAGTGGTAACTCCACCATGGTAATTGTTATCTTCATAAATTAACTACAATAATTGGATGTCTAATAATACTACTACTATCAACTATTAAGTAACATTAGTCCTAAATATACTGCATAGTGATCAAAGTGAGCAAAATCGTCTATATGTCCACTCAGAGGGATTAACAATGAAATGGATATGATGTCTGGTTGTTACAAGTTTATGTATCTCTATCTGGTCTGTATTGTGATATCATATCACTCTAAAGTATCATATTTGCTATGCATATAATATTGAACGCATAACTACCTACCTACTACATTAGTAGATTGCATCAAAACAATGATAAGTCAGATTTTGATCTTTTTTTTTGGGTGCATACAATGAATACATTCCTATTGGAATCCTATGGGGTTTTATAATTTTCTGAGTAATATTTGTAGCTTAAAACAATATATTTCTGGATTCAGGTTCATGAGTAATTTAGACAAAGAAGTAAGAAGTTGTTCTATTAAATTGTAATGAACTTACCAACAGAATATAATGGCTGCATCTTAAAAATTGGAACTTGTTATATAATGAATAAGCATTACGACGTGACCAACGATTTGAAATACCGATCAATAATGAGGAACATGAGGATGAGGAAAATGTAAAAGTGGTAAGTTCAGGAAAACAAAAATGTTTTCATTTTATTTTAGTTGTCAAAACATGAATGTCATTGTCAAAATAGTCAAAGACTGGCTGCTTTCCGAATTAGAAAATAATCGCTCACAGCGCTCACAGCGATAACTTGCGTACCGAATTAGATATCACAATTATGACAGCTGAGGGCTGACAACAATTCGGAACACTCGTGAACGCGCTCACAGTCCTCGTAACATAAACATAACCTCAAATCTGGCATTGTTATTATTGTTGATATTCATATTTGATAGTGCGTCTGTGTTAAACACATCAAATTCAAAAAACAAATCAAATTCAAGTATATTCATCAATTTAAAAAAAATACTGTTATTATGATTTAACACAACACAGTACAACTGTCAGTTTGATAGCCACATTGACAGCGCTCACGGTGATATTATTTTAAAGCATGGTCGGCGTTATCGCAATATGGCGCATGTCATGACGTCATCTATGACGATTCACGGGACATCGTTATCGTGCTCAGGCTAATACGGAACGGGTTTTAGTACGCCCAAATCGATTACGGCGTAACTCGGAACGCACCCACTATTGGCAGTTTTTTTGGTAGCAGGAAAATAAATAGTTGATTAACCCTTCTACACCGTGATAAAACTATGAAAGATCAATTTAGATCAAGATAAATAAATTATCCGAGGTCCAATATGATTTTACGGTTTTTCATTCGATCCGGGTGCGGTCAATCTTGGGTTAGTATAGTGGCCTACAGACGACCTGACTAGGAACCGGATGATAGAGCCAACCAGCATGCAACGTCTCAACTTTAGTCACATGTGATATGCCTGGCTTTTCAAAATCACAGTCCTGTCCACACAGATTTTGATAGCGGATTTGTCGCTAGGAATTTTAGACACAAGCGCCCGGCCATCACAAACTGTGCATGTTGTCGCTACGTCTAGTCGCTGCAACAAGACGCAGACTTCTGGCTGGCTATTGCATCTGCGTCATGTCGCTGTGACTTTTAAAATGTAAAATATAAGATACAAAATAAATAAACGAAATAATAGTACAGAAACAAAAATTACGTTTCCAATGATACCTCATTTGTCAAAATACGTCGAGTAGTTTAGGAGTTATATACCTCGCTCGTAAAATCATAACCCTCCTTGGCCTTTTCCGTAGTCGAGTAAACATAAAGTAAGGTAAAAGAGCCCTTATAAGCTTACTTGCTTTAGGAAGTAAGAGGATAACGACTTTTAAAATATTGTACCCGGTTTTAAAACTTACTTCTTCTTTGCAACATTCAGTCATTATCGTTATGTTCATGTTCATATCATACTCATGCTTAGAGCATTTAATCGGTCGGGTGCAAAGTTGGATCAACTACTGCTCGACAGAAACTTTTTTAGTCGATTTTCAGTTCTAAGTATTCTGTATTTTCATGTTTGACTTTTCAGTTTTTGGATTTTTTATTGTCTGTGGCTTTTGCTACGGCGATACAAGGCGATACAGTGACTTCGTTTCCTTTTATTGATTTTAATAGGCCAGGAAACTGTGCATTCCTCATTTAATATATAAAAACTAAACTATTTCACTACTTGTTGACCGGAGTGCCCCAAGTATATGAATTATGAGAGTACAAATAAAAATCAAGTTGTTACCATGACCCTCCGTCAAGTTGGCCAGATTTGCTAGGATTTGAAGAAACGCCGTTCGCTATTCTACTGCGTTTGATGTAACTACATTAGAAAGCACGATTGATTATGACGATCGATTTCAGTGTTCTTCACGTGAACCTAGTTGATGAACTTAACATTTCGCGTCTACACGCCTGAGACGACTACAAGACATTGTCGGCTTTTGTATGGCTGTACCTATTATAGTCACATCTTTCAAATAACTCTCCTTTAGTGCAGTTGTTCATTAGTTGTTGAGAGGAAACCCTGCTATTTGTGACGGTAAGTACCAAAGTAAGCTGCTGTTCATACTTCAAGAGATACAATCATTAAAGTGATGCAAACAGTGTGCCTGAGAAATGAAGTGTTTGTTGGGGACTGTAATAATATTGTCTTGGCCTCATAGCGAATAAGTAATGTGCTCTGCTTGATATTCCCAACAACAGGCTCTTTAATCTGTGAAGCTTACCTACTTCTGGAAGCACAGCGACTTTTATTTCAGCTTCTTCAAACAAACTCAAACCATTTATTTCAATTAAACCATTTATAGGCACTTTTGAATTGTCAACTCTTTTCTTACTAAAGTACCTTAAGCATATATTGATATAAATCTTATAATTTTATATGAAATTAATGGGAAGTGCTGAAAAGTCGAAACAATATAAAATTATCATTATTATCTTTAAATTATAAAGAGTTCAACTAAGTGAAAATAATTGAGATGCATAACATTTAAAAAATACACTATCAAGATAAGAAAATGAAGTAAATGCCACATCTTGAAACACAGTATACCTGGGTACTCCTTTTGTTTTGTCAACATTCACACATCTTGTCTCAACATAAATGCTTATAATATATTATCTGCTTGCAAGCATTGCATTCTTAACCATTACTAAGAAAAATGTTGGTTGTTTTATATTTTGTTGCATCTCATCTCATCTCATCAATATTATGCATGCATGTATTTGATAGTTACTGTATTGCTTAGCAAATGTATATTTCCTTAATAAAATTTGTTTGATGCATTTTGCAATCTGCGAGTTTATGTGTTTTCAATGATGTTGTTTAAGTTGTTTTTGTTTCATTTTTAACTTGTCTATTACGTTTTTCACCAGGTTTCTGAGTAGTAATTAAAAATCGAAAAAAAGACTAAGATATTTATCAGAAGAAAAAACATAGCATTACTGTATATTCTTTCATGGTTAATTCCCTTTATTTGCTGGCTTTTGAATATGTGCTTCATTAGCGAAATACTACAACTTATTTTTGTACAAATATGTAGACAACTCTACAAAATAACATGATATTTCCAGGATTGTAGAAGCATTCAATGATACGAGAATTCTATGATAGTTCCGATGAAGATGATATGGAAAATCAGTATCAAATAGATCCAGAATGCTTGGTTCTGACTCGGCCTGACTGCGACATGCATAACCGGTGCTGTGGTGGTAAAGCTTGGTGTATAAGGGTGAGTAACATCTAAGTTAAACTTGAAATTCTTGTACTCATGAAAAATTTAAGCAATGGGTATGTAAAATTTCTTGACGAATCCCGCCAAATACATTACATAATTTTTTATGTTTCCAGGATATTTGTGGCATCATATGTGCCGTGCTAACATGGCTACTGATACTGTATGCGGAGTTTGTTGTCATGATGGTGATGCTACTGCCTGGTCTGTCCACATACCCAATCTACAGTTACATCAACATATTCATCTTCCAAAGCCTGGCATTCCTTGCATTTGCATCGCACCTTAGGACCATGTTCACAGATCCAGTAAGTACTGAATGTAATGTATTGCAAGATGCCTTCAATTACAGATTATGCTAAGGAAAACAATATGCTACCTCATTATAAACTTTTCTCTCTGACAATACACTTGCCACAGATTGAATATCAAATCATTGTTGATTGTATGAATGTTCATTATGCATTGATTAATGCAATTAAACATTATTTTCTTTGTTTCTACATTAAATAAAATAAAAATTTGTTTTTGTTGATAAAAGGTTGTCTGTAAAAGATCGCTCTTAGCGATAAGACCGCCCATTGTGTCACCCTATGTTAAATTTCTACATTTGTATCTGTATTTTTTATGGTGTACATAATAAAGAGTATTCTATCTATCTATCTAAATTAGAATTGTTCTTTAGCTGTGATGTAAATGATAATTGATGTTTTTTATAGGGTGCCGTTCCAAAGGGGAATGCCACAAAGGAAATGATCAAGCAGATGAGTTTCCGCGAGGGTCAGGTGATATTCAAGTGCACTAAGTGCTGCAGCATCAAGCCAGAACGGGCCCATCATTGCTCAGTGTGTCAACGATGCATCCGCAAGATGGACCACCACTGTCCATGGGTTAACAACTGTGTTGGCGAGAATAATCAAAAGTATTTTGTTTTGTTTACTGTAAGTAACTAATCATTTTATTTAATTATTTCTATGCTATTATTAGGGACAATCACCCTCAACTGCTGGTGGATGTTAGGGACTATAGGCCGACAACTTAGCTGAGTCGGTTCCTGAGGTAGCTGCGCGGTGCGGGAGGGGTGTGGTTTCGTGATGCGAGAGCTCAGTGATTCGTCAACTTGTGACAACTGTCACCACTCCCGCACCGCGCAGCTACCTCAGGAACTAACACACTAAGGCATTGGCCTATAATTTAACCAACAAACTAACTTTTAGCTAATGTTGACATACATTCAAAACATGTGCTTTGATATTATTATCATATCATACATGAACTATTCGCCAATCAGAAATTAATAGTCCTATGCGTAGCATTCATGACCTTATCAACTCTAATCCTCATTATCAAATTCTATAAATCTTGCTTCTGAACTAATCTTGTTATCTCATTATGATAACTGCATTCTTTTCATATTAGTTTCTATGTTTCTTACATATATGTATATACTATATACTTCAATGATACATTAGAATGATAAACAAGAACTATGAAAATTCAACCTATTCTACATATTGATTCTCTCGCAAGCACTTTGTACATTGTATTTATTCCCGTAACGTCACGCCCATGATCCTGAAGGGTTAGGCATAGGTGTACCTAGAGTACACTCACATTTTGTCAGTTATTTTAAGTTTAAGTCCCAGGTAACAGGGGGCGAGCCTATTGCCATCAACCGGGCACAAATCTAGACGCTGCTGCTACTGAAAAATTCCTGATTATGATTCCTGTTTATACAACAGTTCTACATAGCGGCAATATCTATCCACGCGGTGGGCTTGGCTGTGTACCAGTTCGTGACGTGCATCCGACACGAGTGGCGCGACTGTAGCGCGTACTCGCCGCCCGCCACCGTCGTCCTACTACTGTTCCTCATCGCCGAAGCGTTGCTATTCGCCATTTTCACCGCCGTCATGCTCGGCACTCAGCTACACGCTATATGGAACGATGAAACCGTGAGTATTAATTATTTAAATCGATATTGATTGGCTCTATTCATGTAACTCGTTAAGTCGTCCGGCAATTTATTTATTATAAACGCTTGTTTTAAAACGGTAAACTTTGAATATACAACTACATTAAATCGATTTTAACGTTTTGCAGGGTATCGAACAGCTCAAGAAGGAGCAAGCGCGATGGGTTCGCAAGTCTCGATGGAAGAGCATACAGTCGGTGTTCGGCAGGTTCTCTATACTTTGGTTCTCGCCCTTCACTCAGCCTTCGCCCAAGACGAAATTGGAAAGCTACCTGTACAGTGTTTAGATATGGTATTGTAGGATCACCACATTCATCCATAGTTTCAGTGTGACATGCATCTACACTCACGTCTCGATGTAATATCATTTATAATCATAGTAGCAATCATGTTATAATATCAATCTAAATGTTCTGACCAAGTGTCACCAGCAGTGGTGTTACCCATATAACGTTGGTTGCTTTCGACGCCGACATTTTAGCAATTCTTAATAATATAATCGAGTCACCTCGTCTCACTATGATTGACTGACTGACAACGGAATTTGTAGAGTGTATAGATAGTTAGGAACGAAACGTCTGCATTTACTAATTTAATCGTTAAAAATATTTATCACAAATGTCTGATTATGTGTGTGAAATGATTCTGAAATAGTTAAGTAATAATAGCAACTGAGTAATAAATATTTTAAAGAGAGAATCGTATGGTATAGGTATATTTCCCGCAGTAGTTGAGGCATGCATGACACATTGCGATCATAAACACGTGTCTATCAAACAACACGCTGGCGACTGTCTCGTACGGAACCATTCTTAAATATACCATTTAATTGTAGGTCTCGATGTTGTACTAAATTTTTAAATAAATAATAATATTGTTTATCAAGATCATCATAGATCTCTTATTATAATAATGGTATTAAGTTCTTGTGCTATGATAAAAGTTCAAATCACAAATTATTATTAATTAAGTTAACATACGTTTATCTATGCAATAAAATTAATTAATGCTTTATCTTTCATAGATATTTGCTTTCAGAGTGTAAATCTTGTAACAAAGTTACTATACGAGTTAGGTCTATTGTAGGACCAATGACATAAAAGATCTCCCTAAAGTCACTTGTGATGAGTCATTCAAACGAACGTTGGTTTTGCATGAAATCAGATATTTGCCTTAACTACACAGTGTCACGATGGTGAGAACCACTTACAGACTGGTCACTGTTAATTCCATATATAAAGTTTTCAAATAAACTATTGTTATTGCTTAATCATGATTAGTATTAATTTAAAATTTAATTGATTGTGATTGTATTTATTTCGTTGTAATTATTGCGTTTATTTTTGTTATGGGAATGTGGAGTTTATTTCTTAAGGATAGGTCAAGTATCGGCCGCGGGAACAAACAACTCGATAGTTATACAAATATTTTAGTTCTTGGTTTTAATGGAAAATTAAATAAAAGTAAACAGTAGGTTGCAACACAGTTGTGATATCTTAAGTCTAATTTAACTATCATCCCTAAGTAAAGTATATCAACGCGCAGGAAATAGACCAATAGTGTGATTGTATTATCAAGCAGGTATACTTACATAACTTGTTATAACTATTGATAGGTCAGTTTGGCGCGTAAATTATTTGAACAAACGCTTATCCTTTTGATACGTTTGTTGTGATTACATATTTTCTTAAATCGAATGTAGTTTGAATAATTACGTTCAAAAATAGCTTGTATCAGATGTTTTATTAGCAATATACAAACCATGGATAGGAATTGTATTGATTCTGATGACTGCATAATAATTTAGATATACATAAGTGTCTATTGGTGGTTCGTGAGTTGAGGAACCATTAACTTTGCAATAATTAAGTGCTGTATAAATGTATTATTTGTTGTTAATTACTATGTGTTAACTAAGACATTCATTATTGGGAAACAAATCTCTGATGGCTTTAAAATTATTTAAACTTCAACGTAACGCTAGAGCCGACAATAAAATGTCTGAATTAATAAATATTTTGTATAATCGCGCTTTAATTGTAAATCGGTTTTACAGTGATACATATGATCGTCATCATTATCATCCTTGGTCCACGTACTGCTGAGTACAGGCCTCCTCCATATTGCTGTTATTATTCTCGCCAAGGGCCACGGTTCTTAGCCGAGGTGTTTGTCTCCCCGTTTGCTGCCTTTCTGCATCATCCATTAAAAGCTCAGTTCAACCAATCATCACCACGTTAAATATGAACGATCTTGAATATCAAAAGGTCGCAAAATCATATAAGAGCAAATGCCACCAGCCGGAGCTACATAAGCCGCGTTGATACTAACATATCATGTCAAAATATTTTATGCGAATATTTGGTTAGGCTTAGTGGTCTTTAAAGCAATACTGAGGTCTAAAACTAAACACTACATAATAGGTCCAGCCAGGGTTGCGGGAAAGTCCGAAAGGGATACCGGGACCTTGGCAACAGGCAACTGAAGGAACACGGGTGGGCTTTAGTCAGTAAAAGTCTGACACGCTCTTCCGCTCCGCCCAGAGCGGGAGAAGACATTGGATGAGTACCCACGCTCAAAAAAAAAAAAGGTATTTAATTAGGGACTCCGGATGACTTTTCATGCATGTGGCGTCTAGCACAACCCATTTGACTAAGTTCAGGTTAAGACGGGCCAGGAATAAACGCCACCTCTTTTGATTCGCAAGATCGTCCCTCATAAAAGCTCACGATAATGGCTTGCTTTAACATACTGTTTGCGTGGCGCTCATTCCAGAATGTATCATCATAATATTCGAATGGAATAGGTATTGTTGATACATTTTTGCAAATATAATGCCTTGCGATTGAACTTTGTGTTGACTACAGTCTGTCACTTTAATTACCTTGATTCTGTCACTGATTAACTGCAATATTTAATTATTTATAAACCTATGTATCATGGTGGTGAAGAAATCAGTCAATATAAAACTTTTGCGGGTTTGTCACTATTAATTAAATTGTATTTCTTAATTAAACTTTTGGCTTACGTCATTGCGTTAGTAATGTAAAAGTCCCGTTATTTTAGCTACATATTTTTGTATTCGAAAATATTTTAGGAATGTAAGTTTTATTATAAATAATTTTTTGATGAAAGCAAAATAATGAAATCTATGAGTAATGCAGTTTGTAGCAATAAAAAATAATCTGACATAATTATATTTTTTAAATGATTAATTTAGTTAATGTATTAGGTATTCCCGTATTAACGTCATAGTTTAGTGAGATGTCACAAAATGATGCACTGCCCATAGACATAATGTACGAAAAGTACGTTCATTGATCATTGGTGATGATTTAAACTAAAGAAAGGTGAAGTCGTAAAGGCTCTCACAAACAGGCGCGACAAGGGTAGCGCTGCCTGTCGCGCCCGCGATATCGCGCCAGGTTACACGAGCCTTAACTCACATTGTACGCCGCATAAAAAGCAGCCTTCACAGAGCGATCGGTTCTGACATTGTCTCTTATTTTTCTAAACGTTAATAACAATTTCGTGGTACGGTGTAGAATATTTTCGTTGAAAGGCTAGAGTAACTTGTAATGTAATATTTGTGTGATGATAACAATGTCCAGTGTGAGTGTGACGCACCAGACTTGTGCAAGTACTGTCGCAGTCTGCACGCAGGCAGCTATGGACGGGCTGAGGATAGCAATAGCAAGAGACTTGTGTGGATATCCATTGGTAGGATGAAATGATTGATGAATTGTAAATTTCAAAAATATCGCCGTATAAGCCCGAAAGTTTTACACTAACAGACTACATTTAGGTCCATAATATAGTTCGTACTTCCACAGGTTCAAAGAATTAGCATTAAATAGCTGTAACTATTTTCATATTAATGTTCGCAGTTGTATCTATTTATAGTTGGGCTGTGTGATTAATTATTGAACAAACAATTTAGCTTCTTAGTATTTAATATCAGTCTTAATGATACACTACTTAAATCAAACGGATAAACTTTATGTGAAACTCTTTAACCCCAATTTCTTATTTTTTGTAATGTTTTAATCAAAGTTTCGTGTACTCGTAATACTTAATTATTATGTGATCTTTTAATGACACCAATGCTTAACATTAATTACGGCTGCGAATTTGATATAAGTGTAATAGAAAATCAAAATATCTTTCATGATATTACGATATTTAAGATATACTATTGATATAATTATCTGGTTGTTAATAAATTTTAACTCAGGTGTAACAGAATACAAATTTTCAACATTGTGCCTCTATGAAAGCTAACTCTCGTATCAAAATAAACTAGATGTGCATTATTTTTATAGTAGTACTCTTTGTAGTTGGTTCACTAGTATGTTTGGTCGAAGCATCTGTGAAACTTTACCACATTTATCCACAATTTAATATTGACATGTAATATACCATAATCAACTACATTGTAAGGGCTCTTGCACCATCACATACATACCATGGATGTTTAGATTTTTACTACTCATAAGATATTTTGTGATGCACGGGTTATGTTGGTAGTATCTAAGTAAATGTAACTAGAGCTAAGTATTTTATTGATCATGTTGTGTTAACGCCGTCAACCACTTGTCCAGTATTATATTATTTATTGTTTCTAACTGTAGCCAATAGTAAGCACGGTGCAAGATGGCCTAAGTATTTGTTTACGACTCGTTGAGTTGCTTTTATATCATTAAGCTATTCTTACACTAAGCATAAAATACTTATATATTTTTTCGATCGTATTCATGATATTTACGTAGGAACGCGTAGGGTACATTTTGTTTTGTATATACCTATGAGGTTTTAAGTTATAGGGACAGCTTGTCGTATGTGGTGATGTGATGTTCACACGGCGAGTGTCGTGTGGACAGTGCGTCACCCTTGACCCAGTGAGTCGCGCGGCTCGGTTGGCCGCGCGGTCAATACACTAGCTTTCAAATTTATGAGCCCCATTTGTTGACATCAAGCAGCTGCTTCATCTGCACTAAGTTTTGATCTGCAACCCATAGTTCGGTAGAATAATATGTAGTGATCAACGTTTTATGTTGTCGCTACGTAAGTCGACTCTACGCTACTTTTTTCAATCTTATATGTTTAGGATACTATCCTGGCGAATAATTACTGTCGGTCAAATGCACTGTAGTTTCCTATAAATTTTCGGTCTTGTTCTGCTTTTCTACAACTATAACAATAAATATAAAGCTGCAAAATTACCTGTGTTCTATCATTAAAAAAATATCCATTCTCAATCGACCGTGTCTCGACCAATATTATGATATTATGGACACTAGAATCCGAAATCAAAAAGGTCCGAAAAGATACATTTTAAGAGCGCTTAATATTCGCGAATCCAATTTAAGCATGACAATTATGTTTCCAATATTATTAAAGCGTGTTTCAACCGTTGATATATTCACTATGCGTTACCTAATTTGTCTGTGACTTAATGTTGCGTAACTGTGGACTGTGTTATTTAATTTTCAAGGATTTTCCACATCATAGAATTAAAATCTCGAGAACGGCACGACTTGTTATAGCCGAAATCACGAAACCGCAGAAAGCGCTCAACGGTTTGATATATCTAGGTAATATCTAGAATGTATCGGTATCGTACGAGTAGCTGTTGAATCTCACTACGAACAAGACATGTATTGTTGATCGCTGCATTTGGGTCAACACTTTTAAACACGCATATGGAAAGACGTAGAGTAGAACCGACTAATACCCATAAGTACCTTAGTAAGTATTGCTACTGCCTTTAGTAAACGAAAGTTTATTTTGCAGTTATTTTCAGTCATTGTTGTAATAATGAAGATACCCATTTAAAATGTTTCGAAATAAGTAACAATATTTTGCTAAAAGACATAATGCATCATTATAGAACATTAGTAATTTAATTGCTAATCACAGACATTCTAAATATTATGTAGAACTACAATAGTAAACCATTTTGAAATATCCTAGTGTCCTAAATGTCATTTTGTCTATAATTATAATAAGTTTTCGAGGGAATTTATTTTCATTAAAGATAACATGTGGGATGAGACGTGCGTTTTTTTCAAATCCCGAATTGTCATCCCTTTGGTCAAGTACTAATACTAAAACGATGTAGGTACTTACAACGAGTAATCATGAGCAAGACACACGTGTTCTAGTACAATTGCGTATGAAAAGATGTTAGCGTATATGAGCACTCATGCAGTGGCCAGGCCCAGCAGTGTGCGGGCGACGCTGTCGTCGGCAGTTGGTGTGCTACAACCCGCAAAGGGAAAGTATTGTGTTGCGGAACCGCGCGCGTCACGCCCCGCCTGCTACACTTCTCGGATTTTAGCATGAGCTGCTCGGTCCCAAGGTGATCGACTGTGGCCGCCCGTTGTCGAAACCACACCGGTCTCATTCAATACGTTATTACTGCAACCTACCCGTCTGCTATTGCTCAATTAACACCGTTCGGGTGATCTGTTCATAATTCATTGGCATCGCTAGTCATCATAGTACGTAATGTTTCTTTTTTACTGTCTTTTTTTTAGTTTAACTGTTGTGTAGACACTGTGCGGTTGTTCCAGATGCGGCTAGCATTCTGTACGATATGTGTTTTGGCGACTGTGGCGCTCTCTGTGTGCCGTCCGTACGATCCGGAAGACGATGGTTTGAAGGATGTGCTGCCCTCTAGCGGGCAGTTCGAGGCGTTCTACCCGCGAGAGGCGCACGGCATACCGAATGGCTCGTCGCGGCCCGCACATGGCCACGGTAGTTTCTACAAACACCGCAACCCGGCGCTAGTCGACGTGAAAAATGCAGCCGCGTATGGTTTCCGCTTCGACGGCATGAGGAGATTCAATTTTGATGATAAGTGAAGGATAAATGTGTGTTATGTGTGTAACAACTTTTTTTTTTAAACCCATTTCAAATTATAGTTTTCTTCACTGTATATGAATATCGAAATGTCAAAATTAGTTTATTTTAAGAATAAAGTATTTTTGTATTTTAAGTTTGTTGTTTAATTAATTGTTCCACTTTCATTATCTTAGATTAGTTCTGAAAGAGAGTAAAGCAACCATACAATAAAATATGCTCGTTCAGTTATATTGCCTACGTCAAGCAGTCGAGCAGTTTTAACTTATAGGTAGGTACCTACTGACTATTCGGGCGCAGCTCGGAATCACCTGCCAATCCGGCCATTTCATTTGGTAAAATATACTAGATAGATCATCCGGTACAATACCTCTATGGAAAGAGCTCGCCCAAAAATACATCCACGGATTGCCTGAAAAATAGGTAGGTACCTACCTATGGCTAGTCAGTTACAGCAGATTTAGGTACCTTTGTAGGTACGTAAATTCCGTAAGGTATCGTACCGACCTCAATTATACATTATTTTTTGTTTATGCTAAATCCGAAAAGGGGTCATTGTACTCATAATTTTTTAACAACTTTTTCTACGGGACCAACATTGAAATCGCGAAAAAAAATCTGCTGTTCCATTCATTTTGTCTATTTAATTTAAGTGAACACAAATGTACGGAACAGCTGATTTTTTTTAAACAAAAAATAATGTATAAGGATCGGACAGAATGAGCCTCATGATGAATTTAAAAGGAACAAACGCTCAAGCCTTTCGTTTCCTTTAAAATTTCAGTAGTCGGTGGCAGAACACGAAAATTGAAAACCAAAGACAATGGCGTTGTTTTTCATGTTTAGGCACCCTTAAACTTAGTTTCGCTATGTCCGTCTGTCCGCGGCTTAGCTCAGAGACCGTACCTATTAGAAAGTTGTAATTTGGCATGGGTTGGATATTAATCACGCCGATAGAGTGGTAAAAAAAATATGAAAAGAATATTTTTTTAGCGTACTTACCTCCCCTACCCGTAAAGTGGGGGTGTTTTCCACAGCCAAGTAGACTCTACAAGAAACGAGTAATAATCGAATCTCCTATATTCCGTATGGGAGGACATAATATGTTTTTCAACTAGGTACAATGTTAAGTTTGTGCTTAGGATAAATTCATCCCAGCTTATAAATATATATCTATAGGATAGGTTTAATATAAATTAAAGTCGCTTTTCGAGTTTATCTATAGGTATCTTAGTATGTCCGCGTTGTTCTTTACCACGCAACAGATTTTCATGAGGTTTTCACCATCGCGATCGTTTAGAGAATTTATTCCGGAAGTTTTATTTGTAGGTATAATACGTTAGTATTATAGTAACATTTAACTAAGAAATGTCGATGTTTTGTCAAGTTGTAAAAACCGTGCGAAGCAGGAGTGGGACGTATTAAAATAACTTTATAATATTTTCATGTTTGTATGTCCGCGTTGTTCTTGTAAACCATGCAACAGATTTTGATGAGGTTTTCACCATCGTCGTGAATGCTACGGCTACACCGCGTTATCGCGAACTTTTCTTCGTGCGCTCTCTCTCGCACACCCCTCGATTACTCGCTGAGCAACAGAGAGCGCACGAAGAAAAGTTCGCGATACCGCGAAGTGTTGCCGTAGTATTAGAGAATTTATTCTGGAAGGTAGTAAATAATAGGTGCATACGTTAGTTTTAAAGTTACCTACATAATAATAGAAGTAACTAAGAAATCTCGATGTTTTAGTCCTAAAAACCCTGCGAAGCAGGATCAAGTGCAAAGTGTGATTAAAATTTAGAACCTCAACTACAAAAATTGTATGAAAACTTTTACTTACCACAAAAAAACTTTTTTTCTATTATAGTACTTACAGCTCGATGAAAGAGTTCTCACTTTGTAGGTTCTAGTTGCCGTCGATGAACAAAATAAAAAATTACGCAACATCATTGAGGTACTATGTATTAACGCACTAGTACTTACCTACATAGGTAACTACGCAACATTTTTGATGTGTATCATCTTTCCTCTTGCTTTCCTGCAATTTGCAATGCATGGGATCCTGCAGAGTGGTTCTGGGAGGATTTCGTGAAAAGGAACGGAAGTGTGTAACAGGAAGCGCACGCCATTTGATTTGACCAATGAGCGCGCGCGGTGCTATATAGAGTTCGAAGTTGTTGTTGTGTTTGTAAACAGGATGTTAGCATGTTACACATCTTGAGCGACGAGCACGCTCTTTTTTTATTATTATGAGAAGTTACAGTGGAATAATAAGTAACAATAAAGTATAATAATTAAATAGATAAAACAAAAATAATTACAACAATAAATACAACTGTTTTCTGTACTTTTATGGAGCAAGTCCAAAATTATTGAATAATCTGCTTATTAGACTCGAGATAACCACTGCCTGTTTCTACATTATCCGTGGCGGTAATAGCATGTCGCAACAGCTGATCGCTTGCTGTGGCACGTTAGAACGTTGGATTTAGGGGTGCGACGGGAATTTGCGCTGGTGTCGTACGTGGTGAAACTGCTCCGAGGCATTGAGCACAATCCGAGAGTGCTGCAGCGGTTGCACTTGTACGTACCCAACCGCTATGTGTGGAGGCGAAGGCCCCCGCCACTGCTGGTCGTACCATCAGCCAGGACCAACTTGCTGGCCAAAACTCCTCTTACTCAAGCAATTCGCACCATCAATGATATTCAGGTCAAAATTGATATATTTACATGTCACTGGGGTGAATTCGCAAAAGTACAATTATTTATGTTATGTTATAAACTATGATCTTAATTTTAATTATGTATACATTCCTTGGCTATCGCATTAGGCTACAACCTGTAATGGTAGTTTTTAAGGCATTTAAATAAAAATAAATAAAATAAATAAATTTAGGCGTCTTATCAACGATATTATTTTTTGTGTTTTTAATGAAATTGCATGAGTACCTACTTATATAAAATTATGAAACTGCACATAATTAGGTATTCTCTGGTTATTCAGCAGTTTCATCATATGCTACTAATTAGAAATCGGATTAGTTTTTATTACCTCGCAGTATGTGCGAAAAATTAGAGTAGTCTCCTCCGGATAAACCTACACGTGTCTTCGTCTTGGTGGAGTTTGAATCCCTCGCTGTCAGGATTCTTGCGCTCTAGAATCTTTCATTACGTTCAGGATTCAATATAACGCCCGTGAATTAAGTAAGACACTGCGTTATCCCCTTAGTGAATAATCTACTATTTTGACCGTCGATGTCGTCGATAGATACCTAGTTTGCAGTGCGTAGAGTTAAGGCGATGCGATTATGCAAAGGTTTGTTAATTAATAATCATGCACTATAGTCGTGAATAGGGAAAGAGGCCCAAGTTGTTATCTATTGGGTTTGGAACAAACTTATATTGCATCACAAGTTTCTATAGGTGTAGGTATAAGTAGTATACATCCTACGTCGTTCCATGTAAAATACTGGTAATATAGCTGTATTTCGTTAGAGTTAAAGTAAGCCTAGGTTAGGCTAGGTCCTAGGCAGATGATGAAGTAGAGTAAGTAAGTAATCCTAAATTAGTGTCCATTGTTTCGGCCCGATTTTAATTGACTTCCTGTCTTAAATCGGTTCAATTATTTACTTAACTAGAAGTTTAGGACCGTTACATGTTTTTTTTGACAATCATAGTGTCACTTTGTTGACTTCACCCATTTAAGATTTCACGCTCGGTGTAGCAAGGCAAGTGAAGGCAGAGCAACGGGAGCTTCACAGAGTGTTCGAGTTGACTTGATAATGAACACGTCCCAACGATTCGATACGAGTGTCAGCCGCATCCTTCCTTGCCATTACGTGGGCAGCAGACCGCGAGGGCCGCCCTCTTGTACAAAACGCTGTTTGAGGAGTCGGTGAGACCGAACGACCGTCTTTTGTCAAAATGTACCTCACACACATGGTCAAGAGGTTATTGATTGTTTTTACTCTTGTCATCATCATCATCTCTATCTCTATCTGCCTAGCTATTTCCCAACTATGTCGGTGTCGGCTTCCAGTCTATCTGACCTCCACAACCCAGTAACTGGGTAATACGATACCCCTTGGTAAGACTGGTTGTCAGACTTTCGGGCTTCTGACGACCCGTAACGACTGTCAAAGATCCACAAATGACAGCCGGGACCAAGAGGCACGGAGGAGTCTCGGTATGTAAAGATGGTCATTGTTTTTACTCTTGTGTGCATTCTATTTCAGCACAACTTCAACCATCTGATTGTTCGGCATCTTTAAAACTTTATGAGCGTTTAATTTGCCATCTTTTCACTGTTGACTGAGTTCAATAAGGATCATCGATATATCGACGGTATTGGATGAGTAGGTACTCTTTCACCTAGAACGCCTGATCAATTTCCCTACGTTAAGTTTTAACAGTCTGTTTATTATAGCTCAGTAGATCATTTAAAAAAAAAAAGTATAGGCGCTGCGTTAGATATGTACACCTCACTTTCAAAACTCATGTCAAAACACTTAGCCGCCCTCAGAAAAAAGTGTGAAATTATCTTAAGTGGCCAGTATCTAAGAAAGCCCTTTTTAAAATCAGGCTAATATAACGGTACGTTCTAAGTAAAGATAGAAGTGTAGATAAGTTAATAAGATTATTATTATACCTCATGTTGAGGTCGGAGACCGGCTTTTAAGGACGGAATGTTTCTGAAACCGTGTATAAAAAACGAGTGGTCCCCTGGGATCGGTCATTCCGCGGCCGGAGTGGGTGCACGCATCTTCGTTCCCAAAATAACTATTTTTTTTGTGTTTAGCTCTTTAATTCTTTGTTCGGCTTGAACCAGTAGTTTTGAATCCAATCTTGGAGGGGGTGAACGTTGGGCTCCTTCAGTCGTCCAGTTAGCACGTCTAAACAAGTGCTATGTATCCGGATACAGTCAGAGTGGTGAGTCAAGTTTTTCCTTAAATCCACTTGCGATTTTTTGTACCGCTTTATAGTTAGTTAATAGTGCAAATTATTCGTTTTTATTACAGCTATTAGTTTGGAAGTATTATTTTACTGTATTATTTTAAAATAAGTTTATTTGTGAAATAAATAATGTATTAACAAAAGCTTTCGTTAAACCAACATTAACTTTTAACTATGTATGGTTGAAATAAAAAAAAGAAGATTCAAAACTGCGCTGCCAACAATCATACAATAGATTTATCACTTTTTCGTGTTTACATTATTCATGCTTAATGATTGTCTATTGTTGAGTCAAATTTCAATTTATATGGCGGCAATAACAAGTCTGAATGGATAGTTGATGAGAGCAGGGAGAGTGGCGAGTGATGCAAGTCATCCTACCGCCTCACTGGCTAGTCGACTCTACTGGCATGAAGCCGGTAACCGTTTGTTAACATCTCTGTTGTGACACCCATCCATTTATTGATTTATTGTAATTGAGATATCGGCTTATTGATTAAATCCCGTGTTGTTATTAACTTCTTGTTAGATTCTATCGATTTTCTTATACTTAACTTGATGTTTTATTTTCTTTGTAATTCCTTCATAATATTTGTTATTTTATTTTCTGAGGTACCGATATACAAGTCTAGGGTGTTAGGTAATTTAAGTTATGAGACGGTTGTTAACTAAGAACCTACTTAGATACCCATTTTGTTTCATAAATGAATCAAGTGAAATAATAGAAGATACTCGCAGCTGTAGATAAAGCTGAAGTTGATGACCTAAAACATTCGTAGGCGAAGCGTTGAAGATAAATTAAACATTTATGACTTCGGGACTGGTACGCACCATTTAACGATTATCTACGGACCGGTACAAATCTCTTTATAATGTAGGTACCTATCTGGCGAAACACGGGAATGCAGCGTGATCAGTATTTATGTATGATCACATTGATCACTGACACACACTCCATATAATTTTCCCAAACCTCGAAATATTGTAATTACTTCCCAACAATTAATAGTTCCTATCTCCTTTCAAAATCCAATTCCGAATGGGAGGTGCTCAGTCGACAAACAACATCCTTGTTTATTTAAAAAAACTGTAATTAACAAATGTATAATTGAGTAGTTAGGATTTTATAACTGACGAGCAATAATCTTGAACGTTAGTAGATGTGGATGCCTATAATTAACTTCAACATCATCAAATATTAAAACGTTGTTTTGTTTGTAAAAAGGCTTTGATAAATGTCTGGTACGATCTCTATTAGCTAGCGTTGTAATTTCTAAGATATTTATTAACTTAAATGCTTTGCGAAATTTTGCTTTGCGCTCAGCCTGACCTTATTTCCTTCAAGTTAATTTTTGTTTTACTCTGTTTATTGAACTTGGATCAAGTGAAACACAACTTTAAAACAGTTTGTAGTTAAATGGCCAATTATATCGTGGGTAAATATTCCTTAAAAACCTACCTGCCATTCAACTTTCAGAAAACTGTAATTTTCAACTGTCTGTAATATATTGCATCATTACCTTTTTATGAGAAAGTAGAGTATTGTTATATATTACAGACTTGTGCACCTATCATTGTAAATAACGAGTTACACTTTCATTTTCCCCTTATCTTATATGGAGTGCGCTGATTATATTTTGTTTTTGTTTTACATTTTCGGTGGTTACGTGACTGCTTGATGTAACTGTTACTTCTCATTTTGTCTTGTTTTTATAATGACGGTGTTGCTATTAAGAGTATCGTAGTTTTTTACTGCCTTTAGTTGTATGTAGTCGAAACTACTGGTTGTCAACGTCAATGCAACAGCTGAGTGTGATTCTGGGTTCGATCCCTGGTTAAAACATGGTGTTATAGAGTTTTCCAATTGGAATTTCTCAGTAGCAGCCTGGAGACTGGATTTGTGCCTGATTAATGGGAAGATACTCGGTTATTTCATGAGTCTTATACCTAACATAACTGTGCATCATCTCTGCCTACACCTCTGGCGTGAGGTTATGCTAAGTTTATTTAGTTTGATGTTTGATTGCAAGTCTAACGCGATGCTCATTTGTTTGTAGATGCAGTTCGTTCTGAGTTTGGCGCTGGTCGCGTCCTCAGAGGCGTTCTTCCTGAAATGGGGCTCAGACTCCTCGTAAGTTTATAAATCTTTAATTTTACGTTATTTTATTTCGGTAAAAGCATGAGCGAATTATTTTATTTTTGTGCGAATTTTCTTTGGTTGTGTTGTGAGGTAGGTAGTTACAATACTTATAGTATTTCCTACCTACTTATGTGTACATATTATCTACTCTGCCATGTTATCTTAGAAAAGGTTGCCGCCTACAAATAAAGGCGGATATAAGAAGTTATACTACATTTTAACATTCAACTAAACCTCGATTAAAATAGTAAACTTTTAGTAATGGCGTAGGCTCCGCTACGCCGTAGGGCCCTAGCGCGTATTAGAGGATAGAGATAGAATGGCGTAGGGTCCACGCCATTACCTAGTACGCCCTACGGCGTAAAGCATTTAGTTCTCCAAATGTCTGAGAAGTCTTCTAGTCAGTTTCTAAATTCTAGTAAGTAAGTTGTAGAGGTCGGGTGGTCACTGTTTACTCCAGGCAAAAACCTGATACGAAGCGCATTACGATTTAACTGGAACACTTTATTTCGGTTCGAAGAGGCAGCAGTAGATGTTTGCACTAAAAAGTGAATACCTCTTCACTGTGGTATGGACATGCGCCACACATAATAATAATTTATAGTGAAATGTGAATTAGGAATTAGATATTTTATACAAGTCACTTTGAAAATCAGATTATTCATTTGATTTAAAAGGGCCACAAGCCATTTTGTACAGTCGACATTCACCTAGATAGCAAATAAGTTCGTAATTATTAATAAATGTTAACAGCTACTCAATTACCGGTGTGAAACAATTACGTGTAGTTGATACTTCTGGAAGTAGTGGATTCCATGTGACAAGTAACGTGGCAGTTACTGTGTCACATTTACACAACGTTGCAGATAAAAAAGCACACATTTCCTTGTTCGTGAAAATACCTATATTTTATGTGCATTCTCATGCTCCAGACATACGTGAACTTTTTATCAGTAGTTTTTGCTTTGTTACGATTTTTATTTCCTAAATATTCTTTGTGTTTTGTGTTGAGAAACGAACATTTACAGTTTAGGGTGCTGATAGGCGTGGTCGCAAAAAAAAACGCCCATTTTGCGGAGAATTGACCTACTATAGTGCTCAAGAGGAAGTCCCAAAACAAACATTGTTCAGGGTCATTATACAAAGCATGGGTTTCGGGTATTTCTTAAATACCCTGTTATTGATAGTGACATCTCCCTACTGCGCCCCACTGCGCTCTGTTCCGTACGAAAGTACAGCTTACAGTACCTACAGTAATCGCGGAGAGGGATGCGTCCGTAATTGCCTACCGTATAAGTGGCAGTGCTAACACTTTTCCAAACTTATTTACTTATACCTACATAAGTATCGCGATGCTACGTACCTACATGTGTACAAAACATTTCAATTAACTGTAATACAAAGACGTACATTTGTTACAGAAGCCAGTCGTCGGCCCAGAAGACGTGGGTGCAGCCTCTGCCTCCAAACATGTCGCCAGGCTACCGGTACCAATACACGTACACCCCTTACGAGTCACGCAAGGTGTACCAGATGCAGCCACCGCAGTACCAGCAACCCGAAATGGTGCAACAGAATCTACAGCCGATCCCCATCAGCGTACCCGCAGGGGCGAGTCTCACCCCCGTGTCGCTCCAACACGTTCAACTCGTCCCCTGCATGTGTCCCGTCGCCCCTGAGGAGGCCGAGAAACTTCAGGAACAAGTCGGCCCTGGCCCCTACATGGCGCAGACGTACAGTCAACCCGCCTACACCGTGGCACAGCAAGTCCCAGCAGACAACACACAGAATACAAACAAGCAGTAGAGTCAGACTCACCCCAAGTTATCCCACCAATGACTCGCTCACTTTTTGTATAATTTATTTCGTAATTTAATTTATCGAGTGAAAACGTCTAATTTCTGATATTTATAATACCTAGAATTAATATTATTAGCTTCTTGTGCGAGGTTTTCCTTCAAAGGATCACGAAGACTGATAGACTAAGGACAACGTGTGTTCATTCATTCTTAATAAACATAAAACCATATTCTTGTGTTTCTATTAACCCTTTAATGAATTATACGTAGTTTGTGTATAGGGTAGGGGTGTGCAGCACTGCGCACTTTTACTACTGTTCTCTAAAAAAAATATGAAGCGTTTTAGAAGCAACTTCGGTCTTTATACATTTACGTCGGTTATCTGCCTAGTTAGAAAACTAAATAAAAACAAATTAAAAGTAACGGTTTAGGAAGTATTAAAAAAAATTGCAACATCTATAATGCGCACTTTTGCACAACATATAAGGACAAGAGTGCGCAGCCAAAGGTGCAAGTTTGCGCACGAAGGTCAAGAGTGCGCATCACACAAAAGTCACATTTGAAACTACCATGGCCTATGTATGCTATGCATTTTCCGTGCCAACAATTTTTCCAAGAAATAAACTCGATCCACTCTTCTATAATTGGTTCTCTAAGCACTTCTGAGCAACCTGGGCATGCCCATTTTTTCTTGTTTGGTGCACTTGCTGGCTTCTTTGATTTAACAGTATTACTCTTCTTAGGTAAACAGTTTTCATTCTTCTTTTTAAATCCTTCTACGAGTATTCTTTTATGTGGAGAGCAGCTTAAAATTTCAGACCTTAGATGACTTTGGATACGGCGACAACTCAACAATAATTCTGTTACATTCGTATCAACAATAATTCTGTTACATTCGTATCTACATTTTTTCTTGACATCATAAAAACTTAAATAATTAGTTTATTAGCATAGCTGTAAGCACATTTCATAATAAAACACATAACTTCTTTAAAAAAAGTCTGATAGTGTACAAGACTGCGCGCGCATTCTTGTACACAATGGCTATGTACTCCATCTAAAACAGTTTAGTTTTACAACTACAGATGCGGGCGTGGAATTACTGAAGAGCATTTTCGAGGCCTGGGAGGAATCGCAGGATGCTCTTGGCATTTTCTGCGACTTGTCCAAGGCTTTCGATTGCGTACATCATGATACTCTCATCAGGAAACTGTACCACTATGGTATGAGGGACAAGGCTCTCGACCTTCTGACTTCTTATCTGAACAACAGAATTCAGAGGGTCGATGTTAATGGCAAGAGATCTGCAGGATCTTCGGTCACCATGGGCGTTCCGCAGGGTTCAATTCTAGGTCCTTTCTTATTTCTCATTTATATTAATGACTTGCCTTATCACATAAGGGATAATCATAAGATCGTATTATTCGCAGATGACACATCCCTCATTTTTAAAATCAAACGTCAGTTAGTCAACTTTGAACAAGTTAACGATGCACTCTCTAAAGTTGTGCATTGGTTTAATGTAAATAATCTTCTCTTGAATGAAAAAAAGACTAAAGTCATTAAATTTTCAACGCCAAATGTCAGGCAGCTATCTACCAATATTAAAGTTAATGGAATAGAGTTGGACCCCGTTGAATCGACAATTTTTCTTGGAATAACCATTGACGGTAAATTAAAATGGGGCCCACACATGGAAAAATTGTCAGGTAGGCTTAGTTCGGCCGCCTATGCCGTTAAAAAAAATAGACAGATAACTGACGTAGATACAGCCAGAATTGTTTATTTTAGTTATTTTCATAGTCTTCTGTCTTATGGGATTCTTCTCTGGGGAGCCTGAGCGGACATTAATGCTATCTTTGTTTTACAGAAAAGGGCTGTTCGAGCCATTTACAACCTAAGTCCAAGAGATTCCCTTCGAGAAAAATTCAAAGAAATAGATATTCTGACTGTAGCCTCACAATATATATTTGAAAACCTATTGTATGTACACAAAAACATATCAAAGTTTAAGAAAATGTCCGATAGGATCATAGTTTAAATACCAGGAATAAACGCAAATCTTGCTGTACATCGCACTCGTCTCCACTAAGTAGGCAACTCGTTCATGGGTCAATGTATACGCTTTTATAACAAACTTCCCATTGACATTCGAAACTTACCCATTAAACGATTTAAAAGCTGTATTAAAACCAAACTTTGTAAAAAAGGGTACTATAAAATCACAGATTATTTAGAAGACAAAAATGCATGGGATTGAGCTGCTCGCTCTGCTAAGCATTGTGACATTTTGAATATTATGGAAAGCCATAAAAATATACCTACCAGTTTTATATACAAATTGACATTATTGAATATTATATACAAAATGACATGATGATTACTTGTAAAGTATTGTTTTATTGTGAATGTGAGGACTATGTGGATATTTATTTTTCGTTCTGTTAGTTTTAGCGAAGGTCTGGCAATTTGAGAACTTTATGCGACCTACCCAAATGTCCTTTCTTTGGTATTGTTCGTCGAGTCGTTGAGCTCCTTAAGTTCTGAGTTGAGCTCCACTATTACTGACAAATGCTTGCACTGACTGGACAGGTCCACTCAAATCTGTGTGGTTCTTTCCTCAAAAGACCATTTCAGACTCTAATCTACATGGTCGTCATATGGCCTGACCAAGATTATGTCTGGACTTTAAAGGAGACGGTGACCTCTGAGTTTGTTTCGGCTTTTCTTCTCAGAGTAGTCAGATAGGAAACGCCGACCTCATCTAGCTTATTTTTACAACTTTTTAATATGAAGTGTAAAAGTGATTCCAATATCCTATTTACAGAATAAACAATTTCATTTCATTTCATTATGCGCACTCTTGCACATGGAGCACTAAAGACCTTTGAAACACCACTACTGCCATCTTTTGAGCAGGACGTCGTTTAAACTCAAGTGAAACATGTTTCGATAGCGATTTGATAGAAATAAACACTTAAAAACAGTGCACCTGTATTACATTTACTACAATCACATTTTCAAAGCACCTATTATAAATATTGTAAAACAGGTCTCAAATTTAGTTTTTTTGGAATAAATCTTTAGAAATTGTATTAAAAACGAACATTCTTGTGCCACCACGTTTAAAATGTTGATGGTTCTCTACCAACCGAAATTGGCCACAGAAGACGGTTTCCTGATTGGAAAAATCGCTCTGCGTATCTTGTACCTACACAGCGCAACCTTGCATACCCCTAAGTGTTTGAAGAGAATGCATGGTCAGCTAATTAAGTCGTACATATTCAAAATACATCACAAGTAGCCACTCGTAACACATCTGTACCGTAGCATAGACTTTTTCAGGACGATCGTGGCTGTGTATCTGGCGAAGTGTATTTTTTTCGGATGTAAAGGCAGAAAGTGATTTGGAACGTTTGTTTGTAACATGTATCGAGTTTTTGTAACGCGTTACAGTGGTCAGTGCAGCGAGTCGAGCCGCTCGATGCGAGCGCTAGATCCTCCACTCGACTGTTTCGTAAATTCCTTTGAAACGGACATAAATGAGAAACCAAAATTTCATGTCCTTGAAGCGAGCGTTCCCCGCTTCTTGTGTATCGCCGTATCCGTAATTATAGTCAAGCTCGCCTCAAATGATACATTACTGATACATTACAAACAAACATAGCAAGCCTGAGTCTAACTTCTGACTGGACTGAGTCTTTATTCTTATTTTGATGTGAAAAGTTTGAATACAATTAAGCTGATCTAAACTTTTTGTGATGAAACTCCTCTGTCATTTTTCCCTTGTTTCAATGTCAAGTGTCAAGTCCACAGAGGTTAACTCAACGTAGGTTAATAAATGTTCGTAGTAAATGTTCCTTGACTCAATGTCAGTCATAAACTGTCATGGAAGGCAAACCAAATTAATAAAAAAATATAATATAAATAAATCTATCGATTCAGTCGATAGATTTATTTATATCTACGTAGAAGTTGAAGTTTGCATTGTGGAAAGCATAGAGATGATGGGGAAGTATGAAAGCCAAAGCTCAGATGCGCAAGAATTCTTGATTTTTAAGAATAAATATATATACCGTACTTGCGACGTGCATCAAAGGGCAACATCTTAATCACAATTAAAGCAGGCAGGCAAGTAAAAAGTGATCATACAATCTGTGAAGTTTGAGAAATGATGTTTTCATCAAAAAAACGTCCTTTGTTGTCCAACGAGGATCTCCAAGAGAATATAAACCAGCTACGTGTCGCCTACATGCCCATGAGTTTAGATGCAAATTACCATAAATCTAAGGTGACAGCTTTAAAGGAATTGCAGTTTATTTTAAAAAATAGTTCTAGAAAAAATCTGCACGAAAAAGATTTCAAGCAGCTAGTGTTATGTTCTTTAACCCTGGTGTACTACTTTGGAATGAGAATTAAACTAATATCGCTTAAATCTTGGAATCCCTGGGCCACTTTCTCGAGGCGACTCTTTCAGAAGGCAGAAGCAGCTTTTCAAACAACAATGGACATGTTGCTACCTGAACATAGTGAAACTACTATGAAAATTACTCTGGACTTCTTCACAGAAGTGTCCCTTTGGTCTTTTGAGAGTTTTGTTCAACAAATCCTGGAAGTGCTCCTCTATTTTGATAGAGGAAAGACGACATTATTTAATATCATGCTGACTGACATTCACTACGTTCTATTTACTGACGTAAAGGCTGTAACAAGGCATCGCATGAGAGTATTATATAATTTACTGTTAAGTCCAAATTGGATTATCGACAACAAGAAGCTTTTACCGTTCATTACCCGTTTGTTAGACTTTTTCGCTTATACCATATCCAAAGATGATGATAGATCAGCCGCATCTACATATTTAAGAAGAGGCTTTGAAGTGTGTCTTTGTCGTATCTTTGAGAGGGCAGGAAATGAACATCGAATGTTGATCATTACAACGATGCTAAATTGGTTTTCAATGGTTAACTTAAATCAAGAGAATGTTTTAGAGTTCTCCACACTCTTGGATCATGCCGCAGATGTTTATAAAGTATATTTGTACAAAGACAGCTTTGCAGAAGGTTTAATCGAGCACGTGCTTGTGAATCTAGTAGGATCCACTAAAGCCACGAACAGCCTCGTGGGATGCAAGCTCTTGTTAAAATTCTTAGATCGACAAGAAAACGCACAGTATCTCATAGTTCCTACCCTATTCTACGAATTTACTCAGGTTAATTTTGTTCTAAACTCAATTAAGGGTCAGTTCACACCGAGACGCGAAGCGACGCGCACTTTTTTATGATCCGATAAAATATAAATGACATGACCAGTGGGACTATGGGCATCGGCATAAGTGTCGAAATCAATGTGCAGCAAATATTGTTTTATTTTTGCAATTGTTGTATTCTACAGTTTCCAGATAAAAAAGTTTCACGAGTCTAAAGGATCAGGAAACTGAGAAAAATAAAGATAAGTATTCACTAAATAACCCTGGTTTTCGATATGAGATGGCGCTAAGGGTTGTGGTTATCGAGCTTAAGACAAGTTTTTGACAAGTTTTTGGCTGAGATGAGACTGCGACTTGAATTTGAACGTTTTTATTTACGGAAATTAGGCAATCATCGCCGCCCATAGACATCCACAACCAACCAACACAAGTTGGCACCCTTTTCCCAAATAAACGCTTTATTAAAAAGCTGCTTTATTAAGTTTTGCTGGCTCACACGCAATCGAACCGCTGTGTCAGACTTTATACCTGCTGTCTTGTTGTTAAATAGTATTGTTCCAATGTAGTTTAAGTACATACCTGATTATTAAACCACCGGGCAAGTCTCGCTAGCAGGGGTAAGGTTGGCATTGAAATAATACGCTTTTGCCGCCGCCTTACGAATTATGCCACAGTTTATGCACCTCATCATAATATCCATTTAATCGAATCGTAGAGCAAAACAGATGAATCCTTTTTATATAGCAATGGTAATCAGGCTTTGAAGATATCAGTTCGTAAAGAATAGCAATGGTCATTAGAAATACTCTCACTGAAATTATACCTTTTTGTGAAGAAAATAAGTTCGATAATTGTTAAAAAGTGCACGCAGCGTCGCGTCGCTTCACGTCGCGGTCTGTGCTGACCCTTTTTTTTTTTTTTTTTTTGACGGTGGGAAATCATCCAATGACTTCTCCCGCTCTGGGTGGAGCGGAAGGGCGTGTCAGACTTTTACTGACTAAAACCCACCCGTGTTCCTTCAGTTGCCTGTTGCCAAGGTCCCGGTATCCCTTTCGGACTAACCCGCAACCCTGGCAGGCATCGGTCCTAGCGGACCCCGCCAATTGTGCTGACATCTCTTTGAGGCGCGCGTGGAACACGACGCGCCATCGACCCGGGCCTGGTCCTGATCGGACGGCAAGCTACCCATTGCTCGCCGTCCGCAAGCCCGCTCCTATGGTGGCCGGGAATCCGCCTGGGATTCCCGACGCCCAGGGCGTCTCCAGCGGCGGCGGCAGTTAGGGGCGTGAGGGCGCAAATTTTGCCTCTCCCTCACGCGTTCCGCCTCCTCCTTCGCGAGCATTACTGCTTCGCAGAAGGAGGTGCCTGCTTCCCATGCCCTCTCGCTCCGTACCATGGCCTGGACCAGAGCCGGACGCGAGAGGTCACCACCGCCAATCGCCTCCAAGAGGACACGGCGGGGCTCCGCCCAAGCGGGGCAGACCTCCACCGTATGCTCCACCGTGTCCTCCGGGCGATCCACACAGTGGTGACACCCGGGCGTTTCCTCCCGCCTTATACGAAACAGGAACCTCCCGAAGCAACCGTGTCCGGTGAGGACCTGCGTCAGGCGGAAGGTGAGGACGCCGTGGCGCCTCTCTAGCCACTCCTCAAAGAGGGGACTTATCGCCGCAATTGTGGCGTGCCCAGTCTGTGCTGACCCTAAGAGTTCGTGTGTTAATAATATTTTTTTTGTCATTTAATGTAACTAAGAATTAATATTCATGTTCAGGTGAACCTAACAATAGGAGAATATGATCAGAGAGATAAGCTTTTTATCCGGCATCACAGAGAAAAGTTTAATCTTTATCTGATGAAAGCAGTCGAAATGCATGGTATGAACATTGTGAATCTGAAGTCGGTGTATAGCATAGTGTGTTGCGTGGTACTGGAGGTGCCGTGCGGGCTGACGGCCGCAGTCGCCGCCAGCATGTCGATGGCCATCCAGGACCTGGCGCTGAACGGCGAGAACATCCCGGCGCCATGCCGCTACTGGATGCATGCCCTCGTGGTCGCCGTCATGTCGCTGATCTGCTGGGTGCACAAGGCGCCAGTGCTGTACACTTACGTCAACCACATCGTGTCGCGCCGCGCCAAGGAGGCCCCGCAACTCAATCCACCGATGATGTATTTCTACAAGATTGGCAGGAATCACGTCACTTGGAATAAACCAACTCTTTTTTTTGAAGATTGGGAGTTGCGTTATGCCCTTTGGAAACATTTTCAAGATAATCCGGTATGCTTCCTTCACTTATTTATTTTATTATTTTCAAGATAATCCGGTATGCTTTCTTTACTTATTTATTTTATTATTTTCAAGATAATCCGGTATGCTTCCTTCACTTATTTATTTTATTATTTTCAAGATAATCCGGTATGCTTTCTTTACTTATTTATTTTATTATTTTCAAGATAATCCGGTATGCTTTCTTTACTTATTTATTTTATTATTTTCAAGATAATCCGGTATGCTTTCTTTACTTATTTTTTTTATTATTTTCAAGATAATCCGGTATGCTTTCTTTACTTATTTTTTTTATTATTTTTATATTTGTGTGTGCTTTGTATGAACCAAAGTTTATTTCATTCTAGGCAGCAAGGTTAAATAAAGAAATGTCAGGCAAAAAAGTGCCAACATTGGATTTACGAAACTAAACGAGGAAAGTGTTATATAAAGTTAGAAACTGCGTTTATTACAATTAGAACTATAGAACGGATTGTCTGTGTGCGATTAATGATCGGTTACGTTTCTTATTTGATTACCAGAGTATCTGAGGAAGTAATTTGCGTGAGCCAATGGAAGGTAGGTAATATTGTATGAATTCTGTAGTTGCTGTTATGACTGCTTTTTGCTATTTCCGTAATAATGCCATTGAATTAGTTACGTACGTAGGTAGTCGATAATAATATACGCTTTACATTTTATGTCAAGTAATCGTGTAGATTTCATTCACTGCGTAAAATATTTATTTCTAAATAATGTCAGTCTCCTTGCTTCCTGGGGCTACAGAGGCCATTGCATTTATCAAAGAGTAGACCGGGCGGCGCGGTTATGGTAGGGGAGACGTACCCTTAGGATAAGGAAGGATTTGCGAGCCGTACCGGATACCTACGCATCATTTGCGAGCCGTACCGGATACCTACGCATCTTAGAGTAGGCAATGGAATAGTCTCCACCAACAAAAAATCAGCTATTCCCTACATTTGTGTTCGGACACCTCGTCAAAATGTAGGGAACAGTTTTTCATCCTGTGCATCACCAGAAAACTATTAAATATACTATTTATATTCATCAATAAAAGCGAAAACCTAGGATGATTTTTGAATTTATAAAATACCTCAAACGACTGACAACTTTTTTGTCCGAAATTTATTTTTGGCATTGAACTAGGTGATGTGACATAATAATAATATCGACAATTAATGTACAAAGAGTAGGTATTTAATACACATTTATAGAAAAAAATATATATATGTCGTAGATGTAGGTTTATCGGATGACTATATTAGCGTCTGATAGAAGGGAGAGAGAACAGGGTATAATAGAAGGGCGGAGAAGAAGCCTTAGCGTAGTTTTGCAATTTTCTTTTCATAAAATATTTAATTACATATAATGTGATCTGATAATAAAACTACTAATTTGGAGTAAATTTTTCATAATAAAAACAAACGGAAATAATTAAAATTCAATCATTATAATTATTCTATGCATGGAAATAATCTATAAATATATAATTTTTCTGTACGTGTGTTTGTCACCTAACTCCTCCTAAACAGCTGGACCGATTTGGATGAAATTATGTGTGTATATTTGAGTAGGTCCCTGGATGGTTTGAAAATACAATTGAACCCGGTAGGTGGCCCCGTTCGGGCAGGACAACGTCTGCCGGGGTCCGCTAGTAAAATTATAAAATTCATACAACCACATCACTAAACCAAAAAATAAACAATACTTAGGTACTAAACGAGCGGCTATTGTTGTTTACATCTTTGGTTTTAGAAACGCCAGGGATTAGAGTATTTCACTTTCGAGTTTATCATCACATCTGTAGCTACTCGCTGGCCTTACGTTATGAGTACCGATGACAATGTAAGACGTAATTTGTTCAACTCTCATCAGTTTCACTAGCCTTGTACTTAATGAGCCGACGCTAATATTTTTTAAATAATGCTTGTATTGTATTGTAATTGCTACTCTGGACTCTTTGTGCTATCTTGATTTTGCTTTACCATTTTTATTAAAGGGAGAAAACATTAATAATGCAAAATACCCGTGTTTACTTAAACAATGTTGCCCATGGGCATGTGACCGTCCCGCCCGTATTTTCCTGAATCATCATCTGCCTAGCCTTTTCTCAACCAAGTTGGGGTCAGCTTCCAGTCTAACCGGATGGAGCTGAATACCAGTATTTTACATGGAGCGACTGCCTATCTGACCTCCACAACCTAGTAACTGGGTAATACAATAACCCTTGGCAAGACTGGTTCTCAGACTTTCGGTCTTCTGCCGACCCTTAAGAACTGTCAAAGATCCACAAATGACAGCCGGGACTAACGGCTTGACGTGCTTTCCGAGGTACGGAGGAGTTTCGATTTGTAAAAATGGTCACTCATCCACGGACCAACCCCGGCAAGCGTAGCTTAACCTGATGGATCGACCCGTGCGCATGTTATTACTTTGCCACGAATATTTTTCTGAATATGCATGGTCATATCCCATAGGCCATATTGTATACATTCGTTGGCAATGAAAAATAGGCTTTATGGTTGCTATAATGCAATCTTTTCATCTTTAAACTTTTGTTGTTTTTCCTGATGGATTTTTAGAGCCCTGGTGCGTCTGAATTACCGTGGTATTAGACAATATCCCAATATTTTATAAAAAATAATTTTATGCTTTTCGTCACCATAATTCGATAATTATTTGAAACAGCCGGTTGCGGGTTACGCAGCGTGAAACAGTTTTATGAAAGGTAATTGTCTAAGACATGGATTTGTGCAACGGCTCAGTTTATTCGTTAATTTAAGTAAACAAACAGACAGTTATGCGGTCAGCGTGGTTGGATCCAATTAATTGGCCACTCTTTTTATTTCCGTGATGATTAAATATGATGATTTTATTATTATGTTTAGTTTAAAATTAGATTGAGATTCGGTAACATATTAATTATGATTTTTGCTCGTAATACATTCTTAATGCATATTGTGTATAATCTAGAAGTCGAATGGTCCTCCCATTAATCAATCTTGCTCAATCTTGTCTCCTGTTGTTGCAACATGCCAAAATGATAGAGGCTTAGAGTGAATCCATCTAACCCGATGTGCATAATCAGCCTATAATGATCCCACTGCTGGGACACAGGCCTCCTCTCTTTGAGAGGGAGTGAGCTATTATCTACCTCGCGGGCAGTGTGGGTTGGGGTCACATGTCTTCGAATTTTTGGTTCTAGGTCATGCCGTTCCTCACGATGTTTTCCTTTACCGTTTGAGTGTAATGAAATGGTAATTACATTATTTACACAAAGTAGAGCGTCTGTCTGGGTCCGAACCAACCGACCTATAACTCGTAATATACGGGCCATTACCACTGGGCCGCCATTGCTCAACATGCAATCGATCCGATGTGCAAAGATTGATATTTCCAAAATCCCGTGGACTGTGCGGTCGTAGTCTCTTCGGCTAGATACCTACTCTCTAGTGGTACCTACACTACTGCACTATTACTACAGTGTATTTTCAGAAGATAACTAGTTCATATAACGGGAGGGGTCGGATTTTTCTAGACATTAGAGAGAGTCAGCTGCATGCAATGTAGAGCTTCTGAAATGGGATGGCTCGGACGGAATACTCGCTCGTAGTGTTAATGTATGCCATATATAAGTATTGATAGACGTATCGGCTTCATTGCTAGTTTGTTGTTAGACTCGGGCGCATCGCATTGCAGTGGGAAAGTGCAAATTTTCCGTAAGTGCGCAAAGCGTCGCACGCGCCATTCAGCGACTTTATTTCACACGCGCATCTCTCCAAGAGGTTTTTTGCGACAAGCGACACATGTTCCACTGTTGTGCTTTTCACTACATTGTTATACAACAATAGATACGATTATGGATTGTAGAAGTGCGGTAAGTTTTTGTGGGACCGATGAGAACGTTCGTCAATTTGCATGTCCCTCATTATCTTGTTTGGTTAAATGTTAGCGGCTCATTAATCAACAGATGTTTTGTTTTGCGTTCACTCTCACGTTTTTAATTAATTATGTTTGATTGATATGCGCAAAGTAGACATTATGCAGCCAATGCTATATGGATTATATTTATAAGTGCTCTCGTGCTTTACTTCCGACGATAACCAACAAAGACACGCACAGCTGTGTGCGTATGCGTTGATGGATTGATTGAATGTTTGTATCTATATTTTATGCCTATTTAGTTTTACGATTTAAGTATTTATAAGTTGCATGTTGCATTTTGATCATAAAGTTAACAATTTTATTTTTTATTTTGCTTCTTACATAATAATTGTTTTAAAAGTAAAGCAGTGCGTGATGTGGTGACAGACTAGAATTAAGTGAATATCCTATACCTAGCAATATGTCGGAAACAAGCGATTTCCACATTTTCTTTATCGCTGCTTATCATGACTGACTTCCCTGCGTAATTCATTAAAAAAATATATGACACTTAAATAATGGTAACGTTTGGAAACACTTGCATGCAATTCAGAAATCCTAACTAATATTATAAATTTGAAAGTTAGTTTGTTTGATCGTTTGTTACGCTTTATGGCTGAACAGATTAAGATGAAATTTGGCACAGGGGTAGACAATGGTCTACCCCTGTGCCAAATTGTCTTATTCCAAGTAATGACTTGGAATAGGACATAGGATACTTTTTATCGCGAAATTCCCATGGGATCGAGAGTTACGCGGGTGAAACCGCGTGGCGCAGCTAGTTATATTATAAATTGCAAAGTCGGCAAAATATTGAACTAAATAATGCGTGATGTTGGTTTTCTGTGCCTTTTTCGAGCGCCATCATGAACGATTAGAATCTTAATATTGTTGTTAAAGTCACAGCACCATTAGTCCGAAAGAGGGAAATTAATTCTTCGCATGCATCGTATTCACGTGGGACCAATGATAAGATTGCTAATAGTAGGTACCTATTATAATTACTTAAATACGTTTGCGTTTTCAGATCCTGCTTTGTCTAGCTACGCTTTTGGCGATACTTGTTGCGAGTACAGAAGGGTGAGTTCTAGATAATTAACCAATTTTTATCTTCTTTCCTAAACTTCCTTGGTTACTTAAGGTCACCCGGTTGGCGCTAGCAGTCTCTCTCTTCCATTCTCCCCTGTCAGCCGTCACGTTCTCATTCACTCTCTTTTCATTAATATCGTCCCTCACACAATCCATCCATGTTTCCTTTAGTCTCCTCTCCCTCTCCTCCATCTATCCATATTCACCACTCCTTATTTCTCACATTTCTGCTACTAGCGCCATTCAGAACTACTTTAGCTGTTCAGAAAACTTAATCTGCTTTTGATTTTAGTATTCCAACTTTAGTTACACAACGTGTTTTTTTTTTAAATCCCATAACTCTAGGGTATTGATGAGAATATGTCAAAGAATCAACTGGCATATAAATTATTTTACAATTTGTTTTTTTTAAGCTATCTTATCATTACACTCTCTTTGTGTTGATAGGTACCAGTAAATTATTTTCATTCAAACCAATCATTCATATTTAAAGCTAAGAACCCGTTTTATATCCTTTGGGTAGGTACGGAACCCTTCCCGTTCCCGGAAATTCCCTTTCGTCCCACCAGTGGCACAACGACAGTGGGACGAACGGGAATACACGACTATATTATATAGTACCATCTAGTAAGATAAAGTTTTTCGATCATTATACGAAACTGCATCGATCGACAAGCATACGTGTTGGTACATGATTACTTTTACGGCATTCTCTCCGCTTGTGATGTATGCAACTTAATTAGTAGCATCTCAGGGTGGTGCAACCGTCGAACAAGAGGGAACATCCGTACATTTCCTTTCATGAAAAATGGTTTCAAATACATAAGTTTAGGAAAGCTGTATAATTATACAGCTTTCCTAAACATATCATCAACCCAACGTGCTTTTGGACAGCGATGCTTTCTTTGGTCTAACCTTGGCCACCATTCGGCCACAGCTTTACTCCATCTGCCAACTCCGGTATAACAAGATGTCCTGCCCAACTCCACTTGAGGCGCATCGCCGTCTCCCCGACGTCGTACACTTTCACGCCATATGCAAAAAATAATACCCGTGTACCAGATACACATCAGGACTCAGTTGGTATCAATATCAATTATGCTGGCTGCAACAAAAGGAATGTCAAGCTTGAACACTGCAAGCTGTCTCAAGATCAATTTAAAAAATCGAGATCAAACATTTCTCAGTTTTTAATATAGTTTAGATAGCTAGGTATGCAACATAAAAATTGCCTCGAAATCCACGTAAACAATAAAAACATTAAAATCTCGCCTGTAATTCCCGAAGGGTTAGGCAGAAGTGTACCTGATGTACACCCACCATTTTGCCCGTTATAATTAAGTTCCATGTGATAGTCAGGCCTATTGCCATCAACCGTGCACAAATCCAGACCTCGGACTGCTACTGAGAAATTCCTGATCAAAAATAACGCTTGCCCGATCTGGTAATCGAACCCAAACTCAGCAGTAGCGCATGCGACGAGGTCAACGAGGTAGTCAAAAAACAAGCTCGTACACATAAAATAACGACGAATAAAGCGGTAACTCGAAATATTTCAATTTAAAACAAAAAATTAAATCCGTGGGTTCCATAATAATTCACGTCTTAAAAAGAATTAGCTAATGTTCCAAATTTAAAGGTGTTTTTTTACCCGACGCGACATCAACGACAGGTTTGTTTTTCACGCGTATCTTTGTATGTGGGACTCTATATACCTACCCTCCTATTATCCCATTTTTAATAGATAATCCAGTTGAATGGATTTTTATAAATCCACTCGCCTGTGTCGCGAGATAGTTGTACGCCAGGGCTTGTTTTAAAAAACTCGAAATGGCGGATTTTAAACGACAGTAAGTGGATGAAATATTTATTAAATGTCATAACTATGTGTGATATCAAAATAAAGTCGTGAGGTGCCCTGTGCTGTCACCCCGCTATAACCCTGATGAGTACCAGCTATCTACTAAATATGTTGAGGACGTCATGAATCATTCATAGACAGTTCGAGTCAATACGAGAGAAGAAGCACAACAATATCCACTGCAATATGTAACAGGAAACGTTGAAACCGCACTCACGCGCATCAAAGTAGGAAGCTCCCGAAATTACTAGCCTATGACGGAATCGTGCGCATTATCCATACTATTCATACTAATATTATAAAAGCGAAAGTAACTATCTGTCTGTCTTTTATTGTTTCACGCCTAAGCAGGCTAAAGTATAGAGCTAAGCTTGGGGCCCCACCTTGAGAACGTAGTTTTTATCTATAACATGTAACTGTTATACAGGGTGTTAGGGTAAACACCGTTATCCTTGCAACCAGTGGTTTGGTTTCATTTATAGAACGTAAAATCAATGGAAAATTACAACTTTTTTTTTAATTTTTTTACATCTAAATTTTACCACAAGAGACGCATGTTCGTTGCCCTATGCGCTAGGGCAGTGAACTTGCGTCTCAACACGGGCGGGGGGTACGGGATGTGACCTAACCGGCAGCGATTGCGATCCATCCCTTAGTCAGTCAGCTGTTTCGCTCGCAAGCACGGTGTCAGATAAAAACTTTTTAAAATCTTTTAATGAAAATAACGTTTTTTTTTTGTTGTGTTCGGTCATTTACTTTTGTATATAAGTCAACTACCCATGGTTTGAATGACAAGAGTGTTTACCCTTACATCCTGTATAAGTATTCCAATAAAGTAAAGTTAACAAAATTACAATCAAAGCATGACAGAATTGAAAACTAGGTTAACGTGTAACACACACCAGTGTCCGCGAAATAATGGTTAAGAAATATTTAAATGCGTTTGTAAGGAACACACATAGGCTACCTTTCTTCCTGAATGGACAATATTTTTAAATAAAAGATACACGCAGACGAAGTCGCAGGCAACGTATAGTAAAGTATATATAAACATACCAGTGTAGCAGTTACTTCAATTGCATGATACGCAGTCTGCAGAACGGCTGATAAACGATGACAAATTGGCATATTACGGTAATAACATGCGTGTGAATAAACATACAGAATAACACGTATTATCTAAGCGCGGCGATAATATCATAAAAACATATTCGTATGCCATAACCGCAAATGTGGTAAACCGATGATTGTAAAGTACTCTACATAAGGCAGTTCAGCTTTTTCCCCAACTATGTTGGGGTCGGCTTCCAGTCTAACCGGATGCAGCTGAATACCAGTATTTTACATCGAGCGTCTGCCTATCTGACCTCCACAACACAGTAATTGGGTAATACGATACCCCTTGGTAAGACTGGTTGACTTGGTAAGACTTTCGGGCTTCTGACGACCTATAACGACTATCAAAGATCCACGAATGACAGCCGCGACCAACCACCGAGCAACAATAAAGATGTGAATACTATTCTTTGCAACATCAACACTTCTTCTTTCCACAGACGCAACAAAAAGGTGGTGATACACGTCCCGTACAAAGTGAAGAAGATAAAGCATACGCACACGGTGTACAAGACCATTCACCACCATCACACACACCGGGACCCCCATATGGACCACAGCCTGGCAGCCACGGAGGAACACGAGCATTTCCACCACATGCACATCCACGAAGAGCCGCCTGTGGGGCAGCACAGCCAGCCAGTCCCTGGGATTAGCATTCCGGAGTTCTTACCAGATGAAGTCCAGCTTGTGATGCCGGATGTACCCCCACACGAGATTACGGGTTTGCCAACCCGGCATATCGTTCCTCTCTATAGACGGAATTAGGTGAGTAAGAATAGAGTTCCACTGTGTTTGTAGTGACTCCAAGAGCGGCAATCCTTAAATAGCGATACTGTACACTTGTACCAGTATCGCTATTTAAGGATTGACTGTACACGGTACACTTGTACCGTGTACAGTCAGCCCCACAACTTTGACCACGACTTCATGAATACGAAAGTAGGTACTTATAGTAGAACAACAATTTCCGTGTTATTTGTAGACGTGTTTTGTCTATGACTCAACTTCAGGGCTAGAAAATGGATGTTACAGAGTTTATAAATTGCAGCTATAGGTAACTTTTTCTAACTAATAACAACATTCGTAAGTAAGTAAGTATATTTCTAAATAACAATTGTGTGTAAATGGTTTCTTTTGTTGCAGGTCAACATCGCCAATACTAAAATGGGGTGCGAAAAGCCATAAAAAGCAAATAGTGGATAAAATACAAATGTGGATAAAATATTTAAAAAAAATCTGTAACTTATGTCTTCTATTGGCAAAAAAGTTGGGAAGAAATAGTTAATCTCTGTTGTAGATCCTAAGCTTTAATAATCTTCAAAAGAGATTCCACCTCCGGACTTTGGCATCTTAATATAGTAAATAAGCGGGTTGAAAGTAGTGGAACCTAAATATTGTACAAATAAAATATTAACAATAAATTGTAGATCCTTTCCGCCGTGTCTGTAAACTAAAGACTGAATAAACCAATGTGCTAGAACTTTCGACTGATAACTTTTATTAATCAATTAGAGCATACACATTATTTCTATAAAGATCTTCCTAATAAACCCTTATTTATTTATTTTAGGTTAGAATGTTATATGTCTAGCAGTCTCAAGAAACTTTAAAAAAATATTTTTTGATCATTCTTTTATTTACAGTTTTAGTAAAATCATAGTCGATTATTGCCGAAACTTTTAGTAAAGTTATGCCAAACATAGGTAGGTACATAAACCTTGAAAAAAAATGGTTAAACTGATGTTAATATTGGTTATAACTTTAGAAGGGGCTTATTGTTTAGATGTCTTAGTATTTAAATTCAATGGCATAAGCCACTGCTTACCGCAAGCGTAGCGGGTTCGTAGCGGGCATGTAGCAGCATCGTAGCGGACTCGTAGTGGCGCGTCGCGAAATAGCAGTGGCATAAAAGCTGCATGGAATCTCACGTCGACGCAACGCAGATGTAGCTTAGACAGCGAGTACTAGCTATTGTTTATGAAACATTGAAATTAATGTGTAGTTGAAGTGATTGACTGACATCACTATATTTTTTAAATTATTTCCTTCTCGATAAAATAAATGTCAGTTGGTGAGAGTTGCAGCGTTTAAGCAGCGGCAACGCGACGTGCTTCTACCCTGGAATAACAACCAATGTGAAGTTTTTCCTCATTGACAATGATTTTAAAACAGGAGAGTTGATGAAATTAGCATGTTTGGAAGCCATTCGAAGTTCTCTTCATAACAATAAAAGTCATAATCTTCTATGTATGATAGTCAGAAATTAATACTTACATAATTATCTGAGTGGAATTTTAGTTTCTATGGTATCACACATATTTCTGTAATATTATTCTAAGGTTTTTCCATAAATGTGATTATATTCAAATATTGTTTAGGTATTGTAGATATAATTGTCGGTTAATTATTCTTTATTTTTATAAGCTTGTGAATGAATAAGTTATTTTCATAAATGTATAGCATGCGCCAGCGCTAGTTTCTAATAATATAATTACCTAAGTAAGTACTATAATTATGTTGTTAACCTAAGGTAAAGATTGTTAGTATAATAAAGAAAATTATGTTTATTTTATTGTTTTACTTTAGGTTTTTGTTGTTTTCCCTCCGGATCTATTAATTCAATAAAATGTAGAATAAGGTTCCTTTAATATACGTAACGTAGAACCGATGACCGTCGGGGTAGACGTGTTCTTTCCGACCACGAATCGGCCAAAGTAAGATAGGACACCCTCCGGCTAGGCGAGCGACGATCTTCGCAGAGTGGCTGGTAGCAGCTGGATGAGAATTGACGAAATCGAGTTGAATGGCGTGCAATAATAGAAGTGCGTTCAGACGATACGACGATGACTTGGGGCTTAAAACGACCACTTTGGCAGAATCATAATAGGAAAATATTATGAATCATCGTAAAATGACACAAATTGACAATTGATAATATGATCTGCGTGCGATTCATATTACGAAATAATTCATCTGTTTGACAGTTTTCTATGGAGATCCGTAAAATGGTCCACACATTATGAATTGCTTTTGTGTCAAATTAGAGGAATTGCAAATGACAGCTCGAAATTCAGGAAATGAATTGCTTTTAGAGCAATTGCTAATGTGGCCGCTTAAGGCCTTCAGGACTATCAATCTATCTCATCAGTCAATGAGATCTACTTCAAGAACCAATTTTATTTCCGTGTCCATAGAACTTGTGCCGGTTAAATAAAAAAAGAATAGGTACATTTAATCATTATGGAATTGATCAGCATCCATTGAACTGAACTTGCATAACAGCAATAAGATCTATTATGTCATCGGTTTTTTCAATTGAATGGAAGTAGGTTGTACCGGTTGGCACAATATGAAATAAGAGAAAAACTTACTTCGATTTCGATTCTATGAGATACTACATCTAATGACTAATATAACCATTGGAAATATTTGTTGTTTCATACCACTGACTCTAATTTGGCTGTATACAGTAAACAATTAATAGCAAATGATAGAAAAAAACTCAGGAACTCATTTGGGAGCTTTAGCATTTATAAATTCGAAAATTTGGGACTCCTTCCCAAATTTTGACGAAATCCGTGGAGTGGTTTAGGCGTGAAAGGTAACATACAGACAGATAAACAGACAGACAAAGTTATTTTCGAATTTTTTGTTTACTGTATACAGCCAAATTAGTCAGTGGTATGAAAAAACAGATATTTACAATGGTTATATTAGTTATTAGATGTAGTATCTCATAGAATTGAAATCGAAGTTTTTAGTAGATGGCATCCTGGGGAAGGACATAGGTTACTTTTTATCGACATACCGCGCGGGCGAAGCCGCGGGCAGAAGCTAGTATAGAATAGTTACAAGTAAAGAAAGTATCTGAAAAACAAAGTAACACCTACCTACAGCACAAAAAACCTTTAGTCAATACCACAAAATCAATAAATTCAATCGTAACTAGTGATTAAATTTTAATGTGCTCACTCTGAGAGTTATTTATGAGCACGATCTGACCCTTACAAGTTTTATTTATTAGACGCCACCGCACTTATAGAAATAACTTATCGATGTAATCGGACTTACCCACAACATGTTCTATTTTTATTGAGTTCATTCAACGGAAGAGTCAGTACTTAACTTGAATGGAGAATGAATTTGTTATTTATTATACAATAGTTAGCAGTGCACACACATTGCATTTAATCTAGGTTATCCAGAAAACTTGCAACTGAAAAGTAACAGCTGACCAGTAGTAAGAGCGTAATCGTAACTGTGTTACAGCATCTACCTGCGGTCAGATAGAATGCGACGCTTGGAACGGTAGTGAAATAGTTATTACACACAGTCAGCCCACAAAAAACGTAGCGACTACCTTATTTCCGGGCACTCGAAAAGAACTCTGCATCGATGGAAATTAGAGCGACAATCGTCCCGTCGCGCACGCCCACTATGTCTTTTGGCATGCTTCGTCGACAATGGCAATTGTAGTCTTTTTGTTGATATTACGGGTTTATTTAAGTGAAATTGGATAAATGGTCATCTCGCGATGTTGCGCTATTCAATCCGGTGCGGCGTGCGGCAGTGCGGTGCTGCCTCGTGATGCTCGTCGCTCCACTGATCTAAAATAAAACTAAAAATCTGGAAGGAAAGAAAGTATCGTTTGTGATGTAAAACAAGATGTGAACGTAGGTCCGTTCCGTTGGAGTTATTAGTTCAGCTGTACTGGTCACCGCGTGTTGTGGACTGTTGTCGTGCTCGTCGTGCTTGTCGTGCCCGTGTTGCTGCCATGGATGTTGCCAAGTACTTGGCTGTGCTGGTGGTGCTGTGCCTTGAGGGTGGCGAGACCGGCGGAGGCGGAGGAAAACATCAGTAAGGATCCCCATATATTAAAACCACTGCTGTGGCCTATTTAGAGCTTGCTTAAAGTATACACTTTATAGTTTAGAAGCTGTTATTCAGTGCGCTTATTAATCTGCGGCAAGGTAGCAAACGTATATTGTAAATAGATAATTATTTTGATGTATTCCTTATAAATGGATAAAGATTAAGCGAAATGTAATAAAGCTTTGCGATGGTCTATTCACTTTGAAATTAATGTGATGTCATGCTCCAAGAGTACCAATCATAATTTGTGTTTTGATTTGGTACTATGCACCAGCGACTTTTTCGTTTTCTTTTAAATAATTTGTATAAAATAAATTAATGACAATGTTGTTTTAAAATCATTTTGCTCTCAGTCATAACTAACAATCTATTTTTCAGTGACCACGTGCGAATACATATTCCGGAGTTTATTCATCACGATCACCATAAGAAAGTCATAACTATTCACCATCATCATCACAAGCCAAAGAAAGAGACTCATCATCATCATCACCACCACCAGAAACCGCACATCCCGTATGGGCACCACTACCACCATCATCATAAGAAAGTTGCAACCAAGACGCATACAGAGACGAAAGGTGGGAAGAAAGGTCACCATCATGCTAAACATGGTCACCATGGTCACCACGGACATCATGGGCACCACGGACATCACGGTCACCATGGCGGCCACGGCCATGGTCACCACCACGACGCGCCCATCGTGCCAAGCTTCAGTTACTCACCGAGCTCAGTGCCTTCCTACGAGGGTGACTACTCCCCTTCATACTCCCCCTCGGTACCAGCGTATGGCGGTGGCTACGGAAGCACCGGCTTTTCAGCCCCTCAATCACCCCGCGTGCATGGAGTGACACACACTGTTAAACAAGTCAAAGTGTTCGACTCCTTACCTGGCGCGTTACCAAACAAAGGCGTCGGCGTCGGTCATGGTTACGAGGTGACGGAAGAGGGCGAAGATGATGATGACGATGTGTTCACGACCGTCAACCAGCTGCAGAATAGGTTCCCGGCGACATTCGGCTATGTTCGGAGCGCTGCGCCAGAGTCGACGAACGACCCTTACTCTGAGTTAACGTCCCACGGGGCGTTCCCGACACACTTTGCAGCTGCCCCGGTACCAACTACAGCACTTTCTGGTGGCATAGAGAGTTTCTCAACTGCTCAAAGTGAACCTTTCGAGTCTTCTGCTCCAACTCAAAGCATTGGCCTGGGCCTGCCCAGCGTTCAGCCGTCAGTGGACTACCCAGTGACCTTCCAAGGAGACGACTTCGACGGCCAACTGAACTCCTTTACGGGATCAGATGGTAAAGACGGATCGTTTATCTCGAATGAAGAAAACACTTTGAATGATGATACTCCGGTTTCGTTCACAAGAGAGGCTGGCATACAACATACAACCAATACTGGCAACGTTGAAACACTTGTGTATTAGATTCGTAAGTAATATAAATATAATTTTTAATTTATGAGGTGCCTACTGCTCAGAAATAGTTAAGTGGTAGGTACTGGACATTTTTGATTGACTATAATAAGTTATTTCACATGAAACAGTTAAGTTATAAGATATACAATAAGCACAGTTACTGTTGTTGTTTACACGATAATTTGTTGAAGTTTGTAAATTGTTTAAATTGTAAAGATTTTGAAAAATAATTATTTAAGTTATTGTAGTACCTATTGTTCTGAGAAAAAACTGAGTTTTCATTAGATTGTTATTAGATAAGGCGCTGTAACCACCTGCTTAGTTATTGAAAGCTCTTATGACATCAAACTACTTACATTGTTATTTACTACAGCCCAAATAGTAAACGACGTTTCGCGTCGGTAGATTCGATGCGCCCTAGATCCGGAATTGCGCAAGTTGGAAAAAAAAGTTAAGTGTCAACGTAACTGTAAATGTAAATTTAATAAGAAAAAATATCTTTACTTAAGTGTTGTGCAACCAATGAGAAATCATTCAATAATTGCATCCGGGGACCATTGACTCCATTCCTACTATTTCTCAGACTATTTCGCGTCGTTTGTTAAGGAATTTAGGCAGTAATCCGCCTATACTCCACAATTTGTTATATTTTTTTGTAACCTCCTAATTATGCCAATGAAACTTTAATTTTATTTTAAATTAATTTTCTTGTTATCGTTGTTGTTATTTTTATTTGTTGTTATTAATTAAAGACCAATAACGTCGTTTTGTTTTATTATTTTACCACAAAGCCACAATCCTGAAAATTAAGTTAATATTTGTCACAGTTTCAAGTGCATTTTTAGAACAATCAAACCATCTCAGTTTTTTACCTCCAAAACAAAAAGAGGGGTTAAGTACCGAAGTAGAAGTACTGCATTTCTTTGTTCTTCTACTATTAACCGTTGTACTGCACACAACTGACACAACCTTGACCTGATGCTGCACAGTAAACATTTAATTAAATTATATTATCTGGTAAAAAAAAAACACCAAACTTTTTTACCAAAATGTTGTTAATCAAAAAACGTAATAATTTGCAACAGTCGTATGATTTGCAACACGTTCAGAAATTAACATTTTCTTCAAACTAGCACTGAAAGGCGTTTAAGGCTTTATGCTGATTCTCCCGATTCCCCTTTCTACTTTTGTATAAGTGCACTCAGTTAGATTTCACTATTTCCTTACCTTAGTACTGGAATTATATAAAATATATTATGTATACTAAGCACATTGATATTAATATATCAATGATTAAGCAAAAATAAAAATAGTACAAAATGCTACAACTGCCATCTCGTGGAGGATTTGAACCTCCGATCACCTTTGTGAAGAGGCGTTCTTACCACTGAACTACGAGTCTTGCTGGACGACCACCGGCAAGACCACGAAAAAGGGTTCAGTTCTAAAAGATAGGACAACGTTGTAAACCGATACGGTAAAGTCCAGATTTCAATGGCGCTATATGCACATGCGCGGAGGAGTGGGTGAAGCTTCTTATTACTGATAGATAGAACCTTAGATTTCGAAGGTTGTCACGAAACGATAATCAAAAATGCTGTAGGTACTGGTCAAATACATGCGAGCACGCGGCCGGCAATGTTAGTATAAAAAACCATATTGTTCGTGTTAAGCGGTCGAATAAATTACTATAAAAACTCGTACAGGGTATGTGATGTTATTTCAAAATGGAACGAACTTTTTAGTTCAACATATCGCAACCAAGGAGGCAACTTATCAAAGATATTATTTTAATTTCGATTTGACTTGCAGATACAGCTATTTAAAGTAAGAAGAAACAAATAAACATATTGGCGCGTTAAAAATTATCGTTGTTCGTCATTGATTCTGGAACTTATAATTAATTTACTCAGTTTGAATTTCCCCGAATTATTTGAGAAAAGTGGGTACTATTATAGTACTCATAAAGGACTCACGTATCGCCTTGGCCAGTGAACCATCCGTCCAAAATTGTTTTTAAAACTACTGGGTTGTCTTTGTCAAACTTCCTTTACTTAATTTTTAGGGACTGAAAATTTCGAAATAAGTATGTAGAACAAAATGTTATCTTTGAGCTAAGTTTTCTCCTAAACTATTTAAATAATTGGGGGTACCTATTTTGGAAGAAGACCCCAGAGGGATCTTTAATAAATCTTTAACTGTTATATGACTAAATACCGCACTATGCCTTTCATCAATAGTGTGAATGATTCCTCTTCATATAATCTACATAGATTATGGTCATTAGAAAGCTGATGAGGCTTTAAGCTTACAGCTATGCAGCCAGTTGGAATCATTAGCGGTCTATAATTTATGTTTTCAACATTAACTTCAACTTTAAACTTGCACATAAATATGGTCGGACCTATTGCCATCAGACGCCTGGAATACGTCATTACGCGAATTTCTCATGCCTTGGTAAAAATATTAACCAGTCAACATAATCCAGATAGTTCCAAAGCCCAAATAAGTGTAACTACGTACTACAAATATTTTGAGAATAGACATCGATTCACTAAGAATTCACTCGTTCACGATTACGTCCTAACGATACGTAAAATTATTGAAAAGACCAAGTCAACAGAAGTTCATCATAGACAAAAAACAACTTGCAACATGACCTAATTCGCATGAAAACTGCTCAGGCTGAGTATTTCAGTAGGTACCTAATTAGTAATCCGTACCCAGCATTGAGAGTTAGAGTTACTTGAGCAGGATCATATTATTCTAACACAACTGAATGATAAGTTGTTTTCTTAAGTATTTAATATACGAACCTTCGTATAGTAAGTATGTAGTCAGCGAAATTAATTGTTAAGCAAATTCACCCTACGTCAATTTGCCAAGTCCTGCCGAGACATAGCCATTTTATACAACCGTCGATGCCAGTTGTGATTTGAATATACGGACATTGTAAGTTGGTAGGTAGGCAATTTGCTTGACATCAAAACATAATATGTAAAACGTTCAGCAGGCGTAGCATGAGCACCGTTTTGTCGACGGAAGAGTAGACAAAAATGACGTTTCCTGTAGACAGTAGACAGTATACGAGACGCAAAATAGAAAGAGTCAACCGCACTTTTTACGAAATTCACTCTTTTACATAATTCGACTCGGAATTCTTTGTTTTATCATAGGATTTATCGGTTGTCAGTGTGATTTTGACAGTAAGGATAGAAAACTTTCTTCCGAAATAGTCTAATATAAAAAGACGTAGACAAAAATCGTTAGAAATGAAAGACAAAATGACAGATTGTAGAAAGATTTCTACGGTGGATGTCAAAAATGAAGAAACGAACTGTCACTTTGTATAGAAAAAGCTTCTATTCTTTGTAGAGATAGAAAGCTCCATGCTACGCCTGCAGGCGGCAAATCACTGTCTTTTCGAAGTAGCCGAAGTTTTGATCGTTCGAAGCCTATATCATCGATGAATCCTTCAAATTGTGTTGTACTGTACTATAGCAAAGTGTTTTTCTTCACTTCTTTACCTCCCCAGGTAAAATAGTTTATGATTTAGGTACGATTTTATTCTCCCACTATACCTATGTAAATGCTGCAATCAGACATGTTTATACCTTTGATTAATTATTAACATATGAAATATAATAGAAATTATCAGAGTTACAAAAGGGTTGTAGAACTTGGGTAATTGATTAATTTTCAGTGCCTACCTGCATATTCGGACATACATACCTAGATATCAGTCATAATATAATCCTTTGTTTATAAACATTGCGATGAAAGTACACCGAATATAATGCAATGCGTTGTGTAATCTAGAATGTATCTATCTTAGGCAAATAAAATAAAAACATCATGCAGCCTCATGCATGCAACTTCCGCATCTTGCTACACATAGGAGAACGTAATATTATAATACGTAGACGACCGCATTTAAGGTTCCGGAACAAATTCTATGTAGGAAACAAAAAATAGAAGATTTTTTTATAGTTACGTTTGTGCATCCAGACGCGGAAAATCACAAAACGAACAAAGATGTGCTATGTTAGAAAGTTTACAATCGCTGTTTGTTTTTTGCAGCAAATGCCAACAGCGGCTCTGTTTATTTTGTTTTGTCTAATTTTGTACTGCTGTGCGTACCTACTAAAAATTATATTTGATTTATAACAGACAGACACGTGAAACATTGACACGCAACTGCCAACTTTACGATACAGGAAGTGGCTTCAGGATATACGCGAGGAGCAAGGAGGAAATAATACACTATTGGAAATGATAATATTTTTAAATAAACAACAGATAAGTATAATATTATTAACAAATTCCCGCTTAAACCGGGATATAAATTTCACAACAACGGTTCCTTAAAACTATACTTAGATCTAACAGGCAATCATACAGACAGACGGACTACACTGCTACAGTCAAACTGTAAAGCTATATACAATACATTTAAGTGTAAACCTTCACAACGTTGTAAATATAATGAGGCTACAAGTATTCACTGGATCCTTAAACTTATATACAGAACTTATTACTGAGGATGTACGTTCGACAATTACGAGTATTTTTTTTTAAATTTGTACTAAAAGTCAATGCTGTTTTATCGAAGAATTAAAAAAACACGAAACACGTATCAATTGTCTCGTGCACACTTGTTGTGAATTGTTCTTCACTCCTAACACCATGTTAAAACCTTAATGTTAATGCTATATGTACAGATCATTTGTGTGTTGATGGTCAGTATCCTCCATGGCCCCCTTCTGAGCCGTACGACTCTTCCTCTCCACCTGACAGAGCGTATCCCGAGTGGTCACCACCTTCGAAGCTGACTGGAGAGTCTCCGTAGCCGCCATCACCGTGAGATTCCTCGGCGGCACCCCAACCGTGTCCTGGAAATTCAGAGAATCATTTGTATTACTTATGTGAAAGATTACATCAACATAACGCCAAGTGATTATAAACACATTAGTGATTTAGATAGAGGTCTCATTGTTTGTAATGCGTTTGTTTGTCTTACGTTAATCGTAGGTACTATCTCTGTATGTAACAAAATGTTTTCTTTGCTATCTAATTTCGCAATCTGACTTTTTCTTTTCCACTATAAAAGAGCTTTTGGATGTTATTAGGACTATTATTATATGCAAAGCTTCAACCAGAGTGAATGATAATTTAGGGACTCTTATGCAAGAACATAAACTCCCTTCAAGTCTTTACCATCACAAAATCATTGTAGTTATAATCACCAAACTAGGAATGGGAACAGATGAGTTCCTTAAAAGTTCCCTTTAGTTACAGATCCTTACATTAATTCATAGCTTCCTGGCTACAATGATATTGGCACTATATCAATTACTTCCACTATTAACACTAGAGTTGTCTCACCTCCTCCAAAATGCGGCGCAGGTTTTGGTTCCCCATAAGTGTATCCCAAGACCTCGTAGTGGTCATCACCACCGCCGCCGCCGCCGCTCTTGTGGTGTATGTGCTTGACGATGGTGTGTTTGTGGTGGTGGTGCTTCACGAACAGCGGCACGTGGATGATGACCTTCTTATGGCCGCCGCCACCGCCACCCGCCGCGATCAGCGACGTCAACTCAGCCACGCAGACTAACGCCAACTGGAAAATTGAAATTGGTTCTTTAGTTTAAGGCTTTATTGACAAAATTGTGTAAAGTAGTATGTGCGTTATTGATGAACAGCAGCATTGATGAAGCACGTGGTTACTGGCTCATAACCGGCAAGTACAAGTGTGACTTTTAAAACGACATTGTACTTTTCTAAATACCATAACGGCGAATAAGGAAATATCGTGAGAAAATCTGGGCTTGTTGAGGTCAAAAATCGTCAAAACACAATATGAGAGCGTGCTGATCAATCCTCGTTTCTTCTGTGTTAGTATTATTATTATGTAGGTACCTTGTTCTATGTTTGGTTTGGTTTCCGCACTTAGTCCTAAAGGTGGACCATTGTGCGTAGGTATGTACCTTATTAGGATAGACTAAATTTGTTAATTTTAATAAACGGTTGGAAGATGAATGAAAGCTGAATGAAAGCTGATGTTTAAAGAAAAAGTAACCTACGTAAGTGGTTCGGTAAAACTGTGTTAAAAGTCACAATAACACGTTTAACAGATATAATAGGTACTTATTGTAAGTGATTAACATGTCGTTATATTTGTAAACAGTGTGCAAACTTTAGTGTTGACCAAATATATAGTAGAAGCAATGTAAAGTACAATAGCTAGTACGTAACCGTTACAAAATTAAAAGTAATATACTTTTAAAAATAAAAATACTTTTATGGTGCTACGAAACCGCTACGAATGTCTACGAAAAACACCTACGTACCGCGTATTCTACGTGAGGAATCTTACTTCTAAGAACGTAACTCGTAAGTAGTAGCTACTCAGTGCAAACTGCAACACTGTAAATACAATGTACATATATCTTTGTTGGAATTTTACTCGGAAGGAAAAACATGCACGGAAATGGAAATGCAATCGCAAAGGCAAGCATTAGTGGATAATTTCGCTAGGCGGCTATGTAAGGGCATCGCTTTTTTTTTAAAGTAAATTATAGATTAAAAAGAAAACCATAACAAGGTGCTGAATAATCGATAAATAAATAATAACTAATAAAAAACCTTGAATAGAACGTGACATTCGAGACAACTTTCTAACTCACCGGGTATCGGTCGTAGGTACCTAAATAACTGAGCAACAATGAAAATATCTCCCTCTCGGCGCAAAATACAATTATCTATCGGTTTGGTATCATATTACTGATCAAATTGGCTAAGTTTTGATCCTAGAAAGCTCCTTATTCATCGAAATATTTAGTACCTACATTCAATCGTGCGTTCAAGCTTTTGAACTTGACCAAATACAGGGTTCAATTTTAAAATAACTTGATAGTTATGTATATCCGACTTTAAGATGAATTTTCACATAAATTAGAAACTTGTTTAGATACTTATTAAACAAGGCTTTAACAATAGATGTGAAATTACCGCGATGACGTGAAGAGAGATTGTGACAAAGTTCTTAATTAGATATCGGCAGTGTTCTTGTATTGTCCGCGAATGGAGCAATGTTGATTGGATCGCAATCTGTACCTGTTTCCATTAGGTACTTATTTTAATCTTTTTTTTTTGTTTATTGGGACATAGTAGTTATTGTAAATTCAAATTGGTATACAATTAAGCTAGCTTATTTCATGTTTCGCAAATGTGGTCTAATTTAAAAGGACTGTATTTGAAAAAACCTGAAAAATATATATGCTCAAGAATGTTCATTGTAAAGATTTAAATGTAATAGTAGTAAATGTATCTACTTTTTTCAGGCACACAACAGCTGGTTTTAGTCACTGTTATGTAATGGATGTCCGGAATAACAAACATGTTCCAGTTACGTGAATCGCCGTGAATGAGTGTAATGTATGTGTTTGTATATTAATTAAATATCTGAACTCACCAGAAGACGGGCAGACATGGTGTAAGAAGATAGAGCGGTGAGTGACCGAGCGCGGGTGCAGGCAGTTGGTGTGTGATAAAGAAATTTAAACAAAACTTCCTTTTATATCGCAACGTGGTCGCGTTTCGCGACACTGCCTCTCGGCGGCTTCGATCTAATGCGCGGGCGCCTATAACCAATCCAATTTCAATTCTATCTCTGCTAAACAGAACACAATATACGAAACTATCACTCTCCTCATAAAAACTGCACTGTTGCAATCAATTTTAAGCTTGAAAATATTTACTAGCAAGGTTCATATTCCAATAAATGATTTTCTTCGCAGATATCTTCAAAACCGAATCATTACAATGAAAATATAGTTTACATTGTAGTATTAGAGTGGAAATTCGTTTGTGGTTCGGAGATGATCGAGATCTGTATCGGGTTTAAGTTGGGTGCGAGGTACCTACGTCGACAGCTAATTGGAGCAGGATTAATGTCATGTATAAGGGGCAGTGATCGCAGCATCAGGCCATAAATAAGCCACCAATATCGGAGTTTGTTTTATTGAAAAAGCCGTTATTAAGGAATTATTTATGACACGATGCGCCCGAGGTCCCGATCCCGTTGCTTGGGAACAGAACAAGTTTATTGCTTTATTTGCCCTCTAGTCATTTTTTAAATGAGGTTTAAGAGCCTTTCCCTTAGTATTGTAGCGTCTACAGTTTAATTGATGTCATCCGATCGGATAATTGTTATGACTTCTACGAGCCTTTTGCAGAATCTTACACAAAACTGTTTTGTAACATGAGTATAAATCACTTATCTCTACATTTTGCTCAAGAATTGGTATAAAAATGACGCGTGAAAATCCAGTAGTTTTTAGGAAAAGTCATCACGAAAGGTAGGTTGAAAATTTCATCGATAACTTGGTTTAGGGTTTGTAAATTGTAATAACAATATACCTATTTGGTTTAATGTTTGAGGTATATTATTTCTTAAAGCAGCTGCAGCTGTTATTCAATCCGCAAATGCGAACAAAAAACTAAAACAGGAAGAGATGCGTATACCTACATAAATGTACAACATACGTACTAAGCGAAAACTAAAGTTAGCAATGTATAGCGATGCCGACGTCGGCGAATGGAAGCCGAGACACTTTTACTATCATCCAACGAGAGGGAATCTGATGAGATTATAACAGCCATATAATATTGCGATTACCATTCTAGAAGGATCAACGCGCAATTTTAAAGTTATACTACAGATGTTTTTTGTGGTTTTTGTCTCGCCTCGGGGTGATTTCCGGTAAATTTCTGGTAAATAACAAATCCTGCATTTTCAATTTTTTCGTGGTTACTGATACTGAATCAAGCCCTAGCTTAATGATTTTGGCCTTTTCCACGACCTCGGCATGGTTTCCGGTAACTTATCTGATAGATAAGAAATTCTGTAAAATTTTAGATTTTATCGGTCCAAATAGACTGCGAAACAAGCCCTTCAATGTCAACGTTACTTTAACCTTTAAAAAACAAAATAAAGAGACTTCTACGAAAGGGCGTCCGCGACCTTGGTAACTTGTGTCGGTTTTCGAAATCTATGGGGGAAGGTCAATGTCCAACAGTTGAAGTTTTACAACCAGTAATAATGAAGCCCCTCGGTCATAATAAAGCCTCGGTGAAATAACCATTTTCTTTTATAGTAAGTTGATACAAATTGTGTAATTTCTCCTACAATTGAATGCAAAGACTTGACATTGAGTTATTTATGGAAACGAATTGCTTTCATACACTACTAAGCTTACTAGTGTGCTAAATTAGGCATGAACTTTAAATTAGAACTAGGTAGGTATAATAATATTTTAGCTGGAAGTACCTATTCTACGGCAACGTTTAATAAAACTTCCCAATAAATCTTCTACATCCTTGTCCTCCCCACCTCCTACCCACCAATAAATGTAAGTTATGTAAAACATAGTATAAGAACATGTCTGGTGAGATCGAGCCTACAGCCATCCGCCCATTCGTCCGGAACGTCTGAAGCATTCGACTCGAAACGCAGTTTCCTATGTCCAGTGGAAGGTCAATTGAGGAAATACCCACGTTTCCTAACCTTACAATAATAGTTTCACTATTCAGCGTCTAACCATCTATTTGATACACACGTAATAATAAGAAGGCGAGCACCAACGCGCTACACTTTGATCACTACGTTCAGATTAGATCGTTGTCTGGGTGTAAGCATTCATTTACATACATATTGTATAATACATGAGTAAAAAATGTATGTACCGTAAGGAACTACCTTTATGAGTGGACATTTCCTCAATATTGTTCGCAGACGTTCATAGTTTTAAATGACCAACCCATCATCCTAAGGGTTACGACATGTAACCTCGCTGGTGGGGTGCATTAAAATAAACTTCACGAGTGACGATTTACACAAATAGACGTCAGGTGCAACCTGAGGGTCACCTCGGCTACCACCTTGCTGACTACTGTTTGTCACAGCATGACCCACTGATAAGAGGCGAAAAGAACCTCGCTAGACAAGCTGCAACTCCTTACCTGGAGTCCATTGCCACTCCCAGTACAATCTCTTGTGTGACTAAATTAAATTAAAGTGTATTTTGCTACTTATTATTAATGTATTGCCAATTCTATCTAATTTTATCGAATCTTAACTAAGTTTGTCTAATTTCACCTAATTTTGATTAATTTCAATAATTGTATTTCATCGAATTTTGTCTAGTTTATAAGTTATGTTAATCTAATTTTATATGTAATTCCTAACAGATATTGACCGTTAACTTATATGTGTGGTGCAACTGTAAATATAAGTTGTTTGTTTAATAAATAAATAAATAAGCGAACTGGTGACCGAAGTAGTTACTTACGTTATCGTTAGCATATAAAATTTTCCACATATTCGTAATAATGGCTTACAAGCAACAACCACAGTATGAGGGATATTGAGTTATTATTTGCCAGGAATCGCGGAAGCATGACATATCCCGTTCAACGTTAAACGGAGATTACATTTCTGAGGTACCTAAATCTGTCCATGGGAAATTATGCTCTCTGGTTAGGAATATTGTTTGGTTACTGAAGCCTATATACATAATCCCACCGCTACTGCGAGGGGCAATAGCCTGACGGCCAGCTTTTTTGTCTTGCTTTACTGTTTTGGTCCAAGCCTTCTTTTAGCCGACTTCTTCAAAAAGGAGCAGGTTCTATGTTCGTCAGTAAGTTTTTTTTTTTTTTGTGTTTGTTCATCGATATTTTCGCCAATTGTAAACCGAATTAAAAAATATTTTTTAGTTCGAAAGGGTTTACTCCCGAGGTAGTAAGTCCCATATAAATTTTATTAACTTTGCTTGCGTAATTTCTGAGTTAGCTTCAATATTACGTATTTTTCCCACTAAGTCTATGTAGATGATATTATTATTTTACTCCGTCACTGTTATTTACATACACATAGTGTGTATTCGAATTTTTGTGGGGTAGGTACCACAACTAAAAAGTGAAAAATAAAAACTTTTTACAAAAAAAAACAACCGACTGCCAAAAAAATCACTAATAGTCGGTGGCAAAAAACGAAAATTGAAAAGCAAAGACACCGACTTCCGAAATTATAGTTATTTTTCACTTTTTTTTGTGAAAATAATATTTTACTCGTAACATACTTTTCCCATAAGAATTTTTTTACAAAATCCTCATATACCATATTGTATGCATGCAACAGACTGTGAAATGCAGACTATTTATTTATAAAAAGAATTAAATATGATGCATGGGATCACCAGTAGAAGTAGAAGAAATCTACTGGACAGCGCATTCGAGATTGCCTAGTTTTCAATCAAGTCAGCCAATTGTTTGCTAAGGCTGGTACGATTGAATTTTACAAGCAATTTGTGCAGCTTACTACTAATGTAAATATTTGTTTATCCTGCCAATTACAGGATAGAAGAAGAGTGCTATGAAATATTCTGATGGATGGACGGATACTGTCACTGGTACGAGAAAATAGAAAATAATTTATATAGTGATAATTATTTATATCACGTCACAGAGAATTTAAAAAGAAGAATAGAGTTTTGATACGCAACTTGCGTTACAGTTATATAATGGTGTAAACACTATAGAAGCTTTCATAATGGGGGTCCGTTCTCTATAGGACACTGCGACACACAGTGTCCAAAAAGTATCTACAATTAAAAGTACAATTACGAGTGGTTACGAGTGGCGAACGAACACAATCATCTCACTGATATTACGTATGTTACGAAACAGGTGCGACACACAGTGTCCAAAAAGTATCTACAATTAAAAGTACAATTACGAGTGGTTACGAGTGGCGAACGAACACAATCATCTCACTGATATTACGTATGTTACGAAACAGGTGGTAATACATTATTATCAAGTATTTTATTTTATAACATTAATGTACTTTCAGATCTAGAATAAATTTGTTATAATTTTTAGGAAATTATCGCCTTTCTTTATATTTAAAGGACCAGCTACGTTAAAAAGAAGTACTTAGGTATGTACTTATTTTCAAAGTCTGCTGTGTGAAGTTTTCACGATAAAAGCGCAATATCATCGCTACCTATCTAATCTATTATTAATGTTCTACTTCGCACGAAACTGGAACCCGCACGAAAACTCTAAGAAAACATCAAAAATCTAAATCAATCAAAATATGTTATTTCACAGAAACCAACATGGGCACTGTCTTATAAAACGTCAGAAGCTAGGTGCACGCTTCCAATTGGTCGTTTCCTAATAGGGAGAAGAGCAGGACAGAACAGGATCAGCAGCTTGTTCACAAATTCCGTAGTGGTGTAATTTACACTTTACAGATCAGTGTACTTAGTGTGGTCAACGCAGTCAAACGCTTTTTAGAGATCACAGAAAATGCCAATTGCATGAGCGTATGACTGTGGAGTAGTTGTATACTTTTTGTTATTTTACTTAACTAAATGCCTTGGTCGTTTAATTAAAAAATATATAAGTAAAAATAAGAGGTAACAATTTTCTACAGCTGCCTTTGCACTTTACGCACATTAACACAACGCACATATTATCATTTTAGATCTAGGATCAGCACCGCACTTTTTGTTTCTCTCTAGTCAAGAAGCTCAGACACGCTTATATTTGTTATTCAATAAATAAAGTAAAGAAGTAAGTATTAGTAGCGGAAGGTGTCTGAACTATCTTTAGAAAATAAGCATTAAATTAAAATAAAATGACTTCGGATACGAAGTCATTTTACATACTCATTCAAGTCATTCATACGCATGTAGGAAATCAATCATCGCGAGGATATCCACAGGTAAATTATAAAGTTATATACAACGTAATGTTAGACTGGTAATGGTAATAGGAGCTATTGACGACGTGTGCGCACGTTCACCTTAATGAGTGACGCATCATCTTACAATAGAGCAGATGCAAACGGGCATAAGTGTCTATCTACCTAATTATACCTAAGTTTTACAAAAAGTGTCATAATGTGCTCGAATTACGTATAATGTTTATCAACCCAGCCTGAGTTGATAAACTTAATTATAGCAAGCCTGTACCTACTGTCGTACTGTTGGCCAAATTCCTTCTTTTATTGTTACCATCATAAACTGAATCCGTAAAAATGCCGACTTCTCCGGAATATTCATAGGTAAATAGGTATAAACCTATTTAACTTAAAAATAATCCAGAGAAGACGGCATTATTGTACCAAAACAAAATTTTATGAAAACAAAAATTTTACAAAGCTGCAGCAAACCCTTAGCGTTTTGACAATCTAACCTTAGCGGATATATCAAACAAGGCAATCAGTCGATAAAACACACGTTCCTTCGTTCGTAGACAATCTTGGCTGCAGCATCGTAACTAACTACTAACGAGTTTAGTTAGGTACCTACCTAGATACTTTAGAGATCAGAGAGGAAAAGCCATATCAAAACACCCATCGAACATTCGCTGAATACGCACACTCCCAGTTAATTTTTAGACTAGCTCCATTGATTTTCCTCCCACCTCCGCCCCATATAGACGCAACGAAAGGTCATAATAGCTACGTATATACATTCATGATACACCGAGGTATGATACATCATACAGCTTTTTATCACGAGATAACCTGACTTGATACCGAAGGAAGTATCAATTACCTGTTCTTCGGAAGCGCATTATTATGAACACAAAGCTTTTGAGTTTTTTACTCGATCGACCTGCATACCAATATAATCAATCCTACGATTATCTTGAGACGACAACCGCCCGAGAACGAAGATGCATTCTTAGCTAACGTGTGAATGTGACATTCATGAGCCCTAAAATGCAACTAGCTTCAGCTTTATGATTTAATTTGGAATAAGTTTGTGTTTGAATGTTTTTTGTTCCTTCATAATTGTTTCACAGTAACGAGACCTTTGTTACTCGCTCCCACTCGTGTGAATACTCATTTATCAAGTCTGTTACCAATATTCCATAATGTCATCATGGCGGATGACATTATGTCTTCTTCACAGAATACCGCAGTTCATGGCTTGACCACGTTGTCATTATTTCCACCTTAAAAAATTTGACATCGTCTTAACTTTATGGACCTAAAGTATAAAATATTCCTTAGTTTTTGACTTTTGGAAAGCACATTATGGTATCAATGCCAATGAATGTCAATCGGAGCATTTTATGTGTAAAAGATTTTAAGATAGCCTATAAATTATTGTCATGTGACGGTAAGTACGTACCTAGCTAAGGCTCCGCTAAGGTGTAAAGTGTATTTTGATTTACTTTTCTTATAATTATGGTATACAAATATGCGGCCGCACAAAAATTTATATTTTGGAAAAAAGGTAGTCTTTTTAGGGTTCCGTACCCAAAGGGTAAAACGGGTCCCTATTACTAAGACTCCGCTGTCCGCCCGTTCGTCCGTCTGTCTGTCCGTCTGTCACCGGGCTGTATCTCATGAACCGATAGTTAAACAGTTGAAATTTTCACAGGTGATGTGTGAGCCCATACATCAAACATGATTTTTTTGCCCACCCCTCGGCGCATGTGCAAGGTGAACTTGGAGATGGCGCCGTTGAAATCTAGACTTTGTAGTGTTGATCCTAGATTTTAATATGTAAAGTTTTCCTCTGTTTTTCCTGAACAGGAAACCCCATTTCGAGGTCTTCAGCAAGGCGTTAGTTCAGTGGTCAGAACGCCTCTTCACAAACGTAGTCGGAGGTTCAAATCCTCCACGAGCTGGCCGTTGCGTTGTAGCGTTTTTTACAATCTCTCTTTTTCTTTGTCATACATTTTTAATGAACTTGTTTGCTTTTCTTTTCTGTTTTTGTTTGTGTTCTGTACTTTGTGCAAATAATACAATGTTACTGCTGTGAAACTGTAATTCTTCGTGTGTAAAATATACATCATCAAAGTTCTACCAGCTGTTCGCTTTGAGAGAGCTTAAGGGTTTTTTAAAGCAAATTAATCACTGTCTCAAATATTCCTACTGGTCTGCGACATTATGGCTATAAATTAATTAATTAGCCGAACCGGTACCGGTCGACTTCTGTACTTGTTCCATAGCAATTAATTAAAAATGATTAAATACAGTTCCTGGATCACCTTTCTTCTCGATCACCAGAAACCGATCGCCTGTCAAGACTAATGCAATGAGACCAAATAAAATAAATCTGCTGTAAGCTGTCGAGGAGTCGGTTAGTCCAGGCCGCATTGGTTTTAGTTGTCATTAAAGTCAACCCTGAGACTTCTTGAAAATTGATACATACTTTTTTTTTTTTTTTTTTTTTTTTAGGGTGGGAAATCATCCAATGACTTCTCCCGCTCTGGGTGGAGCGGAAGGGCGTGTCAGACTTTTACTGACTAAAACCCACCCGTGTTCCTTCAGTTGCCTGTTGCCAAGGTCCCGGTATCCCTTTCGGACTAACCCGCAACCCTGGCAGGCATCGGTCCTAGCGGACCCCGCCAATTGTGCTGACATCTCTTTGAGGCGCGCGTGGAACACGACGCGCCATCGACCCGGGCCTGGTCCTGATCGGACGGCGAGCTACCCATTGCTCGCCGTCCGCAAGCCCGCGCCTATGGTGGCCGGGAATCCGCCTGGGATTCCCGACGCCCAGGGCGTCTCCAGCGGCGGCGGCGGTTAGGGGCGTGAGGGCGCAAACTTTGCCTCTCCCTCACGCGTTCCGCCTCCTCCTTCGCGAGCATTACTGCTTCGCAGAAGGAGGTGACTGCTTCCCATGCCCTCTCGCTCCGTACCATGGCCTGGACCAGAGCCGGACGCGAGAGGTCACCGCCGCCAATCGCCTCCAAGAGGACACGGCGGGGCTCCGCCCAAGCGGGGCAGACCTCCACCGTATGCTCCGCCGTGTCCTCCGGGCGATCCACACAGTGGTGACACCCGGGCGTTTCCTCCCGCCTTATATGAAACAGGAACCTCCCGAAGCAACCGTGTCCGGTGAGGACCTGCGTCAGGCGGAAGGTGAGGACGCCGTGGCGCCTCTTTAGCCACTCCTCAAAGAGGGGACTTATCGCCGCAATTGTGGCGTGCCCAGCACTGGGTTGCGACAATCGCACTCTCCATGCCGCCATGAGATCCTGCCGGAGCTCTGTCCGCTGAGCCGCGATTTCTCGCGGCAGCGGAGTTACGCCCCGGCGCTTCATCTCCTCGCGCCACTCCCAGATGTTTGCGAGGACCTTCGCCTCCAGATCCCATGGCGGTAATCCGGCCAGGAGGCTCGCCGCCTCGCGGGAGACCGTGCGGTATCCCCGGGCCAGCCGAATGGCCATGACCCTTTGGGACGCGTTCAACCGGCGGGCTGGCCGCAGCCTAAGGGAACGCGCCCACACCGGTGCCCCGTAAAGGGCCATGGACCGCACGACCCCCGCGTAGAGCCTCCGGCAGGAGGCGTTTGGACCCCCCAGATTGGGCAGGAGACGCCCCAAGGCAGCTCCAGCCCGGTCCAGCCTGGGAGCCAAACGTCGGAAATGCTCAACGAAGTTCCACCGGCTGTCGAGGACGAGTCCTAGGTACTTCATCGTCGACTCGACGCCGATGTGAACCCCTCCTACCGTAATTTGGGAACCCGACGGTGGCGCGTTCCGAGGGCCATGAAAACACATGACCTCGGACTTGTGCAAGGCCACCTCGAGTCCCAGCTGCCGGATTCTATCGACGATTGTCGCAACCCCGCGTGTCGCTAGTTCGGCCGCCGCCTGGTGCGACCTCCCCTGTGCCAGGACCAGCGTGTCGTCAGCGTAGCAAACTACACTGACGCCACTGGGGAGGTCGGCGCGCAGCACCCAGTCGTAACCGATGTCCCACAGATGCGGCCCCAGGACCGATCCCTGTGGGACACCGCACGACATCTCTCGCCGGTTCCACACTCCCTGGTGACCGGGGTAGATGACGGCCCTGTCCGTCAGATACGCCTCGACCACACGAAAGAGGTAGGTCGGCATCCGGTGGTACCGGAGTGCCTCCCTTATGCAACTCCAGGGCAGGGTGTTGAAGGCGTTGGCGATGTCGAGAGACACCGCCAAGACGACCCCACCCCGGGCCACAGCATCCCCCGTCGTGAGGGCCCGTACGCGCATGATGGCGTCCACCGTAGAGCGCCCTCTGCGGAAACCAAACTGGCTCTCCGCCAAGTCCGGCCCCACCCGCACCAGCCGCCCGACGAGGCGGTTTGCAATTACTCTTTCAAAGAGCTTGCCCACCTCGTCGAGCAGCACGATGGGCCGATAAGCGGACGGAGAGTCCGCAGGGCGCCCCGGCTTCTTTATGAGGACCAGTTTCCCCGTCTTCCAACGAAGTCGAAACTGGCCCCTCTCCATGCATGCGCTTAGGAGACCCCTTAGTCGAGGCCCGAGAGCCTCCATGGCCAGGACCCAGACCTTCCCAGGTAGGCCGTCAGGTCCTGGGGCGGTGTTTTTGGCATTCAGCCTTCGCACCGCCACTCTCATTTCTACCTCGGTCACCTCCGGAGCATCGTCGTCTTCGTCGGTGTTGTGGTCCGCATCAAGCACCGCAGTAGGCGGAGCCATGAGCGGGGAGGTATGTTCCCCTCTCGAAGGGAACAGAGCGCTCACCACGTCCTCCACAAGCTGAGGCCGGAGACTCTGCGTCAGCGGGGGAGCCCATGGGCGGAGTTTCTCCCGCACCATCTTGTATGGGCGTCCCCACGGATCTCTGTTCAGAGTCTCCAGCATCACCTCGCGGTCCACTGCCCTGGCCCGCAGGATCTCCGCCTGGAGGGCGGTCTTCGCCGCTCTGTACCCCTCATACAGCTCCGCCTCAATGGCTTCCGTATCTGGAGGGCGGATACGGAGCCTGCGGTGCCTGGTATACTGGTGTCGCGCAGCAACACACGCATGGCGCAAAGCCGTCAGCTGCTGCGACCACCAGCTCACCTGGCGAACCAGCTCACCTGGCGTACTTCAATGGTCCTAATTTATCATTTATAACTTCAGTTACATCTAAAAATAGCTATATGTAGGCGGGCACGCACTTTGGAGGCTTTTATTTAGTTAATTTATGTTTACATTTACTTTTATTTCTGCTTGAGTACATATAGTTCAAGTTTTTTTTTTATTTATTTTTTATTTGGTATATTAGCGTGTGCTAGCTGACATATGGCTAATAATTAGATTTATGTTTTGTGTTGCATAATGTAAATGATTTTGCATACTTTTGTATAGAATCATTTTTTTTTCTAATTGAACAGACAGCTGTGCTTCTGAGGAGTTTGTTGCGCCACTTCTTCTTCCCAGCTAAAGCACTAGGAAGTGGTGAAGGGTGGGCGTTTTTGGGGGACTGTCTTATGTAATTTTGACGTTCGAAAAGTGCTGATTCTCAGCCTAGTTTGAATAAATGACTTGATTTTGATTTTTTGATTTTGCATATTATTATAAAATGTGAAAGTGAGTTTGTTTGTTTGTCACACTATACCGGCTATACGGATTTGGATGAAATATGGCACATGGGTAGACCATGAATTGGGTTAGGACATAGGATAATTTTTTATCTCGTTAGTACGTTTTCGTGGGATAAATTCTGAATTCCGGGCGGGCAAAGCCGTGCCAAAGCTAGTTTCATTTCGTTCCAGATTTGGCAATCCACGCAATAGTTGGAAAATTCGTAGTACCTATAGTATCAAGTTTACCTGACGAGTAGAAGTTAAATAAATATCCAAGTGATCTAGAAAGTTGAACAGCTATTCACGAGGCATCCAGAATCCCGACCAATCTCTATCAAACTAGCCATTTAAAATACAACAACACATCGAAATCGATGCACTCGTCTGGGAACGCCGACGGGCAGCCATGCCCTTCAGATTCACCCCGCAGTCTGCACTGGAGTTAAGAAGTACATCTACCTAGTCGACTCAAATTCGATAAACTGAACATTTATGAATTCTGATTGACACTCGAGCAATGCTGGTCATGACGGTCATGGTCCTGGTGATATCTAACTATAAAAGATTTCCTTAATGAGTAGAAAGTAAAACAAAAAATATAATTATTTAGCATTTTTTTGTAGTTATTTATAAAATTTAATGTCATTTTTAAATAGTAATTTGAAGGTTATGGGTTCAGGGTACATAATGTGCCCTTTAAATACAACATTTAAGACCAAAAGTATCGATTAGTGACATTCGATTAATTAATTCACAAGATAAAAATGAACCATAGAAAAGAAAATACGAAGTCTGTAAATCTAAGCAATCCTTGATTCTTCATTATTATGATAAATAACTGGCTCTTAAAACAGAATATTGCTTCCATATATTTTGTTTATGATACCGTGGGTCCAGGTGGGTGGTATATTGTAACGGCGGGTACCACCCGGCGCGGCCGCGGACTGTACCCAGTGATTCCCAGACAGTTTACATAATATCGTCCAATCTCTCTTAACTATTATAATTAATTAAGCCTCAAGTTCTGACGGTAGTCATTTGTTGAATGGCAATGACGGTTTTATTGCTTCATAAGGAATGTCTTCTATAACGGTACCGGCAGGTTTACGTATCCCTTCGGTCACTCCTCTGTGATTTTAGATAGATAGGTAGTCATTTTTATTCTATAAGTCGTTTTAATCGGCATTTTGTTATTTTGACAGTTCATATTTTGTGCCTTAGGTGTTTATTTTTTGTCTTAACCTCGCAGGTGGTGAATGATAATAAAATACTATAACAATATCATTCTGTCCACTCACACTCGGACATTATTCTTCTTTTGTTTCTTTATATTTCAAAATTGAAGTTTGTCCCAAACTTAAATATTCCTTTAACACATTATTTTCCTAAGCTCCGAAAAATGCTTATCTATATGCGTTGCTTGAATTTATATCTTATATCTATGGTTAAATTCGCATGATCATAAAATTATTAAGCCATGGCATTAGGTAGAAACAGCACCACCTAGAGCAAAGACGTAGTAACGCAAACAGTGAATGGGTCTGCAAAGAAACAGCTGACTATCGTATACCGTTATTGGCTTCAAGTGATAGTTAAAGGCAGTAGCCGCGGCGCAGGCGCAGGCTCAACAGAACTAGCAAGCGAAAGTATTGCCAACGTTCACTTCGCAAAGATTCGCTATTCACTGCATAGATGGCGATATTATATATATGGCGATATATATAATATCGATTATATATTAGGCGATATACTGTGGAGTATTAATAAAACATGATATTTATTTCAAACAGCACGAGGGTCATCAAATCTACCTACATCTTGTAGCGAGCATCCGAGTCTTGTGCTGCAATAAGGCAATGTCTGCCTTCGTTAAAATAATGATATTACGGCCTTTTTTTTCAATCAATAACTGAAGTAGAAATATTGCGACTTGACATCTTTGCTATAGGGACAAACCTTCATAATAATAACTCAGATAAAAGTTAATATCTGACAATTATTGAATAATCAGCCCTTACTCATCCAACTGAAATCGGCATAAAGTTTTAAACATTAACATACGTTACTTTTATAACGTATGGTGTAGCTCCAAGTTGTCAACACGAAGGCTCAAGGCAGCGACCGGACGGCGGCGGGCCCGGAACGGACGCCGGAGGAAACGACCGACAAGCCGATTTACCGTAACACAAAGTTCAGATAAGCCGACTTTCTAATAAACCCTACTAGACAACCGAGCCTTCTTCCTTGTACATAATAAATCTTAAGGAGACCTCTTCTCAAATGAAACGGTTCCCAATGTTTGATAATTGTGTTGAGATAAAGTATTATAAATCGGATTCTCGGTTTCAATATAATAAATAGGGATTGTGGCGCAGGAAATATCAAGACATTTATAACTGTTCCGCTGTAGGAGAGGTCATCTTTTATTTAAGCTGATGTTTATGAGTAATTTGGTAATGTTACAAAGCAGAGATACTAAGTAACTATATGAGATGCGTGCTCAAACACAGGTATATACGATTATCCAAATAACATATGATCTTAAGAGCAAATGACCATATTATGAATTTCATAATATTGACCAAAAAGAGCGTGATTAAAATATACAGCACTTAACCAAACCAAAAGTTTTACACTCACTGGCCGATATTTTAATGTGGCCTAATAATCAGAAAAAAAAACTGGCCGGAGTGTGCCGGTGGGCTTTAGCATGGCCCCAGATTGATGCCTCTCCGTACTGCGCCTGCGCAGGCAACTCGTATCGGCCCTTTTTTACCTTTTATCTTTAGTTTGAATATTGCCTCTCATAATAAGGGCTCTGGACCGTTAAAAGTTGGGGAATGCGCGACCCAGTGGGCCAGTGAATGAACTCAGATATCCACGTGTTTCGATTATGGATACGGTTTTTTAACGACTATTTGTTTCTACATGTGGAATGCGTCGGATCATTTTGCCGTTATTCTGCCTCGATCTGATGACGATATTTTTATTTGTATTTTTATAGAACACATCAGCTTTGTCTCATTACAAAGAGAGAAAAGGGGGAGAGCTGTCGTAGAAGTAGACGTGGGGCAGATTAAACGGCAGCTACTTATACTGATGTACTCTATATTTAAACAAACAGGTATTTCGGTAAAGAGTTAAAGACCGCTAAAATGCACCCTTGTATTGCCAATTTCAGTGACCTAAAGGCCGGCTCATACTTTGATGAACGGATAAGCATTGCTATCTAACGAGGCAAATGTTGCCAGTCAACGACACGGGGAAATATTTTGTGCACAATTTAAAAAAATCTAATTTTAATTAACTCATAATTCAATTGCAGCAACAGTGAACACCTGCCTACATCTACATAAAATTTTATTATTTTATTATTATTAACTACCAGGTAGTTTTACACTATGAAGCAGCCGGTTGTAAATTATATAGACAAATTATTTTATAAAGTTAAGCCAAGGATCGCACAGTGATCACCACGTTCTGTAACAGTTTTATATTCTTGAATGTTATCTCCATTGCTTCCTAGATATAAAAGTAATAGCTAGGAAATAAGCACTAGACGACCGCGCCGCTGCGATTCCTATTCCATATACCTACTTCGATTTGCATCGTCTTGTCCAGTGGTCGTGAAGATGTATCATAATACTAGGAAGCCATTAGTGGATCACAGACATCGCATATTTTAGAGAAAGCTTTAACTTTAGGTAGGTACTGCAAAATCATACAAGATTTATTATATTTTCAGATATTTTGAATTTATACTCTTACTCTATTCTCATTGTCATCATCAACAGCCGATGCAGGCCATTTGTTTATAGAAGTCTACTAATGGCCTCTACCGCTACCACGATTTAGCTACTATCAGCTACCCAATGGATCAATCTCCATCATACAACTGAGATATCAAGAAATAGAGAAGAAGAACAAGCGAAATTGAGAAAAGAAAGCCGTTGCCCATCCTTTGGTTCATTTCATCTACCCAGCGTTCCTGTGGCCGTCCTGTGCGTTTTATTCCTGTTAGTCCCGACAGTGTCGTGGTTCTATGGCTCCTTCTTGCGACTGTTAGACATGCCTACATGGGCTGCCTATTCCCGCTTCAACTGTTGGGTAAGTTCGAGGGCGTCTAGAGCATTGGTTCTCGTACGTATGACTTCATTTCTTTGTTTGGCTTTTAATCGGATATTATGGATGCTTCTTTCCATTTTCCGTTTTAGAGAAACATAAGGAAAAATGTAATCTTTAACAATACTTAGCGTGAAGCGTCCGAACTTTCAAACAAACTCTTGTCCTGTTTTTCAGCCTTTTAGGGGGTGAATTTTAAAATGTTTCCTTTAAAAATGTATGCTTCTAGACTCAGCGGTTTGGGCTGTGTATTGTCTGTCAATATCTTAAATTAATTCATTCACTATGAATTAATGTAATATATTAATTAAGTTAATTTGGATATTAAAGTGTTATGTATCGTACAAAGTAAGCACATAGCGCAGTATTCGCGCGTAGTGAGCGTTCGGAGCGTTGCGTGCGCGCGCGTCGTATTTCCTGTACTTACGCCGCACTCGCGCCGGTGAAACTCATGAAAATGCGCCGCAAATCAGGGAAATGCGATCGCGAAAGTGATTTATTAATTCAACCAAAAATTACTTTGTTAGACAAGATTGATGGAAAATTTTTAATAAGTAGGTATGTATTTGTATATTGTGGTTCTTTACATAAAAACACTTTTAAAGATGTTTGAATTAGAATTTGCTGAAAAACAGGATCGTTTTGCTGACTTTTTCCTTTTTTCATTTACTTTAGGAAGCACTTACTGTACATACTTATTTTTTTTTTGAACCTACTAAATATTACCTACTTATTTTTCTGGAGGATAGAACAAAGACTGCACCTGTAGTATCTAAACGTAGAGATTCTATTTCACAGTTCAGTCTTAGCAAATTGATTTCAGGGAATCGATAAACCCTTTTTACTAAAAAGTGGATCACTGAAGCGTGGCACCCACCTTAACTGCTCTAGATAACAATTTGATAGTTGCATGGGTAATAAAAACGTTCAAAAATTGGTCACAATTACCCTGGTTACTGCCTCGTAACATTTTAATAGCGAGTTCCTATTTAGTGTGGGAACAACAGGTGAAACTGTCTAAGTGAGAAGAGAGGGTACTTAGGTACTTATGTTACTCACGGCTCCGCGGCACCGCTTATGTAAGCGATGGGCGATGGATATCGGTTTGTGTGACCTCTTAACGTAGGGGCGTTGAAATTGTTGAAAGCTCGTTCAGACTTTTTTGTGTTGTCTATACGTTGTGGTGTTATATTGTTGTTTGTGTTACGTTGTTATATGTTGTGGTGTTTCTCAAACAAAGAGTCTCCAAAATAAATAAAGGCATGCGATAAATAAGCAATTCAATTATTTGACGTCTAACTTTTGCTTTGTATGTTGAAATTTTATAGTTAATGAGGGTATAATTATGACAAAAATGGTAAAAAGTGGTAATAAAGATATCATTATTGATTTATGGTATTGTACAGATATAAATTAATAATTATATGTCCTGATTATTAAATAACTCATAAATGTTCTGTATCGTGTATTTAAAACTCAGGAAAATAATAATGCATATACATGGCTATATAAGGAAGCAAGACTGGCTCTGTTTTATTAAGTTCCAGCGTTACCTGAGGTAGAGCGCTTGATGGACGGTAAGCATCAAACGCTAGAAAGTGGGAAGCCGCCGTTTACACAACAGTTGAATAAAAACAACTTATTTGTTCACGCCTCTGGAAACATTGTTTATGTGGGTATATAGGTTACAAGAATTGTTTACCTAAATCTAAATTAGTAGTAATAATTTGTAACCATTCATCAATTTTTTTTCAGAAATCTCCGTATCTTCGATAGCTTGTTAACCAGTCGTAACCGGCTGCCGCACGAATGTCCAATGTCATTGTTTCGTCTAACTTTAGGAGACTTTTAACATGCTTTTAACATTCTGAACAGAATGGCGGATTTCAGATGCTACATTTGCATTTAGGTCACGGATAATGATTTAGGTAGACACAAAATCTATCAGAAATAAGCCATATCAGAAAAAGATGACAGATTTTTTTTTGAAAAAGGAAGCAATTTGCTTGTGTTCTATTTTTTGTTGTAATCGAATTTACGTTATTGGAATAAATATGTTTTCCACCTTCTAAAACACAACCAAACTTTCAAAAAGTACGATAACCAACTTAAAACCATTAAAACCCAGCCTCAAAATCAAAACAATTAAATAAAGACGTCTATATCACAAATAAAAGCCCTTGGAAGTCGTAAGTCGTAACAAATAAATTACATGTTATCAAAAGTCTGTCCGTCGCACCGTAATACCGTCTAAGAGTTACACAACAAGTCGCATGTCTCACCCGACACGACACGGCACGACAAAGTAAACGTTTTGTTACACCAGCGTTTAATGCGACCGTTTATAACTGATAATGGTTTGTGCCGGACGTGAAAGCGTTTTAGATGCTATTCTAGAAGCATAGCTTTGAGTTTGTGGAGTAGGTATAGCTTCGAGCTACAACCAGCCCCGGCCGGTTTGTCCACTTGTCAGGCTCTGATAGGACAAAATACGACTCGAGAATGTAAACGACCGCGGAAATGGTTTAACACGAGAAAGTGACTAGTCTCGAGCCTTGAGTATCTTTATTTATCTGATTTGGCTGTACTTTGTTGTAGGTGGGTAAGGCACCGATATCGTTCTAGAAGTTTTTCTTTAATTATAATAAATTGTTGGTTGATATCTTTTTAATTTCAGACACATCTTTAGATCTGTAATTAGATAAGAACTTTAATTTTTTAAACTATTAAATACACAACTCGAGAATTCTAATTAGAACACCTTTGTTCAGCTAGAAGCAGAAGTGTTTAAAAAAAAACTTATAAGTACGGCGGTAGTTTAAACTTGGCCACACAACCTGAAAAAGCTTATTCTAAGAATCGAGATTATGTTGATGGCAATAGGCTCGCTCCCTATTACATGGGACATATACCTACGTAACTGGAGAAATGTGGGTGCACTATAGGTACACATCTGCCCATGCCTTCAGGGAAATGAGCCGTGATGTTATGTTACGTTTACTTCAATTAAATATTTTGCACTTTTGAATGTCAAGGAGTCGGTCAGTCAATATGAAGCTAGTTCCCCATTCCAAAGTGTGGTAGCCACTTTGGAGAAGAACGGGCAAGAAACTCCACGGACACTCTTTAAGGTGGATGTGCCAAGGTAGCCCGCGATTCAAATGTTGATCTAAATATTATTTGCGGCCGTAACAAATATGGGTTTACAGAATTATAAACATTAGAATCAGCAATACCCCTTTCTAAGTTCAAGTAAGTGTATTGAATGACTATTTCATGAAATCATGACATTTGGCAACCCTAGCGCATACCCCTTAAATTAAAAAATTGATTACATAATTAATGTTAAAATTATACATGTGAGAACAATGTAGATACCCTAATAAGTAGATACTACTATTTTTAATTCAAAGACTTGGTAATTCAAGAACACTATATAAATAACAGCTCGACCCAAGTATCGTACCTCACGAGTGCATGAATGCACTAACGTAGTGCAGCGAAGCATGCGCAGGCGCAAGTGCAAGGCTCCCCGTCCACGGTCACGGATAGCTGCCGTAGTTAATGGCGACGTAATCGTTCCTTATATCTTCGTATTTATCGTAAGCAAGGAATTTATACAAGTTTTTTTCTAGAAGAAATACCAATGGGCTTATTATGGGTTTAAAGAGTTTGGTTGTGCAACGTGTTTGGTTTATTTGTTAAAGGTAATTAAAACAGTGATTAATGAAATTATCCGGAATGAGGCGAAAGCGAACTAAAGTTGACGGAATAGGCCACAAAATGGGCAAACAAACTAAATTACAGCCGTAGAGCCGATGACCCCAATGGTCATCGGCTCTACGGCTGTAATTTAGTTTTAGGTAGCGGTAGTCTAGACAGTCGTCCTGTTCAGTTCGCGAAACGTAGCTACGCTCGCTTTGGACAGGCAGGACAACCGGCTAGGAGTAGCGACAATCTTCTCAGGGTTATTTCGTAATGTGCCTTTAAACCGTTAGGAGTCAGAAGTCACTCTGATAAATTAGGAAATAATTATGTGTACCGTCATGTTAAATAAAAGCTATACAAAAGCAGATCTAATAATGTTTTAACTAGCCACTTCCTTTAACCTCTTATGATAACTGAACCGCGAACAAAAGAGTTCAACGAATACAACGTTCAGTTAACCGAGAGGTTACTTTAACTTAAGTACCGTATTCAAATCTAAAATGGAGCTATTACGGAACGATCGGTGCTAATAAATAATGTTTTATCGCCTAAAAAGAGTTTTATTAAGTAGATTTGAGAAGCTTACCTATTTCCTAAATCTACTTACATAGGTAGTAAAAAAAATTACAAAACTATTAACCGACTTCCAAAAAAACACTACAAAGTGAAAAATAACTATAATTTCAGAAATCGATGTCTTTGCTTTTGAATTTTCGTTTTTTGCCACCTACTTCCGAAATTAAAGTTATTTTTCACTTTGTAGTGTTTTTTTGGAAGTCGGTTGATTTTTTGTTGTTAAATACTACGTATACTTATGTAACGAATTACCACAAGCGTTGCCGTCCAAGGGCGCGGCATGCACGCATCGAAAGCGCGTCTCTTCCAGGCGACCTTAGCGCGTCCTCGACGCGTGGACGCAAATTCCTTTTCTACTCTTTTTCCTTATCGTTTTGTCTGCATCAATAATAAACTTAATAGAAACACAGTTATTCTGAGCATGTTGAGGGTTTAAAAGTTACAACAAAATGTGGAAATCTTGTTGCGGTTGACGAGCAACGCGCGCCAAATCGCAGCATAGGTACTAAGTGCGCGCCTCAGGTGCTTGTTACAAATATTTTCTAAGAAAACAAGAGTTCATCTCTCATAGTTTGTAGTCATAACTAACCGAATGAAATGCTCAATCATCGTCCAAGCATAAACAAAGAGTTTTTCAAGCACGAATCGTTCTATGTTCGAGTTCGAGCCTCAACAACTTCTCACCATAAAATTCATTCATAAATTGGACAATGATATAGCGGTTGGAAACAGCTAGTGTAATATTAATTAATCAACATGTTAGTGTAGGTAAGTGTAGAATTTCCTCAAACAAACGATTTGTTATTGTTACGCGATTAGTATTAAAATGCGGATGCAGATATATTGCGTGTGACGGCGCATGCGATATGTTCCGAACACTCTTACATTAGATCATGTTCTTAATTCCTAAGTAATTCATTCTTAATCAATTCATTACCTATACGCGTGTGGTGAATGAAAAACTTACAATTTATGAATAGCAGTGAGTGAGGATTGTTTGTTGAATGTTGCCAACATTAATTATTAACACTTTATGACTACGTACGGACAATGTCTTCTTTGTGGGCTGGGGAATGCCCGGGCGTACACTTCAATAGTCTGTCGACTACTACGTTTGGATTGGTCAGATGTAGTAAGTACCTATAATTTTATTAGGAATATCTACCTAGGTGTACATGAATTAAAAGTTGCGTTGATGTCATCGGCTTATTCGTTACGAGCTTCTGCCCGTGACTTCCTCCGCGTAAAATTTCTTGTCCCCCATCCCGTCGCATCGCATCGCATCGCCTGCCCGCGATATTAAGGCTTGTATCCAAAACTGCGAATCGGCGCGATGCGATTTCGCAACGCAGAAGCTTTCCCAGGGTACCACTACCATTGCTGTTATGTGAACAAGCCCTTACTTCGTTTCGCTTAGCGTTCTTTCTTACAATTTTTTCTTTTTGGTCAGCTATTAAATCTTAAGAATTCTAGTTTTTTGCTGGAAACTTAGACACAATTACATAAACGAATACATTTTTTTAACTGTTACAACTCAACTTAATCATCTAACAAGCACACAATTTGTACTTAATTTAAAATATTATTGTTTCCGATTGTAAACTTTATATAAAGTTAATGAAATCTTGCAATCAAAATAATACCTAAGCATTTTTGTTTGACGAATAAATCATGACTTTCTTACTTTATCATTTACTAGCTTTTGCTCGCGGCTGCTCCCGCTTGGAGGTCGGAAATTATCCCAGGGGATCGTACTACCGGGATAAAAATATCCTGTCTTATTCCAGGTCATGGTCTACGATGTGCCAAATTTCATCCAAGTCCGTTCAGCTGTTTTAGTGTGAAAGCGTAACAAACAATCAAACAAACTCACTTTCGCATGTATAATAATATAGTTAGGATTAGGATTAGTTAGGAATACAGTATACAGTCGTATTACTACGACTGTATCAGATGTATTAGTATTAGTAGAAAAGAAAAGCAAGTGCTTTTCTACTTATGCAATGTTCGTGCGTAACCCAAATAAAATATTAAAATAAGCACAGCTGATGATTTGATTATGACTTGCTTTACCTTACTGGCTGGATAAATAGTATTAGCACGTTAACTCGAATGGATATGCTACGCCTCATTGGTAAGCCACACACACTAGCATACGTTTCGTTACGTGGTCATTATTGTTGCAAATTAACATACGATTAATTTATAATTTCAGGTATACTTCTGTGGCCGATTATGTTTGATTTATCGATAGGTACCTAATTATCGTCATTCTAAACGAAACGACGACGACGTCGCCATATTCTACCAATTAGTTAGAACATAAAGACGCCGGTTTCTCAGGTTAAGTGTAGCATCGATCTTCCCAGGGTGACTGTTAGCAGGTGGAAGAGCGTAACGGAGGATCGAGATTTATGTCCAGTTATGGGCTGGTGGGCCCGTGGGTACCTAGAAGAAGTTTACAGTCAGACACAGTTTTCTAGATCCGATATACCTATGTCTCTCTATAACGCATCTGCCTGATATTTTCTTCCAGTCTTGGTAAGCTCAACAATAGCAATGAGTACTTGGGTAGTCTTTATTAAATGTTGGTTGCCATCATGGCTCTAATAAGCCATGCCTCTGTCGCTCCAAAAAGAGAAGTCTCTATCATGGTTCCTGTAGATAAAGGGAGTCTCCTATATCGTAAGCAATATGGCAGGGTGAGCCAAGAATATGGCAGGGTGAGCCAAGAATATGGCAGGGTGAGCCAAGAATATGGCAGGGTGAGCCAAGAATCAATGTTGAGGTTTCGTTGTTGGGGTCCCCTCCAGAGGTAGGGCCCTCCAACATCGTAAAGTTAAACTCTCTGCCTATGATTAGGTATGCAACTACATAGTTTGCCTGAAAACCTCTTTTTGACTCGTGTAGGTACCTATAAATATAACTACAGTCAGTTTCAGAAACGAACTTAAAACTTTTAAAGCTGTCATCTTCCACTAACTCCTTCTAATTTGTTGCAGAAAGCAACATTAGACTCTATTCTTTGATGAAATTAATTAAATCATTAGCGTTAATGATTCTTTACGTAACGTAATGGGGTCTTAGTATTTGTCTTTGTACAACTGGGTGTAAATATTTGTAGGCACTGCCTGCACCATGGGTCATTGTTGATAAGGATGGGTCCTCGCTAGGCTCAAATATTATCAATATGAGATGGAAGTTGTGGTTTCAATTAGGCTGTGTCAAGGCACTAGAGATTTTAACGGTCTTCAGAAGTTGAATTATAGATCGATTGTAAAACTGCCCGTTAGATTCAAAGCAGAAGACCATCTTCTTTTTAAACCATCAGTTATCCAAAGAGTAATATATCATCATATTATTATCTATGTAGTAAACGGAACCGATTCCCTCTAAGATCTTCCCATAAGTTCATTTTTCTATATTGAGCGAGGAGGATGCAACAAGAACCTAGATCAGTTAAGCACGTCAAGCGGTGTTAACATACCTAATTATTATGAACAAAAATTATGTGTGTAATAGTGGCAAAATATGGATTAACAACATGATCATATCACTAGCCGTCAGCGACGCTGCTGCGGCACTGCTGTGTGCTGTGCATGCTGTGCGAAGTGCAGTATGTGTGCAATGCAGTACGCACACATGGGCTGTTCGGGGCTCTTTCAGGCGTGAAAATGAATGTTATAAATAATCAGGCGCACCGCGAACAATTATCATATGAGCTTGAAGGCCAGTGCGGTTTCCACTAGTGCAGTAATTAAAAAAAAAATTGAAAATTAAGAAAAACTTCATTTGAACTCGTGTCTCGTCCGTCAACAGAAGAAGCGGCAATGGATTGGTTGAAATTGGTCGGTATCTCGTGAATTTAGTTGATAGTGATGACATGATAGTGCGGACTGTGCCTTATCATCTTGTGATAGTGATTCTCAAATTTTGATCTGCGCGTACGTCAAGGCGTGCGCGTGCTCTGTGAATGTGACTAAAATGGTGATGTTTTTTTATCGCATCTTAAGTGATCTACCTACTTATTTTATTACAAGATCCAAAAAAAAAGTTTTATGAGTTTTAATCACTGTAAGATTTCAAATAAGAAATAATTTTGCATTAAATTTTAACTTTTTGCAGTAAACAATATATTTAATATACCTAGTTGTGTTTTTAGTTTTTTTATGATATAATATAATTATTAAAACTAGGTACGAAAACTTTGTAAGACAATAATTGTTTCTAAACCTACATGAAGAAAATTGACTCAAGTGCCCTGCCCTCGCGAACTTATATAACAGAAACTGAAATACTAAAAGGTATACCTATATACAAGGCTAGTAATCGACTTGACGTGGGGTTCATTCAAAACATGTATTTAGATTATACATGCGTTAGTTCATTGCTTTTACAAATTTCACCGAGATTTAGATTAAATTCTAAGAGTTAGCACATTTAGCCCATAAATGAGCAATATTTGTCTATAATTATATACCTATCTAAATTTGTAATATGTTCTCTAAAACGGCTCTAACGATTTTGATGAAAGTTTATAGGGGTTTACGGGGTGAGGGATCTAGCTAGGGCTATCTTGAAAAATTCATTTTCTCTATTTTCACCCGAGCAAGCTCAATCGACCAGGTGCCGTTTAATAAAATTAGTAAAACAATATGATATTATTTAAACTAAATTGTGCAATAAACCCACATATAATAATTATTCATGACAGCAATTAACCGCCAAGAACCGATTTAATTTGGCTCAAAATATCATAAGGTCAAACAGTTTCATTCTTAAAATGAATTGATGATTACAACACGAGTTACAACAGTATAAAAATTATTATTTTTATAAACACAACCAACATTGGTTTAAGTCTCGTAAAATTATAATCAGCCTGTATTTAAGTATCCACCGTCAGCTGAACAAAAGGATCAAATCCTATAAATTGGTAGCCAGGTTTGCTTGGATTAGGGATTGCGTATAATCATGTTAAAACGATATTTTAGAAATAAAAGTCACCATCTTCTCAAACCGGCCATAAGAAAACGTTGTCCTAACCACCACGTTTGCAAGACCGGTCACTGATCAAAGCATGTGCAAGGGGATTGTTAATTTCTTACGAAAGCCCTTGTGTGATCTCCTTTATGACCCAAGGTCTAACTGCACATATTTCTATCATGCTCGTCAGTGACACTTTTCTGCCATGCTCGTCGGGGACATATTACTGCCACTCTCTTCGGGGACATTTTTCTGCCATGCTTGTCGGGGACATATTTCTGCCATGCCAGGGTCGTGTCAAGGTCGAGGCCTTTTTTCGATTTCTGTTGCTCCGGCGTCGACAACGGCACGGACTTATGTGTGAACGACTCACATAAAGTTTAACACTGCCTAGTTCCCAGGGTAGAGCGAGATCCATCCCTTTACCTACTTATTGTTTTACACGTAGTTCAATGCTCTGTCTCTCTGTTACAGTTCGCTCTTCTGGTAGCTGTAGCGTCAGTTCAGATCACGGCAGATGCGCCTAAGTGAGTAGCTTCCTAAGTTCCTACATTCTAAGTTTACTTATGTTCTTCGTAGCGTTGCTTCTTCGTTCCACTGATCATCAAGCCGCTCCTGTCTGTCGCGTGACTCACCGGTGGCTGGTTGTTGACCTTTATGTCGTGTGACATAATACCTACTATTTTTTCTGGAATATCCTACACAATCTTACGAATGCCACCACACGATACCTTACTTTATTAATAGATTTAGTTTTGCTTGCGAGTCGATGTTGAATTTTGGTTAATAAAATTATACTCATAGAGTAGCTCGTATATTTTGTTTGTCTTTAGTTACATTAACTTTGTTTTATACCTGTTTACTTTATTAGAAATTAATTAACCTGATGGAGGACACTTAGTAACCCCATGGGCTAGCGAAAGTGTGCTGATTACACGCTGTGCGACTTCAACTGTAAGCATTGTCAATGTCAGTGTGCCGGCGACTGTGCTCAAATTGTTATGTTTCACCGCTTAGCGATAATTGCTTGAACGTTGAACTAGCTCCAACCAGGCGCATAATAAGCGCCTGCCTATTAGAAAGTGCAAGTCGATCCTCATCGTTGTTGTACGTTACACGTTACGAAAAATAAATGACATAAGTCGAATTGTGAGTCGTATGTCGAGTGTGACGAAGTGCGGATAAGTTGCGCGGCGACGGCGACGTCGCAACACCCGCCAACAGCGAAAGCCGCGCGCTACCGAGTCACGCGTCATGCCATTGACACTGCACTAGACGGAACAACAAGCAGAAAAACTCCGTCACTCAACATGCATGCGATCGATTACCTCACCACAGAATACCGGCACTGTTATTTTTTCTTGTTGCAGGAAAAAGATCCGCATACATCTACCACAAAAGGTGAAACACATTCACCACCACAAGAAGATCTACATAACGAATCATCCAGCATCCTCCCAGTATGCACCGGCTTTCATGCCGAGCGCTGAAGGTGCGGTGGCAGTACCGACCAACGTCGCGATGCCAGCAGTGGCGAGCGTGCTGCCCCTGAACTCCGTGGAGCTGTACGACGAGGCCCCGTCACGCCTGCCCGGGCTCTCGTCGTCCGCATCCAAGCTGCTGCCGCTATACCGCGCGCGCGGCTACTACGGGCCCAGCCCGCTCGAGTGGGACGACCAGGAGTACGACCTCGCTCCTCCCCCAGATCCGACGGACGGCACATACATACCCACTGCCTTCTCAGCTCCATCAGCGGCTCCAACTGCACCACCTAATTATCCCCCGAAGAGAGTCAAAATCGTAAAAGTTAATGAGCCCTTGCGAAAGAAAGCCAGAAAGGTAAAGCCGAAACGAGTTTTAGTTAGAGGAAAACCAGGTCAAGCAGAGGAGGAACATCCGGTGTCGACATTCCATGAACATTTTTATTCCGACTTGGATGGTTCGGGGACTATCAGAAAAATAAAAAAGCCGCAACGAGTAGAAAAAATTATCGACGGTGATACCGAACACATTCACACCTACAGTGAGGAGCATATTCATAAGCTCGTGTATGAGCCTGACGGCAGCATGTCTGCGCTCGCCGCTTCACACCCTCTAATTCCTCTGAAGAATTCGCAGGCCCTATTAGCAATTCCATCAGATACACTCACTGGTTTCACAGCAGTCGGGTCCATGGGAACTCCGGGACATCTAGAGTACGCTGCTTACAATCCGCGAGAAGTTACTCACGATCACATATTCCATGATCACGGAGAGATCCCCTCCGATGTGGATATAACTAAGGAACATATGGCGTACCCACCGAGAATGACTTATAATAGCCAGGGTTTACGCATCGGACTAAGTGGTAACAAGGGACTCAAAAGCAAGTATTCACATAAGTATTTGAAATCTCAGCCAAAACCGACTCATTTATCAGATTTTACATATTATGAAAACATATATACCCCTTACCACAAGTTTCGTAATCAGAAGCCAACGATTCCGGCGCCGTTTGAGCCTGCATCTGAGCAGAGTTTAGAGGATTACAGGCCTATTCCCCATTTCAAACTAAAAGATAAAGGAAACATCAAGACTCGCAACGTAGTACCAGCACTATATTTTGGGAACGGAAAACAAGTGTCTGACTACCGACTCCAACAGGCCAGTGTCCCGGCGCCCTACTCCGTGTCCAACACCGTCGTGCACGACTACAAGCCGAAACACTACCCGGGACACACAGTCGATACGGTAGGCTTGTCAAAATTTAATAAAAACATATACAACTATCCGAATAACTATGAATTCGATTCGTATGCTTCGTCGTCGTCTAGTTTATATGCCCCTGATAATGCCGCTCTAAATTTTCAAGTAAAAAAAGGCAAAAAGAAATCCATATCCACCCAGAATATTAGCTTTGGTGGGTTAGACCATCAGACAACGGTAGATCACTTAGAAGATTCCGGTGTTTCAGCGACGTCACTTAACGTGGCCAACGCGGGCCCTCCGTCAGCCATAGGCAACTACAACAGCTATGCTCAGCCGAAACCTTTGGAGTCAGCACCGTCAACAGCTTTCACTATACGAGAAAGTTCTCCAGTACATTCGTACTACTCTGCTATGGCAGTGAAGGCCTTACACGGAGACCAGCTCTCGTTTGCTGAGGCTTCTAATGACAATTACCAATACGCTGAAGCTCCGTCTCCATCGACCACTCCATACGTGGCCCCGGTGGCAACGACCACTGCTGCTCCGCAAGAATATTATGACATACAGGTTGGGGATGCTATTACAACCGAAGCTACAACTTATGAGACGAGGCCTAGGAACGCACCCATGGACAAAAATTCTGACGTACTAAATCCGCATAAAGAACATAAGCCCAGGTACAAAATTTTAGCTTTGCAGCCGAGTGACTCGCACGATTCTGAACATTATTACAAACACGGTGCTGACGCATCGAGTGCCACGGGGAAACTCAAATACGGTGACAAAATTTAAACAGTAACGAATAACTTAGTGCTATTTAGTTTTGTAAGTAGGTACGCGTACGTGATCTTAAGTCTGAGTGTTGCACTGAATGCCGTGAGTGAAGTGAGTTTCAGTCTGTATCTATGTGAATATTTCTATTATTTATATTGTCTTAGTAGCTAGAATCTGACTTTGATTATAAGCTATTAATAAATAAAGCGCGAACGACAATGGTATTCATGCATTTTATACGAATCTATAGGCGAAGTTAAAATATAAAGTAATGTAAATAACAATGAATTTTATTTCATAATGAAAGCTATCAATGATTCCAGATAGAGTAATAATTTTGTACGTCAGTCAAGAAGATACATGCTAACTTGCTTATGTTAACAACACAAGCGCCTAACCAACACAGCATTGATTTGCACAAGGTAGTAACAGATTGCTACTGACTATGTGCAGGCATCCCGCTATTTATCAGGTAAGTTATTTCATACTTCATCATTTATCATCATTTCAGCCGAAAGAAGTCCACTGCTGGACATAGGCCTCTCCCGAGCATCGCCAGTTCGACCGGTTCTGTGCTTCTCAAATCCAGCGGATTCTACTTCATATTTAGCGTTTTAAAAATAAGTATCACTTAAACTTCAGTTCAAAATATTAATAAAGTACATGAATTTATACAGTATGATTACTGGACTCAAGTCTACAAAGATGATCCGAATAATAATAAGTAGAACAGCTTAGTTCCGGATTTAATATTTTTTATTAATAGTTTGGAGAAATAATTCGTTAATTGATCTACATTTTGCCAGCCATCATTTTAGAGATAACGTTCTGAAGGCAGGAGAGCAGGTAGCATGTGTTTCAGCTTGCGACTAAATAAGAACTGTACTTGCTTTAATACCATTAATCAGGGAAGTCACGTTGAAAAAAATAGTCAGTCAATCCGTCGCGTTGTCATAACGCACGTACCTACTTTCTACAATGATTCATGAAACGCACAATTCGCATATCGACGTTGTCTGTTCCTCTTCGCATTACTTCATTTCCCTGATCGTAAATGTACGTACTTATAGTAAAACCTGTTAATGCCAATATAAACGTAATTGTGAGTTCGTAAAAGCGGAGCTTTACCCGGAAGTGCGCCTGCGCCGGTGAAGGGCGACCCAACAGGGTTCGCTTATGTAACGAAACAGTTGAGACTGTTGAGATCAATGCATTCCTGTCACGCACAGATTGTGTACAATATTTTAAATTGATCAAATATTTACAGTTTCATATAAGTCTTTCACCTAACTATTTATGTCAAAGTAAGTATCTACCATACATCTTTATTTACCATAAGAACAATTAACAAAATGCACTTATCGTAAGCTACATAGAATAGAATATTTCATGTACCGAGTAAGATACTAATTACTTCGTAATATAATTCCAATTGATGATCGAACATTTTTCTCAATGATTTCTGTATAATTCAACCGTTCAACACACTGAAAATGGTCCGTAACTCAAAAGCTCTAAACTATCTAAACTAAAAATATTGCATACTGCCGACTTATTGAAGTAGAAAAGATTACGTAACTTTAATATATTCAGTATTTTGCACTATGAACGGAAAAATTATGAATAATAAGCTCCTTTTTAGCATGTCAAATTAATCTCTAGATAGCAATAACCATCTGAATGCCGCAAAAGGTAAGGTAATAAGTAGTTTACGTAATTAATGTGTTCATGTTCACACGAGAGTGAAACTGAGATTGCGTGCACATTCTTCCTGTTGTTTTAGCATCAACTCGCGCGCAAGTCAGTCTCATGCATCATTTCCTTTTTAATTTAAAGCGACTGTGGCGTAACGATTGCTCAATAACCGTTACTCAGCTGGATATAAGTAATGGTTATCTGAATATCTGTGGGTCTATTAGTAGGGGACAAAGCTCGGAGCCTCCAGATGTAGCATAGCATTGGCGGTTCATTACGTCACGCCGCTAGATTCGAGCCACGTTGTTAAAATATGATGTATGTTCTCTTTTTATATCGTACGTTAGATAATTTTGGTATCAGTTTTTGTCTTGTTATTGATAGCTTGTTTCGATTATATTACAGTATTTATAGTCATCGTATTAGGCTTTCCACAAGTATCCTAGTGAGGTTATGCTCGTTACTTGTTTTTGTGTGTTTTTCTATTTCTTGTTTGATTGTGAGTATTATAGGCATACAGGACATTAGGATGATAGATCAATATCAAGATAAACTACAATTAAAAAATTAAATAACTTTTATTAAACAGACAACAATAACTTAGCCTATAACCTATTTACAATAACAAAACTTGTACTATATAGCACTGGATACGTGATCCATCGGCGTCTGAGAACTATGACTTAGTTGGTTTATTAATACTATGTATGTTGTTACTTCCGTTTGTGGTAGGGGCCGCCACCGTGACCTGCTCCTATGGCGTTCGTATAACTATCACCGCCGAAGCTTCCGCCTCCCTGACCGCCGCCATGACCCCCGCCGTGACCTCCGCCGATGTCTCCTAAGCTAAACCCGCCGTGGCCACCACCACCGCCATGATCGCCTCCCGATCCGTGTCCACCGAAGCCGACACTGTAGCTGTCACCTCCTCCAAACCCACCTCCTCCGTGACCTCCACCGATGCTGTAGCTGTCACCACCGCCATGCCCACCGCCGTGGCCTCCGCCGCCGCCTCCACCGAAGGAATCAAAGCTGATACTGGAGTAGCTATCGTGTCCACCGCCGCCGCCGCCACCTCCTCCGTGGCCTCCGATACTGAAGCTATCGTGTCCACTACCTCCTCCGCCACCGCCGCCGTGTCCTCCGATACTGTAACTATCAAGACCTCCGCCGCCTCCACCGCCACCGCCGTGACCTCCGATACTGTAGCTGTCATGACCTCCGCCGCCGCCGCCTCCACCATGACCTCCAATGCTGTAGCTATCGAGACCTCCGCCGCCGTGACCACCGAAACTTCCTAGGCCAGAACTGCCATGTCCTCCCGATGAATATCCTCCTCCTCCACTGTAGCTGTCATGGCCTCCGGAAAAGCTGCTTCCGTGATCATCATGACCTCCTCCAAGTCCACCCCCGAATCCTCCAAAACTGGCGCTAAAACCACCTCCATGACCTCCCCCGCCGTAACCCCCACCTGATCCACCATGACCACCTCCGAAGCCTCCGCCTAATCCACCTCCGAATGAGCCACCGTGGTCATGTTCGTCGTGACCGCCGCCGCCGCCTCCTCCGTGGCCACCTCCAAAACCTCCTCCAATTCCACCTCCGAAGCCACCGCCATGATCATGTTCATCGTGTCCACCGCCGCCGCCAAAACCACCGCCCAGTCCACCACCGTGGCCGTGATCATCGCCACCGTAGTCACCTCCGAAGCCTCCGCCGTGGCCGCCACCAAATCCTCCTCCTAAACCACCGCCGTGACCACCGCCGAGGTCATATCCTCCGTGACCGCCTCCAAAGTCGCCACCACCGTGTCCACCAAAATCACCACCTCCATGTCCTCCGAAGTCACCACCTCCGTGACCTCCTAAGTCACCGCCTCCATGGCCGCCCAAGTCGAATCCTCCGTGACCTCCGCCAAAGTCGTGTCCTCCATGGCCACCACCGTGACCACCGCCGAATCCGCCACCGTAACCACCGCCTCCACCGCCGCCGTGACCACCGTGGCCACCTCCTCCGTGGCCTCCACCGCCTTTTAAGTATTCGGCAAATCCTCCGTGTAAATGATCAATTATGGATCCGCCGTGGCCTCCACCGCCACCCCCGCCGTGGCCGCCCCCGTGGCCGCTTCCTCCTCCGTATCCGCCACCGCCACCACCTCCGTATCCACCGCCGCCGCCGTGACCATGATCTTCATGGTGCTCATGTATCACCACTTCTTTAGAAGAATGGTGCTCTTCAGGTATATGCACCCGAATATGAACGCTGCAACAAACAGAAATATTGTACATTGTTACATATTATTCATAAGAACAACATGAGACAATCTGGGTTCAAACTATGTTCGCATCGATACATGCAAGAGCGCCGACACATAAACAATAGGAACGTAAATGAGGAACAATAGATCGCATAGCCAGCAGGTCAAACGTGATACAGTGAAAACCATTGCAAGGGTAGTTCTATCATTAAAACACAATAGCTCGGTTTTCACCATTTACCGCAATGAAGAAGCGTGAGAATCGTTATAGAAATCTCAACCAAATTGCTCCATCCACTATATTTTTTGCGGTTCCATCGTCTTGTAGCGAAACTAATAGTTTTATTACTCCGCGTGCAAACTTGTATAGGGTTGGAGAAATCGTTAGAGATAAGGGAACATGGTAATACTAACTGTTCATGTCCACCAAAAGTCGCCAGGCAGACGCCAACGCTAGCCAGTAGAAAGCAGCTCAGCTGAAATTATAAGTAAATGTTCATTTAGTTTGCATAATTCCCATATAATACATGTTTATCAGTGTACCCTGATCCCTGATTACTGTGCGGATATGTTAAGTATGAAAATGAAAGTGGTCAGCGCAGTGTTTATGTGGAGATGTAGTCTGTTATAATAAACTCGTCAGATGTGAAGATAGTGCAGGTACCTATAACAATTGCGTTACGTAAAGCTGCACTCGGTAATCAAAACTCTCTAATGAGACCTTATGAATCCGTCCTCATGGATTAAACACGTTTCTCTCTAATTATTTTCCTTAGAGTTACGTAACGGAATGTTTTGATATTTTATTTCACTGGCTGTTTACGTTATTCAAGAAATAAACAACAACAGATTAACATAAATTAGGAATCACTGCTGAACCACGATAACACTAAGGTTGAACTTGTTTTGGTAACTTGACACTTGTTTGAACTGTTAGATGCTTACAGACTTAAAACAATAGATCACAGTAGTAATGGGTGCATGCATGTATATCGCATGCGTCCGCGTTTCGCTCGAGTCCGGAAGTGTTCGCTATCTCGCGTAAGTAGTGATGTTACTCACGGCTAATCGGGAAGCCATGTTGCGTGGGAGTAAAGGTGCTCCTAGGTCGAACCTTCTCCGCTACTCCTGATGCTGACGGTACGAACGTAACTACTCTTATGAGGTGCCTCAATCGAGTAAGCCTTTTATATGACAGTGAATGTACACAACCCCTACTCCATGCGGTTTATTTTATATTGATAATATAACATTTTAATTAAAAAATTGTTTATTTGAAGACATTCTACCAAATTACGCTTTCAGCATTTCTTCTGTACACGTTTGTGGTTTAACCCGATGTAATTGTTTCTTGAACTAGGTGCTGCGAACACAATTATATTAGCTTTTATTTATGTTTATGAATTTCAATGTTTTAATTACCCCTAAGCACGCTACCGAAATCATCATGTAGGCTCCAGGTTATCAAACTGTAGTTTTGAAAAGCTTTCCTCCGCTCGAGTTTTGTGGTAATGAAAATAGGTTACTTGACAATACTTGCAAGTTGGAAAATCTAACGATTGAGGCGTATCCTTAGAATAAGGGGTAGGTAGGAAGCATACAAAGCCATACATTCATCCGTAAACCTGAATAACCAGGAGTAATCATTAATACGATCGAATCGCACATATAACCACGTAATTATTATGATATTAAGATAGTCCGGCAATCCGAGTCCAGTTCGTTATGTAACGATACGTAACCATGAATGGAGCTCTCCCATAAAAGCTTTGTGTTATACATAACAGCATGTTGTATGTACAAATTCAAGTATGTATATTACACACCTTCTCATGCAGATTGAATATCCATTTGTCACGTTTTATGATGATGGACATAAAATTTTACGCTGAAGTAAAAGTTTTGTCCCGTATGGAACAAGTAGTTTACAGGCCCTTAATATTATGTAGAATGATGTGCCAAATTCTGTACTTATAAAAAGCTCCAGCAATACCTACTGTATCTTAATAACGTCACATAATTTAGGATAATTTTTTCATGACTTCTTGCAATATTTGTGATACCTAAACTAGATTTTAATCACAGAAACAGGCTACGCTTTGTGGTTACTGTACCTACTTATATTGTTATTTTTAAAGAAGGAGGATGGTGCTCAGTTTTATGTCATCCCCGACAAGATTGGGAACTCTTGTCCTAGAAAAACACGCTAAATAGTGGCTAAAAACTTCCGATACCTTGCATAACGTTATATTTTACAGATATAATAAGTGATATTTAAGCTTGTTTGTTTAATTCATAAGCAGTGAACCACCAAGTAAATTGAATACAATCTCTCTTCAAATTCGGAGAACAATGTGAATACGGTAATTTTTTGTTTGACAAATGTCTGTGTGACAAGCATGACATTATGCGAGACCCGAATGGAGGGTCTTTGACAACACCTGTGTAGAGCGTAGAATAATTTCCTCACCTGTATTTACTCGAATACATTCAGGGGGCTTAAAACGGTCACTTTAGCAGAATATAAATATGAAAATAGGTATTATGAATCATCGTAAAATGTCACAAACTGACAATTCATAATATGATCTGCGTGTAATTCATAGAAATAATTCATCTGTTTGACATTTTTCTACCGAGATTCGGAAAATGGATTGCTTTTATGTCAAATGAGAGGAATTGCTAAAGCATGAACAGCTGGGATTCAGGAAATGAACTGCTTTTAGAGGAATTGTTAATGTGGCCGGTTTAGGCCGCCAGATCAAATGTAGTAGATACACACAAGCGTGACTTATCATCGGTATCAAGAAAGGGCTCTTTGTGAAGGATCTCATCTGGGGAAGTATAGGTACACCATGCCTAGCTACTTCGACTGTCAAGCAGCGATTGTACTGTTCTGGATTGAAGATTCCATTGTTATTACAGGCATACGATACAGATTTCTTCTCTTGGATGCTAACGCACCAGAGCGATACCAATACTCTGGTAGGTATTCTGTTATAGCAGATGTCGATAGGCGCTTTGCCACCGCGTCATCGTGTCTGTGCAGGAGTAGCTACCACTACTACCATTCGGTTCGGGTTTGGTTAATTTCCATTTCTTCAGTTTGTATTTTCAGCGACTTTGGTTCTCAGACAATTACAAGACTTTTCAATTAAGTCACAATATGCACCTATGACGTGAGCTAGGTGGTCTCAAGGTTTTTTATTATTAGACCCTATTGTCAATGAAAGGACCACCATCGCTAAAGCACAAGCTTAGTTCATACATGTATAGCTAGCTATGGCCTACTAGCCGCTGACCGCGAATTGCGTTTGTCCAACGAACGAAGCTTTTCGGTGAAGTTTTCGGTCATAATTTTTAATCATTTTTCAATCAGGGTACCTACCTAGGCTATCTAGGTGTTTTATTAAACTAACTAGATTATTAACATAACATAAAACTTTACCTTTGTGCCTTACCCTTCGGGGATCACAAGAGTGGTGACTCTTGTGATCCCCGAAGGGTAAGGCACACCCTACGGTGTACCTACTACCTAGACCTCTGTGACCTACACACAGTAGGTACACCGTAGGGTGTACGGTGTACCTACTAAGTACCTAGACCTCGATTTCGCCTATTAATAGAGGGTGAGCCAATCTATACATATTACTCATTAATAGTACACGTGTCCAATGTGTCCATGTGTATTATTGGATTAAGTAATTATTTTGCTATGGCAACCCCCCACATTATGTCAGAAAAACTAGGAAAAAAAATGCCCTTTCCTCCCCTAAGCTTGCTTACGTAATAATATATTGAACGGTCCAAGATGATACCATGTTCAGAGGTGACAACGGAGTTAAAGGTAACTAAATATATAACTTGCCTTATATAAAATATCATATTACCCAACTTTAATGTATGCAAACATTGCTTAGGTACCTACTCTATTTATTTCAGTATTTTATATTATATAAGTTAACAGTCTTAAAATAATAATTAATTTATTATTATTATGTACATGTAGGTAGTTAAATAATAATAAAAGGTACTGAAAGCTTCTCGAACTTTTGCGAGTTCTATGGATAGGTTTATCTTTACAATAGTTATTGATTAGTTTAAAGTTATAGATATAATCACATGAACATTATTTATATGGTTTTAACAAATTCAGAAATATTTGAGAAATAAAATTATAACACCCTTTACCAACCCCAGAATTTTTATTATTAATATTTTTTATAATTTTTATTATCATTTTTTATTTATTTTCTGTTATGTATAAAAAAGTCAAGTTTATAACATTTAATAAAAACAGTTTTACGTAACAAATATGACGTTACCGAGGTGTCAGAGAAGATATTTAAAATTAATGTTAGAAAGTGAGATCCTGTTTGTTTTGAAACTCCCCCTTTGTAAGAACAACTAGTAGGTAAGTACCTACTTAAGCAAATTTTACGTTGACATTATGAGTAAGTAACCTTGTTATAGTAGGCTCTATCTACCGTAAGGGTTAGTTCACACCGAGACGCGACGTGCATTTTGATCCGATGCAATATCGAATTTATTTACTATACAAGGTACACGTGCTGCGCAGCACCGCGCATCTCAGCATACCTACTTCGACAGGCGTTCACGCTCGCACTGAAATTATACCTTTTCGTGAAGAAAATAAGTTCGATATTTGTTAAAAAGTGCACGCAGTGTCGCGTCGCGTCGTGTCTCGGTGTGTACTGACCCTTACTCGTATTTACTTTGACAATGCACACTATGCTTAATATAGGCTCTTAACAAAATGACCATTTAATTAGGTATTTTAAAATTCCCACGCACAAGGTCAGAATCATTATTTGTTTTCAAAAACACTTCTTTATCTTACATTATTATCTTGGCATAAGCTTCCTATGTTTATACTTACAGCGAGAAATAACAATGTCGAAAAATTTATAAGAATACTAGCTGCACGCCCCGGCTTCGCACGGGTAGTAAGTACTTATCTACGGCGCACTTACCCTACCTACCCTACCTACCCTACCTACCTACCCTACCTACCTACACTACCTACCTACACTACCTACCTACCCTACCTACCTACCCTACCTACCTACCCTCCCTACCTACCCTACCTACCCTACCTACCCTACCTACCCTACCTACCTACCCTACCTACCCTACCTACCTACCCTACCTACCTACCCTACCTACCTACCCTACCTACCTACCTACCCTACCTACCTACCCTACCTACCTACCCTACCTACCTACCCTACCTACCTACCCTACCTACCTACCCTACCTACCTACCCTACCTACCTACCCTACCTACCTACCCTACCTACCTACCCTACCTACCTACCCTACCTACCTACCCTACCTACCTACCCTACCTACCTACCCTACCTACCTACCCTACCTACCTACCCTACCTACCTACCCTACCTACCTACCCTACCTACCTACCCTACCTACCTACCTACCCTACCTACCTACCCTACCTACCTACCTACCCTACCTACCTACCCTACCTACCTACCCTACCTACCTACCCTACCTACCTACCCTACCTACCTACCCTACCTACCTACCCTACCTACCTACCCTACCTACCTACCCTACCTACCTACCCTACCTACCTACCCTACCTACCTACCCTACCTACCTACCCTACCTACCTACCCTACCTACCTACCCTACCTACCTACCCTACCTACCTACCCTACCTACCTACCCTACCTACCTACCCTACCTACCTACCCTACCTACCTACCCTACCTGCCTACCCTACCTACCTACCCTACCTACCTACCCTACCTGCCTACCCTACCTACCTACCCTACCTACCTACCCTACCTACCTACCCTACCTACCTACCCTACCTACCTACCCTACCTACGCACACTGCTTTGATAGATATGATTGAATTTGAACTTTGTACAGAGGTAATAAAGTGCAAATTGACTCTTTGACGTTAGGAACATACCTACATTGTTTAAACAACAGTGAGTGCTTGTAATTCAATATGAACTTTATATGATAGCAATAAAGCTCGTTTTAGTTAGAAAACGTTTGTATGGGAAAAAGAAAAGGGCTGTTTTTAGGGTTTTTGCGGCAATTATTCGAATTTTTCACGCCGTAAAAACCATCTTTGAACTTCAACGAACATTAAAAAAAAAGAATTGGCCAAATTGGTCCAGGCGTTGTTGAGTTATGCGCTTACCAACACATTTTGAGATTCATTTTTTTATATTTAAGTCCAATTATCTTGTTAGTTTCTACCACTTTTCATTTCGTTATTTCGATGGAGTTAGTCCGTTAGAGTGTGAAAGGTCAAAGAAAGCCGGACATGGTAGAAAGGACTGGAATAACCAGCTTAACGGGGTGAATTCTGTACTGAAAATATATTCTATATTTTTATTATCAGGTGCTTATTGCATCTGAGAAAAACTTGCTGGAGCTAATTTGCTTCTTATCGCTTGTAGAGATGGGTAATAAGAACACGCGGTTCATGTGAAGTCGTTTCCTTCCTCTCGCTTGGGTCTGTGACCTACGATACACTTGTATATGACTCGTGAGACTTAAATGACAATAATGAGTTCGTCAAAAAGAAAGCAACATTTAAGATAATTAGGTACCCAAGACAAGTAAGTTTTAAGAAGGCAAGATGCTAATTTAATGCATTAAGTATTATTTTTCTCACAAGAGTGTTTAGACACAATGGTCTGTGTTGGCGGTTGGCGCGGATATCTAGGCTCTTCCTCAAAGGCAATTTATGCAACAAAGAAAGTATTCGTGAGATCAAATTAATGACTGATAGGTAAATGTACACTATGGAGACATGTTATATAATATAACAGACACACATATAAGCCGTAGAGTTTACATATCACTCGACATTTTCTTGGTGAGCTTATTGGTACAAGTGTTGCATCTCACATTCTTACATCATACTGTGCAATAAGGAATTTAAGCCCAACCGTCGAATCACTGGACTTGAACAAATCGTCAATCTAAGGCTGTATGTTGTATTTGCATGACACAGCTCGTTAAAACAACCACTAATTTTAATCAAGATAAGCCAAGTTAACTAATTTAATAAGCAGCATTTTTTTAAATAAATCAAGACGATTACATTATATTTAAATAACAAATTATTAAGAAAAAGTGTATAAGTAAGATATAATAGTCGGGGTATATTTCGCAATGCGGAACAATTAGCTGCTATGGAGTTAATCACGATAGCCGAGATTTTGAGTGGATTAATGGTTACAGATATTCAAATTGGCAAGAATGTAGAAGCCACTATAATCTACCTCCAGCCAATAGGTCATTAACCCACGCCGACACTTATGAGGCAATGGAAGAATCGTTATAAATAATTGTTATAGAATACGATTTCGTCATGGTGAAGGTGTTTTTGGATCTTGTGCCTCAATGGCTACCGTGCTAATTGACCGTTAGTTACCGCGAAGGAGCGCAGTAACAATAAAAGGGCTACTACTAACTAAATGGGGTTCTAACTATTTACACATCAAAGATTCAACACCTCTTTGGGAATGCATTTTAGTCACTGCCTCTGCATAATTCGATCGTACCCATCCATTAGAGGAAAACTGCAGTAGTTCCCTACCCTAACCTACCTATAAACCTTGTATTCGATTTCGCACTGATTCGTTCGTCGAGATCTGGTGACTCCAACAGTAGGAACCAGCCATTCTCCATAATTCTATTACCTATCTGGGAGCCTGCTCCAGCCTCCAATGGTGTTTACACCAATCTTCATTCATCAGGAACTCACTTATATATGTACAAATATTTCTCAAACCAGCAACTCACGTTTTTTGTATGGTACTTTAGTATGAACTTGAAAGTGAGCTGTCAATAGTGTCAATCCCTAGCTCAGTTCACCTAAGTTTTTACGGTCTAAATAGCGGTCGAAAGAGATGGGCTGGTCTCGCTTAGCTGGTTACCTTCTTTGACCTTTAATGACGGAAATAAACCTTTAACGATACTCAAAATAACTCTTGGCCAATTCCTTCTTTTAACTTTGACTTCAATTTCCATCGTACATTTTTTTATCAGGGGAATGTTCTATAAAAAAAACATTATGTTGTGCACAATAAACTAGAAAAATATTGCAGACTAATATTTTTTTTCTAAAATATCAAGTTGCCTATAAAATAAAGTAGCCTAAGTTAAACCTCCCGTCAAAATCGGGCCAGCCGTTTATTAGCCGGAATAAAGAAACAGACAGAGAGATATATTTTTTAAGTAAGTAGGTACCGTATTTAATTTCTTACACATTAATTTTGACATTTCAATTATTTTTATACCGAACAGATTATTGAATAGAGACAAGTGTATTTATAGAGCTTGGGGAATCCTGGTTCAACCTAGGGACCCAACGGAGCGTTCAATAGATCGATCAAGCTACCAAGCACAGGTAGGTATAGCAGCCGCTACGTCGCGTCGTAGTTGCGTAGCGTATTCGAGATTTTTTTTTAAATTATTTTTATGTATTAGTTTTATGAGAGCAGTGGTGGCCCACAGGTAACGGCCGCGACTTATGAGTTGTAGGTCGCAGGTACGAACCCCGACAGGCGCTTTACTTTGTGTAAATAATTTCATCACCACTGCTCTCAAAACGGTGAAGGAAAACATCGTGAGGAAACCGGCATGTCTTAGAACCAAAAATTCGAAGACATGTGACATCTACCAACCCGCACTGGGCCCGCGTGGTGGATTACGGCCCACTCCCTGAGGAGGCCTGTGTCCCAGCAGTGGGAACAATCAAGCTAATATAAGTATGTCTGCCAACAAACTGCCTTGACAGAGGTAATAATAATTAATAAGCATTGAAATAAGTATTAATAGGTCTATGAATAAACAATTCATTTCATTTTTTCATATATTTTTCACAGCGCGACACAGATCTCGATTTACGTGTGATTGCACGCAAAACTTTTCCTTTTGAACTAAAATACATAGACATAACAGCACCTCATTCATTTGGTTTTTATTATGTAAGTAAAGTAGGTAAAGTCAAAGGTAGATGTATTTACAGTACGGTCAACCCATACCGCAGTTATTATAATGATGTATTATGTAGTTCGACGTAAACCTCTGAATCGTAAACACGCAATTGTTGTGCTTCTGCATGCTTCGAAGCTTGCTCGTCTAGTTATTTAAAAGCTCGTAATCGCAAACCTACAACTTATCTGTACAGATAAGTCTTGTTATGGGACTTATCTAGGTATAGATAAGTTGTACGTGATTACGTGGACGAGGCTATGGCAAGCCGCTACATAGCAGCTCTGCTATAACCTCAGAGATGTAGCATCACACGGTCACACGGAAAAAATCTATGGTATAAGTACTTAGATAAATCTCCGAAGTGTCTATCTCTATTGTTCGTTCGTCGTTGTTATACAAACTGTTACAGCGCTATGTGACCATTATGATGATTGATGACGTAGATTATGACACAGCTTGACGAAAAATACCTAAGGAATAATTGTTTAGTTAAAAAATCTAGGTAGATAATAATGAACCCCGAATAGAAACCTTAGGTAGGTACTATAGACATAAGTACTCGTAAATACAAAATAACAGATTTCGATCTCCGGATCGCGGTCAAGCGGTCACTAACTCACCACAAACTGTGGGTACTTGTGTCTCTGTACGTACACCTAAGTTACATCCGTAACTATGTCACTTGATGATATAATCTTTGGGTTTTATAATCGGTCGTCGATTCGATTCCCAGGTCGAGGAGTTGGTACGATAAACCAGGCCAGGTGTCGGAAAGGTCATCGCGTAAAAGATTGTTACAATGAAATTTACTGCCAAACTTTAATATTTTATTTTATGGGCAATATTATGATCTTGATTCTAGTATCTAATAAGAACACACACTTATTGATATGAGTGGTACTGCAAATTTAAGAAATGGGTCTATGATGTATACTAAACTTTATGTACCTACCTATTGATAAAATCCAGTCGCAGTCTGCCCAAGCACCGAATTGAATAGCAACACACGTACATATCTACATTCTTGACATGAAACCACTTGAAAAGAAAATAAATGCCCTCGTTGACACAATCGGTCGGTGGTAGGTATTTAGGTAGGTTGTTGAATTCAGTAAAAGCTAGCTTGGTTCACTAGAATATCAATTCAATAGCGCTACAAACACAGAGTTTGCGCCACAAAGGATGTCAGATACAGACGGGAAGTTCATAGGTGTCAGCCAGCCCGCGTAATAATATCAACGAACCACACATTTGCATACCTATTGGATCGGTAATAACGGCAAACCAATCTGATATGGTGAATGTTTTTTAGCTTATAATACTGTAAAAATAACCCCTTCAAATATTTAACATTTGAAAGCGATAAAGTGCTCCTTCAAATCAAAAACATTTGCTATGGGACCAAGTCTGAAATACGGAAAAATGTACGTATCGTAAACGAACATGTGTGTTCTAACTTGTACAGAAGGGCGCTCGTCATTGGTAATTAAAACCAGTAGTTACAAGCTGGCCTCTTATTCTATTGAAACTTCGTACTACGCTGGGCCAACTCAAGGTCAAAGTGTTACCATAGACGTGCGTACCTGTATCTAATGTTCACAAGTGCACACAGACTTTGAAGGCCTTCAAAGTCTGTTGAAGCTACATAATTATGCTATTGAGACGAAGGAAGATCAAACGACGAAGTCAATGCAACAAGAAAATTGTCCTCATCCTTTTTTACCATGTCCTTTACAATAGTGAAAGTCCAGAATGAATGACATCTATCTGAAAGAACTTAAAATTGTGTGCTAAAATATTGTTTCATATTCGGGTAGTAGAACACAAAACGTGTTTCTTCTCGACCACCAAGTTATCATTATTACGGTTCATTGTCATTGAACTAACAGAGAATATGGCAAAAATACTCATTAAAAAAGAGCTATACCATCCGATGAAGATGACCGCACGAAACTCGCTCTTACGGCCACCTGCTACAACCGACATTAACACGGTACATCGCGAATCATTTAACTTGATTTCGAGTTTGTGTTCATAACACAAATGATTATATGGCAGCGATTACGTGAGTTCAAGCCACGTTCACTTTTATTTTTAGAGAGGAAATAACAGCTTAAGTATGTATTGCATAAGTTGCCCTGCTCCCGAAGCACGTGTGTGACCTTATCTTTTTATCAGGTTGATGACATGTTCCCTCGTTAGGTCTATATTCCGTCATTTTCTCCGGTCTGGAACTGCAGTACCTACCTACTTCGACGCAAGAGTTCCAACTAAACATAGGTATCTACCTACTATTTGGTGGTGTACTTATCCTGCCTGTTTATTGATTCTCCGACAGACGAAAAGGGCAAGGGACAAATAACCAAATGAGCTCAGCTGGTCAGATGAAGTTTCAAGCTCATCTGTGTTCTTGCTAAAATGTGTAGATTGTAGGCTATGGACGTAAGTATGTTGTGGTGCGTAAAACTGGTCGCTTACGCGGAGACAAAGTAGAAAGCGTCGGCCAGTGCACTTGAGTGCCCGCACTCCGGAAATAAGGAAACGCTGCAGTGTAAGGGGCTCGAACAGATTCCTAAAACTACATCTGCACACGTTTTACTCTTACTTGATATCTTCGCCCTAATCATAATAAAATTATAATCGGTGAACCACGATTGTTAGTATCTAGACTATATACAACTGTTGCTTTATGTATCTAGATCACTTGTCTATAAAATTATGGCTCATAGTCTCGATTGCCGGGTGGAAAGCATAGGAGTGAGGAAAGGCAAATTTTGAACTAAGCCTAAGCCCAACAAATGGCAAGAGCCAATCCCTTATTGGCCCTCAAATCTTGTTAGCAAATAATCCTAATCAAGACTACTAAAACGAGTGCAATTGGGCGTTTCATAAACCAAATATGTGGGATAATAAATAGTAGCGTGATTTATCTTTCGGAGCGGACTACTTATTTATTTTCACAACAACAATACACTGTGTGTTGTTGTTTTCGCCGAAAGCTTTATGAAAAAATATTATTATACTTACATATGATCTCTTTTCTTTTTGCTAGGAGTGATCTACTTGAAAATAGGAAAAAAATGGGGCATTCTGGTCCCTAGTCTGAGAAAAATAAAAATAGGCATCGCTAGGTAGCAAGGTGTGATAGGTATCGCTAATTAGGTAGGCATCGTGATTTATCAAGCTTATACGCACTTGTTACCTACGAGTTGTAGAAAATTGATCTTATTCGGTTGATCCTCCTTTTCCACATTACCTACGAGTTGTAGAAAATTGATCTTATTCGGTTGATCCTCCTTTTCCACATTCCTGTAACTACATTCGTGATTCGACGACGAAACTTTTTTGAGTAAAGACGTCTGTCAGTTATATCAGTTATAATATATAGCATCATACTGATGCGACATTTCATTTTTCCAAATTTAATTTGATCAAATTCAAGTGGAAGCAAGTGGATCACATATTATGATTTTCTTTTGTAATGAGTTATGTGGCAGGTATCTCAGTATGTTATAAATAATTTACTGTTGGAAATTTTATTGCGAGTAATATTGTTGGGGGTGGTGTGTATAAGTCAATTGACAGTTCAACCTCACAGGCGTCACATCACCGAAGCTGAACTGCTACACGACTACAAGCGTCCCCGACACGACTCTTATGTGCCAGCATGGGCTACAGTATTATTAATAGTTTTCGTGCCCCTTTGTTGTATCTATATCCCTTTTATGTGGACAAGAAACTACGAGGACACTGTGCAAGCGCTGCTAGCTTGGACACTAGCGCTTACAATAAACGCAGTCACGACAGAATCCGTTAAATTAATAGTAGGACGACCTCGGCCCGACTTCTTTTGGCGCTGTTTTCCGGACGGCCAGATGACAGCTGGGCTCAGGTGCTCCGGCGACGTGTACGACGTCAAGGACGGCAGGAAGTCGTTCCCTAGCGGACACAGCAGCTTCTCGTTTTGCTCGTTGGGGTTCCTGAGTTTCTGGTTCTGTGGGAAGCTCGGTGTGTTGTCTCGACACCGGGGACAAAGTTATAATGTGATTCTTTGTCTCGCTCCACTCATGGTAGCAAGTGCAGTGGCCGTGAGCCGAGTTTGCGACAACCATCATCATTGGGAAGATGTCCTCGTGGGATCACTGTTGGGGTTCACCACGTCATACTTTTGCTACCATCAGTACTATCACCCTTTAGGCTCAGAGAGTTCGGGAGAGCCCTATGCCGTGATGATCGATCACGAATTTTTTAATAGTGCCTACGATAACGATTTTGATATTTACCGAAGTCAGAGTAGTATAAGAGACCAGAAAGATGTTTGTCTAATGCTTCACTTGTGTAATAAGAACACTTCAGAGAATAATAAAAAGATTAGCTGAATGAACCGTCGTTGTTTCAGTATCCTACTTCGCTTCAATTAGTGCAAAATCCTAAATGCTAAAGTGTTCTACATAATTTGGTATGTAGAGGGCCCGTACACCCAACCTCACCACATCGCAGTGACAAAATGTGGGCAACCAGTGGTTTCGTGTGAGAATATAGTACCTACCTATCCCTGTAGTTTCTTGCAGTTGCGTTGTTGTAACTACACAATTTCGATGTGGTTGCATTGTCGCTAGTTAGTTACGATGTGGCTAGTGTTTGCAGACAGATCGACTCAGGCTGTGATAGTAGATAGTCTTCGGGTTGACGCAACGTTGTGGTTGCGTTGTGTTTCCGCCTATACGCCTGCCAAATGTGCAACCAGATCATGGTAAACTTTGGAACGGGTTATCATAATTGAATAGCTTAATCAGCCTATAATGTTCCCACGCTGCTGGGACACAGGCCTCCTCTCTAATGTTCCCACGCTGCTAGGACACAGGCCTCCTCTCGGGTAATCCATTGAATGCGTTTATAAAATGTAATGTCTCTGAGTAGCTTCCTCGTCTGGAGCAACCTGTTCATGGTGGACTTTAAAATAAACTATCATAATTGAATGCGTATAGAACATGTTGTCTGTGCTGTTAAGCGATGAGGAGTTTCCTCGTCTGGAGCCAATGCTGAGTGCAGCAACCCGATCATGGTAGACTTTAGAACGGACTATCATAATTAAATGCGTAAGTACCTACTTATATAAAATTACGTGTCTGTACTATTGACCACAGAGGAGCTTCCTCGTCTGGAGCCAATCTTGGGTGCAGCAGATTATGGTGGACTTTAGAACGGACTATCATAATTAAATGCGTGTATAAAATTTATTGTATGCACTGTTGATCGTTGAGAAGTTCCTTCTTCTGGAACCAACCCTGAGAGCAGCAGCCAGATCATGGTGAACTTTTAGAAAGGACTATCATAATTAAATGCGTATATTAATTTTTGTGTCTGTACTGTTGACCGCTCTGGAGTTTCCTCTTCTGTATCCAATCTTCGGTGCAACAGCCAGATCATGGTGGACTTTAGAACGGACTATCATAATTAAATGCGTGTGTAAAATTTCTAGTCTGTCTGTTGACCGTTGAGAAGTTCCTTCTTTTGGAACCAGCCCTGAGTGCAGCAGCCAGATCATGGTGAACTTTAGAATGGACTATCATAATAGAATGCGTATATAAACATTTGTGTCGCTGCTGTTGACATCTGAGGAGTTTCCTCGTCTAGAGCCAATTCTGGCTACTGCAGCTAGGTCATGGTGGACTTTAAATTAAATGTGTTTGTAAAATTTCTAGTCTGTCTGTTGACCGTTGAGAAGTTCCTTCTTTTGGAACCAGCCCTGAGTGCAGCAGCCAGATCATGGTGAACTTTAGAATGGACGATCATAATAGAATGCGTATATAAAAATTTGTGTCACTGCTGTTGACATCTGAGGAGTTTCCTCGTCTGGAGCCAATTCTGGCTACTGCAGCTAGGTCATGGAAGACTTTAGAACGGACTATCATAATTAAACGTGTACCTTCGTGTCTGTACTGTTGACCGCAGAGGATTTTCCTCCTCTGGGTTTCCTTCCAATTCTGGGTGCAGCAGTCAGGTCATGGTAGACTTTAGAACGGACTATCTTAATTAAATGCGTATATAAAATTTAGTTTCTGTACTGTTGACCGTTGAAGAATTACCTGGTCTGGAGCTAATCCTGGGTGCAGCAACTAGGTCATGGTAGAGTCTAGAATGGACTATCATAATTACATGCGTATATAAAATTTCGTGTATGTAAGGTTGACCGTTGAAGAGTTATGGTCTGGAGCCAACCCTGAGTGTAGCAGCCAGATCATGGTGGAATTTAGAACGTACTATCATAATTAAATGCGTATAAAAAATTTCGTGTCCGAACTGTTGACCGCTGAGGAGTTTCTTCGTCTGGAGTCAATTATGGGTGCAGCAGTCAGATCACGATTGACTTTAGAATGGACTCTCTTAATTAAATACGTATATTGAATTTCTTGTCTGTATCGTAGACTGTTGTAGACTTCCTTCGTCTGTAGCCAATCCTGGGTGTAGAATCAAGTCACGCATCATTAAAAAAAATGCATTGTCTTCAAGAACTGAACCAATTGTAAAGTTTCAACTCCGAGGATAAGAGGAAGTGGTTTTAATTCAGCTTGCAAGATTAGACTCATACTAACAAGGCAAGTTAAATAAAAGCTTGTAACATGCAGAATTTTTTTTTCCAGAAAATTGCCCCCTTTTAGTACTCAGTATGATTCTAAACAACACCCCCACGGATCGGACAGGGTTTTTGTTACACAATGTATATTTATTTAGTAGATTTTAAATGTAGGTCCATAACCTACTACGAATCGGGCCCAGTTGGCCCATGAGTTTTTATTCGTAATATGTACTGTATCTAGTGTATTGATGGAAAGACTGGGAGAACTTATTGTAGAATAAATAAAATAATATAATAGAAAATAATATTTTTATTCCGCACGTTCATTCAAATGTAACGCGAAATATTAAGAAGGAATCATGTTTGTATATCTGCTGTTATTCTTTTTTTAAGCTCATTATATTAGTAAATGACCCTTATGAATGAACTGAACAACTTGAAAATAAAACTGTATCAAAAAGCTGTGGTCTCTTCACATTGCATCATATAAATCAATCATGTCATTACAGTTAGATTGTCACGTCTGCAAATGTATAATAAGATTTGCTTAAAAAATATGCTCAATACATAAATGCATATTATTAATGTCTAATATTAATGAAGAGGTAATATATTTTAAATCATGAATGGTGCCGAGTCTGCTGTGCACAAGCTTAACTTAATTTAGGCTTTTTCCATCTTTTTCTCTCATAAAACAAGAAAGGCACCAACATTTTGTTAAAAGCTGTCACTCTTACTTGAACATAAGGCTATCGTTGACATTTCAGAAAGCATCGACCAAAAACACGGAACGTAGACGACTACAGCAATAGACAAGTCACTATACAGCTGTTAGTGTAAACACCGTTATCCTTGAAACCAGTGGTTTCATTTATAGAACGTAAAATCAATGGAATATTACAACTTTTTTTTTTAAAGAAAATCTACATTTTTCCACAAGAATATTTCACCCTACACGCAAGGGCAACGACCGGCCGCGGCCGGTGGATGGCGGGGGCGGGCGGGGCGCGCGGGACGTTACATGACCGGCCGTCAGCTGTTTCGCAGCTCTCTCGAACACGTATCTATGAGTACAGTGACGGATATTTACTTTTTAAAATCTTTTAATGAAAATAAGGTTTTTTTTTTGTTGTTACTGGGTCATTTATTTTTATATTTAAGTACCCATGGTTTGAATGACAACGGTGTTTACCCTTGCATACTGTATAATAATAATAATGACACAAATATTACCATAAAAATAAAAAATGGTGCCTTCTAGAGGACATGAAGTCATGAACAGAAAAACACAAAAATCATTCCATGTTGGGTATTTAATGAAAGGGCTTAATTAGCACATTTCTGAAATATATACATTATAATGCAAAATAAATAAAAAAATTAAAGTAATAAAAACTAAAACCCAACTACGACAAAAAAAACAATCAACTAAAAAGGTATAAACAAGACACCACAAACAGACAAATTAAAAATCCGGAGTCACACATAATCTGTTCGATTTATGCCCTAACACGTGACTCCGGATTTTTACCAGAGTACGGCGAAAAAAAAAGGAGGGTTATGATTTTGACCGGTATGTATGTATGTATGGATGTTCATCTGTTCCCTCCTATCTTCTAAACCACTCATCACAATTTGACAAATGAGATATCGTTGGAAGCGTCTTGATCGTCCGCTGGTTATAGGTTCTGTGACTTCACATTAAATTAAAAATGGCGCCCTCTAGAAGAAATAAAGTAAGGAACTAAAAAAAAAAAAATCGTTTCATCGTACCATGTTGGGTATCAATTAAAAGAGCTTAATGAGCACATTTCAAAAATATATATATATTATAGGAGTCACACGTAATCTGTTCGATTTATGGCCTAACACCTGTGACTCTGGATTTTTAATTTGTCTGTCTGTGGTGTCTTGTTTATACATTTTTAGTCGTAGTTGGGTTTTAGTTTTTATTACTTTTTTTTTTCCGTTGTCTGTCTGTGGTGTCTTATTTATACCTTTTTAGTTGATTGACTTTTGTCGTACTTTTTTTTTTTCTATATCTCCTTCGCTTATGCAAACTTTTTGTCTGACCTAAGTTTTTAGCCTACAACTCGCCCAACAAAACGGCTGTCAGGGTATGATTTCTTTGGAATTACCTCTATACAACTGGCTGTCAGACTCGGCGCCAATAATTATTACCTCTGTACGTATAAAATGAATAATATCTCAGAAATACTGGAAGCACAACTATGATTAAAAAATGGTCAGGCCACATATGATTAAAAAATTGTCTGGCTACATGGTAAATGAATAGAGTGAGTTTAATTTACAAGTACATAATTTAACTATGACTCTACTCTAATCGAAAATACAGAACACTACAGATCCTTGTTCACCATAGAATTGGGGCTAATCCATTCCGAGATTAATCTATATGTGGGAGAAACATTGCATTATGATTAATTTAAAAATATTTAATATTTTATTTAATATATATATTTTTAATACAGGTGATTATTATTATTGTTGCTATATTGTTTTAATATAATAATGGTTTATTGCTACATACTTTCGTTGTGCAAACTGTGTAATTACTGAGTTTTGCTATAAATTATATATATAATAAAATTGATCTAATTTATGCATTATTTCATTTCATCGATACTTATACCACATATTCGTATTATAAATTAAAGTCGCTTTTCGTGTCTGTCTGTGTGACTACGGTGTTCTTCGAAACTACGCAACAGATTTTTATGCGGTTTTCACCATAATTTAAGAGATATTCTTCCAGAAGGTTCTTAAATATAATACAATAATATTATATACCTAAGTCGTAAAAATCCTGCGAAGCAGGGGCGGGTCGCTAGTCTAAACCGAATCTACTTGTGATGTCATAGCTATAACCGATCCTTGTGAGCTGACCCAGTTCACACCTCGACGTAAGCGACGCGACGCTGCGCGCTTTTTAACAATTATGGGACTTATTTTCTTCACAAAAAGGTATAATTTCAGTGCGAGTGTTGAAACGTATCAAAGTACGCTGAGATGCGCGGTGCTGCGCATCGCGTGTACCTTATTGAGTAGTAAATAAATTCGATATTGTATCGGATCATAAAAAAGTGCGCGTCGCGTCGCATGTCGGTGTGAACTGATCCTTATGCCCGTTTTCATTGACACTAGGCATTCATTTAGTTGTTGCCTAGTGTTAGTGAAGACGGGCAATACCTTTTTACACAAAGCAAGCTCATTCAAAAGATTTATGCCCATTGTCAACAAGCGACATCTAAATGAATGCCTACATAAGGCGCTTTAGGTTTCTACCGGTTAAACTTGCAATAGCAGCGCGGTTATATGCGTAGGCGCAAAATTGTGGTGAAAGGTATGAAGTTAATGGATTATTATCATAACTAGTGTTAAAATTACTCATTCTGAATACAATACAAAAAAAAACACCAAACAATATAGCACTAAATCAGATGCCGATATAATTCCGATTCTATCATAGTACTGTAAAACTAATTAAAATAATGTAAGTACAAGGAATGTCAAGGCACACGCCACTATTATAAATATTATAATAAAATTTATATATCAAAATTTAAAACAGGAAATCGTAAAATGTATACGTACAAACATGGTTGTTAACACGTTTAAAATTAACAAAAAGCAATAGTTAAAGATTTTGAACTTACTGCCACAAAACCGTGTTTAGGCTAAGCAACCTGGGTTGAACACGACATTGGGCTCTTTCACATTGGTCAATAACGATAACGACACGATATCGTCGTCCCAGCTAGAGATGGTATTCTATCCGGTAAATTTCCGGGTAAATTCAAATTTGGGTAAATACCCAGAACTATTACCAGGTTATTTTTTATACAATTTTATGATTCTATGCGTTGTCTGTCAGTGAGTTTAAAATTTTATTAAACTACATATAATTTAACTTTTTTTATTTCTCATAAATTCAGGGTGAAATTGAGTTCATGGTCATCCTCTTAAGGGGTCATTGTACTCATCATTACAAACAACTTTCACTATGGGACCGAAGATGAAATTGCGAAAAAAAAAATCAGCTGTTCCCTACATTTTGACGACCTATGCGAACATAAATCACCCCCAAGAGTACAATGTACACACGGCTACACATCAAGCTATACATTTCCAGTTTATGCTGATCTCGCATTGTATAGGATTTCCTTACAATGCGAGGTCAGCTTATGCTGGAAATGTATAGCTTGATGGGTAGCCGTGTGTACAATGATCACACATATGGGATGCTCATGAATTAAATTTCAGCCTGTATAAAATCAATGTCATATAGTCGAAGTTCGAGTAATAGAAGTATGCAAACATGTGCACACATCTTAAATTAACATTAACTGTTATTAAATATATTTACCCAACGTTTGGATATTTTCCCAAATGAGAATTTACCTAAATATTTTCCATCTCTAGTCCGAGCTGACGATATGGCGGTGTCGTTATCGTCGAAGTGTCAAAACGGTCATATTTGTATGGAGTTCTGACGAACTGTCAAATTTTTGTGGTAAGTCGCTGACAATGTATAAGTAATTATTTTACATCAAAACGCCCCTGATCAAAGCCATAAGTTTAAAAAAACACTTCACAAATATTAAGTAATAATAGATTTGCAAAGCAGTTACATATGTAGAATGACGGCCTGACTGCCTGATCCTGAATGGCGGATGTATGACGGCTTTTGACGAGAGGAACCTTGTTATTTCCTAACTACATCACAATGCGCAAAATGGAAGATCTCGTAATAAGCATACAGTAGTACAGTCACGGACTTTGATTGATGAGCCACCTTCAAACTTTTCAATATTGCAGTTTCATACATTCACGAGATTACACGATTAAACACGAACTCAAATCGCACGCTCGTAAACAAGATGACAAATAAATTACTTTTAATCGGAAATAGTCTTATCCATAGAGGTTGACTAATAAGTTCTCATAAAAATAAATACAATGTTGCATTAAGTTTATCCAATATATTTGATACCGACCTCCTTTGAATCATAGCTCATTAACTCGTTAACTGAAGGCAGTGACAGTTGAAATATCGATGTCAGAGACGTTACTTTCGAACTTGTCGAAATGACTATTAATATTTCCCCGTACGCTAACGTTACTATCGCAACAGTAACCTAGCAACGATTGTTTATCGTTGCTAGGTTACTGTTGCTAGACCTGCAATTGGTTGACTATGGGTAGTCACTCTGCTGTCAAGTTTGTAGTTCTGGCTCTCGGGTTAGCCAACCGGTTAAGATATGAAATATAATTTTCTTCTTCTAATACGAAGACATGACTTTGCGTGTCGGGAACCGAATAAACCCGATTTGCATTACACGGCTAAAATACGAACAGGGCCAGGTGGCTCATCAATTAAAGTCCGTGACTGTACAATATATAAATAAGTACTAACTATTTGTGTATAAACTGCTACGTATATCAACTTCATTCTATAATTCATTTGCTGAGTATTCATTGTAAAATTTCGATGACTTATGATAATATTATATTTATTATTTCTGTGATATTTATTGAGATTATTATTATGCGTAATACGTTTGTATAATAAAATCTTTTCTACATATTATACATCTTGACTAAAAAGTCTTCTAAATATGTCTAATGCATAGAAAAATAACATCATTATAACAATACTTGAATATTTATTTTTGACTACTTTTAGTATTTATTAGAATATGTTTGCATTAGTCTTTTAAGTAATTCACACCTATGTAACATTAGCAACTAACTCAGCTCGAGCCTATAACCTGCTCGAAATAACATAGCAAAAATATATAAATCTTCTTAGAGAATAAAACCAAGGAAGTACATTTTGTGTATTGTCAATATTTTCAAAGTCTTATGGTTGAAATAGTATACAAGTTTGAAACATTTCCTAAACACGTTATGCTACTGAATCTAAATATTAAGAGCGGGGATGAAAATAATCAATGAGCAAAAATAATTCTGAAAACTTTCTACAGTAGGTACCTAAATGATGTTTTTACTTTCGCACAAAGGACAATGAAATATTAAGCTAAGTAAATGCAAGGATACAACGAACTTAAATGATTCGACCAAAAAATCAATGGGTGATAAAGTATTAGAAGTATTTACTAGGATCACAACTCGTCTTTCACCTTGTCGTGGGTGCGGCAAAATTCGATTATATTGTCGGCAACGCGCGCGCCGGTATACTCAGCGACGTCTGCCCCGCTGATGTACAGTTTAAACGTCGGTAGAGTCTTTATACTGGCGATGTCGGCCACCTTGGGGTTCTCGGCCGCGTCAACGGCATATAGTTTCACTTTGCTGTTATTCTCCCTCAGCTTGTCAGCCGCTCGACTAAACTCTGGCTTCGCATCCACGCAGTGACCACACCCTGAAAAATAATTGTTTGAATCACTTCAATTAACAAAGACACACGCGCAAAGTGAAAACCGCTGTCTTATTTTTTCAATCATTCATTGCATTCTACAATGTGTACTTGGGTGGTACTTAACTTCTTTAATGAGCTCATTATGGACTCTTGTCGGGCACAGCAAAATAGTAGGAGTGAGGAACTTAGCAATCTTATTAACTATATCCTAATTAGTTTTATTTTTCAAATAATTTTCATTGAAGTACCGTGTTTTTTTATTTTTTTCTCAGAATTGCTCAAAAACCCTACTTTTAGTCGATAGAAACGCACTAAAAATGGCCCGCCACATGATACGCCACCTCAGGTGACAGGAGCACAAACAAAGTATGGGGCAAACAATAATTATTAAAAAAATATATTCAAGAAACTGTAACCTGCTACGGAAAAATAAGTGATCTAAAAAGTACGAAACAAGAAAATATTTCACACAAAAATCAAGACATACAAGGTACTTAAAAAATAATCTGTATGTTGTCATGCTAACTAATATTATAAATGCGAAGGTGAGTTTGTTTGTTTGTTAATCTTTCACGCTAAAACGGCTGAATGGATTTGGATGAACTTTGGCACATGTTTAGACAATGACCTGGAGAAGGACATCCCTTGGGAATATCGGGATAAAAGGTATTCATATTCTATACCTTTTATCCCGATATTCCCAAGGGATCGAAAGTTATGCGGGTGAAACCGCTTGGGCCAGCTAGTTCTCTATACATGGAAGTTATTTCCTTTTGAAAGAGGACCCATGGTATTCTTTCCAGTTATTATTCCATATTAATAACTATTATTATATTAGGAACAGTAAACCTTGTACTGATTTTCTGTAAGAATCTGAGAATGGACTCCCTGGCTCTCCAGTCTCCAGAATATCAAAAACTAACCGAGTTGAGGTTCTCTATCGATTCGATCAACATCGAAAGTCGATAAACAATTATTTTAACACAAACATTTAAAAAAAAAACGATACATCTACTTTGTTTACGTTATAACTCCAGAGTTAATTTTATTTCAATTTTACATTTTGTTGTATTTTTTTTTAATATTGTTTTTGATAAATGTGTTTAAATATCTGAAGGGTTTGATCCATTTTTGTTGTTGTACTCTCGAGCACCTCAAAATTGTCAAGGAAATTCCTAATCCATTTCATCATTTATGTTTGAAAAATTCGTCTACTCGACGACGTAGTTAACGGATTGCCGTCGTAATTGTTTTCGCAATTACCCCACAGTTTAACTCTGTACAAAACAAAAGTTTAACCGTTATAGGACAGTTATTGTCTTTTAAACTTACACGAGGCGAAGAACATAATGAAGGTTGGGTGGGGCTCGCTGACGACTGCTAGGAAGTCAGCATCACTGGTAATTCCAACGTTGGTGCCGAAGCCTGCCCCCACTTCTTTTTGAGGGGAGCCTAGCCCGGTCGCTTGACTGTGTATAAATGTGACGAAGTCCCCTTCCTGTGGCGAAGCAAACATTACACTTTAGCCTTCATAATTAATAATTAATTAATATAATTGCCAAACAATAAAATAGTAGATATACTACTGAGGTCATCATTCATTCACTTGGGATTAAGAGACACATATTTAAATTTTATAGAAGTCAGTCGTAAACTACTAAAGCATGTCTAAACGTAGGACTATGTATTTATTTAGCTTTTGTCCGTCTTCGTACGCGTGGAAGTCGTAAGACATCACAATATATTAAAATAACAATCTCATTTTTATAAAACTTCCCTGTATACTACGTTTGTAGTTTAGGTCTCAGCAGCCAGAGTCAGGACTGGTGACGCGGGAGTAATCGACGTACTTACAGTTGTCCGCGTGATAAAGTAGCTCGTCCTGAGGTCTTGCACAGAGACCTGCAGCCTTCAGTAGCTATTTCCAATTGCTTGCAAAGTTTTCGCTTTTAGTGAATGAATGAACGTTTGCGTTCCTGTGTCTGTTGTTGTACCTAATGGCACAACACTGATACACTGACTGATGCATAGAGTATATCTATGGTTAGGTGCTATCTACTATAGGTACAGTCGCGAGCATAAATATATTGCTTTGAACAGGTCGGCAATAACACCTGATTCCATGATTCATCCATTAATATCTGTCGTCAAGATGACAGTAAATATATGTGATCATTTGTGGAAGGCATATAAAAGTGGCAGCACAAATATATGGCATCGAACGAACACCAGAACTCTCGAAGAAAGGAGTCCTGTGCCCTGTGTGACCAGTGGGAACATTAGGCTGATTATACTTATGCTTAAGTGCCTGTCTGGGGTCATTTACAACTCAGTAGTTGGGCCGTTTCTACTGGGCCACCACCGACCGCCAATAACGAGCATCGTGTTTAATTAAAAGTTCGATTAGCTTTGTAAAGCGTGATTTAGTGAAGACATAACACTCGAAAATGAAATGAAAATTAATTAAATGAATTGTTGCTACTATCCGCAACATTTAGGATAGTTGATGTTAATTGCCTGTTCCGGGTAGTGCGGCCTTCCGGGAACATGTCCATAACAGTTACTCATACTTGTGGGCTGTATCATCATCATCTGCCTAGCCTTTTCCCAACTATGTTGGGGTTGGCTTCCAGTCTAACTGGATGCAGCTGTACCAGTATATTACATGGAGCGACTGCCTATCTGACAAGCCTATTTGGCAAGACTGGTTGTCAGACATTTGGGCTTCTGATGACCCGTAACGATCTCGACTATCAAAGATCCACAATTGACAGCCGGGAACAACGGCTTAAAGTGCTTGCCGAGGCACGGAGGAGTCTGAGTGTGTAAAGATGGTCACCCACACCCATCCACGGACCAACCCTGGCAAGAATAGTTTAACCTGATGGATCGACCAGTGCGGTTGTTATTACTTAGCCACGAGTTCGTCAGTGTGGGCTGTATACCAAAAGTTTGAAAGTTACCTTTCTGCCTCCTGTGTATTCCTTCACGGCTTTATCGTAATAGCTGAAGTACTTGATCGTTGGGTATCCTTTGATGTCATAGTTGGCGCACAGTTCCTGGTCGCTGGTACAATCCACGGCTCCGAATGCCACCATCAGCTCATCTGCAAACTTCTCTGCAGCCCTCACAAACTCCGGCTTAGTACTTTTGCAGTGGCCACACCCTGTAAATGGGGGTATTCTGATGAGAATGATTTGTTATCTACTTAATAAAAGTCTTAAATACATTTATTTACGGACATTCGACGTACAACGTAATTTGTGGGTCTAAAAGCATGATATTTTTCATAAGTGTTCCATATACAGTACGCAAGGGTGAACACCGTTGTCACTCAAACCATGGGTAGTTGACTTAAAAATAATAAATGACCCAGTAACAACAAAAAAAAAACCTTATTTTCATTAAAAGATTTTAAAAAGTAAATATCCGACTCTGTCCCGATACTCATGGATACGCTGCGAAACAGCTGACTGAAGAGGGGCCGCGCGGTCATGTAACGCCCCGCGCGCCCCCGCCAACCGCCGCCCGCCGTGTTGAGACGCAAGTTCGTTGCCCTTGCGTAAAGGGTGAAATATTCTTGTGGAAAAATGTAGATTTTCTTTAAAAAAAAAAAAGTTGTTTTTTTCCATTGATTTTACGTTCTATAAATGAAACCAAATCACTGGTTTCAAGGATAACGGTGTTTACACTAACACCCTGTATAACGAAGATGACCACTAATTATTTTATTTTTTTTAATTTATTCCCTACGTTGTGATAAATAGGAGAAGAAAGTTTGTTAAAGTCTGTTTGTAAGTAGTCATTTTTACCGATGGGAAATCCGAAGGAAATGGAATGTTAAATCTTCACAATCAACCACCAGACGTAAAGATCTGAACACTTACTTCAAACAGTTGCTCTCGGTCGGAACATTTATATCATCCTGAAGCAGTTCACTGCTGGACATAGGCTTAATTATCCTTTATATTTAGTGCAAGCACTTCCTAGACTGAAGAGACACCTCAACGGTTTAGTGGTCGCAAGTGCGATTGATAAACGTGGGGTCCGGAGTTCGGCTGCCAAGTCGGGCAGTTTTACTGGTTTATCATGACGAATTTCTCAATTTCTCTCTTTCTTTTGTAGCAGTCTGGTTTCGTAACTAACACGTAACTGACGAATTGTGGGTGTTCTATACACCTGTGTCACTCACTCCTTTAAGAGATGCGTAATGTTATAATAGTTACTGTAATAGTGACATATCGATAAGCTATACGGCGCTCTGCTGCGGGTGCTTTATATAATTAGTAAAGTTAACTTCTCTTATAAGCGGTGCGCTTTGTTGGGTTGTCATGACAACGCTTTGTTTGAAACAGCTGGGATCACGTGGATAGGGGCGGCTATGTACTGTCAGTATTGTGACCTCAGGTGGTCCGCCTATCTCGCTCACACTTCATATCTTGTCACATCGACGCAATAGGGAATATGCATGTGATTCAAATATGGGTCAAATATTTTTTTCTATAAACTATGTTACTTCAGAATTAAGCCTCCATCAATATTTTTGAATAAAATTTCTTTTTGAGCGAGAAATTAATTTTTAAAAAGTCCCAAAAAACTGTGGGTAATTCAAATACTTGAAAAGGCTAAGAGCGGATGTGACGTAACAATCCGGGCTAACAATCAAAATGTCAATGTCAAGTCAATCAACAAGTGTCAAGTCAATGTCAAACGCTCATAGAAAAAGGAGAGTTTGACGTTGCCTTGACAGTTGCTTGTCTGTTTTCACGAACTGTGACGTCACCACACCAAGCGCGCCAAATGGAGGTCGTTTAAATAGCCCGGATCGGTTGGATATTTTTAAACATTTTTTTAACTACTTTAAATTGCTTTTTTGCCGTCGAATTTTTTTTTACTTTTATTTGACGATGTAAACTATCGAATAAAAATATTAAAAAAATACATGCATATTCCCTATTCGTGCTATCTCGCGCAGTTCAAAGTTGTTTGTACAAAATATAGCACGAGAAAGTTTAGTATAGCTTAACACAGCTTGATAATGATTAGTCATTCTGATAAGTAACTGTTGTATTACTTACAGGGCGCGTAGAACATAATGATCGCGTGTTTGACCTTGCGCAGTGTGTTTCTGAAAGTCGAGGTGTCGAGGTGGCGCACGGGCGACTCTTCTTCCGACCACGGCTTTTCGGGGGGGGGCGGCGGCGGTGGCTCTTTGGGGTCCTGACAACATGAAGGTTTGGTTAAGGGGGATTCGCTAAGGTAGCCCGAGAAATTCAAATATTCTTACGTGTTTTGCAATTTAGGTCTGGCAAAGTTTTTTCGTTAGATAGATAGCCTTTATCGATGATTGTGAGACGACATTAAGGAGAGATAGAATTATACTGTCTACGATCAATAGCAATCTGTTTTTTACTGAAAATAGGTTATTGGGTTCGGCCGTTTCTCGGTAACACGATAACCTTGGTAAGAGTAGTTGACACTTTCGGGCTTCTGCCTACCCGTAACGACTGTCTGATCTGCGAATGCCAGACGGGACAAACGGATTAATGTGCTTATATAATATAATACGTCATTATATATATACATAATACGTCATTATATAATATAATATAATAATATAATACGGAAATATCTCAGTATGTAATGGATAGTCATATTATTAATTCCAAATAGGCATTACTTGAGGCACTTTTGAACGTCAACCTACCGATGGCGAAAAGCGCAAACGCTTGAAAGCGATGCGCTTGCGCAATCAATCTTTTTCGCTCTTTTAGAAGAATGTTTGTGACTGACAGAAAGATACTAAGTTATAGGAAATTGCGAATCCGAGGGATTAGCTGTAGGTCAGCCGTTGGATTTTGATTAAAAAAATAAACATTTATTGTAAAAAGCGATAAGAAAGAAATAAGCGATTGAGAAAAGCGTAACTTGAATAGGGCTTTAAGTCAATAAGACAGAAACTGTAAGAACAAACACATTTTCAACGACTTGAAGTAAGTATTTTAAAAGCTCATTGTTATGCACGCACAATGGTCCACCTTAAGGACTAAGTGCGGAAACCAAACGCCATAATAGAAGCTCATTGTTATAGGTTTTAAGTGAATATGGTCTACTTACCTTAATAAAACTAATAATTTGCTCTTCTTGCCTGGCATGACCCGCGTCAAACTGGTATTCGCCTTTGCTGAAGTACTTTAGCGTAGGATAGCCCTTAACGCCAAAACGAGAAGCGAGATCCGGATGCTTCGTCGCATCCACTGCCGCCAAAATGCCGTCGAGCTGGAAAACATGAATACATTTTATCACTTTGGGCCGATTCCTATAATTTACAGATCGTTATTGGTTAAAATTAAGAGTCTTGTATCTTTACCAATGACTATATGAGATATGGAACTAACTATCACGGGTAAAATTAGCTTACAAATCTATTTAAATGCCCAGGTTGGCAAAAAAAATTCTACCATTAGTAAGCAAACATATTCGTTATTGTTTATAGGAACCGAGCATTAGAGTACATAATATGAGTTAGTTGGAACGTAACTAAGCAATTTATATTTGTAGGTATATATTTGTATTATAGCCGTTACAATTGCGCATAGAAGTTTAGAAAAACAATTAAACAAGATATGTTTAACCACATAATAAACCAACCTTTTCAGATTTTATCGTTTTGGCTGCTTTCTCGAACTCTGGTTTAATTCGTTTGCAATGTCCACACCAAGGCGCATAAAATACTACGAGCGAATGTTTAACTTTTGAAAGGGTATCATCAAAATTCGCAGCTGCAAAAAAAAAGGAAAAGAAATGTTTTGGTGAAAAAAAAAACAAAATAAATAGTCAGAGACTCCAAGTTTTGGCGATCCAATGAATAAATTGTCCTAAACAAGATGTATATACTTTTCGAATATATCAGTTAAAACCCGACTAAGGCATTTAGACAACTACCCACTTACCATCTTAAACCTCATATACATTTTTGCAGATAAGAGTCGTCTTAAAAAGCTGAATGACGAATAGAAACTAACGGCTTTGAAGGCAGTGCGCGACAGAAGTTGGACACTCAAGGCAGTTTCGGAAATACGGGTTTAATTATTACTAGCGTCTCCAGACGCTACCGATGCCGCGATTCCGTGCTCTGAATATTACCGTCTATCGTAAGTATATTTAAACCAAGAGCAGAATCTGTTCCTGCATGCGTAGCATGACTGCCGTAGAAGAAGTAGAAACGGGTTTTATCGTCGGAAGAATACACAAAATGACAGATTATAATTGTTTATGTTATTTTGTCTATTCTCCTGTCGACAGAACCCATTTTTACGGTGGCCATGGCATTGTTATGTGTTAGCTAATTGCCAATAGTCGAACTACAAATGAGGATAAAACCGTATTTTCTTCCTCGAATTTACTGCGCAAAACACAGTTTCAGTTAAAGCTCATATTTGGCTCATATGAATTGTAATGCTGCCGTCCCCCCGACAAGAAAAACCCGTGTGAAATACCTTGGTGTACTAATAGACAACCTTATATCATGGAATGCTCAAATTGGGGCATTGTCTGGCAGAGTAAGAAGACTAATTAGAATTACCGTATTTAAAAGCTTTTTTTTTTTAGGGTGGGAAATCGTCAAATTACTTCTCCCGCTATGGGCGGAGCGGGAGTGCGTGTCAGACTTTTACTGACTAAAACCCACCCGTGTTCCTTCAGTTGCCTGTTGCCGAGGGCCCCGGTATCCGTTTCGGACATTCCCGCAGCCCTGGCGGGACCGTACTTAAAAGCCTGCGGTATAGTGCGGACCCAGATACCCCATACGTATGGTTTATTTTTCTTTTTGCCAGTTAATATTATCATTTGGCATAACGGTCTGGGGCGGTGCTTCGAAGACAAATATAATAATTTCGTTTTAAAATTGTCTAAGTAAGTCCTTGTACGACTTTCAAAAGCCCGGGACCACATGGTCTCGAGATATGCAAAATATAAAAAATTTAAAAATTATTTCATTTCGAAACAAACAAACATCCATATTTTTTTTAGTAAACATTAACCTTATTAACTATGTATGTGAGTAAACATGCAGGGTGGACAAATAATGAACGAGCGGGCAATGAAATTTCGCCGCGCCCTTAACGTCATGAGTTTAAAAACACTATTTGTATAGTACAGCTCAATTGTACTGTGTTGTATTGTGTCTGGGGGCTGACTATGAAGTATTAATGCCATCATTAAGGCTCTTACATACTGCCGCGATTGCGAATTTTAACAAAACAGTGTCTGAGAAAACTTCACGGCGAACAATGCGGCGGCGTCGCGGTGCGCGACTAATCGCCCCAGTATGTAAGAGCCTTTATTCCACTGCGAAAAAAGGATGGTGCTAGCGGCCTTGTACAGCTCCGTCTCTCACTAACACTGGAAAAATGGTGGCATTAATACGTCGTAGTATAGGTGCAGGTCTTAACCGCGAGACAGCTCTTTGTGCTAAACTGACTTCTTTGCACTGGGATCTCAATCGCTCGCCAAACGTAAGACCACGAATGTGTGTCCCATAAAGAGACATAGGACGAGATTTGCAGAACGACATTTTAGGATAGTCGCATAAACAACTTTGTTAACAAACAATGTAACATCTACACGTTCAATAAAGACTGTAAAGGTAAGGTCTGTAAATGGATCACAAATTCATAACCCTTAGCTATGACGAGGTTGAAAAAAAAACTCAATAAGTAGCTTTACTCCACACCCTCTTACACCCAAACAGTACGTCCGACACATCCTCAAACATACCCACCTTCCAACACAGCACAACACAATACAACACATAAAAAAGGGTTTTCTCTTTAATTGGTTTATTTTTGTTTCCATACAAAATCATAAATACCTTAGAATATATACCTTTAAATAATTTGGCCACCAACCAACCAAATTTCTGCATGTGCATAATGCGAGATTTATGTTAAACATTCCCATTAACAGTTTATAGGTAAAATATTTACCAAATATTATAAATAAAATACGAATAAAAGCTTAAAAAAAACATTTTAGAAGTCAATAAAAGAAGTGACAGCTCGCCGTAGGTGAGTTTCGTGAGTTTCCTAAGGTTTCCTAGGTCGGGCCGGCCGAGGCCGATAGAAAATACATGACAGTTTTCTGCCAGTAAGGTTTCTTATTTTTATTAAGTATATAAATACTCTTTAATACGAAAATCGATCTTCTTATTTATTTTGAATCCTCGACGGAAAAAGAGGAGTGTTATAAGTTTAACGTGTGTATCTGTGTGTCTGTCTGCGCCATCGTAGCTGCCAAACGGCTGAACCGATTTGAATTTTTTGTGGTTTTATTTGAAAGGTGACTTGATCGAGTGTTCTTAGCTATAAAAAAAAATAAAAAATCGTTTATTAGATGCTTTGTTTTTGTCGGGGTTTGTTGCGAGGTGTAATGATTAGAGCAGAATACATACTGTGTACCTACGCAAAATAAGTTGGGATAAGTACATAAGAATGGTGACAAAGTAACCAGATGACCAGACTAAAATGTCGCATTTCAGTCGTATGGTAGGTAACATGACCCTTCTTTATATGGTCAATTTTGTTGGATGAGACTACTGGAAAAATAAAATAAATAAATTATCACTTACTAGCAACCTGCTCCTACTTCGCACGGTTTTTTGGACTTGACAAAACATCGAGATTTCTTAGTTATATGTAGGTTTAATTCTAACGTAGTATTCACATAAACCTTCCGAAATAAATTTTCTTAACGATGTTGAAAACATCATCAAAATCTGTTGCGTGATTTAGAAGAACAATGCTGACACACCGACAAACACGAAAATAAACTTTAATTTATAATTGTATAGATTTACAAATGTCAATAAGGGGCTCGTGGCTAAGAATAACAACCGCAGAAGTCGATCGATCAAGTTAAGCTACGCTTGCCGCGGTCAGTATGCAGATGACCGAAACACCTCTGTGCCCCTCTGTGTTAAGTTTTGGTCCCGGCTGTCATTCGTGGATCTTTGACAGTCGTTACGGGTCGTCAGAAGCCCGAAAGTCTGACAACCAATCTTACCAAGGGGTATCGTGTTACCCAGTAACTGAGTTGTGGAGGTCAGATAGGCAGTCGCTCCATGTAAAATACTGCTATTCAGCTAGTAGGCAGCTGGTAGGTTGGTTGGTGGTTAGAATGGAAGCCGACTCCAACATACATAGTTGGGAAAAGGCTAGGCAGATTGATTTGACAAAATGTCCTTAACAAACATATCAGATTAGTAAAATGAGGTGCGATCAAGATTATTAATAAACAAAAGACATTGTATCATTGAATCGTGTGCATTATCATTATAATTATTTACTAATCATAGCATTCATTTGAATTCTTTCAACAATATTTATTTTCTCTATAATGTATACCGCAAACGGCCCGTTATCTTTTCTTGCGCAATTTAATTCTAATTGTTGTCTTTTAGCAATAACAACTTTCATTGTACTACTACTATCAGGTTGAGGTGAAGAGCTGGCCCATATCACAATAACATTCCAAAGGTCCGGGACCAGGGTCCCGAGATATGTCAAAGACAATTCAATAATAATAATAATAATAGATTGATTCTAGAATAGGGGAATTCCCTATCTCTGTCTATCTAATCGTAGGTAATCAACTGACAATAGTTCCCTTTCGATCGATAATCATTGATTTATTATGTTTTGAATGAGTGTTATTTGTAATTTACTGGCTCGTATACAAGCTCCTCGTTTTCGTTGATAGCAGTCCGACACAACGCTGCATTCGCTCCAGAACATAAGTATCCAACCGGATTTCCTACCAAATAAAGCCAATTATAGGCTTCATTTGCCTTGTGTAGATTGACTTAGGGTTAAAAATCCAGACTCACCAGTGAGATGCACAACATCAGAGTCTTCAGGCCAACTATCATCAACTACTTCCTTCTTCTTCTGCTGCATGGCAGACGTAGGGTCTCTCATAAAGTCTACTATCGCTTGTCTTTTGTTCTCGCCGTTGTATGGTAGCTTGTATTGCCCTTTCCTACAATTAAGAAAATATACAGATTAATAATAGTGAGTAGCATAGTAGACAAATGTTATGCAGAAAATGTCTCGGCACATGTTGCATCTTAATTATCGAACCCTTTGCATGCGCATATTTTTGAAGGCTGCATCCAAACCTGGATCTAGTTTTAGGTGCACCTCTGCCTAACCCTTCGGGGATTCAAGCGTAATGTTATGTTACGTCATCGCTTTGAAATAAGGAAAAAGGACCCTGAAGTTATTGTATTACGTATTTGAAGATCCATTAAGTAAAAGTGAAATAGACGGACAGAGATTACAGAGGGAAAGGACAGTTCCGAACTGCATCAATCTAGCCTAGCTTATCGTCTTTTGATAGTGCCATGTTGGACATAGGCCGCATCCAATATACACCATCAACACAAGCGCAAACCAATGCTTATAATTATTATCAGTACTTACTCATAATACAATAAGGTGGGGAAGCCAGTAATGTTATACAGTTGTCTTATTTTCGAGTTTCCTGGTTTGGAAACATCAATTGCAGCGAGTAGTGATTCACCCTGAAATCATACGTAAACTAGTATTTAGCATCATAAATTAAAATGAATACTTCTTAGGTATGTACTGGGTTAATATGCATGTGACAATAAAAAGCAAGACTCCAACGGCCCGCTATAGATACCCAACTCAGTCCTACATAAAAAGGTCTAGCTCACTAGCTGTGATTCTTCTAGCGATCCTTCAGGCAGATTTAAGGCATTCAACTTTCATCCAACTGTAAGGTCACTATCACAGAGCACGGAGAAGCCTCAGCTGCTGCGCACGATCCCGTGGTGTATGGTCGCTCAGAATTTGATACTTATCTTGCACAGTAACCAAACAGAAGCGAATGAACAGTGCGCGCGGGAGTACACAGGATACAGATCGTAAGGTAAAGACCAGCGCTCACTAAGCGGCACGACGCGGTATGGCACGGCAAGGCATTAACATTTGTATGCCCCGGCATGCCGAAGTCTCCTGCGGCTTACCGGTGCTTTCCGCGTTATGCCGTGCCGCACCATGTCTTAACGCATACTTCAGAGTGGCCATACAGATTGGCGAGAATCAGAAGGACACAAGTCGGTGAGCAAGACGAGTGGCACTAACTATAAACAACTATGTTCTCACCTTCAAATCAGCGGCAGCGTTAACATATTCTGGTTTTAAAGTCTTGCAGTATCCGCACCACGGAGCATAAAACATTATCATCGACTTCTTATAAGCACCAGTACCTTTCTTTAGAAACTTGTTTAGAGCCTAAAACAAATAAACTTGTGTAAGTATAATTATTGTATGTTTTATCACCTTTCAAACAAACACAATTAAAGATAGATAATCTAGATATACTAACATACAACATTGACCTATTTTTAAGGTTCCGAAGGGAAAACGGAACCATTATAAGATCATGAGGCATACCATGGATATTTGTATGAAATACGACGGAGCCTCAACGCTCAGTCGTCAGAACGCACCAGTGTGAGTGAAGCCACAGGGCTCCGTTGCGTTGCGACGTCGCAGTGCTAGATTTGGACGCATTCAGTGCCTAGATTCATTCACGCTGCGACGACGCAATGCAACGCAACGGACCAGTGTGGCTTCACTCTAAATCATTAGCCAAAAGTTTATATTCAGTCAAACGTTTGTCTTGCAGCTTACTGAGTATAAAGATAAATCTATTACAAAACTAGCTTTAGCTTTTCCTCGCTACGCCCGCGTATAAAAAGTCAGAAATCACTCCACTGCGGCACTGGATCGTACTACCGGAATAAAAAAGTATAAAGTATCCTTTGTCCTAACCAGCATGCAGTCTCCGTGTGCCAAGTTTCATCCAAATCTGTTTAGCCGTTAAGGCGTAAAAAGGACAGCTAGACAGGCAAAACAGTTATTTAATTTCGCATGGATAGTTAATATTATTATATTGGTACGCATTAATCATTTTACCCCGTTTTTTATGAAACTGACTGAACGCCTTTATATACAATATAATGGCAATAAAACTTCTATTATGTCTCGTCTTGTATCACGTAAAGTATTAAACGTTATAATGACTTTAATAATATGTTAAACGGAAAAATTCGCTGAAGCCTGTAGCAAATTAACTGATTGGGTATACTACTAAAACCGTTAAAGTATTTTCATTTCGCAACACATTAACAATTATGGACGCTTATCAAATGCTTATCGTCAGCATGGTGATTGGTATGGATACACTATGCTGAGGATAAGCATTTAATATAACAGGGTTTACTACCCGTAAAATACAATAGACTTAGATATATTTAGTAACCTGTTCCGCTTAACGTCATGTTCTGGTTTGCGACTGGTCAATCTTCATCCTAAGGATGCCCCGTTGGGAGGTGAAACACGTGTCGATTTCTTACAGTGTTTTTTTATGACTCTTGAAGTTAAGCGGGTTATATATCTATGTCTACTATATTTTGCCACGCACGAATCACTTCACGCCTGAATCAATTAACTAAGTATCTTTACAACCCTAAGTATTTTACCCCAACTCCTCTTATGTTACCAATGATCCACGTCTCCGACAACAGGATGAAAAGCTGCTTTGCATTCGCGAACACAAAACTATACCTCATTGTCATCCGAGTTATAACGAATGCCTATAACAGCCGTTACTGGCAATATATTACGTATTATGTCTTATGAGAAGAATTAATTGGGATGAAAAGATATTCAGCCACATCTTATTAGACTAGGAACCAACCTTATAGGTTGAATATTCACTCATGGAAATGTAAGTTAGTAAACCAGTAAGAATTAAAACAATAACAGTTTCACGTAGTAGAGGCACTTATAGGATGCATTGTGTACAAATATCGCGCATACTTCAGTTTTAAAAACAAAGCCAGCAAATCAAAACAAAAATCTGATGAACATTCTATAGTTGATGAAATGAGATGCTGTTATCATGAACTGAACAAGCTACAATAACATTTTGTAATACATTTGCTATGCTTTGAGATGTTAGACAGGTAAAGCATTATGCGGTCGCCACGCTAGCTTGCGCGAGATACAACCTAAGGGTACTTGCATAAAGCAGCAGGTTTTCCGGTACTTACAGATCTGTTGTTTTATGTGCGAGCGCATAAGTTACTACAGGGCTATTTTACCCGCACCAAAACCGCATTTTTATGCAAGTACCCTTAGGTTGTATCTCGCGCAAGCTAGCGTGGCGACCGCATAATGCTTTACCTGTCTAACATCTCAAAGCCCTTTGCCCGAGGGTACTTGCATAAAAATGCGGTTTCCCGAAAAGAAAACTCGGTACCGATTTGTCACACACGTTTTTTTTGCCGTGCTACTGTTGATTCGTCGTGTGTAGGCACCGTCGTCAGTGTTGTATGGATCACTAGAAGCTTGACAGTCACGCGGCGCGTGATTTACATCAGTGTTGTATCCAGGGGCGGCGGAAGGCGTGGGCGGTGTGGGCGACCGCCTACGGCCTCGCGGTCCTAGGGGCCTCGCTCCACGACGTTTTATGCATAACTTAAAAACAGTGAACGCGACGAAAAAGTTTACTCTTCATAAAACGACATTGACATGTTTTTATTTAGTTTTGCAACATTTGTATAGCAGCATGTTTTTATTTAGTTTAGCAACATTTGTATATTAGCATATCTTGTTTCGTCCCGACTCGTCCGGTTGTTTGCTGTGTCATATCCTATACAAGCACACACGATTTTTCTATGGCGCGGTTAATACGCCGTACCGTAAAGAAACCTTGCCATGTACAAAGGGCCTAAGTAGTGTCGCACCTACGACTGTAGGAATGCAGGTTTTGAGCGAAAATCAATCTTTATGGTTACGCTCTGTCTGAAAATCACAAAGTGTGTGACGAGCTCACATCAATTAAACTTCACCGTGTCTCTTCAACTTCCCAAAAGGAAATAAATAAAACTCAAAAAAAAACTCGCTAAATGTGGAGGTATGTGGTACTCCCACATTTCGTCAGTTACGTTAGAATTCTCATGTGCATGCAGCATATTGGTACTAACAGAGCACATTTCGAAACCAGCGATCGAACTGTGGAACAAACCTGGGACCATACGCTCAGCAGAACAGTTGCGCTTGCGACTACACTAACTATACATATAGGCAGTCTTTAATAATTTATAAGTACCACAGTCCATTTCTTAGTATATGGCCATACCATACCATTAGGGAAATTACTTGTTTATCAAATTGACACACTACGTCAATTTACTATGCTATAGCGATTTAGAACAACTGCCAAAGAATGACAGCTGTGATTTGATTAAACGGACAATTTCAATTTCATAAACAATAAATTAATTTCCCTGACTTTACATACGAGATCAAAATAAATCAATAAATAAACAAATGAATGTTTTTTCATTCATTCTTTCTTTCTTACTCGTACTAATCTCAAGTATTTGTAACAGCCACTTTATTGCATGCATTTGCAAATGTAATCCATCATGCCTTTTTAACATTCTAAACAATGTTCGCAATGCTCATTATTTGTAATCAGTGTACTCATGCCTATTATGTGAAGCTGATAACAGTGTATTGATAGCAGAGTTTTTCAAATACAATGATTCTTTTATGTAATTGCTATAATAATGCCCATTATTTTTTGTATGTTTATCGAAATTTTGTACAGTCAGGCTAAGTGAATCATGACCCACTTTGACGATAAATCGTTTGAAACCGTCAAAATAACAAAGATGGCAGATGACAAATTCGTTACTAAGGAAATGTATATTTACGCGAATGTCGACCTAATTGTATTTGAATGTCTGTAAGAAAATAAGCTTATGGTGGGTCAGAATTCAATTTTTTCGACTGTACTATGTTCACTGGACATCTAAAGTAGCCAAACTTAAATTAGATTGAGTTGTAAACAACTTGTAAAGTTATCTTTGGTCAACCAGTTTTCCAAAAGAACAAAAGATAAAAAAGATTACTTACCTCGCCATCTTGAAGATGAAATATATCAGTGGCAGTAGGATCTTCATCCCATGGCAAATCTCCAGTTGGATCTCTCAGGAAGTTACACAGAGAATTAACTGACTCGTTCCTGTCATAGTCTTTATGGAATTCACCGTCTTTATAATGCTTCAGATAGTAGGCTTTGTCTGAAGATATCTTCAGTTTTTTGCACAGCTTTTTGCCATCACTAGAATGCAACAAAGTAAGAAACAATTATTCATTTCAACTGGCTTCATAATAATATGGTTACAATACAAAGTATGGTTAGTTAGACACATCAAGATTGAGTAAGAAAGCCTACAAAACTGTTTTGCCTCTAGATTGTAAATGATCAACAAGTGTTTTGCTCCCAAATTTTGAATGATCTACGAGTGTGTTACCTCTAGATTTTGAAAGATTACAAATGTGTTGCACCGGATTTTGAAAGATCTACAAATGTGTTGCCCCCAGATTTTGAAAGGTCTACAAATGTGTTGCCTCCAGATTTTGAAAGATCTACAAATGTGTTGCCCCCAGATTTTGAAAGATCTGCAAATATGTTGCCTCCAGATTTTGAAAGGTCTACAAATGTGTTGCTTCCAGATTTTGAAAGATCTACAAATGTGTTGCCCCAGATTTTAAAAGGTCTACAAATGTGTTGCCTCCAGATTTTGAAAGATCTACAAATGTGTTGCCTCCAAATTTTGAAAGGTCTACAAATGTATTGCCTCCAGATTTTAAAAGATCTACAAATGGGATGCCTCCAGATTTTGAAAGATCTACAAATGTGTTGCCTCCAGATTTTGAAAGATCTACAAATGTGTTGCCCCCAGATTTTGAAAGGTCTACAAATGTGTTGCCTCCAGATTTTGAAAGATCTAAAAAGTGTGTTGCGTCCAGATTTTCAAAAAAAAAGGGTGTCTGCAGATCTTGAAAGCAGGCAACACAATTTTCAGTAACCATGGTGGTAATGTTGAAATGTTATGAATAACCTGAGAGTAACTCACCTATTATTGCAATCTATAATGGCAAGGGTTGCTTGCCCTTTCATAGAATCAGCTGTATCTTTAAATATATCTATGATTGACTGTGAATTCTTCAACTCATTCACAAATAATATCAAAACATTAGTCTTAGTCCTTAATAGTTTCTTAAACTCTTTTATATCACCTACATCTGTTATAACTGCAGTTTTTTGTTTCTTTGCTTGAACAGACTTTTGTACTAAAATTATACATAACAGCAACAATATCTGAAAGAAAACAATACATTTAGTTAATTTATATGGATAATGATTAGCATAAGAATAGGTGGCCAGTGTGTTCTAAAACTTTAAAGTAATTTCCCGTAGAATTACAACTTTTTCCTAGTTCATAGGAAATTTAAATGTGAATGTAATCTAAGTTAGATCACAATTTCATTAAATAACAACCGAGATAAGATTTCACAAAAAGCTTCGAGAAACCAGGGAATGGATAGAATTCAAGGTCCAAAAAGGTGCAAGAAATGTTTCAGAAGTGCTGCTACTGGCAAAGGTGATGGAAACTAGCAGTAAACCAGGGAAGTCTAACAGCAGCAATTTTGACTGTGAAATTCAATTATATAGAAAGCAGGTAGTACTCCTGCCCAACTATCAACACAAATATTGTTATTAAGCAGGAGCAATTCACATAAGTGACTCATTACATGTAGAATAAACAAAAAATATAAAATACAAACTTTGGAAATAAAATGTACAGGGGGAAAGGTAGGTAGATTTTCCCATTGTATAGGTACATTACAAAATGTGTACCTGTTAAGGAAACAGCAAACTATAACCATAGCAATAGATGCATCAGATACAGTGACATGACAGGATGCCAGCAAGTCTGACCCTCATCTAGATTGTCGACGTGTGTTGATTAAGGAGTTCATTTACTGTTATCTTTTCTTCTAGTTCACCTTGGAATATGCAGTAGACAATAATGTGCAATTAAACAACTAAAAAATAATTCAGAACAGGATACACTCAATTTGTCATCGTTCACGCCACATGGTGGGCGCCGCTGATAACTCACCGGCTGTCTTTCCACAACGCCTCTGCATTTCAAATAGCTACGTAAATAACCTGTTTTTGTTACAAGACCTAATTTTGGCCTGTACTTTAGACTGTGTTGTTTTAATCTGAATATTATAAAGTTGCACTTTATTTAACAGACAGAGATATAAATACTTATAAGTACAGTTATTAATTTAGGATTTATTAAAACTAACACAAATTAAGGTTTATACTACTTACTCTCCAAAATATTTGTCGGTCCATGACCATCGATTACAGCACCTTTTAATAAATTAATTGTTCTTTTTATTTAAAACAAAAAGATAAACTAAATTCCTAACAACAACTAAATTCGTAACATCCAGTTGTAGGGAATGACAGACAAATTGTCAGTTTGAGCTTTGAGCAACAATCGAATCGAAAGGACGTCGACCAGCAGTGTTGCCAGAGTCGAACCAGTTCATATTGGCAATTTTTTTCATTGTTCTGCTAGTTTTTTAGGATAAGGGTCAGTTCACACCAAGACGTGACGCGACGCGCACTTTTTTATGATTCGATAAAATGCCGACTTTATTTACTACACAATAACCGTGCGTTTGCACTGACGAAACACTACAACAAAACATGTTTAAATCTCTAGTTCCTATCAAAAATTATATGGAACATTGATAGAAGATAGAGATTTCAACATGTTTTGTCGCAAATGTTTCGCCAGTGCAAACGCATGGTTACGAACGGTTACCCTCTGTAAAAATACAAGTTCAAAATTAAATGGTCTAGTACGTTCATAAAAACTACTTTCAAATCGACTCTAACGCATTTCAAAAATCGTTTTCAAGGCGCGTGGAGCTCAGTGAAAATGCCTGACTGTGCTGATTTATTCATTTAAAAAGCGTTCAAATACATAAAACTTAAGTTTCCATTATGTATTTTTTTTTAATAAGTTATATTTTAGTCATGTTTTTATTTAACAAAACTTATAATCGCTTGCAAGGAACCTTCTGGTTTCTCAATATGCGTCGCTTTACAAAAAAATACGTCTCAGCTTGTCCAGAATGTGCTCATCACAAAGCAATCCTCGCTTTGCTTTTATGACGTGACCGAGTCTCGCTACACCTCGTTTTTATATTCATAAAGATCAAAATATCCCTCAAATCAGCATTTACAAGAATTTGAAAAGCGATTATAAAAATACAGCTCCTGTTACTCGCTGGTAAATGATATTATTTATAATTGCTTCCCAAAGTAAGTATTTTGTGGTTTTTACCTGACTGCCCAGAAGGAGGGTAATGTTTTTCCCTGCTCTTTTAATTATAATTCTCTTGCTCGTAATGAACATGAACTTGAGTTGTATTGCTGATTGTAATATTTATAATTCTGTAAATCCATATTTGTTACGAGCGCTAATAATATTTAGATCAACATACAACCTGATACTGACCTGCAAATTGCAAAAATCGTAAGAAAATTTGAATTTCGCGGGCTACCCTCTGTTCCTTTACATTGACAATGGTACAGCAAAATGTTTGTGAGATGGTCGGACTGACTTGGTCAGAGATAGATCTGCGTGCGACCTTTGCAGACACGTAATAGTCTCGTATTTCGCCAGCAATTCGCTGAAGATTTCAAAGTCTCACGTCTACAGATGATTTTGAAATTGCTTGCGCGACTTAGCTGCCTTCAAAATCTTTTTATGAACGTGAATTTTCAAATCGCCAGCGAGTCCCTGCGCGTTACAGATCGAGTATCAACATTGCCGCCTGGATCAACCTAGCTGAAGTAAAGTTTCAAGGTAAACTATACTCCATTTGAAATAAGATTAGAAATTTAAACAAACCTTTTTACAGTCCGTTCAACCGATTTTGACTTCTGAACCGTAGCCATAGGGATGGCAGCAAAAAACGTAACACATTACCAATTGTCTACTGCAGCTGCCATCTGTCATGCCATCAACGCAATAGAAGTCAAAATCGGTTGAACGGACTGTAAAAAAGGCTTATTTAAATGTCTAATCTTATTTCAAACTACTTTTGGACTATAGGCTGTTCTATTTAAATAAATGATGATGATCCCACCGAGTAGGTCGCGGGAGGATAACTGTGACTTGAGAGGCGACATCGTGAAAGATGAACATGGTGAAAGGTGAACATGGTGGAACAAGTTTGACTCCAACCGAAAAGACTGACCAGCATTCAGACCAATATCAGAAATTCGGAAAACGGACATGAGTGGAGAAAGGGAGAGATAGGCTTTTGCCCAGAAGTGTATAAAATCTAGAAAATGTTATCATGATGTTTTAGATGAAAATATCATGATTTATTTATTTATTTATTGATTTAGGATCTCCAACAAAAGATATACACAATACATGACACATAAATAAAGGGTTCCATAACATTTTCTAGATTAAAAAAAATAGCCTAAAAGCCTGGATATCAGATATTATGTATCAATATTCGTATATAAAAAAAACAATCTCAATGTCACAGAGGTCATCCCTTTTGGTTCGTTTTTCTCTGCAAAGAATGATGTTGCTTACTTGTGATTGGTGAATGCAACTCATGGCTTGATTACTCTACATGTTATTGGCCAAAGGTAAATTTTGGACCAATGCTTGATAGAGTGATATGTGATTATATTTTCGTGACAAAGAGAAAAAAATTCTTACAATTACCGATTACAGCATTCTTGTTTCCCTTTCCCGCTAGCGGTGAAGTGAAGAAGCTGTGCATTTCTTAAAATCTTTTATTAAAGAAAACCAGGTGAGTTACAAGAGAATAAATAATTAAGGAAACAAATAATTCCCAATGTACGTGTTGGAAGATTAACTGTAATGATGATGCAAGTAGTCCCCGGTTCTACTGTGGTACTTTAAAATAATAGTAGTAGAAGTAAAGTGTATAATAATATAAATTCTCCCTTCTTTTAATTTCTATTACTTATATAAACAAACATCGCCACCTAGCTTTACCAACATTATCACGAACCTGGGAGTCTTGCGAATAAAAATCCGTAATATTAGATACCGAGAGGGTATACGAATAATGTATTTTTGTACATGTTCCGCAAGTTTTATTGTGCTTACACCGGGTAACTTATTATACTTACAAATACATATTTATCAAAATTAAAAAGAAAAAATAAAGGGGAGGGGCTCATTGAGCATCGAAAGTATAATAAGTTAAATTTTACCAATAAAAATTTTGAAAATTTAAAATTATTATTCCTATTGTATTGAAGATATTTGAAGTAATGTTTTATTATAATGTATGTACCATGCCGACTATTGCTTACACCTATACCGTCAGTGCAGTGTTACCACATATCAGGCGAGGTTAAGGCGGTCAAATAGGTCATTTTGAGTCAATGTCGCAAGAAAATTTAGTCAAGTTTTACGATAGCACTATCACATTTATTAGGTATGTAAAAAGTAACTTCTGATTTAATCAAACAAATGACTGATTATAAACAGACACCCAGTGCAATTCGTAGCAGCTCCAATATTTCTGTACTGACTACTTTGTATTATATCTCAGAATCATAAGATTACCCAAGTTAAATCTACCCATTATTTTGTTTTTAGACCAATTTCTTAGCAACATGGGGCGCAAATTTGTTGTTGGTGGCAACTGGAAGATGAATGGAGACAAGAAACAAGTTACGGATATTGTTGAGACTCTGAAAAAGGGCCCATTGGACCCCAATGTTGAGGTAAAGTATTTCAGCAGTGTCTATTTCTATATTAATTCAGTTGTTACTATGTAAATGAATACATATGAAAAATAAACAAAAGTGTGGATTATCGCACCAAATAAAACAAAATAGCTGTGACATACAAAACCCTTTAGGGTTTACAGGCATGATGTTGTGCTTTGTGTGTTTGTGTATGTTTGACATTGTTTTTATGTCTAAAACGATAACTGTACTCTTCAGGTTGTAGTGGGCGTTCCAGCCATCTACCTTGAATACGTACAATCCATCATTCCTGGTACAATTAGCGTTGCCGCACAAAACTGTTGGAAAAGCGCAAAGGGTGCTTTTACTGGTAAGAAACAATCTGTACAATTCTCAAGTGAAGTTGTCTTTTCATCAGTGTGTTACAGTATCATTTTGTTGGCTTCAGGTGAAATCTCCCCAGCTATGATTAAAGATATTGGTGCAAACTGGGTCATCCTTGGCCATTCAGAAAGGAGAACAATCTTTGCCGAGAAGGATGAACTAGTTGCAGAAAAAGTAAGTTTTTAACAACACTTCCCCAGTCAACATTATCAAATAATCAATCTTCTTTTATCTTTTTTTTTATAATTAATCTTCTCTTTCAAATTATAATTAATTAAAGAAACATTTTTAAGGTTGCCCATGCTCTTGAGTCTGGCCTGAAGGTCATTGCTTGCATTGGTGAGACTCTAGAAGAAAGAGAGGCTGGAAAAACTGAGGAAGTAGTCTTCAGACAGACAAAAGCTCTCCTACCAGCAATTGGCAAAAACTGGGCTAATGTTGTACTTGCCTATGAGCCAGTCTGGGCCATTGGCACCGGCAAGACTGCCTCTCCTCAGCAGGTAAATAAAAGTTAATTACAATTATCCAAAAATATACATGTAATAATTATACAATTTCTTACTACAATTTTGTCATTTGACCTATTCAAAGTAAATAATTTTATGTTTCTTACTACAATTTTGTCATTTGACCTATTCAAAGTAAATAATTTTATGATTAAGTTTATTATTGAATCTGTATCAATGTGACTGACTATTAGTTGCATTATTGCGGCCATATCATTGAATGCACATTATTTATTAGTTCTGTTGTTGTCTACTATTAATTAGTGTACTATCCAATCACACTACATCTAGATTAAATAAAAATAACACTGATCTTAGTTTTGAGTAGATACTGAACTGGACCTGGACAAGCCTTGTGTTCGTTTTTGAGGGGCTGACTAAACAAAATACTTTTTTAGGGTTGACCAACTTTATTTGTTAACCATCTGCAGCAACATTATACAATATTCTATTCTAAAATGGAATATTTGTAGACTGTGTTGACACCTTTTATGTAAGTGCTTAACTGTCTTTTTATGTATGAGTCTTAATTATTTCATTTGTTTTGCAGGCACAAGACGTCCACGCGTCCCTGCGTACTTGGCTGTCAACAAATGCGTCAGCTGACGTAGCTGCGTCTGTGCGCATCCAGTACGGTGGCTCCGTCACTGCCGCCAACGCGAAGGAGCTGGCCGCCTGCCCCGACATTGACGGCTTCCTCGTCGGAGGGGCCAGCCTCAAGCCAGAGTTTATTGACATTGTCAATGCTACCAAGTAGAAACATGCTTGTTTTTTGCTTCCGCAGCGCGTATGCCATTAATTACCCGACTACGGCGAAGCAAAAAGGCGGGTTATGATTTTGTATGTATGTAAGTATGTACGTACAGTACAACTATTTTCTTAATGTCCCTCAGGAATCATCGCATTTCCGAATACAAACGAATGCTCATTTACCATTTCCATCAATTAATAGATTTATCATGTTTGATAATTTGAATTCAGAACTAAGTACTTTATTGTTGTTTGTTTTGATTTAGGGTCAGTTCACACCGAGACGCGACGCGACGCGCACTTTTTATGATCCGATACAATATCGAATTTATAAATTACACAATGAGGTACACGCGCTGCACAGCACCGCCCATCTCAGTATACTTAGACACGTGTCACGCTCGCACTGAAACCTTTTCGTGAAGAAAATAAGTTCGATAATTGATAAAAAGTGCGCGCATCTTTTATCCGTAAAATAAAAATGGCGTCTGACAGTTTTTGTATGGAAAAACTGTCAAAAATTCAAAATTAATTCGCAGGATAAGACTTATACTCGGTATAAAAGTTTGGTGAAATTCGCCCTTAGAGTATTAACGACTCTATACATATACTTCCAAGTCGATCGAGAGCGTCCGGTCTGTACAAAAGGGCAACTGATTGAAATCCTACGACTAAAGAAACACGAAGTTTGCCGACAGACGTTAAGAAAAAAACTGTACTGTATGTATGTATGTTCATCTGTTCCCTCATATCTTCTAAACTACTCATCACAATTTGACAAATGGTATCGTTGGAAGCGTCTTGATTGTCCGCTGGTTATAGGCTATGTGACGTCACATTAATCAAGTTGAATATGGCGCCCCCTAGAGGACATAAAGTCATGACGTAATTTATTTTTATTATTAGGCCATGTTGGGTATCAAATGAAAGGGCTTATTTAGTACATTTTCAAAATATTATAACCCGAAAAACGAAAAAGTTATAAAGTATAAACAAGACATCGCAGATAGAAAGATTAAAAATGCGGAGTCACACGTAACCTGGTTGATTTATGGCTTAACACGTGTGACTCCGGATTTTTTATTTGTCTGTCTGTGATGTATTGTTTATTACTTTTTATTTTATAATTTTGTTCTAAGCTTATTTATGATTAGGAAGAAATGTTATCAAAATCATGGACTTTAAGGATAAGTTTTATTTTATTTGCTTTTGCGAATGTTATTGAGATTCATCAGAAAACCTTCATTATTGTGAAACTTTTGAAATGAAATATTTATGAGTTGTTCTACATTTGTAAAAGTTTATTTTTCCATAAACAAATCAAACTTTATAATTCTTTAAATATATTTTATTCTATTCATGTGCTGCGTTTTAATCTAATCCCAATTATAATCCAAATAACTTGTCAAGAAAGTAAGCGTGTATCAAATAGCATAATAGTCCATTATATATACATGCTAACTGTCGCCCGCGACTTCATCTGCGATGCAAGGTCTAAGGTGCCACATGTCATCCAAATTCAGCCGTTTTATCGTGATAGCGTAACAAACAACTCACTTTCGCATTTAGCAACATTAATAATTACATTGATTTGTTATTTTGAGGTTGGTTCATGTTAAAAAAAGCTCATAAGACTACATGTGCTATACAGCTGTGTCGCTGAAGCTATTATGTGCCAACCCTTAACATTTCAGTTTGATCGAAAGCCAAGCCTGAACAACTGAACAGCCCACGGCTGTAATTATTGACAAGTAGGTGCAGCGCAGACGACACACTTTTTGTGCGATCTAGTCTGTGGCGCTTCAACTCCAACAAATGATTACAAAGCATGGAACAACGCGAATTGATTGTTTTTCGCACAAAAAGTGTATCGTCTGCGCTGCACCGTAAGAATATGGTTGACTTTGAAACTTACAGCTAGAGTAACTCAACTCGTATCTGAGACCGTGTTTTGGTACCTACTATGTACTAAAGTTAGTGTAATAATTAGAAAAGCTTCCGAAAGAGTTAATTATTACCATCACAATTAATGAATGCAAAGCTTTTTATATAAATTGCCACATTCCCATAAATACTGTACTTACAATCTAAACAGCACTGCTTTATTTAAACCCCTTTTTACACCTTTGGGCTGTAGGATGCCTAGGGCCTGATACCCACGTTTGACAATTTAGAATCACGAGCCTATTTATCTTACAGTTATGCAAAAGTCAACAGCGCTTATCTCGTGAAATAAAAATTATAACTATGAAAAATTCCTAGAGAGAATACCATCGTAACACCTTAAAATATCTATCTACACTATACAAGAGGAGAAAATTGCTTTTGAATCTTGCGTAGGTAAATTTACGGTATTTATGCTCGGACTGTACTGGGTGCGTGTGTGAGGGCCTTCTCAATCTGGCGAATTGCGAGCGTGTTTCCAGCGAGGCGATTGTTTAACGCTCTCGCTGCGAGTGTGTTTCCGTAACGAGAGCGATTATCGTGAGTGCACAAGAGAACGAGGCAAGCGAATGTACAATATTGTAAAGCTCTAAAAGTACACGTTGGGCGAGGCGCTATTATACATGCAAAAGGGCCCAGTATAAGTAGGCCGAGCGCGCTCGGCCAACGGGCTTGCCCAAGGTGTGCCTGAGGAGGCTCAATAAGGCGGTTAACACGTCGCGTAGCCGCAGCTAGCTTGCTTCGCACCCGCGATAGCACGTTCTCAAATCGCTTCCCTGGAAACACACTGGCAAATGGTCAGTGCGCTCTAAGGGTGAAGCTAAAGACTTTAAAACTACTGCAGGGATGTCTTCCAGATCTTGGGTGACTAGTTTATACCCTCATATTTAATTAATTAGAATCATCATGAAATCTCTTATATTCCAAACAATTATGTGGTGTTTTTAAAAAAGGCAAGGTTTTAAACATTGATTTGATATTTTCATTAGAACTCATAAAACAACATAAAAAATGTTGTTTTACCCAACATTTTGCAAGGTACTAGCAAGCGAAAGGATTGGTACAAAATATATATCAGGTATTCTTTTTTGCATTAAACCTATATCTTAGGTCTTTCACCAATCTACACACGATCAATCATAATATGATTTTTCGAACAAAAGAAGCAATGGATTAGCAAGCTAATACATTGCTTCTTTTGTTAGAAAACTTTGTCTGCTCAACAACGTGAATATAACGCAATGAATGTTGTTGAACTGTCAAAATGAAACAGTGATTGATCGTGTGTTACACAATTAGGTTGCTAGTACGTCTGCCAGGATTGCGGGTTAGTCCGAAAGGGATACCGGGACCCTGGCAACAGGCAACTGAAGGAACACGGGTGGGTTTTAGTCGGTAAAAGTCTGACACACCCTTCCGCTCCACCCAGAGCAGGAGAAGTCATTGGATGATTTACCACACTAAAAAAAAAAAAAAATGTGTCTAGTACGAGATCATAGAGATATAATTTAGTACTATATTATATCTCTATGTATACGAGATATTAAAATTCATAATTCTTAATTTTTGCAAACTACTGGTCCCAAGAAAGGCAGATGCTTGACAACAGGCTCTCCGTAAGAGAAGAGTGTCTTCACAGGCTGGAACCACGATGCCAGGAATGATAGCACCAGGAGCCAGAACATGATCTTACAAAACGAGTCCAGTACGTAAAGGCTGAAACAAAACAGAAACACTTTGAAACTACGAACTTACGAAGAGTAATAAAACAGTTACACTCAGGGCTGATTTTATCAAAGTCAGATATCTTTTATCCGTGGAATAAAATTGTCGTCTGACAGTTTTTGTATGGAAAAGCTGTCAAAAATTCAAAATTTATTCGCAGGATAAGACTTATACTCGGTATAAAAGTTTGGTGAAATTCGCCCTCAGTCTGATATACTACAGTCTGTTAGGCCTTTCAAAACATAGTGTATTACTATGTTTATTTTTTATTTTACACTACTTTCCGCCAGCGGCTTCGCCCGCATGATACCTATCTTTATAAATTGTAACTTATGTTAGCTACAATTCACTTAGGTCCGTATTACAGAACGTTCCTCAAGTCCAGTTTGATCTGCAATCAGTTGATCACTGTTTGAGTATAGAATCAGTACTTGAGCATCGGTCTTATTCCAGAACGGCAATCAATCTATACTCAGCTGAATCGAGACTCAAATCGAGCCTCAAGCAGAGATGTGTATTGTCTATGAATCAGCCTGTTTTCGTTTACGATTTATTATAATAACCGACTTTGATCCGATCTTCATTGGATTAGAAATATTAAAATACACCATAGAACCCCAGTTATTTAGGAAATCAGCGTTATTATTTCATTCCTGAATAGTAAAAGGCCCCATTTATTGAAGAAGTGAAGTATAGTAATTTTGTAAACAAAATTGTCAAGCTTAAAAGACTTGTATTTGTGGCCTTAAATAAGTAAATAAATGTCAGTATGTCAAAACATCAGTGTGAAAAACATTCGTTTGTTGTTTGACTATTTTAATTATTTGTTTAGCTGATTTTATTCACGGATCATCCCCACATTCATCCACATCTCATCACATTGGGAATCGATCGGTTAAACACTTTTAAAATACAAGGACGGAAGAAAAAATTTTGTACTTTGAAAAAAGTTCAACCTTTTAATAGAATTATCGTTAAATAAGTTATTCTTCAAATATATCGATTATGATTTTGATTGTAGGTACCTAATTTAAAACAATATCAACAGAACTCGACATTGCACTATTGGAACAGAAGAAATATTGACAATTTGACATGGCAATCTATGCTCAAGCGCGGTCTCGACCACACTTGGGTGATTACAGATTTGATCACTGCTTGGGTTCGATTGAGTAACTGAGTAGCGATTTAAAATAAAGCCAAACTCAGTTGAACTAAGATCAATGAAACTATGCTTGAGCAACGTTCTAAAATTAAAAGCGGACTTAAAACTAGTTTTAAACAGAGATCAATACTTGAGTTTCCTTCTGTAATACGGACCTTAGTGATAGAGGAGCATACGTAAATTGTAGCTTATGTTAGCTACAATTCACTTAGGGCGAATTTCACCAAACTTTTATACGGAATATAAGTCTTATCCTGCGAATAAATTTTGAATTTTTGACAGTTTTTCCATACGAAAACTGTCAGACGTCAATTTTATTCCACGGATAAAAGATATCTGACTTTGATGAAATCAGCCCTTAGTGATAGAGGAGCTCATGGCTAAGTAATAACAGCCCCATGGTTCGATTGATCAGGTTAAGCTACGCTTGCCGGGTTTGGTCCGTAGATGGACCATCTTTACAATCCGAGACTCCTCCGTGCCTCGGAAAGCGCATTAGGCCGTTGGTCTCGGCTGTCATCGTGGATCTTTGACAGTCGTTACGGGTCGTCAGAAGACCGAAAGTTTAACAACCAGTCTTACCAAGGGGTATCGTATTACCCAGTTATTGGGTCAGATAGGCAGTCGCTCCATGTTAAATACTGGTATTCAGATGCATCCGCTTAGACTGGAAGCCGACCCCAACATAGTTGGAAAAAGGCAAGGCACATAGATGTTACTCAGTGATAATGTAGCATTCTGCTGGTGAAAGTATTACCCTACTGTTTCGAGTATAACGCTTTAATACTTATACATAGGTTTACCCACGTTAATTAAAAACGCCACTTGCTTTCGGTTAAAGAAAATATTCTGCGGAGTGTGCCCACATACGTACGAGGATGAAATGGATGCCCCAAAAGATAGCACTTCCCTGGACTGCAGAAGATAGAATGAATAACTGACTTAATGGTAAAACAGTGCGGTTTAAACAATAATGCAATGACAATTTTTTTAAAGAGTAATGCTTTGATGGCTTGGTCATCTTGAGAGGATGAGTAAAAGGCGACAAGGCGGATGTGAGAGGAAACGCCAGTAGGGGACGCCCTAGAAGGATATAATCTGACCGTATTGGTGATGTTCTTTAAAAGGTCAGATGCGTATTACATGCAACCGGCGTGCGTGTATGTTCGATTCAAACTTAATGGCGGCTCGGAACATGAGGCGAGTCGCTGCGCAGTACCAATTTCGTGTGTCAGCGGGGGTGAGGGGTGGGGTACCTACTGCGCAGCGCGAAGCTAACTTCGAACTTTGAATCGAACTGTACCAGATGTATGAACGTAAACGAAGCAAAAGTAGTATGAAAGGATAGTAGCCAGGTAGCGTTCTGTAGTTTCTGTCTACCCGCATGGGAAGATATAATGATAAAACCAAGAGACATGGTACTTACAAATTGTGATAACTCCTATTCATAGTAGTTTTATTAGGATCTTCTTTAAAGCAGAAGACTCGGCCTCCTTCCACACAATCTTTCAAATACTCGTCCCGGTCCACATCGATAAGGTTTGTGTTAAAAATTTCTTGTTCTTCTGGACTCAACTTTTCTTTAACTGCATCATAGTTTGCACAGGGGAAGAACCAAGGTCGCATTGTGAAATATTGCAGCACTTCCAAGCCTTGGGATATTCTTTTTTGGATTCTTACCATACTGTGAAAGAGAATGGGAAGACTAGAAATGTTTCGTTCCATAAAAGATGTTAGGGTAGGTACCTACTATAGCACAAAACTGGTAGGTACCTACCTACCAAACAGTTTACGTTTGACCTTTGTAGTTAATGCAGCTCAGTCATGACCACAATATGAGGTGAGAAAAGTTATAGATATAATCTAGATTTTGTTATTTTTATGGTTTCTACAAGGCCTGACCTTGTATACTCACATTCTTTTCTGTCCTAGTAAAAACAGAAGTAAATCGATGAGATACGCAGGCACTAAGTGGTAGCAAATTCTCCGATACTCGTGCAGCAGTTGGTTGGTGGTGATGTCTCCGTTGGGGTACCACAGCGGCCATGACAGCGGGTACTGCCGGCCGTATGCCTTGCCGACTGCGAGCACGTCACCCCATGTTGTTGGCTTCTGATGGCCGTTATTCACGTTGTACACTGGCAGTGATTTTGGCCTGAAAGTAAATTAACTACGTTGAGAAAAAAAATAACGCTGTTTTTGCCGTCGCGCAGTTGTTTATTTAATTGATCATCGAAGTTTTCCACACTATGTGATCATTTAATTTAAAAAATTCAGCACTCTCCTTGTAAAACCGATTCCGATTCTAATTGATCATAATACACGATCAATCAGAATCGGAATCGGTTTAAAACAAATGTCGAATACAATGCTTAAAAGTTCGAAAAAAACATCTGCTCTTCTACTTATATAACACAATGAATGTTGTTGAACCGTCAAAATGAAACGGATAATAGTAATAGGTTACGAAAATAAGTTACTGGACACTCTTTTATGTTTACGGCTCGAATTGGTTGGCGAAATAGCTGCGTGTGATTTCAGGTTCGATTTCCACACGGAACAAATGATATAAATAACAGATCGGCCGTGATTCGATAGTTGGACGAGAACAAAACATAATTCAAGGACGCCTAACGTTTAGGTACATTTCCACACGGAACAAATGATATAAATAACAGATCGGCCGTGATTCGATAGTTGGACGAGAACAAAACATAATTCAAGGACGCCTAACGTTTAGGTACATTTCGTAACATGTGAGAGAAGAAAGATTATAACTCTCTGTCTCTTCTTTTTTTTAAGTTTCAATGCTGCCCGAATGTCATTGACTAGGTATGCCAATGGTAGCTGCCATGTGCCATCCTATTCCATATTTAATTAACGGAGGTTCTTCTTTTCATGCAACAAAGTTGCAAATAAGTCGGTGGCCCACCTAATGGTAGTTGGTAACTTCCCAGGTTTGTCTGAATAAGTACCTACTAGTTTGCGAACACCTTGGCGATACGTTGGTATAGGTACCTGAGTTTTCTGACAACATGTAATTTCATCGATATCGGTACCACTAGCAAACTATCGAACAGTGTCATTGAATAAAATACGATTGTATTATTCTACTTCGCGTTGTCTGAAAGTACATGATGATTTTCTGAAATAAATTGTGCTAGGTTCTACATACTAGACTACTTACTTTTCAGTCCTACTTCCTTCAAGCATTCCTATAGCAATAATGGCATTGATTGCGGTATCCACTGGGGTGACCTGTGCTACGAACGAACCATTACACAACATGGTCCTGATGACCCCTTTGCCTGCCCCCAGCATGACGCCAACTGGCCCGTTCAAGTTGTCCACCCAGCCAGGCATAGGTTCTTTAACTGCTGGACTCACTGGAATGTACAATAAGTACATAATGTAATAATTCATAACTCTGATCCATCAAGCAATGTCGGTTTTTATGTGAAGAAACATTACCCTCTGTTACGGAAAATGTGGCTATATTTTTAATACCTTCCTAATTAATACCTTGGTAAGTAGGTAGGTAATAATTAGCCCTCAAACTTTGAAGACTTGCTATGCCAGTTGCGATATTAGAAACAGGTAAGGTCTAATCAGTCTAATAAATAATACCACCATTTAATTGCCTACCGCAGGTTAAACGTCTCTTTTCATACAGAGAAGGCACGTTACATGTTGATGATGACGATGTTTTTCTAAGCTGTAAGTCATGTTAAAATGAGGTAAATAAGTAGGTATATAATCTAGACATCTGTATACATACATTTTTATATACAAATAAATATTTAAGTGTCTGTTTGTAATGTCAAAATAACAGCTTTTTACTAAATATGTATAAGAAAGCATTTTAATAAAAATGTTCTTTACGTACACACTTATAATAAAAAAAAACTATTTTTATTAATTTGGTCTGTCTGTCTGATCCGGTTAATCTCCTAAACGGCTGGACCGCGTTTTGATGGGAGTTTCACAGGCAGATAGCTGATGTTATGAGGAGTAACTTAGGCTACGTTTATTTGAAAGAAATAATTAAGGGCTCACGCGGGCGAAGCTGCGAGCAGCAGCTAGTAAAATCTAATCTTTATCCGTCTATTTATTATCCCTACTTTCTTTATCTTTTACAGTTTCTGAATTAAACTTTCCTTGGGCCGATTACCTATTTTCTTTGAAGTTAACAATACGTTGTCGGTTTTAAAATCCCTGCACGTAGGTAGTAAATAGGACTGACACAATACATGAGTGATTGTTTAAAGATCGATATAGCTGGAGAATAAATAATTTAGCAGTAATGGCAGTAGGTCAGTAATGTATCGTACGCGATTCATCAGTTCATGTAATGTGTCATTCCTGATGCATAATTATGCCGATCAAATTCTTAAAAGTAATAATTATTGTCTGAACTGTTAACAAGACTCCTACATATTGTATGTGATGTGAACTTTAGTGTTTAGTTCAGTGTCTGCAGTTGATGTTATTTGGTGGACAAGTCGCTGATCTTTTAAGGTAGCGTCTATTGCGTATCTAAATACCTGCCTCTACTTTTTTTTGGGACTCAGTCGATGTTTGTTAAACTATCTTATGCAAACACATAGTGGTGACATGTGGTTTCCGTGGGGAAATCCTCATGGATGTTATGTCGGACTCCTACCGACTAAAACCCCACTGTTCCTACTTTTACCATGAGTCGAGGGCCCGGGATACTTGTAACGCGCCGCACCCCCGACTGGTATCAGCCCGCCTTGCCTAGCGGGCCTCATCACAAAGTGCGGCCGATCCCACGACCGCACGTCCTCCTATAAAAGCACGCATGATGTTTTGCGTGCCACCTCTTTGGATCTGACTGTTCGGGCGACGACACAGCCCCCAATTTCGCCGCCCGCAGGCCCCTTGTACCTAACGATCTCCGTGGGGTGGCTGAAATCAGCTGGACGATTGTGGCCGAGGAACGAGGTTAATGGGGTGCATTTGGAGAGGTAAATGTCCAGCAGTATAGCCTGCTGTACTCATAGGGATGATAATGATAATAAAGGGAGGAAAATATTACCGATGCTGGGACGTGCTATGACAACAGGCAACTCTTGGTGTGCCTGTTCAACAAGATTTTCGGCGAGGCGTTTCGAAAACGTGTAACAGTTGGGGTGTGGACCAAGCAGTGATGGCGTCAACAAGGCCAGCTGTTTGTCGTCCAGCCACTGAATCAGGTTTATCACGTTTTCTGGCATCACCGGCGGGGCGTGACACTGAGGACATAATATAGACAACTAAATTATTTGAATAGTGGAATTCCTTTTTCCACAAATATTACCTTACTCGTAGAGGTAGAATGACACGTGATCTGGACACCTTGCATTTCATTTGGCATGCACACCATAATATCTGAACTTCTTTTGTAAAAACTTTCACACCACTGTAGCCGTAGCTCCGTAGCGCCGCGTAGCGTGGCGTAGCTAGATAGCAAAAAAAATGCTTACCTAATTTCAGTTTGACTTTGCTTATTTCCAATAACCATAACCAAGTTTTATTTTTTTGAAGGGTATAGAGTAGACCTTGGAAAAACGTGAAGTCAGGTCTACCATTTTTCCGATTGCTACGCGGTGCTATGGCGCAGCTACGGCACAATAGTTTTCGGAAACTAAATGTAGGTAGACATTTTGCGTGCACATCGAGTAAGTGCACATTCTCTAGTAACCGTAGGATGTTATTACAGTGGGTAATAGTAACAGTTATGCAGAATAAACAATAATAAAAAAGTCTTACCCTCTCATCCAACACTTCGTAATCAGGGTAACAGAAAGCCGTTGACAAGTGCACGAAGACAACGATTTTCTTGAACTTCTTCGCCATGTCTAATGCTCTCTGAGTGCCAACAGTGTTCATACTGACATTATCCTTCAAAGGAGCCTCCAACCTCAAGGTAGCGGCGAAATGGAAGACAATCGACACTTCATTCGATAGCATATCTATAACCGATTCTGAGAGTCCTAATTGGTCGAACAGAACATCACCTTGCAATGGTTTCATTTTCTTTAAGGCGCTAGGATTTTCGGTTCTTAAGCGATCGAAGAGCTGTAAGACAAAATATAGACAGTTCAAAAACCATTTCGTAAAAAAAGGAATGGTACCTACCGTAGCCGACGGCAACTGCAGGCGACGTCGACGTGTCGCCATGACATGACTGGGTTTCTAATTCTATGAAACCGACGTATTGCTGGCTACGGAAGATATTTCAAAGAAATTCATAGAAACCTGTAGTGTCGCGGCGACACATCGCCTGCAGTTGCCGCCTGCGGTCATTTACGGAATTGTACCCTCATTCTTTAGCAATTCATTTTTATTTATAGTGAAATAGAAGTATCTATCAAGTTCACTATAAATAAAAATGAATTGCTGTTCGTTGGTAATATAGTCGGTATTATTTGAGGCTGAAGTGATAATTATTAATTTGGGTAGGTATTTTTTGTTTTTAAATACTCGTAATAGGCCGGGTAAGGTTTGAAGGGAAAGAAAATTTGGAAGTTTCTCCGAAAATTGTAAAAATGGGAAAAACTGAAAGTCTTTTTTTCTATGGAATTGTTGTATGAACTATTGTTTTGTAAGGACAACGTCTGTCGGGTCCGCATACGGCGCACAGTGTTGCCGGTTCATAGTAAGACACGGACAAAATGATGTGAAATTACTACCTATCATCAGTATCTATTGTATAGAAAATATATGTATTTAATAGAATAACTAATAATTTCCTATGCACTAGCTGTGTATTGTTTCATCCGAATCCTCTAATAGAATAACAGCAGTATAGGATCGATTCATGCACAAATGTTTATAGTTACGGTTTTTATTTATGTATTCTTTTTTATTGTTTTATTTATTTTTATTTTTATGTTTTAGTCAGTGATCGGATAATCGGATGCATATTTATGAAGCGGCTTCTTAAAACATATTTAAAAATATATAAATCCCGAGATTCCAGTAAATTCGGGAATGCGAAACTAGTCTGTAACATGATGAGGAAACGTCGTCTTTAGCATCTAGCATATATTAAAAAAAAACAGGGGGATTACATAATTATTAATATGTATTTACTTGAAGTTAATTTTCAGCTCCCCATCAATTTATGACTATGTTGAGTGTAAGAGGAATTTATGACTATGTTGAGTGTCAGAGACGAATGTCTTAAAATGAACATTGTTTATTCCGAAATCCCGGGATTTTTTCGATACAAAAGTGCATTCTATCATATTAGCCAACACCTTAAACTAAAATATTCCTACACCCGATTTGATTCTATAGTAAAAAAAACTAAATTTATCGATTCCCAATACCCGGGATTTTTTCGATACAAAAGTGCATTCCATAATAGCCAACACCTACACTTTAGGTAAATATGCATATGTATTATCCGATTACTGGTTATAATCCCCTAGTGGGATTTATATATTGTGTCTGTAGGCGTGTCCGTGGCATCTCACCGGGCCCTATCAGAATACCAGCGCTGCGGTATTTATTTTTTTAAATATCGCAGCATTATGCTGAGGTAAGGAGCCTTTTTGGCCTCGCACAGGTCGTCTAAGTATTTTGTTAGTTTTAATTGTTCTTTTATTTTAATTTAGTACTTACTTTATATTACTGCTTGTTTTTCCTGTGCGTGTCCCAAATAAAATATTTTTCTTTCTTTCCTATCTTTAAGATATGTATATAATATTAGTAAAATTAATAAAAAAGTTAAGAAAAAAAAAAAGAAAATTACAAAATTCAGACGATTCAATTACCTATATGATAAGTTTCTTGCAAATTCTAGCCCATTTGACTCGGATTCTTTACAGGATCTTGAACTAACAAGTCCGTAAGGTCGCGACGAGTAAATTAAAACCACGCGTCCTACAAGAAACAATTAATAAGTAATAACTACCGAGGTAGCATGTTGTAGCAAGGTTTGTTATTACAATTTAATAATATAAAACCCAGAGATTATTTGTGTTAACAAATTGTTATAGCAAGTTACGGAAAACACTTGTGAATTTTTATTTTAGTCGTATTTTTGGTCGTTAATTTGAACTGTCTCTGATCTATACCTAAACATACATTATGTTTATATCTCAAGAACATTAATATCATATCTAAAAGACAATGCCTAGAACTTCAGGATCCATTTTGTTGATTATGCATTATGCAACTAACAATAAATATCAAAACTGTATTTGATTGAATTACGTTGAGTTTTCGCTTCTTCGCAAGACGCCGCGGCGTCTTGCTCAACGTCGCTTGGTATGCAATATTTGCTACGGGAATGTTTTGAGGTGGTCCCTTGAAACGCTCATTGGTTGCGGCTTAAAACATGGGAAGTTTACGCTGAAGCTTCGTGCAAACTGGCGCGATATCGCTGGCGCGACACGCAGCGCAGCCCTTTTCGCGCCCGCGATATCGCGCCTGTTTGTGGGCGCCTTGACGCGAGAGATAAGGCCATATAGGTACTTCTACGGACACATACGTTTCCTAAGTGGATTTAAGTCTAACCTTCAATCGTTGCATATCTTCAATTCTTTGCCCAACAGACTTTCCTTTCTTGGGCCTCATGAGTATATAGATGTTGCCGACGTCGGGGATAGAGTAGAGTACTTTCTCTATCAGCACTTTACCCATAAACCCGGTACCGCCTGTCACCAGGATGTTCCGCCCCCTGTAGAAATCACGGATCGAAGGGGACGACATTTCTGGAAAAAAGATATTGAATTCTCGGTTAGTGGCTATGGCTATAGAAAGGTGAGGCCTAAGGTGTGACCTACGCCTAGTTTTAGAAATAGAAACTGCTAGGCATTTATTCACTGTACCTACTTTATAATGACATAATAGGCTAGACACGGGTCGGTTAGTAACTAAAACTGTCAATCCGTGCAGAGAAGATGTATAAGAATAAATATATCTATTTCTCAGACCAAATAAAAAATCTTGAATATCTTTATCGCCATATTATGCGAACTACGCATCACACTGACGTCACGCAAAATCATGCATCGCGTAACAGAGTCTACAGCGCTACTAGCAAATATACAGGGTTATTGGTAAAACACCAACAACCTCTTAAGGAGTCATTGTACTCATCATTATGAACAACTTTTACTAAGGGAACCAATAAGAAATCGCGAAAAAAAAATCAGCTGTTCCGTAAATAACAATGGCAGGTCTCCATACTAAGAATTGTCTGGGATCAAATTGAAGCGTCCCGTAATGAAAAATATATTAAAAGATTTGGCATTAGCTCCAGAATCTATAAATGAGACTATTTTCATTTGGGCAAGCCGGAAAAAAAAGATTTCTATGTTTGAATTTTTAGGTTATGAATGAACGTAAAACAACGTCGAACGTCAACATCTATAAAACATAGCAGATTGAAATTAAATCATAAAGAAATGGATAATGTGGTGTGGTCTAAGTGAGTTTTCTCATTTTATCCATAAGAGTATTTATGGATAAAATGAGAAAAACCCAAATCAATTCTAACCCTCGGTGTAGAGTAGTAGGTACTCAATTGTATGTTTACAGAAGCAGGGCGCGACTTTAAAAAAAATGCACCAAACTAAGGTTATAGTGTGTGCGCAGCAGCCTACAGTGCGCCGGCCAACTAAACAACTACCTACGGCAATTAAAACTAAGCCCGTTCTGCCAGGAATATTATTTTCAATTAAAATATGTGTACAGTCACGGACTTTAATTGTCGAGCCACCTTCAAACTTTTCAATTTTGCAGTTTGATACATTCACAAGATTACACGATTAAACACGAACTCAAATCGCATGCTCGTAAAAAAGATGACAAATAAAATACATTTAATCGGAAACAAGTCTCATCCATAGAGGTTGACTAATAAGTTCTAAAAATAAATACAACGTTGCATTAAAGTTTATCAAATCTATTTGATACCGACCTCCTTTGAATCATAGCTCATTAACTCGATAATTCTTAAAACTTAACTGAAGACAGTTGAAGTAACGATGTCAGAGACGTTACTTTCGAACTTGTCGAAATGACTTATACTATTTATCCGTACGCTAACGTTACTATCGCAAATGTAACCTAGCAACGATAAACAATCGTTGCTAGGTTACTGTTGCTAGACCTGCAATTGGTTGACTCTGCTGTCAAGTTTGTAGTTCTGGCTCTCAGGTTAGCCAACCGGTAATGATATGAAATATAATTTTCTTCTTCTAATACGAAGACATGACTTTGCGTGTCGGGAACCGAATAAACCCGATTTGCATTACATGGCTAAAATACGAACAGTGCAAGGTGGCTCATCAATTAAAGTTCGTAATTAAAGTACATAATATTGTTTGCGTGATAAATGTCGGAACTTTATTTTCCGACCTCCTCTAAAGTTATAATCATTTTGATTGATAATTTTTCCCCTATTCACCTCTATTCTGTATCCGCCTTGGAAACGTACATGCTCGTCGTAATAAGAACGAGCTTGTCTTATTTTGTCGCTATATTACAATGTTGGAAAACATGAAATATTATTTTGGTCAGCACACATTATGTCAGCACGCAAAAGCAATATCGGAGCCCTAAGGGCACGCACTAGTCACACAGGGCAGTACCTATCAATCAGTTCATAAACAGTCCAGGTCGGGTAAAATAAAGGGAAAGCCAAATTTTGATCCATTATTAATTGGATTCATTATAGACGAAAGAATAGAGCATTTCAATAATTATGTTAAAAACAAAACCTACAACTCTACATGGGTCGATTGATCGGTCGATTATATCGATCATTCGTTTAATTATTGATACAGACAAATTGCATTCATACTATTTGTACTCACACCACTATTTTAATGGTAATATTTCGAATGTACCTAATTCGAACATCATTTGATAAGCTTTTAAAAACATTCAATAACCCCGGCTTTTACGAGAAGGAGTGAATAACAGAAAAATTGTAGAAAATTAATTTTTGATTCATATAAACGAAATCTATGGACACCAAAAAAAAGTCCAGAACAAATTCTGCCAATGTTCTTTTGACGAGTTATGCGAACATACTTAAATGTAGTACGGAACAGCTGTTTTTTTTTCGCGATTTCATATTGTTCCCATAGTAAAAGTTGTTCATAATGATGAGTACAATGACTCCTTGAGAGGTTGTTGGTGTTTTACCAATAACCCTGTATATACGTCCTGGCATCAATTGTCGGGAACTTGCCCACCAGACACAACACCCGTCTGGTCGCAGGATCCTCCCGTTTCTATGGAGGATGAGTGAGCTTTACTTTACTTTGTTCCTCATAGTACCTATGTATTAATAGCTAAATGGTACGGTAGGGTTCTTTATTTTAATTACACGGAAGGATAGAGCTAACCCATCAAACAACCCGTTTTGATTGTTCGGAATGTACCTAACGGTTCAGCCGTCACAATTTGTGCATGGCTGGCATTTTCGAGTTCTTATCAAGGCTATTTCAACCAAACATTATGTAAAAGCTGCCATCTCGTACGCATTTTTTCTTGGTGAAATCATAGTTCTTAGAAATTCGCTATAGACACTAAGTTATTCCGGAACTTTTACTTTTTAAAAGACTAGATAGTTCAGTTCATAATACTTATTACCCGACTGACCCTGACCCAGAAATATGTAATGTTTTTTGAGAGTATGTATGTATGTATGTTTGTTTGTATGTAGGTGTCGGGCCATAGGTGTCGTTAGGTTCGTCTTAATTGTGGGAGTGACATAGGCTATATTTTTTTATATATTTCATCTGCAAATACAAAAAACGGAGGGGAAGCGTTTTTTTTAAATACATTACGAAAATATTGGCATCAAATAAAAGCTAGAAGATTTAGCAGTCGGGTTTTACGTTAAAAAAAAAAAAAAAGTTCCCTTTGTTTTCGTAACTTGTCGAAGCAATTAAGCAATATCGTTGAGTATGAAGGTTAAGTTCTCTGGGGGTACTTTTGTGTAGTAGCATAAAACTCAATTTATGTGTGTATTGTGTGCAGTCAAGAACATCTACGCATAAATTACTTATCTTTACATCTCGTGGGATTGCCTAATATTGCGTAATTACTGTTTTAAACATGATAGTTGATAGTAAACCGTGTCGAAACTATTTTATAAGTAAATACTATTTGTTTAAATGCAAACAAATTCTCAAACATGATGTTCAAGTGTGACAATGAATGGTAGGATTTGCCTGATACCTAATTTATTAGTCGACTAATTTTACAACCTTCGGTTTTACATTGCAGGTAATGCCTTGGAGAGGTCACATTGTAGAATATATAACACTAATACATTGTAGATTATAGTAGGCCACTTGGACATACTAGGCCTCGCGAATCGTTCATATCAACAAGGTGAACTTTTATAACCCGCCTAAATAATTAGTTGTCCACCTTGTGGTTGTGTAGCCTTGAGTTAAAATACTTAACGCTTGTAGTAATATAAATCATGCATGACTAAGTATAAGTATTATTATTGTGCTAATATTTGACGACACAAGCCGCAAATCTGTTAAATTGTAGTTAGAGATAGGTTTGCGCTATAAAACCAAATCGGGTGCTGTGGGCTTAGTGCCAAACCTGAAGCCATTGTGGATTATAGTCAGACCTTTTTTTTTTTGAGGTTGGTAAATCATCAAGTGACTTCTCCCGCCCTGGGCGGAGCGGGGCGGCGCGGCGTGTCAGACTTTTACTGACTAAAACCCACCCGTGTGCCTTAGTATAGTCAGCCCTAGGCCATATTTTGAGGTTATCTGAGGCTCTAGCGCTCTGAAACGCCACGTGGGTAGATAAACAAAACGAGTCTTATTCCCGAGACCGTCCCAGAAGGCGGAAGAGGGAAGCCGGTATACCTTTTTTAGTCTCTAAAATCCGTAATTTTCGTTGTTAATGGTATTTATGAGGCAAATAGCTGAAGAAGAAAGTCTAATCATGCTTGCATCGTCTTGTGTGATTTGTCCGAACATAATGCACGAGACAACACTAATGATTGCGGTGGATGGGGACAATCAGATAAATTTCAACAAGCTTGATAGTTAGGTATACCTAATATACAGTATGTTAAATAACAAAGGGCGTTCCCGTTAACCCGCAATAGTGTACACACGGCTACACATCAAGCTATACATTTCCAGTTTACACTGATCTCGCATTGTATAGAATTTCCTTACATGCGAGGTCAGCTTATGCTGGAAATGTATACCTTGATGTGTAGCCGTGTGTACCAATCGTCCATAAAAGCTAATAAAAATATTACCACTCAAAAAGAAAACATTAAAAACAAATATTAGTAGTGAAATATTCACAAAACTATTAAATTGATACGTAATAGAAACACCCTGTACACACGTGTGTGACAATTATTCAATAATTTTTTATAGCATGTTTACACTCTTTACTATTCGTTAGTGTATAATTCTTAATATAAGGCTCTGCCAATCTATTCATTAAAAAAATACTTTCTAATGCAAAACAACCTGTTTGTTTGTGATACACCCGCCAGGCCAGCCATTGACCTCGCATAACGTTCACATTTCTGTCTAGTCTAGTTCCGTAATCATAACGTAATCTATAATCTCTCGAAATTGAGGTTTCCACTTTAAGGTTACACAGTCGTGCAGTAAACAAATATAATATTCCAGACCCACCGAAGCTATAATTAGGAAAGGATTTAAATGCTTCTAATTATAAAGCTGATGTAAAGGCGTGACCCGCACTTTTAACCCAACAGTGTGCGGCTGACTGTTTGCCTTGAGTTAAAGCGAACAAATTTTTATTCTTAGCCCTTCAGGAAACATCTAGCAAAATCGATTTTTCCTAGCGGTGCTGATGATAAGTGAAGTCAAAGATTTTTTTTTTTCATGAAATCTTTCACAATTAAACGCCTTACTAATAAACGGTGTACCTATAGCGCCTGTATAGTTACACAACGTTTTGTCTTCTTCTTTCAAAAGTAATTTGACTTTTGAAAAAAGAAGACATAGCGTTGTGTAACTATACAGGCGCTATACAACGTTTATTAGTAAGGCGGTTAGTATTTAAATGTAGTAGGTATCTATGTCAGACGCAACTACCTCGATATAATCTGAACGCAACGCAACAAAATGGCTAAATAAATACTTAATTTGGAGAAATTCGGTGTGTTTTGTTTTCTTTTTTCAACTCTTTAGTCAACATGAATATTTTTGAAAGCAAAAATAAATGTTACCTAATTACCGACGTTATGTCTAGATAAACACATAATATTAGAAAAAAAAAATGCATAGCGAGTGACAAGGTTAGTCTTTTGGGTTCCGCAGAACTGTTCACAATTATTGGTCTCGAAGAAACTTTAACCTGTGATAATTACAATAATTTGCCCACATTTCCCGAAGAAACATCGATAAGTAGTATGGACTGACGCTGCTTCTGGTAGTGCCGGTAAAAGTGAACTTCATAAAGCCACAAACGGTAGCAAATGGGTAGCACTATTCAGAAAACTAAGAGAAGGAGTTACGATCAATAATAGAACATTGTATCCGCGCGTTTGGTCTATTTTAGCTACTTCCACAGCATTATTGTCTTATGGAATTTTATTGTGGGGCTGCTCTGTGAGCTGCTGACGTTGAATCCATTATTATTTAATAAAAGAGTTTTATTTGACTAGGTACGTCACCGCTAATCTCTCAGGGAACTATGTTGACGGTACCTTGCCAAATCATTTATGAAAATAATTATAGGTTATGATAAGATAAGATAAGATGTCGATCTATGTAAGAAAAAATCTATATTTTTTTAATAAAATAAGTGATAGACAATCAACCATTTTTCAGATTTTTGTGTGTTACAACAAAATACCTTGTGATATATTGCAATTAAATCAATGAACATTTAAAACTCATATTAAAAGTATACTTTGAAAAAATCAAGACTGCCCTCATGCTCTGCCAAAAAACGCACTAAAAAGTAAGTAGGTAAATAAAAAACAAGTTGTATTGGTTAATCTATAGGTATAAATGTCGTAGCCATCTGGTTAAATTAGCCAGCTAATTGGACGCCTAGGCCGTTCATTATACCTACGCCGCACAGTGTGAAATATGTCGTATCTAGCGTCACTTTATTCAATCCGTCATATTTATTTTTGTATCTCGTAGCATTAAACTGAAACTTTTTTTGGACATACAGAAGGGAGTCAGGTAAGCACTTCTTTATAAAAAAATCGGTAAAGGTTTTTTTTTTATTAAAAAAAACACTTCTTATTTTTTATTTTCTACCGTGAATAAGCAACATAAATAATAGTATATTATGCAATTAGTGAATAAAGGACGGATTTAAAGCGAGGGCCATAGGTGAATCACGAGCAAGTGAAGGATTCTAAAGACTGAATCACGACCGTAGGGAGTGATTCATGATGATTGAATCACGACCGTAGGGAGTGATTCAAGTGTTAGAATCCTGAACGATGCGAGCGAATCATGGCCCTCGATATAAATCCGTTTTATTCAAGAGTTGCATACTATACTTTATACCATGACTATACTACTATACTTTATACTTTAGAAAAAGAACAAGCAACTTCGAGTATGTTGTTATGTCAATGTTATGCCTTATTTTTATAGTAACTACACCGTAGCATAGAATACTTACTCCATAATGTCGATGACTTCTTTTTCTTTTGACAACTATTAAAATAAGTTAGGAAAAAAGACTGAAAATGTGCCAGAAGCTTGATTTTCATTTTTCCATTGCAAAACTCATCGTAGGCTTTGATGTAAGCCAGCTGTGATTGTTAGGTAGCAATTTTTCTACTATATCGGCCGCCCTCTCTTTCATAAACTCAGGTATTAACACATCTTCTTCGTCACTTGAAAACATTTTCAATCCATTTATTGTAACCCTAAACTTTTTGTTCGTACAACTTACAATATTTAAAATAGCGCCAATTTACTAATGACAGCAAAGAACACAAAACAGTTTTTATTCTAATGCTAAACTACTGTTCTAAAATCAAATCAAATCGGAGTTTGTATAGCATTCAGATGGAGTTCGAATATACCTATATTGGTGTTCTAAATTCAAACACCAAAACAGTGAGTGCTTTTTATTCACTGTTTTCAGTGAATAAAATAAGCTTTTTAGAGGGGGAATGGTATAAATATATTAATGGATTGATATTAATGGAGAATTATTGGAAAAAGTTTTTTTGATACTATCATCATCATAATCATCAATCTCAATATTTGAATCCGAGTCATTTACATTTTCGCTAAAATCTTCTTATTCATCCGAATTCTCTAGTCTGGCTATTATCTAACATATTATTTTCCCTCATTATAAAGTCTAAGATGCTTTAATATCGGTCCGTCCTGCGAAACTTTTGGAAAATATTTAGAACACGAGTCAGGGAACAAGAAAAAAAATGTTTTTTCTCTCGTATACATGCGGATATATTTTCTAATGTCTTAATATATGCGTGATTAATATACAAAACAAAATAAAAAGAAACCTGTATATGTAATAGGTACATAATTATGTAACTTTCAAACTCACCTTCTAAGATAACTAAAACACTGTAGGTATTAATACGTTCTGCGTTGTGCGTTTTTGTATGTATAACCAAAATTTTACCCGTGAGACTCCTCTAATCAATCAAAGAAATAAAGGTGAATAAACTCAATGTCAATTTCTCGATGTTATAGTATGAAAAATATCGACACCTACTCGCAAATTATTATCAAATTATACAGTTAAATTTATCTATGTCGTGTAAAAATATTGTATCGTTGAATATTGATTGTTCGAATAAAGTGACGCTAGATGCGGGTTATTTTACACTGTGCTCCGGCATCCAAATGGATGCCCGAAGGACCTACTAGTAGGTACTCGGATGCAGAACCTTCGAAGAAAGAGATTAAATAGAATTTTTATTTGGATTGACACCAATTTACATAATTCACGACTTTGTGTTGGCAAAACTCATGCATGTTAATTTATTTTTTGTTTATAAACCGTGACATCTATGTCATTTTTTTAGTTGCGGAATGTAAGTAATATTAGGTCCCCACTTATGAAATTGGTGTTTTGTATGGGGAATTTTAAAGAAGTTGCATTTTTCATACTAACGTTTTCTTAATTTTTATAACAACCATGACTATTTCAAAGTTGCGCGATTTCAAAAGTCCCATAGAAAAAGTTGTTCAAAATGATCAGTACAATTACCCCTTTTCGGGTTTAGCATAAACAAAAAATAATGTTGTATTCCATATTTTGAACCGAGAGCTATGAATTTACCAGTTCTTTCTATAGAAAAATATCCTAGATAGGTACCACATCGATGATTTGATGATACCTATACAAGTATACAGTATGCAAGGGTAAACACCGTTGTCACTCAAACCATGGGTAGACTTAAATATAAAAATAAATGACCCAGTAATAACAAAAAAAAACCTTATTTTCATTAAAAGATTTTAAAAAGTAAATATCCATCACTGTCCCGATACTCATGGATACACGTTCGAGAGAGCTGCGAAACAGCTGACGGCCGGTCATATAACGTCCCGCGCGCCCCGCCCGCCCCCGCCGACCGCCGGCCGCGGCCAGTCGTTTCCCTTGCGTGTAGGGTGAAATATTCTTGTGGAAATAGGTAGATTTTCTTAAAAAAAATAGTTGTATTTTTCTATTGATTTTACGTTTTATAAATGAAACCAAACCACTGGTTTTAAGGATAACGGTGCTTACACTAGCACCCTGTATACTTAAGTGTAAAATTGTGAAAACATTATCTCTATAGGTACTTAAGTAGGCACTAAATACTACTTCAAATAATACCTTGAGCATCAAAATATAAACTAAGGAGATTATAGTTAATCACGTAGATTCAACCACAAAATTATGTCTGGCTTATGGCTGTTGGATCTATTTAGAACGCCTAGCATATTGGTCTACCGCAAGATAGTTAGGATTGCTATACTGAGGCTACGAAAAGTAGTTTTGCTGGACCAACTACACGTACGCACGTACGTACATTAATGTCTAAAATTAGTATAATTTTTTAAGCTAGAATCAGCCTATGAGATGTTAGGAAATACTGTTAAGATCAATGGTGATCTTTTATGTAAAATATTATAATTATATAGAGGCCGTTGACTGTGACTGTGATGACACGGCGAATATGGAGATATACCAACCACAATAATTCTTACGAAATGGTTGATTTTAATGAGTAGGTAGACAATAATTAACTAGTTATAGGAAAAGCTTGAGAGGGACATTCAAGGGTCAAAGAAGATTCAGATAATATAAATTCTAAATACAACTTGGAAAAAGATAACAACATACATGGTAGGTTTAGGTAGATCGGAAGTCAAAGAATGGACATCTAAGGAAAAAACATACATATCTGTTAAACAAAACATTTACCTAAACTGACCGATTTTTATGGCAACATTTTCATTTTTTGGTAACATATTGCGCAATTGAAATAACAACACTGAGTTTTAGTGAAATTGACAGGACTTAGGTTCAAAATAAGAGAGTAACTAAACTACATGATATTTACAAACTTTTTGTGGAACAGAAAATATGCCAAGTTACCCCTATAAATCACCCATTTTCCATTTGCGTAAATAATATTTTTGTATTTTTGGTAGGTACATTGTGGGAAATAAACTGTCGTATTATACACATAAACCTTCCGGAATAAATTCTATAAACGATGATGAAAACCTCATCAAAATATGTTGCGTTTAGAAGAACAACGCGGACATGTAGACAAACACAAAAGGCGACTTTAATTTATAATTTGTACTACCTCTAGATAATAAGTTTCACTCAAAGTGACGGAAATTAAATACTTAGAATAATGAATAAATTTCCTATTTCGATAGGCAAAAATTTAATGGCAAATGGCAATCTATGAATCTAAATCAAATACTTTTCACGCAGCTGCTCTTTAACCGTACCTACCTGTATGTAATAGGCATACATACCAGCACTTTTATTTTATAATACTGCTGATAACTGCTGTTGGTGTATCAAATCAAAACCCGACTAGTATTGGTACGTTTACCCTATGTGTCTTCGTTATGTATTACGCTCCTCATACCTATAGGTAAACATTTAATACTTACTTGTGTTTACTTCCTTTTATAAACAAAATAAGAGTTAACTAACCTTTAAAGAGAATTCAAGGTTTTAAAGTTTCCTTCTTTACCTTAAAGTTTTAGGCCTGAATTCCTCTTACGCTGATGTCGGTCGCGTACGCTTAGCAACGTAGTAGGTACGCACGGCTACACATAAAGCTATACATTTCCAGTATAAGCTGACCTCGCAATGTACGGAAATCTTATACAATGCTATATCAGCATAAACTGGAAATGTATAGCTTGATGTGTAGCCGTGTGTACGCGCCGCGCACGTCAGCGCGCAGTATCACTTCACTACATATTATAAAACAAAGTGCTCCGCCGCGCCGCGTCAGTCTGTGTTTCTGTTCGCGATAAACTCAAAAAATACGTGTATTCCCGTTCGTCCCACTGGCGTCGTCCCACTGGTGAGAGAACGGGAATTTAATAAATTATATTAAATTTAGTCCCGCTCGTCCCACTGACTTTCTCAGTGGGACGAACGGGAATGATTTAGTAATTTTATTTTTATTCCCGTTGATCCCACTGAACAATTTGAGTCTGGTTGTTGTTCAATTATACATTTATTTATCCTAACTAATACTATAAATACGAAAGTGAGTTTATTTATTTAAATACTGCACCGATTTTCATGCTGTTTTCATCAATGGATAGAGTGGTTCTCGGGGAAGGTTTCAGTATAATATTAATAACCGACATCCACGCGGGCGAAGCCGCGGGCATCAGCTAGTGGTGTTATATAATATGTAGGTAGAACACAATGTATATACCTACGCACGCACGACGGACTTAAGGCTGATTTTAGAGTCACGCTCACGCTGAGCGTCGCTGAGCGTCGGCGCTGACGGCCCAATATGTATGATTATCGCACGGCACGGCCGTCAGCGCTGAGCAGGATGATGATCATACATATTGGGCCGTCAGCGCCGACGCTCAGCGACGCTCAGCGTGACTCTAAAATCAGCCTTAGGACTTACGCGACCGAAATCAGCGTAAGAGGAATTCAGGCCTTAGCAGGATCAACAACAAATACAGATAAGACGTATATGGGTAATGTTACGAGTGTTGTTGTTGGAACTTACCTTTTTCAAGATTGATTCTAATATACTTTAACCTCTACACGTACCTGTATGTTTTTTTTTCCTATTTTCGTCAGTAATGGCAAAAAGAAACATAAAGGTCATATTAATTGGACGGTCATCTGAAACGGGTTTGGGAATTATGTATTATAGTACTTATTCTTAAATAATAATAGTACTTACTTATTAATATTTGTGAGATTAGTTTTATTAGTTTAACAAATCTATACCTATCTATACTCATATTATAAAGCTGAAGAGTTTGTTTGTTTGAACGCGCTAATCTCTGGAACTAACAGTCGGATTTGAATAGTACATTGTGATACGGGTGTGCTCTATTGGATATTACAGTCGAGGAGGTATTATTATGATTTGATAAGAAAAAAAATTACAACAACAAAAAAATATTATCACTAAACGTACCATGGCGGAATCAAACCTATTTATTATTATTTACGCTCTTCTCCCCTACGTGAAATGGACATGTATAATAATGATTACAAAAATATAAACCCTTATTTAATAGTACAGACTAACTTTTTTTTTTTTTTTTTTTTTTTTTTTTTTTTTTTTTTTGTTTTTTTTTTTTTGTTTTCGGGGGGAAACCTTCAAAAGGCGCCCGGGCTTTGGGGACAAGACCGGGGAGTGTGAGATTTTTACCTCACTAAAACCACCCCGGTGGTCACCATCTGCACATAGAAGGGGCTCCGTTAAGTACAGACTACCTACAGATAGAGTTTTATTCCGCGCGAACGCGGTGGCACACGGGCAGGCCAGCGCGGTTCGTCTAGGCGGAAAAAAGCGCAAGTCACTGCTCGGGTGTAAATAGAGAATGCTCATTTATTAGGAGGATAGTTCATTTTTTGCGAGTAAAAAGTTTTAACCTAATCTAATTACATAGTTCGAATCCGGTTAGTACTTTATTACTCGAATAAGGAAATTATTAATTACCAATGGAAAAAAATATGCTTTATTAGTTACATGTTTTTTTAAATGCCTATTCCGCCTTCCATCTACTCCATCTCCGTTTTAGTTGGGAAAAGGCTAGGCAGATTGATGCATATTAGAGTAAACAATCTGCCTAGCCTTTTCCCAACTATGTTGGGGTCAGCTTCCAGTCTAACCGGATGCAGCTGAATACATTACTAAATGTACATTATTAGGCTGATCTTTAAGTGTAAGAAGGATATTTACGCCTCAAGCTTTTAAGAAAATATTATAATTCTATATTTACGTAAGTTTTATTTAGTACTTTCTAGTTCATTGATTTTTCCTCTTATTTTATTTTTTACTTTTTAGCATTAGAATTTGGTTAAATATCTGTTCTATCACCTTCACAAATCGAACCCAACACTACAGAGCTATCTTGTAAGGTCGAGGAGTCTCTATGGCCGCCTTTCGGCTTCATCATCAGACCCTGGATACTACCTTGGGCTATAGACCTTGTAAATACAACGAAAACGAGTTCAAACATGATGATGCTATCTTATTTAGTTGAGGAGTTTTCGTGATTATCTTACGGAGTCCTCATTATACCCTGAACACGAACACGTGTCGAAGCACTTGTCAATACATAACCAACAAGTCCAAACACGATGGTACTATCTTGTTTGATTGAGGTTTTCCCATGGCCACCTTCCGGCTCCTTCATCAGGCCCTGAACACCACCTAGTGTTAATACATGACCAATGAGTCCAAACACGTTAGTGCTATCTTGACCAGCTTCATGATATCAAATTTTCAAAATGTTTCGGTAGTTGTATAAGTATGCCAAGTTTCAGCTCAATCGGATTCCAGCAAGTGCTTGAAAAATGGAGTACAATATTAGTAACCGGAAAGACATACGAACAGAGCAAGCTAATATAAAGCTTGTAAAAATCAAGAATTTTCGCAAGACATTAGGTACCTAAACTCACAGCTACAAAAAATAAACTTTTTTCATACATAATGCTATTAACTTAAACTTTACTATGATGGCTGACTGTTAATGAGACGTCTGTTAAACTCAGAATATTTTTTATACTTAATAGAAAGGTTACCTTGGAATTAGATTTCTTTTTTTTTACATTTAGAATATACATACATAAATTAATGCCTCTAACTACTTACGCTTAGCAGGTCAAATACTTAAGAATACAATTATTTTAAACAAAAGGATGACACGAAGAAGAAGATGCAAAAAGTTGCAAGTTGGTCTTTTGGCTTCAAGAGAGACCAGCAGTGTAATTGTGTAAGGACTCGTGCAAACTAGCGCGACTTGTGGAAGAAGAAGAAGGAAAAGAAAGAAGAAAATACGTTTATTTGCGTGGTGACGACACTGGTAATTGTTCTACCTTGAAGTTGTATCAGATTTTTTTTTTGTTTTGTCGTCGCGTTGTCGCATACACTTACAATGGCGATGCCTTTCATTTTGACAGTTCTACAACATTCGTTTACGTTGTTGAGCAGACGAACTTTAGAAACATTATGAAGCAATGGATTAGCAATTTCCTTCAAAATTCTTCGGATTCTGATTGAAAGTGTGTTACACAGTTGTGTGCAGGTTTGGTTGATATAGAACAGAAAACACGGTGTAACAGACAACCACTAGAGTGCAAGAACAAGAAGAGGCAACCTCCAGAGTACAGTGTAATTAGGGAGTGACTATGCTTATCGCCTCTGAATCGGCTTGAGCCGATCATGTATCACCACTTCGCCACACTTGTCACATTTCGTTCCACGCGGTGTTGACTCGCGTCGGCGTCGTCCGAACGGAAACGAGGCCTATGACGCGACGTCTTTATCGTTTTTATGGACATCTGATCGGCTCAAGCCGATTCTATGTCGATAAATGTGGTCAATCTCTTACACAACACATGAGCCAAACTATGTAATACCTAGTATGGAAATCGCAAATTAAATGAATTTATAAATGAAGAATGCGTCAAAATCAAAGAAAAAAAAGGCCACAGCCAAATTCCATTAGAAAGTTCAATAAAATTTGTCAAGCAAATAATATTATGTGAACTGACTAAAGAACTGTTTTATTTCAACAATTAACCAATAATAGAGAAGGTTACATAACTGATGGACTGGTGCCGAAATAACCATGAACAGCCGATAAACCTACTATCAAGTACGTACCCACGTCAGTGGTAACATTTTGGCTTTAGCGGGCCTAGTACGGAGTTTCAATAAAATAAGGGGTCAGCTTATACTGGTTTTGTTACAACTGACCTGCGGCCTACCGTACTGTGTGCGGATACATAAGTGGTTCAACTTGCACTGTTGAAACTCAAGGTAAAGAAGGTACTAGATAAAAATAAACTAACACTTTTAAACAGTGTTTAGCCTTGACCGTTTAATGGTTTTATAGCGGATTTGTGGATCGCTGCTGAGAAGGGCAGCTTTCCATTAGATTATGTGATGTGTTTATTACAGCAACAAGTTGGACTTACGAGTATATATTGAAAATTGAAGGACTGTCATGTAGGTACGGTATATTATATATTAGTATATATATATTTCTCTTTAGATGAGTATTAACACTATATCAACTTGGTTAACAGTTTTTTTATATAAAAGTTATTACCTACATTATAGTACATTTTGATAAGTACAAGTGTGCTGTATTGGTTATTACACTCGAGGCTAAATGATCAATGATCAATGCACAAGCGTTGCATATGACGACGTTTTTTAACACACAAGCGAGGAAAAAAGGAGACTTGTAGTAAGAACTTGTTGCTAAATAACATAACTATACTATACTATATATACTATACATAAACTTGTTGCTACAATAAGATAACTATAGAGATGATACATTAAGATTAAAGTTCAACTGACCTTTGTTGCCAGCAGATTTTAAGGAGATTCATTTAAAAAAATCTAAGTACATCTGTTGGTGATAATACTTTCGTATTTTTGATAATATTTAACCACACAACGAAAACGATAACAAATATATAAGGAAAATGGCGCGCTGGTTTTGTTTTTTTCGCTAGCGATGCGCGCGCGTTTGTAAATAAAGACACTTGCAAAACCGCCGAACAGCTTATAAGATATACCTAATAAACACAAAATAATGTTTTGAATAAATACGCAAATTAAGGTTAGGGTATTTTGTGAAAAAAAAAAATTATTTGATGCAATATAATGTAAACTTATCATATTTGATTTATTTACACAGTTGGTAAAGCGTGAAGTCTCTTTGATGAGATTAAAAAAGCGCAAATCTCGGCTCGGGTGAAAAATAGAGAATCTAGGATAACTCATAGGTACTAATTCTATTTAAAGTATTAGTATCGTACTGACCTGCCTATGGGTTTTTTTTTAACATAACTTATCGCCTCTGGATACACGATACCCCGATACCTATGACAGTGCCGGGACCGACGGCTTACCTACGTGCTTTCCGAGGCAACATCGATATACAATGAATGGTCATTAATCCTCGAACCGACCGCGGTAAGAGTAGCTTAACCTTCGCTATTACGTAGCCACGACCCTAATACCTTAAACTTGCATATGAATTAATAAAAAATGTATTCAATTGCTTACTACTGACCATGACGTTATAAACTAAAAAATAAATAAATAAGTAGGTATTAAAAAAACCGGCCAAGTGCGAGTCGGACTAACGCACGAAGGGTTACGTGACATTATCTATAAAACGGCGAAAAAAATCACGTTTTACTGAGAGAGCACTAGAGCATCTTTCAGAACGGAATACAGCTGCGTCATTTTACTAATTTAATTTGTTAGGTTAATGAATAGCAACAATCCCTTTGTTAGTTTTACTTCTTGAATTACCCTGGAAAGCAGTTATGTAGTTATTGAAGGTGGCAAATACACAGCGACAAGCGGATGGTCGGAAGTACCTGTGATTGTTTCTTCGTTAATATTTTGCTACGGAACTCTAAAGTCAAATCGTTAAAGAAAGACCTTAATAACCATTACAATGTATATTATAATGTTAGTTTTTATGCAAAATTATTTAGTTCCTGTTCTATCAGTAGGTATTTTTTTAGATAGCACTTTGACCTCGTCTTCGTCATTGTGGATTTATTATTTCCTGAAACTACTTACAAGCCTACAACTCTCTATTTCACCGAAAAGGGATTCTCAAAAAATGCCATCCTGTATGTACTCTTGCGCAAGGAAAGATTACTTATCACAAATAAAGAAATTGCTGCTTGTTTCAGCAATGCTACGAAATCATAGACAAATTGTCTTCTGAACCTAAAATATAATTGTAGCAAGTTATGAATTTCGGGGTATTTTTGTTAGATTTGAGTATTTGGTATATAATGTAGCGCTTTTCTTTAATGAATAGGCCATTAAAGAAAAACGTTTCCTACCTATACACCTACAGCACAAAATCTTAAAAAATGTGGATAATACTCAGAACCATCACAGACATAATGATTATTAATTTTCTTCGAAGAATACATACCATTACAAAGAACATGGAATTCGCAATTGCACTAGTAAGGTTTCGCAATGCCTTAAAACTACACAAATTGAAAAGAAAAAAATATTCTGGAAATCTAGATCTTAAACGCAAATAAATATTTTGGTAATTCGCATAATTTTGTTGGTGTTTTGTGCAATATGAAAAGGATTCTCATTAGGAGTGTGTTACGCAACTAGGCTTCACTGTCTTCTGGGTCATCGGAAAAACGGGGTGCCATATTAATAGAGCAAATCTCACCTAATTGCGTACAAACTGTGGTTAATACCATCATTAATTATACAGGGTGTACCGTTGTCACTCAAACCATGGTGTTTGTATTTGGCTTATGTATAAAAATAAATGACCAAGTAACACCAAAAAAACGTTATTTTCATTAAAAGATTTTTAAAAGTTTCTATGCGACACCATGCTTGCTAGCGAAACAGTTGACTGGGGTCGCGCTCGCAGCCGGTCAGGGGCCCTACTATGACGTATTAATGCCACCATTTTTCCAGTGTTAGTGAGAGACGGAGCTATACAAGGCCGCTAGCACCATCCTTTTTTCGCAGTGGAATAATGATGGCATTAATACTTTATAGTACAGCCCCAGGTCACATCCCGCGCCCCCCACCCGTGTTGAGACGCAAGTTCGTTGCCCCTAGCGCATAGGTGAAAGGGTAAAATACTCTAGCGGTAAAAAGTAATGAATAAAAAAAAGTCGTAATTTTTCATTGATTTTACGTTCTTTAAATGACACCAAACCACTGGTTTCAAGGGTAACGGTATTTACCCTAACACCCTGTAGTTGGGAACGGATAAACGAGGCAAAGGGTTAAGTGTAGGTATAATTATGTTTGCAGTACCAGTACCTACAAATAATTATTAGTGCATTCGTTTCGGATTACCTACTTTGCGAATTCCTCGCATCTCTTAATAAATTCTTTGGAATTTAAAAGTTGATTTGGGTTACTTATTTTATAGTAATAAGTATCTAAATATTGTCATCTTAAATTAATCTGCCAAAACGTAAAAACAAAACAACAATAACATGACATTTCATAGAAGTATGTACAATAATCAACAACAATGTGTTCCAATATTTTTTTACAAATGTTACTACCCATTTACCTAAATCTTGTCAAGTAAATTAAATAAAAACATAGCACAAAAAAAAATGAGTTTCCGTTTGTTTTTTATTTGAACCCTGTTTTAAGCTTTGCATAAATCGTATACAAAGCTTAAAACCCATTTTTTTTGTTTGATAGAACTTTTAATGATTAATTTACAATTCTCACACAAATGGTTGTTGTCGATAAAATTAAATGTACTTAATAAAAAACAGTAATTGGCACTTACGATTCTTCAAAGATAAAAATCCGAAGTCACACGTAATCTGTTCAGTTTAAGGCCGTAACACGACATTGTGCCCTCGGATTTTTAGTTTGTTTATTTGTGATGTCTTGTTTATAACTTTTTGGGTGGTGTTTTTATCGTAGTTTTAGTTTTTATAACTTTTATTTTTAAATAAGTATTTCAGAGTTAGGCCCATGATTGGCCCATGACCATTATAAATATTCATGAGTTACTGTGTTCAAGTGTACAAGTTTGTTCGAGTCTCATGAATATGCGATTTCAATACAATCATATCAATTAATACAGTCACAACTTGTAATGTTAACTATTATTTTGAATAGCACTTAATTGCCTTATTGGCACTTATAAAGGGTTAATAAAGTTTAATTAGTAAATTGTTAATAATATATCAATTATTTTCGAATAAAATTATAACTTAGAAGAATCACTCAGTACCTACATTATGCATATTTCATAGTAAAATGAGGACCCTACTTTTGATGTCTAATTTCATAAGCCGTAAGTTAATAAGAATGTTGTGCTGTATTTATACGTGATGTATTTAGACAGTATTGAAGACTATTGATTACCTTTTTTTTTTTTTTTTTTGAGGGTGGGAAATCATCCAATGACTTCTCCAAAGTCTGACACGCCCTTCCGCTCCACCCAGAGCGGGGTGGAGCGGAAGGGCGTGTCAGACTTTTACTGACTAAAACCCACCCGTGTTCCTTCAGTTGCCTGTTGCCAAGGTCCCGGTATCCCTTTCGGACTAACCCGCAACCCTGCCAGGCATCGGTCCTAGCGGACCCCGCCAATTGTGCTGACATCTCTTTGAGAGACTATTGATTACCTGTTGTTACTATCCTTGTAAATATGTCGTTGGTATGCCTTGCTCAATAAATAATTAAATAAGTAAGAAATGTTTTTAGTTTTTTTCTGAAATGTATGTACCACATATATTTATTTATTTAAACTTTTCGCACTCAAAAAAAAGAGGTACTTAATGCCTAAGGCATTCTCTACCAGTCAACCAAGGGTTGTGAAGAGATTAGATGGCAGGTGCTCTGATTGTGACGAACAAAGAGAAAAATAATATAATAATAATAATATTAAATCATAATGCATAGATAAGACAGGTTTTACAGTATAAGAAGCTATAAACTTATGATACATTTACTTACATACAGATTCACTGTATATATACCTATAATATATAATATATATATATATATAAATAATATACAAATTCTAGGGAGAGAGGTGTAGATATGACTCTACTCTATTTGTTTTGAAAAAACCTCTGCAATTTCCGCTTAAATTCATATTGACTGGTGGCCGTCCTGATATCAAGAGGAAGCGCATTCCAAAGCGGAATGGACTGAATATGAAAAGAAGAATGAACAAAGTCAGAAGTATGAGAAGGACAGAAGGAGAAGATTGTACGAAGAACACAGATTCCTACTGTGTGAACCGTTTGACTAACACTAGAGACCTGGCGTTGCCAGTTAAGTATCAAGTCCAGATGCAAACCGAGATCCTTCACAGTAGAGGTAATGGGGATGACGGTGCCATTAAAGATTAGAGGAGGAAGAGAGCTAAGCGTCACCCTACTCATCATGCGTGAGCTCCCAATTACAATGGCCTGAGACTTTGAGGGGTTTACAGCATGTAACAAAAACCCTGTCCGATCCTAGGTACCTTAGGGTACCGTCGCTGACTTTTGCGATGCGACGTCGCAACGCAGTTTTGTGTGAGATCCCTAAAACGAATTAAAACAATAAGTGCAATTTAAAAAAAAAGATTCTTTTTTAATTAATCATAGTGTGGCCAGGAATTTTTAGCCATTTATTTTTTATCATACCTAGTGATATAAGCGGTGTAGGCTCCACTCGCCCCTTGGATCTTGCCCCTAATTACCTAAGTGTACCCACTCGCCCCCGATTGCTAGTAGGTTAAAAGTACAGTCAGCACTCTAAGTTTTTAAATAATAAAATAAATATTGTTGTTTTCTTTAAACTTCAATCAAAACCTAACAAAAAGTACTAGACTTGCATGAATTCAAGATAGTATTACAATCATTAGTATTATCCCACTCATAAGATTTGGATGAAAGGCACACAAATAGTTTATAACTAACAAAAAAGTCTATTGAAGTCTTATTATCAAAATAGTCTAAAAGGCTTGCATAAATTCACGTTTAGTTGGACTTGGAGATAAGTACTAAAATAATTAGCAAATATCGCAAAACGCATCCCTTCCACATTATAATACGAACATAGAAAAAGATAACATTATTATACGACTCTCTCAACGGGTAACATATTTTAACCAACCTTTTGTTTATTTGACCCATGAAAAAGGTTCCTTTTGTTATAATAGGTAAGCCAGGTAGCAAAAACTATCACAAGTGTCACGATTTGGTGAGATTACAGATAGAGTTATTAAAGTAATCAAATATAGCGTTATTCATAATGTGTGCATTTTTCTGTCTGACTGTACCTTTTTTGGTTAAATTTCAAAGGAAATGCCGCAAGGGGCGAATCGGTACATCAAAATAATTATATTAAATGTCAATTTTCCACTCGCTCCTTCGTAAGGGGCGAATCGGTACACCAATATAATAAAAAACGGGGCGAGTGGGACATTTTAATCGAAGGGGCAAGATCCAAGGGGCGAGCGGGGCCCACACCTAAATTTCCTCTGCGTATCTTAGACTACAGGAAGTTCATAATAACATCATCCACATAGACTAAGTGGGACAAATGCGTTTTATCGAAGTCTCAGACCAAATAAAAAACCAAGACAGAGAGCTGCGAACAATACAGTGAAGCATGGCAAAACTACACCAACGCTGTGTGCGTACACGCTCAAACGCACACATTTACAACCATTTACAATCAACCTACACCAAAATATGAGCAAACATGTGTATGAAACCGGCTTCACGTCACTGTTGACAGCGCTCTGTCCTGGTTTTTTATTTAGTCTGAGATCGAAGCTAACTCAAAAACTACGCAATCAAAGTTAATACAACTTTTATGGGACCACAGCGCAAGCTTCTTCAACCCAATGAAAAGAAATTTCCAAATCGGTTCAGCCGTCTTTGAGTAATCGGGGAACAAATTAATATTATAAATTCGAAAGTAACTCTGTCTGTCTGTATTTTGTTTACCTTTTCACGCCAAAACCACTGAACAGATTTCAATAAAATTTAGCAAGGAGATAGATGGCAACTTGGGGAAGGACATAGGCTACTTTTTACCCGACTACGTATTTTTAGGGTTCCGTAGTCAACTAGGAACCCTTATAGTTTCGCCAAGTCCGTCTCTCTGTCTGTTCGCGGCTTAGCTCAGGATACTCTTAGTACTAGAAAACTGTAATTTGGTATGGGTATACATAATTTGAAGTACATCACGCCGACAAACTGGTAAAATAGAACAAAGAAAAATCTTTATTTCAAGGAACAAAATTGTTTTTTTTTGCCCTTGAATTTGGAACTTTTTTTTCTCGCCTTTTCCATGATGTGGGATATCGTTGGATAGGTCGTTCAACCATTTTTGGATTGAGGGATCCTTTTGCGAAACATTAAGCTTTTAAAGTCCTAATTTTTGTTAAAGTCAAGTGTAGTATACATACAACCTAAATAAGTATACAGCGTGTTGTTTTTGAGGACGCAACTAAAAGGAAAATACGTCACTCTGTTAGTGCGAAAAGTATTGGTTCACCATACAAACTTGGTAGACATAGGTAGGTACAGCCTATTATTGGTAATTGGGTACATACGGATAATAAAACCTTAACACTCACCTGATTGTTTGTTAGAAATATTATGAAAAACTCACCGATCAAAAACTACAGATGTCAAAGCCATTGATAGAATTCATTATGAGTTGTTATTGTTTTCGCGGCAATCATTAATTGCCACAACAAATAACTTTGACAAACCAAAGATCGATAAAATACAATTATTTATGTAACAGCTCACCCAATTGCCAAATTTCCTAGTTCAGTTTCGACTGGTTTCCGTTACGCAACTTAAACAAAACAAACTTACTATTTTGTTTGTGACGATGATGCGGACCGGTTAAAACGGTGTGGAGTGTGAGACAGCCTCGTTCGCGCGCTTGTCGCTGCGGACTGAGTGGTGAGTGCATTAGCAGCGCCGGAGCAGCATCGCGAGCGTCTTAGAGATGGTACACACACACAGTCACAAGACCTCCGCGGTGCCTAAGATACACAGGCAGGAACCACCCGCTGGTGTCGGCTCGGGCGTCTCTCGCAACACCTTCGCACGCATGCGCGAAGCCTTCTCAACGGGAGCTTGTGTAAATGTTGAACTTAAACATGTTAATAGGTTCAAGAAAGCAAATAAAAGTTAAATACCTACCGTAACTAGAGCACCGAACAACAAAGCAACCGTAGGATGATAGGATGCCTTGTTGGTTTGCTATGTTGGGACCATGTGGGAACTGGCGCGATGTCGCGGGTGCGACTGGCACCGCTACCCTTGTCGCGCCCGCGATATCACGCCTGTTTGTGGGAGCCTTTAGAGAAAGGTGTCTGTCTAGGAATTTGTGCATTTGTGATCACGTCCTTTATTAAAGATAGACGTGCAGTAGTGGACATATTAGAAAAAGAAAAACGATTGGGTTTATTTGCGAAATTCGTTTATTATAACCTTTTTTTTATTAATATAAATTCCAAAGTAATTTCTCATTACTTTTACATAGGTACAATAATAATTGATACTTAGTTATCCCTAAAGAAGTACCTAACGTCTATTATATAATACCTAAATTATAATTACACCGGTGCAGTCAACAGTCAATCTGGAATTTTCAACTCTTCTGGGAACTGGGAATTATTGGCCTTAACTGGACTCTAGAAATAATCTGTTCCAAAACTTTTTGATGAAAGTGTAAACAAAACCTACTCAGGTTAAATTCTTGGGTAATCACCCAATCTACAACTACATCTCACTCAATCTTGTCACTTTGTACCCAACTGCCCCACAAGGAGGGTAATTTTTTTCTAGAGTATGTATGTATGTATGTATGTTTGTATGTATGTATGTCTATTTCTTTGGCAAACTCTGTAGCCTAAGCGGCTTGATGGATTTTAACATACGAGGTGTCGTTAGGTTTGTCTTAATTGTGGGAGTGGCATAAGCTAAATTTTTTTTTTGAATTTCATCTGGTAACAAAAAAAAAGGAGGGGAAGGTTTTTTTTTTACTAAATTACAATATTGGTATCAAATAAAAGCTAGTAATGAGTTAATTCCAAATATATAAATTAATAAAACTAAAAGGCTTGATTTAAAAAATATTAAAAAGTGCTTGTTTTTCTCTTTTAAGTTATGCGTTTTTGCAGGCGGGTTTTATGTTTTTTAAATAATTTGTTCCTACAATGACTGTTTGGCAAATGAAAAATATTTTTAAGGTTTTTTATTTATACTTAAGTATTAGAATTTATATTTTATTCAAAAGAATTTATGTTACTTATATTAGAATTATATTATATTAATATATTTATTATATTATATTTAAAAGAATTTATATTATATTAGAATTTCGGGTTTAAATGATCAAAAATCAGATCAAAGCACTGTATTTGTAAGGGGCTGTAGTACCTACGTTTTCTACCCCATTTCATTACATTTCTATCAAATACGTTGGAACCGAGTATAGAAGAGGTAACGCTGACTCTATATTTATAACCGATTTCTTCAAAAAGAGGAGGTTCTCAATTCGGCTGTATGTTTTTTTTTTTCTTTTTGTATGTATAATACGCGATTACTCCGCCAATTATGAATCGATTTTAATAATCCTTTTTTTGTTTAGTAGGTCATGCTTCAGAGGTGGTCCCATATACATTTTATTAATTTTGCTTCCGTAGTTTTTGAGCTAGCTTCAATAATTGCGTATTTTTCCCACTTTGCGTATGTAGACGATATAATTATTTCACTCCGTCACTGTTATTTACATAGCAGATAACGGTATACGAATTTGTGTGAGGTAGGTACCACAACTAAAAAGTGAAAAATATAAACATTTTACAAAAAAAAAAAAAAAACAACCGACTTCAAAAGACAAACACAAAAATTGTGAAAAATTACTTTAATTTCGGAAGTCGGTGGCAAAAAACGAAAATTAAAAAGCAGACACTGTTCAAAAGTCTTTACGAACTTTGATTTGTTCAAAAGCTTAGTTATTTAATATAAGTGGTCTAAGTTAACTACGCTGCGGTGAAAGTTAACAGAATTCGTCAAAAGTAAAAAAAATATTCTTATATAAAATGATTTTAACAAAAAAACATGTGCGTGGGAACTTAAGCTGTCAGAGTTCAGAAATATCTTAATACAACCTTGAAACCATCTTATACATAATCTTACAACGTAGGTACATATTATTTGCTAATCTTATTGATAATAAAATTCATTGTAAGTAAAGAAAAACTCTCAGACATTTATAAATCTTAAGTATAGTAATGTATGTACCTATATACAAAGGTGACTAGTGTTAAAAATATTAAATATATGCGCGGTTGGGTGATTTGTTTACATGTATGTTTAAGTGGACAAGGGATATGTAGGTATGTAAGCTCACAGGTTTTGGCAATACCCCAAAACTTTAAAGGACATTACTGCGAATCAGTCTATACGAATATAGCGATATATTTACGAATATAATATAGGTAAGTATATATCTTAGCTTAGCTGCACCAAAATGACTTTTTGGTTACCTTCTCCTGGTTCAAAAGAGTTAAAAGGGGGATGCGCTAGGGTGGCCCGCGAAATCCAAATTTTCTTACGTTTTTTGCAATTTGCAGGTCAGTATCAGGTTGTATGTTGATCTAAATATTATACGCGCTCGTAACAAATATGGATTTACAGAATTATAAACATTAAAATCAGCAATACAACTCTCTAAGCTCATGTAAATGCAGTGAACGACTGTTTCATGAAATCATGACGGCATCAGTTGTATTGTCGATTCTAATGTTTATAATTCTGTAAATCCATATTTGTTACGAGCGCTAATAATATTTAGATCAACATACAACCTGATACTGACCTGCAAATTGCAAAAAACGTAAGAAAATTTGAATTTTGCGGGCCACCCTATCGCATCAACCTTAACGTAACTCTTTTGAACGAGGAGAAGGTATTGCACTGTCGTGCGCTAAATCACTGTTATTGCATAAGAAGATACCTACTGATGACGATTTGGATTTTAGATGGTAGACGTGTACTTGAGTAGGCGATCGAGAGATCTTCGCCGGGTGGCTGGTAGCAGCTGCATCAGGGTAGCGGTGCCTCGAGGTAAATGGCGTGTGATTGAAGAGATCTACGTCCAAAAATGAACTTCAATGCAGCCTGATGATTATAATGATGTAAACGATGCAATAAAATAGTAGGTGTCTATTCAGCATTCGGTATCAACCATCTAAAGATTACGTTCTACAGTTAAGTACGGTTAAATCGACACGTTATTTGACTACATTTGTACAACCTGGTTTTTTATAAGTATCATTCTACGAGAATAATGGCACGGTAACGGTAATAACTTGGCGCAACTATGTCTTAATGACTAGTCGAGTCGATTACACTTTAAACTACTTATAAGTATTCAAAATATTCAGATTTTATTTCTTGTAAAGGTTAGTAAGAGTAACATTACATTACATCGCGCTGGAATTTCCTGAAGGGTAGGCAGGATGCCAGGGCAGATGTGTGGTACAATGACTATAAACCCCTGGTTTAATACTCTTTGGTGTGGTAGGTACTCTGTCAAATATTTTTGGTTAAACGTTATGTTGTATTTCGGGATGGAGGCTCTGATCTACATTGTTGGTCTACACTCGTAGGTTCATGTCACCGAGGCGGTGTACTGGCCACATGCACTCGCAGCCAGCCGGTATCACCATGGTGCTCGTTTCCCAACAATCACTGGAAAAATAAGTAACTTCGGTTAACCTTTGGTTTCCTAGGATAGCGGTTTCGTCGTATTATAATGACCGTCATGAAAATTTTACATTTTCTCCAGTGTTTGACATTACCTTGTCAAAAACGCTATTTGGACAGCTGTTATTGTGTGACCGTTCACCGATAGGAAGCCAAAGTTAAAGCAGTCGAACAATTAACATCATACATTTAATGACCAGTTAAAAAGTAAAAGCACCTACCTAGATATTAGTTTCTTGTGAGAGTTTTTTTTTTGCAAAGTAGGATGCACCCTACAGTTAACATTACCTTGGAAAAATCTGTGATTTTGTTCATCATCATCGTCTGCCTAGCCTTTTCCCAACTATGTTGGGCTCGGAATGCTGAATACCAGTATTTTACATGGAACGACTGCCTATCTGACCTCCAAAACCTAGTTACCGGGGTAACACGATACCCCTTAGTAAGACTGATTGTCAGACTTCGGACTTCTGACGACCTGTAACAACTGTCAAAGATCTACAAAATGACAGCGGGGATTACTGTGCTTTCTGAAGCACGGAGCCTGAACGGACCTGAGGCGGAACCAGATCGACCGACCCGTGCGGCTGTGATTACTAAGCCATAAGCCCCTCTTAAGCCCCTGTGATTCTGTTCATAATTTAGAATATTAAAAGACAAGAATAGAGAGAATATTAAGTGCATTGAACTGATTAGTTTTATTTTTCCATTCCGCGGCTAAACCGGAATTGATTTACCAAAATAAAGTGGTTTTTCAAACGTAGACAATCACCGTAGGTACTAATATGGAAGTCAAAATTAAAAATTAGATGATATCTGTATCTACACATTTTTTTATTTGGTCTGAGCTACACATAATAAAATCATGGAATTGCATGAAAGAAGGGGACATGTTGCGCTGACCCCAAATAAATAGGATTACGGACAGGATAATGATGATGACATAATTATAACAAAATCGTAGCGAAGTCAAAACTGTACATTGAATATTTTTGGAAAAAAGTGGGTAATTGCTACTAGGTCTGGGAACGATTCTAGGTAATGCCGACAATACATAAAGTTTTTTAGAATTTTTGACTGTTTGTCTGAATGTATGTTCCTGCACTATGCAATTATGTACTACACATAGGTTACCTATGAAATTGCCGTTCTGCAGTACTGGCCATTTCAAATCAAAATAATTTTTGTTTGGCTAAGAATTCTAATTTCAAATTAATTTTATTTTAAAAACATGGAATTCTTTTTTCAAAAGAAGTTATTTGTTTAATGATTAGTGTTACATTTTCATCGCATTGCAATCTTTTTCGTCATCATGGATACGTTAAAAATTCGAGTAATTATGGAATATGAGTACCGTCGTGGCAGCAACGCGGCACAAGCGGCACGCAACATCAACGACGTTTACGGAGCTAACACTACAAACCAACGCACCACCTGTTGTTGGTTTGCTCGCTTCCGTTCTGGAAATTTCGACCTAAAAAATGAACCTCGCGGTCGTCCAAAGACTTTGGTCGACAATGACGAATTAAAGGCGATTGTGGAAGCTGATGATACACAATCTACGGCTGAATTAGCAGCAGCTTTCGACGTTAGCGTCAAAACAATATTGGTCCATTTGCGCCAAATTGGCAAGGTAAAAAAGCTTGACAAATGGGTGCCCCACGAACTCAATGATCGCCAGCGCAAAGTACGCGTCGAGGCGTGTCTTGCACTGCTCAACAAACAAACAAATGAAAGAATTTTGAACCGCATTGTTACCTGCGATGAAAAATGGATTCTGTTTGATAACCGCAAGCGCTCAGCAAGTTGGTTGGATCCTGGTTCAGTACCTAAACAATGCTCTAAACGAAAACTTACCCCTAGAAAAGTGATGGTCACTGTTTGGTGGTCTAGCGCCGGTGTGATTCATCACAGCTTCTTACCAAACGGGGTGAGCATTACTGCAGATGTGTACTGTGAAGAACTGAACACAATGATGGAGAAGCTGGCACATCTCCAACCAGCATTGGTAAATCGCTCGTCTCCGCTGCTCCTGCACGATAACGCGCGACCTCATACTGCACAGCAGACGGTCTCCAAGTTGCAAGAACTAGGGTTGGAAGCTCTCCGTCATCCGCCCTACTCACCAGACCTTACGCCTACAGACTAGGTACTACTTTTTCCAGAATTTGGATAACTCCTTGGCGGGAAAAAAATTCAATACCCGAGAGGCAGTACAAAATGCCTTTGAAGAATTTGTTGCCTCCCGTCCAGCTGATTTCTTTAAGAAGGGCATCAATAAACTGCCACTGCGTTGGCAAAGATGCATTGATTGCATGGGTGATTACTTCGATTAATACAAATAATAAATACATGAAAAAAATTCGTTTAAATTTTTTCATACAAAACGGCAATTTCATAGGTAAAGACCTAATATGACGCTATTTGCTTTATGTAATAATACGGTTTGTTCATATTCTTTGTTAAAAGGAGAGCCAAAAGGTATATTGCAGGCAGTTACAGATTTACCTTAGAAATGATCATCATCACGCTAAGCACGCCTTTACGGAGCTAAGCAGTCAATCATGACATATACAGGGTGGACTTTTCTCTGTCTGTCTGTTTGTTCGGGCTAATCTCCGAAACGGCTCGACCGATTTTGTCGGGACTTTCACTGGCAGATAGCTAATGTTATAATGAGTAACCAAACCTACTTTTATTCAAAAACATATAAAGAATTTGGGTTCACATGGGTGAAGCCGCAGGCAGCAGCTAGTACCTACTAATATAATATGATAGTTCGTAGAATGTACACAGAACAACATAAAGGTATATATACCTCTTCTGTCATCTTTGGTTGGAACAAAATAGACGTCTATGGTTGAATCCCGTATCCCGTATGGGTATCGTATTACCCAGTTACTGGGTTGTGGAGGTCAGATATAGGCAGTCGCTCCATGTAAAATACTAGTATTCAGCTGCATCCGGTTAGACTGGAAGCCGATCCCAACATAGTTGGGAAAAGGCTAGGTAGATGATGATGGTTGAATCCCATGTGTTTAAAATCTACAGTTATATTATTGTAGTGATAGCTGTTCGTCAGGAATAATCTATAAGAATGTATAACAGTCAGTGTTGTGTCATTAGCAGGAACGCAGGCGTTCATTAATTTACTAAAAACGAAAACCTTCTTAAGCAATGGGAAACTGAGACTGCCGGGTGTCGACCTCAGGACGAGCTGCTTTATCACACACGGTCCATGTGTCATAATAAGCTACTAAGATATAAGCGTCGTGACGTACAGTTGTCCATGTGACATGGAAAACTGTACGTCTCTTGCTCCCGTATCACCAGTCCAGAGGGCCTAGACATGTCACAATCGCTTCCAAAACGTTTCGTATTTCGACAACGATTTTCAACAGGATTGACATAAGCGTTTCGATTGCTTATGTCAGTCCTAAACGTTTTTGCCTTTTCCGTCATCGTTATCGCTGATAGAATGTCATGCGCCTGTTTGTGGGAGCCTTAAGGCATATAATATTCATTTAGGAGTTGCCCATTGTTTACACTCATTCTAGGGAAACTTCTACATGTACCCAGATAAAAGTATCTAACATGTTAATTCAGGCCAGAGTCTACCTGTTTGTCTAAATTCAACCAAATCCCCTGAATCGAGGCATATTTACCTGGTATATCGTCTTCTTGTCAAATGGATAGTTTTGTTCCATTGGACACATGCAAACCCGAGGCTCGAACAGATCTGAAACATCACCGGAAAGGGAAGGCTTATGAAGAAATTGTGATTGCTTTCCTCTTTATAAAAAGTTAAAACTGATATTTTCTCTTTCTAAGTATCTCATCAATCGTCAAAAGACAAAGCAGAAGTCAAATAGTAGATTTTCATTTTTTTTTGCTATAGATCCGTTGCATCATCATTCGTCATTCGGCAATAGTCGTGTGTTCTGCTCTTCACTCGGTCACTTGACTTGAGGACGTCGATCTCCTAAAGTTCTGAGTTGAGCTGCACGATTACTTACTAACAATTGCATGCACTGACTGGACAGGTCCACACCTATGTGTGGTTCTTTCATCAAAATACCATTTCAGACACCAATCTACATGGTCTTCACATGATCTGACCAAGATTATGTCTGGATTTTAAAAGAGACTGTGACCACCGAGTTTGTTTCGGCCTTTCTTCTCAAAGTAGTCAGATATGAAACGCCGAGTTCATCTAGTTTAAAAAAAATATTATTAACGTGTAAAATTGTTAACATCAGAAAAATAAAATCATTTCAATAAATTTCAAATCACTTGTTATATATAATGTTATATCCGCACCAGCAGCATTAACTAATATATAAATATGAAATACAGCTCAATGTGCAATTTAGAGACCTTGATTTAAAATTCCAACGCAAAAAAATATGAATGCTTGTCCTCACAAAAATTTAAGTTGTTGGCATTTGAATTATCATTGCCGATATTTGCATAAAGTATTATCAAATGTTGGAAGACAGTAGAAGATAATAGTGATGCTCTCTTTGTTAGGTAAGTGCAGCAGTGATTGGTCAATCGCCTAGTTATTAAGAGCTAGTGTCTAGGCTGTTGGGGAGTTGTTGGAGCTTCAATAAGAGCACATACCTCATTAGTGTCCCCGACGTCTCCGCTCGACGTGATAGTGCAACGAACCTCTTCATAGTACGCTGGTCGGTATTCGTACTCGTTGGTATTCAGCTTCTTGATTTTCCTTTCTAGATGACAGATTGGGTAATGTTTCTGAAATAAGAAGTTTATGGTCACCTTTTTGAACAATGGAAGAGCTGATGTTATGATACCTACGTAAAAATAATGTAATTAACAAAGATGAGTTGATAACCTCTGTTACTGTTAGACTGCATACAAAAGAAAGAGAAGCGTGATGACACAACGCTTATATTTTATTGCAAATTATGAAGCAATTATCTATTACTCAAAAATGAGTTGAGTACCTAATCTAAAATAAAACAAACAACTCTGCATTGAAATAATAGGTCTTTACCTATGAAATTGCCGTTCTGCAGTACTGGCCATTTCAAATCAAAATAATTTTTGTTTGGCTAAGAATTCTAATTTCAAATTAATTTTATTTTAAAAACATGGAATTCTTTTTTCAAAAGAAGTCATTTGTTTAATGATTAGTGTTACATTTTCATCGTATTTCAATCTTTTTCGTCATCATGGATACGTTAAAAATTCGAGTAATTATGGAATATGAGTACCGTCGTGGCAGCAACGCGGCACGAGCGGCACGCAACATCAACGACGTTTACGGAGCTAACACTACAAACCAACGCACCACCTGTTATTGGTTTCCTCGCTTCCGTTCTGGAAATTTCGACCTGAAAAATGAACCTCGCGGTCGTCCGAAGACTGGTCGACAATGACGAATTAAAGGCGATTGTGGAAGCTGATGATACACAATCTACGGCTGAATTAGCAGCAGCTTTCGACGTTAGCGTCAAAACAATATTGGTCCATTTGCGTCAAATTGGCAAGGTAAAAAAGCTTGACAAATGGGTGCCCCACGAACTCATGGATCGCCAGCGCGAAGTACGCGTTGAGGCGTGCCTTGCACTGCTCAATAGACACACAAATGAAGGAATTTTGAACCGCATTGTGATGAAAAATGGATTCTGTTTGATAACCGCAAGCGCTCAGCAAGTTGGTTGGATCCTGGTTCAGTACCTAAACAATGCTCTAAACGAAAACTTACCCCTAGAAAAGTGATGGTCACTGTTTGGTGGTCTAGCGCCGGTGTGATTCATCACAGCTTCTTACCAAACGGGGTGAGCATTACTGCAGATGTGTACTGTGAAGAACTGAACACAATGATGGAGAAGCTGGCACATCTCCTACCAGCATTGGTCAATCGCTCGTCTCCGTTGCTCCTGCACGACAACGCGCGACCTCATACTGCACAGCAGACGGTCTCCAAGTTGCAAGAACTGGGGTTGGAAGCTCTCCGTCATCCGCCCTACTCACCAGACCTTGCGCCTACAAACTACTACTTTTTCCAGAATTTGGATAACTTCTTGGCGAGAAAAAAATTCAATACCCGAGAGGCAGTACAAAATGCCTTTGAAGAATTTGTTGCCTCCCGTCCAGTTGATTTCTTTAAGAAGGGCATCAATAAACTGCCACTGCGTTGGCAAAGATGCATTGATTGCATGGGTGATTACTTCGATAAATACAAATAAAAAATACATGAAAAAAAATCGTTTAAATTTTTTCATACAAAACGGCAATTTCATAGGTAAAGACCTAATATAACGTTCTTGTTATACCAACGTTGGTTGATATTTAATACAGATATTTTGCAATGGAACTAACAAGATAAAAAGTTAGTTAATCATAATCAAATCATCATAAATCTTTATTTATCTCAACATCATATTACAGGCACAGGTTAATGAGATGCACAATCTTAAATAGAGAAAGGTGTCTGTTGTAGGAGGATCCTGAGTTACAGATCACCCGGCTCTCTTAGTAGAGTCAAGATAATATATAAATGTAGGTATAAAAAAATTGAATAATTTAAAAAAATTAGAAATTGAATCCTAAATAAGAAAATAAAATAATAATAAGCTTCAAAGAACAAAAAAAAAATGGAAATGAATAATGAATGAATGATAAGAAATTGGTTTTATTAAGTTTTCAGTGGCAATGTAGTCCAGATTTAACAGCCATATAGTTTTTGTATGAGTGTAGATAGATATTTTGTTATTAATGAATTATAAAGAAAAGTGCCAAGAAAACAGAAAAACTTTTGGGAGAAACTAGTATTATAACGGATGATTGAACAAACATTTGTTCACCGTCTATTTTGTCTTGATATATCTATATCCTACCGTAATTTTTTCATGACGTGTTTTGGTGTAAAGACCAACCAAGGCCTGAGAAATATATTCAAGTTTAATAGGTAGGTACCTATCTATTATTAACCAACCAAACAATTCAATGTAGTTACTTAAGAGTATTATGATAATAATTATATGCAAAGAATAGATTGAAAATTTATTACTTTAACCACGTTACGACGATTAGGTTGTTTTGATGGCTCGTCGCTAAATAATAACAGCCGCAGCCACGACCTTCAAGGTTAAGCAACGCTTGCTGAGGTCGAAGCGTGAATGGGTGACCATCGATAACATACCGAGACCCCTTCGTGCCTCAGAAAGCAGTTTGACAGTTTTTACGGGTAGTCAGATGCCCGAAAGTCTGGCAGCCAGTCTTACTAAGGGACAAGGGGTACCGTGTTACCCAGTAACTAGGTTGTGGAGGTCCGATACGCAGTCGCTCCATGTAATGTATCTATACAGGGTGTTAGTGTAAACACTGTTATCCTTGAAAACAGGGGTTTGGTTTCATTTATGGAACGTAAAATCAATGGAAAAATACAACTTTTTTTTTTTAAAGAAAATCTACATTTTTCCACGAGAATATTTCACACTAAACGCAAGGGCAACGACCGGCCGCGGCGGGGGCGCTGACGGGCCGCTGGTGGAGGCGAGTGTATCTATCAGAAATGCGTAGTCATTCTATATCTGTTTGAAAACATTGTTAAAACCAATTATTTTTAAAAGAGTAACCGTGTAGTTTCTTGCCGGCTCTTCTTCAAGGTTGTGATAACATGAGAAAGTTGTTCAGTTTGAAACTGTGGTAACATGAGAAAGTTGTTCAGTTTGAAACTGTGATAACATGAGAAAGTTGTTCAGTTTGAAACTGTGATAACAAAAGAAAGTTGTTCAGTTTGAAACTGTGATAACATGGGAAAATTGTTCAGTTTGAAACTGTGATAACATGAGAAAGTTGTTCAGTTTAAAACTGTGATAACATGGGAAAGTTGTTCAGTTTGAAACTGTGATAACATGAGAAAGTTGTTCAGTTTGAAACTGTGATAGCATGAGAAAGTTGTTCAGTTAGGAACTGTGATAACATGGGAAAGTTGTTCAGTTTGAAAATGTGATAACATGAGAAAGTTGTTCAGTTTGAAACTGTGATAACATGAGAAAGTTGCTCAGTTTGATGGCCTGTACCACACCCTTAAATATTTACAGACCATCAAATGAATAACTTTCTCATGTAGGTAGGTATCACAGCTTTTCCAATTTTATTTATAAATATTATTATTTGCTTAGTAAATTACAACATTAGTCTAGTCTAGACTCTCAGCTTTTTATATGATACCTACATTTCGATTTAACTTCTTATGAAACGTCTCTTTATATTTTATATTCTACTAGCACTTTGCCCGCGACTTCGTCCGCGTGGATTTCGTACTTTCCTCTAAAAACTTCAACAACCCCTTTGAAAGATAGTTTTCGAAAATCAGTATTGGTGCCGATTCTGTTGTACACCGAACTAAACTATCACTAAAATTCCTTACTTTTGGCTATGAGAATCTTATTCTGACAAAAAAAAACAAATTTAGAAATTATTTTGACATAACTAAAATCGAATTTGACAATCGCGCCTCCACTTGGTGCTATTGTTTTCCCTACCCCGTGAAATATTTTAGAGCGTGCAGAGACAGCACCGTCGACGTGATTTTTTATGGAATTTTTCACATTTTGTATAGAAAAAATGCAAAAAAAAAAAACAACCTGTTTAGCCGAAATTTTCATTACTTTTGCGATAGGACACACCATTTTCGAGATATAAGCAAAAGAAAAAAAAAAAACATACAGTAGGTACTGTTTTGCAACTGAAGTCGAGGTGTTGGTTTGAATTTTAGTTCATGACATCTAATTTTATTCCAAAAATTTAGTCTGATTTAGTTAGAGGATTTTAGATATAAGACAAAATTTTAGGTTAAATCGTCAAATTCAGAATAGCATTTTCACTAAACTATTAATCTAACTTATCTCAGTGCCATCTTAGTGCTGTCAAACTAAATTATAGTTATGTTGTGTCATATAGAGTCTATTTCAGAATGAGTTTGGTCGTTTGACAGGACTAAACTAAATTTTAGTGAAGTTTAGTTTAGTTTAGAGAATTTTGTGACAAGAGAATCGGCACCATTGACGATCTTTAACATTTATTTGCGATCTTTACCCCTTAAACGTTATTATCCTTTTACACGCTGTTAGGAGGTGATTTTTGAAAAACCCCGAAACACGTTCTTTATTCTTTTTTTGTTAGTACCGTACCGAGTTTCGAGTTAATCCGACAGCGCGTTAAAATGGTTACTTACTTAGTTTGACACCCCGTTATTCCTTTATGGTAAAAGAATTTCCAAAAAACCCTTACTTAGTGGATGCCTACGTCATAATAACTATCTGTGTGCCAAATTTCAGCCCAATCCGTTCAGTGGTTTGAGCTGTGATTTAGAGTACCTACCCCTTTCCCCCCAGTTAGGTGCAGATTTATAAAAACCCTGGTACACATTATTCTTTATTCTCTGAGTTGCAAGTTAATCGGACCGCGCGTTAAAATTCTTCTACACAAACTTTAACACCCACCAATCCCCGTTCACGGGGTAGTTCAGTAAACTAAAAACGGAAAACCTTATAATTTACTTAGATAAGTATTCGTGCCAAGTTTCGAGTCTATGAACTCAAGGAATAAGATTTTTCATTCAAACAAAATCACCCTTTTCACCCTTTTAGAGGTCGAATTTCCAAAAACCCTTTCTTAGTGGATGTCTAAGTCATAATAACTATTCATATCGGGCCCAAAACAAAAAGTGCCGCGAAAAAAAATGTGTTACTCCTGTCGAAGTCCTCCTAATCATTTTTTACTATGGCGCCGAATCTTTACGCTATTTCCTTAAGGTGTTTTTCAAAGTTGAAAAATCTAGTTACCTTGATGATATTTCGGGATTTCGTGCCTCTGGGGAAGATTTTAGGTAAACGAAAAAAGAAAGAGGCTCCCCAACTTAGGTGACATACCTAAATCGGGGAAGTCCACCCAAGCATTTTTGGTCGACTTTTTTTTCCTTGTTTTAGGTAAACGAAAAAAGTATGTCACCTAAATCGGGGAAGTCGCGAATGGAAGGAACATTTTGATGACAGAGTGTTTCGTCGTTCTTGTATCTTCGGTTCCACTCGTCGAGCGACCCCATACGGATCTGTCACTTGACGAATGAGTGCAGCCTCTTTCACAAAGTGATGGTCTGCGCGTTCGGTGTCCTTCAGCCCTGCGTGAGCTTTTACACAACGAAACATCTTTGCTCTGGGATAAGGCCACGCTCACGTTAGCACTCGCCTCCACCGCCAGAGCATGGAGGGAACCTTAGTATGCTGGATATGGAGTTTTCACAAACGCCACCAAACGCTCAACCTCCCTGCTGCAAGGGCTGGCTGGGGTAGTCTTTGCCACATACAGAGTGGCTGCTTCTTGTATTCGGAGATCGAGGGCTATCTCAGCCAGCACCAGCACCAGGGAGATGGGAGTTGTATGAAACGTGAATGGTTTCCTTTCAGCCCAATCCGTTCAGTAGTTTGAGCTGTGATATAAACAACCCCCTTTTACCCCATTAGGGGTAGATTTTTGAAAAACCCTGGTACACATTGTGCATTATTTTTGGTTTTAAGTGTATACTGAGTTTCGAGTTAATCGGACCGCGCGTTAAAATTCTTCCATACAAACTTTGACACACCCCAATACCCATTTAGGGGGTAGTTTAGAAAAACTAAAAATGACAAACTTTATCAGTTACTTAGATTAGTATTCGAGCCAAGTTTCAAGTCTATTAACTCAAGAAATAAGATTTTTCATACAAACTTTGCCTCCGTTTTTCACACCCTTAGGGGTAGAATTTCGGAAAATCCTTTCTTATCGGATGCCTACGTCATACAATAAACACACCCTCCAAGTTTCAGGACTCTAGTCTCTACGATCACCGGTTTAGGCTGTGTGTTTATTCGTCAGTCAGTTATTCAGGACAAAGCATTTTATATTTTATATGTATAGATGTTGAGGTCAATGCATCTGTCTAGGTTTTGGTAAATTTCCATTTATCGCCATTCTCATGCCTTTCGCTGCAGTCAACGACATACTATCGCCGTATAAATCAGTCGTTAGATTGCTCAACGATTGCACGAAAAATGCTTACTGTGGTAGGTAATCACGGCTGAGTTCAGGAATAGGTACGAATATTATTTGGAAACGACCACGCACTTTTTTTTAGTTTTCGACGATGCATCAGAACAAGATAATTACGTCATAATTGTGGCGCTTAATTTTAGCTAGCTACCCGTTTTTTAGTCATCATCATGTGCTTATTACCCCCGCCTGGGGTGAAAGTAGGGGAGATGTTGGCCTCCTACCGACTGTTCCTTCGGCTTCTACAATCGGAACTAAATTTTTCTTCCAGCGACACTTTGTAGCCGAGGTCCCGTACCCCACGAGCGATTGTAGTCCCTTAATTTATTCGTTTTTTGCCCTGGCTGGAGGCTTTATTTATAAGACATCCACAGGATAGCCCGGTTAAGTAGCTGACAACCCTCTAGGCCAACTTGCGAGATGATGAAAAAAAACCTGTTACCACATGTCAGCAGAAGCGTAGTATCAACGTGTTTCTTAATATGTCCCATAACTCTAAGGTATGTCCCATAACTATATAGTAGGTATGTCCCATAACTATAAGTAGAAATAATACAAAAAGTCCTAGAACAAGGTGTTCCAAAAATACATAATAGTTTTGAAGCTAACATAACACATAAGACTCTCGATGTGTGTATCTTAGTTTAATTGATAAGTACGAGTAAATTAAATCATTTTTATTCATATTATTTGCTAAGAAAATGTGACGTCGTCACATTTTATGCTCAATAAGAAAATGTGACGTCGTCACTCCTTTTTGAGCAGTCATATGCCAGTTGATTCTTTGGCATGGAAGGGATATTAAAAAGAACACGTTGTATTTATGCAAATGCACCACACCTAACTTTTAGCTAGTGCGAACAATATATTATGTAGTCTTTTCATTAGAACAGCTTGTTAGTGTACAAGATTCTACGTCTGATTAGCTTGATTATTAATGGAGGGTCACTTCAAGCTAACGATTGATAATTGACTGAGTTGATTGATTAATCCGACTTATTAGAAACTAGCTTCTGCCCGCGACTTTTTATAAAAATACCACATTTAGATTGTGGCGGTATGTACATACATGCAAACTACGCATCAAAGACCTGACGTCACACAAAAATCCTGACGTCACATAAATCCTGCATCGCGCAATTAAAGTTTACCGTGCAATGGATAATCTTCTTAGCGTGTGGATGGCAAAAAATCGAGTGTTGTTAAATTTGTTTGGCCCAAAACTCAGCCATGCGAATATCGTTCGCTGACGCAGACATTAAGTCTTCACGTGTGCAGGTGCCAGGACAAGCTGGGCAAGATTGGAGGTGAGCCATTGTCTGTGGAGAGGCGCCGCATACACACCGGAGATCTGAGCCGTCCGTGAACCCCCACTTGTGGAGGTTGTCCTTGCTGCAGCCTACTTGGGTACGAAGTCTATTTAAGGTTTTCCAGGTGGACCACGGTAACTTGTGCTCGGGTGGGAGGCTCTCTGATGGTTTCGTGAAGAAATTAGGGGGCTTAAGCAGCTCCTGCCAAAGATCACATCTAAAAAATTGACAATTGGACATATACAGGATGTAAGGGTAAACACTCTTGTCATTCAAACCATGGGTAGTTAAACTTTTTTACAAAAATAAATGACCGAACACAACAAAAAAAAAACCTTATTTTCATTAAAAGATTTTTAAAAAGTTTTTATCTGACACCGTGCTTGCGAGCGAAACAGCTGACTGACTAAGGGATGGATCGCAATCGCTGCCGGTTAGGTCACATCCCGTACCCCCCGCCCGTGTTGAGACGCAAGTTCGCTGCCCTAGCGCATAGGGCAACGAACTTGCGTCTCTTGTGGTAAAATTTAGATCTAAAAAAAAGTTGTAATTTTCCATTGATTTTACGTTCTATAAATGAAACCAAACCACTGGTTGCAAGGATAACGGTGTTTACCCTAACACCCTGTATACAAGAACCCGACATCAATCGTTGGGCAGCCGGCAGTTGCCCGCTACAACACCCTTCTGGTCAGCAGCCAACATATAGAGCCAGGACGAGACTGTGACGCGGGACATACAGTTGTCCGTGGGAGAAACAGCTCGTCCTGAGGTAGAGCTTTCAGTAGCAATTTTATTTCCGTTAAATTTTTCAGTGCTGAACTATCAGCAGCTTCAGATGGTACCTACGGACTATCCCGTGGAAATCTTTTGCTTTTCCTGGTTAGCAAGTATCTGACTTATAAGCTGTCACTATAAAAGACAGACACAATAACAAACAAACCGGCAAAATTAATAATAGGACACCCTTCATTTTATTAATAATTCTTCCTATAAGCTTATTTACGAATAAATCTGACTAAGATTATGTCTGGACTTTAAAAGACCCTTTGTCCCTTGAGTTTCTTTCGCCATTCCTTCTCAAGGGTAGTCTGATAGGAAATGTCGACTCCAATTAGCTTATTTTTAATAGATATGTAAAAGTAATTCCTAAATCGTATTTACAGAATAAAATCCGGCCAAGTGCGTGTCGGACCACGCACAATGAAGGGTTTCGTAGTTGGGATGAATTTACTATGTTTTTTTAAGACCATAGACTTCATATAGGTTTTCCTGTAATCTTTAAGTAAGGAAATACATTCTGTATTTTTTCAAAATTTTAAGCTCTTTAGTTTCGGAGATAAGGGTTGGGGAATGGTTAGTGTTCATCATCTATATTCTTAAATATCTTTAAAATTATTTATTTTAAAATTATAAAAAAAATGTATTTGAAATCCTCGTAACAAGCCCTTTCAGACGGTACAGTTTGCAAAACTTTTTTTTAAAGTTTCCTTCATATTCAAAATTAATTTATTTTCGTTATAGGTACCGTCTTTGGGTCACAGAAATACATATGTATAGGTACCAAATTTCAACTTAGTCGGTCCATTGGATTTGGAGCAAATTGGCTGTGACAGACGGACAGAAAGACAGACAGACAAGAGTGATCCTATCGGGGTTCTGTTTTTTCCTTTTGAGGTACGGAACCCTAAAAAAACTCATTTTGCGTACAGACATGCTAATGTCTGCTTATCTATTTCGTATAGATTGCTGAGATTTTAATGCATTCATTACCAATTCAATTATTCTTTCGAGTGCAGTACTTATTCGCGGTAGTAATGATGAGAGTCTACAACGTGCCGCTACAATGGTGACATTAATTTAACACACGTATACGATTTCGCGTATTCGTTTTATGAAAATATTTAAATTTCATTTCATTTTCACGTTATTATTTATTGATTTATTTACGATTTTCTAAATTACCATACTGGAACAACCTGTACTTAAAGAACTGTAGCGAAGAGGTCATTTGCCGGGGTCACGGATCATATGTAGGCGAATAAAAGGAAAGCCGCGAAATTTCTTAGAAATTATGCCGACAAAGGATCTTCACCGATAGAACGTAAGCCAGCTGGTGGGTAGCTTCATGTATGAATCTTTTACACAGAGTGATCTCAATTGTGGTTGTTTTTATTATTAAGTTTGTTTGAAAATTAAAATTTTTCAATTTACGAATTATTTTATTTTATTATATTTTTTATGTTTACTGGCCACTAGCCCTACCCTTTTTTTTTTTTTTTTTTTTGAGGTTGGGAAATCATCCAATGACTTCTCCCGCTCTGGGTGGAGAGAAGGGCGTGTCAGACTTTTACTGACTAAAACCCACCCGTGTTCCTTCAGTTGCCTGTTGCCAAGGTCCCGGTATCCCTTTCGGACTAACCCGCAACCCTGGCAGGCATCGGTCCTAGCGGACTCCGCCAATTGTGCTGACATCTCTTTGAGGCGCGCGTGGAACACGACGCGCCATCGACCCGGGCCTGGTCCTGATCGGACGGCGAGCTACCCATTGCTCGCCGTCCGCAAGCCCGCGCCTATGGTGGCCGGGAATCCGCCTGGGATTTCCGACGCCCAGGGCGTCTCCAGCAGTGGCGGCGGTTAGGGGCGTGAGGGCGCAAACCACTAGCCCTACCCGTGTTTTAAATTAACCATTCACCATTGTAGCGGCACGTTGTATATCCCGTGATCCCGTCTGAATTTTATCTCAACTTGAACCATTAAGCTTATGAGTCATCCCACACAGAGTGCAATGTCAATTGGATGACTAATTTTGATGTTGACCTAATACTGAAACTAACCTGTATTAAATTAATGGCATTGTGCAACTTGACCTTCCTACCTGTTACATTTTTCTGGATGAAATTGGCGACTAAGTTTCGGGTATTTACCTATAAAGGCCTGTGGCGTATAATTTCAAACACACTAACAAGTGCAATGCCTTTCATTTTGACAATTCAAAAACATTAATGGCGTTATTACGTTGTCGAGCGGACAAATTTTTAGAATTTTCAAAACAATTTTCACAACATCATTCTGGAAATTTTAGTAGGGATTGACCAACGAAGGAATTTTCCGTCAGTGTTTCCACAAGAAAAAAATAAATACGTTTTGCATCTATACCCACAGTTATGATATTAAGATAACCTAATAACAGTAATAACTATGTAATTAATTGCGGTATTTACTAGAACAGCTGTAGTCGATGTCAATATGAAGGTGACACTAAACTGTACATATGTACATGATACACAATACTTTCTATGGTGGATCCCAAATGTACATTAAAATAAAAACCAAGTCACCTGTGCTCCCAACTGCCTCAGCTCCCGAGATCCTTGAAGTGCTGCCGTGTATTCGGGTAACAGCTGAAACATTACAAATTGTGTTATGTTTCTGACTCCAACAATATTTGGTAGAAGTGATCTACGAGATACTTAAAGTAGTAGTAAATTTCTATTAGCAGCCCGGAATCTAGATTTGTGCTCGTGACAATGGGCTTACTTTATAATAGATACTCTTGATTGCATTGGACTGAACAAAACTAGCAATTAGATCAGAGTTGTTACGGAGCTTCGATTCCGACTTCCAATAAAATTAATTTTGCACCTCCAACTTCGACTTCGGCTTCGATATTTTGGAATTGGAGTTTATACCGAAGATCGAAAGGGAGCGATACACGTGGCTAGAGCATGTACACACGGCTACACATCAAGCTATACATTTCCAGTATAAGCTGACCTCGCATTGTACGGAAATTCTATACAATGTGAGATCAGCATAAACTGGAAATGTATAGCAAGATGTGTAGCCGTGTGTACAAACAACCCGGGTATTTTTATTACACGTTCGCGCTCGTATAGTCACAGTTTATTGTTTTGTCAACACATCTTTCGTCTACTTCCGACTCCGGTTCCGGTTCGGTTCTGGTAAAACAACCTCCGTAACATCTCTAATTTAGATAAAAGTAGGTACAGTACGCTTAGCAAGAACATTTTTATATCTTCTATAAGTTCTCTACATATAAAATAGGTAAGTAGTCAAAACTCTTAAAATACAAAATGAGAGCGCCGTAGGAATCTTTCTTCAGTCCTTTCGCAGCTAATATTTTACCTCTAACAGTAACCCATCAGCAACCGTATACCATCCTAACTATCCTAACTATATATACAGTATAATCCGAACTAATATTATAAATCCGAAAGTGAGTTTGTTTGTTTTCTTTGTTACGCTTTCACGCTAAAACTGCAGATCGGATTTGGATGAGAGATGAGAGGCACATGGGTAGACCATGACCATGAATAGGACATAGGATACTTTTTGTCCCGATATTCCCACGGGATCGAGACTTATGCAGGTGAAACCGTAGTTTGTCCCGGTAGTACGTTCCGGTATAATTTCCACCTTACACGCGGGCGAAGCCGCGGGCAAGAGGTAGTCGATCATTAAGATCATTGTGATGCAAAATTAGAGGTAAGATTACTCTGTGAAAGGTAGGGGAAGGTTGCTATGAATGGACCACCTAACTTTACGACAACATAATCTAAAAAATATAAGTGATAAAATGAAACCAGTTTATTATTTTTATTACGTAGGACCTTTTTTTTTAATAATCAAACGCAGAAACAATTTGGGCTTACACTTTTTGGTATAAACGAAGAAAACAAAATTTTGGGCTGTTACCTTCTTTGGACCATGGGCACCTTCATTGAACCACCAGGTTGCCGTCAATGGACTTCGAGAAATTTGTTCTAGAGGTCCAATCAAGGTAACGAATTATAATTATCAATTATGATTAAATTATGGCATACGAGGAGAGATAAACAATACTCACACACTTACGACAAGCAAACAAACTATAGTTAGAGGCTACTTAGTTACTAATTAAATTCTACATTTGGCACATCAGGTCATCAAGTCTCACTGATTCTAGGGCGAGGTTCATGCTAGTTTTATTCCAAGTATTGTCTTTTATTCGGCGACATTCTGAAATTATAAATTTATAATGATTTTTCAAGAGTTTTTTCCATAATTAGTGAAATACTCGGAGCCTACTCTTTGATGACAAAAAAAATACAATAAAAAGTTGCTATGATTGGACCGGTCCAACGGTGGAACTCTCTTGAGGTCCATTGATGACAACAAGGTACTCGTTAAGAAAAGGAAATCTTAAATATACATGGGCATGATTAGACAAAATTGAATAACACTCATGGCATCACAATTAAATTATCTAATATTTCATACCAGTGCACACAAACAAATATGAATAGAATGATACTTACATCAAATTGTTCTGAGTCAAATAATAAGATTTTGACCGCCACAAACACAACCACTCGAGTCACTCCTCGCTACGTGCCGCAGCGTCACTGAGGTAAGAGGGGGGTGCAACTGAGACGTCACGGACTCGTTTCGACTAGTTTGGGTGTTGCTAGCTTGGACAGTTTTGGAAATACCTTGGTGGTCCAATGAAAGAGCTAGTCCAATGATCGCAACTTTCCCCTACAGAAACCTACAATCTTACAATTGGCTTTCTTTCTTCCGTTTCATGCTATCTATGTGTGCCGGACGCTCGGCCTATCTGTTCGGGGAATACAGTAATAAATATCGGATTATACAGACCTCGGTCGGATCTTCACAATCAGCATCCGAAGTAACGCGTTGTCTGATCATCTCCTGTTGTCTACTCCTCTCAAGTCTACCTCGTGCGGAGTTCAGTATCTTATCGGGGTTAGGGATCCTGAGAACGTGTTCTATAAACTCTCGAGCTGATTCTTCGTTGGATGAGGGCGAATTGTAGGCCAGGCATACAGTTACGCAAAGCGCCTGAAAAAGAAGCATAATTAAAAAAAAAATGGTTAATTTTCTATAAATAGGTATGTAAGTATACTTATACTTTAAGTCTTCGCTTACGATGGTAAGTTCAAGTATATGTTCCTTCAGTTTTACAGTGGTTTGACTGTCTCATCTGCACGCGTAGCATGACAAAAGAATAGGTAGATATATCTATTCCTTGCAACCATAGAAACGGGCAAGGGAAACGGGTTTTATCGACGGAAGAATAGACAAAATGACAGCAGGCGTAGCATGGCGCTTTCTATCTCTACGAAGAATAGACATAGCTTTTTCTATACAAAGTGACAGTTCGTTTCTTCATTTTTGACATCCACCGTAGAAATCTTTCTACAATCTGTCATTTTGTCTTTCATTTCTAACGATCTTTGTCTAGGTCTTTTTATATGTAGACTATTTCGGAAGAAAGTTTTCTATCCTTACTGTCAAAATCACACTGACAACCGATAAATCCTATGATAAAACAAAGAATTCTGAGTCGAATTATGTAAAAGAGTGAATTTCGTAAAAAGTGCAGTTGACTCTTTCTACTTTGCTGCCGTCTCGTACTGTCTACTGTCTACAGGAAACGTCATTTTTGTCTACTCTTCCGTCGACAAAACGGTGCTCATGCTACGCCTGCAGATTGTGATTATTTTGTCTATTCTTCCGTAGATTATTTTATAATTAATGTATTTTACTGGTGTACAATAAAGTAAATATAAATAAATAACACTTTGCCCGGGAATCGAACCCAGGACCCTACGCTCAGTAGTCGGCTTGCGATCATGAGACCACGTGGCAGTACATACATAGATGTATCGTGTATCTAATCATATACATAAGTTCTATAGACATATGCGATATGCTATACTTATGAGCGATCATTGATGCGATCACAGTCCACCAATTACGATCTGCAATGAATATGAAAATAGCCGCCTGACTGTGTGGATATCCAATAAAATACCACTTATCATATACGAATATGAATGATAATATGCGTTTAAAGATCAAGTTCAATCATAGATACAGTGGGCTCTTACGAGATGATTGACTAAATAAAGCATCCTTTGAAGTTGTTCTTTTTCATTCCAATACGTTACCAGGATCCTGTAAGTTTTTTTTTTAATCCATAACGAGGAAGCTCTTGGCCAGCTTACCTGATGGTAAATGATGATCAGTAAATAAATTAAGTATTGTAATTCAATTATGATGATGGGAATTTATCTACATAAAATTCGGACATGACTAGATTCTATAGAATTATACCTCATATACCACAGTGTCTCAAGACGAAAGTAAGTTTTTGACCGCGTGTGTTGCTAGTGGTCGCTCACAATGGGCCACAAAACGCAATGGAGAGGGCTATATGCTTGGAGTTTCCCTACGTGATCGAATCAGAAATGAAGATTTCCGTGTAGAAGAACCAAGGTAACTAACATAGCCCGAAAAAATGCCAAACTTAAGTGGCAGTGGGCAGGGCATATTGCTCGCAGAACAGATGGACGGCCGGTGGGGCCGAAAGGTGGAGTCTGGAGTGGTGGCCGCGGAAGGCCTCCAGCCCGATGACCTGGTGAAGGCCGCAGGAATGTAGCATAACACCGAAGTGTCGAAGTGGTGGTCCTTGGGGCAGACCTATGTACAGCAGTGGACATGTTTCGGCTGAAATGAAGATGATCATATACCTATGTAGGTATAGAACTTTTGTTGTGATGTGATTACGGGTTCTATAGTGTGATTAAATTAAATGTTCATTGGTTAGTTCACAATGAGTTTAATAAGGGTACTATAACTAAACACGGTACAATAAGTAAGATTATGATGATTATAATTTGACGCACAAGTGATGCGATTGGTGGTTAGTGAACGTGTCCTACTTTGTTGACAGCTAGTGACTGAATACTGAACCCTGAGTTCGAACTAAGGGACGTGTGAGTCGTGTGACGTCACAGGCACTTGAGTTTACAAGTTCGTCTGCATGTGTGGGTTACATACCACTACATAGGTATTGTATACTCCTCAGTTCCTTCGTCTCATCCTATCATCAGTCCCATTATGCTAATATACCTGGGCAATCGGACAAACCTACGCATCAACGGATAGAATATTCGCTCTACTCAACAAGTCATCACTGGAGGACGCTAGGTCATGGCAACACTATAGTAATGATATCCACTTAAATCAAATTAACTTTTAGTCTATATAATGATCTATATGTACACACGGCTACGCATCAAGCTATACACATCCAGTAAAAGCTGACCTCGCATTGTACGGAAATCCTATACAATGCGAGATCAGCATAAACTGGAATAGAATAGCTTGATGTGTAGCCGTGTGTACAGAATCATGCTTGCTCTGAGCTTCATATCCAACTATTTGCTTTTAATTATGAAACACTATTCTTCGCTCAAGCAAATTGAGTACCTAATGTGTTGAAAAAAGTTTGTAATTTTACAGGTTTCTACGTACTGACTCCAAGTGATTGCATATGTTGCTGGGACACCCAAATAGTTGATAATATTAAGCCTTACATGCTTTGTTTAAGAAATATAACTTAATATTAAAAGCCCTATCACCGATATTATATATAATACATTTTACAATCGCTGCACCGGAAATACGAAAAAAAGCTGGCAGTCTGTCTGGGTGGACAGATTTGGCCTAATGTGCATTATTACTGAGGTCAGTAGAGATGACGTGTGTCAGCAAGCACCGAGTCACAAGAGTTATTCAGCTTATTAGTCGAGAGCGCGCCCGACCCGCGCTCTGATTGGAAGCCATTCGTTGACATCTCGGCTACTGCCACACTATGCAGTATCCCAGAGGTTGAAAACATTGGTGCATTTTTTATAATTTTGCATTTTAAATTGGGTTTGGAATGCTAGAGGCTGCTTGGGCGGCAGAAATGTGAAAGACCAATTTCTATGCGAATTTACGAAATTTCATTGTCAGTATCTCATAATCCTTTAAAAAGTTTTGATAATATTTGAAGAGACAATGTCTATCTTGGTAGAGAACATAGGGAAATTCACTATTTTATTTCTAGGTCTAGAGGTCATAGTTTCTCCAAAACCATACTTAGATTCAACTCATAGTTCGTTTTTCTTTAAGGATAGTTAGTTTTACATACAGACTAGCGACTACTCTCTGCTCCTACTATCTAATAGCGTAATACATTTTCGTACACGATTAAGACTGATCTGTTTCATTTTCAAAGTTCAACAAGATTCATTGCGTTCTTAACGTTGTTGAGCAGATTTTTTTTCGAACTTAGTTATGAAGCAATCGATTAGCACAATCTGTTTCAAAATGATTCAGCTTGTTGATCGTGTATTACGCAATTAGAGTGCTGCTGCGCAGGGTTTTTACGACTTGACGAAACATCGAGATTTCATAGTTTTTAATAACTTTAATATTAACGTAGATACACATAAACCTTCTGGAATAAATACTCTAAACGATGGTGAAATCCTCATCAAAATCGAAAACGCGGACAAACACGAAAAGCGACTTTAATTTATAATATGAATAGATTACATAATACGTATATTTTAGTGTTAGTTTGTCTATGTATTTAGATTGGTCAAAGCAAGTTTCAATTCACTAAAATATATAGATGTCTGCAACGATTAGACTTCACAATGGGTTCTAATGTCCACATACTTAGTACTAATGTATGTTTAAGGACTATCAAAATATAAGTAAACTAAATATTTATATTGATGAATAAAAAATTACAGAGACTGATTGTCGAGCCCTGCGGTCACAACTTTGGCCTGTGGCTGTACACTTCACTCGCATTACGGACGTACAATATGCGTATGAGTCGTATGAGATGCCACCTTACTTATTTTTTTGTTATTTTTGACTACAATGTTTGTGTATGTGAGACAGTTCATGATTTTTGACGTTCAGTGGTGAATGCACGCTGAAAATTTTAGTGCTGAATTTCACCGCTAAATATTCAATGTCGGCGGAAATAGTTAATTTTTTACCCCCAACGCTTGAAGGGTAAGTCTTTGGTTTATAAAATATAGAACACAAATAAATAACGAGCTATAAATAATTACATAATAATTACCTAATTTAAATATGTATGTCAATAAATTTGGATATGCCGCGCGTTTGTTAGAACTAGGTATATTTTTTAGATTGTTTATTTTAAAGCAACGCATAAAGTAGATTATTCTGCTGAATAGGCTTTAAAAACCATCCCGGCAGTTCTTTAATAACTTGTTTATTCTATCAGACATATTATCAGAGTAGAATATAATAGAAAAACGTCATTTGGCCTTTACAACGGACATACAATACATTTTATTGTTGTACAAAAGAACGCTAGTTTTTAACACAATGACTTGAATGGTGTTATGTCCTATTCTGGCCCAATGAGGAGGGACCTCATATCCTGCAAAATACGACAAACCAAAGGGGTACCGGTCGTACTTCGTAAAATCTAAATTTAGCACCCATTATCCCGCCATAATTCATGTAGGACTAAACTGCAATGCATTGTTACATTTAGTGTGTTGTGTTATATTTAGTAATTACCTACAATTTCTAACCTTTTAATAGTAATTAAAAGGTTAGAAATTGTAGGTAATTACTAAATACAGGTATTTTTATTTTATTTCTTTGGAAGGACCAATAAAAGGTTACACGTTTTTTTTATTCATCTTTTATCTTATCTTATAAGATTTTTAAATATAAAAAAAAAAAAAAAATATAAACATTACTTTAAAAAAAATTTAAAAATAGAGGTCCGCCGGTGTCGGGAGCAGGGTCCAAGCTACCGGTGGTTATCAACGCTTATACCTGCATGCAATTTTTACCATGGAACATTGAATATAACAATGATTGCAAAAACCATAAGTTGCTAAACGAGTGGAAATATTATGAGTCTACGATTCAAAAACCTGACATCCTCTAGGCCATTAGGTACCTTCTTGCCTATATATCATCAGATAATTTTCACCGTCTGTCTACCAACTACTTACTTATCTAAACCAATTCAACGAACGGGTCCACTATAAGGCCAAGTTCTTGACCACCTTCTAGCCAGACTATGCTCACCATCTCTAAGTCAACTGCTCATTATGATCAATTGAATGAACCCAAATACGATATCACGATATGTCTGCTGAAAGTTGTGGAGGAGTTGGTTATTCTGCAGGCTCTCCTGGCTGCAGCAGCAACAGGCAAGGTTACCACATAATTGCAATGTTAAAAAGATATTATAATATACTCATTTTCTAGTCGAACGAATCGACGAATTAACCGTTGTGTGGTTGAGACCAATCATAAAATACCCAATTATCTTGAAAATTACTGAAAAGATTTCTTAAAACCTAGCTAAGAACCATCCCGATGAAACCTCCCTTCTAATCAAATAAACCGAATTGAAATCGGACCACCCGTTTGGGAGCTAAGATGGCACAGTAAAACAGATACAAAGAACGACGCACCCGTTTTTATAAGCCGGGGGTTGAAAATAGAATAGAATACCCCGTTTGTCAAAATACGACGAGTAATTTTGGAGTTATGAGGGATAAATATACCTAGCCTGTTAAAATCATAACCCTCCTTTGGCTTTGTCGTAGTCGGGTAAAAATAGTCAATTTTCATTGACGTTATCTCCGAGCAACACGTGAAGAGTTAAAAAAGTAAGTTATTGAATATACGTAAGAAAAACGGGTAGACGTCAATTTTTCCGATAATACCTTCACGCTAAGTTACGCTTATTTCATTACGAATGTACTGGTTAGATTACGTATCATTGACGTTTGAAACTACGTACTTATTATAGTTTTGTCGTAAGGTTCATAATTCCTATAAAGGTGTAACGTCTCGTTCAGTGATTTAGTTCCACGGTTTTTATATGTGGGAGCAGTTTATTGGTGTTTTATTATTATAATAAGTGGAGAAGTGAGACTATACGGTAACGAAAATGGGACGACTTCTCAGACGGTAAATATCGAACTATTTTTATAGGTTTTCTTTTCATTATTGAGGCATTTGTTTTGCATACTTAAGTACTGCAAAATATTTATGTGTACTTATTACAAAGTATTCTAACACAAGAAGACATGTAAAAGAAAGGGACCCGTCCACGATTAAATCTTTTTCATCATGTATGCTTACTATTATTCATAGACTAATTGATTGTCTACTTGTGCGAATAACTAAAATATGATAGATATAAGATATGATAAAAACTGTGTAAATATAAATCTACACTAATATTATAAAGACAAAAGATTTGTATTTTTGTTTGTACCTAATGAATAAACTCAAAAAGTACTGGATTGATTTAAAAAAACACTGTCACCAGTAGAAAGCTATAAGTATTTTAATGATATAAGTATATTATAATATAGGCTATAATTTAAAAAGATATCACGCGGGCGTAGCCACTGGCGGAAGCTAGTATGATATGTAAATATGATAGATAATGTACCTATGTACCTAATTGGTTAAAATTTAATTATCGTCTGTACAGATTTGTTCTGTAATTTCACTTTTCTTTGTCTAAATTTTACCATACTAAGGGCGAATTTCACCAAACTTTTATACCGAGTATAAGTCTTATCCTGGGAGTAAATTTTGAATTTTTGACAGTTTTTCCATACAAAAACTGTCAGACGACATTTTTATTCCACGGATAAAAGATATCTGACTTTGATGAAATCAGCCCTTATTCTAGCGCCATTATATTCGTGTTATTATTTTTCTGTGTTAAAACACAAAATGCTGGTTAACCTGTAATTGACTGCTAATTGTTATTATATACAGAAGCTGTTGGTAAACCTTACTCAATAAATGAGACATAACAGTCTAGGTATATCAAGCGCAACAATACTATTTGATTCAGTAATCACTCTCTCTGATCGATGCAGATAGAATGCCAACATCTATATGAGGAAACTAATGTCAATTTAGGTCATTCTATGATTGAATACCTTATCTATACCTACTTCAATACAAGTAGACGTGTGCTATTATATGGCTGGAGTCATGCTGCCTTCTCACTGTGAGATATAAAATAATATCGCTCACCGTACTTTTAAATGGAACTGTTTCCACTGAGATGTAATATATCACTACTCAATATAAAAAAGTCCTCCGCCGCGACTTTCTGTCTGTTTGTTCGCAATAAACGCTAAAACTCCTGCACCGATTTTCATGCTGTTTTCACCAATGGATAGAGTGGTTCTCGAGAAAGGTTTTAGTAGATATAATAACATATAATAACCGACATCCACGCGGGCAAAGTCGCGGGCATCAGGTAGTATATGATTTACATCTCTTTCACCAATGGATAGAGTGGTTCTCGAGAAAGGTTTTAGTAGATATAGTAACATATAATAACCGACATCTACGCGGGCAAAGTCGCGGGCATCAGGTAGTATATGATTTACATCTCTTTCACCAATGGATAGAGTGGTTCTCGAGAAAGGTTTTAGTAGATATAGTAACATATAATAACCGACATCTACGCGGGCAAAGTCGCGGGCATCAGGTAGTATATGATTTACATCTCTTTCACCAATGGATAGAGTGGTTCTCGAGAAAGGTTTTAGTAGATATAGTAACATATAATAACCGACATCTACGCGGGCAAAGTCGCGGGCATCAGGTAGTATATGATTTACATCTCTTTCACCAATGGATAGAGTGGTTCTCGAGAAAGGTTTTAGTAGATATAATAACATATAATAACCGACATCCACGCGGGCAAAGTCGCGGGCATCAGGTAGTATATGTTTTACATCTCTTTCACCAATGGATAGAGTGGTTCTCGAGAAAGGTTTTAGTAGATATAATAACATATAATAACCGACATCTACGCGGGCAAAGTCGCGGGCATCAGGTAGTATATGATTTACATCTCTTTCACCAATGGATAGAGTGGTTCTCGAGAAAGGTTTTAGTAGATATAATAACATATAATAACCGACATCTACGCGGGCAAAGTCGCGGGCATCAGGTAGTATATGATTTACATCTCTTTCACCAATGGATAGAGTGGTTCTCGAGAAAGGTTTTAGTAGATATAATAACATATAATAACCGACATCTACGCGGGCAAAGTCGCGGGCATCAGGTAGTATATGATTTACATCTCTCTTTTGTTATATCGGGATATATTATATTACAATGAGAAGTCAGCTTTTTACAGGGTCTGTTTCCGTTTCGGTCCGGGAAATTAATTTATAAGTAAATTGACACCCTACGACAATTTGGCGTGTTATAATACAACCATTTCATAAAATTGTCAAAGAATGTCACTTGTGATTTGATTATACGGACAATTTAAATTGTTAGACAATTTGCATATGAGTCTAATAATAACTCAAATAGCTTGCATTATCCTCCGTTATATTGAGAATACTGCAGCATTCATTTTCAAATAAATAAATGGTAAAGTATGTTTGACGAAAAATGATTCCATAAAAAAATCTCGAGTGAAAAAAATTGCAAAACAAACTGAATAATAAACCACTATAGTACCTATTAAAAAAATACAACAAATTAGATAATAAAACTTTGTATAATAACTGAACTACTAACAATAACTAAACTAAGAATAAAAAATGTAAGTAATTACTAACTTTCAATTTATGTCAATTATGTGTCGTACTCATCACAACATGAGCCGAGTACGCATCGCATGTATTTGAGTAAAAAGTTTTTATTTTTAGCAGCCGCAAGCCGGTGATGCGGCGGAGACACCGCGGCACCTTTCGCATGGAGACGGTACCAGAAAATGTAGGGGTACTCAAAATGGCGGTCTTGGAAGAAGATGGGTATGTTATATTTTATAAATTTACATGACTAACTATACAAATAAATACAAAACAGAAGGACACTTAGGAGTCGAAGTACTTTTCCGCATCGCTGTCATTCGGAACCGAGCCCAGAAGACTAGCAAGCATTGCCACGTTGAATGGCAATACTAATTTTTTGGCCAAACGAGCCAGCCCTCGGGGTAAATTTCCTTAAAACGGAGACGTGCACTACAGCCATCGCATTTGATTTAATTTTATGTAAGTATCATCGTTTTGGATGTTGTACTGATGGACAAAATACTGCAAACGACTAATTAAACTCATTGATTTCGGCTGAAAGATCTCAGAACCTTACAGTTCACAGACGGTTCGTTTCGTTGCTATTTATTTTTTAACTCAGACACAACGGTATCACTTATATTGTATTATTTTATCGTCTATGTAAGTATTATGGTATTAGGTACTTAAAAATAGGTACTTTTATATAATTTATTATTTTTCTATCACAACAAGTGACTAAAATGTAGGTAATGTTTTTGGGTTTTTGTTTCTACCATTTCATTTTCTACCACCTTTGTACCACCATATATCATTATCCTTGGGTTCAATAGCCTCTGTTGGTTTAAAAACTAGACCCTAAATAGGTATTGAGATATTAGTAGGTGAACAGAATTAAGTTCATGTGTTGTACCTATACTATGCAATAATATATTCGCCTTCGCTCTTATAAAATATGCATACTAAGCCATTTCATATCAAGTCATGTTTGCATTTTTATACACTTCATTATTTTTAAACTGTACTTTCATAATTCGTTTTTCTTTGAGTAATTGCAAAAATTGATTGTAATTTGGTACGTTCAGCAACAAAAGTCGATATCGTCGTCATCAAAATTGACACATTATTATTTTACTTTGTTCAGATTTTAATACTATATTTTACTAAAAAATTAAGATTTATAAAACTGAAGTGTTTATCAAAATCTGTTGCTGACTGTATTCAACCTGCCGCACAGATACCTGTCAGAGACGCGGAAAGTATAACTAATAGTGCGATCAATCGCGTAAATAAAGACCGTCAGCAATCATTTGCCAAGAAGCTCAAATCTTTTTTCATCTTTGATTATTCTGTGTTCCATCAAACTTACTCGTACACAATATCTGACCTACAAACTAGTAGCCTTCTGTCAGTAGTAAGACTTATACTTGGCCTGGTCTTCAGGCCTTAACCTGTCAGTCCTAATAATGGGCAATTCACTAGTTCCCGTATCCTTTGGATAAGTCAGGTCAGGGTCTACAAAACAGCAGTTCGTAGCTCATGCGTGCTAAGAAAATAATTATTGGTCGTTTTGTTTAGCTTACAAAGAATTATTGAGGAATTTGTCTGAATATCTCGTGAAAACTGAAAATCTTACCAGCATAGCAGAAACATTTTTTATGCGGATACACAATTAAATCAAAATGTCGCAGGCAACCGCTGGGCAAAATCTGACAGGAAAAGTTTTATAAATAAATAAAAAAATATATATTATATATTTCGTTGAAGTGAATTAGCTTTGTTTAAATTTAAAATTTTACTTTTAGTACCTGTATTATCAGCTTCTGTCCCATGTCTTTTTTTCTATAAATGTTAACTATACTTTTCCATATAAGCTGATCTCGCATAGTATGGAAATCCTTTACAATGCGAGATCAGCATAAACTGGAAATGTATAGCTTGATGTATAGCCGTATGTACAGTGTATACACCTATAAATTGTGTAGGCATATGTACATTTGCAGTAAAACCTTCCCTAAATACTTTTGTAAACCAATGTATAGGTATGCTATGTTCTTTAATAAATAAATAAATATAAATTATTTTAAAAAAAGGTTCTAGTTTACCTTAATAATGAAATGCCTGATTGCCATCTTGGACTTTTTGCTTTTCTCCCGGCGATTCCTGAAGGTAGTAACCGATGAACAACTGTCGGTTTTATGAATGATTTCCCCAGTCCGAAACTCTTTTTATATCACGAATTATCTTAATCCATGCCAACTGTCGAAGTGTTTTAATTAAAGCGGCCAGGTAAAGCTTTGCGATAAGAATAGTATGGATCACCATTTTATATTGACAGGATTAAGTATGGAATAAAAAAAAAAATTGTAAGTAGGTACTTACTTGCAAAAAAAAAATTGATGGCTGTAGTCCCCCTATGAACTCTCGTATCGGTCATCAAGGTTTTGACCATGACCCAAGTTACGGTCGTAGAATACAGTTTATCCTATGTGGTACGGTTTATTGGTATCGTTTTGTTTATTACATACATGCAGAACCTACAGAACGCCACCTCCTACGATCCTTACATGCTTACTTACTCCTTTTGCCTCGTTTACGATTATAAATTGTAAAAATTATAACATAATATTGATAATGATAATGAATAAGCCTTTAATAAAAATCTTACAATCTATTTACATATTATATAATTTGAACTAATAAAAATACCTAAAAGTTAATTCTTCAGACATCGGTTTCATCAGAAGATTGTTTTGCTTTAGCATAGGCCTCCCCATATTCTTCCACAGTTCCCGGTCATGGGCTTTCCTCTTCCACATTGGCTCCGGTCGTCGTGCCACCTTCTTATCGGGCGTCCTCACGTAATTTACCCCATTTCTCCTTTTTGTCTGTGATTAGGTGGCCCGCCCATTTCCAGTTCAGCTTTTTTATCTTGTATGATACGTAAGTCATGGTAGGAAGTATACAAGAGTCAAAGTATTTTTTGTGACTTCTTTTAGGGACTAGTATCGTTTCTACGCTACATTTACTCTGTTGTGTACTTCTTTAGTATCGTTTGAAGGAGATATGGTCTGTCCAAGATAAGTATATTCATCTACAAACTCGATTAGATCGTTGTTGGCCCGTATGAGTTGTTTCGAACGATTTGTCACCAATTTAGTTTTTGTTAGATTCTTTTGCAGGCCTACTTTTTGGCTTTCCTCTACAAGTTTTTAAGGTGGTTCAGCATTACTCCATTTACCCTTATATAGTCCTCCAGACCGTATTTTCAGCCACGGCGGCCAATCTCAACGGAGACTAGCCATCGGCGCGGGAGATATTATAGTGCACAAGTGTTTGCGCAGACACAAGTGCACTCTCATAGTCCGATGGGACGGCAATCCGACACGACCGGAGAGAGATCAAGCGTAGGACCAACGGCTTAACGTGCTTTCCGAGGCACGGGGGTATCACACCGCCAACTTCCAAACTCCGGGCTGTTACTACGAAATTCCTAATGGAAAAATTCATTATAACACTTACGCCCTAAGATTACCCTTACGCCGTAAGTTGACCATCCTTTTTTGTTTTTTTTGAGGTTGAGAAATCGTCCAATGACTTTTCTCGCTCTGGCCGGAGCGGAAGGGCGTGTCAGACTTTTACTGACTAAAACCCACCTGTGTTCCTTCAGTTGCCTGTTGCCAAGGTCCCGGTATCCCTTTCGGACTAACCGGCAACCCTGGCAGGGAGTTGACCATCCTAGGTTTAGAAACACAAGTTCCAACGTTGCTGTGAATAGTTTAGGTGTTATGGAATCACCCTGCCTGACGCCTTTTTTATGGGGAATAGTTCTCCTAGTCTTTCCGTTTTAATCTTTGCGGTCATGTTTGTGGAGACGTTTCGTATAACCCGAATATATTTTCTTGGTACTCCTTGACTAGCCAGCGCATCCTAGATCTTTTTGTCTTTTAGAGAGTCAAATGCCTTATGATAGTCTACAAACGCCTTATAGTAAGGTAATCCATATTCTTTGTACTTCTCAGCGATTTTTTTTGGTTGTAAAGATAGGTCTATGGTCGAGAAGCCGCTGCGGAATCCTGCCTGTTCTTTCGGTTGGTTTTCATCTAAAGCCTTAGTAATTCGATCGACTGAGTAGGTATAATTTTTGAGAATATTTTGTAGAGTTTGGACATGAGACTTATACCTAGAATTTCATGTTCGCATAGCTCGTCAAAATGTAGGGAACAGCTGAGTTTTTTTTCGTGATTTCTGTTTGGTCCCGTAGTGAAAGTTGTTCATAATGATGAGTACACGACCCCAGAAGAGATTCCGTGTATGAAAAGATAAACCTTCTATAACACTCGACAGTTAGGTATACTTTAGCCTTAAATTCATCTTTAGAAGAACGCATGATAATATTAAAATTTTGTAGTTTATTTTTTTTTTCATTTAAATCAGCCCTTTCAAGTCCAATACTTACCCAAAAAAAACCTTCAACATAAAAAGTTACAAAATTACGATCAGAAATATCAAGTAATACTTAGTCCCATCCACATTTCCTAATGTCCACAAAAAAAATCTATATTAGTTGCCAGTTTTAACAACAGAGAGATTAGTACAAAGATAACACCGGGATACTCTCTGATTATTCCCGACAATTGACAATCACACTAAAATGTCGACCTCTGGTAGGTAATAATTCAATCTGCGTCATTAACTAAATCAAACGAAATAAGCGTATATTTACTTAGAACCCTTTTAGGCAGTAAAAATGTTTCCTTTTTCTCAGAATTTTCATTTTGTTAATGGAAATAAGTTTAAATGGTGAGACCTTTTTAGACGGATTGAGTGACCGGCTCATCTCAAATGTTTCTCTTAGACCTGTGAAGCTTTTTGTAGATTGCTTTACTTTTGTTGTAGGGTAGTTTCATTAATAAATCCGTGCGTAGGATTCTTCTTTATGGCGGCTAAAAAATCTTTGAACTTTTTCGTCGTTTAACAACATCCTAACTAATATTATAAGCTAGCTGCACCCCGCGGTTTCACCCGCGTAAGTCTCGATCCTGTGCAAAGTGCCGTGCCGCTAGTTACCTATGTATTAACTACAAGATCTACTTGTCTATGTGACAGTACCTAGATAGTTTCAATTCAACCTTAGTGCGGTTTTCACCAATGAAACTGAACACAGTGAATACGATCAGGGCCCTGTTTATCAAACGTTACAAGTCTACACGTTCACAAGTTACCTAGAATGTAAATTTTCGTTAAATTCCTAGCTCATCTCCATATTAATAATCAGCCTTTATGTTCCCACTGCTGGGACATGCATCAGGTCATCTCTCTTGAAAATCGGATTTTAAAGATTTATTGCGGTAGGTACTAAGCACGACACGGCATTTTTTGATAAACAAAATCTCGAATAAAAGTGTAAAAATATAAGTAAGTACTTGTGAACTAAATAATGACATTTGGTAATTTTTTGGCCTGTAAGTTTTGATATACAGTACAGCTAGGGCACAGCACTTCTAAACCGCGTTCAAGAGCTATCACCGTCAATACTTATTCCGTAGCAATTTTGACACTGACAGCTCTTGAACGCGGTTTAGATGTGCTGAACGTGTTCAGTTTCATTTATGAAACTAATTTAGTGGGAATTGATGTCAAAAGGGATAAAGCAATTCCGAGGTCAACTGTACCTACTTATACTACTTAGAAGGAACGAGAGGTTGTAAAATAGGTAATCATTGTTATGAAACTCGCCCCACTTTCTTTTATTAAATTGCTTCTTGTTTCTATAAATTATTTTCTTTATCATTATTTTCCATTAAAGTGTACCATAATGAAATCATTTTACTTTTAGGTACACAGATTATGTTATCAGTCTTTTGTTCTTTTTTATACCGTGAAACTAGTAAAAGTAGTAAAAGTCAAATTGTCTCGTTTGCAGAAACATGCCTGGCGATATCGTTCCTCCTGGCGCGCAAGGAGTTTTTAGACAGGTAATTTCGGCCTTATTATCAATATAGAATCTAGGAGTATAGATAAATCTGGTATTATGTAGGCGTCACGTTTCCTATATAACAAGTTCGAGTACGTTCTTGTTATTATTTATTAAGGGCTGTGCCTACGTCGTAGCAATGCTTGCCGTAACATGCTTGCCGTAGCAAAGTCTACGCTACCGTCGCGCGTCGCTACACCAGCAGGGAGCGCTCCAGGGATCTATAAATCAAGATAAAGAAAGAAAAGAAAGAAAGAAGTTCAGCCATTAAAATTTTATAGAGTTTTAATGACACTTTCATAGGTTTTACACTTGCAAGGTATGTTCACAGTATTATCATCCGCAAACAACGTTACCTACTGCACATGGTTGCTCAATGCATTTAGGTCATTCATTAACCAGTATTTTTTCATTTAAAAAATGCAAAAATTCATTTAGTTGTGTCCCTAATCTAGGTAGGTATACATAACTATTATAAATTAAACTCGCTTTTCGTGTTTTTCTGTATGTCCGCGTTGTTCTTCTAAACCACTTAACAGATTTTGATAAGGTTTTCACCGTCGTTTAGAGAATTTATTCCGGAAGGTTTAGGTACCTATTTGTGTATATAAAGTTACAGATAACTAAGAAATCTCGATGTTTTGTCAAGTCGTAAAAACCGTGCGAAGCACGAGCGGGTCGGTAGTATTTTCTCATTAAAAATAAATAAATCGAATGTCGAAACAAAAAAATATCATAAGTAAGTAAATAATAGGTAATCGTCTGCACTACACGTATATGACGCAACAAATCAGCATACACATACCATACCAATTCAATTCAATTCAATTCATTTATTAATTTTGTGAACAGGTAATTAAAAAGATGTTTTACAAAGAAATGTTGGTCCATACTATACTACATCCCACCAGAAGGCATACAAGATTATTGAAGTTATCATTTAGATGTAGCATTAATAAAATAAAAGTACTTATTAAAAAAAAATATAAAGTCAAGGTAAGTAGGTACATGCCACAATTTCATGCCAAAACTCTAATGGCTAATTATGTAAAATGTTAATAGATTAAAACGGCACTACAGATAGATGTCACAGTTTTGTATAGGTACAATAAAAAAATAAATAAAAATGTCAAAAAAAGAAGAATATCATTATCTAATGGGATTGGGTGTTCCTGAAAACATTACACTCTTTGAACGGACTGCAAAAAGGTTTATTTAAAAGTCTAACCTTATTTCAAATGGAATATAGGTAGGTAGGTACGTTGAAACGAACATGCCGTAATATGTGCAACACGAAAAGTAACATAAAATTATGGCGAATTTTTGTCTCAATGTGTTACATTTCATGTTACGTTTCACAACTTTCACATAATGTTTATGTACCCACCATTCGACCAAAATAGTCTCGAAGCAGAGACCAAGAATTTAATTAAAATGGTTTTTTCCCCCAATTTAGCAAATAGTAGGTACTTACCTATTCGAATTCGAGTAGGTATAATTTAAATATTGTAGAAAGTGCCATCTGTTAGGTATTAGTTGTAAACTTTTTGACGCTGTCCTGTCCTCTAAAAGTTGTAAATACAATATAATAGATGACGTGAGTGCGGAATTCCTAATTAACAATCAATTTACAAAAAAAATTACGAAATGAAATTATTATTAAAAAAAAAAAAAAAAATGTATTTAGTCACTTGTGTTACAAATACAAATGATACCTACCTACTCTAACTTTGTTTACTTGCTTCACAGAAATCATTCGGGGCAAGCGATCGTCAGAAAACCGCATTGTCGTCATATGCGCGAGCCGCTCGCCGGTCGATCGGAACAGCCGCGGCAGGAATCGGAAATTTATTCAATCGCAAAATGGCGACTTCAACAGCAAACAACTTGTGTCCATGGCCCAATAGTCAAAATGATTATGAACTACGAGATGTTATCGGTAAGTTTTTTTATTAAATAGGTAAAATTAATATTCTTTCATCTTCACACTGTTTTCCTTTTTTGTTTTTTGTAAATATTCATGAAAACCACGTTCAAGGTCTGTCTGTCAAATTCCATATGATCCAAGAAATGTCAATGAATTTCTTCAAGATTTCTCGTTTTAGCCTAGTATTTATAAAAACGAAATACCAAAGGCTTCATTGAAGACAGCTGTGAATATTCATTGCTAACAGCTGGTGAATAATTTGGTATTAATAGGTACATACTGTCACTGTATGAAATTAAAACAGTTTGAATAACCACATCACATTTTACTGCAGGTTTATTGTTGATTACAGGTGTTGGGGCTACGGCCGTCGTCCACGCGGCTTACTGTGCACCGCGCAATGAGAAATGTGCCATAAAACGTATTAACTTAGAGAAATGGAATACATCCATGGATGAATTATTGAAAGAAATACAGGTATATTAATTACACAAAAATATTAATTATATCTAGTAAGTTATTTGATTAGGTATTCTATGGAACTTGTTTTAATATATTCAAATACAGGCCCAGGTTTGCATGTATAATGTATCTGATACTATTTTTGTGTTTTCCAGGCTATGTCAAGCTGTAATCATGAAAACGTAGTGACATACTATACTAGTTTTGTAGTACATGATGAGCTGTGGCTAGTCCTGAGGCTCCTTGAAGGTGAACATTTTCTCATGAATTTTTTGTATAATTAATGTCCGAGAATTTAATATAATACATACAACAGGAAATAGTTAAGCTGACATACTGTTATGATATTTTATATGATACTTTTACCTGCTATGTTCACCACAATAACCATTATTTTTATTTATTACTACTTCTACTTGAAACTGATGATTAAATTACAACACAATGTTGTTGTTGTATCCATCAATGAACTCAGAAATATTTGATCCACAACCAATGTGTCCGCAGAAAGTTTGATAGATAGCGTAAACTACTCTGATATTATATGGAAAAAATAGTTACTGATTATTATATTACTTAAATTATATGAATAAGATTCAATTTCTCTATCTGAATGTTTCAGGAGGCAGTTTGCTTGATGTGATAAAACACAAGATGAAAGTGGCAAACTGCAAGCATGGTGTATTTGACGAGGCAACAATTGCCACGGTTCTCAAGGAGGTCCTCAGAGGATTAGAATATTTTCATAGTAATGGACAAATTCACAGGTAGATAGTTACTAAATATTTATTTGAACACAACACAACATATTAAAGAATAGTTGCTTGGCGTTCATTCTAGAAAATTATTTTTGCAATGTGTTATTTGTAATTCCCACTTATGTCATGAATAAAATTCATTTTGTTGTTTAATGCCATTGCAATTTGTTACCTGAATATGTTGTAAATTTTGTGCCACATTTGTGTTTTGGTCTGCATTTTGTTTTGTTATGCAAACAGCTTATTTCATTTACTGACAAGCCCAAAAAATATCTATTATATGTATAAATTTCAGCACATTTGGCTGATCATTTCTTTCACTGTTCAATAATAGTAATTTCAACATCAAGTTAAGCTGGTTACCAGTTTTATCTAGAAAAGGGGTGTACAAGATTGCTAACAAGAATTCATCAATTATGAATATCAATTTTTTACAAAGCGCATTCTTGTCATAATTATTGAAATTTATCATATTTTATTTAAAGTCTCATTTTGTTTAAGTATTAATATTTCAGTGTTTCTGTGCAATGGGCTTACGCTTGCGATGTAGCGTATTAGATTATGTGTCTTGCTTGCTGCTTTGCTTAGTCATGTTTTATGAATGCTAGCAAACAATTTTATGCTGTCTGTGCAATAGTATGTCCAGTAGAGCGACTGTAAAGTATTCTTTGAACTAGGTTCCTATATTAAATATCAACATTGCTGTTCAGCTCAAGTTACAGTTATAGTTGTTTTATTCTAGATGACGAATCATGTTATTGCTTGCGTTTCAAAACCGCAAAAGATACTAACGATATTTGATGATGTGGAAAATATTGCTTATGATTAATACTTAGAACAAGGCATGTGGCGAATGTAATAATAAAGCAAATACGCGATTTTTATGTCATTGTCATCATTACTGTCTTTTGTTGTTTTGCTCATAGACAAAACCATCCATAAAGTTTTATTGTAGATAGTCACAAAATACCATTATTTTTACAGGGATATAAAGGCTGGAAATATATTGTTAGGAGAAGATGGTACAGTACAAATAGGTGATTTTGGCGTATCTGCGTGGCTGGCCACTGGCAGAGATATGTCCAGACAAAAAGTTAGACATACATTTGTGGGCACGCCATGTTGGATGGCCCCAGAAGTTATGGAACAAGTGAGAGTTGTATGATTCTAACACTATTGTTTTAGTTTTGTTTGTTTAGCTTTACTAAATCTTAGATAATAAATGAAAACATTCACTAATATGCATTTGATTAGGGCTATCAGATATTTAATTTTACAGATAATTAATTCCTACAAAGGATTTTTAACTGCCCAAAGTAATGATGCACATTGAAAACCCCCACGGGAAAATTAATAATGTGATAAAAACCCATGCGTCACATAACAGCAAATCTCTGTTTGTTAGGGATTACATATAACTGCTTATCAATGTTGATATGGAAACTAAATATCTGAACTGTAGGATGGAGTCGTATTACTTTACAACACAGATAGATAGAACATAATATTATTCTGGATGTGACTTTATTAGAGACTATTTATTTGATATTACATAAATAATACATTATATAAATCAAGTCTCCCAACTTTTAAATCTATTGGCTGATAGCAATGCATCAGATAAAAGTAGTAAAAAGTAGGTTTTTAGATTTGCACCGAATATAGCCAAAAAGTAATTATTACAACAGCAAATAAATTTCAGGACCATGGATACGATTTTAAAGCCGACATCTGGTCTTTTGGCATTACGGCAATAGAAATGGCGACAGGCACGGCACCGTATCACAAGTACCCTCCAATGAAAGTGCTGATGCTGACATTACAGAATGACCCACCTAATTTGGACACTGGTAAGGTGATAAACATTTGGTACCTAACCTATTAGTAGTAAAATAAAGTCTGATTTCCACCGTGTGATTAAATGGCCTGTGGAAGATCTTAAAGACTAGCGCGACAGGCGGCGCGACCCTCGTCGCGCCCGCGATATCGTGCCACTTTGCACGAGCCTTAAATTGAAGCAACATTAAATGTTGCACTTTCTAAACTGTCCTTACATGATGCAAGCATTTGTTGCTTCTATTTAATTGTGTGCAACAGGCAGATCCTGGAACGTACAAATGGGCTCCATAGTAGTACCCAATAGAACTCTTTGTAAAAAAGATTGTTCAAGGAAGTGCCTTAAGCTTAGCTACATGTCTCTAGGTTAGGCTTAAATCCAAACATTGAGTAGCTCTTCAACAGTTCCAGTTCAACATAATTATATCACTGCTCAACACGGACACCAGTACCAAACCGTGATAATTTTAAGTTTACAAATAAGAAGCTGTTTGATTTTAGACTTTAGTTGGTACTTTATTCTGTATAAATACATAGAAATGAGCATGCATAGCATGTTGAAACATTCATGTGACTTATCCCAGATCAGATCAGTGTGGCAATAATTTACATTTCAAAGGTTCCCATTATAACATTGTTTATGTAAATGTTCAATGTCATATGACTGCGACATTTAAAAAATGCTGTATCCTCATAAATAAAACATTTAACTTATTTTAATATTCATATAATTTGAAAATTTGCCTCTATACATACATGTAAATAACATAAATGATTTTATTTACAGGTGCTGATGAGAAAGAGCAGTACAAAGCGTATGGAAAAACCTTTAGAAAAATGATCATAGATTGTTTGCAAAAAGATCCCTGGAAGAGACCAACAGCTACAGAGTTACTAAAACATCCATTCTTCAAGAAGGCCAAGGACAGAAAATATTTAACACAAACTCTAGTCGCTATTGGTCCTAGTATGGAAACTAGGGTTTATAAGGTATCTACAAATTATGTGCTTATAAATATTAATATTTACTGCTAAGGGGTTCCTTATAAAGCACTACAGTGTTTCGGAAATGATTAAGTTAGTTAGTGATTGCTTTATGTTGTTATGGACGGATGCTTTTGCGATTTGTGAAACAACCATTTTGAATCGGCCTCAGATTCGGTGCACAAAATGGTGGCCGTTAGCCATTTACTGTACCGAATCTGAGGCTGATTCATGTCAGCGTGCGTTCCATACACTTTGCATTCAGAACGCTAACGCCACGTCAACGCGTCAGTGGTTTCGAAACGATTATAATATGTACGTGATGCAAGCGCAGCTTCTCCGCGGCATTAACCAAAGCCAAATGCGAAGGTACCCTAACAGTAGATTACTCATTAAGGGGATAAACAGTGTCTAAAGTCACGGGCGCTATTTTGAAACCCGAACGCAACGAAGGATTCTACTGAGTTAACTCCTGAACGAAACGAGGGAGTTAATAATAGAATCCTGAGTGCAGCGAGGGATACAAGCTCGCACAAGACGAAGACACCTTTATCCTCGAGGACAATACTCTACTTTTCGCACCTACTGCGAGGTAACAAAAACCGATTCGATTTTCATTAGTAGTTGATGAAACTTTTAAATAATCGGGGAATACCTAGTTAGAATTAAATAAAATAATAGTTATGTGCAGTTTCATATACTATTTTATATAAACTCTAGCAATTTCATGAAAACCACAACAAAAACAAATTATCGTACTATGACGCCCGAATCCAAAATCCTAACGCGTACGCGGCACTGCAACCGATCAGCTGTTGCGATGACATGCTGCCATTACCGCTAGGTACAGATTATTTAGAAACAGCGGTTCGGCGAGTGTAATATTTTCTATTATATTCAATAATTTTGGACTTGTGCAATGTGCATCTACCTACATAAAACAATTGTTATCATTTTTGTATTATCTATTTTATTCATATAAGTTGTTGTTACTATAATATCTCCATTAAGAAAACAGTATATATATATTTTTTTAAATTTTTAGGCCTTTACTTATAAACTACAGGAAATATTATTAGAAGTTTATGGTCATAAAATAACACGGAAATTCTCCCAATATTGTGTGTAAAAACGTAGATTTTCAGTTGGAATATATGGGAGAACAGGTTTTTAACTACATTGTTAAGTTTGTCGGCGTACCGTACTAAACTATTCTAAGCGGTGGTGTTCATCGGATTCACGAATATTTTGCAGAAAAATAAACGCAAGTGGTGTTATTTTGTGTTTAAAAAAAACTTATAAATATTTTCCAGGCAAGTAAATATACGAAGGGTGCGTCCGGCAGGCTACACCGCACCGTCACTGGCGAGTGGGTGTGGAGTGAGGTAGAAGAGGAGCCTTCAGTCGAGGCTCCGGAATCTGATGATGAGGTGTCCTACAGCGAAGACAAACGACCCATGAACCAGCTGACGAAAGCCGACTCCAGCGGGAGTGATAATGAAGGCAATGAGGTGAGATTGATATTAATTACCTGTCTTACAGCAAAGACAAACGGCCCCTCAATCAGCTGCTGGAAGCTAGGTACTGTTTAGAAGTGCTGTGGCGCCCATGCTGAAGGCTACTGTTAAACATAATATCATCCTGAAGGGTTAGGCAGAGGTGTACCTATAGGAATCCCACATTTCGTTAGTTATGTTTTAAGTCCCATGTAATAGGGAGCGAGTATAATTGCCATCAACCGGACACAAATCCACACTTCAGGCTACTACTTAGAAATTTCAGATATAAAAACTGTTTGCTTTCGACCTCAAGCTCAGCATTAGCGCTAGATCAACAAGGTAGCAACTACTGCATCTACAGTCACGAGCACTAATATGTATACACTTAGCAACTTTTAAAAGTGATTTTCTCCTACTGTATTGATTGTAATATAACGAACATAGTATTTTTGAACCCCTATTATTATGAAATAGGTATCATCTCAAAGTTAAAATCGTTATTCCACGAGAAAAACGTTATCGAATTTTGCTGAGTGTATACATATTTTTGCTCGTGACTGTACACATAGACCCAATAAGAATGTCTATAATCCGGATAAACGGAAAAACTTTCCCTAGAATTTAATGATACTATTTGCATTACAGGATCAACCTAAGCAGCCAAAACCCGCGCCAGCTCCGCAAGTACCTGTATCGAATCGCTTCGATTTTAATTCTGTTGACGGAGATCCACCTGTCATTAACTTAGTTCTAAGATTAAGGTGGGCATAATTATCTTCTACTTAACTTACTAAGACCTTAAATTCATTCATTCAATGACAGATAAAGCACAGCCTAAAAACTGAAGGATTTTTGAAAGTTCATCCCTTAGGCGAAAACTTCAATATAATTCAAATTTTCTTACGTTTTTTGCGATGCAGGTCAGTATCAGGTTGTATGTTGACTTAAATATGATTCGCGACTGTAACAAATATGGATATACAGAATTATAAACATTAGAATCAGCAATACAGCTCTGTTAGTTCATATAATCCTATTGAATGACTATTTCATGAAATCATGACATTTGAGGATTATTCTGACTTAGAGTTTGAAAGTTGTATTGCTGATTCTAATTTTATAAAGCCATATTTGTTATGTCGCGAATCATACACACAATCTGACACGTACTTGCAAATTGTAAAAAACGTGAGAACTTTTTAATTTCGCGGGCTATCTTACCGCACCCCATAAAAGGGCTAAAAAATTGATGGAAGTTTGCCATTTTTGTTGATGGAAATCCCATCGGGCACACGGCTTGTACATACTCACATAATATTAATCCCCCGCCGCGTCTGTCTGTGCGCGATAAACTCAAAAACTTCAATTTTACGATACGAAATTGTACTATGTTATATTACTATTTTAAACAAGACACCCCTTGGCAAGACTTGTTGTCAGACTCTTAGCAATATGGGTTTACAGACTATCGGGCTTCTGACTGTTACTATCCGTAACGATTGCTAAAAGTGTTTTCTGAAGCACTGAGGGGTCTTGGTATGTAATGGATGGACCCACGGGCCGACGACGGCGGAAAGCGTAGCTTAACCTCGATCGATCAGTGCGGCTGTCTTATTTAGCCAGGAGCCCCCCGAAGAAGCTGATCTCGACATAGTTAGGAAAAGGCTAGGCAGATGATTATGAAGAAAGAGATTTCTAAACCATATTTGACAAATGTTACAGGAATTCGCGTCGCGAGCTCAACGACATACGTTTTGAGTACATCGTGGGTAAGGACACGGCCGAGGGCATCGCAATGGAGCTGGTTGGTGCAGGACTTGTTGACCCACACGACTCCGTGCCCATTTCTGTTAACCTAGCCAAGCTGCTGGACGCACAGCTAACCCTCGTCCCCGTGCCCTCTAAGGCGGTTACATTCCATTTGGTAAGTGACTGAAAAGTTGTGTGTAAACCGGTGGTCATATTGTGGGCATGTGATGCGGAGGAATTCACCAGTGATACGAAAATTTGAATAGTAGTATTCTTTAAAACAAAAATGACAATAATAATTTAAAAGCTACCCGATATTGCACAATATCTTTCGATGTTAGCTATTAATTTTGTTCACCGTATCTTTGTTTGTCTCTATTGCAGAACTCGGTTGGGCCTAATGAAGACTTCGACGATCAAACACTGGTAGGATTTGCGCAAATATCAATAATTGAGTAAAGACATCAGGGTGGAACAATAAATATCGTGTAATAGGCACTGTGATTGGTGGCCGGCGTCTAGCTAAATGTATTTGGAATTGTTTATGGTGCTAAAATGTGAAGGCTTCATAAAATGACGGTAATTTAATTTCCATTTTTATATTGTGTTAAAATTGGCCATTTTTTTCCACCGAGCCAAAGAATTTTAGTCTTAAATCTTAATTGACGTTAGATGAGTAGTTGGTAAGATATTTGTTGTTTTGTTACTTCGTATGCGTTTGCAAATTCGTAAAGTTTAAATTGTTTATTGAATTTTATTTATTACTGTATGCATGAGTCGCCGTTTTAGCCATGGAAGTCCGTAAATTCTGGTTGTTGTTAGGACTAGTAACTACTTTCACCATACATATCTTCACGTGTTCCTTGCATCGTAGATTTAAAAGCATCATTCTGTATTTGATATTCTACTGATTAGAAACCACCTGACCTATCGATTATAACCATAATTTCTATAGAAACTCAAATTATCTTACGTTTTTTTCAATTTGCAGGTCAGTGTCAGGTTGTATCTTGATCTAATTATGATTCTCGACTGTAAAAGATACGTATTTACAGAATTATAATCATTTCACATAATTATCTATATATTTATTGTAATCAATCACAGTTAGATTTGTGCCCTAAGAACTTTTCCATAAGATACATCTCTCTCATACATAAGATACACGAGATGTATTAATGATTCTAATAATTATAATTCTTTATATACCGTACATATCTGATAAAGTCGCGAATCATATTTTGATCAAGATACAAACTGACACTGACCTGAAAATTGCAAAAAACGTAAGAAAATTTGCATTTGGCGGGTAACAACAGCGGATCCACCTCAATCAGTTTGTTTAAAAAAATTACTTATAATGAATAATGTACAAAGAGTTATCACTGAAAAACTATACGTAATTTATTTTGTTACTACTTATATGAAGTTAATATGATGTTTTGTAAGTGGACGCCTTTATGTCTGTATGTGAGCCGAGTACATTCTGTGTGCAGACTACGGCACCGCGGAGCGGACGATGTCACAGACACGTCGATAGTGTATCGGCCATCATCAGTATTTTCATTAAACTTCATTCAATTTATACAAACGGTATAAAAGTGAAGATCATGCCATTTCTGAACTCAATTGCAAAATAAAGACAGTTTTTATTAGAGTGGGAATTTACTTAGGGTTAGATTAATACAACAACACACACATAATATATTAGCACTTTTGTAATCTGAAGGATCATGATCTGAATATTTAAATGTATTTCTTAAGTTAGTCCAGTGGTGGTCAAAATTTAATTTTAATTAATATACATTCCTTCGTTATTATTGCTACTTAATACATTTTAGTTAAAGAGGCTTATTATCAAAGATATATTATTATTAGGTTAACCTGTAAAAAATAAAAATGTGTAATCAAGAAGCAAGATAATTATTATTGTTTTACCAAAATCTTAAGAACTTATTTAGGTATTTAGGAATTTTTTAACACTAAAAACTAAATGGTGTAAGAAACAGTAAAAAGGACCTTCTAAAATTAAATATCTCCTTAATGGCAATAATCTTAAAAGTTCTAGTAAAACAATTTTATTGTATCTATAAACAATATCAGTATTATTTTTTACTTCAAAATGTGAAGTTTCTCTGTTATAATTATAATCTACTTATTCGAGCTAACTAATTCACATCATCTCTTACCCGAAAATTGTTATCGTTATGTTGCGTTTAGAAAAGTTCCTACATTTTATGTTACGGTCACCACTGTAATATTAGTATTATTAATAATAAATGGGTATTCTGTATTACTGATAAGTTTATCAAATCGCACGACACGATACAAAAATATGTTCTAATCTGCACACATATATGTTAAGCAGGGTGTAAACTAGAACCGATGTAAAGAACAGGCACGTTAAATAATTTAAATCGTTCTCAAAATCAGGTACTAGTGTGTCCATTATATTTGTGATTAAGCTTCTGGCACGGTGGCGCGGGCGCCATATCAGCTAAGAGAGTCTTTGTTTCGAAAAATAAGGCACGTGCCTCCTGAAGAAACGTTGGATTTGACAATTTCGCACCTTGTGTAATGTGTAACTATCTTACTCATTGTAAATGTACCGGTACGGTACGGCCGATATAACTTGGCAGTTCTGAACTTCGCGCAGAGGGCTGCGCAGTAAAAATATTTAGGAACCAAATGGTGACATGAGGTAAATGTGAATGAGAGAACATCCGCGAAAGCTTTATGCGCCTATGTTCAGACCTGCCAAGTTATAGCGGCCGTATTGTAATAATCTTTAAGTATTATGACAAAACTTATGAAACTAAAACGCCCATTATGGAAAGTAGGAATTGTTATTTACTAAAAGAGAAAGGCAACAGAATCAGTCCTAGGCCTACAAATAATTTATTATGAATCGTCTCGTAAAAGGAAGTACCTTCGGGATTTTTTAAGTATTATTTTTGTACGATCTATTATTATTGTGTGATTTATTTAATTATAATATCAGGTGTACTTGCAATTTGCATAAACAGGGTTATAAAGATAATTATAAACTTTTTGTTATCTTAAAGTTTGCTTTTGGACTTTAATTTCAAGATTCAAAAGTCTTTATATACTTACCTATCTTCGAGGAGTAATTTTTCCAAGTGTAAAAGCATTCTTAGTACTGATTTAGTATTATATTTTAAAGAACTATTATTTGATGAATAAATTAGTAATAACTTGGATGTTTAAATTGATTTTCAGTTCATTTTCATTAGTGTGCAAGTATCTAAGTATTAATTTTCACATTCATTGACAATGTATCGTTCGTACAGATACGGGAACAGTTGACCTTATTCCTGCTATTTTAAGATATCCTATGCCACTAGATACAAATTCTGGATGTAGTTGACAGGTGTACAGCTGTCGTAAGAAAAAAAAAGAAGACGAAGTTCCAAATAAGCCTATAAGCCTACTTGGCGCTGTTACAACCTATAACAATGCTTTCGATAGCGAGACGATAACGATGACTGTACTATTTACCCGACTGCCCCAAAGGGAGGGTAATGTTTTTTACTATAAGTTCACGCGAGGGGTAGTGTTTCAGCGTAGTTTAGTAAGATATTGTAAAATATATGAACACTACACACTACACTGTAAATTATTTCATCACCACTGCTCTCAAAACGGTGATGGAAAACATCGTGAGGAAACCGGCTTGTCTTAGAACCAACCGCCACTGGGTCCGCGTGGTGGATTACGGCTCACTCCCTCTCACAGAGAGGAGGCCTCTGTCCCAGCAGTGGGAACATTATAGGCTGATTATGAATATGAACACTAAGGACTCAACCAGACCTGTTCGGACGGATTTGCTTCTGTCGCTCAAAAACTTCTTTCACTAGAGCAAGAAAGAAGCGATCACTAAATCGACCCGCCGTTGCAAAAGTGCGGTGGCGCTTGCAAATATGCTTTCTCGCTCTAGTGAAGCGACAGAAAGGTATAGAGTTACCTACTAGCCCTAAATAGGCTGGCCTAATATGTTAGTAGGTAAATAGTGTTGCATCAATTAGATCATCAACTTTGTGATTTGATTACAACTGTTGTGTGAGACGAAGACTGTTCGAAAGAATTGACTGAAGACATTATTAATGATGCTTCGTGATTATGGTTTGAGTAAGCCATGAATGCCCAGCCATTATAACTTTAGGACAGAAGAAAATAAAATGCATTTAAAAATAATGTTTTATATTGTACCTACTACTACGTGAAAATGGAAGTTTTGGGGCGTCTAATTTAAATTAATAAATACTCATTTATTTCAGACTTATCTTGCGATTACATCCATATTTGTTAGTAGGATAAAGGTAAAGCTGGGTTAGCAAGCCTTAAAAGTTAGGGAAATTACCTAATTCAGAAGGCCAATTCTCGTTCTTATAAAACGTTCACATTCAAGTCGCAATCTGTCAAACTTGTCAAAAATGTTGGTAAATTGATTGTATTTTTGACAGATTGCGTATGAGATGCGAATGCGAAAGTTCTTTAAAATTACGGGAATTGCCCCTCTGAGGCTCTAGACAAAGTGACATTCTATCGGCGAAAACGCTGATGGAAAAGGCAAAAATGTATGGCCTAGGCCCTCTGAGGGCCGTCCCATAACCTATATCTATAATCGTTGTAGAAATACTTGTCACTTGTAACAACGATACAACGATTTTCAATAGGATTGACATAAGCTTTTCGATAGCATATGTTATACATTTTTGCCTTTTCCATCATCGTTATCGCTGATAGAATGTCACTTTGTCTAGGCCCTCTGATCTGAGAGAGAGTCTACAACAAAATGTTTTTTCTACATATAAGGCATTCTTATTTAGAGACAGATTAGCTAAAGTCATTTTGAAGTATGTACGAAGTCATTTGACTTACCTATATCATAATGAGATTGGTGTTGTGGATCATTCATTTCGTATTACTAGTAGTAGTTACAACTGGTTTAAACAGTATTCTCACAGTTCTCATCTACTTGCTGAAATATTTATAAAAATTAATTAAGTATCGTCCATTGCCAATGTTATTATAAACTAGGTGCCCTTGACGTGAGATCGATAATATTGGCCGCATCGTGTACATTTTGAGTTTTATTTTTTGCGTTTTTCCTAAACCGGTGGTGGGGTCACCACGATCGAGGCGAAAAAAAAAAAAAAAAAAGACTGTCGAGCCATAATATTTTCGGGTTTTTGCGAGAATAACTCACGGCAATTGATTTATTTAAATACAGATATTATATTCATAACAGTGTGTATTCGTATTGTATTTAATAAAACATTGGCAAATTACGATTCTTAAAAATGGTTTTTTTTTTCTTGGTTGGTACGGTCCACATTAAAATTAGAATTTGTTCAAGTGGAATGGAATCATTTTGTTAATAAAACAAGCATTTAACAGAATTATAATAACAATCGCTAACTTCCTAACTATAATTATTATAAATGCGAAAGTGAGTTGTTTGTTTGTTTGTTACGTTTTCACGTTAAAACGGCCGAACGGATTTGGATAAAATTTGGCACATGGGTAGACCATGACCTGGAATATGACATAGGATACTTTTTATCCAGATATTCCCGAGGGATCGAGATTACGCGGGTGAAACCGCTGCGCAGCTAATGTACCATATTGTGTAGAACGGCAAAACCTGGCTTAACATAAGCCGGGGTACAGAACTAACGTCGATCTGTCTGTCTGTTCTCCCTGAGGCTACATTAATATTAGGCAGGTATCTTTCTTCCGCTTTCGTACCTACAGATGTACTCATCCACCCTTTAATTTAAAATAGTTAAGTAACCAATAGGATCTATATGGTGTTAAAGAATTTACTTTACAAACTAAGGAGTGCTATAGACCATCGAAACTTTGAAATCGGGAAAAATAAACAGGCCAAGTGCGAGTCGGACTCGCGCACGAAGGATTCCATACCATTATCTATAAAAACGGTAAAAAAAAACACGTTTTTTTGTATGGGAGTCCCCCTAACATATTTATTTTATTCTGTTTTATAGTATTTATTGTTAAATGTGGCGGCAACAGAAATACATCATTTGTGAAAATTTCCACCGTCTAACTATCACGGTTCATGAGATACAGCCTGGTGACAGACGGACGGACGGACAGCGGAGTCTTAGTAATAGAGTCCCGTTTTGCCCTTTGGGTACGGAACCCTAAAAAATAGGGTTGGCTTAAAAGAAAATAGGCGTAATGTTATGTTATGTCAAATAGTCTCATTTGATTAGCTTAAAGATTCCGGAGCTCATAGTTTAACTTTAAATAAAACTCTTTATCTCATTTCTGTTTACCTACTAATGACGCTTATATTAACAAGAAGATATAAATGCCCTATGTTGTGCCTTGGTATCTCCGCTTAGACTATAATATTAGATAAAATTAACCCCGCTACGCGTGACTCATGAGGTCGTGACGAATACGATAATAGATATTTGATATGATGACGCAATCTCTACAGAATCCCATTCACAGAGATCAATGTGAATAGTTCTTGTATAACATAACACTTACATTTATCCTAGTTAGGATAATTAATCTTAATATTTGTATTGGGAATGCGATGTAAGCTAAATAGCAAATTTGTGTCTGGGGGCCTAAACCAGCCACATTAGCAATTCCCCTAAATGCAGTTCATTTCCTGAAGCCCAGCTGTCATTACCAATTCCTCTAATTTGGCATAAAAGCAATTCATAATTTTGTGGACGATTTTACGAATCTCCATAGAAAACTGTCAAACGGATGAAGTATTTCATACTATGAATTACACGCAGATCATATTATGAAATGTCAGTTTGTGACATTTTACGATGATATTTTCATATTATGATTCTGCTGAAGTGACTGTTTTAAGCCCTCTGGTCATATTATACCAATTACATAATTCATACAAGTGATCAGTGTATTTTAATTTAGTTCTGAACAATAATCGTCCACGCGTTCAATCATTGCTGTTTACAAAAAAAAATCAATGTCAATGTAGTTCTGAAAAAAATATTTTCAATGCGACATTGTGATAACGTGCTGTTGTGTGTCCTTGAATATTCCTATTTATGGGCAAAACTAAACTATTTATTAAAGGTAAATAAGTAAACTGTCTCTACATTCAAACATTTTGTAAAAATACGTTGGAATTTCTAATAAAATTAAACGCGTCAGCTACGCTGTCATAATATGGCTCCCTATTTCAAATAATGAATCTCATAAATAATTAAACACAATTTATTCTCGGTCAACTACCACAAAATATGAGTCGGAGCTTGTTTGAGCTGCCTTCACAATAAGTTAGGTACTTAATACATCACAAATGGAGGCAATATTATTTGAAATAGGTACTTAATGGGATTGATATTTTACCTTTAATCATGCCAGTGGAATGGAGCAAATGGGCCAATTTTCAATATAAATAGTTTTGTAGTAGTGGATACGCTCGATTCGGGTGATTTTAGTTCGTGCAAGTCGACTGCGAAGCTTTAATCATTAGCGAATGTCACGTGTACCTACAAGTGAGTAAATAGACGTAGTGGGGATTCCCGCATTTATTTTTATACGAGAGTAAAATGAGACCTGCTGACTACTGACTAGCGAATTAATCTAAACTTTATATATTTGTAATTGTGATGAAACTTGATTCTAAAACTTTTGCCTTTGCATTATACATATTTTTAAGGAATAAGGTATCTATCCAACGATGGTGTAACCCGTAAGGTGTATGAAAGTTACTAGCAAGTGGTGTCTTTTCAGAGTGCTACATATTATTCGTAAAAAAAATTGATGTTTAAAAAAATCCAAAGGTAATAAGTTTATCATGATAATTAAGTATGTATCGTGAAATTTCGATGTAACGTTATTGTTCAATATTTGTTCTAACGAGCCCGTTATAATTCATAAGTTATACTTATTATTTCAATTTAATTATGGAATCTCAATGCACATTCATTTCTTTAATTTTCAATGTACCTAATTGATTCATGTAAAAGGTGCCTGAAAACGCACAATGTTATGTTGATTATGTTTCTGCGTCGCATTAAACATTTCAATATCTTAACGCTTATGTAACTTACTTTATAGATGTAAAACGAGCAATTACGTTAAAACATACCCATTTGTATTATCTATAGCACTGGATAGGGTATATACGTACCACGTAAGCCTCGTGTGTGCGGTATGTTTGTAGACGAAACGTCTCGTGACAATGTTACCGATGTCGCAGGACATTGGTTGCTTGTTCTGTAAGTAAATGGAGTCTGTGTGCTGAAGACAAAATTCGTTATTAAATAAACTCTGTAAAAAGACAACTTTTGTTTTTATTTCTTACTAGGCACCTCTGCTGACACACCTACACATAACCTCTCGCTCTAACTAAATTAGGTATAGTGAAAACTACATCAAATCCATTGTGTAGTTTAGAAGATCTAAGCGGTCATACATACTAGAAATGAAAATTGATGTTTAATTATTATTATTGAATTCCCTATAACATGTCGCCAGAAACTCCTGGGAATGATGACCAGTTTGCAAAATAGTCTTGTATCTACTAGGCAACATTTGGCGCGCGACATGTTGCACAACATGTTTCTCAACATGTTGAAAGTTAGCGCGCTTTGTTTAGCCACGTTTTCCGTCTACGTATGATCAGTCGTCGACAACATGTCGCCAGAGGAACTAGTGTTGATTTCAGCGGCGGTGGTTATAGCTTTATCGAAAAATGCATCTAAAAGAAAAAAAAACACTTTAGTGGGTTAGAAATAAAGAAAATGTATTCATTGATCTCCGTGTGGTTGATGGATCTTATACGAATTTCTGCGCGTCACTGCATGTTGCACAAAAAGCCGCGCGTCAAATTGCGCGCCAGCTGGCAACGTTGCGCAACGTTGCCGAACATGTTAAGCGTCACGTGTTGCGCGTCAATTGTTGCCTCGTGATACGAATAATGTGTTTAGATAGATGAGAAAAACTCCAGCCCTGTTTATGAAAAGCAAGTACCTACTGGATACATTGGTAAGGGACTAGTGTAATACTAGAAAAAAAAAACCATTCGTTTCGGTCAACATTTTCAAGAATTGAACTACTTATAAATTAACATATAGTACGCTACTATAAAATTATTCATTTATGTACCTAACTAAGATATTAGATGGTTCCTAAAAGCTTAAATTGGTCCGTTTTACCTTCAAGTGAGGCACAAGTGACCACACAGTACCTAAGGCAAAATGGACTCGCATAAAAAAAAGCTGTCAGAACATTTTGTTCACACAAAAACACTGCCTCATCATCTTCGACACAGTTAGCGCAACCACAATGTACTCACAATACTATAGGACCTGAAGTAAGGTCGACCTTCACCTATCTGTTTAGTGTATATGATAAGTACCTACTAACTGTTCCCCGCGGTTTCACCCGCGTAAATCTCGATCCCGTGGGAATATCGGGATAAAAAGTATCCTATGTCCGAATCCAGGTCGCGAGACGCATTGTGACATTCGCGACACCTTACCAGCAGCAGCTGGCAGCGCGAAACCACTGACCTCTTCAAGCATCGTCGTGTCGCGTCGCGTCTCGGTGTGTCGTGACCCTAAGTCACTGCATATAGAGGAACATAATTTATCTAAAACCAAAGTAAACTGTACCTACCTAGGTCGATTGTAAATCGTCATTTATTTATATCAGAACATGGAAAAAACAAACTTTGCATAAACTGCGCTAACGTGGTCGGCGGTCAGGCGCGGTCGTATCCCAAGATTTGGGGGGGGGGTCATCATTGGTGTCGAGGAATATTTTTAGGGAAATGGTTAGCCAATTGATAAGTACGTACTTACTCTAAAAACTTTTTTTTGTATAATGCACATCGGGGTCACTGTGGGTCAACTGGCTCAAGTACTTACAGTTTTTAGTTAATAAAGCACGTAAATCATTCAGTCTCTCGACGGCTTGAATTATTTGACTATAGTTGTAAATAAACCGTTTTAAACCGAAATCCGTGGTTTAAAAACCGTTTTAAACTTGTTTAAAACGGTGAAACATGACTGATTGATTAAGCATTACATTAAAAATTAGAAAAGCTAATTGAAATCTTTCACCATTATAATTTATGTGAGTCATTTATGTATAATAAGCTACTTTTTTAGGATTAGACAGACTGAAAACAAACTTGATATGCGTATTTATTAAAATATACATATAAAAAATAAGTTTTAGCTAAGTATCAATAAAAAATTTGTCTGATTAGGTTTTTACTCAGCTACTGCAAATTTTTAGAATGTATTTTCTTGTTAATATGCATTTATAGTGGTCAAATCGAGATTATTTCTAAAAGATATCAGGGAATACATGTGGTCCAGCTAGATCACTTCGTGTGAAGCCTCAGTGCATTCTATTCACAAAAAAACATTTTAAACCAATATTAAACCGCTAAGTGCGGTTTAAAACGTTTTAAACCAAAAAGACGGTTTAAAACCAAATGGTTTAAAACGTTTAAAATACTTTTTGCATCTATAGTCATGACCCCTAGGACCCTCCCCCTCGGATCGCGCCTTACGGCGCCGGCGGTGTTGAGTACCTATCTACGATGACAAAGAGCTTCCTCATGACACAACTTATTCAGGGATGTAGTTACCTATTGTTTTCAAAATTATTAAGATGGACCTGCGTACCTGCAGCACCAGGGTCCGTCTTACCTTCCTTTCCCCTAGGTACTCGCCATTGATCTTGACGCCTAGCCCTCTTCAGTCCAGAATCTTGTCCATTGCAGCGGTAAACAGTTTAGGAGAGATAACGTCTCCCTGCCTCACACCTTGATGCAGAAGGATAGGTTTCGAGGTCTGGTTCTGAAGTTGGATTGACATATAGTACCGTTTTCAGATAGACATTTCAGAACCGGGATGTATCTATAGTCAATCTGGCACCGTTCTGAAGAGACTGCAGTACCTACCTACGGCCCAAGTCCTCGTAGGTTTCGTATAACCTCCCTCATGCAGTTATTGTGATTTACATGTACGACGAAGCAGCGTCGCAAATTGTGCAACTGTGGCAAAATCAGCTGCCTGCACCCACCGAGTGCTAGAGTGCTCGCTAGGTACCCTTATCTGTGATTTGATGGAAGTCTGTCTCATCGCTGCAGGTCAGCGGTTAGGTAGATAATTTTAATTCGTTTGTTTGAGTAAGTTAACTAGGTAAGTAATTGAAAAGTAGGTTATGTAGGTAAGAATTGGAAAACTGAAATATAGATTCCCGTACCTAGGTAGGTACCTACGCTAGATTCCCGTACCTAGGTAGGAACCTACGCTAGGTAGTAACCTAGCGTAGGTACCTAGGTACGGGAATCTATATTTCAGTTTTCCAATACTTACCTACATAACCTACCTACTTTAAATATACCTAAATCAGCTGCTTATGTATCTTGTAGATAATAGTTACTCCTTATTATCTACAAGATACATAAGCAGCTGATTTAGCTACATAAGTATATGGTCCCTTCCTGTTGGGTAACTACCTATACCCTATAAGCAGGTACCTAATGCATGCAGGTATCACAGTCTTATTTAGTTAAACATAATGCATTTAGACAGGATCTAAAATCCGTATCTAAATGAACTCTGCGAGAGTTCAGATTATTTTAATAGGTAGGTATATCGGGCAGCCTTTAGTAGCCTCCATGGAAAGTAAATAAACAATCGCAGTCTTTCCTTATGTTCTATTCACAAAATAAAACCCAACATTCTTCACGGAAACTTTAAAAATAATGTAGTTAATCTACTTATAAAACCCTGACCCAATTCCTGAACGAAGGAGTTTTCGCAGCGTTTCGTAAATATTTGATACAGATTAAAGTAACGTAATGACTGCTTTGCTACCAAAGTCGCAGAATGTGGCCGGACACGGGACGAGTGACCATGTCGTGTAGCGAAACTTGATACTAAACAGTTCCCGGAATGATATTGCGAGTCGCATACTTAATCTACACTGTATATAAATTGCTTAATAAAATCGTCACATGAGCGCTACAGTTCACAGGTCACCCCAAGCCGGCGACAAACAAATTTGTATCAAGGTCAAGTGCGACCGCGGCCAATTAAACGGTTATCTAACTATTGTTTTCATAAATCTTGTAGGTACATTCTTTTATATCTGACACGGTTTTCTAAGAACTGTCGACTGTTTAGAAGTTTGTTTTCAAAGCGAAAATACTATAAATAATAGTCTTGAACTGCTGGCTTGTGAAGGTAGTCAGAACTTAGAAAATCTGAGAAACTTATGTACAGAAGATAATTAACTTATTAAAGTTTAAAATCAGAGTTCTCACAAAATATGAAGCTATGAAAAAGGGACACATGAATACATAAACCTATTAACAAAAAAAGTGTCAAAGTTGTTTATGTAGCTGCACCAATCAAAACAATTTATATACGTTGGTAAATACATCTTTATTGAAAGCGATTACCAAGCACGTGATGCGCCAAGTTTTTTCGCGAAAGATCTTTGTTTTATAAACAACAAAAATGAGGGACGTTTGAGGAAATCTGTGGGATGAAAATAGAGTAGAGGGTTTCAAGGAAACTGTGAATTAGAGTGTATCGTGAAAGAAGTAGTAAAAAGTATATGTCCGAGTTGGATGCGTACATACATAGTACGGAGTGTGTGGCGCGGCGGCGTGTTGTTTATCATTGCGGGTCTATATAAACGTGCGAGCGGACCGGCTTGCTCATACATTACCGGGATATAGCACGCTAGTAATACGCAGGCGAATTGTTCAAGTTCATTCAAAAATGAAAATGCTGAAAGTTGTTGTGTTTGCGTTGTTTGCCCTCCTGCTGGTGGCTGTAAGGGGTAGCCCGCTGCACGAAAAAGACCTTATAAGTAAGTTCCTACTTAGATGCACTGCATAAATTGCCTAATATTAAGGGGTTTATTTATAAACGATGATTAAAGTTAAGTGACGTTCAAACGTCAAAAATGGTTAAACAGTCGCTAATCATTTATTAACTGTAATCGTCGCTTATGAATAAACCCCTATGTGTATAAGATTAATTTTGAGGAGGTAGATAATTAAGTTTTCTATACTATCTTACTGTGCCTTAAATAATAGCTTTCTCAAAATAATGTATGAAATATCTACCTACCAATGATAAATTATATTAGCTGCTAGCGAATTTGTGTACGAATTTACCTAAGTATTGCATTTGTTTTAGTCATGAGTGTGCTCTAGAAACCCTTACGACCAAATTAATAATTTACCTACGTCGTAATTAGATACGTACATTATATCATAATACAATGAAGCGCAATAGACACTAGTGCAATTAGTGCAAGCATGCAAAAGAAAACGGAGCTTCTATAGGTATCTAAGTTTTATGTACATACTTATTAGGCAGTTATTTACTGAAACAGAGCATACTGTTCTTGTTTGTGGAAAATATATTATTTAATTTCTTATTTTTTTAGTTCTCTGGCATTTCTTTTATCTTAATAATTCGATATGAGCGTAATAGATTGAACCCGAAACACGAATCCGAATACTTCAGTACCTTTGTGTTTGTATAATAAAATCTACTAAAAAAACTGTAAAAGAAAATTGCGATCACTGATCGATTCAGATCCTAAACTGGGGAGGTACAATATAATAATAATAAAATATATAGGTACCCACCAATTTTTACTATATATAGGTAAAAAATCTGTCGCATGCCGGAGGAGCTATGAGCTAAAATAACTAAACAGTGGACAGTGTGTCCCAAACAGCAGTAGGTAAACGGCAACGCGACAGGTGGAGGAGATGGCGGGACGAACTCGACTCTTCTCTAAAAGATTGGCAACATAATTATAGAAATAAGTGGAGGGAAGGGACACCTTTACCCTGTAGTGGGACACATAGATGGGGCTGATGAAAATAGTGCCTCATTCTTAAAATTGTCTCTGCGAGTTGGCTTCAGCCCCTCGTACGCCTTACAAAAGACCGGGACCCCATAGTACCGCGATTATGCAAAATATAAAATAATAATACTTAGCCTGTTCCCGACACTGGTGGGTAAAGTAAATAATACTGTATCTAACAGAAAAAAACTATACAAGAATTTTAGTGGAAAAAACAATCAACAAATGAAAGCTTTCAAAGTTTGTTTTATACGTAATAATTATTTTAAAGTGTCAATATATCGGCGCAGTATACCTAACAGTCTCTTTTGCTGAACCATAAACATTAGTAAGCAATCCTTACGCACATAACAAGACCCGCATTAGGTATCTCATCTTATCGAGGAATTTCCTCGGCTGAGCGCGTAGCCCTCCTAAGCATCGAACTGTTCGCTGTTACTATGTATCTAATGAATAAATCTTATAAAATATAATGACAAGAAACTTTCAATATTTAAAAGCAAATTATTTTGCTGCGCCACGCGGTCTCACCCGCATACATTTCAATCCCTTGGGAATATCGGGATTTATAGTATCTTTTGTTAATTCAAGATATAAACTATATATGTGTGCCAAATTTTATTCAGATCTGTTCAGTAGTTTTTGCGTGATTGAGTACCAAACATACAAACATTCACATTATTTTAAGTATAATATTACTAGCGTCCCGCTTCGCACGGTTTCTACGACTTGACAAAACATCGAGATCTCATAGTTATGTGTAACTTAGATAATAACGTATTATACACATAAACCTTCCGGAATAAATCCTCTAAACGATGGTGAAAACCTCATAATCTGTTGCGTGGTTAAGAAGAACAATGCGGACATACAGACTAACACGAAAAGCGACTTTAATTCATAATATGTATAGATATATATACTTAGTACTTAGGATGATGGTCATATGGTGCAAAAAACCATATAATTATCAATAGAGATAGATTGTGATGCTAAAGTCTAAAATTCTCGTCTCTCCAGTCTAATGACAATAAACAGTACCTAGCTATACCTATCTTAAAGCAATAATAAATTCACTGACAACGCGTACTTACTATAATTATAAATATAATATTATATATTAACATATATAATAAGTAGATAGTACTTATATCCGTCCGCATCACGTGAAATTATTTTCAAATAAACTGTGCCAGTCTTATCAGTCACTTAGTACGTTATGTACTTAAAATTAAAACGAATTGTTTAGAAGTCATTTATTATTTCATGACATCACGTGAGAACTTATTGATAACGATGAGTTATTATCGAAAATTAAAGTGCGTCATCTTGGGTCATTTCATATAAGTATTTGCATGCTTGACATTCTTTGAACTGCTACGACGATAGTTAACATTAGGTACAAAGTTCGACGGATCACCTTACTGCGTTGCCGTCACCACAAAAATAGTCGACATGGGCTCAGTTGCCAAACAAGAAAAAAAAACATTATGTATCTCAGACCAAATAAAAAACCAAGACAGAGCGCTGTCAACAGTGACGTGGAGCCGGTTTCGTAAACACGTGTGCATTTAGTGAGGTGTAGTTTGACTGTAAATAGTTGTAAATGTGTGAGTGTGAGCGAGTATGCACAGGGCGGAGGTGTAGTTTTGGCATGCTTTACTGTATCGCAGCGCTCTGTCTTGGTTTTTTTATTTGGTCTGAGGTATGTATGTGAACACTTTACTAGCACCAGACAAGACTGTTTTTTGAGAAAACTCTACTACAAAATATAATTTTCTCTCCTTACTCTGGAAATTGCATCAAAACATCAAATCTACTTTGATTTTTTGTTAAGCTTGGTACAGTAATTATTACCTACATACCTAGGTCCTACCCCATTTTCATTCACCCTTTTACTTACTATCGTCCATCTTTAACTATTTCTTTTCATGAAAACTGACTTGTATTCAGACGAGGAACCAAAATTGGTACTAAGGACCCAAGTGTTTGTAAAGTGCGTGAAAAGTTGAGCAAGAAAAAGTAAAAAAACCGGCCAAGAGCATGTCGACCATCATGTTGTTGTCTTATTCGTTCTATAATTAGAGAACAATTTTCCTTATTTTATTCAAAATGAGTAGTTTCGGAGATAAGGGGATAAATTTTCTTCAATAACTTTAAAACTATTTATTTATTTTGTATCTATAAAAAAAATATACTTAAGACCCTCACAGTAAGCCCTGTCATTTGATATGTCACACGGTACAGATCACAAAACTTTTTTGAAATTTGTCTCCCAAAATTCATTTATTTGCGTAACACGTCCGTATTTGAGTTACAGAAATTGATATTATGTGTACCAACTCAATCGGTCCATTAGAGTCGGAGCTGTAACAGTCGGACAGACAGACAGACAGACAGCCAGCCAGACAGGCACACGATTGATTATATAAGGGTTCCGGTTTTTCATTCGGCCATACGGAACAATAAAAAGAAGTAAATGTAGGTATTTCCTGTTTTCGTAACGCGCATTTTTCGCCGAGACCTATTTTTCATGTAGAAGATAGTGATTTTTAAACAGGTCAATGTCGGCTGATTTACATGCGTTTTAACAACATCCGATGGATTTCGTGAAGTAAGCCAGATCTGACACTGACCCGTTTGCCACAAATAAAGTCGGATGTTATGACCGCTCTAAATAACGTTGAGTGCAGAGTACACTTTAATTTCTGTTACGTCATTGGCCAGTTTCGTACTCGCGAAGCTTAGAACAACAAAAACAGAGATGGTAAAAGCTTAGAAGATATTGAAAGAACACACGTTATATAACTAGAAATTATAATAAATCAATTTTGGCTTTCTACTTAATGGATATTTATTTTTATTTACAGTAATTCAATAATATACATTATTATACATCTAACACTACAATACTGTCTAATAATAGTAAAAGTATATAAAAAGAGGGGGGGAGGGAAAATAATCACTATAGTGCATCAAAAAATGCGTCCGCATCGCTATCAGCAGGAAAAGTGCTGTTGGGGATTTCTTTAGCGATTTACTGGATTATTAAATAAAAGGCTTCCGGACAATGAATAGCGTGTATTTCCTTTTTGACACACATAGAGAAGGGAAAAACTAAAGATAGTGTTGCACTAAAATAAAATATAAAAAAACTAAAACTAATCGACTTAATCGATTAAACATTCCCCCCGGCGTTGAGAGATCTTCTCTCAACCAGATTCTTCTGCTAAGATACCGGGAGAGGGCATATCTTGCTAAATGCTCGTCGAACCACTCCGCACGCCGTCTTGATGTCAGCGACGCGACTGATCCCATCTTTGCCGGGATAAACATCTATTACTCGACCTAATCGCCATTTAAGAGGTGGGAGATTCTCATCTTTGATGAGCACGAGGGTATCTTTTTCCAATGGCTTAGTCCAGGATTGCCATTTCACTCGATGTTGTAGCTCTGAGACGTACTCTTTGCTCCACCTGGCCCAAAAGTGTTGACGAAGTTGCTCGATTCTCTGGAATCTGGTCAAGTAATTTACGGAACGGTCTTCAATGTTTGGCGTAGGCAGTGCTGTGAGCGGTCGTCCTATTATAAAATGTCCAGGCGTAAGCGGGGACAAATCGCTGGGATCCGATGAAAGTGGTGTAAGTGGGCGAGAATTCAGTAGAGCTTCTATTTGAACTAACACAGTGTTCAGCTCTTCGAACGTAAGGTTACAATTTCCCAGTACTCGCTTTAAATGATATTTGGTAGATTTAATACCGGCCTCCCAAAGACCTCCAAAGTGAGGAGCGTAAGGAGGAATAAAATGAAAGTTTATTTCTTCATTAGCTAAGTCACTGGATAATGAATTGCAACTACTTTTTATAAATTTACTAATATCATTACACGCACCAACAAACGAGGTCCCATTATCAGAGTAGATGTGCTTAGGCTTGCCTCTTCTCGACACAAATCTACGTAGAACCGATAAGAAATTATTGCTTGTTAAATCACCTGCCAACTCGATATGCACTGCCTTGGTTGTAAAACATACAAAAAGAACTATATAAACTTTAGTAAGGCGACAACCTCGTCCTTGTCTATTTGCTGACATTATAGGTCCAGCATAATCAACGCCGACAGTTTCAAAGGGGAATCCCCCGGGATTCAAACGCTGCTGTGGCAAATCACCCATGACAGGAGAGACTGTCTGTCCTTTCATACGACAACACAACAAGCATTTGCGATAAACTGATTTAGCTAAATATTTACCACCGATCGGCCAGTAATATTCTCTAATGGATGCTAGCAACAATTGCGGCCCCGCGTGCATAAGATGTTTGTGCATATATTCAAATAACAATTTTGTGACAATATGTGTGGACTGTAGTAATAACGGGTGTTTTTTGTCATAACAAAATTGTGAGTTTGTGAGGCGACCTCCAACACGCATTAATTTGTTTTCATCTAGGAAAACTTTAAACTTGATTAATGGACTCTTTTTTGGTAAATCCTTATTGTTTAATAACATCGCGTATTCCGGGAAAGAATCTATTTGCGAAAGCCTTATAATGAAATACAATGCGTGCCTTAATTCATCCGTACTAAGAAATTGATTAACAGGTGGTTGTTTTTTAACATAAGTCTTAACAAATCGTAAAGCATAAGCTACCGACCGTTTAAGTGATGAGAAATTTGAGAACCTATCAAACTCTATAACTGGTTGTGGATTTACGGAAGTGACAAGCAAGGATACTTCAGATCGAATTTCAGGAAGTTCCGTTGTCACTGTTGGATTCCTAGGCCACTTTGAGGCATCGTATCTCAAAAATACAGGGCCTGACCACCATAAATCTAAAGATTGTAAAAGACTTATATCGATTCCGCGTGATATATGATCAGCGGGATTTAGATTAGTAGGTACATGCCTCCAGCTACATGAAGGTGTTTTGTCTAATATCTCTGCAACACGGTTGCGGACAAACGGCTGCAATTTACTCGGTATCATCTTGAGCCAACCCAATACAACTGTCGAGTCAGTCCAAAAGGTGACACTCCTTACTTGAGCGCGGAGAGCGTATAACACCCTTTCGTAAAGACGAACACCAACCAGTACTGCACAGAGCTCTAATCTTGGTATTGTCGTTGGTTTAATTGGAGCCACTCGACTTTTGGCTGTAAGAAGACGAATCAAAACATCATTATTATTTGTACTGCGGACATACAGGCATGCACCGTATGCTACTTGCGATGCATCGCTGAATATGTGCAAGTCTATAGTTTGATATGAATTGGTTAATACAACTCGAGGAACACACAATTCATTCAACATTGATAAGTTACGAATTGCATTGGACCATACTGCCAATATATCTGATGGCAACTGATCGTCCCAACCTAGTTTATGCACCCAAAGTTTCTGCATAATAGTTTTCATAGTAATAATGCAAGGAGCTAATAGACCTAGCGGATCAAAAATTTGAGCAATCGTAGAAAGAATTCCGCGTTTTGTCAATGCATTAGAAATATTAGGATTAATTGAAAAATATAATATGTCAGTCTCAGTGTTCCAGCTGAGCCCTAAAGTTTTACAGGGTTCCATTGAACCAATATTCAAATTTAATGAAGAATGTTCTAAGTCAGACATTAAATAAGCGTTGTTGGATTTCCATTTACGTAATGGCATTCCAGCTGCAGCTAACTCTGATGTTACCTTATGGCGTATATTTAGAACCTCTTCAATTGTATCCCCCCCTGACAACAGATCGTCGACATAAAAGTCATTTTTTATAATAGCACCAATTTTACTGTCTGTACAATCAAGCCCTATTTGTTTTAAACACCTAGTGGCAAGGTATGGTGCGCTAGCAGTACCGTATGTAATAGTATTTAATTGGTACGCCTCCATAGGCTTCGAGGGGTCATCTCGCCATAGGATCTGCTGTAGATGCCTATCATCTGGGTGTACCAGTATCTGCCGGTACATCTTTTCTACATCTGCCGAAATGACATACTGGTATTTTCTAAATCGAAGAAGTATTGACACCAAGTCATTTTGTACTGTAGGCCCTATCATTTGTAAATGGTTAAATGATACTCCAGAGGTAGTTGGACTACTGGCATTAAATACTACTCTGAGTTTAGTAGTTGAACTACTTTCACGTACAACACCATGATGAGGTATAAAGTATGCAACTTTACCTGGATCAAGTATGCATTTAGACATGTGTTGTAACTCAATATATTCTTTCATAAAGTCACAATACCGTTTCCAGAATAATGGTTGACCCTTATTCCTGCGCTCTAATGACAGTAAACAATGTTTAGATCTTTGCAAAGAATCACCTAAACTGTCAGGAGATTGTTTTAATGGTATTCTCACACAAAAACGACCATCCTTGAGACGTGTTGTATTATTTATAAAGTGCTCTTCACACATTTGTTCCTCTTTAGAATGTACTGATGACTGATGGCTAACTTCCTCAAGTTGCCAAAAACGCATCAACAGGTTTTGAATATCATCAGTACTCGAGCTATCCTGTATAACATTATTTTTGTTATGGTTAATGTTTACAAAATTACATAACATAGGAAATACATAAGGCACTTGGCTACTATGTAACATAATAGGGCCTGAAGCTATCCAACCAAGTCTAGTTTCAAATAGCACCGGTTTCCCATGACCTAAACTTATCTTATCTGTACCCAAAATATCCCAGAAAACATCTGCACCTATAATAAGATCAACAGAAGATGGGGCATAAAAATATGGGTCAGCTAGACATAAATTACTTGGAATATTCAACTCATTAATATTCAACTGACGATAAGGCACTTTATCAGTAATAAAGGGTAAGACGAAACAGTAAATATTAGTAGAAAAGTTTTCATTTAATGACTTTATCGGAACGCAACACATTTTCCCTATTGGTGACTTGGAATTATTTATACCCATTAGTGACTCATTAACTTTAATTGTAGGCAAATTTAATAAGTTACACATTTTTTCTGTAATAAGGCATGACGTACTGCCACTGTCCAAAATCGCACGACCGAGATGTTCACAGTTGTTGCCATCATAAAACTTTATTAATGATGTGGCTAAAAGTACTTCACCTTTGTTTTGGACATTAGTTGTGACTTTTGCTGATAATGTAACATTATTTGTAGGCAATTGTACATCAGACGCGCCAGCAGTGTTATCGCGATCACCACTTGAAGTGGATGAGTTAACAGTTGGCTTAACCTTGGGATCTGTAACATGAACAAGTGTGTTGTGCCTGCGTTTACACACCTTGCATCCAATTGATTTACAATGATTTGCATAGTGACCTGATCTAAAGCAGTTAAAACATATTTTAAATTGTGGTAGTAATTCTAACCTCTGTTCATTACTAAGTCCAAGAAATTGTGAACAAGTACTAAGGGGATGATCACCTTGACATTTAGGGCATGATTTCAGAGAATTAGTACCACTGTTAGGCCGACTAGCTAAAGTATTAGTTACAGATACCATACTCTTGTGTTTATTAGTCTTTGGATTACATGTGTTACTGGCATTATAATGCGAACTTTCAATAGTTTCAAGTAAATCTGAACGATTTCGCAAAAACCTTAAGAAATTGTCTAATGTTATTGATTTATCTTTATCTATGCCACCTTTGAATTGTTCCCATTCACGGAAAGTTTTTGAATCCAATTTATGTGTAACTATTTGAATTAAAAGCGAGTCCCAATGCTTTATAGGTTCTCCTAAGGATTGTAATGAGCGCAAGTTCTTGTTGATAGAATCAATAATATGTTTTAAAGTGACAGATGACTCCCTTTTGATTGGCTCAATGAGTATTAATGCATTTATATGATTTTGTATTAAAAGCCTCTTATTGTCATATCGATCACATAAAATATTCCATGCAACAGAATAATTAATCGCAGAAAATTCTATAGATTGTATTACCACAGCAGCTGAATCCTCAAGAGATGCCCTAAGGTAATGGAATTTGGTAATGTCATCCATGTCATCATTGTCATGTATCAAGCTAGAAAATGTATCGCGAAACTCCAACCACTTATCATAAGAACCACCAAACTTAGGTAGTTGTATCGTAGGTAATTTAACAAGCGAACGATTATTGATTCTTGAACAATTATGACTATCAGACTGATCATCCTTGGTTGATTTCACGTTACGTGAAAGTAAACCTTGTGCTTGTGTAACAATCCTATAGTATGCAGATTCAAACTCATCTCGCTCTGAGATTCGAGCAGCGATGTCTTCCGCTAAGCACTCCAATCTTAATTGAACCTCGTCATACTGTGTAAATACATTTTCCATCTTTGCTAAACGAAGTTGCAATTCACCAACCTGCAGTAGATTTAGTGGGTCCTCCAAATCCTTTACAAAATTAGAGAAAACTGTTAAACGTCCTTTAAAACTTCCCCGTCTTTTGATTAAGTCCTTTTCCTCCTTGTCAGACATTTTGAGAGGCCGATATCAAACTGAAAACACAGTTATGAAAAACCTATAATGTACCAAATACCTCTCAGTTAAATGTTTGTTTCCTGGAAACAAACAAAGTGAAGTAATCTACCTAAAAGATTGTTCGTTTGATGCTAACTTACATTTGAAACTATAGTAGGAAATATGAACAAATTGAACAACCGTTTTCAATGTTTAAAGTTGTAATGGTATCATATTTGGACAACAAATAGTACCTAGATCCTACTTCGTTTAAATAATGTAATCAAACAATCTAAGTAAAATAAAATAGGTAGACACTGACCTTCATTATAGGAAACCTATGCGAAATTAACCAACAAACCTATTTAAGAGTATTGGGTATTTATTTATTAGCTGAACACTGTGTAATCCACATCCTTATCCAGTTGTCCATACTCTCCAATTTATTTCGAACGTGCATCTTCGATGCCGTTAAAATGGCGTCTTGAAAAGATCGGCAATTTTTCGCAAATTTGGAAGTTCCTTAAAAATCCTTTATTTTTGTAAATTTCGCTGTTTTTAGTTCTTTATTTATTTATATCCGCTCGTAAGGACCATGTTGGGGATTTCTTTAGCGATTTACTGGATTATTAAATAAAAGGCTTCCGGACAATGAATAGCGTGTATTTCCTTTTTGACACACATAGAGAAGGGAAAAACTAAAGATAGTGTTGCACTAAAATAAAATATAAAAAAACTAAAACTAATCGACTTAATCGATTAAACAAGTGCTACATAATAATTAATTAAGTAGAACGTAATTATTGTACAAGAAATAAGGTTTTTTAATATGGATTTTCAGGTATATTAATAATCTAAGTACGTAGAGCTGGACAATAAGAACCCTTTATTTTTTAAGAGGTCGGATATGAAGACATCTTGTAACAGACACGACGCATTCGCACTATGGGGTAATAAGCAATAGTTTCTGTTGGCCCTAAAAACTTTGGTTTCTTCGACCCCCTGCGAGATCGTTAAGAGTCGACTGCTACAGACTATGCCGACAGACGGGTATGGGGCCGGGGTCTTCAATAGCTGGTAGCATTTTACCTCGTCGGCAGGAATAGCGGCACGCCCGGCGCGGCGCCCGTGCAGTGTGTAGATTGCGCTTGTAGGTGCCTTTTTACATATCATTAATATTACTTTGTGCAATGTTTACTTAAACGATGTTTGGAGAAAGTTTGATAGCATAGTCGATAAGAAAGGTTACTTCTTGGATAACCTTTTGCGGATTAATAACTGTAAGTTGTTTGTAACTGAATTATCTTACATATGAAAGAAACCGCTGTTTAGCAATGCGACTAAACGAGAAAGATTTTAATTTAAATGTTCACATAATCAGCCTATAATGTTCCCACTGCTGGGACACAGGCCTCCTATGAGAGGGAGTGGGCCGTAATCCACCACGCGGGCCCAGTGCGGGTTGGTAGATGGCACATGTCTTCGATTTTTTGGTTCTAGGACATGCCGGTTTCCTCACGATGTTTTCCTTCACCGTTTTGAGAGCAGTGGTGATGAAATTATTTACACAAAGTAAAGCGCCTGTCAGGGTTCGAACCTACGACCTACAACTCGTAAGTCGCGGCCGTTACCGCTCGGCCACCACTGCTCTCTCTTTGCAATTAAATGTTCATCCAATTTTAATTGGATCTAAAGATAATTAGCGTGTCAATTGACGTTCATTTCTCATTATATATTACTTTGAATAGTAGGTAACCATGGAGAGAATCTACCTTCTATATTTATCACATAATCAGCCAATAATGTTCCCACTGCTGGGACACAGGCCTCCTATGAGAGGGAGTGGGCCGTAATCCACCACGCGGGCCCAGTGCGGGTTGGTAGATGTCACATGTCTTCGAATTTTTGGTTCTAGGACATGCCGGTTTCCTCACGATGTTTTCCTTCACCGTTTTGAGAGCCTATATTTATCGCAATCTAATAAATATCTATAGATTATTATTAATTAAAGTCGCTTTCGTGTCTGTCTGTGTGATATGATCGCAATGTATATTGATGTGGTTTTTACCATCATTTTGAAAATGTAATATTCCGAAAGGTTATGTGTATACCTACCTACTTATTACATTAATATTTAACGTACTGTATGTACATACACTCAATAAAGATATCTGCATATTTAGACAAGCCGTAAAAACGTGCAAAGCAGGGGCAGGTTGCTGGATTATATCCATACTAATATTATAAATTCGAAATTAACTCTGTCTATCTGTCTATCTGTCTGTATGTTACTTTTTCACGCCTAAACCACTGAACGGATTTCGATAAAATTTGGCAATTATTATCGATATACCACGCGGGCGATGCCGTGGGCGTAAGCTAGTTATTTAATATAAGAACATTAATATTTAACTTAGTTAAGGCACAGAAATCTAGGCGTTTTGACAAGTCACCGCATCATGTTTTTCTACTCCGTATTTTGACAAACAGGTAGACCATGGCCTTGACCATGGCCAGGGCAAAACTTTTTATCCCAGTATAGTAGGTACCTACGTTCCATCTTTACATATCGAGACTCCTCCGTGTCTCAGACAGCACGTTAAGCCGTTGGTCCCGGCTGTCATTTGTGGATCTTTGTCAGTCGTTACGGGTCGTCAGAAGCCCGAAAGTCTGACAACCAGTCTTACCAAGGGGTATCGTATTACCCAGTTGCTGGGTTGTAGAGGTCCGATAGGCAGTCGCTCCATGTGAAATACTGGTATTCAGCTGCATCCGGTTAGACTGGAAGCCGACCCCAACATAGTTGGGAAGAGGCTAGGCAGATGATGAGTAGGTACCTACGTTCCCGTGCAGCCGTGGGAGAAATTCCGACCTCTACACGGTTAATTATACTCATGATAATCATGATATGAATTGTGTCGTTTCAGTAATCCAACTGGAGGAGTCGTGTGTGCTACAAGGCGGTCTGTGCGTGCGTTCCGATGACTGCGACCCTGAGAACTTTCCGCTGCTTGGCGCAAACCTCTGTCCGAAACAACGGCATTTGGGCGTCACATGCTGCTACGTAAGTACTAAATCCATAGTTTTCATTGCACTATACTTAAAGTATAGTCGAAGAAGATATTTAGAAGGTACCTGTGCTAACTGTCAATTACATTATAAACAATTCAGACAAAACAGTTCGACTATACTTGTAAGTAATAGTCGAACAAGATATTTACAAGGTAGCTGTGCTAAATGTCAAGTACATTATAAACAATGTTCTGAGTGAATGAATGAATGATACATTTATTTGCAAGAAGGTAGGTAGTACATAAGTTCTTAATTTAAATGGGTTTCACTATATTTAGCATTTCAGCCGCGCAAATATTTAGATTTACATTTTGGTTAAAATTAAAGTATGCAGTACGCTTTCGTTTTCACAGAAAAATACTAATATTAATTTCATAATTTAAATTTGGATTACAATGCAAATTATAAAATTACATACAATTCTATTGATTTAAAATAGTACTTATTATTTAAAAATAGCGATCAATAACAATGATGACTAACGAAGAATATGTCAAAAAAAAATACAATTATGGCAAGAATAATCAAAATGTCACAATATTAATTATTTAATGTCAATAAAGTTAGATGTGTTAAAAATTATAATATATTATGTAGTCAGCTGAGTAGTCGATTCTTTCATATCACTCTCCTACGTAGGTATGACATCCATGAGCTAAGTGCCTATGCCATAATGTTAAGTTATTACGCACACAATAAAATTTCATATAGGCAGTGTGTGGAAAGATAAATATGTTTTCCTGTTTACTAAATAGCTTTTTCGACTGTACTTTCTATCATTTCAAGCTTTTCAAAGGAATAAATAGAGGTCATGGAGTTTGGAAGAGAAGAGGATAATGTCGGTGTGTGATGATGGCACGTGTTCTCAGATGATGTGAAAATAAACAATTAATGAGTTTGTATATTTGGGGAATTTCTTTACGAGATTGATGAACGCGTGAAACGGAGTGAAAGCGGGAAATAAAGGGAATGATGCTATACATGCAATTTTGAGCCTGTCAATGTTCAAAAAGGCTCGACTGGCTGTTCACACTTGTGTCCTGTCCTATGGTTATGTATGGAACTGAATGTTGAGTTAGTTATGAAATAACATAGAATAAATGCTGTGGAGATGTGTTCCTTGCGAAACAAGTGTGGAGTAACTATGAATGTAGGTGGTGGAATGATAGGCTGAGCGATGCTTTGATAAGACAACGGTGCCGTTTAAAAAGAATATACGAGTAATTATCGTGATAAAAAAGAGTATGATTAGATGGTATGGTCGTTTTGAGAGGATGATTGAAAGGTAGTTACTAGTCAGATGTTTGTGGAAACGCCGGGAGCACGCCCTAGAAGCATATAGTATATAGTGATCTGATTGGTGATGTTTTTCAGAAAGGTCAGGTGCGTAGTACTCACAGCCGGCGTGAGTGTATGACTAGAATAGAATAATAATAGAATTTTCGAGCTCGCTTCGATCGCATTCTACATTCTCAAACAAAGTGATATTTCTATCTGAACAAATCTTAAAAAAAAAAAGAAAAAACACCTATCCGGAGTGTTAGAACTTTCGAGGTCTCTTCGCTCGTTCTAATATCCTTTAGCAGTCTAATGCTCTAATTTTTTAGTATACGACAAAGTATTTCCTTTTTTTCTATTTTAGGAATAGTTAAAAGATAACCTTACCTAAAATTACGAGCTCGCTTCGCTCGCTCTTACTACTTCTCAAACTTTTCTGCTTGCCATTTCGTTTTCACGTCAAAAATGAAGAGCTGGCTTGTCTGGATAACTCTTCGCGGGCGTAGTTTCACATCAAGATAATTAATTTTGTAAGCAAAAAGCAATTTTATCTAGCATCAATTAATTTTTTCTTTTATTTTTTCAGATGTGAGCCTGACGCGGCAGATGCAGACTCCTTCCTCGTACTTATAATTAATTGCTAAGAACTATAACTTAACTAGTTTTAAGATACTTAGTCTAAGCTCCTGTAAGATTTTATCATTAGTGTTCCGTGCTAAAATTGGCAAAACAGAACAATCATTGAATAAATTCGGTGTCCGTCCATCCGGCCGTCTGTCAGAGACGATTTTCTTTAAAAATATTTCGACGAAATAATTTGAAAATACGCACAGCACTAAAATAGTGTGGTACCCAAAATAGGCCGAAAGAAAAAGTTAAATTTAGAAGTAGAGAGCAAATTATAGTAGGCCTACAAAGTATAGTACTACTACCTACCTAGAAATTTATGAAGGGAGCCAAAATTTGATGGATTTATTTTAAACATTCTTCGAGCTTAAAGTTTTACTAAAAGAACAGAAATCTGAAACATACTATGATCATTGAAAAATAAGTGTAGATTGAACTAAACTTCCAAAGAATTGAAATTAGTATTCCGGTTAACTACCAATAGTTTTTTTTATGATTAATTTTGTTTGTTTTCGTGGTTGGTAGTTGGTATCTATTATGTCACATATGAGACGCATCAACACAAATTAAATTATACGGCACGGAACACTAATTTCGCAAGTGCGACTTGCACTTTCCTGTTTTTTATTTAATAAAAATACAAAACATATTTATGTTAAGATGTAATCTAGGTATTAACTTTATTGACTAATTACTTAAATAAATGTAAGTAATCCGGTATATTATCTCTGTATTTTAAATATCTCCCCTTTTGCCTTACAAAGTCAAATAATATTTTACTAGCAATACTTCCAGTTCATTTCTGTTTTCCTGTTAGTTATAGGCATAGGGACAGTTATAGGTAAGATATAGGACAGTTATAAGACTTATATCGATATAGTGAATAATAACGAATACTTGAAATTCCTCTTTGTGTTTAATCGTTGTTGCACAACTTAGTGAGATCGTTTAGGCGCCTTCTTCTGTTCATTTCCGTCACCTTGGTACGTTTCAAAACAACAAATAATTAAATTTCAAAACCTGGATCCATTATTTAGCTAAGTAGTAATTCGCTTAAGCACCTAGTTCCAGTTCATTTCTGCTTTCCTGGTAGTGCTAATTAATTTACAATTTTATGACGTAATTTAATTTTGATTGTCAAAACTAGGCATTTTGTGAGGGCGCGTGCGGCGGCATGATCGCATGAGTGACTTTTTTAATTTCGGACAATTTTTTTTCGGACGTCTTTATTTTTAAGATATTATTTCTCTAAAATATGTATTAGGTACAGTCACGGACTTTAATTGATGAGCCACCTTCAAACTTTTCAATTTTGCAGTTTCATACATTCACGAGATTACACGATTAAACACGAACTTAAAACGCAAGCTCGTAAACAAGATGACAAATAAATTACTTTTAATCGGAAATATCCATAGAGGTTGACTTTATTAGTTAACCTCTATGGATATTTCCGATTAAAAGTAATTTATTTGTCATCTTGTTTACTTTCATACATTCACGAGATTACACGATTAAACACGAACTCAAATCGCAAGCTCGTAAACAAGATGACAAATAAATTACTTTTAATCGGAAATATCCATAGAGGTTGACTAATAAGTTCTCAATGATAAAAATAAATACAATGTTGCATTAAGTTTATCCAATCTATTTGATACCGACCGCCTTTGAATCATAGCTCATTAACTCGATAATTATGAAAACATAACTGAAGACAGTGACAGTTGAAATATCAAGATGACAAATAAATTACTTTTAATCGGAAATATCCATAGAGGTTGACTAATAAGTTCTTAATAATAAAAATAAATACAATGTTGCATTAAGTTTATCCAATCTATTTGATACTGACCTCCTTTGAATCATAGCTCATTAACTCAATAATTCTGAAAACTTAACTGAAGACAGTGACAGTTGAAATATCGATGTCAGAGAATTTCTCCGTACGCTAACGTTACTATGCAGCAGTAACCTAGCAACAATTGTTTATCGATGCTAGGTTACTGTTGCTAGACCTGCAATTGGTTGACTTTGAGTAGTCACTGCTGTCAAGTTTGTAGTTCTGTTCTCAGGTTAGCCAACCGGTAAAGATATGAAATATAATTTTCTTCTTCTAATACGAAGACATATGGCTTTGCGTGTCGGGAACCGAATAAACCCGATTTGCATTACACGGCTAAAATGCGAACAGTACCAGGTGGCTCATCAATTAAAGTCCGTGACTGTACCTACTTACATAATTTGTTTCATATTTTTAGTCTGAGAAAAGAGAGCATATAGTATGCATGTTTGAAGAATGCAAGAAAATTTTAGCAACCTAACCTATATTTAGCACTAGCTTCTGCGCGCGACTGCATCTGCGTTAAATTACTTGTTTCGTCCCACCCCGTCGCATCGCATCGTCCGCGCTATTACTTCGTTTTCGCTTAGCGTTATTTCTGACTTTTTTTTCTTTTTGCTCGGCTCCTAAGTGTCGTAACGTGATGGTAAATAGCCTATAGCCTTCCGCAAGAATAGGGCTATAAAATGCAAAAAGAATTTTTCAAATCCGACTGGTCGTTTCAGGTCGTTTCAAACAAACAAACAAACTCTTCAGCTTTATTATTAGTATAGATTCGTAGGGGGCCTCCAAATACAAACTGCTTTTGATTTTCTGATCATATTTTGGGCAGTTATAAGTATTTCTCGAGATTTTGGGGCCCCCCAGTTCCCTAGGCCCGGGGCGGACTGCCCATTCCCCCCTTAGTCCGGGCGGACTAAGGGCGATGCGGATAATTAGGAATATTACAATCATGACACTTACATAGCGCGCCTTGCTTCCGCCGCGCCGCCGGAGTTGGCCATAAACACGGGTGCTTGGCCTGCGCCCGAGTGCGTGCTGCAACATAAGTACCTAAACCAGGTCCTGGCACTTGCTTTGAAGGGCGAAATTTTCAAGAAAAGCGAAGAATTTTCAACATTTTCATTTGTATACGAAAGATAGTATAATGTTAGAAGACTACTGCTGGTCCAGCCATGATCAGTACCTAATAGGAGATAAAATAAACATTGAGAAAAAAGTTCTTTGTTCAATGTCGCGGGGGAAAGAACCCCTTGATTTGGCAACCCCAGCGAGAGAGCGTGGCGTGGTGTTGCAACCGAACAGATAGTTAAAGAAGGCCGACTCCATACAACGAACGAAAACAGGTTTACTTACGCACAGTTACGTCTGTACAAGTTTGAAGCATTTTTTTAAATTTAGAATTTTTTTTGCCTACGTTTGATGAAGTTATCTAATTTCTTTGATCATAGTCACATTAGACAAAGATATTTGACCGATAGGATAAGAGCCACCCTAAAAAGTGTACTTTCACTCGCTGAGTCAGTGGGTCGTCTTATAAAATTAACCTCAATTGCCAAATGAAAACCATCTTTACGGCGTTTAAGATAAGAATTTAGTAGAAGTATTCCAATAATCAAATCAAATCACTCAATTAATACGTCGAACTACAAATTGGCATCCACGGGTACATTTTCTGATCAATTAGTTTAGTTACATTTTGTGATAATGCAATTAAGAATCGAATTAAATTGAATTTTCATCAGACCTTTGGATCAGACCATAATATCGTACCTACCTAATAGACGTGTGTCTGTGTATGGTGTGAGTTTTCACTCGTATGGAGTCAACCTTCTGCATTTATTTTGTATAAGTGCGGTGTGAACGCGAGCCCACGAACGAACCCACTGTACGGAGATGCCTTCAGTCAGTGGTCCCTGAACGGCCGTGAGGTACGCGCGCATACGTGCTCTCTCGAAGTTCCGATCTCCTACTGCTGCAGTTATTTCGTTCCACCCGTACGCCAGAAAGGTAAGCAATAGATTTAAAATTTCTTTTCAAAAACTATGTTTTTTTTCTTTCCATTTCGGTTTCATTTGTTTATTCAGGATTCTCGTAATTTGATTTTAGTTTGAAGTTCCATTTTTGTTTTGAATTACGATTTGTTTATGAACGCCGCAGGTTTTCAACTCAACGTTTGAAATATTATAAAATCTACTGGGTACATTTTTTAATTGATTAATAAGAATTACGGTTTTGTTTTAAGCATCGCTTCGCGTTGAATTATGTAGGAAGGTATAAAATAACAGAGTCCTGAATTAATAATATGTAATAACTAAGTTACGTGACTATCATAAACAATGCTACCTAGTATTACGCCTGTATTCGTCAAAGGCAGAGGTGAAGATATTTATACAGGTTTGGCCAGTTCCGTTTTAGGGAAACTTCTGACTGGTATCCACAAATAAAACTTTTCCCGACCTGGGAATCGAAACCAGGGCCACGTGTTCGGAACATTCTGATGTACTTGCGATCAACAAGGCAGTCATTTATTTATTAACAAAGAAGAAGAACAAATACTTATAAAAATGTTACATTAGTTTTAGGTTTTTATATCAAGGCTAGGGCATGCAATTATCCGCCCCATATTACTATGCGAATGTTTCGGATACTTCCAGAACACTATCCGGATATATCCGGATATTTTGCACTGTAAAAAGGTAAATCAAAATATTGTCATTACAAAAAACTCTCCAATAATTGTATAAACTATAGGTAATTATGTCACTAACAAATAATACAATTTAGAAACTTAAAACAACAAGATTGGAAGCTTATTGTAACATAGTTGGGAAAAGGCTAGGTAGATGATGGAATTAGTCACCGACTGAAGCTTCATTTTCGTTTTCGGCCAAAAAATCATGATTCGGGCATATTTTCGTTTTCGGTCAAAAAATCATGATTCGTGAATATTTTCGTTTTCGGCCATAAACCAGCCGAAGCTTCAGCCGAGCGGAAAATCAGAAGTTCGTGAATTGTCGAGCATTATTCAGCCTACTTCGTAAATCTGCAATAACAGGTGACTTTAGATAACTTTGGGGTTAATCAGGTCCGCTCGTGCTTACACTAGCTGATTCTAGACGGACGCGATTTTGTTTTGAAGTACTATATTATATTGAATTGATTAATTATATAATATAATCAATCAATATAACAAGAAATACACGAAATATTGTATCCTCTAATAGAATTGTCGTGTTTTATTTCTTTTAAAGCCTATGAACCTCACTAACGAGACAGTAGAGTTTTAATTGTTATCCCCTTCTATAGGCCAATCGACAGCTGAGCGGATTGCTCTTCTCTCCCTTGCCAGGTTCCGAACCCGCATCCTCGTGCTTGAGAAATGAGCGCTCTGGGCCATCAAGACTCTGTTGTCTGTCTGTTATCGAGTAATGCTTTTTTACCTTAAAATACATCTGATTTTACAATAAGCTCTCAACAGTATTTTTAAGACCTTAGTTTTAGATAAGATACATTTGTCAGGCTAATTTTAGGTCCGTCTGATTTTATTTACTAACTGAAAAATATTTATGGGAAATGTATTTTAAAATATACTACGACTTTTAGATTACTTTTTTTGTTTTGAAATTATTTTATTTAATAAAAGCGCAGAACCTATGCAGAAGTCCTCGCTGCGTTGCCGTAGGCTTATGCCCTTAATGAATCGATAGGAGTGGGTACATAACAGTAGCTGCAAAGGTTTTGGTATATAGGCGTCGGTACATGGCTGCAGGTAGGAAATATTTGGTGCTCTGGCATCAGCATATAACCGTAGGAGTAAAGGCAAAAGGCAAAAGGCAAAAAAGTGGGATGTAAGTATAGTATAGATCCCTTTATAAACGTCAGTTCGTAGCCGTCGGCGTAGACCCCTTGGCACATATTTTTGCATAGCCATAGGCGCAGATCCCTTAGCGCATTGACTGCGTAGCCTTCGGCGTAGCCTTTGACGCTTATGGTGCGTAGCCGCAGGCGTAGCTGCGGGCTGCGCGGACGTAGCGTAGCGCACTTGGTGCATACAACTCGTAGGCGTGGCGCAATTGGATATGAGAACTATTAAAATTAAAAATTAAATTAAAATTATTACTAGTGAAATGGGTACAAATAAATCTCCTTAAAACATATCTTAGTTAACTATGTGAGTAGTCGTCGTTGTTGTTGTTGATGTTGAGCTATCAACGCGTTGTAAGCGTTGGCTCGTGGACAAAGCCGTACTGTATTTTTGCCTACGTAAAATATAGTTATTTATCTATGCGTTTTTTTTTTTGGCAAAATTACTGACTGATCTTAAAAGATAAGATAATAATATACTAAAATATTAATATTTAGTATCATCTGGTTAGTTCTAGAATAACCCTAACACTTTGGAAAAGGCTAAGGCTAAACGCAAGGGTAGGCAGAAGCCAAGGGGAATAGATATAATCTTACCCTAGATGAGGTGCTGCAGATAAATTGGCAGATGTAATTTCTTATAAGTAAATTAACCGGTGAATAGATCTTACCCCGTTTTTCACTGCCACAGACTACCTAGGAAAATAAATTAACTACTTTTACCTAGTCCATTCTTAGCTCAGTCTAGTAGATAGTAGAATTTTCAATTACATTGACTATACAAAAGAAAACAAATCAGGAAAGCTCGCTTCGCTTTGTTTTACAGATTATTGATGATTCGAAAGACGTATCAAAATGGTAGATTTAAAGTAGGTGTGTTCACACAAATGTGCTATGCAATTGTATAAGCCGTATTGAATACACGACATAAAGCTGTGAATGATAATTATTAGATAATAGTCAACGAAGACGTCACTGTTAAAAATATTTCTAATGCTTATTATCTTTTTATAGTCAACATAACCGAAATGAGCGAAGGAAAGATTGTTCCTACCTAGTGTTACCAAGGCATGTGGAAAAATGTGAATAAATTGTTATAAAATATAAATATAAATAATTGTTAGCTTTAGGCTCTTAGCCCTTGAGGCTTATAATGGTTACAACGAATACCTATAGAATTATTGATTGGTATCTACTTACTTCGAGGGACCAAGGCCTGGAGGTTCGTAGCTGTAAATATTGTATTGTATGGACCGCCTGCCCCCCGGCGATGCCTAAGGATTCTTTCCCAATTCTAAATTATTTTGGAAAAGCTAGGTGTGTGAGATAAAGCTGTAGGTACTCTGCTAAATTAATATTGCAATTAACAAAATAATGTTTGTCACGACTATTGCTCAACACAAGTATAACTAACAACTTGGGTTTAGTTATTTGGTTTATTTTAAGGGACATCTCTACTTATGAAGACACACTTTGATAATTTTCTTACCTCATATACGAGCTCAGGTGCCACAGAGTTGACGGGGTCCGCTAGGACCGTTGCCTGCCGGGGTCGCGGGAATGTCCGAAAGGGATACCGTGGCCTCTGGCGACATACAGGCAACTGAAGGAACACGGGTGAGTTTTAGTCAGCAAAACTGACACGCCCTCCCGCTCCTCCCAGAGCGCGAGAAATTATTTAACAATTTCCCTCACAAAAAAAAATAGTGCCACAGAGCCATAACGTAAGCGGAATTTTCGGAAACGCCTTGTCAATTTAACTTCTGGCCAGTTTTACCATCTGCGAATATGTATTAGATCATTGAATATTCTGAAAAAATATAGGTATAAAACAAGACACCACAGTGGTGTCTTTATCGGCGCAAAAATTGTATACAAATTGGTACTTTGATAATTTGATGCCCTATTCATCATTCATCATCATTTTCCACCCCTTTCTTTTTAAACTTGTACATATTATTATTTTATGTATTTTAAGTATTTATTAATTTAAGTATGTTTTACCAGCACTTTAATTACGTAACATACGATCAATCATAATCTGATCAATAAGGAAATTGCTAATCTATTGCTAATCTATTGCTAATCTATTGCTAATCTATTGCTAATCTATTGCTAATCTATTGCTAATCTATTGCTAATCTATTGCTAATCTATTGCTAATCTATTGCTAATCTATTGCTAATCTATTGCTAATCTATTGCTAATCTATTGCTAATCTATTGCTAATCTATTGCTAATCTATTGCTAATCTGTTGCTAATCTATTGCTAATCTATTGCTAATCTATTGCTAATCTGTTGCTAATCTATTGCTAATCTATTGCTAATCTATTGCTTCATAAGTTCGAAAAGTTTGTCTGCTCAGCAACGTAAATAACGCAACAATGTTGTTGAACTGTCAACGTGAAACAGATTGAGATTGATCGTGTGTTACGCAATTAGGGTGCTGATCAACATAACTTCAACTACGTCAACTCCCGCAATTAAAAACATTCAAAATCTAGTTGCAATCATATCTTAGCGTCCCGTTCACCAAAGACCAATTAGGGTGAAAAATCACTATTAATTATGAATTATCTTATTGTAGAATATTATGTTATAATCATGAAACATACACAGATTTTTTATTATTATGTTTAAAACATTTTTTATTTAAATTAGTGACGTATATTTAAGATTTTAGGTGAAAATAGTAGTCACATTACAAATCTACGCACTCACACAGTCGAACAAGAGGTAAGGGTTTAGGTACTGTTCTTCGTCCATTTTGGTTTGTTTTGATTGTACAGTGGAGTGTGACGTAGTTTAATACAGGGTGTTAGGGTAAACACCGTTATCCTTGCTTTCATTTATAGAACGTAAAATCAATGGAAAATAACAACTTTAAAAAAAAAAAAAAAAATCTACATTTTAACACAAGAGACGCAACTTCGTTGCCCTATGCGCTAGGGCAACGAACTTGCGTCTTGACACGGGCGGGGGGTGCAGGACGTGACCTGACCGGCCGCGAGCGCGACCCCTCCCTCAGTCAGTCAGCTATTTCGCTGGCGAGCACGGAGTCGGATAGAAACTTTTTAAAATCTTTTAATGAAAATAACGTCTTTTTTTTGTTGTGTTCGCTCATTTATTTTTATAATATATTTAAGCCAACTAGCCATGGTTTGAATGACAAGAGTTACCCTTACATCCTGTATATTTTTGGGATAAAAAATTACGTATATAAAAAATTACAGATATCGATTCAGTAAAATATTGTGAACTAACTACTTTCATAACGTGCATTAATTCAGTTTACATTGTAAGTATTTTTTATTGGTTTATGGAATCTAATCTAAAAACTTACAGACTTAGATAAATTAGTTGAGCTGTTTTCGAACTTTTCATAAATTGGTTAAAATTCAGCAATGAAAAACTACTATACCTAATGTATAAATATATTATATATGTATACAGGGCGTCCAACGGATATGCCACATGGAGGGAAAGTACCTTGAATATTTTAGATGGAACATTTTACTGAAAGAAGACATTATTTAAATTTGAAAAACAATATAAACTGCATTCATAGAGATTTAAATAATTACATGGTTGAACCGGGAATCGAACCCGTTACATGAGAAAAATAATCATCCTGTAGCTTTATCATACCGATTGAAAGGCTTCATCATAAGGATTATTTTTTGCTAAATAACATAGTGTCACAAATAAAAGGAAGACCATGAATTTTAATATTTTTAATACAAAATTAATCAATTAAACAATCAACTAATCTAATATAAATCAGCTATGCAAATCAATTAATCATTTACAAATTTCACATCAAATGTTAAAATTTATGGTCTTCCTTTTATTTGTGACACTATGTTATTTAGCAAAACATAATCCTTATGATGAAGCCTTTCGATCGGTATGATAAAGCAACAGGATGATTATTTTTCTCATGTAACGGGTTCGATTCCCGGTTCAACCATGTAATTGTTTAAATATCTATGAATTCAGTTTAAATTGTTTTTCAAATTAAAATAATGTCTTCTTTCAGTAAAATGTTCCATCTACAATATTCAAGGTACTTTCCCTCCATGTGGCATATCCGTGTGACGCCCTATATAGGAACCTAATTAATTTATAACGATTATAAGTATTCCACGAAACCATCATTTCAACGTAATAGGTACTGACACTAATAAACACGTCCGGTAAAAATCGAACTAATGTCGTATATCCTGACCGGGACATGAAACTTTATTAGGAAAAAATTATCCACCTATTTTATAATGTTATTTTTGCCACAAAATGCATTTAAGTATGGTTCAGCAACATTTTATGTTAATCCTTATAGGATATTGAAATAATCTTTCTGTAATCCCTAGGTAGCTAACTGCTTGCTCTGAAACATACACAACATTATAATTATATAAAAAAACTATTTCAAGTAGGTATTTTTCAGTGCAGATAGATTCCAGATTCAGTGCAGGTAGATTTTTAATTACAAATTTTTGTTACCAGCATCAGTTTTTCAGAGCACAATGGAAAATATTTCAGTTTTGTTCGTGTGTGTTTGTACTTGTTGTGGCGCGACCGCGGGCGGTGGTAAGTCGATCGCTCAATGACTCAGTCTCGAAGGCTCCAGGCGCTTTCAAAATAATTTTCGAAATGATTGTTCTGCAGATGAGCGCCTCGAGTAAAATTGCCGGAGGTATCAAAAGCAGAGCTACGGCTCGGCTAGGTGTGCTTTAATATCGTCGGCGCTGAGCGCTGCCGGCGACGCCGCGGGCTCACCCCCTTCGCCCCACGACCCAAACCGCTCTACATTCTGCCCGCTTATAATATAGAATAATCATATTTGTATATACGTTTCGCAACCGATGTGGCTAAATAATAATTTATGACCTCAGTGCGTTTTATATACAGAGCCGACGGCGTTGAACGAATCGTGATGTGCCGCATGACCACCACGCCGACTCTTAAATTGACTAAGAGAATTTTGGAAAAGATTTGTGAAAAAAAAAATCTGCAGAATGTCTTAATTCGGGACCAGTTTTATGTGAAGTATGCGAACTTTCACATTTAAATGCTTCCTAATTTTGGCTGTAATAAATCAGTTCGCTCACGTCCTCTTACCGTTAAAGGATTATGTTGGTTATAATCTCAGGAATTACGTGAAAGTATCTACCTATTATCAGGCACAGTAAAGTGGAACTTTTACCAGGTTAAGAGTTGTTAATAAAATGTTGTGTATCAGCGTAGTGAGTAAGTAGTATTAGTAGTAAGTAAATGCGGTGTGAACAGTCGCTTCAGTCCCTACTGACGCGACTATTCATAAGCACCTGCTTAATGACGGATCTCTGAACAGCTTTTGCCATAGAGCAAGTGTAGTTGCAGAAGTGCTACATTCCACCATTATTTTTTCTCCGTAACGCTACTAAAGGCTCCACAAACAGGTGCGATATCGCGGGCGGAGCCAGTTTGCAGGAGCCTTGATAGTTCGTCAACTTTTTTGTCTAGGGAACCAAGTTTACTAATGGAAAGTAAGCGTAGTTATATGCCATGAAGACCTAGTGTACTCTAAAGTTTAAGTCACTTGGGATTCGAATCGAACTTTGCAGTTAGCAAGATTGCAGTAGGTACAGCTGCGCCGGGTTCATAGTTACTTACCTACACATCAAAAGTAGTGACTAAAATGACAATTCGCGACGACTCATTTGCATTAAGACACTGTTATAAAGTTTATTATCATAAGAAAATTCTGAGCATTGCACTCTTCTTTGCTCTACGAACCTCCACGCACTCTAATGAACATTATCTTCCTTTCAAGTCTGAATCTCGACGTTCGACGTAGGGTAGTCTCTTGGATAAGGAACAGCACCCCAATACACTTTATATCACAAATAAAAATAAAAAGTCCAGGTTTTCTCACGAAGTTTTCCTTCACCAATGTCAGTAATATTTTTATCACTTCAATCATTCTTCATTCATCTGTTTCATTAAATTTTCACTCAGTTTGCCTTGAGTTTGCATGACGTCATTTCATGTTCTCGTCAAAGTCTGTCCAAGTAAATACTTAATACGTATACTGTTCGACTCGTGAGAATTAAGCACAGTACCCAGGGCACCGCAAAGTCTGAACTATTTCAATAAGCACGTTCGATGAAACCAGAGACTACATTGAAACATCAATCACGAATGAAACATTAATGACTCCTCTAAGAGAACAAAGCTTACTATTAAAGATTTTCTGCAGTTGCTGTTTTATGAAATTAAAACCGTAATCTAGAGTCGAAGACTGAATAAAATTGACTGTCATAGAGTTCTACAATTGTCTACAATCTGCATCATGCTGGGCAAAAAACAGTTTGGTACTGTTTGGTGTGGCTTGCGCCTTAGAGGCGAGAAAGCCTGGGGCCCTAACATAAACTATTGATAAAACGGAAAGGGTGCCTACAGGCCGCGAGCGCCACAAGCGCCGCCGGCGGCCACGACATTGTATTAGGAGCGCTCTATTGTGTGTTGAGTATACACCAATAATTCTCGAATACCGTACCTGCTCACTATATTTTTAATACTTTATACAATACATACATAATTGTTGTGAAAGGAAGACCGCTCGTGAACGGCAGTGCAAATAATGTAGATGCAACTTCAGAATTCCGATTTGTTTGTAGCTATTTGCTTGCAAGCCAGAACCGCGAAGGCAAAACGCTTCCGTTAGGAAATTGGCAGTCTATCTAGGAAGGAACACAAAATAATATGCATTTTCTATGTTTCTGTGACTGTCTTAGCTTCGCTGTTAAGTATGTAATGTAAGAATAATTATGGAGTTCTCATACGGCAATTCGGATCGCAAATGCATCTGAAGTTTGTTTTCCTGGTCAATAAATTGCGCGAGACCATGATGATGAACACTAACACCATGATGGAACAAAGTAGGTACCTACTATCATCTGCGTAGTGCAATCGTCATTAGTCTAAGTTTAACGCCCATTTACGGCATATAGTACCTATTTGTATTGAATCAGATAAACAAAACTAACTAAAGTTAAGAAGAACAATCTTTTTATAAAACGTAAGTTGGCAAACAAATACGCTCCACAATCCTGTGAGCTCAACAGTTTTATTAAAGTTAATTCATTATTAACGAATTATTGAAGTGGTCGATGTTGTACATCTTGCACTGTTCTGGGTATGTTAGATCAGGCGCGGTCGCAGCCCAAGATTTTGGGGGGGGGGTCACCATTGGTGCCGAGGAATATTTTTAGGGAAATGGTTAGGTTATAAGTACGTAAACCACTCAGTCTCTCGACAGCATGAATGATTTTGGGGAGGTCATGACCCCCAGGACCCCCCCCCTGGGACCGCGCCTGTGTTAGATACTTAGTTGGAGGGATTCTATGTCTCGGTTGATTGCTCTCGGCAGGAGATCTGCGACAGATGCAGGAGATACTCCATCGAAGGCCACTTTCTGTCTTGTCTTGGCGTAGATCTAAAGGCTAGATCGTAGATCAATGGCGTAAATTCGATGTACTTAAAACACATTCTTAAATAAGTTTTTTTTTAATATGCAATGACGTTTGAACATAAAGGAAATTTGAAGATTTCAATGTAAAATGCCGCTTTCAAGTCCCACAGCCGATTATGATATGTTCTCCCCGTTCCCCGTACCTATCTGTAATTAATTATTTAGAGTTACTCGTAAATTTTACCAGTGAAGGTAACTGAATCTACATAAGGGTGGGAAAAGCCTACTATGCTTTTCTGTGGAAACGCGATGAAGTTGAAAAACAACCATTGAACGCTTCGCAGAAATGGATTAAATTTTGACCAAGTCTTTTTCGTCCATTTTCAGTAGGTTAGGTAGGTCTTTTTCGTCCATTATCAGTAGATTAGGTAGTTCTTTTTCGTCCATTTTCAGTAGGTAAATTTTGACCAAGTCTTTTTCGTCCAATAACATATATGACATCTATTAGTAAGTAAATTATTTTGTAATTATTAATTAATTTGAAACTCATGTCGACACCCGCAACGCTTGAGCCGGCTTAATGGAAATATTTATTTTATCCTGCAAATAAAATATTTTAATTTATTGTTTATTTTAACAAGTCCCAGAAACACTGGAGTCCCACGCATTAGTTCTAACAGTGCATTCATTTTTACGTAGGTTGGCCCAACAAAGTTTTAATTCAGGTTATTCTGTTCGCGCACCTCGCCGCAGGGTAGTAATTACAGTTGGAATAGAAGGGCCGGCCTACCCCGGGGCCAGCCGCAGGCATACTGCCGCCCTTTGTACAACTTCAAACTAAAAAATGAAAATACCTCATAAATAAAATGAGATAGATTTCGTCAACATAATTTTGTAAACGAGCTAACAAGGACCTTTTTCATGGTGGATCCAAAATGTGACCGCGAGTTCAATTATGCATTTTGTAAAATATAACAAGGACCTACCAGTAGGACCTGGCTAACAACATTACATGCCCGGGTGGCATTTGATCAACATGACATACCCATCATAAGTAGACGTAGGTGAAATGTGTCACTTGCCACTTAAAAAATGCATCCAAGTACGGTTCAACAAATAAATGGCCGTAAGTCGAGAATAATAGAAGAGTATTTATCTCCTGTACCTTTTAAGTTCTAGACATGTGCTCCACGTTTGATATTGCAACAATTGCTATAATAAAATGACTTTTCGACCTACCAGACTTTTGTTGTAGGTACCTACTTCTAGATCAAAAAGATCTGTTCAATACATTTTGACCGCGTTCGTATTGCTCTTTTGTATGAAACAGCAGATTTATATATTTATGATAACCGACAAAAATATCTATGCTAGGGGGTTTAGGGTCTTGTGTTGAATTCACGGTTGCAGTTTGCACGTCCATGTCCCTGCCTACAAGGTGGATTTGTGCGCGAAAAGAACGCTAAAATATACCGCTATAGGTATGCTAAAATGCGCAACTGCGACGTTGCCGCGATCAGCCAAATTACGGGAGCAAATTTTCCGCTCGTTTGTCCTAAAGCCTATCCTAGATTATTCACTTACTAACATCAAATTGATTTTCGGATCAGATTCTAGAAAACCGAATTAAAAACCTTATTTATAAATGTTGCTTAAAGTTATGAGACGTTTAAACGTCAAAAATATCTGGTTACACAGACGTTAACTAACTATTAACAACGTTTCTAAATAAAGCGGCTAATGTATGAAGGATAAGTATACAACTGTCAAAAAAAATTCAATTGATTCTAAGTACCTACTTACATATAAAGTAATAATGCAAAAAAGGTATGATTTATTGTAACGAGACATCATGCTCTTCATCTTCCGAATCAATTGGACCAATTTGAGGCATTACTCTTCGACAACATTTTATTTGACCCGTATATCAAATAGGATTGATGGAACAATAAACACTTGCTATTATCTTATATAACGTTTACCAAGTAACGCTTGAGAATCGGTCCAAAAAAAAGGGTTTTTTTTCTAGTAATTTTACAAAACCTATCATTTTGTTTATAATTCTTTGACTATTGATGAGGCCGTATACGAAATATTTCCGATTTTGCTAATTTACATGACTTTTTACAGGCGTGATTACAGGCGTTTAAATACTGTATTTCTATAAGTTTTAATGCACAACACGAAATATCATTTCAATTATGATTTAGTGAAAGTACGACTTTTTTTTTAAGTAGTTCATTCCTTGATTTAGGCTGTTTTAAAAGATGATTTTTTTATTTTTTTTTTCGTGAAATAGATTGATTTTGAACTGAAGTTTATTTCAAGTATTTTTTACTCATAAAGGTTATAAAAAAGTGGTAAAAACTGTTTTATACTTATTATGTCTAAGACTTTCACAGCTAGCAGTTATGCAATAAAACTCATAGAAATACAGTATTTCAACTGTAAAGTCACGTTAATCAGCGAAATCAGAAAAATATCATAAACGGTTTCTTAAACACAACACAACTTCTCAATCACTTGCGTCATTTTCAGACTTCAGACGCCCTTTCAAACCTATTTGTATAAACTACTAAAAAAACCTGGTGATATGGAAAGAGTAGGTTCATGGAGTACGTTCATGGAGGTGTCCTCAGGCGGTGTTCTCAACCGCGGCCGATGGCGTACGAATGTGTTGCTGCGGGCACTACCACCGTAGTGGCTGCACCCACAACAAACATATTTCTAAGGCTAACTTTTCACCCGTTCGTAGTTTAAAACCAAAAAAACCGAGATAGTTATTTTTTAACAGATCGCGATGCCGCTAATGGCCTTTTTCCCTGTTTTGTGGTTACTATTCTTCTTCTTTTCGTATGGTTAGTGACTAACCTGGTGTCAGAGTTTTAAACCCGGCCGTGAGACCCTGACTTGGCTTCACATGCCGTCGAGAAATACCTCTCAGTCATGACCGTTTCGTCACGATGTTTTCCTTCACCGTTTTACGTTTTGACTACTATATAACACTGTATGGTTAGCAACGAAAGTTTAACATTGTACCTAGATAAACAGACACAAATTACTCGATACGTATTTTTCGTTGAGCGGCCCAGTAGCAAAAGCAGCTCAGATTCTAAAGTGTTAGTGACAATATCTACAAACCATATTTCTGGTTAAGGTCATGGTACATACAAAACAAATTTTAATATGAACCTATAATATGACTGTTTGCATAAATAAATAAATGAAATAAAAAAAATCAAAGTAATAAAAACTAAAACCCAACTATGACTAAAAAGGTATAAACAAGACACCACAGACAGATAAATTAAAAATCCAGAGTCACACGTGTTAATAAATCGAACAGATTACGTGTGACACCGGATTTTTAATTTGTCTGTCTGTGGTGTCTTGTTTATACCTTTTTAGTCGTAGTTGGGTTTTAGTTTTTGTTACTTTAATTTTTTTTTAAATTCTTTTGGGGTTATAATATATATATTTTTGAAATGTGCTCATTAAGTCCTTTTATTTGATACCCAACATGGTACGATTAAACGATTTATTTTTTTAGTTCCTTACTTTATTTACTCTAGAGGGCGCCATTTTTATATTTAATGTGACGTCACATAGCCTATAACCAACGGACGATAAAGACGCTTCCAACGATATCTCATTTGTCAAATTGTGATGAGTGGTTTAGAAGATAGGAGGGAACAAATGAACATCCATACGTAGTCGGGTAATGCCGGCGCCAGACATAGCAACAATATTTGATCACATGTTTGAGCACATGTATGAACACATGTGTGGCAAGGGTGTTTGGGTATTTCATCAAAGTTTGATCACATATTTCAACTTTGCCATATGGTGTGCACATGATGTGCACATATAAATGCCGGCGCCAGACATAGCAACAATATTTGATCAAATGTATGATCACATGTTTGACACATGTGTGGCAGGGGTGTTTGGGTACTTCATCAAAGTTTGATCATTTATATCAACTTTTCCATTCGGAGTCGGTTTTTCGAGCGCACATCAAAGCGTTTAAAGTTCAAATGTGTGCGTAGCGCGTTCGAATTTCAAATGTGTGCGTAGCCTGCAAGCCCAGTGCCTCGTAAATAACTGACCGGAACGGTCGCTTTGCTCAATCGCAAGATGGAATGGAGCAACGAGTGCCCTAGAATTTATTGAGTTGCTTGAAGGAGAACCATGTATTTATGGAACTGTACTCAGTACATTGCACTATCGAGGAATTAAAAAAAAAATCAAGTATTAAAAACTAAAACCCAACTACGACTTAAAAGGTATAAACAAGACACCACAGACAGACAAATTAAAAATCCGGAGTCACACGTGTTAGGACCTAAATCGAACAGATTACGTGTGACTCCGGATTTTTAATTTGTCTGTCTGTGGTGTCTTGTTTATACCTTTTAAGTCGTAGGTAGTTGGGTTTTAGTTTTTAATACTTGATTTTTTTTAAATTCTTTTGGGGTTATAATATATATATTTTTGAAATGTGCTCATTAAGCCCTTTCATTTGATACCCAACATGGTACGATTAAACCATTTTTTTTTTTAAGTTCCTCACTTTATGTCCTCTAGAGGGCGCCATTTTTAATTTAATGTGACTTCACATAGCCTATAACCAGCGGACAATCACGAAGCTTCTAACGATACCTCATTTGTCAAATTGTGATAAGTGGTTTGGAAGATAGGACGGAACAGATGAACATACATACATACATACATACATACCGGTCAAAATCATAACCCTCCTTTTTTCTTCGCCGTAGTCGGGTAAAAAGAAGAGAAACATTTTATTGACCCATTAATTAAAGGGAATGTATAAAAAATAATAAAGCAGTCTACAAAGACAGGATCTGGTGCTGAAGAAGACCTTCATGGTTTGCATTCGATGCCATGCCCAACTACATGGGTACTGTTACTGTTTATGATTAGTGATTACCGTCCGACATTGGTGCCGATTCTCTTGTACACCGAACTAAAATTCCTTTTTTTTTTTACTATGAGAATCATATTTAAATTTAGAAATTTTTTTTGGCAGAATATCTCTTCTGCCAAAAAAAATCTCTAAATTTAAAAATTATTTTGACTCAACTAAAATCGAATTTGACAATCGCGACTCCTAAGGTTTTTTTTGAGCCGGAGATGCGCGCAGTCTGGCCATCTCGACGTATTTTGTATGGAATTTTTAATTTTTTGGACGAAAAAAAAAAAAAAATTACCAACATGTAGAGCATTAGGGGTTTACGGTTAGCAAAGGGGGTCCAAATTTTCATTATTTTTGCGATAGGACACACCATTTTCGAGATATAAGCAAAAGAAAATAAAATAAGATACAGTACTCATTTGCAACTGAAGTCGAGGTGTTGGTTTGAATTTTAGTTCATGACATCTAATTTTATTCCACACATTTTTAATCGGGATTGAAAATAGTCAGATTAAGTTAGAAGATTTTAGATATAGAACCAAATTTTAGGTTAAAACGTCAAACTCAGAATAGCATTTTCACTAAACTAATATCTCAGTGCCATCACTGCCATCATATACAACTATCTACGTTCATGTAAGTGCATTGAATGACTATTTCATGAAATCATGACATTTGGCACTTTCATGAACTTAGAGAGTTGTATTGCTGATTCTAATGTTTATAATTCTGTAAACCCATATTTGTTACGGCCGTAAATAATATATAGATCAATATACAACCTGACACTGACCTGTAAATTGAAAAAACGTAAGAAAATTTGCATTTCGCGGGCTACCTTGGCGCATCCCCCTTAAAGACCGCGGTATACTTTAAGTACGCACGTTTACCACCATTTTAGTTTTGACCAGTGCGCAGTGGTTTGAACTCTGCACACGCAGTTATTTTGATCTTAAAAAACATAATACTAAACAAGTATGAGTTATTGTTCGGTTAATTGGTGTGGAAAATTGTCTAGAACATCCAACTATAAAAAAGGTATCATTAATTTTCATCGGTAAGTAGAATATATTTGTAATTTAATAATATTATGAATTTATTGCAGGGCTCAAGATAAACTGGTTGATACGTAAATGGGCACAAAAAAAGTACACAGCGTTGATGTCTTTTTGAAAAGTCCCTTTCCCTCACTAGGGTATTGCAATACGTCTGTCCCTTTCTATCTGCACTTATACTGGAGAGTGCTCGAGTGTTGTGATAACTTCATAATAAAGCAACTATATTATTGACGATAAAAATACGATGTTATGGTAAAAAAGTAACATTAAGTACTTAATATTTACATTTTAGATTTCAAAATATTCCGTAACCTTAAGAAAAGTGGATTAATGCAGTTCACAGAGAAAATTTTATTCCAAATAAATATAGCGTTGTTTGTTCAAGGCATTTCACAGCAGATTAAAAATAAGTAATAGCAATGTCATTTCCTTTCGGATAGAACAATAAATTCTTATAAGTGAAATTCAATTTAATTATTGTTCAATTAGGAAATCGTGGAATCGACGTCGATTTTATCGATATCGATATTATTGTTGCAAAACTGACTTGTGCCTCACTATGTTTGGGGACTTTCGTCCTGACATTGTTGCATCGGCCAATCACAACCGCTGTAATGTAGAGATGGGTTGTAACAGGTGAAACACGATATCTGTGATCACTGTGACTGTGACAAAAAAATAACAGATCCAAATATCTGTTATTAAATCACAGCCTGTGATTTTTGTATGGACGATAAATACGTATCTCAATCGAATATCATCTTTATTTCTTTTGATTTAAAGTCGAAAATCGTATCTATCTGTTATAAAATAACAGCCTGTTATTTTTGTACGGATGATTCAATTACGTATTAACTCAATTGATTATCTTCTTTATTTCTTTTCGTTAAAGTCGAAAATCGTAACCGAAGTTTTAACAGTAACAGTCTTGAGGATCTGTGATTTTAAGTAACAGATATTTTTTATCGTTAGGAGCAACAGCTATCTGCAATTTTTTAATATCTGTGATTTCTATCTGTGACGATAAATACGCCTCACTCCTACTGTAATGTCTTCATCCCCCGGCCCGCAGTGGTGAGTCGTGTGCCTAGACGAAATCGGTCTATCAGCTCTCAAGTGGTTTAATACTCTTTGTAACAGGTTAAACACGATATCTGATATCAGTATCACTGTTACAAAAAAAAATATTTCAAAATATCTGTTATTAAATAACAGCCTGTTATTTTTGTACGGACGATAAATACGTATTTAAATCTCAGTTGAATATCTTCCATTCTTTAATGAGAAAGAGAGAGAAATTGATAACCTTGCTATATTCCTTCCTTTGTGTCAGTGTGTATGTAACAGCCGTGGTTACAGTTTGTGTGGGGATTGTTATAATGTTTAACAGTAACAGCCGCGGTAACAGTCTTGAGAGTCTGTTATTAATTAATTAGTAACGGGTATTTTATATTGTTAGGAACAAATTGATAGTTGTTATTTTTTAATATCTGTTATTTTTATCTGGTACGTCTTACGATATATATACGCCTCACCCCTAGCCTGTGTGAGCAAAGTCTATCAAAGTGTTTGATCAAATATATGACTATGTCTGGCCGGTCTCTTCAAACAAGTGTTCATATGTGTGTGCAAAGTCTATAGAATATATTTGATCAAATATGTGACTATGTCTGGCGCCGGCTTAAAAATAGATGCAATAATCATGTTATAAGGACATCTTATTATGTATGTACCAATATTTGATCCAGTGGCCAGAGGCGGATTAAATGTCGAGAGCGCCCTAGGCAAGCATGACCCCTAGCGGCAATATAAAAAATAAAATAAAACTCTTGCTATCTATTTTGTACATACCAAGTTTCCTCACAATCGGTTCAGTAGTTTAAATGATAAATGATTTTATTTCTGTAAGTAGGTTTGTACAAACACTTTTACACGTCAATCACATTTTTAAAACTAGATGAGGTCGGCGTTTCCTATCTGACTACTCTGAGAAGAAAGGCCGAAACAAACTCAGAGGTCACAGTCTCTTTTAAAGTCCAGACATAATCTTGGTCAGATTATGTGTTTGTGTTTATTTCATAAAGAAGTAAGATATACCTACCTATACACACACACTTTCGCAGTTATAATATTAGTAGGGATAATTAGGTAGGCCAGGGACATAAATGTGATGAGACTGAAGAAAGCAAGAGGGACCAAACGAAACATGAAATTTATGATGCCTCTCTGGGAAAAAAATCTGACTGTGTGTGTTGACAGATGATCGATTTATAGGGTTTCGTAGTCATTATCATTAATTTAGTATCTTACCCACTTCTATTATAAAATCAGGAGATGTAGGAATAATCAAAAAGGCGAAGCACGCTTAGGAAGCGCTGCATCTATATAGAATTAAATAATCTTTTATTGTGTAGGTAAGTAGGTGCATACTTACACAATTAATTTTACCTAAATATTATTTTTTTTTGTTAAAAATCTTCCGGCCTAGGGGCGCGAGGATACAAAGGGGAGCCCTTTGTATCCTCGCGCCCCTAGGCACTTGCTTAATTTGCCTTAGGGTTAATACGCCACTACCCGTGGCTGAAACTCACGATACGTAGGTGGTGGCTCAGGCGCCTACCAGTAAGCCGTAGGTACTTCAAGCGTCTTTTTTATATGTATTCTGATGTCGTAAGTAAAATGATCGTTGGATGACGGGCGATGCCTCGGGCAGTGCTATGCCGAAGGCGATGGGGAGACGCACGAGCTTTCCAACGCCGCAGGCGCATACAGCTGCGTCACTGGCGTAGTCACTGCACCAATAAATATGCCTGTTTTTTAGTGTTGTTTTCTACCTATTTGTTGAAAACTCTTCCATGATAAAACATAATGGGTTTTATCTACACCCATGCTATAAATCCTCTATAAAAGTTCCTGACACAGTTAGCTTATTGCCAACATTAAAACAACCAGTGTCATAGTAACCATAATATCATCCAAACGGGTGTTATAATGTTGTACAAAATTTCATAATGCAGCTCATTTAAAAAAAAGAACATTGTCATGCAGGCGCGTTTCACGAACGAAGAACCGGAATTTAAAATTAAAAAAAAATGATATACGAATTCGAAAAATTCGAATTCACGTGGGTCGTATCCCTCCATTTTTAACCGACTTCTTCAAAAAGGAGGAGGTTCTCAATTCGTCTGTATGTTTTTTTTTGTTTTTTGTATGTATGTTACGCGTTTACTCCGCCAATTATGAATCGATTTTGATGATTCTTTTTTTGTTTGGTAGGTCATGCTTCAGAGGTGGTCCCATATAAATCTTATTAATTTTACTTGCGTAGTTTTTGAGTTAGCTTCAATAATTACGTATTTTTCCCATTTATTTCACTACGTCACTGTTATTTACATATACGAATTTGTGTGGGGTAGGTACCACAACTAAAAAGTGAAAAATAACTTTAATTTCGGAAGTCGGTGGCAAAAAACGAAAATTGAATAGCAAAGACACCGACTTCCGAAATTAAATTTATGCTTTGTAGTTTTGCAAACCTTTTATAGAGGATTCATATCAAGGGTGCAGATAAAGTCTTGTATGCAACAGACTGTAAATAATTAGGTATTATATAACAGTTGCATAAATAACTATTCTGTTTCGTGTTTGATAACGGAACGAGATGTCCAAATATATTAATTGTATATAATAAATTGGCAATATAGGAAAACTGAAATAGTCATTTTCCGAAAAGGCACTGACATGTAACATGTGATATGTTCAGCTTTAAGCATAGTTTACCAATCTTTTTATCAACGCACGTTTCAAAACATTGTTTTTATTTTCCTTTCAGTAAACTTAAAAGCAATTTCAACCGAAATTAAGCAATTATGTAACTCTTTCAGGCTTAAGGATTAGAGAAGGTAAATATTATAGAAAGTAGTTTTAGTAAATATTTCGGATATAACGCAAGACAAAGGGTATGAATAAACCCAAAAAGAAAAAAATCTATTTACGAGGGGCTTTGTGCACTCGTGCAATAATTAACCGATATGCTTAAAACGTGCTCGGAGGAAGGAAGTATTCCAGTAAGATGCTGGTAGGGATCTTGACCGTACTTCCGGGATTGTCCTGATAGCCGTGGAATACCTCTCCACTCCTCTTAAGCACCTCAGGAAGTGTTGCCCCCTTGTCGTTACGACACTCTATGCTAGCCACCGTTTTTGGGGGCCCATTATTGAGTGTGCAAGTCACCCGCTGCCATTTTATCCGTGTATATATAAAACTTTGATCAGGCAGGGGCCATAGTCCTTCAATAGTTCCAGGTTACCCGTCCACTTTAGCCACGCAAAACCATAATCTAATATCTTTGTTTCCCTATCCTGCAATAGTCCTACTCCAAGGAGATAGTAGTAATAATATAATAATAGTCTCGTATTTACGAGGGGCTTTGTGCACTCGTGCAATAATTAACCGATATTATTATTATCATTTCTTTTTAATTTATTTATCTTTAATTGAGTGGAATTTATGTGCCATGTATTTTGATAGGATTCACTTTTCGGTTTTTGTATTTTTGCAAAATTTTATTTTCATCTTTTTCTATTACACTCACGATTTACCATCAATTACCATGGTTATGAAAGGTTTTCCCAATTCTGTGAATCTTGAAATATTGCTGTGGTCTTCTTGTTTTATTTAAGGTGTTTAATAAGGTTTCTATGTAAAAACAGAATATTAGATGGAAGAGCTGTTCCTAATAAGAATACCTAATGTCCTATATCGGTTTAAAAAAAATCCTATTTTTCTTTTCTCGTGTTGGTAAAAAACTAAAATCGATGCCTACCTATCGATGTTATAATCTCAAACTATTCTGTAATGTATCTTACACACGTATCGAAAACCTAAGACCGTTCATGTTTATTGCGTTGGCTGGTATCCAGTGATTTGGGCTGTCGCGGAGCGGGCAAACACCCTGCGGCATATTTATAATGAAACCAGACAGGTAAGAGTGGTGGCTTGCTTCGCGACGTTACGCCCTCTAGCGTCGCGCTACCGTAACTACAAGTATACAGTAGCTGACTTTACCCGCTTGATTTCCAACTCGTTTTTCGACCTCTATACTATTTACTGCAGACTTGGCAGTTACGGCGATTTTTTTTGGACCAAATTACTGTACTTGTCAATGATTAAAGTTTATAATAGCTTGTGGTCTTGCAGTGGCAGGCGCTTTACAAATCCTTCAAGCTTTTAAAATAGCAGATGACATGCATACAATTTAAACGTTTTTTAATTTTTTTATTCTTCCTGTCTTTTATTAACACCTGGCAATGGCATGGTTTATAGAAACATTATGGTGCAACTTTTGAATGAATCAGAAAAATAAAAACCTTGATATTGTTGTAACAACCTTTCACATCTTTATGGAGCTTATTTCTTTAACTTTACGAGGTACGGCACGAAACTCAGAACGAATAAAGGTCGCTTTATGTTAGAGAAGCATAAGTGTAGTCACATGAATAGGACGTTAGGTGTGAAACCAGTGAGATAGGCCACCGCACGACTGCGCCGGAGATGCATTCAAGCGATAAAAAATAATTGAAGTCGGACTTGGTCCGGTGTGTTGCCTAGAGCGCTTAGTCAGCCACACGACATCGCAAATGACAATTTTCATGGCAATTTGTTACTTACGAAAGTCCTGGATATGTTGCAAACTATTATAACTAAACACATAACTGTTAGCTCAGTGCTTGGTAAATGGTTCGTATCCCACAAATTAGGCTAATAATGGACAATGATGACAGGTGCCGACTTAAATATTAGGCTTTATTCTGTGTTGATTTATTTCGGAACGCATTTGATTAGTGCGAATAAAATCATTATAATGTAAGAGTATTGATTGATGGATAGTCTGTGAAGGGTGCCGTATGCCGTGTGCCGTGGGAGCGGCGGCAGTGGGTCGGCTCCGCGGGATGCTCCCACGCTGACGCGCCGCCAACCTCACGTCTCTTGCACTTTTACATTTTGAAACATCATCGAAATGGGTACCTACAGCTCAATGCAACGCTCCATTCGTGTTTATGAATACGTTGGCTCATCTCGGTATTTCCCGCATACCGATCATTTTGACTAATGCACCGTAAATACGTGTTTGTTGTTGCACAGACAAAATAGTACTGTCTTATGCGCTGTCTCGTGACAAGCGTGCTTATTTGCCACCCTGTATTATTTCCACCCATTTGAAATGCTCAACCTACAGAATGTATGTGAAATTGTCTAGTGGCACTGTTGTTGGCAATGTGGTATAAATATTTTTTACAATCCGAACTCTAATTTCGTACCGCCGCGCCGCCGCGACCCGCCGCCGCGCCGCCGGCACATGCCGGGGGCTTTAAGAAGATGTGGTCCACGCAGCGGAGCTCGCGCCCGCAGCATCCCGCTTCGCGATAACTGCAGGCACACTACCAATATGAATGAATTAAAATTGTATGTACTAAACAGTAAACTATAACAAAATTGGACCTATGTGGAAGTATATCGGCTTTAAATATAAACTACCTATGAATATTCAGCAGATAGGATTGATTACAATGAAAAACGGAAACTGTAGGTATATTCCGTAACACCTTGAGTGTATTATTTTGTGCCAACCCCCACCTTTAGTGTAATAAGGCAGGTAGGTACTGGTTTGTGTAAAAAAAAATACAACTGTTATTTAAACAATAGGGAGGACGTATTCCACATTGCCATTTGCGCAAATGGCACCTGAGGTATTCCCTATACGGCACCTATCGATATTTTTCGCAGGGTTATTATGATCAGTTGAAAAAAATGACGGGCAGTAATTTTTTTTTTTGGCGCCGCCTTTGGTAAGTATTGCGCCGGATGTAGGTTCAACCGAATGGGAATGTTCGGCCGAATATTCGGTCCAAAATGAACCGAACCGAATATTCGGCCGAATCATTCGGTTCAATTCTGCGCGGCGAACAGCTTTGTACACGTTGTTACTCAAAGCAGTGTTCTTATAATTGTTAATTTCATAGAAAATTTATTTAGCTTTTTATCATTAATAAAAAAAAAACCGGCCAAGTGCGAGTCTGCCTCGCGCACGAAGTTTTACGTACCATTATCTATAAAAACGGCAAAAACATCATGTCTGTTGTATGGGAGCCCCCGTTAAATATTTGTTTTATTTTAATTTAATTATTTATTTTTAAAGTAAATATTTAACTAAATATTCTGTGAATATTTCAACCGTCTACCTGTTGCCGTCATCAATATAGACAAAAACGAGAAAAAAATTACGTTTGTTGTATGGGAGCCCGCTTAAATATTTTTTATAATATATTTTATTTTAGTATTTATAGCGGCGCGGCATCAGAAATACATCATCTGTGAAAATTTAAACTGTCTAACTATCACGGTTCATGAGATACAACCTGGTGACAGACGGACAGACCGACAGACAGACAGATAGACAGCGGAGCCTTAGTAATAGTGTCCCGTTTTACCCGTCTTCTTTGGGTACGGAACCCTAAAAAAAGCAGAAGTTTATTTGATTAAAATTTTATTTAAATTGATTGTTAAAGTTAATCTTTTTTATTTTATCAATAATACAGGCTGTAAGGGTAAACAGTCTTGTCATTCAAACCATGGGTAGTTCACTTTAATATAAAAATAAATGACCGAAAACAACAACACAAAAGACATTATTTTCATTAAAAGATTTTAAAAAGTTTCTATCCGACACCGTGCTCGCTAGCGAAACAGTTGACTAACTGAGGGAGGGGTCGCGCTCGCGGCCGGTTGCGTTTTTTGTGGAAAAATGTAGTTTTAAAATAAAGAAAAATTTTCCATTGATTTTATGTTCTATAAATGAAACCAAACCACTGGTTGCAAGGATAACGGTGTTTACCCTAACACCCTGTATATGCATGTATTTTTTAAATATTTTTATTCGATAGTTTACATCGTCAAATAATAGTTAAAAAAAATTCGACGGCAAAAAGCAATTTAAAATACTTTTTTTTTTTTTAATATTCAACCTATCCGGGCTATTTAAACGCCCTCCATTTGGCACGCTTGGTGTGGTGACGCCACAGACCGTGAAAACAAACAAGCAACTGTCAAGTCAACGTCAAACATTCCTTTTTGTAGGAGCGTTTGACATTGACTTGACACTTGTTGATTGACTTGACATTGACATTTTGATTGTTATCCCGGATTGTTACGCCACATCCGCTCTTAGCTTTTTAAGTATTTGAATTACCCACAGTTTTTTGGGACTTTAAAAAAATAAATTTCTCGCTCAAAAAGATTCAAAAATATTGATGGAGGCATAATTCTGAGGTAATATAGTTTATAAAAAAAATATTGGCCCATAATTGAATCACATGCATATTCCCTATTGGTACAAAAAGTAGTGTCTCTTTCAAAAACTATGTACAACTTTCTTTACAAAAACTATGTACAACTTTCGGAATAAACCAAACTTTTTTAGTAATAACTTAACTTTAGAGCAGTAGCACATGGCGTATTTTAAACGCTCAGGCGACCTGCCTTTCAAGAACGCGCGTTTTCTGCGCCGTAGATGCTGATTTTTGTGATTTTATAGATTCAAACGCGCGTGAAACGTGATGCAAATGCACGTGTGAAGCGCTTTCGAAATTTGTTTGAAGCGCGTACAAAGGGTCGGAGGTGGGGAACAGAAGGGGCGTGCGCTCACGCCACCGCACCGCCCGCAATATTGCTATCATAGATTCCTATAAAAACAAATAAATTTATTGTAACGGTACCATTATTTTCCCGTCCCCTCGCCGCATGATTGGCGAACAAAGTTGACGGACCCTGATTGTACAACTCTGACGCGACGAGGAGTCTCTGACCAAAACACGGAAGGTACGAGCGACTACAGCGCATCTGTATCGCTGTATCTGCGTGTATACGCGCAGTAGATGCGCGTTTCACGATCGTCCCGTGTGCTTAGGTTACAAGGTTGCGTTCAAATCTCGTTTGAAGCGAGTTTACGCGCGTCATCTGCGCGTCGTCTACGCGTTTAAACTACGCCGTGTGCTAGAACCCTTACTGTTTAATAATAGTACATTGTGATATGAGTGTAATCAATGCACACGTTTCGTACGACGTTTTTCAACACACTTGCGAGGAAAAAAACAGACTTGTTGTAAGAACTTATGCTACAATAACGTACCTAACTATAAAGATCATAGATTTACAAATTTTAGCTGACCTTTGTTGCCAGGTACAGTCAGAACGGAGTTACTAATCTGATCGGCTGCCCTAGGCGTTTGCCCCTATGTACAGGGCTCAGGTATGGTGGGAGTACTTCACAAGGTACAAGGTTGCCCCCCGTATGTTATTCTGCCGCGCTCGAGTAATTCCCGAAATCCTCGCTTGGGCTCCCCTACCAAAATAAAGGCACTGGCAAAACCGTTAGACAGCCTATACAAAAAAAATGATTTGATTAAGAAAAAAAAAATTATTATCACTAAACGTACCATGGCGGAGTCAAATCTATTTATTATTATTTATGCTCTTCTCCCCTACGTGAAATCGTCGTTTTTAATAATGATTACAAAAATGTTAACAAATATTTAATAATTTATTAATATTTCGCGGCTGGTTTTTCCGCTAGCGATGCGCGCGTGGGTGTAAATAAAGGCAATGGTAATACCGCTGAACAGCCTATATAAAAATATTATAATGTTAATAATAGGCAAATGGGGTTAGGGTAGTGAACAATATAGACTGAAATTGCCACAGACGATATAAACCCTTAGTTAATAGTACAGATTGAGTTTTATTCCGCGCGAACGCGGTGGCACACGGGCAGGCCAGCGCGATTCGTCTAGGCGGGTCAAGTGGCCTGCGTGCGTGCCACCCGCGGTCTTAACGGAAAAAATCACAAGTCTCTGCTCGGGTGTAAATAGAAAATGCTCATTTATTAGTAGGATAGTTCATACTAATTAATGTATAGTAAGTATCCCACTGACGTTTAGTTATGGTAAAAAAAATCCCATGGGTATGCATGGGATTTTTTTTTACCATAACTAAACGCAACTGGTTTGCTTATGGTTCTTTTTTTTAAATAAAAACTTGCTTTTGTGCGCTTGTCTTTGGTAGAAAGCTTCACCAAAACCAATTTCTATTGGATACAAATTCCATGCTGCCATGATAGTACTTACTAAGTCCATACTGCCATGTCATTACTCCGACTAGTAAATAGTTATCTGTGGCGCACATTATCACACTAGTGCGGTAATATAAAGTAAAAAGCACGCTTCCATAATACACTGCATTATGAACCTAAAAGCCGTTCAATAAGAGCCACTTTACGAACAAGTGTGTTGAAAAATGTTATTTTTTTAATTATTATAATTATTTAAACATTCGGTAATTATTCGGCACATCAACCGAATATTCGGCCGAACATTCGGCGCATCTCTAAGACGAACAATATTTAAAAAAAAATGGTCGTTTATTTCTTCCTACAATTTCAGTCCATACTAAAGTAGTGTATAATGAATGGACAGTAAAATTTTGTAATGGGCGTGTAGATAAATTGTTGGGCAGTTCATAGGTTAGGTTGGAAATATTGTGACCAACCGCGCGCGAGCCGAACGACCTAAGCGAGCGGTGCCGAAGCAGCGGCCGGCGAGCGCTACTTCAAAGTTATATTTGTACATTGTACGGCACAATTATTTATTTAATTACTCCTCTATTATATGTTTGCTATTCATTTTAATTGAATGTACTCTATTGTATTCTTTCATCCTTTCTAAATTCAAATTTTCTTATGGTTTTTGCAATTTGCAAGTCTGTGTCAGGTTGTATGTTGACTAAAATACGATTCGCGATCGTAGCAAAACATTGAATGGATGGTAATGTTATTTATTCTAAAGCTATATTCTTCATTATCTTCCCAGATGCTGCCCGTGAAGCCCGGGAGCCCTCAACCTGAGGAAGGACCCATGGAGAAGAAGTTGATAGTGGGCATACCACGCGTGGCGCCGACCACTAAGTACAACGCCCCGGTCCACATCGACGTGGGGGGTACCATCTACACCTCGTCTCTGGAAACTCTGACTGCGTAAATATATTTTAAATCTAAATAAGTATTTAAGATCAGCGAAATTAATTGTTAACCAAATTGACCGCCTCCCAACTTTAAAGAGTCCCTATATTCGAATCACAACTGTAACTTCAGTTTTATGAAATGGCTATAACACAACCAATTGATGTAGGATGTCAATTTGCTTCAAAATTCATTTCTTTGACTTGCCACGATGGATACAGCACGCTTAGCATGACCACAATAGAAACGAGTTTTGTCGACGGAAGAATAGACAAAATGATAGATAAACCACATTCTTCCGTCGACAAAACTCGAAGAAAACCAGTTTCTGTGGTTGTCACGCTACGCGTGCTGCGGAGACATGGCATAGATTAGACGTAGTCACTAGTCATGGCAATGATTTCATGAAAACATCTCCGCAGCAACCCTGTCCTGCCATCTCTGTGTGCATTTAATATGACATGGACAAGAAAAGGGCAAGCGTCCATGTCTCGTCCTTGTCTGTTGTTTGCGTCCCGTTTCACCTATGTGCTTCGCGCTTTTGTCTCGCTACTGCCATGTCGGATGCTGTTGCGAAAACCTCTTCTACAAGGTCTGCAGCAGGGTTTATCGGCTGCATAGCCGAAGCCTACCCAACGCAGCAGGCATTCTCACTATCAATAATGATAATACTCGAAGCCATAACGCTACCATAATTTGACGGATTAATGAGATAAATCCACAATTTTCTTGCATATTCAAAATAATCACATGTAGAAAAATCAGTTGACAGTCGAAACCATAGGTGTAGGAAATGTCACGGTATGAAACCAGGTTGAAAAAGGGTAAAAATGTGTATATCTCTAAACTGCAAAAAAGTTTTAAAAGTCACCAATCGCTTGACTTTACAAGCTTTCAAAAAGTTCCTAGCATTTATACAAATACCCAATGGAACAAGTATCCAACTAATGTGCTGGTTCGAAAGGATTGAGGACAAAATAAAAGTGTCATGCCTCGTATCTCTCCAATGCTAGCCGTTGAACATTTGTATATAGTAGTAGATAGACCTGTTGGTATACCGATTTGCATTATTTTCAGTTTGCTTTTCTCTTCTGCCGAAATGATAGTTTCTAGTGTTAAAAAATCCGTGTGGTTCATAAGGTTGGTGACCGCGGTAAAGCCTTCCTTGTTGCGATAACGCGAACTACACCTCGCGCGCTTTGTGTTGTACAGCGAGACGTCGATTTGGTTATTTGTGCGTTCGCGTTATCGCGACAATGTACCCGTAGCATTACCAGTTGTTGGTGTTGGTAACTGAACTGGCCTAGGGAGTTTCTAAAGGCACTTTAGGAAAATTCTCTTTTATGTTAAGTTGAGTGCACCAATGAGCTTAAAAAAGCTAAACTGCTTTTTTATGAAAAGACTTACTCGTATTTGATCGATGATATTTTATTTTATGACTAGCTCTATAATTAGGAGCATGTTTTTATAAGTTTCCTAGAATAAAAGTAAGTGCCTTACCCATGTCATTCTTGAGAGGCATGACAATACGCCACGTCGTCGTAAAAATCTATGTATAAAAAGAGGCTCTTTTATATCAAGTAAGGATAGGATGTCTTGTTTAAAGCTAGAATTAAGATATTGTGAATATGCAAACATGAAAGCGCTCAAAAATTTTAGTTTAGTGGTTGTTTATTTTCTAAAATGGTTGTTCTCTGGGTGGTAACTTTGTTGAAGATAAATACCCTTGAATTTATCTGGGGTGATGAAATTACCAATAACCTAGAACACCCAGGGTCATTGACTGTCGATGATAGATTATAAAGTATTTAGGACTTTGTCGATAACAACCACTAGGCAGATTGATTGATTGATTGATGGTCTTGTACACAAAAATGTGTTATCCCACGTCATGTTTGTATGTCGTTCATCAGGAGGAACTAATAATAATACATATCAAAGGTACTTATACCATATGAACGAAATGTATTGTTTCATTACATGCGTTACATATATAAATGACAAAGGAAAACTATCCATCAAGTGAATCAACCAACCAGTACAAACGCTTATGATACGTTCAACTACATACACTAATGCATAGTTGTTAAGGCATGCAACTTTCGCGGCTCAGCAACAGTGTTAACGAAGAAGGGTCAATACAGGATGCGATGTCGCGGTCCCACTACAATTTACAATTTATTGTAAGTGCGTTAGGTATATGATTACATAATGAGTGTTATATTCGCAGTTAGTTGGCATTGTATAAGCTTGTTTTATCTGAACTCGTCGTGTTATTTCTCGGCGGGAGCGTCGGTCGGAGCGCCGGCGGCGGCGCCGCGGGGCCTGCGGGATATGCAGCGAGGCTCCAACCCCGCCCCGCCACACCGCCTTCGCCCCCGTCACTTTTTCTTTTAATCAACCCACTTGGGGGCACAACATAAAATATTCTTCCCTTCGAAACCGTACAAAATCATGAATATTCAAAACTTGCACAGCGATCGGTTGCTATGCGCAAATTCTTTAGCAACCCCAGCCTTTAAATAAGTACTTTGTTGAAGAGCTCTCAATCTGGACCCATTTTAAATCTAGTTCAGTCGAATCAACGAGTATGATAACAACGAGTTACTGACGCACGAGCAATTTGCATCACTCGAGAAGTGATCACACTGAACGTTCGAGATGTTAAACGACGGATGCATCGATTTGATGAGACGTATGTGCATGTGTTGAGAGCAGCTATTGTTACTCGTGTGCAGCTTCCCGGAGTCGCGGCTCGGCAAGATGTTCAATGGCACGATCCCGATCGTGCTGGACACGCTGAAGCAGCACTACTTCATCGACCGCGACGGCGGCATGTTCCGCCACATCCTGAACTTCTTGCGCAACAAGAAGCTGCTGCTGCCCGCCGACTTCCCCTACATCGATCTGCTTATCCACGAGGCTCATTACTTCGATTTGGACAGTGAGTATTTTTAATCTGTTTATTAACTATTCTTCTTTTTGTTTCTATTTAATTATTTCTATGTATGATTTTACCATATTTTGTAGGTAATATATTAACTATTAAAAAACAAATCTTTTCTTTTGCATTTATTAAAATCAACCAACGAGGTCAGCTTATTAAAAATTGTTTTCAATTTATTTTAATTGTAACTTTGCCATTTAGATTAATTTGTAATTTTGTATAAATCAAATATAAATAAAACGCGGTTTTTCATCGTTTAATTTCTCGATGAGCAGCGCAAGCGCAGCAGTTAACACGAGTGGTTTCCTGAAATAGCCCTGTAATGTTAACCGACATACTTGAACAGAAATTAAGATATCCTCAATATTTAGTAGCTACAGTATTAATAAACAGTGACCTCGGTGGAACCTGCTGGGCTTCATTATGATGCAGTGAAGGACCACTTGTAGGTAAATACAATTGAATGTGAATTATAAATGTTGGCAAATTGAATTTCAACCTTTGTTACATTATACGGGAATGTTCTTGATGGTACAATTTTCTGCTCCAGCGATTTAACTATGAATTGCAAATAATAATATTGACCAATGGAAGCCTTAGTTACCATGGGTGAATGTGCATGATTTTGTTTGCAAAGCGAACTATTTTACTCCGTATTGTTTAAGATATCTTTTCCTTGAAATCCCCCAATATTAGTGTTTTGCGATACAATGCGCTTTAGTTTACCTATAGGTATGTTTGTATTTGCGAATTAGGCATTTTGAGAATTAGCCCTAGTCCATTTAAGACTCAATTGCCATTTTGAGAATTGGCCATTCTGCGCCTAACCGTAATTTTGACTTTTCTGAATTTTAAAAGATTTCTTTACAAGACTATCGAAGAAAAAGACATGCTGCGCCGGCACCAAATAATTTCGCATCGACGATCCATCTGTCGGGTTGCCAACCTCTGGAGTACTTTTATCAGATATTAGCTGCGCCCCGCGGTTTCAACCGCGTAAGTCTCGATACCGTGGGAGTATCGGGGTAAAAAGTATGCTATGTCCTATTCCAGGTCATGTTCTACCCCTGTTCCCCGCCGTTTCTGTTCAGCCGTTTTAGCGTAAAAACAAACAAACTTACTTTCGCATTTATAATACCTATTAGTTAGAATGTTCCACGTTATATCCAACTTAACTAAGTTAAACTAAATAAGTTATCGTTAAAAGGAAGCGATCTTGACGGGTTGCCTTATAATTTCTTGTTTCCTACCGACCAACACGACCTGAACACTAAGTTCGAAATGGATCGTTGATCGCTGTTCGAAATAAACTTGATAGTCAGCCGAACTTAGTACAAAAGTTGTGTTTGAATATGCATAGATTGCAAATTGCAAATGGCTATGTAACTTAATGTTTTGCGCGTTGCGCTGCCTTGGCTATAGGTAGGTACTAACTTAATGTTTTGCGCGTTGCGCTGCCTCAGACAAACGGATTGATAGACCCTTCTGGGAAATATAACGTTTCATAGATTTAGGAAAGTACCCAAAAGCGGTCATAATTTTGGATGTACGTCTAAGAACCTGTATCAAAACATCCTGTATCGTTTCGTATTCGTTCGATTCCTAGCTAAAGAAATTGTTTTTTCAAAAATCTGATGACGTAGTTTTAGTTTTCAAGTCGGCCGCGAGACTGCTTTAAGTATTTTTCGCTATTACCTAATATTAGTTTCGGATTTGGCCATCCATGCGATGAATGTTGTGATGATGTGATGTGGTATCACAATTTATTTGATAAAGTCTTATGCCCGTTAGGTGTCACGGATGTCTTTTAGGTGTCGCCTAGTGTTGGTGAAAATGGTTTCACCCATCAGAGACTGGTTTGATGAATCGTAGAGGGCGATAAACACCTTTGAAACATACGACTAGTTAGGTATCACCTACCTTCTTTTGGAAATGTAAAATGTAAGAGAATTTATTTCTCTTACATTTTACATTTCCAAAAGTACCTATAAATTAACGACTTAGTTTGCTGAGCGGTAATCAGATTCTCAAAATAGTTCAAAATGTAGCCATTTAAATTTTTCGAATCCCAAATAGAGCGAATTGTACGTTTATTTTCATTGTTTTATGCTATTCAAAATTCACAAACGTTAACGTTATGTTAATTAAGTAGGTCGGTGTACCAAAGTTACGTGAAAACTTTTCGTATAAAGAACAGTAGAATTAACTACTGATCTTTGTATGTTAATGTAGTGGTCGCAAGCGCTACTACTGAGCAAAGTGTTACTGGGTTTTTCCATCAGGAATTTCTTAGTAGCAGCCCAGAGTCTTTAGCGCCCGGTAGATAACAATATGCTCCCCCCCCTATTACATGGGATTTAACATACTGGCGAAATATGTGTATACTGTGATACTCTCTCTGCGTTAGGTTATTTTTTTTTACTCGTAAGAGCATGAGATTTATTCCCATTATAACGTGTTCCAGACATGGTGTACGCTCTGACGAAGGAGAAGAGCGAGCGCGAGTGCATGAAGCACGACCGGGAGTGGCTGAGTCAGGCCACTGAGCGCCTCAAGCAGGAGACCGAGGTGCTCATGCAGGAGAGGGACCGTCTGCAGCAGCGCTGGTCCTGAACCGAGGTGTAGTACACTTCCTAAGCCATTACCTATTAACGTACACTAAAAAAATTATGGGTAGCATAATAAATATTAACATAATCAATTTAGGATGAGATCATTATATCGTCTTTCTAGGCTCCACTATCGAGCAGGCGGAGTTTTGTCCGGGTCCAATCGGAGGCGCTTCCAAACTATATGGTTCATAGCTGCTGCTGTTGTTGACTGCCTCGTTGGCGTTGTGGCTGCGGAGCGGACCTGGGTACAATTTCCAGATCGGGCAATGTATTATGGGCTATGCTATGACTGATTGTGATGGCACACATGCACACAGAGATGGCAGGACAGGATTGCTGCAGAGATGTTTTCATGAAGTCATTGCCATGACTAGTGACTTCGTCTAATCTATGCCATGTCTCCCCAGCACGCGTAACATGACAACCATAGAAACTGGTTTTCTACGGGGTTGTCGGAAGAATGCTGTTTATCTGTCATTTTGTCTATTCTTCCAACGACAAAACCCGCTTCGGTGGTCATGCTAGCCGTGCTGGAATTTATTAATTGTAGGATTTGTTTTTCGCGCCATATTAAATGGGACTGAAATATAACTGACGAAATGTGTGTGCATATGGGTACATCGGTGCCGAACCCTTAAATAAAAGCGTGATATTATGTGACGTCAATACTTGACCGCGGTTTCGCTAGCATCCTAGGAAAACCATTTCATGTACATCGCAGAATATCAATCTAATTAATTGATATTCTGCTCCAACAGTACGTATTTCGCAAACAAACAGTATCATAATCATAGGCCACCGAAATGACAGCTTGGGTATAGTGATTGTTCGAACGGCGCGGCGCGACGCGCGACGGAACATGTAAACAACACGTGTGGAAGGCGGATTAGTAATCGCAGTTGGTTGTTATTTGCAGAAAAGGGGTGAAACTGTTCATGTCCACAATCCTGTCGTTGCTTTTTAAATGCCTGTGGGTGGAAAGGTACCTACCGTTTTTTCTTACCGGGGACCACATAGGTAGGTACTAGTTTCTGGTCAGGTCTGTTGTGATACCGCCACCTGCCTTTAGTGACTTTATTGCTCCCGCACCCCCACTCGCCCTCAGCCTGCGTTAGAGTAGAACTATGAAATGGAAAGTTCTTTTCGCCTAGATTTAGTTCATGCCACGTGCAATAGATGGCGCTTGCTTAAGAGTTTAAAGAAAATACTTCCGGAGAAAACTCGCCATTATAAATTAGTACCTAATTGTAAATAGGTTGAATCCTTCAATGAGATTGTTTTATATTTTTAATAGTTTAAAAAGTTTGATCTTTGATCTGAAAAACCTGAACATTTTTTTTAGAAATAATAATAGATGTTTTCTATGTTTTCAGGGTCACTGTTCGGGAGCTACTTATGCAGAACCGAAGAGAAGTCGCCTTTAAGTGGCTATATTATTATATTATATTTTTACATGTATTATTAGTAGCATTCCAAAGTAACCGATATCACGCTTAGTTACTCAAGTATCTTAATATCTTGGTTAAGATGTGGCAAGATTTTTACGAATGATACAGTATCGTTTATTCGTCTGAATTTTGTCAGAGAAAATATTATTATGTTATCGTTTTTTTAATGATTGGAAGTCTTGTTATTAATTTAAGTTGTTGATCCTATACAAACGTTAAACGTAAAATTATTTGTAAGAATTTATTGGTATACCTTCTCACAGATGTTTGCTTTTTTTACCTACACACACATAGTTTTTTTTGCTTTTTTGTTTTCTTTTTTATAATATTTTTTTGTCTACCTACTAGAGCTGTTGATTCTTATAGCTACCGGATTAACAGAAGCAGCTGATAAAAAAACAGATTATTTATCGAATATTCATAAATGTTTACGATGTAAGTTATTTATATGTGTTAATAGGAGTTATTGCTTGCTGTATGGATTGGTACCTACATGTAATCAAAGCATCCTATATAGCGGCAACGTTCTGATTATTATACTTACCATAATTATTATAACCGTGTAGATAATCAATATTCATGTTTAGATCGCAACAAAGCATACCTCGATACGTAAGATAGTTTTTTTTCTTTAACTTTTTTTTTTGTAAGTATATAATTATCTCTTAGTTCATTAAGATAATAGAAAAAAAGACAAATTTACTTCTTTTTTTTATTTTCTTCTCGTGTAGGCATTTTAGTTTAAGTCTATTTTAGGGTAGGTAAGTATTTTTTAAATTATCTGAATGTATAACGGAAACTGCAGTCCATCAAGGTGATATATTTTTAAATTATGACATACTATTTATTTTTACTATTGGTAATTCTAAATGTTTAGTTATTAGTTTCACTTTTAAAATAGCTTCTGCTTAACCCTTTTCACGTGCTCTGGCTGCCGGGTAACTATCTACCTCCTCCTCGATGGAAAATGTATGTTTCGACCGGGTCAATAAACCCGGAACGAATGAAAACTTTCAATAAGCGGCATACAACCTTAGGCGTGCATTAAAAACAATAATACGGTGTTCCAGGGGGGAGCTGGGACCTGCACTATCGGCGCCATTGTGGTCAAGAAGCTGGCTATAGTTATTATACCGACCTATAGTTTGAACGCATGAAAATAGCTTTACAGCCGACCGCAGTGTTCTAAAATCTACTAAAATCTTTGAAAGCAGATTCCCTGGTAACACTCTGGTAGCTGCATCTGGTTAGACTGGATGCCGACCCCAACATTGTTGGGACAAGGCTAGGTAGATGACATAGACATATGACTTTACTCATCATTATGAAGAACTTTTACTATGGGACCAAACCTGAAATCGCGAAAAAAAATCAGCCGCTCCCTACATTTTGACGAGTTACGCGAACATACCTAAATGTAGGGAACACCTAATTTTTTTTCGCGATTTCAGGTTTGTTCTCTTACCTATATTATGACGAGTAAAGTGCATTTCATGAAATCATGACATTTGGCACTTATATGAACTTATGGAGTTATATTGCTGATTCTAATGATTATAATTCTGTAAATCCATAATTGTTACGGCCGCAAATCATATTTGATCAACATACAACCTGATACTGACCTGCAAATTGCAAAAAACGTAAGAAAATTTGAATTTCGCGGGCTACCTTAGCGCATCCCCCTTAATTTTATAACACCTTATTAAAGTGCACACTTTATAGTATACACTTAAAACAGTTTTCTCAGGAGTTGTTGGTATAACTTGTTGGTATAACTTTTCCGCTCTGAAATGACGTGCTCCACTACCGCGTTTAAGGCTCCCACAAACAGGCGCGATATCGCGACAAGGAAAGCGCTGCCTGTCGCGCCCGCGATATCGCGCCAGTTTACACAAGCATTACCGTGTATGTAAATGCGGTAATGGGGCGCGTCATTTCAGAGTGATCAAGCTATACTCGCGTTTGAGTGGGCAGAGTACAAGTGTCCTGCCGGATACCTAAGTGGACCCGAGGGTCAAAACCAGAAATGATCTCATAGTTTTTAAGTTCACCATCTTTTTCTTTCTATCTTACTTCTTGCAATATGATAGATCAATGATCGATGATTGGAAGTGGACAGCGACTGCGCAACTCCTGGAAATACTGACTGTTTCTTTACAATTTTCTTTTGTTTTGAGTATCTACTTAGGATCAGAAGGCCAATTCTCGTACAAAAAACGTTCACATTCAAGTCGCAATCTGTCAAACTTGTCAAAAATGTTTGTAAATTGATTGTAGTTATTTTTGACAGATTGCGAATGAGTTGCGAATGCGATCGTTCTTAAAAATACGGGAATTCCCCCTCAGATATTTTTTTTTTCCGAATTAATTCTTAAGGTACCATTCTGTCTGTAGCCGACCGCAGGTGGCAGCAGCAGGCGACGTGTCGCAGCGACACTACTGGTTTCTATGTATTTCTATGAAATACCTTACGTAGCACGACGGTTTCATAGAAATACATAGAAATCATTCGTGTCGCGGCGACACGTCGGTCGCGGCTACGGAATTGTACCTTTACTGTTCCCGTACAGTTACTTTTTCATAATTATATGCTTCTATAGTATAGTGATTTTGCATATTTATTTCCATTATTTAGGATTGAATAGTTTTCAACTTATTTTATACCTAGGTAAAATAGCTGGTTAACCACTTGAGCATGCGCGAAAAACTATAATGCGGTGTCCTTTGAGGAATGGGACGTTTTCACAAGTAAGACGGGTCGCCGCCGGCGGAGGCGCCATGATTGTTCAACATGTGTTCCGGCTATTATATCTGGTGGAGGTGGCCCTGTTCCCAATATAAACTCTGCTTATGGAGCATTTAGAATTGACGAACGTCGATTTTTTAGGTAGATACCTACTTATACTATCTTTAATTTTGTTAGATATAATTTATAGTTATTTAGTATGTTTTGTGTATTTTTTACGAACGACGTTATATTAGGTGCTGTCGTTAATTTAGTTCGATATAATTACAATTATTTTGTAGGTGTATAAACAAAAACTCTGCGGTAACGTACCAGTTGAAATGCGAAAGCTTTAATTTGTAGGAACTTTTAGTCGATTTTTTCAATGTAGAGGTGTGCGTTGTTGTGGTTATTTTACTAATCTAAAAACGTGCATATACCCAATGATACACTTGAATTAATATAAGTAGAGGAAATGTTTTCAAATGATCTGCAATTATTAGTTTAGAACAAGCCAGTATCTTGGGGCTGAAGTACCTGGTACTCGGGATTATTTTAAACTGGATTATGATTTCCAGGTAGTACATTTGTAATAGATTTAGTTTGGATAAGGTTAGCTGTAAGATGTTGTGGCACATAGTGACACTCTATTTAGCATATTTTTTCTCTTTTTACTAACCAACTATTATAACCATACCTATATAATACACGAATAAAACTATAATGAGTTTTTTATTTTTTATTTGCTGCTCATAAAATATCAAAACCTACTTAAGAACTATTGTTCATTCAAAGGTTTTGATTACAATGATTTTTAATAATACCAATCAATAAATTGTGATTAACTGCCTTTAACATGTAGATACATTCATAAGTAATACATAAACATCAAGTTGTAGATAGATTTTTTAAATTTATAATAATTTTATATTATATTTATATTTTTCATAACTTCTTACTTCCATTATTTTCAGACTCTCATTCAGACAAGGATTACATTATCTACTTAATCTTTTTTCTTGTTGTCACCTTTTCTAGAATAATCAATTCTCACATCTTTTACAATATGAGTTCCTTTACTCGTAACGCGTAGGTTTTGAAGCGTTTCTTAGGTTTTTCGTATTCACAATTTTTTATTTTTTATTACAAATATATTTATAAAAAACCGTGTTCGGAGTTCTCCAATTCTGAGTATTTTACATCTAGGTAAATACCTACCTATAAAAAAAATACAATTTCTTAGAAAACATTTCGAAATGTAAAAAAAATATAAAACTTTCGAATACTACATATCCAATCTACGCGACAGTCCATAATCTTTACGAAGAAAGTTTAAAGCTTCCCGTTTTTAACTTTCACATGATAATTTATTAGAATAATTTATTTTTATTACATTGATATTATATTAGAATACCTGCGTATGTACACTGATATGATACCTACAAGATTGAATGATTATGGCTACAACTACCAGTGACAACAACATCATATTTTAATCATTGAAAACATCTACTTAAAGTGCATTGTTCATTCGGTACCTAAAAAAAAAATGTACCTATCTACAATTTCCATAATTTACACATTTATTTTGTTGATTTGAATAGATTCGACACAAAAGTCTGAGTCGACATAGGATAAGTATCCTATGTCATCTTGGGACCTGTCAGTAACAGTAAGAAAAATTCCATAAAAATGTTTCTTGGATAAATACAATTTCCGGAACTAGACAAGAATTTAGCTATGATTAACTCTGCCACATTAAAATAATGTTCAATATTATCTCAAATCCTAAGAATAATATATGTTAAATTACGTTATCATTCGCAAGCTGAGCAAGCAGAAAAAGAAAATCAGGGGTAGACCACAGAAAGCTAGAATTACAAACATCAAAAGATTTACTGATGGGACCATTAATCACATTTTAAATTACATTGACACAGAATTGGCGCCTTTCAAGGCTTAATTTTTCTTAATAATATGTATATACTTAGGTACTTTGTATTATACAAAAAAAGACAGTATAGCTACCAAAGTAACCACCTGCACCAGTACCTACCAATAGAAATCGGCACTAAACATTTACACGTAGATATATATCATATTTAATTATTTATGTCAGCGACATAGATACATAGTTTCAATTACAATATTATTCTTGACACACTGGGTTTTCATTTATAAAACTTCAGAAGCTGCAGGGTATATTGTCAGGTCAGTAGGTACATAGGTGGTCATATCACCCTTAGAATATACATAATGGTGTTTGTCGTTGTGTAGTTCCAAACTATTGTTTTAACGTAGGTTTTTATATTGTTTTGAATGACCCAGATTATAATTAAATCATGACAGCTTAAATATTCGCTGAAGGCAACTCTTGGCCCGAAAACCTCATCGAGTTACTAATACACGTAATAGAGTAGTCACAAGACTGATGTAATTAAGTATACTAATTATACAAGTAGATGTCTAGATCCTATCACTACCTTGAAATACCATCTTTAAGAACTTCCAAAAAATAAATGAATAGTGTTCTTTTATTTTATGGTAGTTTAAAATGATGAGTGGTTATGAATAGACAGGTACATGTTTCAAACAGTAATTGGCACGATATACTTAAATGAAAACTTAATTCATTTTCCACCACACGTTTTATTTACATAATATCAGATTACAATTTATGGCCACATGACTTTGAGCCTAGTCGCAATGCTAGATTTTAACAAAAATCTGAGTTCGCTTATTCCTATTACGATTAATTTCGAAGTTTACAAATCTAATTATATTAACAAAATACCACGTCGATAGCTACAACTTGTAACTATAAACGCGTATTATTAAATGAGATCTATTTGTGTGAAAACCAATGAATAACACGGTATACGCACTATCAGGAGCGCTGCAATTCAACGAGAATTCCATAAAATTATGTACAGTCACGGACTTTAATTAATGAGCCACCTGGCACTGTTCGTATTTTAGCCGTGTAATGCAAATCGAGTTTATTCGATTCCCGACACGTAAAGTCATATGTCTTCGTATTAGAAGAAGAAAATTATATTTCATATCTTTACCGGTTGGCTAACCTGAGAGCCAGAACAACAAACTTGACAGCAGAGTGACTACCTAAAGTCAACCAATTGCAGATCTAGCAACAGTAACCTTGTTGCGATAGTAACGTTAGTGTACGGAGAAATAATAATAGTCATTTCGACAAGTTCGAAAGTAACGTCTCTGACATCGATATTTCAACTGTCACTGTCTTCAGTTGAGTTTTCAGAATTATCGAGTTAATGAGCTATGATTCAAAGGAGGTCGATATCAAATAGATTGGATAAACTTAATGCAACTTTGTATTTATTTTTATCATTGAGAACTTTATTTGTCATCCTGTTTACGAGCGTGCGATGTGAGTTCGTGTTTAATCGTATAATCTCGTGAATGCATGAAACTGCAAAATTGAAAAGTTTGAAGGTAGCTCATCAATTAAAGTCCGTGACTGTACATGAACATGAAGAACAATGAACATGAGTTATGTATGTACATTTCATATTCAGAAATTTTTTAATGTCAATATTGTTGTTATATTATTGTTATTTTTGGCATTTAGCGGCCACTTTTAATGGCCATAGGATCAACATGGAGGTTTCGCTTGGAAACATCTCGAATATTGAAAAAATAACACTTGTTTTTTTATCTAAAGTATTGTGACAGGCAGAGACATGGCAACTTCGAAAACATATTACAAAAACGGTTCAATATAATTGTCTTTTTAAGCATCACCGAACCTGGCTCATAGCTATGTAGGTAAGTGCTTAACTAAAGGAACGAAAGCCTATTCTACTCGGCTTCCTATACATTTTTACTACGAAATCGTGATTTCGGCTTCATTTAATTTAGACTTGACAGCAGATTGACATAACTGAACTAATGCTAGATTGATCGTCTAATGCCAGCTTCATTCTTCCTCTTATAAGAAGTCGATTATAAATTAATAAGATCATAAGTGTCAAGTGTGATTGTATTGAGAAAGAATTAGTTTCGTGCTTCAGCGGTTCAGTGATGCATAAATAGACGACGTTGTAGGTAATATAAAATATAGAAGGGTTACAAAAATCAAAAAATCAACTACAAAATGCGAAATGTAAATCTAAATAAATCACTTACCTAAACATTATCTTGAAATCAATCAATTAAAAATACTCAGTCTTACGATACGTCAAAAATAATTAGACATTTTTCTAGATTCCGTTTCTCACGACAGACATGGTCATTAGGTCAGGTTATTTTTTTAAATTCATAAAAAAATAAAAGTTACTGGTTGACGTGACTAGGCATTTAAGTTTAAAGTTTTATCTTTTTGTTTAGCTTTGGCAATATAGATTTTTAATTAGAGAATATTTTCTTCTAAACATGCTGCTTGCTGCAGTAAACGTAGTCAATACTCTAATACGAACAAGCAGCTTTTCAAAATTCCCGCTTATACTTAGCTTAATGTAGAGTTGCATGTACCTAATTTGAATCGAAATTACTCGACAAGTGTTCTTTAATAATAATAGCTACCACTAAATAAAAAAATAAGTAGGTAAGTATCTACTAATATGTTACCAACGTTATTATTATGTACAATCAAGGAAAGTTTTTCAATGTAGATAACTTTCTGGTTTACGTTTGGTATTGGTATTTGGTACACTAGTTAGTTATTCATGTAGATATATAATTATGTATATTGAATAATTACTTACACTGAGCTAATTCAATGAATTTCAACAGAATCATTCGCCACCTCGAAATATTATAACAAACTAAATGAAAATATTTTTAATTTGCTTACTACCTACCATAACACTTATCAGCGACTACAAGGACCCGTAATTTTGACATCTTGAAATTAAGGGCGAGTGACACTACATCCATTACTATTTTCATTTCATCTAAATATTAAATCTTATCGTCTACCACTAATATAAATTACACCGAAATAATAAATTTTCCGAGATCTTTGCAACTTGACTTACTCCAAGTACTTCTTGATGACTATGCATTAGATAAAGTACAGTAGTCTTAGAAAACGTCATATTGGATCTTCCGAAACGAACGATGGAATCAGTTGACGTAATATACTTCAATTGATTTCTGCAACATTCTGAAGACCGACCGTAGCGAACAGCAACTGCCGCATTTCAACAAAAAAGATGAAATAAAATTTGATCCTCCTACCACTTTGGTAGATTTGTTCCAGATCACCTCCAGCATTTAAAGCTATTTATTCATACTCCACTAAATCGAATTTCCGGAGCCTTTGTTCTTGCTCTGCCTCTTTTTCGATTTGATCTAAAATTTCTTTCACGTCTGTCCTCTGAAAATATTGCAAAATATCTTTAGTGGTACATATTCCAGCGATATTTTGGATAAAGATATTCTAAATAAGTACATATTTTTACCCTATAAGTATTCGTATTGATTAGTAAAGAAAACCTTAGTAAAGCAGAAGACTTACCAGTAAATCGGGAAACGACGGATCAATGTATTCCATTGTACTGACTGCTAATTCTATTTGATCACCATCGAAAACTGAAAAAAAAAAATATTTTGTTGAACTGTCAAATAGCACATTAATGTTCTCAGTAAGTAATAGTTTCTTCAAGTCACTCACTAGATTCGTCGGAGAAGTAGTCCAGGGGTGATTCTAAATCTGGAGATGGTCCGTTTTGTCGAACAAGTTCTAAATCTGAAGGTGATTCGTTTTGTCGGACAAATTCTAAATCTGAAGTTGGTTCATTTTGTCGGAAAAATTCTGTTTCCGTTATCTTTTTTTTGTAGACAATATCGAAGTCTTCAAAGTCGTTGGGTCGCTTAGTTCCACACGGGAAGAAATTGCTTGAGCTTGCTTGCGGCAACGCTTGATACACGTTTGATTCCTCCGCATATTGAGGCATTGGCATGTTCATTTCTGTTTCTGCACCACGATATTCAAATTCCTGCATATCGGCTACTTGGTGCTCATTTAACATATCCTCGCCATTTTGATTAAAATTTACAAACATTGATGATAGATTTGAGAATGGGCTTTGTGATGCATCAAAGTATCCCATGTCTGGGGATGCAACAGCATTAAGAATGTCATCTGAATTGTAGTCATTATCCGAATGATTGTAAGCCATCGGCGGCGCAAGAGAACTGTCGGGGGCCTGCACGTAACTAGATACATGAGCGCTCTGGTATGGAACTATCTGTGAATCCTGTCGTACGCTATGTGCTTCCTGTCGTACCATGTGTGCTTCCTGTCGTACCATCTGTGCTTCCCGTGGAGCAGGAATACTGTTCATCTCTACCGGGTGTATGTATTGGGATGTAGTATGGCTTGACCCTGCAGTACTACTTTGTTTATAGTTGTTCTCTTCGTGATTAGAATCTCTTTGGAAAGTTTTGATGACGCCGTAGATCTTTTCGATAGCACTAACGATCCGTTCCTTGTTGGGCGGAATTATGGTCAGCCGATGTGGTGACATGCTCTTCCTCTCCGGGGATGCAGCTGCACATGCCTCGTCTTCACTGTCCTGCGGCGAAGGCGACGGCAAGTTTGTTACTAGATGCAAAATGACCTGCTCCAGACGCCTCGGGTCTTCAACGGGCGCGGGCTCGTCTCCGTTTTGCTGAAAATTATAACAAAAATGTATGTAAGTATATTTTTACTTCATCATCATCATCCTTTTCCCCACAGTTTTGGGGTCAGCTTCCAGTCTAACTGGATGCTGCTGGAGGTGATCAGTAACATGAAGCAACTGCCTATCTGACCTACACAACCCAGATAATGGGCAATATGATACCCCTTGGTAAGGAGTGGTTGTCAGATTTTCGGACTTTTGACGACCCGTAACCTATCAATGAACCATGAATATCAAACGGGACCACAAGAACGGAAAACTTACTTCTTTATCATCATGTGTGTCATCTTCTATTTCCTCAACGGTTGGGCCTTCATTGTTGTTGACCAGCAAAGTAAACTTCCTCTTCATCAGCTTGATGAGCTGCTTGCCTTCACCCTCGTTGACCACGGTGTTGGTGCACACGAAGCTGGTGACGGCGCGAGACTCTTGGTCCACGTCGAGGCAGCCTCGGGTCCTCATGTAGATCAACTGGCCGTTCTTCGTGATCAAACGATAGCAAGACTCACCAAATACTCTATGCTGGTCGTACACTATAACCCAGAAAAAAATAACATTAAAGTTGATTCTTGATCATTTATTTTCTTGACATCACTATAGCATAAAAACAGTTATGTAATCGCAAAAGAAATATTACATATTAAAACTACAGAATAAGATTGTAAACAGTTAGCATTGCATTTGTCATGAAAATTTCGCTTGAACATAAGTAGTGGAAAATAAAAATTTGACACTTAAGTAAGTCCTTACTTACATAAGAAATTCTAAATACCTCCTTACAGAAGGAAACTTAGGTAGATAGGTATTCACACTTGCACTGTACAGTCACAACACCAATATGTATACACTTAGCAACTTTTAAAAGTGATTTTCTCCTACTGTATTGATTGTAATTTTATGTTATAACGAACATGATATTTTAGAACCCATATTATTATCAAATATACCTATCAATATAATATGATCTCAAAGTTGCAATCGTTATTCCACGAGAAAATTGTTACTTATTGAATTTTGCTGAGTGTAAGTATTCATATTTTTGCTCGTGACTGTAGGTACATCAATCTTGAGTGGTTTGTGTTAGGTATAGACTATTGTCGCTATGCGGTGTAATGGAAAAACAGAAAGTAGTTATCTGAAGTAATAACAATTTATATAAAAGCGATAGACGTGGCAGATGTGCAGGCGGTAAACAAGTGCCACTAGATAATATAATACTACTCCTCTGATTAGGTACATATTAACTTCATATTATGAATCGTTAAGTGACAATTTCATACGCTGTTTACGAGAAAATGTACCTACGCTACAAATGAAATATGCTTGTAAATTAGTTCGAATAGATTCCAAAATAAATATAACCATGTGTCACATAGCACATTTACAAAGTGCATAAAACATAAATATAAACAATAGTAAAATTTCAGGAAGATGTTTTGCGCGCACGCAATTCGAGAATCGACAATAAATCATAATGAGCACACAAACATCAGTGTAAGTTAACAAGCAAGTCATTTTCAGTTAGCGCATTTTCCAGGAAGATACGTTTACGTATTTCTAATATTTTATATTTATGTATCCGTGTTGAGCCCCACAGATGACATAAAAAATCCTTTCGGATTAAAATAAAGTGCCGGCTACACGTGTTTCTTTGTTTTATTTAGAAATACTTCCCCAAACAAAGGATAACCTATTTCACCCCTTTCAGCAAATAAGTACAATCTTTTATCTTAAATATCTAATATTTGTTTCTATTTTCGAGTAGGTAAATAAATTCATCGTATAGTGAGTAGTATAGTAGTCTTGGCTGAGACTTTATAGGACCTCAGTACAATGCTCGATGACCACAGTAGAGCTTCCGAAAGAGCAGGTCTTAAAATAAACATGGACTAAACGAAGGTCATGTCGAATGCCCACGTCACACCCACCTTCATGAAGATCGGAAACTCCACACCCGAAGTTGTAGACGATTATGTTTACCTAAGACAAATAGTCCAGTTAGGTAGGTCCAACTTCGAGAAAGAAGGCAAGCGTCTGATCCGACTCGACTGGGCGTCATTCGGGAAGCTGTGTACTGTTTTCTCGTCTCATATACCACGGTTTCTCAAGACAAAAGTTTTTGACCAGTGTGTGTTGCCAGTGATAACCTATGGCACTGAAACGTGGTCGCTCACAATGGGCTTCATTAGAAGGCTGAAAGTCACCCAAAGGGCAAGGGAGAGGACTATGCTCGGTGTTTCCCTCCGTGATCGAATCAGAAATGAAGAGATCCAAGGTAAGGACATAGCCCGAAATATCGCCAAACTTAAGTGGCAGTGGGCAGGGCACATTACTCGCAAAACAGATGGCCAATGGGGCCGAAAGGTTCTCGAGTGTCGACCGCGTACCGTAAGTCGAAGCGTTGGAACGCTCCCCACAAGGTGAACCGATGACCAGGTGAAGGCCGCTGGAATTCGCTGGATGCAAGAAGCACAGAACCGGTCAAAGTGGCGGTGCTTGGGGAGGCCTATATCCAGCAGTGGACGTCTTTTGGCTGAAATGATGATGATGATGATGAAATAAATTCAATCAGAAGTATTTTAAACTTGCCCAGGGCTCATGCTATGCCTGTGTTATGAAATAATAAGATTAGCTATGGAAAATCTTCATATTTTATTAGGTATCTATATTTACCAGATATGAAATATACTATACAATCTAACACTAAAATATATTTCAGAAAACCTCAAACGGCGCAAATATAACAACCTTATTGTATTGGTAGCTATGGTTTGAGCCGTTTTGGGTTGAAACACTAGGGCCGTGGGGTCTGAGTGCTCAGCGAGTATTTCGGGACATTGCCAAGTGGTGGGTCAACTCTTCATATGACCCGAGGGCTGGCCAATTTTTTGGTCAAAGAATCATTTGAAAAAAGTATTGCCAGGCAGGGTGGCAACGCTGCCAGCCTTTTGGGCACTTTTCCCACTGTTAGCCATGCGGACGAGTTTTTTGATGCTCAGTGAGCTCTCACCTTTGTTTATTTTTTCCATTACATTACAGTTTAATCTTACTAGGTACCACATAGTGATATGCCTCAGAGCAATGGCTATAGTTACAGCACTGCCTAAAATAATACCCACGTATTTTCGAAATTTTCCATTCTATCACGGTTTATTAAAATAATGTACAAGTGTATTACACGTATAACAGTATCATTATGCTAAGTTGATAACGTCGACTCACACTAGTCACCTGTTGTTAGTTTAGGTGTGTGAACTGTTGTAATCTTGTAACCTACACTCAGAGGTCGATTCAAACTCATTTTAATCGATACGGAAAAGAGCGATTTAAAAAATCTTCAGAATAATCTTACGCATAATCATTTCTCTTACGTTTTTATCACAGACCTTTCACCTAAGTAACCTTTTTTGTATGTATTTACTTTTCAATATCGAAACATTTCATTTTACGAGCAGATAACCTTCCTACATTTTCAAAGTTATCTTTATGAGGTTATTTACTTGCAATTTTAGGGTAAACTATAGTAATTTCCTTGCGTATATAATTATTTATAAACGTGCCTCGTGTTTGTAAGGAAAAATGTTTTCTGAAACTAGTATTTACGGGCGCAATCATGTTTCTGAAATCTTTCTAGGTATACAGTGTGGGCGCGCGCGGCGCGTGCTGGACGCGGCGGCGGCAGGCTTAGGGCGTTTTTCCACTGCCACCGTCAACAAGACGTCAACGAGAACGAGATGACGGCGCCGAAGTAGCGATATTACTATGGCCGCGTGTCCATCGCACGCCGTCACCGGGATGTCAGTTTCGGTTCTAATAATCTCATTTCTCGCTGGACGTCCCGTTGACGATGGTGGTGGACAATTAGTATAAGAACACAATTGAATGTTCGCGGCGGCATGGCGGCACTTACTCTCTCGCAGGGCAATGATGACCCAACGGACGTCGTCTCGATGCATGAAGTTCATAGCATTGACACCGCTAACTTCGTGCGTCATGTAGCCAGTCACCAAAGCAATGCGCGACTCGCATTGTATAATCTCACCGTCGATCGAGTGCCGGGTGCGATACTCCATTCGGTATGATTCGAGTGCACTCTCGTTGATGAAAGTCTCGCTCGTCGGTCGTACCATACCTATGAACACCTAGAAAAGATTTCAATTATAGTAATTATCCACCTATTTGATGAGGAAACTGTTGGTCGTTTGTAGAACAATGTGTGAGAGAATTCATTTTATATGAAGCGTCACGCTTCGTCCTTGAGAAATTGCAATGCGTTGACGAGATTTTTATAGTTATTATTTTTATGAGTCAGAAACTCAGAATAATAAAACTTCATTTATCCTATTCTACAAAATTATTTTTTCTTGGTTGCTCCCTGCATAAGGCCTTTTCGAGTTGGGAAGATTTCAAGATAATCAATATCGAAGTTTTTTGTTGGCTCAGTGGTGACTCGCACGAATTTACTCGCCCTAAAACGGGCGAATCGACACTTTTAAATAATATTATTTTTCCTTGCGGCGATTTGCACGATTGATTTGTTGGCGAATCGATTTCTGGAGTTGTTGATTCGCCTACGAATAAAATAAATTCATGCGAAACGGCTCAAGAAAATAAAATCAAAAATAAATTGTCGATTCACCAATAAACCTTTTTTTATAAGTATACCTATTACCTACCTATTATTAACCACTCCGAATGTTGTTGAATATTTGACATTGGAATGTCTGGTTCTAAACCTAACGATCTCGGTAAAGTAAGTTACTTTAATGTGCAAAACTTATTTCACCAAGCATTTAATTTAACTGTTGTTGAACTTGGGTAAATCTAGGTTCTTATGTCACTTGATTTCATGGAACTTTGTTAGTTCTGATAAAGAACTTTGTAACGAACACGTCCAAGTATAGGATCGATTTTTTAAATGACCTATGTGGTGTTTCGGTTTATGGGAATAAAATTGGCCTGGCATCCTGGGCACTCAAATTACAAATTAGTCCATCATCATCTGCCTATCCTTTAACTATTTTGGGGTCGGCTTCCAATCTAACCGGATGCAGCTCATACCAGTACTTTACATGAAGCGACTGCCTATCTGACCTCCACAACCCAGTTACTCGATAATACGATACCTACCCCTAATGGTAAGACTGGTTGTCAGACTAAGAAAATAGAATTAGACATCATCTAAATCTAGGAGAACCCTAGGTAGTACCATGACTAGACTCTTATTATAGCTTCCAGAATATTAAAAGAAAGAAAAAAAAAGTATTTATTGAGTTTGTTTGTTTGATACGCTTTCACGCTAAAACGGCTGAACGGATTTGGATTAAATTTGGCACATGGGTAGGTTGGTATCACCTGGAAAAGGACATAGAAGACCCGAATTCCTCTTACGCTGATGTCGATCGCGTACGGTCGGTCGCGTATGCGTAGCAACGCAGTACGCGCCGCGGATGTCAGCGTCGCCGTCGCAGTATGGTGCTTTTAAAAACACAATGTAGATACGCACGCGCGACCGTCGTACGCGACCGACATCAGCGTAAGAGGAATTGAGGCCTTAGTTCCTAAAAAATGTTACTACGCAGTCCTCCGCGGGAAGTTCGGCCGTAACAGCCGCAGTAACTATTCATGCATTTAGTCAGAAGAGATACTAAAACAAATGCCTAATTAACGGAAATCACGCTATACCTACACATGATTAGCGATAGTCAATTGGTACCTACATATTTGATACCTACTAATGTGTAACTAAAAACTTCAACTTTAGGTACGAGTGGTGCGACCAACCCCAGCTGAAAATATAACCTTCGTCGATTATTTTAAAATAGACGGAAAGTTTCAAAGTTTTGTAATCGGCTTGTGTAATTGAGTAGGTTGTACTTAACAGATGTTACGGAGCTTCGATTCTGACCCGGAAAGGTCGGATAACTTCCGATTAATATTACACCTTCAGCTCCGACGATTGTGAATCGGAGCCATACCGAAGATCGAAACGCAGCGATACACATGACTAGCCCGCGTACAACAACTTTTTACCCGACTACGGCGAAGAAAAAGGAGGGTTATGATTTTGACCGGTATGTATGTATGTATGTATGTATGTATGTATGTATGTATGTATGTTCATCTGTTCCCTCCTATCTTCCAAACCACTTATCACAATTTGACAAATGAGGTATCGTTAGAAGAGTCGTGATTGTCCGCTGGTTATAGGCTATGTGAAGTCACATTTAATTAAAAATGGCGCCCTCTAGAGGACATAAAGTGAGGAACTTAAAAAAAAATATGGTTTAATCGTACCATGTTGGGTATCAAATGAAAGGGCTTAATGAGCACATTTCAAAAATATATATATTATAACCCCAAAAGTATTTAAAAAAAAATCAAATAACAAAAACTAAAACCCAACTACGACTTAAAAGATATAAACAAGGCACCACAGACAGACAAATTAAAAATCCGGAGTCACACGTGTTAGGGCATAAATTGAACAGATTACGTGTGACTCCGGATTTTTAATTTGTCTGTCTGTGGTGCCTTGTTTATATCTTTTAAGTCGTAGTTGGGTTTTAGTTTTTGTTACTTGATTTTTTAACTTTTCGCCCGGATATTGTTTATACACGCTCGCGGTTGAAGTCTCTGTTTAGGTATAGTTTTGTGTTTGTCAGACGCGACACGCTAATTTGTTAAATTAGGTTAAGAGCGGTGTATTGAGTAGTTTAATTGTTATGATAAGTTAATTTAAACTAGGTATGGGCGTTATTTCACGTCACTCGTTACAATAACTGGCTACAGGGCATGTAACCGAATAACTAGTTTCGAGTCACACACAAACACGTGATTTTTGTAACTAGTTATATTACAATGCAGTGATCGAATGAAAAGCGAGAAACGAAACAAAACATGCGTTGCGGGCTCATGTCGTTGCTTTCGCGCGTAATATGTACTGCCCTGTAACTACTTGTAGCTACAAAAACTTATTTATTCAAAAAACTTAAGGCTTACGTAACGTAACGTATTACTTATGTAACCCTTTATATATATTTTCGTTTCTCAAATAACTGTTATACTTCGATATAATCACCATGTTGAATCACCAATAGAATTTGAAAAATAACTAGTTACTAAAATCACTAGTTTTCAAAACAGGTGACACATTCCAAGTCACTAGTTACGTTACGTTTCGCGAAAATCACGTAACGACCCATACCTAATTTAAACACAAAGCCATAAAGAAGTGTTACATGGAACATCTTCTACCTCCGCCTCCGTTTCGGTTCCGGTAAAACAACCTCAGTAACATCTTTAATTGATAGTTGTTGTTAGGGAGTTCGTTGCGCCACTTCTTCTTCCCAGCTAAAGCAATATAGGAAGTGGTGAAGGGCGGGCGTTTTGAGAGACTGTCTTATGTAATTTTGACGTTCGAAAAGTGCTGATACTCAGCCTAGTTTGAATAAATGACTTTTGATTTTGTTATAGCAGCTAAGAGGTGTACTTCACCACCTACCTACATAATTATTGAATGCCTAACTACTCGAAATCATGCTATACTCATATGATATGCGATAGTTAATTATTAGCATTTAGTACCTTCTAGAGTCCGACTAAAAGCTTCATCTTACTTTTCACTGAAGCGGAGACGAGCGGAACTGAGCAGAGATGTGCAAGAATCGTCCAATCACAGACGAGACGCGATGAGAATTTCAACCATTGTGATTGTTCGATTCCTGCAGTTCTCCGCTCAGCTCCGCGCCAGTGGAATCGCACCCTTAGTGTCCGACCACACTCGGCTAAAAATAGCCCCTTGGTTGGTTCAAGTTTTTTAATGAACTTTTGTAATAATAAACATACCAGTAGGCAGTAGCAAAGTGCTAAATCGGTGCTTAAAGCGAAAGCTTCAGGGAAGCCCGAAATTCAAAATTTTCTTACGTTTTTTGCAATTAGCATATTATCAAGTTGTATGTTGCTTAAAATATGATTCGCGACCGTAACAAAATACTTATAGATGAACAGAATTATAAACATTAGAATCAGCAATACCAAATTCAAATATAATCCTATTGAATGACTATTTCATGAAATCATGACATTTGAGGATTATTGCCCAGTCCATTTTTTGGCTGAACCTTAAATTGAGTAACTAATCCAAGGATTGAGTCTGAAATTGGAAAATGCTAAGCATTTTATCTGGATTAGTAGTTACCGTGTTGCGTAATTGCCACGCGGATAGGAGATCGCACGAACGATAACCAGCTGTATTTGGTATCGAGATTGGAATACATCTTGAAATGCAGAGTTAAAGGAGTCTGCCCACTACACCGTATCATAGGAACCGTATCGTAGGCCGTGCTAGGAACGTGTTATAACCGCGTATGATGACCGTTCTAAACCCGATTAAAACGGGTTATAAACGGAAAATATTCTAATAGCCTATACGGTGGGAGATATCTATAGGAAATAATTTTCTGAACAAAAATAAATACAATCAATCTTCCTGACGCGTCTGCCTCTTGCGAAAATACAGGTGAACTACTACAACCGAGAGAATGGGATCCGTACGGATGTGTCACGCGGATGATACGCGGAGGTTACAGTAACTATAACCTTAAACACGGGTATGATATCGGTTATACCGGTGATACGGTTTTGATACGTTCTAACATAAAAATTTTCAAAAGTGAATCGTTTTATCGGCGAATCGTTCGCCGTTGAAACGTTCTATCGGTGAAATAATGAAAAGTGAATCGTTCTGTCGGCGATTCGTTCGCCATTGAAACGTTCCATCGGTGAAAAAATGAAAATTGAATCGTTCTGTCGGTGATCCGCTCAACGGCGAAACAAATGTCGGAGAAATGTTTCAGAATCTTATTAGAAGAAAAAAGAAAAAGAAAGAAAAATTGTTTATTCTGCACAAACTAAACGCACGATACAAAATAAAAAATGACATTTACTAGAACTACAAATTAGCCAAAAGTATTTAACAATAAGAAAATTAATAAAATTGACAAGTTTTGTCTATTGCTTGATGAGAGCATAGTGTTATTTACTAGACGGTTATCTGTGGATGAGAGGCCAAAAACCAATTAGTTGCGTAATGTGTTGCGACATTATCAAATGAAAACAAACAAAACAATCACAAATTAAACGAAATGCAGTGGAAAATTATAAATTTTTGAAACAACAATAACAAGAACAATTAAGCTGTGCGTCGCATCTGTGCAAGAATAGGTCATTGCTCAGCTAAATGCCGTGACTTCAGACGAACCTATCGTCAACAGCGCTGATTTTCAGCAAAAACCTCGCGAATGACGTAATGACGTCCCCCCATGTGAAAATACTATATCTGGTCTGAGTATCTGGTAAGCAGAATTTCTTATGAAAATGAGTGTGACTGAATATTATGAAAGTACATAGAAATAAAAAATAAATTAAAAATATATTTAAAAGTATATAATATATGCGTAACATAATAAAAATAAAAGATACATAAACTGAGGGGTATAATAATTACACTGAAAATAAAAATAAAATACTACGGTGTGTATTCCTAAATCTACTATAATATTTTAAGTAATTATATTTGAATCTATAGTTTAGGCACCATGGGAATTGCGATGGCATGGCGGCCATTTGCAAAGCCATGGTGTTGGCAAACGACAACCTTGCTTTTTCAATCCGAGCAATAAATTAGTTCAATTAATTTGATAATGTTATTATGAGAATGTCATTATATATTCTTTCATTATTTTAGTGGGCCGTATGGGTCGTCGATCTTTCCATGTACGAAGGAGCTTGATGGAAGGTGTATTAGTCTGTGTAATGTTTCTTTCCGTGCCTGATACGTTCATAGTATGGTCATGATAATATGGTTTGATTTGACCAATGAACAGGTGCTAGAGTTCGCCGTCAGATGGTACCAACTTATTTTCCGAGAGGTTGGTACTTTCAGACTACTTTAACACTCGCACATTAATTTTATTTTCAAGATCATTTTCCAACAAAGTGGCGTGTCGAAGCTAAATCCATACAACAGTGAGCAATAAGTATCAAAAAGCGGTGTCAATAGAATTCCCTCTCTATTACAAATTGTTGCCAGTGAGTGCCGCACTCGATTTCCTCTGAAGCCCGACACCTCACTACCTGTTGCGTCAGTTTGAAGTATGACTTATGCGAGTATATAGCCTCTAAGTTAGAGTTTCAAAGAATAAATTGCTGGAACACGTGGCTAAACTGACTAAGTGTGTAGGTACCGAAGTAGGTACCAGAGTTAGATCTTGAAAGGTAACTTTACCTTTGACCCACGGCCCCACGTGCTTTAAATATAAATGGTGCCATGACCACGTTTTTCCGGAATTTATAAAATTAATATGTACCTGTCTGAAAACAGTTTAACTAGGTAAATTCTAGTAAATAGGTATATTCTAAAGCCTGCTGTCGAATGTAATTTTCTAATGTTACGGCTACACTTCGCGCTATCGCGAACTTTTCTTCGTGCGCTCTCTCTCGCACACCCCTCGATAACTCGCTGAGCAACAGAGAGCGCACGAAGAAAAGTTCGCGATAACGCGAAGTGTAGCCGTAGCATAACAAATACTTTTACAAACAACATCTTCATAATTGGACAACACCATCTGATTATGGACTAGGTAGGTACTTTACTAGATACTACTCAAAGTAGTACTTTGAGTAGTACCTAGATACTCTAGATACTCTACTCTTATTTGAATAACAGAATTCAGAGGGTCGATGTTAATGGCAAGAGATCTGCAGGATCTGCGGTCACTATGGGCGTTCCACAGGGTTCAATTCTAGGTCCATTCTTATTTCTAATTTATATAAATGACTTACCTTATCATATAAGGGATAATAACAAGATCGTATTATTCGCAGATGACACTTCGCTCATTTTTAAAATCAAACGTCAGTTAGTCAACTTTGAACAAGTCAACGATGCACTCTCTAAAGTTGTGCATTGGTTTAATGTAAATAATCTACTCCTGAATGAGAAAAAGGCTAAACTGATTAAATTTTCAACGCCAAATGTCAGGCAGCTAACTACCAACGTTCAAGTCAATGGAATAGAGTTGGACCCTGTTGAGTCAACGGTTTTTCTTGGAATAACTATTGACGGCAAATTACAATGGGGCCCACACATAGAAAAATTGTCAGGAAAGCTTAGTTCGGCCGCCTATGCTGTTAAAAAAATTAGACAGATAACCGACGTAGATACAGCCAGAATTGTTTATTTTAGCTATTTTCATAGTCTTATGTCCTATGGGATTCTTCTCTGGGGAACCTGTGCGGACATCAATAATATCTTTGTTTTACAAAAAAGGGCTGTTCGAGCCATTTACAACCTAGGTCCAAGAGATTCCCTTAGAGAAAAATTCAAAGAAATAGATATTCTGACTGTAGCCTCACAATATATATTTGAAAACCTGTTGTATGTACACAAGGATATATCAAATTTTAAGAAAATGTCCGATATTCATAGTATAAATACTAGGAATAAACACAATCTTGCTGTACATCGCACTCGTCTCCACAGAGTAGGCAACTCGTTCATGGGTCAATGTATACGCTTTTACAACAAACTTCCCATTGATATTAGAAACTTACCCATTAAACGATTTAAAAGCAGTATTAAAACCAAACTATGTAAAAAAGGGTACTATAAAATTTCGGATTATTTAGAAGACAGAAATGCATGGGATTGAGCTGCTCGCTCTGCTAAGCCTTGAAAAAACCCTAGAACTTGACATTTTAACTTTAATTAGTATCTAAAATCATTAAATTATACCAGTTTTATATACCTACAAATTGACATTGTTGATTATTCTTTATACAACATGACATTATTACTTTGTAAGTATTATTTTGTTTTGATTATTGTGAATGTGAGGACTATGTGGATCATTTTTTATTTTTTGCTCCTCTTTCCCTGTTTTAATGATGGTCTGGCAGTTTTTGAGTACTTTCTGCGGCCTACCCAAATGTCCTTTTTTTGGTATTGTTCGTCGAGTCGTTGAGCTCCTTCAGCTCTGAGTTGAGCTCCTCGGTTACTAACTTACAAACGCTTGCACTGACTGGACAGGTCCACTCAAATCTGTGTGGTTCTTTCCTCAAAAGACCATTTCAGACATTAATCTACATGGTCCTCATATGGCTTGACCAAGATTATGTCTGGACCTTAAAAGAGACTGCGACCTCTGAGTTTGTTTCGGCCTTTCTTCTCAGAGTAGTCAGATAGGAAACGCCGACCTCATCTAGCTTATTTTATTTTTTTAATAATATGACGTGTAAAAGTGATTGCGATATCCTATTTACAGAATAAACAATTTCATTTCATTTCATTTCATTTCATTTCATTTCATTTCATACTACACGGAACATGACTAGTCATGTTCCGTGTGTGACATTCAGCTACATCTGATTAGACTGAAAGCCGACTCTAAATCAATAGAAATGTGTATTCTACGGGTCTTTACTAATGCGAAGACAAACATAGAACAACAGGAGAGCGATTTTAAAGATAATTAAGAATAGGAGAACTTTGAATGGGATTAGGCTCATCAACTGTTTAATCTTATCCGGGGTTCAAACGGAAACCGTCTTATCGAACCTTCTTCAAACATTTAGGCACTCACTAAATGTAAAACACGATCAACCTTGACCTGAAAACTGTCGCCGATGTACAAGCAGATTAGGCACCAGCGCACGCCGAATCCTTTTCTTTTGAAGAAGTGGAAAATCTACCAGCTACTGATGCTATACAAATTAAAGGTACTTACAATATCATTACCACTGGAGCATGGGTTCTCAGAGCGTGCGCGGGCTCGGCGCACTATCTGGCAACAGCGGTTGTAGCCGCGGCAGGCGCGGTCTGACTTCCTCAGCGATCCCTCCACATGGCAGGTCACGTACTGGCTCGGCTCAGATCGCTGGCCCAACTTCTTGAGCCTGCCAAGGTTTAAATAGTCACATGAAAAAAGTAGCGCAGCAAAGAATAAACACATTCGCGAAAAATTAAGTTCAAATTGTCATGAGCACACTTGAAAAAGGACGCAAGGTCGCAATGCACGAAAATTATAAGGTACGAGCAACGATAAATATTAAATATATAAAGTAGCTGAGAATGAGAATTTGATTGATTTTACATTGAATGAAAACACAGTAAAAAAAAACTCAGATGATTTTAAATATGTTGACAAATATTTAGCCTGGCAGTAGATTTGTTTATACTTACTTTATCTCATTGCAAGCTAGCAGCCTTTTTCTATTCTTTACTACAAATTAAGATTCATGATGAAAAAATGTTTGGTCAGGAGAAGAGCTTTTTTAAACCTTACTCGTCGAACTCTGAAGCTGTAATGCCACCTTTGGTTCTAAGATCCCATCGTTTCGCAAACCTTTCCGTTCTGGTCACGCGCTCTAACCACATCTATACCGATAACTTCATATAAAACTTTGGCTTCAGCAGCGTAACCAATCGGAACGTAGGAGTCAGAACAATACAACACAAATAAAAACAAGGAAAAGTTTGCGGCAGTCCTTGTAACCTCTTTGGAAAGTGTTCACTGTTTAATACATTCTAACTCTAGCATATAAACATTAATTTTATTTTAAGAATATTTTTATTACCTACTGATTATTTTTTTATACTAACTTCTGGCTGGACAATGGCTTCTACTCATGCGATGTTAGACCTTTTTAAAGTCTAGGTTTGCTGATGATGATTGAAATCTATAATTAATTGGAAAGTAGCTACTGTGTATTAATAAAGTATAGGTACCTACTAGCCAAGTTCGTTCCAGGCCCACGATAATTATCTAGCTCGAGAAGTAGATGTAAAATTTTCGAGTCCTAAAATTAATAAATACTATTATTTATTTTAAATTATATTGGGTCGGGACCTAAATTGGCGTTTTTTTCTCACAAATAGAGAACCTCGTCACTTCTATGATTTAAAATATTCATCAACTGCTTGGTATAATATCGAATAATGACCATCATAGACAACTGCCAATATAGTAAAAAAACCATATTACTTATAGTTTTCTAAACATAAAAAATACCTTAAAAATGACTCCTAATTTTGTTAGTAGAAATGATCACTATTTTTTTTTTAACTTAGCCAAATCTTATTTTTGTCGCTTAATCTAAGTGGCATACGTTATCTTAGTTTTTAAACATTAGTGCATAAAAGTTTTAAAACATTCGTGTTCATGGTTGTTATATAAATTAAGAAAATGTTAGTATGAACTATGCAACTTTTTTAAAATTCCCCATACAAAACGCTGATTTCATAGGCCACCTAATAATAAAAAACGATGGATGGACTGTTTGAAAGATGATACGGGTAGAAACCACAGAATGCCGCTTCATCCACAGATCCAGCATGCCAAGCTTACCACGATTGCGCCGCATTGAATATTTGAAGCAACATTGCTGAGCTCGCTTCTCCCATAAAATAAGTACGTTCTGTTTCTACGGGAGAGGTCAAAGTAACGACTGACAAGACGGCTAATAGAGAAGACGTATGAAAGAAATAAGACGTGCTGCGCCGACTCCAAATAAATTGCGTAATGGGCAAGAGAAGGGTAAAAAATAATAAAGACAAAGCGGATGGATCATTTCACCTGGAGAAATTAAAGTACTATTTACATTAATACAATTATCACCTATAAAGATAACTTCGCCTCTCTAAGCGCAAACTGGAAATGGTAGATACTTAAGTGAATTTATTAGTTTATTGGAAAAACAGCAAGAATTTATTTTTATGTAAAATTAGTACTTGGAAAAACAGACATCATAATACAATGATGTCTGTTATCATAAATTGAAAGTCGCATTGACAGCATCATCCAATTACATATGTTAAAAAATTCGCTTCCTGCAAATGATAAAAGCTTTGGCATTTTACATACATTCGCATACTAAGCCCGCCATACTACTCCTAGACACCACTGCAACTCCTGATTGAAATGTCTTGGGTCCCGCAACTAATTTTATTGAGGAAAGACATTCGTAGACTGGTAGATTTACTTCAAAACATAGGATACAGTGCCATCACGCCTTGAACAGTGCTGGCCGAGCCTTATGTGACATGGTACTACGGGCTATCGTAGGTACACCCAGTACGTGGCTGGTTCGATGGCGTAAACCAAATTTGGTGACTGGCATATTATGCAAAAAGAATAAAGGCTGCATTAGGACGTGCACAGACGCGTCAAAGATTGTGAACGACACTTCATTCATTTGAAATACCACCACGTTCGTTGCCAGCCTTCTGAAAAACGTTCTATCACTTACTTGATAGGTAGGTACCCACCTTATTATAAATCGTCTCTTCTCGTGGGCCAAAGCCTCTTCGACTTTGCGGGTGGCATCAGGTTCGTCAGGAATCATGAGTTCACCGTTGGGGCCCAGATTCTGTGTCCTGGGCATCAGCTGTTCGCGCAGCATGGCCCGGTCACCTTCGTGAGTTATAGTGAGAAGGTTCTGACCGAGCAAGTCAAGCTGTTGGAACGATACATAAATAACACCTAAGTTTTGTTTAGATAGTCAAAGGCTTTTCATAAATGTTTGTAATGATAGGTTTCATTATGTGTGGGCAGTGTCATCTTCTTTCAAAAGCCGCCCATGGGCCTCTGAGTTGGCTTCACAAGCCGTTGAGCAATATCTCTCAGGCATACCGGTTTCCTCACAATGTTTTCCTTCACCGTTTTTAAAGCAAGTGATATTTAAAAAACAAAACGCACATGCATCCGTAAAGTCAGAGATAAAATAGCAGTTTACCTCAGAGTATCCAAGATATTGGTTGACATTCTGTGAGACAACCACAATAATGCCCCTGTATGTGGTGGTGATCAGGAAGCCGTTAAACAGGCTCAGCACTTTCAGGATCGAGGCAGGGCTGAACCGCTGCGCCGTGTGGCCGATTGAGTCTCCGAACACTGCGAAGGAAGGGACTCCATTACATAACATAACATAACATAACATCATGCCTATATTTCCCGAAGGGTTAGGCAGGTGTACCTACCTATACTCCCACATTTCACCAGTGATATATGTTTAGGTTCCATGTAATCCTATTGCCATCGGTTGATGGCACCTATTGGTCAGTTAGTTCGTGTAGCATTCTTTCTGCCTTTTTTCTTTTTGTTCAGTTATAAGGGTGGCGGCGTGATGTTAATACGCCTTCCTAAAAAATTGGGACATCAAATACAAAAAGATTTTTTCAAATCCGACTCGTAGTTATCCAGATATTAGTGCGTTCAAACAAATAAAAAATCAAACTCTTCAGCTTTTAATTATTAGTATAGATAATTATGAATATAAAATGTTTTTTAAAATTGTTTATGGTAGTAAAGTAACGTGGCTGAAAAACCCCAACTTCCAATATCATCAAAAAATTATCCGTTTTGGGTTTCCATTTTGATTTCGCAGCATAAATTGCGAGTAAATATCGAAATAACGGCTGAAACCAAAAATGGCTGTTTATTTACTATTGACTTGCTGTCAATAAATAGCCTTTTACCTTTTGGCCTTCAAACCAAATGACAATTTGAACTGGATCTGTATCAAACACCCGGTTGTTTGATACATCCAAATCCCAATATTTTTTTTCAAAAATAAACTTTTTGCCGGCCGTTGTCTGAAATCGAATAGGTATATATTGCTTCAAGAAACAAGCCTACGCAGATGAATGAGTATAGAACCAGTGATACTATTTTTGTGTATGATTTATGGAATGAAAGGAATCCATAAAAGTGGGCAAAATTAAAACTTTTATAATGATAATAAAAGCTTTGATATTTTTACTACAATTACAGAATAGATACAGAAATAGTATGAAAAAAATGGTACATATTTAAACGTACTATTTACTAGGTATATTTAAATCAGAGAAAAATACACCACTAAAATTAACTTAATATTTACTTCCAGTAACTTGACAGAAATGAAATCGAGCAAGCGATTTTATATTAAAAGAAGACAATCATTATCTTGTTGCATATCACTAAGCAAAACCATATCTATTTACAAATTAAACATAACACAACACGCATTTGCATCACAAAAAGTAAATAACGTTGATAGTCACATGTTTTCGGGTTCAACTGTTTTAGTAGAATCGTAAAACTGTAATTTAAAATTGTGATGTAGGTACTCATGTTGTATAAGGTTATGGCAACATTACCCCACCGCGTAATGACATGTCATGCTCTCGCTGTCTACGGTGACATTGAAACTAAAATAACTGAATTCGCAATGCAGTGTGTGGACGCCCTTAGAGAGAAGCATGGCGCAGCACGTGCGCGTGCGCTCACGTTACTATACACGACCGGATTTTATATTGATAGACAAATATGTTACATTGCAATAACTAATTGTACTAAATCCTATTTAATGTGGAAATGTTTTGTATAACTTAAAAACCATTATTTTTACTGCACTTAAATGATTTACTGCTTATTTACTCTGATGCACCTACAGAAACATGTACTCAAATAATTGATTTAGAATAAAGTGATATAACACCCCATTATGATAATTATATAGCAAAGAATCTGACACATTATTTTTTAATGCATTTTATTTAAGTTGATACTTATAATATTTTATAATAAGAAAATACAATTTAGAGAGTTACGCAGATAACCGCCCAGATGTATTATTTTTATTATGTGTGTAAGCGTGGTTAATGAAATGCATGTTACATTTCTCGAGCAAAAGTAATAGTGACACGAATGTGTGAGCCGCTACTATGAATAGATTTGCACTTTGCACTAGTTTATTGGCTGCGTCCAGTAACCAACGGATCCTCAGTACAGGGCACCGGTAGGTACATTGTAGCTGCAGTTTTCAAATCATCGCCTTCAGACTCCTAATCTAGAACGGTGGCGAACGAATTTATTAGACCCGCAAATATCTGGGCGGAGAAGAGTTACACTGTAGGAAACGACGGTGCAACAATGTTGTCTTATATATACTGCTCCTGAAAATCAATAAACTACATCTAAGAGAAGGCATTGCTCACGTATATTTATTACCTTCATATTAAGCCCTACCTTGAACCCATTTGTGGATGCTAGCTTATTAGTTACTCTGACTAACTTTGTTGTCGTCATTACTGCTCTATCTTTAATAGATACACTGCTTTACCCTTCCTTTTATATGAAATTTATATTCTAATTAGGTGACTCAGTATGCATATAAACATGTGGTATGTACAGAGATACCTGTTCTGCGCAATTATTATAGGATTGTACCTAGATTATAAATTATTGTTTCTTTTATAGTTTTATTATTGATTGGTATACCTAAATCAAGACAACGAGAACGATGAATTATTTAATGATCCTATTTTCATGAAAACGTGTGAATTTCGGCAAGTGTCATCACTAATATCCTCTAATAACATGCTGTTATTTTTCTAATACATTCAAATTCAGAGGCAATTCGTGTTAATTAATTCGTTAACACAACAACGTTAACTTTCTGCTAATTCACTGCTGTTTCTTAATTTTATCAAAGGAATATGTAGACTCGAATGTGCAAAATGACATGCCATTAATAACATGATACAAAATGTGCGCACCTGCATCGTCTGTCTACTACCCTACCAAACGTAATTGACCTTTGTTAGAAGGCTATCATAGTTCACACTAGAACTCTTCGATTCAGTCGTGTATTCGCATCGTAATTGGTATGGGTGGAGCTTGCATTCCAACACATAACAATTACTGTATGGAATGTGGTGAAACTAGAAAATATTTGCAAATTAAAGCGTAGAACTAGATCACTCAACTGCGTCACTTGATTCATAAGGTGAGCAAGAAAAACAAGTCTGCGAATTGACGCAGAAAAGATGATGAAAAAAATTCTGCAAAAAAACCTCCCCTTGCAAACTATAGAATCCATTTAAATCTAGATAATTAACAAAGCTCTTATCTCACATTGCCGGAAGTTTATCTAGTTTATGAAATCTATAAGACTTGTACCTTTTATTTTTTTATTATGAAACGTTTTTTGCCCGAGAGTCGTGATCGCGATAACATTAATCTGCGAATTGCAAAAGTGGAAAAACTAAACTTTTCAAATCCGGATATCGAATCACTATCTCAGCTTGTAAAAGCGAAGAGAGTTTATTCTAGGAACCTTGCTTTTTTATTTTGTTTTTTTTTTATTTGTGTTTGGAGCTCGTCATTAATACCTCAATAATTCTCATATTAAATAGTGCTACATAAAGAATATTTTTACACTCGCGACATTCTAAGAAGTTCGTTTTGCCTTTAGAATCAGTTTTAAAGCAATGTAGATAAGTCGATTACAAACTCTCTAAGTATGTTCAATCGATATGTCTCGATATATAAGAAACCAATTTTTTTTTTCATCGCTACACAAAGCATTTTTTATAGCTGTCAAAACGGACTTCTTAGAGTGTCGCGAATCTAGTGCAGTACTTACCATATTGGTGTGCTCGGAGGTAGTGCGCGGTCAATCGCAGCACAGTGGTCTTGTCGATCTTCCGCCTGGCGGCCACCACGGGCGGCACCATGGATGCCAGCTCCGCTACCGACTGATTCAGCCGGTCTCTCCTCATCTTCTCAGCTCTATTTCGAACTTCTCTGGGGTTTTCCCTGCGAAAGAGAATTAAATTACTAAGCAACAAATCACTGAATCAATCTTTTTGCTAGACATCCATTCCCATTGACACATTCTAGTTGCCTATTAAAGTTACTAATCAAATAGCGATATCAGATATTTTTATCCCACTTTCGTATTGATTATCCAGAATTGTTTACGTTATTTGTATCTTGTCGTCGAGTCACCCGGGCAATGTTAATAATGGTTATAAGAATATTTACAGACATGGATATATCCTTCCGTACCTAAGAATACCTAACCTTTAGATGCCTAACAATTCCGGTTGGATATTCTAAAGATACATAAGATTCTATACATTACATGTTTTATGAACATGAACTAGCATCTAGGAATAGCCTAATTGAAAGTTTACAATTCATGACTTTTGTATAATCAAACATCCTGTTAGTCGAACAAATTACATTGTAGTGTTCTGGGTTCGTCAACATAATTAAGTATGCACATACACAACCGCATCATTTAGTTCGGGACTGAAGTTCACACGGACGGATACCGATGGTAACATACTCAGTTTTAGTATTTTGATTGTATGAATCTTAGTTTTGCTATAATATCTTTAGACGACAGTTTCACCAACTACATATCGATAAGTTTAAAGCTGCTAGTGAGGGTAAGCTGAAGAAATTAAATCTGAATGTTGCCATATTAACTTACATGCGAGACATGCAAGAACTTACATCGGATATTTCGTTCGTATCGCATTGATTCGATTTTGTATAATTTTAATAACTGCATCAGTACCTAGCGAACGAACGAAGCTAAACGAACGTAGCTTCGTTTCGCTTCGTTGTCAGTGTGGCCTGCGAATACGACATGGGACAACAATCTGCGATGGATTCGAATTTCGAATAAATTCAAATTTCGCTTGTTACAAGAACTAGAGAAGAAGAAGAAAGAAGTTTTGTAAATAAACTAATGATACTGTCATTAGTTTCAACATGTTGTGCAACATGTCGTGCGCCAAATGTTGCCTAGTGATGAGGCTCTAAATTACAGTTACTTACTATTATTTACTTATTTTCATTGCAATTCAAACTCAAAGCTGACAGCAAGTCAAGTTGTCAAGCAAGACAAGCTGTCAAAGAGTCGGTCTGTTAGTCAAAACGTTGAAGGCCAACCCCAATTGAATGCTTTCATTAAACTGTATTAGTTTCACGATGTTTCAAAACAGTTTCTAAGTTGGTTTTTGGTAGTATTCAATAGCAAGTAGTAGTAGTCAGTTGTTTTGAACACAAATTATTTATCTCATAAGTGCGTTGATTCTAAAAGTTGGCAACATCGCAAATAACTGTCAAATATTTACCTGTTTTGATTATTTTGGCCATATCACTGTATAGAACTATGAAATATCGCTAACTTACTAGAATATCAATAATGAATTGCAATTATAACACTGAATTTAAGTTGTAACCGGTTTAGGGTGTAAAAAAGGCATTTGGAAAGTTTCCAAATCCTTTTTTTACAACTAAAACTAAATAGTCGGTATTACGATATTATTTATTGTATTTCATAATCAATATTGCCAAATTAATCAAAACAGCGAAATATTTGCGATGTTGCCCACTTTCAGAATAAACGCTCTTAACGTAAGTTCTTAGTTTGAAATAAACAATAATAGGTACCTACCTTAATGGCAGACTGTATGTATTGACGCGTTATCCATTTTATTAAAACACCCTTTTTCTAACAAAAACGTAAAGTGTTTGCTTTCTTTCTAATAAAGTAGTACAGTTTTCAATGATTTTAGTATTATCTGTGGTAGAGGCTTGTGGAGCGGACCCACGTGGTTGAATGTTGGTGCGTTGCGCCATATTTAACGATAAGTATTATTTTACGATATTTTGACGAAATTGCATGAGTTTAGATAAAGTAGTTTATAAAACTGCACACTGCACAGTTTCATATACTACTTTTCAGAATAAAAATAAGGGGTAAAAAGTTCTAAAGGCACTTTATGGACCATGGAAATGTATTTTCTAAGACCTATTTAAAAGTTAAATGAACCTTGGGTAATAAAATAAACATAGAACATTCTAAATTCAACTGCTCAAATGGCAGGGGAATTATCACAACGATATTGTGAGTAGGTTTATTTATACGAAGCAGTGGAAAAAATGTTACAGCTCAATATATCGACATAATATAAAGATTACACAATTGTACCATTAAACCATTGCTGTGTGTCCGAAAAGTTTTAAATCGATCAGTGAATCGATTAAAAACTTTTCTGACGGAGCCTATTTTCCACCTGTTACTATTCAAGGTGTTCCTTTTGATATACCCATAAATCTAGGGTATTCTACGACCATGACAAAAAATCAACTTACATAATAATATATAAACTATGTTTAGTATCTTGACTTGGCTCACAAGGTTGTGAGCCAAGCGAGGTTGTTGACATGTGGGATGTGGACTCTGCGATCATTATGCCGATAGTCGTATCAGCCAATGGCTTAATTGCCAAGAGCCTCGACCAACACCTAAGGAGGCTCTCGTTGGGCAGCTGGATTAAGGGCTTGATTCAGAAAGCTGTACTCCTGGACACGGCTCGCATTGTTAGGAGGTTCCTCTCTCTGGAGCCCTGACCGCCGGTAGCTTGGACCCTGTTCCCGATACCGGTGGGCTACTATTTTTATATTTTTAAATGTTTTATATATTTTTTAATTCTAATATTTAAAAATATAATTTATAAGTATGAAAAATTAAATAAAGAATATAAACTATGTTTTAATTTTCATACAAAATAATTCTACAGTCTTGATTAGTTATGTAAAACACCATTTTTCGAAATATAAAAAATATTGATTTGTTATGCAAGGCTGCAAACTTAGTAGCGAGGGTTTTATGCGCAGAATAACTTTGCTGCCGAGCGAAACATACAACTTTTCACCTCACTACAGCGACGAAAATACTAGGTGTCTCCATGTATTGCACAAATTGTACGCTTTTATGTACTTTTCGCGCGATTTTCCGGAAAGGAACTCAATTCGGCATTATGTACCGCTTGCACTAACTCTGCAGTTGTAAAATTTATATCTTCGTCGCAGCTGGACTAGCTTATATTTTATGATTTCTTACGATTTTATCGAAAAACAAACCAAAATGGTGGAAAGTGAATTGAATTTACAGAAGAAAATATAAATGTATATGCAGTCGTCGTGATGGCCAGTGCGACAAATGAGGTTGACGCACTAACATGAAATAAGTATTAATCCATTTTCAGTGGACCCGGCGCGGCGTTATAGAAAATTATTGAATAGAAAGGTTCGAATTTTAAAAACTCTTTCCACCCTTGCGGATAAAATGCACTTTTTAACCGACTTCCAAAAAGGAGGAAGTTCCATGTTCGTCTGTATGCATTTTTTTTTCTGTGTATTCTTCGATATTTTCGCCAATTTATTGTGAACCGATTTAAAAAAATCTTTTTTGTTCGAAAGGTTATATCCTACTTCCGAGGTGTTCCCATATAAATTTTATTAACTTTGCTTGCGTAGTTTTTGAGCTAGCTTCAATATTACGTATTTTTTCCCACTTAGTCTATGTAGATGATATCAGGTAGTGGTATTCGAATTTGTGTGGGGTGGGTACCACAGTTAAAAAGTGAAAAATAAAAACTTTCTACAATAAAAAAACAACCGAATTCCAAAAAAAAACACTAAAAAAGTGAAAAATATCTTTAATTTCGGAAGTCGGTGTCTTTGCTTTTCAATTTTCGTTTTTGCCACCGACTTCCTTAAAAGTTCTTGTAAATAATTATATTATAAACACATCGAGTGATTAGTATTATGTTATCTTCGAAACTATGCAGTGTATTTTTGAAACACTTGTTCTAGGACTTTTTGTATTACCTACTTTTACTTACAGCATATAACCTAACGTAGAGTTATGGGGCACAAATGAACACGTTGTAGAATGGACAGAGTTAGCCTAGGGATTTCTCAGTAGCAGCCCTGAGTCTGGATCTGTGCCCAAAGACCGGATATAGGTTCGTTTCCTATTAGGTAGAAGGGCCAGGTGGGCCTTAAACAATAAATAGAGAGAGAGCGTTGTGGGTTTAGAGAGGGGAGAGAGGGATGGATTATTGGATTCCTCCATTCCGAGGCGCGAGTGCCAATACGTTATACCTACATAAGTTTAAGAAATAATTACCTATGTCGACGGCAGTGTTTACGCCACGTAATTTCCATAGTATGTTGGAATGCATGTATTACGTGTGTTACTCACTATTTACGTACACTGTACAGGCATAATTTTTTAGGGTTCCGTATCCAAAGGGTAAAACGAGACCCTATTACTAAGACTCCGCTGTCTGTCCGTATGCCACCAGGCTGTATCTCATGAACCGTGATAATTAGATAGTTGAAATTTTTACAGATGATGTATTTCTGTTGCCGCGATAACAACAAATATTAAAAAACAGAATAAAATAAATATTTAAGGGGCCGTTTTTATAGATAATGGTACCGAACCCTTCGTGCGCGAGTCCGACTCGCACTTAGCCGGTTTTTATAATTTTGGAATATAATACTACCGATTGTCGTTTGTTTTATGATACTTGGTGGAAGAGCAAATAACTCCTAGCTATCGAATAAAGCGAATTTAATTTATAATATATAAAAATGTATAGCATTTCTTTATATTATAAATTAAATTCGCTTTTCGTGTTTGTCTCTAAGACCACGTTGTTCTACCAAACCACGCAACAGATTTTGATGAGGTTCTCAACATCGTTTAGAGAATTTATTCCGGAAGGTTTATGTGTATAATACTACCCATATTAAAGGTTCATATAATTAAGAAATCAAAAAGTTTTGTCAATTCCTAAAAATCGTGCAAAGCAAAAGTGGGTCGCTAGTATATAATATGATATAGTCGTTTTTTGTGTCTGTGTGACCGCGTTGATCTTCTAAACTCCGCTATAGATTTTGATGCGGTTTTCACCATCATTAAGAGTACTTATTACGGAAACTTTATGCACATAACACATTAGGTAATATTAAACTTACATACTTATAATGAAGAAAGCTCGATATTTTGTGGAGCCGTAATAACTATGTGATGCAGTTGCGTGTCGCTAGTATGAACTACAACATAGTGACGACTCAATTGGAAGCACTTAGGACGCAGACGTCTGTCTGTCCGTTCGTGTGCATATAACTCAGGAACCACATATTCAATTATTTGCATTTGAATTTAAATAATCAATACCTACTTAGAAAAAATATATTGGTTTGGAAGTACCTACCTAATGAGCGTCGAAACTTCCATATTTCAACAGTAATTTTTACTCATCTTTGGGCATAAACAAATAACTTATGTTTTAAGAAAATGGCCAAATAAAAACCGTATAGGGATAGATAATTTATTCAAAAGCTCAAATAATTTTATTTTGAGTAGATATATCCAAAAGATTTTTTTCATAGTATCTATACGCCCATCGACTATTGCAACCTTAATGTAAGTTTTTCATTTTCATCACAGACCTATTACTTATACACTCCCTTTTTACTGAACATACTGTGTACCTAGGAAATAAAAACACTTTTACGATCGAATTTGGTACTAAAAGTACCAATACAGAATAATGTAAAGATATTCGATATTCTATTATTACCACTGTACAGATTAAACTGTCTATTAATGTGCACTATTTTTGTCCACATCTAAGTGTTCGTTGAGCGGCCATAGTTCCGGTGTTTTACTACAGAAGTACACGGCTGCCCCATATCAAAACTGGGTAAGTACATCAAACGAAATTTTCCAGGAGAGCGTAAAAACAGCTTGCTAGGCCGCGAGATTCTTTTTGCAATTTGCAGGTCCAGTGGCAGGTGTTATTTTGATCAAAATATGATTTGCTACCGTAACAGGTACCTATGTATATACAGAATTAAAAGCATTAAAGGTACATAATTATAATCATTAAAATCATCAATATAACCCAATCATTTCAAGTCAATTCTAACTTATAGAGTTGAATTAATGATTCTAATGATTATAATTCTGTGTGTTTTGTGTTTACAAATTTTGGCGGTATTAAAATCTCCGTTACTACTTTTGCTAAGATTTTAACGCAAGTCTTTACAGTTTGAACAAAACATTTTTTTTAAATTCGTTCTTTACTAGGTTTTGTTACGTGGCAGCCGTACAGATAGTATTTCGAAACGTTCAAACATCCCTACGATAAAATTGTATCGCTTTCAGAACAGTATTGACAGAACAGAACACTATTGTTATAACTTTAATGTGTGTTTGTTTAATTATTTATTTGGGAAAGCGAAAGCTTTAAAATTATATTGAATAAATTAGTGAAATAAAAATGTAAAATAAAGCTTTTTGAGTCTATGGGAAATACTAACCCACTAATTAATAAACGCGATGTAAATTTGAAACATAGTTGAAAATGCTAAACATAGCATAGCATAAACTTAATCAGACTATAAGTGTTATAACGTGGGCGAAGCCCCGACCGCGCCAGCCACATGGGCGAAGCCCCGACCCCGCCAGCCACACGATGACAGACTTCCACACGATGCTGGGCCACAGGCCTCCTCCCTGTGAGAGGGAGTGGACCGTAACCATGCGGGCCAAGTGCGGGTTTGGTGGATGTCACAAATCTTCGAATTTTCGGTTCTAGGACATGGCGGTTTTATTTTTACGATGATAAGTGTCCATTTGTTTTAGTATTTCTTTGTATAGGTATTTAGTTAGTCATTTAATTCAGTGTTAGATTGTAGGTATATTGTACGTATAAGATTTGTCATCTATGGTTATAATAAGAAGTAATACCTTTATCTGGACTAACTAATTTTACTTTCCTTCACATATAGTATACGCTACGAGCAACAGTTTAATATAGCCTGGAATCTAGACGAACCTACTTTTTTTGTTTCAAAATAATGTACTCAGTATTGCACCCCGTTTCAACTGAGTTAAAAACTGGCTCGTGCATGTATCAAATAGCACAACCGTATCCCTACTTGATTGGTATTTGTTCAAACTGTTTACTTCAACTATAAAATGCTTGCAACATTGTAACATTGTGGAACGAGCGTACTCTGTAACGTAATGCGATATTGTAAAGATGACAAATCAAATGTTTTAGTAAAATCCAAATGAATAAATCTACTTAATTCCTTATAATCTAGTGGCCAAAAATAAATCTGCTTTGCCTTTTCGGGTCAGCTTTTAGTCTAACCGGATGCAGCTGAATACTAGTATCTATATTACATGGAGCGACTGCCTATCTGACCTCCACAACCCACTATCTGGATAATATGATACCACTTGGCAAGACTGGTTGTCAGACTTCTAACGACCGTCAAAGATCCACCAATGACATAAAATTATAATGAAAATACGTTCTGTTTCTAACTAAGATTTTCCGAGAGAACTCCAGGACAACATAACATTGAAGAAGCTACAATGACAATATTATAATTAACTGACAACAGATGCACAGTAATTTAACCACAGTCAACAACCAAACGTTGATTCGATAATGTGATAATGTGCACTGTGTCAATTCATTAATATGCTAATAATTAATTAAAACAGTATTTTTTAACGTGAAGCGACTGCCTATCTGACCTCCACAACCGAGTTACTGGGTTGTTACCGGTTGTGAGGTATCGTGTTCGAAAGCCTTTGATAAGACAGAGGTTGTCAGACTTTCGCACGGAGGGGTCTCGAAATGTTATGAATAGTCAGACATCCACGGACCCACCTCGGCCACGCTGGCCGACGTGGGTCAGCTTAACTATCGATCGACCCGTGCCGGTGTTGTTATTTCACTACGATCCCTTTTAATCTATTAGGGCGCCTTCAAATTTGCCGCAAAGGGCCGCGCGGCGGCAGCGCGGCTGCTGCGCTGCCGCCGCGCTGCAACCGCTAGGTTCGAGCATCATAGTGTTGTACATTTAGTTTCGACCTCATCGATAAAATTCTTTAACCTGATTTTCGTTGACGTTTTGTACAAAAACTACGTACGCATCGTCACTAGTCGATCGATGCGCGGCGGCAGCGCGTTTTTTATTTTTATGGATTAACAAAGCAGCGCTGCTGCCGTGCTGCCGCCGCGCGGCACTTTGCGGCAAATTTGAAGGCGCCCTAAGTCTATCGCTAATTATAAAGAGGTAAAATTGTACGTCTGTAATCTTGGTAAGCTCCGGAATTGATCCGACTACAACAATTATTGTCACTGATAGAGAGCTACGCTATTCCCGAGTTCCATACGATATCATGTTTTATGGTTCACGAGTATGTAGTTGATTTCCATACGAACGGAAGTCGCGGGCAGAAGCTGGAACCAATAATTTCAGCTATGGGCAATAATGAATGTCGTCACTTATTAAAATTTGACAAAAGTGGTGGTCTTACCTTAAAAAATAGCAAATTACAAAATATTTTGAGAAAGCACAATTACCCAAATACTGCTGTGGTGTCGTAGTGGCAACCCCTTGAAAGCGAGAAAGAGATAAATGATGATAGAACGATAAAGATTCATCGGCAAAAAAAAAAACGAAGATAATCCTTAATTTTATATAACAACTAGCTGTGCCCCGCGGTTTCACCCGCGTAGGTCTCGATCCCGTGGGGATATAGGGATAAAACTTATCTTATGTCCTATTCCAGGTCATGATCTACCCGTGTGCCCATCCTCTCCTCTCTTCTCTAGAGTAAGGAATATAGCCTTCCTCGATAAATGGACTATCCAACACAAAAAGAATTTTTCAATTCCAACCAGTAGTTCCTGAGATTAGCGCGTTCAGACAAACTCTTCAGCTTTATAATATTAGTATAGATTCATGCGAAACTGCTCAAATTGCTCAACCGCTTGCACTAAATGATTGCAGTTTAGCTTTTCGACTCCACACGGGAAAAAAACAAAATAGAGGTGTAATAAAATTAAGTCGTTTTAAGTAGTTTTATGCTACTACGAGGCATGCCTTTTAAGTTTCGTTTGAAGGAAAAAACACAACTAGAACCTTATAGTACTTTTTATTGTTTTTCATAGTATTCACCACATAGCTTAAATACACTTTTCCATTCGCTCAAACCAGTTATTATAACATTTATTCCGCTCTAAAGTGGGGTGTTCAAAATGGCTGACTTGAAAGCGTCGATTGCTTCTTCACCGGACTGGAACCTTCGACCACGAAGACTTTTCTTAATTTTAGGAAATGTAAAGAAATCGTTAGGGCTTAGGTCAGGACTGTATGGAGGATGGTCAAGAATTTCTACTTTTTCCTGCTTCAAATACTCAATCGTTTGACGAGCGCTGTGTGAGCTTGCGTTGTCGTGGTGCAGGATGATGCGTCGCTTTGAGTTAGAATTTCGAAGTTCGGCGATGACTTGTGGTAAACAAACTGTAGTATACCACTCTGCGTTAACTACGATCTTCAAGTGCAATAGTCGCAAAATGGCCGGTTTTTCCCAACGAACGTGGCCACCATCTTCTTTGAAGTGCTTCGAGAACGAACAACTTTAGTCGGCTTTGGCTCGTCTTGAAAGACCCAGATTGTAGATTGTTGTTTGGAATCAGGATCGTAGGCATAGATCCAAGATTCGTCACCACTGATGATATCGTAGACGTGATTTGACTGTCCTCGGTTGAACCTTTGCAGAGTTTTCTTACACCATCTGACGCGGGCCGCCTTGTGATCGTCGGAAAGCAGATGCGGTATCCAACGGCAAACTAGCTTTCTGACACCAAGCGCTTCATGCAAGATCTTCTGAATGGTTGTCCCTGATATGCCTAATAGAGCCTCTATCTCTCGATACGTCACATGACGATCTTCGAGAATTAGTTGTCTCACAGCAATGATGTTTTCTTCAATGAAGGCGGATTTTGGGCGTCCTTCGCGAGATTTGTCACTAACACTAGTATGTCCACGCTGGATTTCTAAATACCAGCGTTCGACAGTCCGCAGACATGGGGCTTCACATTCAAAACACTGCAGCCGTGTCAGGCCTCTTCTAAAGTTGTAGAAAATTATTGCACGAACATTTTCCTTAGAAAGATTCATTTTCGTACGTAACCTGACAGATTCCAATCGACACTGTGACTAAACAATAGCATTAATCCTAATACTTTCAACTGTTTTGAGATTCCAAATTTAAACACATTCGAATATAGAACAGTTCCAAATTCAAAATTGCCGGGAAATATGGAAACGACAGAACTTAAAAGGCATGCCTCGTATTACAGAATAGTTTTTAATTGTTTGTTTTCCGCAAAATCCAGTTATTACTGAAAGCAAAAGCCAAAATGAAAACGCTATAGCTTCAGTCGTAGACCTACCTGCCATTTGCTGACACGGCGCCAGCATGAATAATTAGTTACTAAATTAATTAATCTCCCGATCATGATTATTATATCAAATAATCACAATAGTTTGATAGATTATTAATTTAATATGAATGTTAGTACCTTCAATTATGCTTTCAAATTGATCAGTTACTGGATTTTCAGTACCATTTAGCTGTGGAAGGAAAATGAACAAATAAAATAAATCGATGAAGTGAGGGGAAAAGCCTTATTTTTGTTTAAGTTTTGGTGAATTTGCATTGGACAGGGAAAGTTTTGTAATAGGCATTATTTTCTGAAAGGCGCCGACGAGGTAAAACTTACACATTACGAAATAAGAGGGTTCTTCTTTCAAATAAAATCACGTGTTAAACTCTGCTGTACAAATGTGTTGTAGGGATTCTTCACATACTTTTATCGTTACCACAGTGTGAAGTTTTGCAATGTTTTTTGGATTTTCCTGCTTTATCTCCCTTCCACATTTCACCTGTTCATTTAACTTCGTTGAGCAGATCTTGGGCACCTTTCACCATTAAAGGCAACGGCTACCGCTTGAAATGGCTAATTCTTAGAGCTAACTCAATTTCCCGTCCAGTAAGTTCAAACGTTGTCCCAGCCAGCTGCAAGAGCCAGACTGTGACTAAGTTTACTAGCAGGCTCACAGTTAAGCACTAGGACTAATCTTTGGTATTTTTAATAGGAGATTTTTCGTATACGGGCTGTATCATCTGAAATATCAAGTAAGTATACTTATTGGCGTAATACTCGCAACCGCAGGTGGTGTTCTGTAGTTTTTACCTATTTCTTACCGTTAATTTTATAAATATTTCAAGACTAGAGTATAACTCAATGACTGAATAGCTTCCTAAAGATACCCATACCATAGACGCTAGACAGTTCGTGATTATCTTTTACTCCTATTTCATTTTTCATTTTGAAGAAACGAAAAGAACTAATTTAAAATTCAAGTCTAAGCTTCTCTAAGCAGGTCTTCTTTCCTCATTTATTTTTTATTTCATTAAAACCTTTCTAGTGCAAGTGGTAGCTGGCCTTTGATCATAGCTTTTTATTAAAAAAGAAAAAAAAAAGATGATAGTCTAGTTTATGATAGTGAAATTCTTCGCTATATTATACTTGAAAAAGTGAAGATTGTAGTTTCCTTGATATTTTTTCTAGAGCACTTTGCAGATACCTTTTGATAGCTTTTTTCACTTTTTTCAGCTTGACTGCGCAACTACGGAGAAACTAATGTACTTAAACATGAATCAACTGTAGCGGCAAGTGGCATCGACTGTTGTTTTTTTTTCTTTCAATGCCATGCCGTTTTGTTTTATTGAAAATTTAAATTATATTTCCTTATGATTTTTTAATTGGAAGTGAAGCAATTCATTCTGTTTGTAGCTAGCTTAGATTCAGTTTCTAATATTTGGTTTAGAACCCATTCTTTTCCAAATTAAGCTTCTTTCAAATTTCATAAAAAATGTCGAAGTCGATAACTTTCAAAATGGCCACGAAATTCCATCAGGTAGGTTCCTTCTAAAAGAAGTAAGTAGTCAACCGTGATTAACTTTTGCCTACCCAGGATCACATTTATCCACACTTGGCCCAAGAAACATTGACCTAGAGCAATGCACAACACGAAAGACATTCAGTCTGCGGCGTAGGTACTGTTAGTCACTAAAACACGTTACATCACTTACTAAGAAAACCTTGAAGTTTCTAATCTTTAATATGAATAGTCGTCAAGTATTTACATTCTCACCTGTTTTTCATGGCTTTATCACAAAGCGGTGTCTGTCAGGTGCGAGGATGTTATTGCAATGTATTGTTTTATGCAGTATTGTAATGTTAGGTGGAGTCTAGCCTATTGTGGAGACTGCTCGGGTACCGAGTAATTTTGAGATATGATTGAAATACAATTTTTCTCAAACATGCTTGGAAATTCGAACATTGTTTTGACACCCTTCTTCGAGACAAATTGAAAATGCTGTACTTACCTAAACTGGTCAAACACATTCGAGCAGGCGGCCGGCAATGTTAGTATGAAAATTCATATCTGTCGTGTTATTTATAAATGGAATAAACTTTTTACACCAACACATGGCAACCAAGGAGGTAACTTATCAAAGATTGCAAATGAACAAAGAAGAAACAAATGAACATATTGACGCTTGATATATGATCGTTGTTCGTCATCTATTCTGGAATTTATAATTACCAACTAGCTACCCGCTCCTGCTACGCACCGTATTTACGTTTAGTTTGAATTTCTGCGCAATATTTGAGAAAAGTATTTACGACCCTTGACCGCAACCAGTCATTGATGGACTCACGTCACGTATGAGTGCCTAAGCTTCACATTTTTACGCAAACGCGTCTCAATGCAATGCCCCGGTGCAGGCCGCGACAGTAATGTACTATAACCAGACAGAAGTTGGTTTTAGCCATTGAAATCATAAAACCTTGAATGTATAAAGGATTCATTCATTCTAATCATGTTGAGTGGAGTGGTAGTTATTCTTATCTTGTTTCACGACTGCTACAACCATGTCTAAATGTAATTATTGTCTATAGATTACAATTTTATACCTACATACGTAGTTTTGTATTGATTTCCTTTTTATAGTGGTAATTTGAAAACAGTTATGAAACTCGTTCTTCAAGAACGATTTTTTTTATTGGACTGATTTTATAAGTTTATCCGTTAAAATGGTAGGGGTAAACACAAAAAAGTCCTGCCAACAAAATAAAATAAAAAACATTACTTATTCATTCATTTGAATGAAATCGTACCGATACTTACATACATGCCCTTAACTATGAAATTATCCACTCCATAACACTTCATGTACTACAAATATGTTCAGTACCTACATTTTTAGTAGGTAGTTAATTAATATTGACCAGGCAGGCTCGTGATTGTATCAACTATTAATAACTGCAGTAATGGAAATTGAGCGAATTCTGATGAAGGGTGATCTATCTGTTTGCTTCGGTATTGGATCGGTCGCCAGCTTCGAATCAGGATACAGTACACGTGTTCACAATTGTACCTAGGTACTTAGGTACATACATCAAAACATCTGTGATACCCGGAGGAGTAGACAGAGGTGTACCTATATTCTAGCCACACTTCGCCAGTCCCAAGACAGGGTGAAACTATTGAGATATCCGTCCAAAATTGACTTCGTAATAAAGCAACGTCTATTACGGGTCGTCAGAAGCTCGAAAGTCTGACAACCAGTCTTACCAAGGGGTATCGTATTACCCAGTAACTGGGTTGTGGAGGTCAGTTATGCAGTCGCTCCATGTAAAATATTGGTTTTCAGCTGCATCCGGTTAGACTGGAAGCCGACCCCAACATAGTCGGGAAAAGGCTAGGCAGATGACGATGATAAAACAACGTCTATCTGGGGGCCTAAAACGGCCACATTAGCAATTCCTCTAATTTGACTCAAAAGCAAGTAATAATTTGTGGACCATTTTATGAATCTCCACAGAAAACTGTCAAACAGATGAATTATTTCGTAATATCATACCATATCGTACAGATCATATTATGAATTGTCAATTTGTGATATTTTACGATGATTCATAATATTTACCTATTATGATTCTGCCAAAGTGGCTGTTTTTTTTGTTTGCCCCCTATAGCAGGATAAAGCTAGAGAACCTCCTAGTTTAATTATCAATTTATAGGAATTCTAACTATATTTTTTTTACATAAATAGGGTGTAAAAAATGTAGCCTGTAAGCCTATGTGCCCGGTGCCAACCTACAGACTATCTACTACATATATTTATTTAAAAGGCAGAACATGGCGCCGCTGTTAATATTAAATTGAGTGAGTTCTAGGAATGTACACACGGCTACACATCAAGCTATACATTTCCAGTTTATGCTGATCTCGCATTGTGGATTTCCGTACAATGCGAGATCAGCTTATACTGGAAATGTATAGCTTGATGTGTAGCCGTGTGTACGTCCAAAAAAATATGGATTAAAAAAACCATGTCCCTGTATAATAGAGGTGAAGGAGAAGTCATCAGAGTAGAAAATATCAGCTTTATCTTTATCTATAATTAGCTGCGCCTCGCGGTTTCACCCGCATTCGTTTCTTTCCCGTAGAAATATTGGCATAGAGACTAATCCTCCGCCGTTCTTATTTCTATGGTAGAAAATAAATTAATCAAATAATATATAAACTATGAAAGTTACCATCACGTAATAAAAGATGTCCAAAATCGTAAATAAGAAAGTTGCCAAATGCCCTAAATTTATACCAAACGAGCTATTTAGGTATAAATACATATAATTCCACTAAATGATTTATAATGTACGGCTGGCAAGACGCGTAATTATGTCAATTAATTAATATATTAGTCGTATGATCGTTGCGTTTGAGTAGATTTGGTAGGTAATATACCTAAGTCAATATTATACCTACATCTGTCAGTAAATATTCAATGACTGCTGAACATCGACCTGTCGAATGACCGCTGCATCGTAGGGTCATACATCATTACGGTTGTCAAATAAATAAATGATCGCCATTTGTTTTTAATTAAATAAGAAGACGCTTTTACTCCTCTAGAACTATCCTTCGGTTGCCATTAATATTACGCAAGACTGGAGAGCTTAATTTAAATTACTCACTGCCGAGAGACTCGGAACACCAACATAACACCAAGGTTTTTTTATTAATTTGTGATAATTGGACACTTGGTCAACGCACCACGTTGCAGAGTTACAGAGACTTTTTCACATTTTTAGCCACAAATGAAAATGCCTAACAAAAGTTTCCCTCCAGCTTTCCACGAATAGAAATGGTTATTTTTGTAATACCTACTTATAACAGCTAAATTATATCAAAATGTCTGTATTGAAATACCTTAGGTGTAAATAAATAAACTGTTAAAATATTACTATAACAATGTATAATGCTGCCAAAACACAAAAATGTGAAACATGGCCTAGACGAGCAGACACCAACATTACAAATATATATAAATGACACGTTGACTCACAACGCATGATTGAATCACATTACATTTGATGCATAAGTAATTAATAAACTTGGACACTAAACACGCGAAGAGAAGCTCATACAAACAGAACTTGCATTAAATTATTTACCGCTAAACAAGTCTGTCTCAACAAGAATTATAATGGTCGTGCAGAAATATTTCCATAATCACCAGATTTTGGCAAACGGATACTTGATCGCACAATGTTGTCATCGCATTGGGAGGGTTTTGCCGTCCATACTGTTAACATTCCTATTTACTACTGAATGCATCGGAGAGTGGGCGGGGCCTATTCTTTTCGGGAGCCACAACGACTTGGCTTCAATTTGTTGGAATACTAGAAACATTTGATAAGAGTGCAAGTAGGTGATTACGCGAAAGCTTATGTAGAGTGCATCGCGTACGTAAGCCATGCCAAGTTTTAAATATAGCGTCTTTCGCCAGCCAGTAAACTGTATCACAGCCGACAGCCAAGTCACATGGAAAAAATGTTATACGTATAATTTATTCGATTTTGAGAAAATAATACTTTTTTTGTACTTAGAGTGAAACGTGTTACAAGTTTTGGTTATAGGTCTTCGCTGTAGGGTTGATTTGCGTAATCCTTGCCTCGCACCTCACTTTGCGTGACCAAAACGTTTCTTAAAGACGATGGTCCCGAATCATTTCAACATTCCAAGTTTCCCAACGCAAGTATTTTTATTTGTATAGTAGTTTCATAAACGTAGTACGGATTTATAACAAGCTTTTGGTTGGCTTCACTTAAGAATTTCTTACAAGTAACAATCTAATTTGATCTATCGAGTTTGGTCTATCGAGTAGACAAGGTGCCTACTTACTCGTTCATTTACATTTATTTAGTACATAGGTACCTATGACTAATTGTTTACACGTATTTAGTGTAATACCTATGTAACCTCAATGATCGCAGTATTTTAGTAAAAGTTTCATTCACGAACTGCCTTGTATAGTGGTCGCAGGCGCTACTGCTGAGCATGAGGTCCTGGGTCCGATTCCCGATTCGGGCAAAGTGACATTGGAGTTTTCCATCTAGAATTTTTCAGTAGCAACTAGAGTCTGGACTTGTGCTAGGTTAATGGCAATAGGCTCGGCGCCTAATACATGGAACTTAAACATAACTGGCGAAATGTGGGTTAACGATAGGTGCACCTCTGCCTAACCCATCAGTGAATACAGGCTTGAGTTATGTTTTGTTGTTCTACGAAGGATATGCATTTGTGTCTGCACGAGAAGATAGCTGAACGGCCTACTAAGGACCACTATAATGAGGGGTCACAAAGTGAATGCTCAACATAGTATGTTGCAACTCAATGCTGATTGTACGGCTGCCACAGGACATAACATGATGGAGGAGCTTTTTCGATTTTGAAGAAGGATAAATTGAAACTACCATAATATAATATTATAATACGAGTACAGGGTGGATTTTTGAGACGGGGCAGGTAGGGTAGGTCTCATAACCGTTGTAGCTACAGGAAAACGTTCATAGAAGACTGTCCTTCACTTTTGAGTAATTGTTAACTGCTTTACAAGATTTTGGAAAAATGGTACAGTCAGCTAGAAAAACGTCAATTGCCCTAACCATCTCTAAAACCCGCCTTGTATATCGTTGTAGTTATAAACCAAGGGTACATAACAGCAATTGAACACTTACTGTTTGTTTTTTCCTAACAATAAAATAAAAACATCGGTGCAGAAACGCCTTCATCCTCCTCTTGTTTATTCCTCTTTATTCATTTATTTTCAAGTATCGTGTTATGAACTTGAACATCCTACGCTTGTCCTACTTAGGGTAATAAGCAATAGAAAATTTTCAATGCAGAAACCTCTTAACTATTTATAAATCTTGAAAGTTTCTTGATTGGCTATTGAACTTCAACTCCGGTAAAGTAGAACACCTATTAAAAGAAAATAAAACAGCTATAAAAACTAACGATGCAAAATTAAATGTACATATAAATAAATTTAAGAATCGTGATGTTAAATTAAATGAATTATAATTTGTCGATTGATAATTGAATAAGATCAACGGACACGTCAATGTCAGTATCAGGGGGTTTCCCTTTATATTCCAAGTTTTAATTGACATTATTTTAATGTCAATTAATTAGTTGATATATATCAAAGAATGTAATAGCTTTTCAGGTGCCATTATTTAAGAATCTATTTTTATGCAATTCAGACAAAAGAAAATTAACATCAATGCATTTAAAACTTAGACTGCTCCGTTTTAGTGACTACAAAGCTCACAGTAAGATGTCACATGTTTGTCCGTCATAGCACAACTTAGTATCCACATTCCTGAACCTCAATGTACCGACTGCTTACTTTGAAATTTTACGCTTTTACGGCGAGAATTAAACAAACCTGCATCATAAAGTGTCGTACTTACTGCTTAAGGGAATCTGCACATGTAAGACTAGCTCAAAAATGATAAAAAGGTGCTGTAATTTGTAAACTGGTATATAATTATGCATGTGCAACACTGCTCCGCGTTTTTTATACCTTGATGCGAACCCGGGTTTATACCAACAGATACATGTTATGAGACAAACGACTAATGTTATGAGTTTGCCATGACGATGTGTAAGTATTATTATATCACAGGATATTTAGCTTGTTGATATATATATATTTATGTGATCTAGATTGTGATTTGTTTGTAGGCAATGCAGGCATCTTAGTGCAAGAATAAGATAACAGTATATTGGTTCTAAGTCTGGTTTAGTTTCATCATCATCATCATCATCGTCATCAGCCTATAGCAGTCCACTGCTGGACATAGGCCTCTCCAATTGCACGCCATTCAGCTCGATTCTCGGCAGCTCTCATTCAGTTGCTACCAGCCACCCTGCGAAGATCGTCGCTCCACCTAGCCTGAGGGCGTCCTACCTTACGTTTTCCGACTCGCGGTCTCCACTCAAGAACACGTCTACCCCAACGGTCATCGGTTCTACGGCTAATATGGCCGGCCCATTGCCACTTCAGCTTGCTTATTCTGTGAGCTATGTCGACAACTTTGGTTCTCTGCTGGATAACCTCATTCCGGATTCTAAGTGTTCTGGTTTAGTTTACTGAAAACTTATTTATATCAAGACTATTATAAATTAAAGCTTGTAAGTTTTCATGTAATATAAATGATAAATCTAGGGAAAAAGAAGCAACGGGGAGCGTATTTGCGAGAGTCTGCGAAGTTTATGACTAAAGAACTGCAAAGTACAAACTACTAGTGAGATTCGCGTTCATATCTCGCCATGATTAAACTGAGACACGTACGATAAAGGACTCTTTTCAACATCACATTTATATTTCATCTCGGTAAATATCAAGTTTATTTCACGTTCTGAGGGGGAAAATGGAGCAATTACCCACTTCTAAAAATGCGTATAAACACGCTACCTAACGGGTATAAAATTACTCACAAAAAGTTCGCGAGGCAATCTATCTAAATATCATAGTTAAGTCACAGTAGCAGATTTTGTGTTCTAAAATTTAATTAGATCGCCGGTAGAAACAAAAGTTATTTACATTCGTTATATCATAATATTAATTATTATTAAAATAAATAGTTTTATCATCACGCGTATTTATGTAGCAGTAAAATACTTTTTAATAAATTCGAATGGGACATTTAATTTCGAAGTTATCACGAATGTAAAAATGCAAAACGTGAACCGTTCGACGCTGCCGCGACGTTCCCTACTCTATGAAATTTGGCACATGTGTAGACCATGACCTGGCATAGGACATAGGATACGTTTATTCCTATGCTGCCGCGGGATCGAGACCTACGCGGGTGAATCCGCGAGTCTTAGCTAGTATATTATTATATACATACATGCTAAAATATATATAGATAGCTATAGATCAAGCTCTTTCTTTTTGGTACACCAGCTACATCATGTTGCTGCTAAGTAACAGAACAGGGGGTCTCAACCTACCACATTAGCAATTCCTCTAAAAGCAGTTCATTTCCTAAATCCCAGCTGTCATTAGCAATTTCTCTAATTTGACATAAAAGCAATTCATAATTTGTGGACCATTTTACGAATCTCCATAGAAAACTGTCAAACAGATGAATTATTTCGTAATATGAATTACACGCAGATCATACAGGCTGCAAGGGTAAACAGTCTTGTCATTCAATCCATGGGTAGTTGACTTAAATATAAAAATAAATGACCGAACACAACAAAAAAAAAACGTTATTTTCATTAAAAAAAATTAAAAAGTTTCTATCCGAAACCGTGCTCTCTAGCGAAAAAGCTGACTGACTGAGGGAGGGGTCGTGCTCGCGGCAGGTCAGATCACATCCAGTACCCCCCGCCCGTGTTGAGACGCAAGTTCGTTGCCCTAGCGCATAGGACAACGAACTTGCGTCTCTTGTGGTAAAATGTAGATTTAAAAAAAAGAAAAAATTGTTGTAATTTTCCATTTATTTTACGTTCTATAAATGAAACCAAACCACTGGTTGCAAGGATAACGCTGTTTACCCTAACACCCTGTATTATGAATTGTCAGTTTGTGACATTTTACGATGATTCATTATATTTTCATATTATGATTCTGCTAAAGTGACCATTTTAACCCCCAGTAACAAGATTGACATTGTGTTGTGACTCATAAAGTAATTACCATGTAACGCGATAGAGGTAGCTAAGTGCATAATATAAAGATTATATTTCGTACGAAGCACAGACTTATTCTCTTAGGTTACAATGTAAAAAGAAACTGCACTCATTTCATACAGGCAATCGACATGGAGTTCGATATGTTAGTTCATAAATTAAAGTAGTCTGTGAGTACTGCATTGTAGCGAGCAGTAAACCGCGGTACATTGTAAGGGAACGTTATGAAAGTTTTTTTTTTCGTTTAAGAGTAACTTGCATTGCAATCGGTTATACATGTGAAGTATAACTGGTCTCAATATAAATGCATGTTATAATTTAATTAATGGAATATTTTTCGACACGTCCACGTGCAAAAAAGCTAATGAATACTATAAGAAAATTTCAGTGTCGTAGAAGAATGAATCTAATAAAAATACTTGAGCTTCTTGTATCAAACAATAGATGCTTTTATTGCACTGAGGCGTGTAATGACGTTATAGCTTGAATGGATACATGCAGTTGTCGTTTAAATTAATTAATTTGGCGTTTATGTAGGTGCTGCTGGCTAAGATATTAATTATAATCATAATTAAGCTCCAGCTAAAGCATATCAAATGGACAAAGGCTAGTTTATTTTAATTTCCGCATTGCCACGAACGCCCTCATTTCCACGACGTCGATGCATGTTATGATTTATATATATCTATTCTATAAAAGTCTCACCGTGAAAACTTAGGTGAAGTGAACTGTCAATATTGTCAATCCCTAGCATCAGCATTGTTATTCTGTAACTATGTCACGGTGAACGTGTAGTTTAAAGCGTGGAGTGAGCTGTCATTCTCATCGATACCTACTGATGCTAAAGCAGTGGCACTTCACTCCAAGCTCACTTCACCTAAGTTTTCAGGATGAAATTTTTACAGAATAGCATAACAGTGGTGGAGTGGTATTCTGTAAAAATGTCACCGTGAAAACTTAGGTGAAGTGAGCTTAAAGTGAGCTGTCACTCCAAGCTCACTTCACCTAAGTTTTCACGGTGAGATTTTTGCAGAATGGCCTGCTGTACTCCTTATTAACATAGAATAGAATACTAAATACTATCATGTAGTGACGTTTAATGACTCATAATTGTATAGGAGAGCGATTTTTTGTCATAGAAATAGAAATAATCATGTGATTGTTTGTAAATTACACAACACAATTTTATTTAATGAACAAGTTACACAAATACCTACGTATCTTGCAACAAGTTTTTTATAACCATTATGTATTATTATTTATTAATTGGGTGTAGATATACACAAACAAATTAAAATCAAAATCGCCCCTCTTGTCTGTAGCAGTCGTTCGACAAGAAACTTTGTGTAAATGTATGAAGATCGGATTTAGTATAGCTTCTGATAGAGTGAAACCGTTTAACATTTTGTCACGTATGTGTTTTTCTTCGATGAAGCTCAGGTATAATGGTGTCCAAAGTTAACTTGCTTTTTTTCTTTAGTTTCATAATAACTTTGTGTGAAACACATAAGCACATTTTCTTTTGAGACAAAACCTTGTGCATGCATAGTGTGGATTCACAAGATAACCTGTTATTTTTCCAATAGGCAATTCGGAATTGAAAAAATCGAATACTTTTTCACTTTTTAAAATATGTAGTCTAATAACATTATCTATAAGTACATCTATACTAATAGTATAAATTCGAAAGTAACTGTCTGTCTGTATGTTACCATTCACGCCTAAACCACTGAACGGATTTCGATAAAATTTGGCAAGGAGATAGACAGCATCCCGGGGACATAGGCTACTTTTTATCGACATACCAAGCCGGCGAAGCCGCGGGCCGAAGCTAGTATTTTATAAATTAAAGTCGGTTTTCGTGTTTGTCTGTATAGTTGTTCTTCTAAACCACACAACAGATTTTGATGAGGTTCACCATATAATAAATAATAGCGAAGAGCCTCGAACAACACCTCAGGAGGCTCTCATTGCGAGGCTGTTTCAAGGGCTCGATTCAAAAAGCAGTACTCCTTTGCCATAAAACACATTTGGAAACCTTTTTTTTTGAGGGTGGGAAATCATCCAATGACTCCCGCCCTGGGCGGAACGGAAGGGCGTGTCAGACTTTTACTGGCTAAAACCCACCCGTGTTCCAGTCAGTTCAGTTGCCTGTTGCCAAGGTCCCGGTATCCCTTTCGGACTTTCCCGCAACCCTGGCAGGGGTTTTGGAAACCTAAGACAGCCATCTTAAATTGTTCTTGACCGTTGTCTTTGAAATTCAATGCGCTGAATGAATAAGAAAAGAGGGTGATGACCACACGATACAACTGAAAACTTATAGGTATCTATGAGCCGATTAAGCGCCAAGTATACCCGATTTAGCGTCACCGACCCGTGACGAGCGTGACGGTTCAGTTTCGTTCACTGTTCAGAACGTTAGCAAAGTGCGCCTCACTTCAATACTATAAATCCAACATTTATTATGAATTTCAGATGTATGCAACATTGATTGCGTATTCAATATTACGGAATATCTCGTATGTTTCCATGTCACGTTCTACTGTGATGATGTTCCTTTGTTTTTGGAATGCTGTGTGGGATGTTGGAACCAGCCAATTGCATTGAGATTCTTGCCTTTCAATTTCTGTTAGGTTCATTTAATAAATGCATACTGATTATATGACAAGTTCTAAGTGTTCTATGACATATTGCCCATTATCTGCACATCTAAGTGGGGCAGCACACCAATCATAAATTACGCGACGAAAATTCGGCGTGCTTATGGTCATTGTGCAAACGTGACATAATTTCAGCCTGATAGTCAGAGGTAATTTAAAAAGCATTACAGGTTCAAGCAAACTTTCCGTTGCGTATTTTACGTGAGATATGTAGGGAGAGTTGTGGCCTGTGGGAAACTGGACACAGAAGTTTCGTAATTATTATTAAATCTGAACGAAATGAATGCACACCTGTAGGCGTAGCATGGCGCTTTCTATCTCTACGGAGAATAGACATAGTTTTTTCTATACAAAGTGACAGTTCGTTTCTTCATTTTTGACATCCACTGTAGAAATCTTTCTACAATCTGTCATTTTGTCTTTCATTTCTAACGATCTTTGTCTAGGTCTTTTTATATGTAGACTATTTCGGAAGAAAGTTTTCTATCCTTACTGTCAAAATCACACTGACAACCGATAAATCCTATGATAAAACAAAGAATTCTGAGTCGAATTAAGTAAAAGAGTGAATTTCGTAAAAAGTGCAGTTGACTCTTTCTACTTTGCTGCCGTCTCGTACTGTTTAATGTCTACAGGAAAAGTCATTTTTGTCTACTCTTCCGTCGACAAAACGGTGCTCATGCTACGCCTGCTGAAACAACTCCTTGGGGCCGGGTGGCATCACCGGTGATGCCACCTGGGCCCGGCAAGTACATCCCTGGTGATTTCCCGGTTAAAGGGTTTCTTACTGTAAAGTAATGGTACGGATTTTTAACAGTGACGTCGTTACCGGTTGCTATATAACAAAGTTGGTAGCCGGAAAACTCAACACATCAAAGCTTTTTAATTTTTTAATGTAACGCATCGCTAAACGGTTTCTTGAAACTATCTAGTATGGAAATCGATAACAACAAGAGAGCAAAAAGAAAAACCGGCCAAGTGCGAGTCGGAATCGCGCACGAAGGATTCCGTACCATTATCTATAACGAGCAAAAAAATCATGTCTGTTGTAAGGGGACTCCCATACAACAGACATGATTTTTTTGCTCGTTTCCCTTCAATATTTATTTTATTATGTTTTTTAGTATTTGTTGTTATAGCGGCAACAGAAATACATCATCTGTGAAAATTTCAACTGTCTAACTATCACGGTTCATGAGATACAGCCTGGTGACAGACGGACAGACAGACAGCAGAACCTTAGTAATAGGGTCCCGTTTTACCATTTGGGTACGGAACCCTAAAAAATTTTCCTCTATATTCTCCCTAGGTATATGTATAACGTTGTGCATACAAGAATCTAAGGATACAACGTAGTATTAAAGAAACCAAAAGGACTTAAAGATTGATGTTCGGAAGTAGGTACTTTCTAAGTGACGGCTTCTGGTGTAACTTTCTTCATAAATATATAGGGGAGCAGCGCGTGTAATGCCATGCCAGCAAGAATGATGGCTACTTATTGAATAGTTTGAAAACATCATTTTATATCTAAGTACTTGAAACGTCTTGAACTTTAGACCCTGAAATGTCATTGGAAAATTATTATTGTCTGTACTCAAATATAATCATTGAGGTTTTGAAGTTGTATTTTGTTTGAATTGGGTTTGAATTCCAGATATTATGTGATGCATTTGTGAGTGTTGTTCAGAATTTGAAGTTGTTTTGGAATGACCTGGACGCATACCCTGCAGTCGATAAGGCATATTCTTGTTTTCGTGTGGTTAGTGCAGAGTTTTAAAGCCGCCTAAGAGCCTCTGACTTGGCTTCACATGCCGTCGAGAAATATCTCTCTGGCATACCGGTTTCCTCACGATGGTTTCCTTTACCGGTTTTAAAGCAAATGATAATCGATTATAGATGAAGCAGTAAAAGCAGGTACAAAACTATAAGAGCATTTTGACCAGAATAGGAAAAGCAAAATGTTTCAATACCATTAGATGTAACTTTACATTTTTAATGAACAATTCTAATATCTTCGGGGCCTGAAATAATTTCTATCATTTTCCTTCCTTTCTTCTACTATCGTAGCTTTATTAATTAAGTGACTCAAGAAATCGGATCATAGTTCGTAGTACCTATTATTCAATCCAAGGCGCACTAGTTATTACAATTATCGGTAACGGATGCCAATATTGCTCAAGAAATTTCTCTAGAAAAATATATCTTATTCAACAGATTATTGCGGTTTTTTCAGTTTTAATTGTGTGTGTTACGAAGTGTATCGTGTAAATATGAATGGAATCTTTTATGATAAAAGGAAATCGTTGTTGTGTACCTATTGCACATTATTGTCTAACATTCATAGCGTATGTCCGACCTTCGAATCGATCGCGGCATTCAATGGCTTGATTGCAAGGTGTATGCGTAAACTAACAAAACACAAATTAATAAGAGAATTTTCATTCTACTTAATCATAACTACAGAATAATATCGTTGAGTGTTTGAGAGCTCGTCTGCAAAGATTTATGTAGGTATACTATATTTTATCTTATCGCGAGAGTCTATCTATCTCTTGCATGTTGCCAGCTCGGTTCACCGCTTCCCCGCTTGGCCCGCGAAGTGCTGCATAAGCAAGCATTGCATTAATATGCGCCAGCTAACCATCGAATGTACAAAATGCAGTTTCAGTTACAACATTCTGTGACAATACTCAATCAAGTTCTCTGTTTACGGCAGCGTGCGCCGCAAAAATTATTAATCTGTGCTTCCGCACGATACGCCTGGGCTCTGATGTAATTACTGTGACTCGTATTCATAGCGGGTAACTATGGCATACGATTCATACGATATGTCCTCGGGTCCTCTCGTGTTCGAACCTTTGCAACAAGACAAATAACGATGGCATTCACGGTTTTATTTAGGAATGTTGAACAATCGTGCTTAGGGCGCGTTTACATTGGTAGAGTGTGGGTAGACCCAGGAGCTTTTTTACATGACTGCTCAAAAAAGGTGTCCGAAAGTGAGGCATAACTCATACATTGTCAGTTTGAGGCGTTTTTAATTAACTAATGGTATTTCAGAATCTAGCATTTGAGTTATAACTCTATCAAATATGAACACCTCCCGGGCTGCAAGATTATAAAGGTAGAAGCTATGTAAAGTTGCAGACCGTTAACCTATGCCACGTTCATTGTGTATGAACGTGGCGAATCTTGAGTGCAGAGCAGGCTTTAGCGTTAGCGTATACGAAACCTCCACATAATATTTTCTTCAACTGCGGCACACAGGCAAATATCTGTCACCGTCAGATAAAGATGTCTGTCTGCCTCTTTGAGATGAACAGTGATCTATCTTCGTTTGAAAACGGAAATAACTTTCAAGCAACATCCCCCAGATGCAGTCGGAAATTAACCACCGAATCGAGAAATGTTATTGAAAATATAATGAGCATCAAAACTGTCTATGATTTCGATTTGGTTAATATCAAAGTGAATGGCAAATGACGTTTTAAAACATCGCTTAGCTCGCTATTAAGACTTCGAGTAAGTCTTGATACTGACATGTATCCGACGAATATAGTAATTATCTGCAATTAAACGTAAGTTTGGTACGAATTCGAATGCTGTTCGTAGAATTATTGGTACCGTATACATAAATATAAAGTGCACTTGAAGTGAACAGTGTTCACATTCAACACAGGCTCCCGACAAATTAGCGCTCCGTCACGAAACAGTGCAGGATGCATAATAATAATAATATTACCTACTCAATCAAAGCGTACAGGCCTGCTCACAATATTCGATGAAATACCACAAACCAACCAATCAAAGACCTTTGTTCAATCATTTTGTCTATTGTCAACATTTCGAGATCGAAATACATTGTTATTGAGGTTTCAGTGAAACGGTTCACTGAAATCTCAGTAACAATGTGCTCAACTCTTCAGTGTGGTTTGTTACTAATAACTAAAAGACGACCTAAGTTTGAAAAGCAAGCTCTCAAAGGTACGTGAATTTATATGATTGTTGCAATTTTGAGTACTGGTTTTACTGAACTACTTTCCCTCGGAAAGCTATTACTGCGTACTACAGCGTTGAAGCACAAAGCCAGGAGCACACTGCACGCCAACAGCATTCAAACGCAGGGTGCGTTACGAAACTCAAACGAATAGCACAACATTCCCGTTACCAACTGTCAAGTTTGATGAAACATTCTATAAAAGCGAAATTCGATAACGTTTCTTTCTACAAGTTCGCGTCAAGATCAGGCAAAACTGTTTGTCCCTACCCGCATAGCAGCCAACATTATCTAGCGCTCAAAAGATCTTATGACAGGGTGTAGATTTATTTAATACTATATGAAAGTCATAGATATAATGAAATTGTAAAATAGACATAAATTAAGGATTTATCCCCCTTAAGGAGATATTACACTATATATTATATCATTTACCTATCTACGAAACCCAAAAATTACTCATAACATGTTGTTTATTTTACAATTTCATTATATCTTTGATCATAGATCTACGGTCATAGATGATAGTACAATAACCCCAAATCTACATAATTTAAATTGTCCGCCAACACATTGCAATATTCATTTGATGGCTGTGAAAAAACGTAAACATAAATCGTATGCAACCTGTGTCGACACCCTCGCGCCATCCCATCTTCCTAGCACGGCGGGCTGTGATGGGGCGGCTGCTGCAGGTGCAGAAAACCTCAAACGGCGCAAATATAACAACCTTATTGGTAGCTATATTTTTGAGCCGTTTGGGGTTGAAACACTAGGGCCGTGGGGTCCGAGTGCTCATCGAGTATTTCGGGACATCGCCAAGCGGTTGGTCGCCTCTTCACGTGACCAGAGGACTGGTCAATTTCTAGGTCAAAGAATCAGCATTGCCATCCAACGTGGCAATGCTGCCAGCCTTTTGGGCACTTTTCCCACTGACAGCGATGCGCAAATTTTTTGACGCCCTATGAGCCCTTCTTTCTATAATAATTTTTATTTCGCTTTGTATATAATTTTAGTGCTAGATTGTATAAAAAAACATATGATGAATAAACTATACAGTGTTTGAAATTGGAAAAACTAAAAAACTCTGAACAAACTTAAATCATGGTAGTTATGCGACAGCCAGAAATGTTGTTGCAGTAACGCTGAAAAAAGTGAGGACCACTTAATTACTAATACCTAGTTGGCCAAAACATTGTCGGCAGGCAGCGACAAACAACGAGTTCGTGGTAGTACATATTGGATATACAAACCTTGTCGTGTCGTGTTAGTACTTTATATGGCTTGTAACGTGTTTATGAAGTTTTTGAATTTAAAATGAATATTTTCTGATGTCTTTTGTCAAGTGTGATTGTCTGTCACTCTATTAATGTTCTCCGAATACAATTTTCTATGATATAACGTCTCCCAGTCTTTTCTTATATCTCACAGTAGTTAACTAGTGGACGGCTGGAAAGATTTATTATAAAACCAAATCTGGAATACTTTTTGCATCGTATACAGCTAATATTTAGCTCACTTTACTTATTTATCTAAGTATATCATACTGAAAGCAAAGACGAAAACTTACTTTGTAACAAGTAATAAAAACTAAAACCCAACTACGACTTAAAACGTATAAACAAGACACCACAGACAGACAAATTAAAAATCCGGAGTCACACGTGTTAGGGCATAAATCGAACAGATTACGTGTGACTCCGGATTTTTAATTTGTCTGTCTGTGGTGTCTTGTTTATACCTTTTAAGTCGTAGTTGGGTTTTAGTTTTTATAACTTGATCTTTTTTAATTCTTTTGGGGTTATAATATATATATTTTTGAAATGTGCTCATTAAGCCCTTTCATTTGATACCCAACATGGTACGATGAAACCATTTTTTTTTTAAGTTCCTTACTTTATGTCTCTAGAGGGCGCCATTTTTAATTTAATGTGAATTCACATAGCCTATAACCAGCGGACATTCACGACGCTTCTAACGATACCTCATTTGTCAAATTATGATAAGTGGTTTGGAAGATAGGAGGGAACAGATGAACATACATACATACCGGTCAAAATCATAACCCTCCTTTTTTCTTCGCCGTAGTCGGGTAAAAAAGTATCCGACGTTTCTCCCCTTTGCTTTATAAGTGCGTAATAGATTAATTAAGCAGCTAGATCACAATATCTACGCCGGGCTCAGTTTCCAATGCTAAGGCAATAACATTCGGATAACGAAATTAGTAATAGCGCTTTTAGCATATAGACTTATGTCTAATAATAAAAACGTATGAGTTTAAAATTGCTAATAAGGTCATGTCATGAAAAAAATTCACCTGAAAAGTGAATAAAGAAAACTTAAGTAACTGAACACTCTACACCTACTACTACTTCTTAATATCCTGGCGCAGAACGGTGAGGTGCGCATTTTGTATCATAGGTATCAACGCGGCGTATAAAACAATGTAACTGACATGCCAGGATGCTGCATTGAAAGGGAAATAGTAGTGGCAAGCATGCGGAAATAACATCAGGTAGTAGAACCTGTTCTTTTTTAAATAAATTGCAGCACCATTATGCAGAATATTTTTGAGACCAAGCGGAATTTTGTAAACTTTCTCAACTCTTTTCCTGAAAGTATTTTAATTATCTAGCTATTTAATTTCAAAAGAAGTTATCGATTGTAATCATAAAGCAGTAACGTCTGCCCTTCTGCGCACTGCCACTGCAAGAGATTACTTTTAATTCCACACAATAACTGCACAACTGTTCTTAATTGTTCACGGCACGACAGTACGAACTGCCGCTGTCTCTCTTTAACTTTTACGACTTATTATAATCACTGTTACGTACCCAGATGTTTCTGAAGTATCATCTTCCATATGGCACGGTGAATATCCTAAGTCCTAGATCTGCATTTATGTGGGTAGTACGCAGTCTGTAAAGACTGTGTGCGACAGACTATTTAGAACAGGCCGCAGGCTAAGTTAATTCACGGAAGTTAGGGGCGTCCCACACGGGACGCGTCGCGGTGGCAGGGACCGGGCGCGGGCGGTGCGAGCGTTCGGAGCGTGCGGCACCGCGCGTGGTCTTAGTGCATTTGACTGCACCTCGATTTCTAGTTAGCTTCCGATGATTTTTATCCTTTCTATGCTATGAAACCGAATAAAAACAAAAACATATCGTTCATAGACCTCTAACTGTCACTAACGAGACACAATAGAATTTTATTTTAATTGAGCGTCCTTCTAAAGGCCAATCAACAGTTGAGCGGAATATTTGATTATGTGTAGCCTGACATTTTGGTCCGTTTACAATTTTATTAGTTTACATCACGGTATCTTCCATTCGATACTTATAACCTCATCTTATAATATGTCAGTGTACCGACTTTTACACAAACATCTCGCTTAACGCTTTGTACTTGTACTGGATGACGCGGCGACAGTCGTGAAATAATCGTCTTTCTTAGCTTAGATATTGACGTTGCCTAAGAGATGTTGCATTTAGTAAAATGGTATTTAAATACGTATTTTTTTAATTTGGTGGGTGTGTTAGTCCAAATGTAGAGAGGAGAATTTTCCATTAAAAAGATAAATACCTACAATTAATTAAATGTACCTAGCTATTAAATTTCCTTAGGTACTATTTAAGTTGTCAGGTTTTAGTTTAACCGACTGAATTTAATATCCTCTCCCGTTCTGATTGCAGAATTAGTTTGTTTGTTCTATATCCACACGCGGATTGTTCAACCTATATTAATAAGTCCATGCATACACTGTGTTTAAGGCAGCGTGGATACGGGAGTAAAAGGCGTGTAAACTGGTTTTATACCTAGTATGTAATTGCTTATTTTCTTAAACAACGTTATGCAAAACGCAACAGACGCGATACGTGAAAGAGTGCGCACACCAGAGTCGAAAAGTTTTGTTTATCGAAACAGAACATTCTTTGTGTCTTACCTAAAAGCTTTTTAGTAGACTTTGGTCATTTTTGACTAGGAATCTGTTAAGTTGCGAGAGGGCGCATCTAATATGTTTTTGTGACATAGACAGTCTCGTCATGAGTCTGCATTCAGCCTAACTTGTTTTTGTTATTATTTCGAGTGACATTATTCAAACAATATAATGATGTCAAAGTATAAAATTTTTAGGTTATTTGAATTTCTTTTCTTCCCTAAATAATCACGATTCGATCCAGGCTGTCACTTGCTGCCCTTCTCCACCAACAAAGCTCTAAGCCGAGGTCCATCCCCCACAATTGCCCTTTGCGTGTAGTCGCTTAGTTTATTAGTTTCATGCCTTGCCTGGCCCTAATTTATTAAGGTATCAGGCATCACAGGATACCCTGGTTAAGTAGCCGATAACCTCATAGGCAGACCTGCGAAAAAACTTTCACAAAAAAATAAAACATTTTTTTTATGCGGACATTTAATAGAAGCTCATTTTCCATTTATAATTTTAGTTGGGATTCAGAAATCTATCTTTAGAAATAAAAATGAAATGCTGTTCCTTGGTAAGCGGATCACTTGTTGGCTGGACCGATTTGGTTATTTTTTTTAATGTTTTTAATAAGTCCGAATGGTTTTTATGAAAAGTAAAATTGGAAAAGGTATCCATAAAATGTTTAAATTCAGGAAAAACTGATAGCTCTTTTTCATCAAATTTCGTAGAATCATTGAAATGTTGACAGGACAATGTTTGTCGGGTCGTAGTTTAAAATAAATACCACGGTTAATCAGCAAAATAATCAATCATTAAGTTTTAATTGTTATTTAATATAAATGTAAACACTACAAGTACACTATTAATGAATTCATTACTTAATTCACACCTCAGGATTGCAATTTAGGTGTCATATGAATGAATAATTAATATTAATTGATTTACGACAATTCAATTGATTTTATTACTAATTGATTAGAATCGTAAACAATGCAAGGATAATAAATAACATTGGCTTTTTTCTGTCTGCACGGGAAGCAAATTTATACATAATTATGTATAATATGCGGTACGCGTCTGCATAGCTGCTTAGTTGAATGATAGACGGCGGCCGAGATGAATTTCTCAACTATTCTACCATGAGAAACTTAAATAAATACATTACGGATTTTTTAGAATTTGAGCTTGTGTCAGAATCTTAAATGATTTAGGTAAGTATTTAATTTTTCCGATTATGATAAAATCCATTTTACATCTTAGGGTAGGGCCTAACTTTCAAAGGTATTAAATCCATTACTTTATAATTTCAAAGATAATATAATCAATTTATTTAACCTAGCTCATACAGAAATCCACACTTGCAGAGATTTATTTTTAAGTCAAACACCATGTTTCTCTAGTTCTAGTAGGTACTGGCTCTACGTAACATTATTATCAACAAGAGAATTAGATTGGCTTTTTTATTATTTTGAGTAGGGATTTGTGCTCCTAACGATGGAAATGAGAAACAGTCCTAATAAAGGTAGAAGACTCGCGACAATCTAAGAATTCCGTTTTGACAGCTATAAAAATGTTTTGTGTAGCGATGAAAAAAAAATTGGTTTCTTTTATACTACAGACACATTTTCCCAATTTCGCAGAAAACTTTTAGCTATCAGCGACGAATCATGATTCCATTTCATTTCAATTTTTGTTTTGTTCTATTTTTTATTTTTATTTTTGTTATTTTGCCACATATCCTAGAATGTTCTCTCACTCGCTATTGCGTTCTACCGTTTTGAAACTTGTGTATCAATGTTATGTTTTTTAGTTTTAAATCTAAAATCTAGTTCCTATCTAACCTATTTGAAATGAATTTTAATTTTGTTTTTAATAATAATTTTTTAATAATAATTTTGATTTTAATTAATATTTTTGATTTTGATTTTAATTTTGTTTTTAATTTTAATTTTGTTCCAATTTCGTTTATAATTTTGTTTTTTATTGATTTGATCTTCGTTAATAATTGTTGGAAGCTGTCTTAATGTTAGTGCTGTGTACGCCTGTAAGTGACTAGTTCACTATAACTCAACATTTATGTTATTTTTTTTTTTGTTAATATTCCAGTGAACACGTCGTTGGTGTACCTTTCAAATAAATAAATAAATAAAATACTGATTCTCGAGACTTAACGATTGAACATACTTAAAGAGTTTGTAATCGACGACTTATCTACATTGCTTAACTGATTCTCAAGGCATAACGTTTTATTACATGTACGAGAACGAAACGTCAAAACGGACTTCTTAGATTGTAGCTAGTGTAGGTGGAAAAGAAAAGAAAAAGAAACACCAAGGTATAGTGCGCACATCGAGTTAAAACTGTTTTTTTTCGGCCGATAAAACAGTTTTGAACAGTTTTACGTTATGTCTTGTATAAAAAAAAAATTCAGTAGATAAGACATTAATTTGTCTGTTTTGCAGCACGTTTGCACGCCATTATTGTATTCCTGCATCGGGTGTGCACACAGCCTAATATCTAAACATCTGAAATTACTGTCGTCTCGGTAATGACGGTAAAATTATCTATTTACTTAGAATAACACAAGTCAAGTGTCTGTGCCAACGTAATCGAATATTCGACGACTGAGCTAGTCGAATCTGCCAAACAGCTATATTTATTAGATAATTTAGTTTAGTTTAGTATTTGGACTTAATAATAATATTATGATATTCATATCGATAATTTAATATTATACCTAATATGAGACAAAAACGAATATAAAAACTGAATTTAATTGAAATCGTAGGAAAACTTGGATATTTGCCATTTTCATAATAGGACAAAGTTAAAACAACTAGGTAGGTACTTAATTTAACCATGACATTTTTTCAACTTTCCGACTTCCTTACGTCTTCCGTTGTATAAACGACATAAGCACTTATAATTCTACCATCACACACCTAAAATAGTACATTGCTGTCCCGGCCAGCAATAAGGGCCTTATGGACGATCGTGAAAATGTGGGCCGAGGCGAAGCCCAGGCACACATACGTGAGTCCATCAATGCCTAATTGCGTCCAAGGCTTGTATAGTACTTTTCTCAAACAATGCGCAAAAATTCAAACTGAAGAAATTAAAAAAAAATTCCAGAATCAATGACGAACAACGATAATTTTTCGCCCGCCCAATATGTTCATTTGTTTCTTCTTTACTGTAAACAGCTCAATTTGCAAGACACATAAAATCTTTGATAAGTTACCTCCTTGGATGCTATGTCTTGAAGTAAAAAGTTCGTTCCATTTTTAAATAGCACGACAGAATATGAGTTCATAGTAATTTATTTGGTCGCTAAACACGACAAATAAGGATTTTCATAGTAACATTGCCGGCCGCATATTCACTTGTTTTTGACCAGTAGGGTACACTAATTTCGATTTATCTCGAAGAAGGTTGTCAAAATAATGAAAATAAAAAATAACACCTTCTGCTCTAATATTTTCGTCTGTAGTGTAATCTAGATAAAATATTTCGCCCCAATAAGTTAACACTTGAACACTTTATTGCCATAGAAAACAAAACACCTATATCGGAATCTTACAATCTATATCGGAACGACTCGTGAAAGCTTTTTTCACGTATTCAGTGAAATACTAAATATTCATGCATTCAGTATGTGTTACAGTTCAGTAGGTATGTGTTACAGTTCAGTAGGTATGTATTACAGTTCAACCAAGAATGGGAAGCAATGGATTTTATTCAAGCCGATTCAAGTGAAACCGGAATAAGAATCAAATATGGCTCCGGGGCGTCTTAGAGACGCTTCAACACGTGTACGTGGAGGTCCCACACATTACGTGCGCAGTAATGTTGGTCGAAAGTGCCGAGGGTAAATAATTGTAAGTATACGGTAGTGCTTGTTTTTCTAAATGGTCGGTAGGAAGTGAGAAATGAAAATAAGTGATGAGCAGCAAATATATCCCTTATTGCATTGTAAATAGGACGTCTTTCAAAGACTGTATCAAATGAAACACGTGTAATAGAAATAGAAATGTGTACCATTTAAGCTAAACCTAATAAACCTTATTTTCTTTTTTTTTAACGGTGACTGTCTCCACGCTCTATTATTAAAACTTAGGTACCTATATACAATAATACCTAAGCCTAACCCAGGTTTGGGATACTAATTGGTGAATAAAAAGGCCAAATTGTACAAATTATTTTGTAGGTAGGTAGGTACAATCCATTAAAAATCGAATAGACTGTTTATTATAACGGAAGTCTAAGTAAAAGTTAATTATTAGTTTCTGTCTGCTGCTTGTAGGTAATCACTGAGTACTACGTCATCATCATCGCTGTCGTCAACTGAAGTCGAGCTCTGGGCGTTTGCCCAAAAAAGCCCAAACTGCCAAAGTACTCTTTGCCATTTTGAATTATCTTTAATATGAATGATCTACTAATTGTGTCATTAGCTGAATTGTTGAAAATATAGTATTAATTTTCACAATTTATCGACTTCAAATAGGTACCTATTTTACTAAAAACCAAACCAAATTAATTAGAATACGTAATGTTCCGCTATACTTTAATCGGAATCGCGTAAGGGAACATGACGCGAGTCAGTGCAATTGAACTACTGCGGTTTCGCGGCGGAGGTGTGCTACCGGCGTCAATGAAACTAGCAAGGGATTGGAGTTATTTTGGGGGGTCGCGACCCACAGGTTGAAAAACACTGATCTAAAAGAATTGAATAGGTACTATTGAAAACTCAGTAATGATTTAATCACAAGGACTTTTTTCCAAAAATTCTTGAAAGGACTTCAAGGATTTACGAAACCAAGTCAATGTTCAATAACCAATGTATAAAAACACTTCTTGATATTAAAATAAACAAAGATTTACTTACGTTTTCTAAACTCGGAACACACTTTATAGCATAATTATGCATAGCCGTGAAAAGGGAAACGCTTAAGTCCAACTACCAAATCATTGGATGCTCTCCATCGGAATGAAATTCCAGATGAATTTCTTTTAACTATCCTACTCAAAATCTCTTTTAAGGACTTCTGAGAATTCAAATCTTGCCCAGACGTGAAAAATTGAAAATATTGTGAAAAATTGAAAATATTGTGAAAAATTGAAAATATTGTGAAAAATTTAAAATATTGGAAGAAATTCTAATTAATTAATAACTAAGTATAGGAATGTCTACGTAGGTCTACATACAGACGTTCAGTTGTAGGTGTATGCTCAATTATTTTTTTTTAATTTTCATTCAGTATTGTTTCCAAGAACTTCATAGAATTTAAGAATTTTATGGTACCCTTAAATTGGTACTTAAATTTAAAAAGTATTATGAAATTATGCTTTAGAAGTAGATAATACAAGGAGCTCGTGGCTAAATAATAACAGCCGCGCGGGTCGATCCATCTGGTTAAGCTACGCTTGCCGGGGTTGGTCAGTGGATGGATGACCATCTTTACATACCGAGACTCCTCCGTGCCTCGGAAAGCACGTTATGCCATTGGTCCCGGCTGTCATTTGTAGATCTATGACAGTCGTTACGGGTCGTCAGAAGCCCGATAGTCTGACAACCAGTCTTGCAAAGGGGTATCGTATTACCCAGTTACTGGGTTGTGGAGGTCAGATAGGCAGTCGCTATTCAGCTGCATCCGGTTAGACTGGAAGCCGACCCCAACATAGTTGGGAAAAGGCTAGGCTGTGTGTGTAGAAATAGATAATACAAATTGATTTGATTTCTATGATTAGAAATAAAGTACCTACTAGAAGAGCTAAAATTTTATGTTGTAACTAATGGAACAGACGAACCATCACTAGGTATATTCTAGCCAAATCTCCATATAAATTGTTACAATACGCACGATAGACACAACTCAGATATTTATATCTGTGGTAACGATGTTTTAGAATACATACATAATAATAATTGCAATACAGGACGTGGTTGGGTTAGAGCAATATTCCGCACCCACGCGTTGAGAATTCGTGTTGATATTACAATACAAGTCACCCCTTATTAATAGATAGTATATATTTATTATTATTATTACTGTATCTTCGTCGTGATAGCCCAGTGGTTAAGGCCCAGCTTGTCATGCACGAGGTTGTGGGCTCAAAATCCGGGCAAGTACAGTTCGATTCAAACTTAATGGCGGCTCGGAAGTTAGCTACTCGCTGCGCAGTACTCCACCCTTCACCCCTGCTGACACATGAAATTGTTACTGCGCAGCGACTTGCCTTACGTTCCGAGCCGCCATTTAGTTTGAATCGAGCTATACCAATATGACTTTTTCAATTTTTAAATACTTTATAAGTTTAAATTTGACATCACAGTCAAGGAAAACATAGCTGGACTTATATAATTATTTATGAAATCGTCTTGAACAAGCGTGTGATCAATGCTCATGCTCATTCCTTCTTAGTATGAGGAGGGACCTTTCCCGGGACAATGGTTTATAATATTATTTACACCTACCTGTATCTTAAATGTTCATGTATTTTTTTCAAACGTTTTCCTATCTTGGCTTGGGAGAAAGATTTAGTAGTTAGGAAGTAGGTACTACATTTATTTCAAAACTTATTCGTCATAAAAACTATTCGAGTGACGTAATTTTTGCAATAGCTAGCTGTAGTGAACCTCAATCGATACTATAATAGTGACTTACTACTTTATGAGTAAGCATTTGGAACCAAATATTGTGTAGTCGAGGAATGAAGAGGTTTATAGCACCTTTTGGTCAACTTTAAACACCGTGTGTCTTAACTTTTCGGACTACAAATATAGGTTCTACCAACATTATGTGTATGAAATAATTGCTTAACGTGTTCACTCCTCGAGTATTCATGTAACAGTTACTTATTAAGTTATTATGAAGATATTCCTGTAAGTTTCAAGTGTAAAGTTTCAACTACATACTAGTCCGGAAAACTTTACGGAGACTAGTATCTTGCTATCAAGTTCAGTTATGGTTATAAGTTCTAGCTAAACAGCTTGCATGTCTAATGAATATGGAAATTATGACTAACAATAAGCAACGAATTAGTTTACTAAAGTAACCGAAGCTAAGTTTATTATAAAAAAATCAAAAACATACAGTCCATTTTAGAACCCCCTCCTTTTTTTAAGTCACTGAGGTAGCTGGTAGCTGTAGAAAGTACATACAATACGATACCACCAGTTTGATCGAAGTTTGACAAAGAGTCTGACGAAGTGTCTGATCTCTACGAACTTTCAGGAACCAATCTAGATGCCACTGCACCGATGTCTTAAGACTTGTCCGTTGGACAAAGTGACATTCTATCAGCGATAAAGATCATGGAAAAGAAAAAAAATGGATTGACATACCTAAGCTAACGAAAAGCTTAGGCAAGTACATAAATATGTCAATCCTGTTGAAAGTCGTTGAAGGAATACGAAATGCTTTAAAAGCCCTCTTGTAAGAAAAAACAGGGTATAAAGAAAAAAATGCTTATTTATGAAAAGTACGTAGGTACCTACACAAAGAAACGTCTACGAAATTAAGTAACCATGTTGAAAAACACAAAAAAACAACACAGAAAGAAGCTATAAAAAAAACATAATAACAAACAAAACTGAAAACATATAATAAAATTTCACAGTACTGCAAAAGAATAGATCACAATAGAATTAAATGTCAATGCAATTAAAACTAAAAATCAACTAAATTTTTACTAGCTAAAGATATTGAGCTAATCACATTATTGGTGAAAGTAACACTCATACCGTTGAACGGTTCTCGAATACTGACCACACAAGGAAACATAACATTAGACTTCGCTCTAAGTGCAATATAATCGCTGCATACTTGCACCTTATGATACAGCTACAGCTGAATCGCACTTGATCAGTTCTATTCCAAGCATCGAGTGTCGAGACACAACAAAAGCTATTAGAAGCGGTTTAATTGATTCCTGCCTGGGAAACTTATATTATTGTATTATACTGATTAATGGTGCCGATTCACTTGTCACAAATTCTCGAAACTAAACTAAAAATCACTCAAATTTAGTTTATTCCTGTCAAACGACGATTTCCCATTCTGAAAATAGACTAAAGTGACTCAACTTAACTATAATTTAGTTTGACAGCACTAAGATGGCACTGAGTTTTAATTTAGTGAAAATGCTATTCTGAATTTGACGTTTTAACCAAAATTTTTGTTCTATAACTAAAATCCTCCTACTAACTCTGACTATTTATAATCACGATTAAAAATGTGTGGAATAAATTTAGATGTCATGAACTAAAATTCAAACCAAAACCTCGAATTCAGTTGCAAAACGGTACTGTATCTTTTTTTAATTTTTTTTTGCTTGTATCTCGAAAATGGTGTGTCCTATCGCAAAAATAATGAAAATTTTGACCCCCTTTGCAACCCACCAACCTGTGATACTCAACATGTTGGTAATTTTTTTTTTGTTTTCTTCCAAAATGTGAAAAATTCCATATAAAAATACGTCGAGACCGCCAAATTACGCGCCTCTTCGGCTCAAAAAAAATCACGTGGTAGGCAAACAAGTAGGTACCAAGTGAAGTCGCGATTGTCAAATTCGATTTTAGTTGTGTCAAAATAATTTTTAAGATAGACATTTTTTTTGGCATAATAGCTCTAAGATTCTCATAGTAAAAAGTAAGGAATTTTAGTGATAGTTTAGTTCGGTGTACAAGAGAATCGGCACCAATGTCTACCTACGTCAAATATTTGTTGCACAAAATCCTTTTAACTTTCAATGTCAAAGTCAAATAATAATACGAATATGATACTTTCAGTATCATACACTAAAAGTATTCGTGAGTGAAAATGGAGCTAAAATAGAACTTTACAAATCTAGATCTCGGGTCAAAACATTTTAGCAATATCGTATTTGATTGAGTTTAATCTAATGAATGATTGAATAATATGCAATATTTATCTGCTTATTGTGTTGCTAGTGTTGAGGCTATATAGTCATTGGTTGCTACCATGCTTAATTGCATGGCATGGCATGGTCGGCTTAAGAGTGATAGGCCCGGACAAGCATTTAGGATTATTGCACTTATGCAATCAGTGTCCTTTCCGAAAAGGATAAAAGATTTCAGTCTATTCAGGAAACTTGGTTTGCCTACAGATTTTACTGACTTTGAATTACCAAAGTTAGGAAAATGCAATTATCGACACAAAGAAGATAATCAATACTATCTTCAGTGAGTTATTAGCAAGTAATTGATAAGTTAATATGATTTGTACTTACATAACTTGAATCAAACATACCTACTTATTTAGTAATATGTAGGTAGTATATAGAATTTGTAGTTTAGTTTAAAGTTAAAGCTCCATAGGATACTAAGACAGACAGGCAGACGGACATGGCGAAACTTTAAGGGTTCCTTATTGACTACGCTACGGAACCCCAAAAAGCGGAATGCGTCCTTTTGCCATGGCGCCATCAAATAATAAAAATCTGAGCTTTTCGCGTCCTTGTTGAAACTACTTTTATATAGGTCGAGTGTAAGGACAATCGTTTTCAAGAGATGAAGTCCGTTCTTGATCAGAAGTTTTGAGGAGACATAAAACTTCCGAACTTTTAAAAAAAGTTCTGCGTTTTCTCTATTTTTAATGCGTATGTTGAAAGTAGTGGGGTACCTATATTCAATGTTTATCTTGATTTAAAGCATAGAGTTATTATTTAGTTATCATAAAAATATCACCGTACCTACAGTGCTACCTATTAGTAGAATGTATCTTGTAATTAGCTAAACTATTTTAATACCGGAAACTAAGATATTGTAATGATGTGGTTTTTTACAGCAGTGCTAAGTGTAGCATTTAGTTAAGTCTAGTATTTTTAACGAGTTTTAATAATAAATAAGGTGGCTGACCCTACCCCTTGTAAAGTCGATTTTCAAAAATAGCAGTATATGTATGACAAGTGTATGTATGATGTCGGTTATTATATACTCAAATCTTCCTCGAGAACCACTCTGTCTATTGGTGAAAACAGCATGAAAATCACTGCAGTAGTTTTTGAAATTATCGCGAGCAGGACGACAGACAGACGCGGCGGAGGACTTTGTTTTATAATATGTAAGGATAAGGATTATTGTTGTGTGATCGCGATCACACAAATATCCACACAAGGACACATATGCGGTGCCTTGTCTCGAGCGCCGCCATATTTTGTGCGGTATGATCCTTCGCTTTGTCAAAGTCGGTTGTGATCGCTGAAATTATAATTCCCGTGCATAGCAATCCATAACATTTCAAGTACTTAATAATACTAGCATTTTCGTGTAGATGATTATTCTGCATTGATTTAAATGATGATTTGCTTTGCTATTTTGAAGAAGGCATTTATTAACTAAGTTTCAATATAATTACAAAACTAGTACTGTTCCTAAAAAGGCCAGTGGTTCCTTGTAAGTAAAATTGTCCCAGAAGTATGTCGAAATATGAAATAACAGAAAAGGGATAAATAATAAAAATTACATTCTAATTTGAAGCCCTGACTCCTGAGCTAGGTGGAACCTGTGTTACAGGAGCCAGTGTCTTCACCCGTTTTTTGTTTAACTTAACAATTTATGCAATAAAATTAAAACAATATAAATTTAGTGCATGTATGCTTGCTCGTGAGTGGTTTATGTATGTTTATGTGTTTGTTGTGTTTTGTGTGTACGTGAGTGTGTTGTAGGATTGTGTGTGTATGAGTGTATGTGTGTGTGTGTGTGTGACTGATTGTGCTTTGGGTTATTATGTGAGGGTTGGGGAGGGAGGGATGTGTACTACATAGGTATATCATCATCAGCATTCAGCCGAAAGACGTCCACTGCTGGACATAGGCCTCCCCTAGGCATCGCCACTTCGACCGTTTATATCCTTCTCGCATCCAGCTGATTCCTGCGGCTGTCGCCAGGTCATCGGTCCACCTTGTGAGCCTTCAAACGCTACTTTTTCCGGTACGCGATCGCCACTCCAGAAACTTTCGGCCCCATCGGCCATCTGTTCTGGAAGCAATGTGCCCTGTCTACTGCCACTTAAGTTTGGCAATACTTCCGGCTATGTCCGTTACCTTGGTTCTCCTACGGATCTATTCTCTTCTTCGTGTTTTATTATTTAACTAGCTGTTCGTGCCCGGCGTTGCCCGGGTGTAATTCCGACTTTTCCGGTGGATTAACAAAAATTTTTTTTCATACAAATACAAATATACGATATTATAGTATTGCAGATACAAATAGAACAAAAAAGTGAGTGATGTACTTAAAATAATCTAAACGTGAATTCATGCAAGCCTAGTACTTTTTGTCAGTTATAATTATTTGATATCCTATTAGTTAATACTATCGTGAATTCATGCAAGCCTAGTACTTTCTGTTAGGTTACAGCTCGGAAACTGCACAATTTCTTGTGAACAGAATACCGTCAAGCGCTGCACGTAATAACGCGATAAAAAAAAAAAACATAAGTGTTAAATCCATTATATCTTTTGATTCTGCAGGTCGATTTTAATGAAATAAAGACTAAATATTACTCACAATAAAGCATCTTATTGTTCAGTAATTGAATTTGGAATCCAATGAGTGGCTTTTACGTGATGCGCTCACAAACGAACAAACAAACAGACAAAAATTTCAAAAAATCTTTTTTTACTTTCTATTACTTATTTCTCGTACTTTTTTTGCAAAAATCTTTAATTTACAGACACGGACCGTTTACTATTTTATTATATGTATAGATTAGAAAAATTATTTCAGTCTAAAATACTCAGAATATCTTTTTTTGTTGTGTAACATTTACATTAGTGTTCCTATCGGATTATAATGAATTGTTCAGAGATATAGATAGATATAGATATGTCAATTGATGAAACAAAGTGTAACTTTATATTGAGTTCATTTTATTTTCCCATTAAATAAGGGAAATATATGGTTTAGTTGCTAAGGTGGGTGGACCAGCCACCTTAGCAACTACACCGTATTATTCCTAGTACAGCTGAAATTGGCTTTCGCGCATTACGAAATAATTTGGAATAGCCAATTTGCCAGCCAAAACAGATGAGAAGCACCACGATTTATCTACGACTTTCACTTACGAGACGTATCTTGCTTTAATTAGCCTCCAAAGATATAAAAAAATTCCGACACACCCCGGGCCGCTAGGATGTTGCTAATTGGATAATACTTTTACGATTTTCTGGTCAATTCTTATTTTACCAGTAATTGGTGCCAATAGGGAGAAGAAGATGGTATGTGGAGAGATTATAGGTACCGTATCCGTTACAAGTAGGTATAAGTAGGTACTTGCTTACTGGTTTAACACAAGTGCAGGCCCCAGGTCAGTGCGCCGCTTGCAATGCATCAACAGTAGGTACATTATCGTTGTTATTGTTAAGATCGTATTACGTAGCTTTCGACATTCTCTTGTAACTGCTAATTTGATATAAAATGTGTTTTATGCGCACCTATAGTGTACTAACATTGCACTTACAAATCATGGGAAAATCTATGAAGATCTTCCACATGATTGAGAAAATGTAGGCGGTCACGTATTTTTCCCCATGCTCCTTTTATTTTTCGAGTTATTGGCCAAGACGTTCTTGTGTTTATGACGCTTTCTTCTTAAAATAGGTTTTGGAGATTATCATTGAAGTTATCATTAACTGAGTAGGTAGGAGGATAGCAATTTTTCTACAAATAATTGCAGGAAACGAATAAAAGATCATTTTCCCGTATCTACGCAATATATCATTTTCGATTAGCTGTGCGAGTACTACATACAGCACACATGAATAATAAAAGTAGACAATCCTTGGCAGCAAAGACCCAGATAGTAACATCATAACAATACAGTAATTAGTATTTATTATATATAATTCTTTAATCACATGTAATTTTCCAGCTAATAATAGAATTTCCTATGCATTCTTTATTCAAGCGCTCAACGATTAAGAATCAATTATAATTGTATGGTAATAACTTGAATGTTATCATTACATTAGGTCAGGAACGTTTTTTTAACAAGTAGGTATATAAAACAATAGCCAGGAAATCAGTCTCACGGCAAATTAGAACAACATCAATAAAGTTTTGGCAGAATTAACTGAGGCTCTACATTGTATGAGCGTGGCTAATAATATAAGTCTCAATCATTTCATGCGAAACGACAGTATGATTTTATGAAACTAAACAAACATTTTCTGAAAAAAGTTGATCTATCTGTCGAAATGCTTGCTAACTTTTCACAAACTTGAGAAAATTCCGTAGCGATAACCAGCTACCACTGTTTCACGATCTTAAGTCTTATTCCTGTTGCCATAATGTCTTAATTACTCTATCACGTAATAAGTAGAGATAAATAAACAATGATGACGATTATTCCATTAACTATAAATAACCTAATCATCTCTGGTCATTCATTAAATTAAGTACTGCACAAGATTCACCACAGTGTCGTGAAAAATGTTTTTAAAAACTTGTCAAAAGTTTTTCAGAGAGCACTTTTCACAATTTTCATCAAGTCCAAGGAAACAAACTCCATTCACAATCGCTTACCCCTTGCCCACAAGAGCCGTCGGGCTGCCATAGTGCAGCTGAGGCGCGAATTGCAGCGCCATGTTGACTGCTGCAGCAGGCAGGCAGGGTTGCGCCTGCGGCGGCGGCGGCGGGCAGTGAAGCACTCGCGGCACGCGCGGCACTGGGTCGCGCTCTCGGCACGAGGGGTAGGTCGCGTACTGGTACGAATCTAGTTGGTTTATCGGACAGTCGAGGTCGGGGAGAGACCACTCAGCCATGGTCTACTTATCGACATAGACGACTGACAACTGCGCAAGGCGGACACGCGTGCACCGGGCGAGGCAACGCGCGCTCACTGACGCCCCGCCTCGCTTCTCCCGCCGCCGATGCAACGCATAAACAAACTGCAAATCCTTTATCTGGCCGCTTCACGGCACTCGGCGATGTACGTCGTTAGTCGACTACTGATAAAGGGCGGTATTGAGCAGTGTTCACACTAAACTAATTAATCAGTATGCAACAGCCGCTATCTTTGCGAATCGATTACAAAGTCAACGACTAATTTTAAAGACTTTAACGTTTCTTTTTTGTTTACATTATTACGCAGTTTTCGTGAGTACGATAATAGTTTTCGTCACAGTTTTACGGTTAGGTATTGTAGTCATCATGTTAAGCATGGTTTATGTACATATTGTAGACAGACCACATTTTGTCGTTTATACCTAGCTAGCTAAGGTACCTTATAATAAATGCAACAACGGAATGGAATTATCTTTGTCTGCATAATGCGCACAAATTAGGAATTATGATGACCTCGAGTGTGTGCGTCATTGAAGGAATAACTATGGACTTACATACAGACACACTTACCTTTAATTGATTTAAGGTATAGTGACATGACTGAGATTATAACAAAGTTGCGGAACGAAAACAAATCTTGTTTACCCATAAATCTGCTGTCGCGGAGTATTAGATAGGTACGTAGAGCTGATATCAGCCTGTAAACGTTTACGGCTGAACCCACACGCTGCATACTGCAGCGCCACACAACACGCGGCAATTCCAGAGAGAATATTGCCATTATTGCCATTCTTGGAGAGAGTGCGCAATTAGTCATTACGTATACCTGTGAGGTCATTAGTCAAGAAGATCTACTGTTAAAAACACAGAGGGTAGTCTATCCCTTATGTAATAATTAGATAAGAATATTAATATGACTTATTAGCAATCATTTTGTGCTGGTATTAACCGATTCATACATGTGCTTATTTTATACTAGCTGGATAGAAGCAAATAATACACTTTGATGTTTTTGTTTTTAACTCTATGACCACGCTGTTAGGGCTTATTTTTTGCAGTTAGCTGCTGGTTTCAATTACTACGCGCAGTACGAGAAAGGCAAACGTTCAAAATTGAATAAGTAATTCGTTTCGTTTTCCATTTACTTGAGTAGGTAAGTAGTTTCCTATATTACCTTTTGGAGATTTAAAATTGACTGAGGATCCGATGACATGATGACAACATTTTAGCCGTATCCAATAATAACAATCTACGATCACGAATCCGTTTGCCAATCGTGGTGTCCATGGATTATTCCCTAGAGACCTTACCGGTCTTTTGAGAATATATAAATGCTGAGGATCTGGATACTTATGATGATAATTTCCTTAAAGACTTTCTCGGAAATACTATTTACTTTTTAAAGTTTTCTTTAGTTTCTGCTAAAGTACCTACATAGTATGTAGTTACATAGTTTTATATTACTGGTTTATGACATGCATATAAAGCGAAGCGGGAGGTACTCATTGCGCAATATGTTTTGTTCATATAAGTACACAATATTGTTGGTAGAGTTCATTACGAACATTTCTGCAGAGTCGTCGGAACTGAAAGCCACAGGTTTGGGTGATATTGACACCTAACGTTCTCAGGTACCTACGTTTGTTGACAGTGTGACACGGATACTTATGTTTTTACACAGTAATAGGTTCACTTCGAAACAACGTTTAATTATATTGTCAATTTTCATAAACAACTATTGCAAAGTTAAAACTAGTTAGTAAACTATCAATTTACGCAAATTAGCAATGACAAAGGATACGATGGTACTGCACAATTGTGTATTATGTGTGTAGGTAGGTATAATATTATGTTATAGGTGCCGGTGAAAGGGTTGTAGAACAAACAGTTAAATAATAACTGCTTTTACTTCGCGCAGCTGGCGTATTTCAAGGTTGTGAAACTGGTTAGGTAAGTGCCACACAAAATTGGCGAAAAAGAACACAGTAAGAAGATGTCGAGTGAACTTATAATGCAACGGTTCGGTCAGAATGGACCTTCGCTGCGAAAGTGACCCCAACCCGGAATCGAAATCTCAATTCTCAATTCTTTATTGCATTCCATAATGTTGTGAAATCGGTTTGCTTTTATTTAATACTAGCTTCTGCTTGACTTCATCCGCGTGAAATTTGTTGTTCTCCGACCCACCCTGTCACATCGCACTGCATGCCCGCGCTAATACTTCGTTTTTACTTATCGTTCTTTCTGGCTATTTTTATTTTTTCTCGGCACTTATTTGTCCTAGCATTAAATAGCCTATAGTTATAGCCTATAATTTCCTTAAGGGCGCACACTACCTCAATTGCTTAGCATGATCCTCCGTTATGCCGAAAATACTGCAGCATTAATTTTGAAATAAATATATGTTGAAGTTGAGGATTGATGCTAGGTCCTATGTTTGGCGAAAACACGATTAAGTACATAAAATATTCTCGATAGAAAAAAAACCAAAGTTACCTCTAAACAATACTCCAAATTAGATCATGAAACTTTTCATAATAACTGAAATATCCATAAAGCAGGTCTTATGCTTTTTATTTTTTTTATTACCATTATTTTCACCGTAAATAGCAATTACCTAAACTTTTCGACGCTTTAGAGCCGCTAGCACCCCACACCGTCTCGTTCTCACTCAGGTCGCGAGTAACATGGTGCGAGCGGGATAAAATCTGAGGTAGGGTGCGCCCCTAAGAATTGGGCTATCAAATGCAAAAGATTTGTTCAAATCCTACTGGTAGTTCCTGAGATTAGCTTGTACAAACAAGAAAACATAAAAACAAACTCTTCTGCTTTATGTATAGATTCTCATAATCTTGATGTTGGTAATAAGCCGATTAGCGAGTGCAACGGCGATTAATTTTAATATTGTGTTCCATCATTTTATTTTATCCGTACTAATAATAAAATCGTGTGACGAAGCATTTGCTGAATACCAGTACTTTACAGGGAGCGACTGCCTATCTGACTTCCACAACCCAGTTACTGGGTAATACGGGACCTCTTGCTGAGAGTGGTTGTCAAACTTTTGGGTTTCTGACGACCTGGTACGACTGTCAAAGATTGAAGGATGACAGCCGGGACCAACAGCTTAACGTGCTTTCCGAGGAACGGAGGGTATGTAAAAGTGGTCACCCATCCACCGACCGACTGTGGCAAGCGTAGTTTAACCTGATCGATCGACCCGTGCGGCTGACGAATGGGCCCCCTAACTTTGACATAATAGTGTTTTTTTATAGGCGCGCGTAAATATATATATGCCTCAGGCATTAAGTCCGCCTTTGTACCTTTTTTTAGTGCGAAAAGTTTAAATAAATAAATAGCGCCACTACAAATACTAACATTATTTATTTTTGTTCACAGACATCTCATATTCTATTAAAGTATATTAATATTTAGGTATTTAATATCCAGCTAGTTTGAGTGCTTGTATGCCAACGCAGTCGGAAACTAGTTTTAAATATAATAAACACTTGGTCGCTTTTTGAAGCAGACACGGTCGGTTAGACTGGAGATCGACATTTAATAATGAACAACTTATAGAGTAGGTAATGAGAATAGAGCATATAATATTATATCGACAGGTCATTAAGTAGCGTGGTATGAGTGTCAAAGTGATTTATTTCCTCCGCGTATTTTTAATCGCGCTCAAAATAAATGAATACTCAATTAGCCTTTGAGTTGCTTATCGCCAACTTCATTAGAGTTCACCAATATGCATGTGGATTAAATGTAAATAAGTCTTGCTTGATACCAATATAACAGTGTTGACAAAGTAAAACAAACATTGGGGAGAAATTAATATCTGGGAAGCGCGTGTAAAGTGACCTATAGATAGTGCCATCCACGAAGACGCGCCCCACTCCGCGAATACTGAACTGTAAGATGTACTTTAGTATGGAGCGGCGCGAAGTGGGGCGAGTCTTCGTGGATGGCAATATCTACATACATATAGGTAGGTACTACAGGTAAGAACTATTATATCCTCAATTCAAATAACGTAAAAAGTTTTCCGAGCTACGGAATTCACACCTTGGGGCAAGAGAATAATTGCCATTTGTCGACGGGCTCCAAAATTCGGACAGCTACTGAAAACGCAAAACGCAAAAAGATTTCACGACCCGAGAGTCGAACTTACAATCTCAGCGTCACTACACACTAGCTAAATATTAAAGTAGGAGCGTATAGATAATAATAAACGGTATTCTAAATGAACAAAAACAATATATATCTTAGTACATAATATATTATCCTGATAAATATTTAATGAATACCTAACTTTTGATTGACTCATTCGAAAGTTCATGAGTTTCAGTATCATTTGTTTCAATTTTGTCCTTATAAATGAATAAATTTAGTTTAAATCCCCGTTTCATAAGCTGAATATGTGTGAAAGTTACTTGAGATGTATAAAACTACTCTAGTGATAAATCATGCCATTGTCAGTTAATTTGTAGGAGTCATTAACGTGATTTTAGTGTCAACGAGAATATCGTAGCGCCGGCGCCGTAGGCATTCGTAGCCGCTACGATACTACGACGCTACGTAGACCCCATTTTTTTTTTCATTTCTTTATTTCTTTCGCTTCAATAATTCTTGGTGAATTAGACCAACATAACTTTGTCTAGGAGTTACAATTAACAGATTTTCAGTACCAATATTTTGTCAACTTTGATGAACTTTGTAAGTTCATCAAAGTTGAGGCTGTTTTGTTGAGGGTGTGTAAGCCATTTTTCATATTGAGTGATAGTCTATCTATCGAAAAGGTAGCCTTGACTTCTGTATACAGCCTTTTAGAACATGCTCTTTTTAGTGCTTGTCTTAAAAACAGCAAATTGGAAATAATATCAACAGGACGCAGCAGCATACTTCTTTCTGCTATATATTGTTAACATCATATTATTACATTACCTATCCATTTTAGCTTCAAGATTACTGCTGCATCAAGATGATTTAATCTGCAGAGTTTGTAGAAACACAAGCCAGACTAGTTAATGAAACATTAACTATAAATTTTAAATACAGCTACCGTCAAACGGCCAAATAATACCTGCGGGCCTAAACCGGCCACATTAGCAATTCCTCTAAAAGAATTCATTTCCTGAATTTCCAGCTGTAATTAGAAATTCCTCTAATTTGACACAAAAAAAATTCGTGGGTGGACCATTTTACGAATCTCCATAGAAAACTGTCAAGCAGATAAATTATTTCGTAATATGAATTGCACGCAGATCATCTTGAGTTTGTGACATTTGACGATGATTCATAATATTTTCCTATTATGATTCTGCCAAAGTGACAGTTTTAAGCCCCCTGTTCTCGGGTTTTACATCAACATGTCTCTCTTCAGCTGAGTCTGACAGGAAGTAACATGACGTGCACTGCAAACAAGCTCATTATTAAGTTATTTGAAAGCTTTAGTTGTTCTTATTTTATTTACTACTTAGATACTAAGCACTTTCCACATGACCGCAAACTGACATGCCTTTTTAAATGATTGTTGGTAAATTTTTCTATTGTTGTTATTGTGAGTTGTAATCTATATTAATAAAAATGAATTGCTGTTCGTTAGTCTCGCTAAAACTCGGGAACGGCTGGACCGATTTGGATAATTCTTTTTTGTTCAATAATCTCAGGGCAAGGTTTAAACGTAGTAGGTGTAGGTAGGGTACCTACCCTACCTACCTACCCTACATACCACACCCTACATACCATAGAGTAGGGTAGGTACTTAGTGCTACCCGTGTGAAGCCAGTGAGGGGCAGCTAGTAACTATTTAAATTTATTTATTTATTTATTTATTTATCATCATACATCTACCCTTACAGCTAACCAATGCGGTAAATGTGCCTTAATTAATACTTTAACACTCCACTCCATACAATTGTTCCTTATAACTAATACCTATAACTAATTACAAACAAAGCATTCCTTGTGAATTCACTCAGAGAACAACAGAATAGGTCTGTCTCACTCGCTATGAGGGAGTAGGTACTTAGTGCTACCCGTGTGAAGCCAGTGAGGGGCAGCTAGTAACTATTTAAATATAACAATCAGTCATGACATAAGTCACAACATCACATCTGCATTCCCCGACGAGGTAGGCAGAGCTTGGCATGATGTTACACCCACAATACGCCAGTTACGTTTGTCTATGTCACGTGGTCTTTGCATAGGTGGTGATCACTAAATAACAGGCGCGGGCCATCCGATAGCACAAAAAATCTGCATAAAATAATTTCTCCAATCTATTTCCAGACTCTAATCCTTCCACGCGCTGTTGGTCTAGGTAGGTATAAAAATATCGTTGGAATCTAAAGATAAATCTGATAAACCTGAAAAATACCTTTATACCATGCCCCCTCTAAAAAGCTTATTTTATTCACTGAAGAATAAAAAGCACTTTTAATCACTGTTTTGGTGTTTGAATTTAGAACACCAATTTGTTCGAACTCCATCTCAATGATATACAAACTCCTATTTGATTTGATTTTCGAACAGGAGTTTAGCATTAGAATTAAAACTGTTTTGTGTGCTTTGCTGTCATTAGTAAATGGGCACTTGTGCACTATAAAATCTCCCGCGCCGAAGGCTTGTCTCCGTTGAGATGGGCCGCCGTGGCCGAAAAATACGGTCTGGAGGACTATAGTAAATGGGCGCTATTTTAAATGTTGTAAGTTGTACGAACAAAAAGTTTAGGGTTACTTAATAATAAATCGATTTAAATGTTTTCAAGTGATGAAGATGTGTTAACACCTGAGTTTATGAAAGAGAGGGCGGCCGATATAGTAGAAAGCTTGCTAACCAACAAATCACGGCTGGTTTACATCAAAGCCTACGATGAGTTTGTGTGAGTTTGTTTGTTTGAGTAAATGGAAAAATGAAAATCAAGCTGACCACATTTTCAGAGTCTGTTTTCCTAACTTATTTTAATGAGTTGTCGAAGAAAAAGAAGTCATCGACCTTATGGAGTATGTATTCTATGCTACGGTGTAGGTACAGTCACGGACTTTAATTGATGAGCCACCTGGCACTGTTCGCATTTTAGCCGTGTAATGCAAATCGGGTTTATTCGGTTCCCGACACGCAGTCATATGTCTTCGTAATAAAAGAAGAAAATTATATTTCATATCTTTACCGGTTGGCTAACCTGAGAGCAGAACTACAAACTTGACAGCAGTGTCTACTCAAAGTCAACCAATTGCAGGTCTAGCAACAGTAACCTAGCAACGATAAACAATTGTTGCTAGTTTACTGTTGCGTACGGAAAAATTCTCTGACATCGATATTTCAACTGTCACTGTCTTCAGTTAAGTTTTCTGAATTATTGAGTTAATGAGCTATGATTCAAAGGAGATCAGTATCAAATAGATTGGATAAACTTAATGCAACATTGTTTATTCTTATCATTAAGAACTTATTAGTCAACCTCTATGGATGAGACTATTTCCGATTAAAAGTAATTTATTTGTCATCTTGATATTTCAACTGACACTGTCTTCAGATATGTTTTCATAAATATCGAGTTAATGAGCTATGATTCAAAGGAGGTCGGTATCAAATAGATTGGATAAACTTAATGCAACGTTGTATTTATTTTTATTATTGAGAACTTATTAGTCAACCTCTATGGATAAGACTATTTCCGATTAAAAGTAATTTATTTGTCATCTTGATATTTCAACTGTCACTGTCTTCAGTTATGTTTTCATAATTATCGAGTTAATGAGCTATGATTCAAAGGAAATCAGTATCAAATAGATTGGATAAACTTAATGCAACATTGTTTATTCTTATCATTAAGAACTTATTAGTCAACCTCTATGGATATTTCCGATTAAAAGTAATTTATTTGTCATCTTGTTTACGAGCTTGCGATTTGAGTTCGTGTTTAATCGTGTAATCTCGTGAATGTATGAAACTACAAAATTGAAAAGTTTGAAGGTGGCTCATCAATTAATGTCCGTGACTGTACTATAAAAACAAGGCATAAAATTGACATAACAAAATACTCGCAGTTGCATGTTCTTTTTCTCGTAGTCATGGTATAAAGTATAGTATGCAACTCTTGAATAAAACGGATTTATATCGAGGGCCATGAATCACTCACGTCGTTCAGGATTCTAACACTTGAATCACTCCCTACGGTCGTGATTCAATCATCATGAATCACTCCCTACGGTCGTGATTCAGTCGTTAGAATCCTTAACTTGCTCGTGATTCACCTATGGCCCTCGCTTTAAATCCGTCCTTTATTCACTAATTGCATAATATACTATTTCACCTTAGCACCTCAAACAAGATGGTTTTGCTGTCTACAGACAGTGAGCAAAATTCGATTTTGCTGCGAGCGTGAGACAAAGTAACTTTTTAATATTTTTTTTCTAAATTTCGATAACATTGTATGGGTCTACTCACAATTCCGAGACGAGATTCCAGAGTGAAATTCTCAAATCACAAGATTCGATTTTTTACTTTCAATTGTTTTTGCATTCAGCTTTAGTAAAGATATATTGAATTTTTCTGTTACTTAATCAAATAACCTAATAAAAACTAAAACTACCAAGCTCATACAACTAACAAAAAATATTGACGTTATGTAAAAGTGTTGGAGGAACACCTACTAATTAAAAGAATTCATTCATCATCATTCCCAAACAAAACTTTGTTTAGCCTACCTAAAAAATGTATACTGGGCATTCTGTAGCAAACTATTATGAAAGTATCAAAAATAAAATCCACATTTAATTTTCCAATAAATAATTTTGAACAGCGAGCGCATTCCGAATTTAAATTCAAATAATAGTATATTATGCAATTAGTGAATAAAGGACGGATTTAAAGCGAGGGCCATAGGTGAATCATGAGCAAGCGAAGGATTCTAACGACTGAATCACGACCGTAGGGAGTGATTCAAGTGTTAGAATCCTGAACGATGCGAGCGATTCATGGCCCTCGATATAAATCCGTTTTATTCAAGAGTTGCATACTATACTTTATACCATGACTACGAGAAAAAGAACATGCAACTTCGAGTATGTTGTTATGTCAATTTTATGCCTTGTTATAGAATACATATAAGTTTATAGAATACATACTCCATAATGTCGAGGACTTCTTTTTCTTCGACAACTCATTAAAATAAGTTAGGTAAACTGACTCTGAAAATGTGCTCAGCTTGATTTTCATTTTTCCATTTGCTCAAACAAACAAACTCACACTCAAACTCATCGTAGGCTTTGATGTAAACCAACCAAGCTTTCTACTATATCGGCCGCTCTCTCTTTCATAAACTCAGGTGTTAACACATCTTCATCACTTGAATACATTTTCAATCGATTTATTAAGTAACACTTTTTTTTTTGTTCGTACAACTTACAATATAGGTATATTTAAAATAGCGCCAATTTACTAATGACAGCAAAGAACACAAAATAGTTTTTATTCTAATGCTAAACTCCTGTTCGAAAATCAAATAGGAGTTTGTATTGCATTGAGATGGAGTTCGAATATATTGGTGTGTTCTAAATTCTAACACCAAAACAGTGATTAAAAGTGCTTTTTATTCACTGTTTTCAGTGAATAAAATAAGCTTTTTAGAGGGGGAATGGTATAAAGAAACATTTCGGAGCGAAATACAATAATATCTACCTATCCCGGTTATTGTCCTGTCTGTTGAGTCAATAAAATAAATAGGTTTCAATAAAATGACAAAAAAACGATTAAAATTACATTAGAAAAGTATAACTAATTATTATATACAATGCTTATCGAATGAAAAAAAAAAAATTTAATTTCCAAGTTAGTATCGATTTCCGACATTCGACTTATCAATAAATCGAGAAGAACGAAAAAAAAAAAAAGAATCGTTTGGCATAATCGCTTTCGGCCATCATTAAAAGAAAAAATAAAAATGGTCGGTGATTTTGAATACAAATAGGTACAAATTGAGTACTGAGTAGTGGTAATGAATTACTGAACCTGTGTTTGTATAATAAGTTAAGATCTGGGCTGGGTCTAGTTATTTATAATATTTTGAATAATATTTTTCACATTTTAAATCATATCTACATGAGTATGAGTGATATTTGTAAACAGTAAAAATGGTTACACACACGATTGGCGCGAAACTTCGACTTTGGATAACACAAAACTTCATTACCACTATTTATTTAATTGAACAATGCGATATATGAATTCGTCAAATAATATAATGATGTAGGTATTATTCATTGCCCCTGGGGTGTGTTTGTGGTGGTTTTTTAGCCTCGACCACCACTGTCATCAAAATGGTGATTATCGTATTGACAGTCTGGAATTATGTATGCTAAATTAATTAATTGCGCGCTACTTATTAAGAAAGACTTACTTGCGTAAACTTAATGAGTTGTATCAAACTCTCTTAACTAACGCACATTTATAAGATTTGATGGGTAGCATATTAAATATTTATATAATCAAGTTAGGGTGCCGTATGTCGTCATTCTGGAGTCCAAAGGGACGTGCTACCGAGCCGACGGAGGTTTGTGTGTTCGGGTCCAATCGGGGGCTCTTCCGAACTATACGGTTAAACGCCTAATATGTTCCACTAATATGTTCTAATATCTAATATGTTCTCGCTGCTGAGGTGAAAAGTTGTATGTGTTACACGAGACCAAAGTTATTTGCATCTCGTGTCTTTGAATCTCTCGCTGCGCTCAGGATTCTAACCTAGAATCCTTCGCTTACTCGCGATTCAAAATCAACACTCGCAGCAAAAACCAACTTTGCTCTCTTGTTGCACAAATAACTATTGAACATTTTTCAGAACGAAATAAAAGATGCCCTGACCGTGGCACATGGTGCAGTTTCGATAAAAGGAAATGTGAAACGGTTTTCATGAATTTTGTGCTTGTAGGCAGTGGGCCTCTTAATTTAAAGAGTTGCCTAAGTCACACTGTTTTCTTGAGAATTCCTCCGAAAAACACACTGTCACTTTTTGTCAGCCATAAGAAATACGGCAATTTTAGCGTAATGTGTCAATCTGTTAAACAATAAACAAAATAAATATTGGTAAATATTATGTAAATTATCGAGTAATTCGTCAATAAAATTCGTCCTACATGCCTATGGCCCATTTAGGACGTTCCTTTTCATTTTCTGCAAGTCGTTCTAAATGGGCCGTAGGCATTTAGGACGAGTCGACGAATTACTCAAATTATCTCTGTGGCCCTAGTGAAAAGGGGTATAAGTCCGATTTTGTGGAAAATGAGTTAAGTATACAGAAGTGATCAGAGAAAAATGCTCTATCGTTTGGTGTAAACCGATCTAAGCTATCTCTAAAAATAAAGAAGTTACCTTGTGTAAAAGGGTCCAACTGACACCAAAAAAAACTACAAAAGTCGGTTTCAAGTACTTTTGTATTCATTTAAACGGATTTTTTCAAATATATTTTGTGTTTTTTAATCTAAATTAACATAAATTACCCACGTTTTTATTTGGTTCGTGTTTATCAATACAACAACACTTGGTTCTTAAAAATGGTTTAGTGAGTAATGTGATATTATTAGACATAAATCCGTTTTCACTCAAATAAAGGGAAAAAATCAAAGTAACTCTGTTGAAATTAGTATGAACATAATCATTCCAAATGCGTATCTATTTTCACTTGTGTGAATTAACATTTAACATTATGGTAGAAGGGGTATAACTTATATTATACCCTCAAGGAATTCATTTTGTGGTTAGTATAAGTCACTATCTTAAAAACTAATAACATTAAATTAAAATAACTGAATAATAATAAAGAGCATAAATTGTTTACCTATAAAAAACTTCACATGTATTTCAATTGGTAGCGGTTAAATGTCACACGAGGTCAAACACGCAATTTGAAGCGCGCGGAGTGTTTTTGGCGTCTCCTATAAAGTTGCATTTTTGGACTTAGATCCCTTTTCACTAGGGCCACAGATCTTACCTCGTCGTAGATACAGTGGACGAGTCATCATCCCCTGACAGAGTAGAGATGGGCGAGGGCACGCGGGCATCCTCCGAGTCCTCAGGTGACTCGGGCGCCGGCGACGACTCGGACGCCAGAGACTCGGGGGGCAGAGAATCGGGTGCCAACGATTCTGGAGCCTGGAGGTAGTCCTGAGTGCACCGGATCACGCCGGGCGTGTGGCTCTGCGTGTCCGCCATGCCTGCTAAATCTGGAGACAATAAAGCATAATCTGCCTGTAATATTCCCACTTATGGGACAGACAAATGGATCCCTTACTTTTCTATTTTTTAGTTTTAGGACATGCCAGTTTCATAAATAAATTGCACAAAGTTTTAAGTGAATGCCTACCTGGGATCAAACCCACGATCCATATGTATACCTATCTACATGAGGCACCTTAGGTAGTGAGCTTATTGATATAAACCAGGCACAAATCACAAATTTCTGATAGGAAAAGCTAGTAATATCTTAAGACCTGGGAGTCGAACCCAGTATCCTACCGTCTATAGTCGCGTTTGCTACCATTGGACCAACGAGGCAGTTACCTTGCCACCTAGATTGCCAAAAAGTATTGAGGTTTATAGGTAATCTTTATTTTTACCCGACTACGGTGAAGCAAAAAGGTGGGTTATGATTTTGACCGGTATGTATGTATGTATGTTTGTATGTATGTAGGCATGTAGGTTTTATTTATGTAGGCACTTTTATTACTGACAAAAACTGATACAGACTCCGGCCTGGATTTGTGCCGTGTTGACGGGAATCTAGGCTCACCGATGGTGGGAGGCGGCAGTCGATGTCGGTGTACTATAATAGGTACACCTCTGCCTAACCGAACGGGGGAAAGTGGTGTAATGTTTTGTTATAACATTGTCATGTTTATCATAAAGCGAACCTGCTACGCACAATTCTGTAAACATTCTGACTTTCACATCTATCATTTGGCAGTGTACAGTCACGAGCAAAAATATGTATACACTCAGCAAAATTCAATAACGATTTTCTCGTGGAATTAAAATTGTAACTTTGAGATGATAATTTTTTCATAATAGGGGTTCCAAAATACTATATTCGTAATATCATAAAGTTACAATCAATACAGTAGGTAGGAGAAAATCACTTTTAAAAGTTGCTAAGTGTATACATATTATTGCTCGTGACTGTAAACTATCACTCGATAAAATAATTGCAGTGGTGCCGATTCTCTTGTCACAAATTCTCTAAACTAAACGAAAAATCACTAAAATTTAGTTTATTCCTGTCAAACGACGATTTCCCATTCTGAAAATAGACTAAAGTGACACAACTTAACCACAATTTAGTTTGACAGCACTAAGATGGCACATGGCAGAGTTTTAATTTAGTGAAAATGCTATTCTGAATTTGACGTTTTAACCAAAATTTTGTTCTTTATCTAAAATCCTCTAACTAACTCTGACTATTTTTAATCACGATTAAAAATGTGTGGAATAAAATTAGATGTCATGAACTAAAAATCAAACGAACACCTCGAATTCTGTTGCCAAACAGTACTGTATCTTTTTTTATTTTCTTATGCTTATATCTCGAAAATGGTGTGTCCTATCGCAAAAATAATGAAAATTTTGACCCCCTTTGGAACCAGCAAACCCGTAATACTACAAGTTGGTAATTTTTTTTTTTTGTTTTCTTCCAATAAGTGGAAAATTCCATATAAAATTACGTCGAGATGGCCACATAGCGCGCTTCTCCGGCTCAAAAAAAATCACGTGGTAGGCAAACAAGTAGGTACCAAGTAGAGTCACGATTGTCAAATTCGATTTTAGTTGTGTCAGAATATTTTTTTAATTTAGAGATTTTTTTTGCCAGAATAGCTCTAAGATTCTCATAGTAAAAAGTAAGGAATTTTAGTGATAGTTTAGTTCGGTGTACAAGAGAATCGGCACCAGTGTGCCGTGCCTCTTAAATGTCACATGAGAGCAATAAAATGACGTCACACAATTAGTCAATCATTTCATTTGTTATAGTCGCGCAGTAAACTTGCACTTTGTGTCGCAGACGCCCGATACTCAGTGCAATCCTTTGATGGTTCCGGTAAGCCGCTCTGCTTAGCTCAAATTTGCCGACCCGACCCGAATGCCGAACAGTATGCCGATCGGCACAAGCCGAATGAAACTCATATATGTAGAAATTGATTCGGGTCGGCTTTGTGGTTCAACAAATACTGTCGAATTTAATGTCATGTTTGTTGCACGCTTACTGAATCTATCCGCCAACAGTTTTAAATTAACAGCAAAAGACTGACAAATATTTGCACTGGCTGGATTAGTCCACTCTAATCTGTATGGTTCCTTCGTCAAAAGACGATCTCAAATATTAACCTGTATGGTCCTCGGCCTGACTAAGATTATGTCTGGACTTTAAAAGAGACTGTGTCCTCCGAGTTTCTTTCGGTCTTCGTTCTCATAGATTTCAGTTACGAAACACCGAACTTATCTAGTTTTTAAGGTTCCGTCGGGTACCCAAAGGGTAAAATAGGTCCCGGTTACTAAGAGTCCGCTGTCCGTCCGTCTGTCTGTCTGTCCGTCTGTCACCAGGCTGTATCTCGTGAACCGTGATAGCTAGACAGTTGAAATTTTCACAGATGATGTATATCTGTTACCGCTATAACAACAAATACTAAAAACCAGAATAAAATAAATATTGAAGGGGGCTCCCATACAACAAACGTGATTTTTTTGCTCGTTTTTGCTCGATATTGAAAACTACAACAGGTAGACGCTTGACATATTCATAGAATATTTAGTTACTTACATATTCACTTTAAAAATAAATACTTAATTAAATTTAAATAAAAAAAATATTTAAGGGGCCCTCCCATACAACAAACGTGATTTTTTTGCCGTTTTTATAGATAATGGGACGGAAGCTTTCGTGCGCAAGTCCGACTCGAACTTGGCCGGTTTTTTTTACAAGAATGAGTCTTAATTTTTTCCAGTTAAAGTTGAGTATATGATTTGTTCCAGTTAAGTTAATTAAAATATAAAAGTAATAAAAGTAAGTATACAGAAGAGTGCTAGTTGATTAAAAAAAATACTGTTTTTGTTTTCTATGGTTCAAAAGGCTTGGCCATTTAATTAGGGTATTATGGTTCTCATGGCCTCAATTTAACCCAAGAAAAAAGTCGAAAAAATATATATTATAGTTTTAAGTACAGGTAACCAGAACCCGGATAATTATACGTACATGGGGCGAATTTTAATCCATACTAGTAGGTTCCTATGGTAAACATTATCTAATTATTACCATATCCAGTTACTGAAAAATAAGGTAGGTACATAGGCGACACCTTAGACGATACCACAATGGACTGGCTATAACAAAAGGTGTCTGCATTCCTATAGCCTTTGCATATTCATCGACAATTTAACGGCATCCGGCCATCATTAGACCGCGCGTGATGATGGCGACTGTGACAAGGTCGTGGTTTGTAGCACACTACTAGATCAGTGCCGTAGCCAGGAATCCATTTCGGGGGTTTAGCCTAAACCCCCGAAATGGATTCCTGGCTACGGTAAAAGTTGGCAACTCTAAACTTTAGAGTTGCCAACTTTTTTTTGGTTCGAATAAGTTAGGTTTTGTTTCCTTGACCGTTCATACAAAAACTACAGTTTGAACAACTGTGTTTCAGCATGCAGCGCCTCAAGCTCTCGGACTGGGTATGCAACTATGAGCTTACGTACAAAAGGAAACAGTTTATATTAAATTAATTACTTTAAATAATGAAAGTATTTTTATCCTCTGGGTGTGTAAGGTTCCAGGTGAGTATGTGTGTAGAGAATTAAATAGATTTGGCTAGTAGAATCTTTTATAGTGTTACAAGAAGTTCACGCCATAATTATTATAATTATAAACTACGTGTTAACTCTTATTCAGATAGGAAGGACGGTAGTAACACGATTTCTCTAAGGATAAGTAAGTTATACTTCAGCTCTGGAATGGACCCATGCAAACGCTCAAATCGGTTTTATCGCACTTGGGTGTTCAGCCACACAATCACAGATCAACCCAACAGTAAATAAACTAATTGTTTATCAATCAAAGTTTTCAATCTAATTGTTTGAAAATTTTTATTGATCAACAATTCGCATCTTGACAGTCATGATATTAATAGTCAGAAAATAATTTATTTTATTCAATAATGTACCTAAAAACTGGAAGCCAAAACATTACCCAGTATTTATGTAAGACACCTTGCAAAGCAGGATCTGCAAGAAATAAATCACATCACAACCGTCACCTGGGGGCTTACCATGAACTCTTATAGCAGGGCAATTTTCGACGGAAAGTGAACTGTCGGGCTATTTTGTACCGTGAACATGTCAAATAACAGGCAAGCCAGCGATCACGTGACTAAAGCCGGTCAGTGGTCACGTGACAACATTTCACTGGTCTGACCTGCGTTAAGCTGTACCATCAAGTCCTTTTTGACATGTAAACACTCGAATACAGGTGAGCCTGCTAAGTTGACCTGTCATGTACTTGGCAAGTATTTTAAAAGTTGATGGTAGTAATGTCAGAAAGGCTTGTTTGATATAACGCGTGATGAGATCGTCGTCATGCTATCAGCTTATTATTGAGTCATTACTGTTTTTGACAAGCCGTTCAGCCGTTTTAGCAAGAAAGCTTAACAAACAAACAACAATTAGTTAGGATGGGTAGGTAACGAAAATAAAATACTGTCAGTCAGACCGGACGTGGTGGCCTATGTTAGGTACTCGAAACTCGTCAGCAGTACGACTTTTTGGTCATCTAATCGCACTCGAGGATGTATCTCGGTATGCATTTGTCCTAGTCCTAGTATGAGTCCTAGAGTGGAGACCGCGTATCGGCAAGCGTAGCGCGCCTCCAGCTAGATGCACTGGGGAGAGACTGGATGCGGAAGGTGGAGGCTAGGGTGTTGTGACACAGCTTGCGAGAGGCCTATGTCCAGCAGTGGAGTGCAATAGGCTGAGTAAATGCATTTGTACAAAGCACGGCACCTGAAGCGCGAGCCGTTTAGAAGTAGTGACGTGAATAATTTTTCATAGCATTTAGTTGCAAGTGGAATGTTACTATCCTATAGTTTTTGTTGTGAAGCCTACATATTAATGGTGAACTACTTTTCTAGATAGACTTACAAAAGTTTGTGGACCTTAAGGGGGATGCGCTAGGGTGGCCCACGAAATTCAAATTTTCTTACGTTTTTTGCAATTGGCAGGTCAGTAAGTCATGAACTTAGAGAGTTGTATTGCTGATTCTAATGTTTATAATTCTGTAAATCCATATTTGTTACGAGCGCTAATAATATTTAGATCAACATACAACCTGATACTGAACTGCACATTGCAAAAAACGTAAGAAACCACTGTGTTATTTTTAAATCGAAGTCAGTGGTTAAGTTAGCCAGGTCAAAGAGAAAGATGGCGTTCGGGCCTAGTTGACTAAATTGTTACGGGGCAGGTTGATTTATAAGGGGAATTTACACAAAAAGAAAATAAGGTACCTAATAAGCAACATTAAAGGCGCGGGGCCTGGTCAAGGTCGTTTCTGACACCCATTTCCGTCGCTTTTCATGAACTCCCACAGATTGCAGAAAACCGAGAGGAATGATTTGCATGAAAGCGAGAGGAAAGATGTTACACATCAATAATTGTCACTTTGTTATTTTTGACAAAAAAGCGTTAAAGCGATCTCATAACGTTGGGACACAGGACTCCTGGGTTGGTAGATGTCACATGTCGAATTTTTGGTTCTAGGACATGCCGGTTTCCTCATGGATGTTTCCCTTCACCGTTTTGAGAGCAGTGGTGATGAAATTATTTACACAAAATAAAGCGCCTGCTTGGGTTCGAACGCACGACCTACAACTCGTAAGTCGGGGCCGTTACCACATGGCCACCACTGCTCCAAACCGAAAGGCTTGCCGGTACATTACCTATGTCTACATAATACTAGATTTCGCACTCAATCACAATACGCTTGGCAAAAGGATTGTGTCTCTGTAAACCGGTCCTTGCGGGGAAGAGATAATTGATGACCAAGTTTACTCGTATAGCGAAATCTTATTAGCTTTAGGAACTGGTACACCTGTGTTGAAATGAAAGGGTTTATTGTCATGCTGTTTTGAACATGACAAAACACTGCTATTCTTTTATCGTGAACATACCAATACCTACATTCAAATCTGTGGCAACACAACAACATGCTACAATAATGGTGAGCTACAAAACCCTCTTTGGACGTCACAATTGACCGGTTTGTCTTATTATCTTTTGTAATATTGCGAGGACATGACTACAATACAACACACAGTGTTTTATCAAAGACGATTAGTTACTTATACTAAGTATTGTGACCTCCTATGTCGACCCCTCGAATTTAGAAATTATTAAGTAAGTGATTTTACTTCCCCTTCAAAGTTTTATGAAGATATTTTCAAAGTTTTTGAATGACATGAATGGAAAATTATGCCTACTCTTGTGCGTTATAAGTAGTTTTCAAAAGAATGATGGACAATTAGGTATGCTCCGACCTGATTAGGTACTTTGAGATACCATTTATAATGATGATCATCTCAAATAGGGTTAAATTACCATACTCCTGAACATATCCCAGCTTTTTGGCCCCCGTCCGGACTTTGTCCGGCTTTGTCTTATACCCGGGCCCGGACTTTTCGACTTTTCGACAGTCCTTTCAGGATTTTTACCTCTGATTTTGCATCACTGACAAAATCACACAGTGGTCAGTCAGACACAGTGGTTGCTGCTGTTAGCGGTAAAATAGCTGTGTAAAGACTGACAAAGAGGTTTTGTTAAATGATGTACCCTAAAACTTCCGGCCTTTTTTGCAAATCAAAAAGTTTAAATAAGTCGTGCAAACCTGCTTATTGAGAGCCCTAAGTCCCAAATCCGGTAACTTATAGAATAATCGGCTGGGGGTTCGTTGCCGTGACAACGGAGTGCACCGCGCGCTCGCTCTAGACCTACACACAGATATAGAGCAGAGGTCGTTCACCCCAACGCTGCACCCAAATAAACACCAAATTCTTAACATACCTATTTCCAACATAAAAACTTTTAAACGCTTTGCTTGATAATCAATAAAGCTAAACAACTTATGTAAAACTTTCTGTGGTACCTAATGAATATTAGTTGTTAGTATCTACATACCTTTAGGCGGCGTAGAAATTTAGTCATCATAATATTCACGATTAGGCCTGAACCGAATAAAAAATACCTTATAACCAAGTTGTATTTACAAAATATTGAACACACACGTATCACACATTCTGGCACTATTCTAACAGTTTACTATAGTTTTTAAGAACTTAAATACTGTTTTATACATTATTTACGTACTGAAATGTTTTGAACATCCTAACCATGAAAAACTAACAATAACAATCAAAGCGACATCTAGTAAATAGCTTGAAAACTATTAGAGTTTGTAAAAAACACCTAAAGAAAACGGTACTGGAATTGTATGTGAGATGTCACTAGTAACTGTAACGAGCGAGTACCTATTCCATGTTTTCAATTAATTATTTGAATAGTGCTCAAAATTGTTTTTTTTATTTTATCTTTCTGACATGAAAATCATTTAGAACATTACAATCAGCAAAATACTCTAGGTTACCGTGTTTATCATTCGCGGTTAGTCTATCAGATGGCGCTGTTGTAATAATGAATGATTCTTAGTTATTATGAGAGATGGCGCTGTTTTATAGATGGACAATGAATATGTAGAAAGTTGAAGCGTTCAGAGGACAGTGATTTTTACACAAAGAAACTTTTATTTTTTCAAAATAAGTATTTTTGTAAATCGCTTGGGAATCGGACTATCTCAAATAACCGTTGCACAGTCGGGAATACCAAAAAAATATATAATATAGCTGATACCTACCTACTAAGATTTCAGGATACACTTAGGTAACCTCAAAAAAGCTAGTAATCCCGTCAAAGAATTCCGACGGGCTCTTGCACTGGTACAATTGCTAATGTTATGAACATGTTATGAATTAGCAATTCCTCTAATTTTACTTAAAATCAATTCATATAAAATATGTGGACCATATTACGAATCTCCCTAAAAAACTGTCAAAGTCTGAATTAATCTGAATAATATGAATGATTCTTATTATTTTTAACCGACTTCTTCAAAAAGGAGGTTCTCAATTCGTCTGAAGGTTTTTTATTGTTGTTTTTTTTTGTTTGTGTGTTACGCGATTACTCCGCCAATTATTATGAACCGATTTTGATGATTCTTTTGTTTGGTAGGTCATACTTCAGAGGTGGTCCCATATAAATTTTATTAATATTGCTTGCTTAGTTTTTGAGTTAGCTTCAATAATTACGTATTCTTCACACTTTGCGTATGTTGACGATATAATTATTTCACTCTTTCACTGTTATTTACATAGCAGGTAGTGGTATTCGAATTTGTGTGTGGTAGGTACCACAACTAAAAAGTGGAAAATAAAAACATTTTACAAAAAAAAATCAACCGACTTCAAAAAAATAACACTAAAAAAGTGAAAAATAAATTTAATTTCTAAAAAAAAAATAATGTCTTTGCTTTTCAATTTTCGTTTTTTGCCACTGACTTCCGATCTTTTTTTCTTCCGTTATTTTTTTGAAGTCGGTTGTTTTTTTTTTATCACGAGGCTCTAGCGGGCTTGACGAGTCGTATTCCGCGTAACACACTTGCAAAACTTGCAATGACAATGCCTTTCATTTTGACAGTTGTTCAACATTATTTGCGTTTTGTTGAACAGACAAATTTTTCAACCTATGAAGCAATGAATTAGTAATAATTTCTTTAATTCCTTCGGACTGTGATTAAAAGTATGTACTAATTTAGGGGGCCGGTGAGTCAGGAGGATTTTCGATCTGCGAATTACTTTAGGTTGCAGCTTGTACGTAGAGTAGGTGGGGGACAGCTGATTTTTTTGGCGATTTCAGGGTTGATCCCGTAGTGAAAGTTATTCATAATGTTGAATACAATGACCCGAGAGGATCAAAACGAATACAATTTAACCCTGTATACATACAATAAATTATGAAAGGTACCGTACTTATAATTTAATCTGTTATTTAACCAAAGATTAAAAAATTCTTAGCCTTATAAGTATCTAGTTAATATAGGTAGGTATTATCCAGAAATCCAAATTAGCCAAGGCAGATCATACAAAAGCACCTAATATGCTTCAGTGTAAATAGGTAGATATCATATAGGTCCTACACTGAAGCATAACCGAGTACTTGCCCCCCCATCCGCCCGCCTCCACACTCCGCATGATGAATGTGTCAGCCGGAGCTAGAAACCCACTTAAACCTATAACGAACAGCTATAGGGAAGTAGATAGGTATACCTATAAGGTAAGTATGTACGTACGTACATGGTTTATTTTCACCCCACGTCAAGTTTTACCGTACTGTACATACAACTTTCAAAGAATGACAGCTGTGATTTGAATAAAATCACATAAGTATTACGGACAATCTAAGTCGGTAGTCCAATTTGCTTAACAATTAATTCTTTCGTACTTAGGGCACCACGACGATGGCTGAAAGCCTCTATTTAATTCGAAACGCGCCAAAGTTGTTACCAAAAAGCCTTTAGATGTAATTGTTTCAGGCCTTTCCGTTGTTCTCTACCAGACATGTAGGCAAACTTGCCAAGTGGGCACGCTCGACTACGCAGCCAGTGCAAAATGTTATCTCATTTCCTCCTCACTGAAGGTTCAACCTGTAGATAAGCATCTACCGACAAATAATTAGTTCATTGATGTTAATTGAGTTCTAATATTTTGTAATCAACTCTTTTTTCTAACAATACTCGTATACAGGGTCACTACTTTTTTGTTTTTGAATGTTTGCGGTATTTAAATGAAATTGCTCTAGTTTTGAAAGAACTATTTGCGATTCACCTGTAAATGGTATTGTGATTAGGTGTGATAGTTGTCAATAACGTTTTTTTTATTTTGTTACTACCATAAACAAGTCGGTTTTCCGACAATAGGTATGTATTGTAACTGTGTATGGCTTTTTTATAAATTAGTAAACTAATATACAGTATGCAAGGGTAAACACCGTTGTCACTCAAACCATGGGTAGTTGACTTAAATATAAAAATAAATGACCCAGTAACAACAAAAATAAACCTTATTTTCATTAAAAGATTCTAAAAAGTAAATATCCGTCACTGTCCCGATACTCATGGATACGCGCTCGAGAGATTTGCGAAATAGCTGACGGCCGGTCATGTAACGCCACGCGCGCCCCGCCCGCCCCCGCCTACCGCCGCCAGCCGTGTTGAGACGCAAGTTCGTTGCCCTTGCGTATAGGGTGAAATATTCTTATGGAAAAATGTAGATTTTCTTTAAAAAAAAAGTCGTATTTTTCCATTGATTTTACGTTCTATAAATGTAACCAAACCATTGGTTTCAAGGATAACGGTGTTTACACTAACACCCTGTATAATATTCTGACTCAACTAAAACTACGAACAAATTAAAATATGGCGTCCAAAATACAAATACAATATATTATTTTACATTAATATCTACTATCATCACCCACAAACTACAGATTGCGACATTTTACAATTTATTTAAAAAAAATCGCGCTACGCCGGCTTAATCTCAAAGTAGGTACCTACCTCAAACTAGCATTTGCTGAGAGCAAGTCAACTGCAATAATGAGAGTCACGAACTCAAGAACAGTGTTTGCTTTTGCCTCCAGTCAAATTGTCCAATGAAGCTGATCATTGTTGCGCCTTTTCTATGGTTATAGTTGATATTGCACCAGCCTTTACGTGTAATTGACCACATTATTACATAGATTTATTTTAGCAGCATTGTTCTAGTCATAAATCAGAAAACCAGAATTGGTCGATGTAGAAAATGAAATGGTTATAGGGTTGAGTTGTAATTATCCAACTTCTTACTTTGGAACTTACTAGATTTTACAGGTAGGTACTGTTTTCAAAGTTCAAAAGTAAAATCTAGCACACACTGGCAATCAGAAAGAAAGGTGTCTCCATTAAAATGAGGTTTTCGTTACATCCAAAGCTACAATCATAGTGATACCTATCAATAAACAGTAGGTAATGGCAAATTAACCTGACTAGAAATCAGGAAGTTATTTATAGACATTTTTATTCGCATTTAAACTATATAAGTAGGTCTAAAATGTGAGCTTTCCAAAAGAAACTTGCCAGAAGTTATAATTACCTATCTATTACTAGAATGTACCAAGTATTTGAGTCTTCTTGCAAATCTATTTGCGTCAACTCAAAAGTGACCTCATAGCGTTGGCAGCCAAAGTCACACATAATCGGTACAGAACTAAATTCGCCTTGCAAACTTTTTTCTTTGAAGGTTATATTTAAATATTTCCTGATCTGTCGACACCAATGTCAAGTCTTGCGCCAGAAAGCAAGCTCTGGAACTGGCAGCCTATCATCGGCTCGAAGGTTACAGTTCCAACACTTTCCTGGAAACCTGTGATCGATCACGTAAGCTAGACTAGACTATCGGAAGCATAAAGACAATGAACTGATCGGAAATGTTCAAATCATTTTCCTATCAGATACGAACATTATTGGCATTATTTATGTCACGATTTCCTTAGATCGAAGATTTATTATTGAAGCTACAGCGTAATTATCCCCTTGGAAGGGCTGCGTAGTCTTGCACACTATGCACCTGGCTTAGATCGAGGCTTGACGTTTGTCTAAGCACAGCACTAATTTACATGTTTCATGACTGTTTAGTCATGAAACATGCAAATTAGTGCTGTAGGTAGGTATATTTTTAATAAATAATAAAGACATTAGATAAATACGCTTTTTCGCTTAATTAAAATGATTATAGCTAGTCATATATTGCAAGCGAAACTGCTAACTAAAGTATAGGCGCACAAAAGATGTATTATAATTTGTGAACGAGAGTGAGTCAGACGCGTATCGCGTAGTTCCGGTTATAACTTACAAGTCGATTATCATGTTCCGTATCCACATCCTATATGATAGTATATTATGTGTTATTTATATCACAGTAAACTAAGTAGTACGAAGTACTTATTGTCGGCTATGACGAGAAATGGATCGCAAAAAACCAGTTGGCTATAAAAATCGTAACGAAGGTAGAACTCGTGATCCATAATTGACTTAATAGGTAGGTACTTGACAAGTCTTGTTTTGCATGTATGTATGTTTGGTCCATTTTATGGATAAACTCCTAAACTACTTTTCATGACGTAGGAAAATCATAATGGGCAATGAAATATTTTATACTAGCTTCCGCCCGCGGCTCCGCCCGCATGGTACGTTGAAAAAAGTAGCCTATGTCCTTTTCCTGGGTTCAAACTATCCGATACGAAATTTCATCCAAATCCGTTCAGCCGTTTTTGCGTGCGTAGGTATTAGTTAGGACTTTTCAGCTAATGAAACATCCAATCTGTAGCAGGTATCTGTTTATTGAGATAGGTAACAATAAAGTTTTTTTCTACGTTTATTTTCACCTATTTTTAACCGACTTTAAAAAAGGTGGAGGTTCTCAGTTCTTCGGAATCCTTTTTTTTTTTTAATTGTTATCTATTATTACGTATTTTTCCCACTAAGGCTATATGGATGATGTTATAATAAGTTTCCGTCACTGTTATTTACATCATTTACATGGCAGGTAGTAGTGTGGGGTAAGTACACAAGAAAATGGAAAAAAAAACAACAATGTTAAAAATAATTTGAATTTCGGATGTCGGTGGCACAAATCGAAAATACAATCACCGCACATAACGTTATCAGCCTGACAACAGTCTGTTGTTTGTATGTCTTCGAGCCTATACTCTTATATTCGGTTCCTATAAACAAAAACGAATCGTTTTGCTTACCAATGGTAGCTTTTTTTATTGCCAAACTGAGCAAATAAATAAATTCGTAAGCTAATTTTACCTGTGATATCTACTTCCATATGGAAGGGTCTACTATGCAAAACTATGAGGTTTTTGCTTCATTATTGGTAAAGATACAAGAGTCTTAATTTTAACCAATAACGGTTCGTTAATTATGGGAATCGGCCATTAGAGAAAAGGTTCAAATGACTTTATACTGAATCTATAACGTATCGACGATCTCCCTATGAATGACTGTATTTTTTTTTTATCTTGTAGCCTTTCATTCTTGGCACATACAGAAGTTCTAAGGCTATTTCTTGTAAAATAGAGAAAGACAAGATCCCGGGAAGTTTTCATCTAAGCAAAATAAAAGAAGGAACCGACATCAATCTGCCTAGCCTTTTCCCAACTATGTTGGGGTAATTGGGTCAGCTTCCAGTCTAATCGGATGCAGCTGAATACCAGTATTCTACATGGAGCAACTGCCTATCTGACCTCCACAACCCAGTTAACACGATACTCCTTGGTAAGACTTGGTAAGCTTCTGACTTGGTAGTCAGAAGCGGGTTTTTTGCAGTCGTTAATGGTAGTAACGACTGCAAAAAAGATCTATGAATGACAGCCGGGACCAACGGCTTAAAACGTGCTTTCCAAGGCACGGAGGGGTTCTCGATAGGTAGGATTGTAATCAGTGGTCACCCATCCACGAGCCGACTGCGGCAAGCGACCCGTGCGGCGTTACAATTACGCTACGAGTCCCAAGGAACCGAAACTACATGTATGGTTATTTTACAAAAGCGGTTCATTCAAAGAAGTTTTTTATTCACTGCTAGAGAATAATATTAATAAAGTGGCAATGATTGATTAGTCATTAAAATTAGTTCGGTTTACTTTTAGTTTCATTTATTTTGACGTTGAATTATCGCTAGGCTTACAAACCGGACATTCAGCCGGTAATACACCTATTACATCACCGGCCTATCTAATGTTTTGTTTTAAAGTAAGTACTTACCAACTAAAAAGTATTTCAATTGTTAGTAGGTAACCTAGGTAAGGCGGAAAGTCTGATATGTGGTAGAACTATGATTCCACAACTTGGCCTATAATGTGTGATTAGACAACTTACTGGTACTTTAATTTACTATTAGGTCATATTTATCCATAAATAGTAAATTAGGAAAAGGACCAAGTTCTAGTAGATATAATATACAGTATGTTATCTAACGAAGGGCGTCCCCTTAAAACCTGCAATAGTATAGCGTCTATACATGCAAAAAAAAAATATTTTAACATATTCACAAAAAATATTAAATTGATACCTACGGAAAAAAAAAAAAACTGTAAACGCACACTTGTTACACTTGTCTTTCTACGTTGATATACATGTGTGCGTGTAGGTACAGACTGTTTCTTTTACGCTTCAATATAAGTAATAGTTTTGTGAATATTTCAGTACTTAGGTAGGATATACATTTTTTTTTTTTTTTATTGTAATATTTTTTTAATCATGTATGGACGCTATACTATTGAGGGTTAACGGGAACGCCCTTTGTTACTTAACATACTATAATAATAATATAAAAATATTTTATTGACATAAAAAGGCTGCACATACATTTGAAGCCCTGACTCCTGAGCTAGGTGAGACCTGTGTTACAGGAGTCAGTGTCTTCACCCGCTTTTAGAACTAACAATTTTAATACAATATGAAAATAAGAGATATATTTTTTTATTTTATTATACTGAACATTAGATACTGGAACTTGGGCCATATATCTACATTTATCCATATCAAATAGCATCCATATCCATATCCACAGGTGTTGTTTAATAAAGCAGAAAACTATGAAAAATGTTGAATTGCCGGAATGTTGCATGTTACCTGTCGCCCTGTCCCTTTGAACTACAAAACTGCTGTACTATTTCACCGAAGGTATCAACTGAACACGAGTTCAGCAGTAGCGCTTGCGACTAGACAAATGAGACAGTACCTACATCCTACAATTGCTTTAATTATTTTCGAACCCAGGACCTGGTATCCTGGGTTCGATTCCCGGGTCGGGCAAACTGTTATTAGGTTTTCCCATCTAGAATTTCTCAGTGGCAGCCCGGAGTCTAGATTTGTGCCCGGTTGATGGCAATAGGCTCGCCCCCTATTACATGGAACTTAAAAACATAACTGGCGTAATGTGGGTGTAATATAGGTAAGTAAGTAGGTACACATCTGCCCAACCCTTCGGGGAATACAGGCGTGATGTTTGTAAGTCTAACTCCTAGGAACCTGCAATTTGATACGGGTCAAAAACTCTGAAATCCCCAGGTAGTTCCTGCTTCACAAATGCGTCACCAATCGTGATGTTTAATAATATCTTGGTGTTAATTTACTTTTAATTTCAGTCAATAATCAAGCTTGTAACATAGCGTGAAGTGGAACTCAGAAATGACATTGACACTGAAAGACACCTCGTTACGCTAAATTAAAATGTTCTAATTACAACAGTGGAGTAACTTTCCTAATAATCATTGCACAACATGACAAGTAAAACGAACAGATTTTTATTCAAATCAATAACATTTTCTAAAACACCCAAGTTTCTTGAATAATTAAGAAAAATACTAGTGTGCTCGTAATTTTTTCAACACTCAAAAAAAAATATTGTTTTAAGAGACTTGAATTATTATGAGTAGAGAACGGAATAAAACATGAGAGTCCAATATTTTTCGTTAATTTATAAAATGAGTTAGGTAAGCTAAGAAAGGCAGTGAAACTAATCTACGTAACTATGTGGCCTTCCACCACAACTAAGAAGTGTAGTATGAAGATGCACTTTACGCGTATGTAAAAAACTTAGCTTCGTTGAACTCTTTTTCACCAGAGTTAAGCTAAGCTAAGCTATGAAAATAAGACGATCCTAATAGCCAGCTTAGCACAGCTTAGCACATCTTTAATGGAAGGGCAGCCTTATGGTCTGACATTTGAAGTTCGAACAGCGTGTAATTTACCACAGATTGATCAAGGTCTATAAGACTCCGAAATCTAGGTACAGTGAAGGAATAAGAAAATACATGCCTATTATTAACACACAGCAACAGTAGTTACTGTAATACTAATTGGAAGCTATTAGTAAATGATAAACGTTATTTAATTAGCATTAGTATTATAAATCAGCATTGTATAATAATGCAGATATTTCCCCGCTTAATCTGTGGCACGTGACAAATTACATCATAAATTAGGAAGGTACCTATTATTCTAATTTTTATAAAAAATGTATTATTACACGGAATAAATAAATTATACGGAAACTAAACAGGATTGTATTGTTTTGTGCGCGCATGGATTTATGACAATTATTATTTCGATTACTTTTTCATAGTCATAAGTAGGTACCCTTAACTGTGATATTTGATGGCGTCATTATTTTTATTAGATCAGAATTACTGGTTATATAATAGTGATCCAAAATATTTTGTTGCATTACTTGCAACTTTGGCCCACTTGAAAACTCTACAGATACTTAATCGTCTACAGAAGGATAGACAGATAGGCAGGCAGTGTCCAAAAATGATTTGAGCTTTTTTGTAATTATTCTAGCTGAATTTCGTATAAAGCTTTCAAAGTAGGTACCTTCACTTTTTGATCTCTACGGCTTTACTAGTCAGACTATGCATATTTTATGGACTATAGATGGATTGTTTTTGTTTATTAAATAACTAGCTGCGCCCCGTGGTATCACCCGCGTAAGTCTCGATCCCGTGGGAATATCGGGATAAATCTCCTATCCTATGTCCTATTCCAGGTCATGGTCTACCCCTGTGCCAAATTCCATCCAAATCCGTTCAGCCGTTCACGCGTGATGGCGTGACCAAGGGAAATAGGGATTCATTTTTATAAATAAAGATTTTAGAATTAGGTGTACTGAATGAAAATAATTAGATATGCTTGACTTATGTCAACATACTTCGTTAAAATTCTCCGAACGTAAAGAGGTACCTCAAGGTAGCAGGAAAACTCCCGGGGAATTATGCGAAGTAGGTAACTTAATTCCACTGTTGGAGCGACTAGTCAGGTACCTAGACAAGACTGGTCCTTAGCTCCGCGGTTGGACTTTCCCGTCTCACTCAGGCATAACTTTAGGTAAACGCTTACCACGTATGTTCATAAGTAAGAAAAACCGCATATAGTACCGCCATTTTTTGACCTATTGTCACCGCAGACAGGAGTTATTTCCGATGATTTATTTCCAACCACAAATGGTCCTTCGAGTATAATTGATGTTTTATTGTTGATTGTACCTGTGGAAATTACCGTTATATTTCAATCAGAATAAATCTTAGGCAGATCATGATGTATTATGTATTAGTGGGTTTTATAAAATCGTAATACCTGTTATGAAATGTTTTCGATTAAATGGTTAGGTCAGGTTTTATCTACATAAAATGTGTGAAAATACTTCCTTACGAAATGGGTTCTTAGAACACCAGTTCACTTGGTTACCTACCTTATGATTTTAATTTAATATTATTCATATAGGTGAAGGTGTTTCTCATTTTAAGTTACATTTACATACAGAGTAAATAATACGGCAGTATAGGTACCTGCGTGTCGACTGGTCCCGACCACTCTTTGTATGTCGCATGTAAACTAAGGCATGTCGCGTGGCCTTCCTGCGAGAAATGCTCGCATCGAATGGCGAGAATAGCTCGACTTGATTTTTACGAGTGAAAAGTTGATTTTTACGAGGGAAAAGTACGAGACGAACGATATTGTCGTTCGATTCGTACTTTTCACATGCAAGATGCGCGAGAACTGCCTTCCTGGTATGGTTCAAAATGTTGTCACTATTTATTTAAACTTAATTACTTATTCCAGTTAAGATAATCCCAGTATGAGAGTGTTGTAAGGTAATACATAAGACTAATATTATTAGTCTACGCAAACCATTGAGGGTGCTAGACCTGCTATAATTACTTGTACAGCTACCACGTTTATTATTGGTGGCTTAATTATCATAAGGAACCTAGTGACCTATAAAAATGTTCTTTTTCATACATTTCAATTGGCTTGTAATTAAGTTCTGTTTACTTTTTATGACGACCTGGACCGTACCATCACCAGTTTTCGAAGTTTTTACCGAAGCTACACTGTAGTCATTGTTATTATAATAATAACAGGTCCATTATCATTTATTACGTCATCTTGTATAGAAATAGAATGAATGGGCATAATTTCGTGAGGTTGGACAAAAAAGGACCAAACACGTTCATGAAAATTGCTCAAATTTTGCCCGTCAAAGTTAAATTATTAGATGGATAATTCACATGATATGGAAATGGTCAATTATTTAACGTAGAATATTATTATTAAACAAGACTTCCAATTAAAATGAGCGGACATCCTCTAACTTAAGGCAGAATCGAAAGGAGGGCAAGTTACCACGGTCTGGCGAGTCCCGACTGATTGCTATACCATCGCAATTAACAGAATCTTTATTGTAGAAATGTTAAATCTGTTCCTATGCCATTTGTCTATTGAGTCGTCTATGTTTGTGGTAAAAAATAACAATATCGTTGTGGCCCATGTCCGGTGATTTACCCCTGTTAGCATGGCGAGCTTCATAAATTAGTCAATACGTGTTACGAGTGGGATGACCACCGTAGACCCGAAGAAATGAAAGACAAGATATACTGTAGAAAGATTATATTTATAAATTATCATTTAGATGTATAGATTATATTTATAGTTTCTTAAAAGGTATAATATATGTATCTTTTTATTTAAATTAATATTTATTCTGGCTATTGGAGATGCAGTAGCGAGAATTGAGGAATAACTTCACTGTAAACTGTCTCTGCATCACCCAAAGCTACTTTCTAGCAGTCAGTCCAGCTAACACAGCTAGCATTAAGGGCTGATTTAACCAACGCCAGATATATTTTATTCGGGGAATAAAATTGACAATTTTTTATATTTATTAGCTGGATTAGACTTAGGTATGCTAGGGATAAAAGTTTGGTTGAATACGCCCTAAGTCCGCTTCTGTACTGTGATTTTAGTCAGTAGGTGTCCGATTAACTCGCCAAAGCCATCATCCAAACGCTCCATCCTCATGTCCGAGTAGATTTTCTCGTAGAAAAAAAAGACTAAAATGACTGTGTGGCGGTATCTACATCGCCACATGCAAACTACGCATCGAAGACCTGACGTCACATAAATCCTGCATCGCGCAATTAGAGTTTACCGTGCAGTGAACATATATACAAAAACCCAATATCAATCATTGGGCAGTTGCCCGCCAGACACAACACCCGTCTGGTAGGAGGATCCTCCCTTTTCTATGGGGGATGAGTGAACTTTACACCCTGTTCCTCATACCCCTAAATTGGTGACCCCGAATATGAACGTCAACGCAGCCTTCGTGCAACTACTCCAGCGTGACGTCATCATCATCACTCCCGCAAGCTTTCAGTGAGGCGAGTCACACAGTCAAGCCAACACCCGAGGCGTCAACGGGTATCTTGACCACCAGCATGCAGCGGACGCGCATTCCTGGTCATAACCCTCAGCCTCATCACCCCGACCCACTGGGGAATCACCTCAATCACCTCAACCTCATCACCATGAGCCACTGGGGAACCACCGCAATCACATCAATCACCACAATCGCCGCAAACAGTTCCGACCCACTGCGAACAATGCGGCACCCGGTTCCGACTCACTGGAACCCACAACTGGCACTGGCAAGCATCGCAAGATACAAGACTCAGCCCACTATCGACCTCCGGTCTCCGGAGGGGAGTGATGTGGCGGTATCTACATCGCCACATGCGAACTACGCATCGAAGACCTGACGTCACATAAATCCTGCATCGCGCAATTAGAGTTTACCGTGCAGTGAACATATATACAAAAACCCAATATCAATCATTGGGCAGTTGCCCGCCAGACACAACACCCGTCTGGTAGGAGGATCCTCCCTTTTCTATGGTGGATGAGTGAACTTTACACCCTGTTCCTCATACCCCTAAAACTGTTGACCTTCAAATAAAAAAAAAGGTTGCTGAAATTAATTATAAGATTTCTAAAATTACGCTCACAGAGAATGTCCCAGCAGAGGGAACATTATAGGCTGATTAGATTAGATTCTAAAATTGGCCACAGGACTTGCTGTTTACAGTTTGCTGACACGAACTAGAGACATATTTTTTACTCAACTAACTTGACTCAGTCACAGAGAAATCTATTAATTTGTTGAGTTGTCGCTAAGGCATTTTACATCGTGTCTTCTTTTTACAAGCTTTATATTAGCTTACTCTGTTCCTATGTGTTTCCGGTTAAGTACTCTTTTTGTCATCAATTTTTCAAGCACTTCCTGGCATCCGATTGAGCTGAAACTTGGCATACTTATACAACTACCAAGACATTTTGAAAAAATGATACCATGTTGCCGGTCTGATGATGGAGCTGGAAGTTGGCCATAGGAACTCCTCAATCAAACAAGATAGCACCATCGTGTTTGGACTCATTGGCCATGTATTAACTAGTGCTTTGACACTAGGTGGTGTTCAGGGTCTGATGATGGAGCCTGAAGGTGGCCATGGAAACTCTTCAATCAAACAAGATAGCACCATCGTGTTTGGACTCATTAGTTATGTATTGACAAGTGCCTTGACACTAGGTGGTGTTCAGGGTCTGATGATGGAGCCAGAAGGTGGCCATGGGAAAACCTCAATCAAATAAAAGAGCACCGTCGTGTTTGGATTCATTGGTCATTTTATTAACAAGTGCTTTGACACTGGGTGGTGTTCAGGGCCTGATGATGGAGCCGGGAGGTGGCCATGGGAAAACCTCAATCAAACAAGATAGCACCATCGTGTTTGAACTCGTTGGCGTTGTCTTGACAAGTCTCTTGTCTTGTAAGTTAAATTATCCATAATATTTTTTTCTGATTATCAAAGAGAATAAAATATAAGTAAAAATCTTTTTAAGAACAAGCTTTGAACTTACGTAAACATAGAACTTTAATATTTTCTTAAAAGCTTGAGGCGTAAATGTCCTTCTTAATATAAATTAAAAATAAGCCTCAAGCTTTTAAGAAAATATTAAATTCTATGTTTACGTAAGTTTTATTTAGAACTTTTTAGTTCATTCAAAGCTTGTTCCTAAAAAGATTTTTACTTATATTTTATTCTCTTAGATAATCAGAAAAAAATATTATGGATAATTTAAAAAAATAAAATGTAGAGCCACATAACAATAAAAGCTATATTTTTAGCCCACTTCAAAAAGGAGGAGTCACTGTTATTTACATAGCAGGTAGTAGTATTCAAATTTGTGTGGGGTAGGTACCAACACTAAAAAGTGAATAATAAAAACCTTTAAAAAAAAAACAACCGGCTTCCAAAAAAAACACCAAAAAGTGTTAGTACATAATAAACAAAACTATGTAACTGCTAGCGCCATCTATTTGACTCTGTAGACATTATGTGACAGTAAAAGTCAGTCTACTAAAAAACTAGAAAATGTATTTTATTAGGTTTTGGGCTCAGACACTATAATTTAAAAAAATAATAGATGAAGCGTTAAGTACTGTTCAGTTTTATAATAAAAATGACGGCCAATTATATAGAGCTAATGTTCCCAAGTAGCGCGGCCGTGAGAATTACGAGGATTGGTGTTTCGCGGCTCAAAATGTCTTGGTGTTGGAAGGTTTGGCGTCGGCCATTGAAGAAAAATGACCAACAACGGCAACTGCAGCCGAGAAAGCAGAAGACGCCAAAGCGAAGGCAAAGCTCGTGTTGACAATCGATCCATCGCTATATATGCTAACATAAAGCAGTGGTGACATCGAGATGACTTATATCTAAACTCATATTGGCTGCCAGAGCAATCTCAAGGTAGAATATCTGACAACTGGCGAAAAAGTTTCATGGAAATCTACACCAGCTTTCTGAGTAAAGCCTTTTGCCACTAATCTTGCCCTGTAGCGCACATTATTAGAGCTGTCAAACTCTTTCTTAAACACCCACTTGCATTGTACCAACGTACTATCTTGAGGATAATCAACTAGCTCCCACGCATCATTCTCATCAAACGCGTCCAACTCCTCCTTCATGCTCGCTCGCCAAAACTTACTTTCCGGTCCATTTAAGGCCTCTTGAAGAGTGATCTCTTTGTCATTATCATCACACTACATTACACAAATTATTATAACCAAAGCTTCAGGCTTCTTTCTCTTTCGTTTTGGTAGAGTTTCTGGTGTACTTAGATTCACCAGTGTAACTTCTGGGTCTGAAGTAGCATTAAAGAAACTGTCGTCTGAGGTACTTACTGAAGAAGTTTCCGTATCCATGACATACGTACTGTCCACCTTCTCTTCTACCGACTCTACACTTGCCTAGTCTGAAATTTCCATGTCAGTACTCTCAGAATCTTTGATGCGTACTTCCTCCGCTGAAGTCTTGCATTTCACGGATATGTCCACTGTATTCTCAACTGACTTCTCCATAATAACTATGTCTCTACTTGTACTAACAGAGTTATTTTCTGGATCATAAACCCTGTAGCCCTTCACATGATCATAATAGCCAAGATAAATAAGCTTATTAGCTTTTTTATCCCACTTCAAACGCTTCTCCTTCGGCATATGCACCATGACTGCACTTCCAAATATACGCAAATGACTTAAATTTAGCTTCGACCCTGTCCAGACTTCATAAGGAGTCTTGTTATTCAGTCTTGACACGACAGATCTATTCCGCAAGTAAACTGAAGTATGAACCACCTCTGCCCAGAATTTCTTATCTAAGCCAGCATCAAAGATCAAACATCTGGCCTTTTCAACTACTGACCTGTTCATCCGTTCACACAAACCGTTCTGCTGCGGCGTATAAGCATTAGTCCTTTGATGAACTATCCCTTGCTCTTTCAAATACTTGTCAAATTCTCGACTACAGAACTCACCTCCGTTATCTGTCCTTAGAATTTTGATCTTTCTGTCTTTCTGTTTTTCTGCCATGGACTTAAAATCTGTAAAATTGGTAAACACTTCATTCTTTGTCTTCATAAAATAAACAAATGCCATCTTGCTGTAATCATCCACGAACAAAACATAGTACCCAGGTCTCCTCCTCCAATTGATAGAGTCTCCATAAGACCGCATACATCTGAGTGAATCACCTCTAGAACACTCTCTGTTTTAGACGAACCCTGCTGGAACGGCAGTCTAGCTTGCTTGCCTTCACAGCAAATAGTACACGATGACTTATCTATGTTTGCCACTTCTGGGTATGAAATTCCCTCTACAGCACCATTTTTCATTTTCGTTAAACTAGTACTGTTTATGTGCCCCAAGCGTCGGTGCCAAATCTCACTCGATGCTACTGCAGTTGCTGCTAATAACTGTTCTGTTTTCGTGTATAATCTATACACACCTTCGACTAACTCTGCCTCACCAACGAGTTATTTCTGTTGATTATAGATGTGGCAAACATTTTCTATGAAAATTACACTGTTGCCATTCTCGATCAACTGACTCACGGATAGCAAGTTCGTTGTTAAGTTCGGTATGCATAATACGTCCGAAACTGTGACATCATACTCCACACCGTTCACAACTGTGACGATGTTGACATCACCAGAACACAGAACTGAAACACTTGTCTGGTTTGCAATAATAATTTCCTTCATATCGTGAGTCGTGTTGATGGATCGAACTGACAATATATTCTTGCCTCGCTGTCATGTGTTTGCTAGCCCCACTATCAATATACCAGTTATTGTGGCTGAATTTTCCACTCAGAAAAATAGCATTGAATGCATTTGTTTGTTTTCTTTTGCTTGTTTCTGAGTTGGGGCACTGATTTTTATAGTGTCCAGTTTGTTTACATTTATAACATTTTATAACATTGACAGGTTTTGACGTTTCCTGTAATTGTTTAGGGTCGCTCCTATGGTTACCATTTTTCACGCGCTGCTTCCCTTTCGCTACAAATGCACTTTCGGAACCGGAAACTAAACCAACATCAGCACACATGTCCATCAACTTGGTTTTAATGACATCGGCACTTATCTCGATTCCCGAGTGTTCAATGGCCATTATCATAAGCGCATATCTTTCGGGCAATCCTGCTAACATTAATGCACCAATCCATTCGTCTGTTAATTTGAAACCTGTTCCTTGAAGTCGCTGCCCTGTTTCTATCATTTGGGTCACATACTGCGTCATCGAATCGCAGTTTCCAAGACGAATATTGATGAGATTTCTGAGCAAAGTTATTTTTCTCGTATAGCCAGAATCATCAAACATGGTTTTCAATTTTCCCCATAAATCATAAGTTGTCGTCGCTTCCGCCTTTCTAAACGGTTTTTTGAATGAAACCGTGTATATGAAGAAGCCTGTTTCTTATGAATCTAGTATGGATGATAACAAAGTGTTAAAGCTAAAACGCGTTATCTACGGTCTTAAACAGTCTTCCAGGGCTTGGTATAAGAGAGTTAATGATTATTTGTTAAGTTTAGGTTATAAAAAGTCAAAATATGAACCTTGTTTGTTCACAAAATATGAAGGAAAAGTTAAGATTATTATAGCACTTTTTGTTGACGACTTTTTTGTGTTTTCTAACTGTGTGACAGCAACTGAGCAATTAGTAAATTAACTGAGCTATAAATTCAAGATCAAAAACTTAGGTCAGTTAAAACAATGTTTAGGCTTAAGGGTCAATATTAAGGAAAATGTATTAACAGTTGATCAAGCTCAATATGTAGACAATTTACTAAGGAAGTTTAATATGACAAGTTGTAAAACTGCAGAAACTCCTATGGAGATTAATTTAAAATTAGAAAAGTCTCAGAGTGTTTGTCAAGATTATCCATTTAGTCAACTAATAGGAAGTTAGTATTTAGCAGTTTTAACTAGGCCTGATATTGCTTATAGTGTAAGTTTTCTTAGTCAGTTTAATAACTCTTATGATGAGACTCACTGGAAGCATGCTAAACGGGTGTTAAGGTATTTAAAAAAAAACAAAAACTATTGTCTTGTGTTTTCTAAAGAGAATTCTTGTATTGAAGGTTTTGTAGACGCGGACTGAGGTTCAGATGTAAATGATAGAAAATCATTTTCGGGATTTGGTTTTAAGTTGTCAAATACGGTGATTTTATTTGAATGTTGAAAGCAAAGACATGTAGCTTTATCCTCAACGGAAGCAGAATATATAAAGAGGCAATATATTTAAAAAATCTACTGTATGAGATTGTAGGAAATTCAGAACCAATTGTCCTATTTAATGATAGTCAGAGTGCGCAGAAATTGGTTTCAATTCAAACCCAATTTTTCATCGCAGATCTAAACATATTAGATATTAGATATAATTTTGTCAGAGAGGCAGTAACTAATAATTTTGGTAAAATAGATTATTTGGAGACAGCTGAAATGCCAGCAGACATGTTGACCAAAAGTTAGTAGTAGTTCTGTTAAACATAATTATTTCATGAAAAAGCTTGGTATTTTACGTTTCATAGATGTTTTCAGTTTTATTTTTTGTTAAGCGGAGGTGTTAGTACCTAATAAACAAAACTATGTAACTGCTAGCGCTATCTATTTCACTCTGTAGACATTAAGTAAAACTAGAAAATGTCTTCTATTAAAAAGTGAAAAATAATTTTACTTTCGGAAGTCGGTGACGAAAAACGAAAATTAAACCAAAAAAAACCAAAGACACAAATTTTCATATCTTACGACCTTAGTGCTTAATTCGCTGTGGTTTGAATTGACTGCAAAACTAATCGCAATAAGATTAATCATAAAACCTTAAGTACTCTATAGTTTTTGTAATTAATAATTACGATAGACATAATACCCACTTGTTAAACGGTCATTTACTTTTTATGATGTTTTACGTAGAGTTGCTTATGCTAGAAACTATTATCGACAGAAAGACAGAAAAAAAATATTATCGTTATTATATTTTTATTATTATTTTTATTTTATTATTTATATATATATTTTTTTTAATATATTACAAATAGGAGTTACGACTAACGAGTGAGATAGATATACAATTTTCCCCTTTTCGTTAAAGTACCTTACACTTTCACTTGCATTTTTTCTTGCGATGGAAAAGAGAAACATAGGGTCGTATTTATCTACAATCATAAATATTAACCTCAAATGGCTCACATTGAATATTAAGGAACTCGTTTTTCATGTCATGCAAAAAAATCAACACATCCGTAGGTAGGTATCTAATTGATGTTTGAGCCGGTGTACCAAGTGAACATTGAGTTGTTTTTTTCTTTAAATAAGTACCTACAAAACAATTATTGTACTAATGTCTAGTTTTCTGTAAAACACCCAATAGTACATATTATATATACATATATAATAGTAAATATTGACTCATGTTTTAGTTTTAATATTCCCATGTTAGTGAAATTGTGTTCTTTTGAAAATAAAATCCGTAATTTAAAGTTCTATTCAGCACCCTTTTTTCACAAACGTGAAAAATCTCGTACCGTATGAACCGATGAATACGCAAAGTGACGTCACGTCCCCTTTCACTTTCAATGTACGCAGGTTGCAGTATCGATTTTCCGTCGCCCACCTCCTCTGAGCCAAAGCTCCTGGTACCCTTCCCATACTAGCGAGCCGCTAACAGAATTGTGCTACCAAGAATTTATAATGCGGCAAGAGATCGCGTGTTTGTTTCCATTGCTGTATGACTAGTTTTATTCCGCGGCTTCGTTTACATTTTTTCTTTGAGTCGAATAAGGAATAAACTTTAGAATTACATGTTGTTACGAATCAGATTTTTTTTATGCCTCATTTGGATATTTTTTGTGTGTAATTCTAAAGGGTTATTTAGCAAGTCTTTTTAGATGACAGATTGGCAATAGATTTTTATAATGTGCATGCTATTTTTTTTCATAAATTAATCTGTATTATGGCCCAGCAGTGGGAACAAGCTGATACTTGCTATGGTTAGGTAGGTATGCTATTATATTAGTAGCAGTACTTACTTTGCTGAAGCTGAGACCATTTTACAATATTTGAGAATTGCTGCAAATACCTGTAATATCTGCTGTTGTACATATACATTTTTTTTTACGGGACTTTTTATTTTGTTACACGGTTCTACCTACAAGTACATTAATAAGTCGATGCCCAATAACAATACTAATGATCTAATGATATTCATTAGTTATCAGCAAGGATAGCGCGGCACAGAAACTCAGCACCGATGTAATTGCAGGCATTGTTCATCTTGCTACTGATTTGCCTACTTCGAACAATTGACCTCTTTGCTTTCGTAATTCACTGACGGACCGAAGCTGCGGAGGGAAAAAGGACCAATAAAAAATTTATCAACCATACGTTCCATTCAGTACCCAGATTACGACTGTTATCTAGATTCTGAATTATATTGCTGAACTATTTTAGATTAGAATGGTAAACCACCGTTGTACAAACGCAATATCCCCTATAAAATGTGGCAAAACATCGTAGCCACGTAAAATTGGCCAACCATAAGGAGCCACGATATGAGGTATCAAACCTAGTACCTACTGTGGTGTAGAAGTATTAGGTGGACCTAGCTTCTGATGTTTCTTATGTGCCCATTTAGGTTTATGTGAAATAAAATATTTTGATTTTGAAGTGTGATAATGGTAGATAGCAAACTGCATTAATTTAAAGTTCCCAAGATTCCGTTGAACTCGACATAAAATAATGCATATACGTGACCAAACTCCGCGTGGTACATAACAAACAGTTGAACGTAGATCAGCGTTAGCAGCGCCGGCGTCGCGAGATGGCGCGTACTTGACCGCGGAGGAGACGCAAGCCGCCTCTCGAGACCTTAGCCTGAATGTGCATGACTCGACTTTTTATGCGAAGGAACCTCGCCCCAGTAAGCATTGGACACGACTCGTCTTCCGAACCGACTCTGTGCCCTGCACGACACCAAGCCACCTCTCACGCACTTGACATTGAATTTAATCAGAAGATTACGATGGTGCTGCAATAGGCCCGACCTCACCACGAATACTCACTGTAGCCACCGGAGCCTTAGCACCTTGGTGACAAACATGATCTGTCCACAGAACCAGTCACCGTCTGAACGCGTCGTGCATTATCCGTTCATAAAAGTTACGCTACATGACCGGAGTAGCATTGATGTTGGAGGTAAACCGATTACGTTGTTAGGCTTTATTCACATTTTATTGTTTACCTATTGTTTACTTACAATAATGGCAAATGTTCAAATGACTAAAACGGCCTGCGTGACGGAGGGTCCGTGTCACTTCGAACACATATTCGCCTTGATCCGTTTGCCCTGACTTGAGTCAAAGAGGACAAGGCTGCACTTTTCAGTTCATGCCACGATCACAATCCGAATCATTTGTGGCAGCCGTGTAATTATTCAGCTTTTGCAATTACAAGTAATTTTTATGACTCCGCAATGAAGAGTTTGCTATAAACAGGATTGAGTGCATTGTCCAGGATTATTCATTATTTAATATTGAGGACGTTCTTTGTGGCGGTAAATTGCTGGAACAATTTACTGCAGGTAGATATAACAATAGATTATTATAATAACTACTTAAATCCGTTGTCTGTACGATTTGCAGCTGGTTTGTCTATGAATATTCAGCAGTGAGTATTATTAGCAGCCTCGACATTGCCCCGGATGGCAGTCGAACTGTGCGATGCCGGAACACACACATGTTCTTGAAAGGGTCACACAGACTGGTAGACGCGTTAATTAGACTCACAATACATTATGTAAACACATGAAGTAATTACGTCAAGTTCACAAAGCGTTGTTGTGGCAAACTGCAGCTCGTATAATAATTTCCGCACAATACGCATTTCTTGTTTATAAACAGCCACAGTAGCAAAGTAAATGGAAAACCCTTACATATTTCCCTTTTACTTAGTCTATTGGTCCAGAAAAACATTTTGGAATTTTAAGGTCTTACACATTATATTAATAAGTATTAAAAGTTAAAAAAAGTGTTTATGTATTTGTATGAAAGACTAACCTAAATGTCGTCCATTTTGTTTCAAATTATAATATACGTGCGCGTCCTCCACATCCTTGTGTCCAACCAACCGTACAACTCAAAGTGACACTGGCAGTATATTCTTAAGATAACGAAAAATTGACATTGCAAACAAAAAAATACAGTCCCGCTCATCTTTTTACAGTTTTTACAGCCTTCATATGTCAGATTTTGCAAAAAAACTACATTAAGCTACGAAGTCTTCAACTGTACTTAACTAAATTCATTTTTTTTTCAACTGTTGATTTGGTCTTTTTAGAAACATCAGTAGCTATTTGTCATTAGGTGTCGCTGAACCTAATATTTTTGTGCACAAATGAGTGCATTAACTCTACAATATGGTGGTGTACAATTAGTGGTCATTGAACTTCATGCTTGTATTTTATCCCTTCAAATGATAAATATATATTTGAAGCCACCTTGTTTGTACTATTTAGTATCAAAACAGGTTCATTAGCATAGCACGACATTTTACACAGAATAATTACGAACGAATTATCTTTGACGATGCATGCAGAAAAAATATCCTACATAAATTAAATTTTGCGCACTTGTTCATCCGCATTTTTTTTTGTATATCAGTCTTATCTTTTTACCTTCTTACTACCTTTTTACCAGAATAAACTTTTATTTATTATTATTATTATATTTTTTTTTTTTAAATGGTAGAAGCGCCCAATTTTGCCAGCAACCGTTTATACCGTGTTCCTAAATATCTAATTCAGGAGAGTCTGGTTAAATTCTGGTAGTCTGCGTGCGCCAATGAATAAATCATTTGAACTGTTACCTTTAAATGATAACCTTTTCTATCAGTCTGTCAGAATGTCTGTCAAAAGTGTACGTGTAGCAACGTTACGGTTGGGTCAAGTAGCTAGGCTTTGTACATGGTGATCCCCCTGCGAGCGATTACGACACGGAACATCAGTTTAACTGAAACACTATTATTAATTAGAGTATGATTATGCAATTTAACTGGCATACCTACGAGACTCGTGTCTTTCGGCTGAAATGATGATGATAATGACGGGCCTCGTGTAATATTCTTGCCTAGAACGTTCGCTATCTTTAGAACAGTCAACATTAAAGGAATATTTAGTTATGAACTTAAGGCTTCAGGACGCCTTTGATGCCGTATTAATATGTTCAAAGGATTTTGATGGGTAAGCCTGCAGTGATGTTGCCACCACTAATTGGGTTGACACAGATATTGGCTTCCAGACTGAATTAAAATTATGTGTCATTAATTATACTGAGATAATAAAGGACCACTAACAGCATGCGCTTTCTCGGTCGGGTAAAAGGATCAATTTTGGAGAGAATATCGGACTCTCGTTAGGTTTACAAAATATATTACATAATGGCTGGATAAGCGATACAATATAAGCCAACTTTTGTTATGTTTAATCGTTCGAAATCAACTGGAATCTCATAAACTTGTTGCATACATTTTATAACTTTACTTTCAGACCTTTTATTTTGAGAATCTGCTATGTAATATATTCAAATGTTGTCCACGTCTGTAACTGAAGTGAACATTCGTCCTATTGCGAAGCGTCCTTGTTTGTGTTAATGTGCCAATTATATAAAAATTTAAAAAAGAACTTGTATGGTGAAGCGAGTCTGAAAAAAGAAAGCAATGACGAAATATAAAATCATAATTATTTGATGGATTAACATCGTTGCTGGTTATGAATGTTCCAGAACGTGTAAATTACGAGCAATCAAAGTTTCCTTCAAGTTATATAACCTACAATCACAAAAAAATCGCCGAAACGTAATTGGAGGTACTAAATTTAGAATAAAACTACTTATAGATTTTAAAACAATAAAATCAAGAAGCGTGCAAATTCACGACTGGCTGAACAATTCTTTAAATTGCTGTATCAATCGTAGCTTTTATCGAAAATTGATCGATTACTGCTTACATAATGTATGGTGTCCATTAGATCAGTGTTACGTGTGACCTTGACTTTCACCTTCGACATTGTGCGCGCAGGCGGCGCGGCGGTGCGCGGTGCAGCACACGACGTGATTCGGGACGTTACGTAGCAACCTTGACTTTACCCAAGGTTGTAAAGTTTAGTGTTGACCAACACTGGCTACCAGTGGCCGAACGGCATCTACACGTATGCGTAAGGCGTGTGAAACAAATAAGTCGGCGTTTTAAAATTGTTGCTTTGCGGAGCTGCTAATAGGTTAAATTAAAAGCCAATACATGTAATACCGCCATCTAAACTATTGTTGAAATTAAAAATAAATGTGAAACTGAAGATGCTGCACTACCAGAGGGCCTAAACAAGTGGCAATCGCTTTTAAAGTGTTTCGTATTCCTACAACAACTTTCAATAGAGTTGACTAAAATATTTTCGGTAGCGTACATAATGTCAGTCCCGTATATTTTTGACACTTCGTTTTGTCAGTCTTTATCGCTGATAGAATATCACTTTGGCCCTCGGTTGATGCAGAACAAATCGGCAAATAAAAAAATAGAATGAGGAAACTCCAGCACCAGCACATAGGTATTCTTGCACTATATACATTGTTATACAAGATCGTGATATCGATTCGTCACGATATTGCCAATATTATAGTTCCGTAACACAACTTTAAACTATGAAGTTAACGAAAGTTAATATGCTATTGCGAATTCTATTGCGCTTTTGTTATCTATATGTTTGAGCTTTCTAATCTAACTGTGACAGCCATGAAAGCTGACTTTGCAATCTGAAATCTTGTTGCTTGTGAAGAAGAAAGGACAGAAAAAACATGGGAAACTAAGTAATTCTGTAGGCAATAAAGCCTTTTCTTATAAAAGGTTTTTTTGCCTAAAGACTTACCTACATCGAATCTTAGGAAACCAACTGAACGCATTTGTTTTAGTTTGTATGAAGTCTATTATGTATACAGCGTGTAAAAAAAACCCTGTCCGATCTGTAAGGGTGTTGCTAAGGATCATACTGAGTCTATTTATGTGGTATTTTATAGGAAAAAAGAAAAAAAATCGCCGCAATTTTTTTCAATGGGGATTGAAAAAATTGCGGCGATTTTTTTTCTTTTTAATTAATTATTATTTTACCGGTTTATTACATGGGGCGCGGGCGGCAGTCGTTTAGCGCGTGTCTTCAAGTCATAACTTGTGACTTCTGTAGAAAATTTGCTAATTTATGTATAATGAAATTTTGGTACGAAAAACGTAATTTTTAAATAGAAATAACTTTCTTACTTACAACAAAAAATAATTCTTTTTTGCTTTTTAGGCATTTTATTACTTAGGCGCCCCTTTCGGATCGGACAGGGTATTTGTTACATGTTGTATATCGCTCGGCGAAAACTTAGGTGAAGAGAGCTGTCATTCCACGTGATGCACTATTGACTACTGATTTCACCTATGTTTTCACGGTTAGATTTATACAGAAAAGAGGGCTATAGAGGACGGTACGGCTAGTCATGGGGTGGTAGGTTTAACAAGAATTGTTATTTTGTTCCACAGGCCATCGACAATGAATCGAACTATAATTATTTCCCACGTATTTATTTGAGCAAGTTAATTAAAGCATTTTGCATTTATCGATTGATTCCTAATACACATTCGGCTGTAATAAATTTCCGTCAACAAAAAAATGCCGGATATCATTTAAAAATATGTTAACATGTCACGGAATTCGATATACTCGTATAGATAGATTGGACTTACTTATGGAAATAATGAACAGCCAAAGTCCGCATGCCTAGTAATCTTTAAACAACAAAATAAAGGGTTCCACCTCTGTTTTAACAACCATAACTTTTTTGGTCCTAAGTTCTGAAGGTGGGGAACTTAGTGGTCCTACTAAACTAGGGCTTGGATCCTTGATCGTCTAAGCATAAAACATCGTAAAACTAGTAATGAAACCGTATCAGCCAGAAAACCTTAACATCGTTTATGGGTGGATTATAAACTGCACGACAAACTGCACGACTAAACTCAAACTATACGAGTGCACCATTTTCATTGTTACTAGGGACAAGACTGGCACTTTCAGATACAAATAATAAATGACTGACGTTAAAGCTATACTATTTGTATAAAGATACTTACGTTTTGATAGAGTAAATTAAACGTATTAATCACAATCATTACAATCTATAATTAACACAATTGTCATTTGTCTCATTTTCTTTTTATCTGGTGAACAAAGGTCACGAGGTAGGTACCTACTATTTTAACTTGAGTTTGGCACAATTACCTTCTATTCCGGATCTGCACATTTATATTGTAGATAACCACCATATAGTTTTTTTATTATTACTGTCAGGTGCTATTAAAGTACTTAGAGGTACAGGCTCCACGTTAATTAAACTAACAAGATAATTCATTTTAATCATCATAAAAAAATATGATTGGAACTTTGTTGAGATGATTGGAACTTAATTGGTGATCTGGGAACCGATGGAAAATATGAAGTTATCAGAAGGCATTACGGCATTACTGAATGCTGATTGCGTATCAATTTAATTTGTTATAATATTGACACTTTTGATAATCATCTCCTAGAGTCCTTGGAGAGCTAAGCAGACTTACAATATTTTGTCAATCTACCTAGCCTTTTACGAACTGTGTTGGGGTCGGTTTACATGTAGCGACTGCTTATCTTACCTCCCACAACCCAATTATTGGGTAACATGATACTATGATACCTCATATAAATAAGAATAGTTGACAGACTTTTGGGATTCTTACCATCCGTAACGACTCTCAAAAATCTACGAATGACAGCTGGGACCTATAGCCGTGCTTTCCGAGGCATCCGTGCCTCTGGGTCTCGATATGTCATGTATGGTCACCCATTCACGAACCAACCGCGGCAAGCATAGGTTAAACTTCGCTCGACGAGATTTAGCCACGAGTCCTGAGAAAATATTTTGTTTAAAAACTTCTACTAACACTGTGAACAAACACTTAATTCTGAAGGTTACTACGGCTTAAAAGCTTATAGTAATAATGTAATAGATTAGTAAGTTGGCACTACTTAACCATTTAGTGATTTCCTAATGTTATTATAAGAAACTTGCTCCATTTACTTAGCTACTGGCATGAATTTCATGCAAATTTTGTAGAGAATAAATAATTTCAAACAACAGATCATCATCATTTCAGCCGAAAGATGACCACTGCTGGACATAGGCCGGGCCCAAGCACCGTACCTTCATCTTCATTATTAATAACATACCATTAAACAAAATATAAATGTTTGATAACTAACACGAAATAGTACGTATCGTAAGTACTTGACTGCCCACATAATTAAGTACCTATGATAAGTGCCAAATTTTTTAATTTAAAACCAAAATGGTTTAGCGTCCCATCAATACCTTGTTTCTCCATTTCATTTTCCCCTTAGCAATAACGGTACAGATCGTCGATTGTCCTATAAAAAGATCAATTAAGTAGTTCTGAGAAACAGACAAAGCCTCACATAGCCTTTGTCCTTAGTCGGTGGAACAAATCGGTGCACTTGATGAACGTAGGCAGATAATATGACCTTAATATTTATAAGCTGCTTTTCTCAATACATTAAGTTTGTAGGTCGTATACAATATGCTAGTAATCAAGTATATGTTTTGTCTTGAAGCATTTTCTGCCTTGCTTACTAAGCCGTAGTTATTGTTAAACTTTTCTTACACTACAATTATTGAAGATAGATGGTGAACCCGACCCGAACATAGTTGGGAAAAGGCTGGGCAGATAGATAGATTGATGGTAGTGATGGATCAGTGATTCTCAAAGTAGTCCAGGTGCACCCCAAGGTAAAGGTTGGCGTGAAAAAAAAATGGCGGTTCACAAGTTGTAAGTGGGAGTCGGAAATGTATGTGGTTTCGATAGTAAATAACAAAATGTTGGCTTGGCTTTACATATCAATGTAGGCAGATAATAATAAACTACTCAAAAAAAATAAGAGTGCAAAAAAAAATCAATCATTCGGTGATTTTTGACAGGCTGTATTTCGGTAAAAAATGGTCGTATTGAGACTTCAAAAAAACTATTTTGGAGCTTTAAGATTCTAATTTTCAGATTTTCCGCCAACATTTTTTGGAAGCGACGCTTTTTATGCGATCCTAACAGATAGCGCGAAAAAATATCATAAAATATTTCTTTATTTCATTTTTCATACTTAAAAATTATATTTCTAAATATTAGAATAAAAAAATATATAAAACATTTAAAAATATAAAAAAATAGTAGCCCACCGGTATCGGGGACAGGGTCCAAGCTACCGGCGCGGTGTTCAGGGATCCAGAGAGAGGAACCTCCTAAATTGTTAGGAGGTTCCTGTCCCTGGAGCCCTGCCGAGCCGTGTCCAGGAGTACCGCTTCCTGAATCAAGCCCGCCCAACGAGAGCCTCCTTAGGTGTTGGTCGAGGCTCTTCCCAACAAACATTTACGACGTTGAGTAGACGTTTTGGTGCAACTTAATGTTTTTTAGTATAATCGTACAAATGTCATAAGGACGTTTACTCAACGGCATTAGGGCCCATTTTATTCAACTTAAGTTGCTAAGAGTTTCGTGTAACAGTCGTATAAATACCTACTTAGTCGCATAGTAGTCATATAAACGTCGGCAATTTGACTAAATATCATGTAATGATAGCTGTCGCGGCGTGTATTCGACTTCGGGTCGAGTTATGGTACACAATATGACTTTTATATAATGTAATCGTTGTGTTATTGTCATTTAAAGATGATGCTCATATTGAACGAAATTATATTGTAACAGATTGTATCACGTTAATTTAATATGGCGGTGTTTTTGACAGCTGAGTTAATATTGCATTTTTTCTTTGTTATTTGAGGTGATAAAACCATTTCATCAGTTGTAAACCATTGTGCAATCAAGTTTACTGATTAATGTGAGGTAGGTTTGGAACAAATTTTTTATGCGCTTTTAAAACTCTAACGTTTTCACATATTTTATTAATAATTTTATTAAGTGACTGCGTTATATGACAACTACATAACTTCCCGACCTATAAACTGCGTGTTCATTGTAAATGTTTACGCCATTACAGTTGATTTAGGGATCAGTAATAAAATTACAAACGCTTAGCTAACTTAGTTCAAAGAATTTATATTAAAAAAATAGAATATTTGTGTGCGTGACTTATAACTTAGTTAACTCCTCTCAGGTTCCTTGCTGGAACGCGTAATTCTTTTAGGGCCCGCTGCTCGCCCGACATTGCGCCCCGGAGACCCGCCGCGTGTCAGCGGCTCCGGGTAAAACCTCAATATCTTGAGTTATACTTATCGCAGCTCGATAACGTAAAGTAGTTTGGATTCTTGAATAAACAGACCACATACTTATCTATATACGGTGAACGGATGAATACAATAGGATTTACAATAATACAATATTATCGTAAAGTGCGTGGTAGTTTAATTGTTCTTATGTTTTGACGATTTCTGTTAAAAATACTGTTTCTATTGTTATACAATTTTGCAGGCAGTATTATGAATAGATAACGAATCTAAAAAAAAATAACAGTTTGAGATAATAACAGAAAATAAAAAACAAAATTATTACGTAACTAGAGGTCATCTTGACCTGGATTTCTAGGACTGTATTTTGACGACAAAATGTTGTTATTATGTCGTTATAGTAGTGAAAATCACTTACAAATTGATTCAATTACACTAATTAATATTTTATAGTAGCTTCCCACGCTGTAAACATCATAAAACAAACACTATTCACATAATCACCACCACACTCAGTACTTTCACGGCATTTTTTTGATACGCTAATTTTGCACACTCAACTTATGTATTTTGGTAATATTATTATCACACACGATGTATAAACTATTATTAATTTGATTTAATATCACTTCACGACGATTACGGCAGTAAAAACACGAAATAATTATTAAAATATGCACGGAGACTGTCCGCGCACACCAGCGCAGGCGCTCTGACATATGACACTGTCAAACTTCAATTTTTATTTTTTAAATATTTTATTTTTAGTGGTGTTCCATGCACAGATAGCATTAAGTAGATTAATTTGACGTGAATATCATCCAACTCTAGAGTGCTACTGCCCATGGACACGATTAACCCGTATTTCAGTAGAAATAGAGATCTAAGTTGCGTGGCATCGACTGATGCATATTATGCATCAGTGGGGCTTGAAGGATATTTCCGATTGATGCATCGCGTGCATCATTAGGACTCAAGCGGGTCTAAATAATATTTTTGTTTTAGGTAAACCCCACAATGATCTCTAATTATGCGGATGTTGATAAGTTTTTATCAATGATGGACCTCATTGAAATGATACGCGCACATTTGAAATGGAAAACTTGAAATGTTAATTACGTTCCTGGGATAATTAAAAAAATGAAACAATTTTTTCACATAGTAATGTCGTAGTATTATAATATCTGTGTAGTATTATAATATCTGTGGTAATGTTATCATTAATCACTACAAAACCGATCTCAAGGGACGTATTTTTTGCTTAGAACTAAAATAGTGCCTGACTTGACCTGACTTGACCTGACTAGACCTGACTTGACCTGACTTGACCTGACTTGACCTGACTTGACCTGACTTGACCTGACTTGACCTGACTTGACCTGACTTGACCTGACTTGACCTGACTTGACCTGACTTGACCTGACTTGACCTGACTTGACCTGACTTGACCTGACTTGACCTGACTTGACCTGACTTGACCTGACTTGACCTGACTTGACCTGACTTGACCTGACTTGACCTGACTTGACCTGACTTGACCTGACTTGACCTGACTTGACCTGACTTGACCTGACTTGACCTGACTTGACCTGACTTGACCTGACTTGACCTGACTTGACCTGACTTGACCTGACTCGACCTGACTTGACCTGACCTGGCAAAAATCCGTTGGGGCCTGAAACCCGAGATAATCAGGACTATATACATCGCAGTGGTGGAGCCAGTCATTATGTACGCAGCAAGTGCTTGGGCGCCGGCTTCAAATAAGAAAGGTTTGAGGAAGCAGTTAAACGCGGTTCAGCGGGGGTTTGTCCAAAAAATTATAAAAGCATATAGGACAACCTCATTAAACTCGGCCCTGTTACTCTCCGGACTGCTTCCACTGGATCTTAGGATTCGGGAAACAGCTTCTTTTTATGAAGAAAAACGAGGGTACTCGCGAAGAGTGACAGGAGACCGGGAAATTGAGTTACCGGTCCCACACACACAAATGCCACACCCTGCAGACCAAATACACATACAGTTCGAATGCGTGATGAACGGTGGAGAAATGGACGAGCGAGGACTTAGCAACCCAAAGATTTTCACCGACGGTAGTAAAATAGAGGGCAAAGTCGGCGCAGCACTGTGCCTATGGGAAAATGGGATTGAGACCAAAGCCCAAAAGTTTAAGTTGGACCCGTTCTGCACCGTTTATCAGGCCGAGCTATTAGCTCTGCATAAAGCCTCCGAGCTGGCCTTGAAACACACATCTCCAGTTGTCGAAGTATACTGCGACTCCAGATCAGCCCTGGAAACGGTGACTCAAGGCGTTTCGCTCCATCCTCTAGCATTTAAAATCCGTTCGAACATCCAGAAACTGACAAGCTGCGGAAAAACCCTTGAATTGTTCTGGATCAAGGCACATGCAGGATTAGAAGGGAACGAAAGGGCTGACGAATTGGCAAAAGAGGCAGCGTTAGGCAAGAAATCAAGACCAGATTATGATCTGTGCCCAGTCTCATTTGTCAAGCGACAAATCCGAATGGACTCGCTCAACGAATGGAACATGAGATACCGGACCGAGGAAACTGCATCAACCACCAAAATCTTCTTTCCAGATGCAACCGCGGCGTATAGCATAGTTCGAAAATCTAAAGTCGACTCTCTGTTAACACAAGTGCTAACGGGGCATGGCGGGTTCTCCGAGTACTTGAACCGTTTCAAGTGCAAGGAGAGCCCAGCATGTCCCTGCGATCCCGAAAAGAAGGAAGATGTGCCGCACATTATAATGGAGTGTCCCATGTTTGGACACGATAGATTAAATTTTGAAATAGAAACAGAAGAAAGAATAAATTTAGAAAATATACCAAAAATAATGCAAAACAAAAGAAATAGACAAAAGTTTTTTAAATATTGTAAGGAAATAGCTGCAAAAGTTGTAAAAAGGAACCAAGTATAAAAGATATACTTTCAAGTATTGTTAGAATATATTGCTAAGTAATCAACGTAAGAGTAATAATAAAAACCTGTTAATAAGTAAAATAAGCTATCTCTGTATAAGAAGTAAAATAAGATATTAAAAAATAAGTAAGAACTACAAAGATAAATGTAACATTAGGAAATAATATATGTAAAAACTCTGTACACTGTTATGATATTAAATGTAAAAAAAGGTCTCTGATTAATACACGGGTGTTTTTAAAAAAAAAAAAAAAAAGACTTGACCTGACTCGACCTGACTTGACCTGACTCGACCTGACTTGACCTGACTTGACCTGACTTGACCTGACTTGACCTGACTTGACCTGACTTGACCTGACTTGACCTGACTTGACATGACTTGACATGACATGTCCTGACTTGACCCGACTTGACCTGACTTGACCAGACTTGACCTGTCTTGACCTGACTTGACCTGACTTGACCTGACTTGACCTGACTTGACCTGACTTGACCTGACTTGACCTGACTTGACCTGACTTGACCTGACTTGACCTGACTTGACCTGACTTGACCTGACTTGACCTGACTTGAGTTGAGTAAATTGGTAGTTGAAAGAAAAAGTAGATTACGCACCTTGCTAAAAGTGAGTTATTGATGCACGAGGGTTATTTTGATGCCCGAGCGTATGCGAGGGCACTAAATTAACACGAGTGCATCAATAACTCACTTGGCGCTCGATGCAGCAAATTACTATTACTGCCTTTTTATATTACCTCCTTCATATAGATTTATTTTGCTTTAATGCAACTTGTGAAATATTAAAATCAATAGCCCACTTTTTTAATAGTCTCTGAAGTCATCATTGTTGGTTGAAGTGTCTTCTTTGTCAACATTATCTTCATTTTCGGATGCTTCAACTTCGAAAAATCAACAAGAGTCCTGAACTTTGGAAAATGAACTGCGGGGCACACTTGTAGTATTTTGGTTAAATTGATTAGTTAAATTTGCATTTAAATGTGATACGGAACCTTTCTTATTTCCCTCACTCTCAGCTTGAGCTTTATTACTTTGTATTAAAGTACGCGAAAATTGTATACAAGGTTATTATAAACCTTTAATATGAGTATTAATTAAGTAGCGGTCGTATTATCATGTTTGTGATTCTTTAGGATGTATACAGGTCGCACTCGTAATACTTATTCGACTTATATATAATGGTAACAAATACTACGTGTAAACGATTATTATCCGTTTAGCAGATGTTTAAAAGGTAATTATATGACAAAATGTACAGTTTTATGACGTTTATACTACGAAAACGTTTAGAGGACGAAAAGTTGTATAAGTAAGTTTTATAAATGTCGAAATAACGTCATATGACATTATTATACGACAAAAAATGTTTATGACTATTCGGACATATAATACATCAATACATGACGAAGAGTTAAAATAATGACTATAAAATAGCTTTAAAAAGACTTACGGTCATATAAAAGTTTGATTATATGACAAAAATGTTTGTTGGGTTGGCAATGAAGCCATTAGCTGATACGACTACCACGTCTCATCCCATTGCCCGCCTGAGGTACTTCGTTTTCGGTTAGCGTTCTTTCCGATTTTTTTCTCTTTGTCCATAAAGGTTCTTACAAACTGGGGCGATTCGCCCCGCGACGCGAATTTTAACGAAACAATTTCTATGAAAACTTCACGGCGAACAATGCGGCGGTGTAGCGTCGCGCGACAAATCGCCACAATATGTAAGATCCTTAACCTTTCTCAAGAATTGGGCTATCCAATATAAAAAGAATGATTTAAATTTGACTGGTAGTTTCAGAGATCTCTTTAGCTTTATTATTAGTTTAGATTAGATTACTTTTAAGGCAATGATCATCATTCATTATGACATGACTATTATGTATGTTAATGACATAATTGTTATCAGAGGTATCAGAAGTTATGGTATTCAGACTCAGGTTAAGTAGGTACTTGTTCTTGTGTTGACAAAAATGAAATAAAACAACTTATCAAAAAGGTTTTAATTCAGCCGATTATCGCATTGATGACAGATAATTGAAAAGTTAGATAATTGAAAAAAACATGAACTGTTTTCAAGACTGATCGATCGAGAAAACAATGTTATTAACATTGGTGATGACGTCAATATAATTCAAAGAAAATACAGGGTAACAGGTACTAAAATTAATTTTACTATGAAAAAAAAATCTTGGTTACTTTTTTGAAAACCAAACAAAGGCAAAAGAAGATCACTTTTTGCTTGCGCACGCAACCATTGATAAAATAATTGAACAAAAAGTTCGGGTCGATGCTTTTTTGTCAGCTTTACCTTCAGATGTTTGGTTAAACAGTCCTATAATAATTATTTTGAATTTATTTAATGGAAAAGGAAACTCCAACGACTTAAAACATTTAATTAATACTATTTTTATACGTCACTCACTGGTAACAAAACCTGACCAGCTATCTAATTGCGTAACTTATTTTCGTAACCGATTAAGACTAATCCGTTTCATTTTGACAGTTCAAAAAAATTCATTGCGTTATTTACGATGTTGAGCAAATTTTTTTCGATTTTATGAAGTAATGGATTAGAAATTTGTTTCAAACCGATTGAGATTGTGATTGATTGTGTATTACGTAATTAGGATGCTGGCCTGGCCAATAAACTGGCCTCTTATTCTATTGAAACTCTACTGCGATGAGGCAGCTCAAGGTCAAACTGTTACCACTCACGTACGGTCTACTGTACTTGGGTTGTGAGCAGTTAGTACCGAGTTCATTGAAGTCTGATTAGCAAGAATGCGTAAATTTAAATAATCATATACTGTAGGTGTATATTGTTAAACCGTTTACTGTTCCGTGTCATAATTGGTGTAATACAGTGCTTAAGGAAGATCTTTGTCTAGTTGCAACTTGCAATGTTCACTATATCAGACGAATGTGTAGGTACATGTAAAGGTTGTCTCAGTAAGAACTTGAATTTTAAAAACCTAAAAATATATATTAACTAAATGTTAATTTACATTTTTTCTCACGATGCAGATGTACAGAGGTAGTAATGACATTTACACATGAAATAAAATACCAGTTAAATGCCCACCGTTGCTTTGTTGGCAGAAATGCACTCTTTTGCCGAAATTTTGTAGTACCTAAGGGCTGCTGGATTTCACTATGTCATGCAATTTCTTATTTGAGTTCCTCAGTTGTCTCTGGGTGGTTTGTATAGACCTTAGGTACTTTCCGAAGACTGGTAAGGTTTCTTTCATCTTTTAAAGACAACGTCTATCGTCTGCTAAAATTTCTTATCAAATTTTCAATCCACATCGGTTGATTATGCACGCCGAAATGAACGCGTAATTAGCGAGTGTTTACAGTAAAATCCATAAAAGCTGTAACGCATCATTTCCGTAAATGTGTGCTATGTTTTCAACAGTTGACAGTCAAAAATAGCGCGCGATTTTAATTTCAACTTCTTACTGAGACACCCTTTATATTTTTTTTTTGCTGCATTAACATGACACAGGTATAATGTCGGGCTCTTCGTAGATTTTTTCTCTGAATATTCTGTAGTTTTAGTCAAAAGAAAAGAGATAGGAATCGTTTCTTAATAGTTATTTAACCAGCTGATCGAACAAACGAGCTGGGTCGGTTCCGTAAAAACTGAAAGAGGACGCGCGACCGCTCAGGCTAGAAAAAAAAACATTTAACCGCTCAGAAGTTTCTATTTATGACACTGTTGATGAACAGTTGTTAAAAGCTTTTAGTTCAAGTCCTTCTGAATTTCTGAAACTGATGACATCCTGGCAAGGGCCTTGACTTTATCCATGAGGTTGCGTAAACAATTGATACATTTTTTACATCATAGAACCATCGAATTATAGTTATCTCGACTGGCACAGCTCATGGAGGAAACAACGTTTTAGACTACTAAAACGTTGTTTCCTCCATGAGCTGTGCGAGTCGCAAATCGCCACGAGTGTCCCGAGTGTGTGCATAAATTATAACGACTCGTTTTTTAATAAATCACTTACGTGTCTCGTGATAATTTATTAAATTCCCGGGAATACACGTCAGCCTGTTGGTAATTTAGCTAAAACACACTGCATTCGGCGCAGCTCGAGAGGCTATTACCTATCTGATACGACATACGAATACATGACAAACTATGAAGTATAATTGCACATTGCACATCTGTCAAACTGTCTGTCGGTTTCTCACGCAAAACATACATAATATGGGTCAGTGTTGATTGTAATTATGACATCTTTGTTATCCTTCATCCAACGATACTTTGCTTGTGGCTCAAGTTTAAAGTTAACAATGTTAACTGTAAACTTGTTTTAAATATGTTAGCTTAACATTAAAAACAGGATTTTTTTCAGGCAATTTTGGTTATACAATATAAGTCATTTTTAGCAGATGATTCTATACACTTGATTAGTTGCAATATGATATGAAAAAACGCACATGTACTTTATATTCCTCTGTCTTTATCTCAATAAAAATATATCGTGTCCATAATATCTGTTGATAATGTGAGCACTTGCAATTTCCTGATTTGAAACTGGTTTGTGGATAGCAAAAATCATTCGGAAGTGCAATAGACTCTTTATTCATTTTATTTACGAATAGATCAGTATCTTTGTAGAAATCGTGTTGAATTTGGCTATTTGACCATATTATAGTACGTACTTAATAAAATTATACTTTATTTGTTTATGTTCCCAAGCGGTCATAATCTCTCCGATTTCTAAAGGATGCATGGTTTCTCTCAACTCAATTTAAAAACTTGTTCCCCGTTAACCAAAAAGTGTAATCAGGACGGCCTACATTGATTCTTGCCTTTACGAAGCCAAGTCGTCCGTTCAAGACGTTAACATAATGAGTACGAACTTAATCATTCGAACATTATGCTAGTACCTAGTGCTTTCTACAGCGTTTATCGAGTTTAAAATTCAATAGGTGCCTAAATACATTGTCCTGTTTTTAGTTATGAAAGGAACAAACCGGTACGGCGCGCGCAGTATGCTCCCGCGCCTGCCCTCTCCGCCATTCACGCCTGCCGCCAGCCCATTGCTTGGGTCAAGGCAACTGCAACGTTCAACTTTATTGTTAAATTGCTGCAATTTATATTATTTGCTTTTTTAGATTCGCGATTACGATAGATAAGGTTAAACGTAATTGTTGTTGCCTACACATTGGGGCATCTGAATGGTTTGTGTGCACCTCCATAAGGCAAATCACCAGTTTATACCAGACACGTAGTTTATATTCCTAGCGACATTTTTAGAACGATGTTTCAGTCCCCTATAAAGCAAGGCTAATAAAAATAAAACTGAGATTAATAGTTCAGTTACTAATTCAATTACGAGTGAGCATAAATTAATAACATTAAATAAATTGCTTATTAAACTTTTGGCGGGCACGAATTACGAAACTAACTAAACGTACGAACTGTATTATCTTTGAACAAAGCGGGCGAGAGCAATTGATCGATAAATTGTAAGGCGATTTGCAATAAATCGTCGGTGGTCTGCGTCGGAAATAAGTTCGCAATAAGCTTCGTGACCGGAAGGTGCAGGGTCCTTGCTGTGACCACGAACAGCACCGCCTCTGCAGCTCCCAATGGCACGAGATTGCCATTTCCTTCATTCACGATATCTGTATACTAACTACATCATACAATGCTAAGGTGAAGCTCAGTCTTGAACGAGGTGATTGTATTTTACAGAGACTGAAAGCATTCCTCAGCGAGCATTACCCTTAACCTTGACCGGCAGAAACGTCGACCACTGTCTACCGCACTACCAGGCTGATGACATGTGATATTTCAACACTCAATCCTAACTCATTTCATAAATCCAAGATTTAGTTTCACGCGCTGATTAGGATGATTATTTTTTGTTTTAATATAAATATAGGTTCGACCTTCGGAAAATGTAAATGAATAATAATAACAACAGTTAAGATAATAACAACAGTTAAAATAATAATTAAAGTGCTAATTATCCGACCTCATCTATTTCGTCTCAGGAATAGATAATCACTCATAATAGTAACGTATGAAAATAATATAAACTTCATATTAGTAACGGCAGCCAGTTATAAATATCAACTTCCGCGGTTTTTTAATCGTAATTATATCTAGTACGACAAAGGCACGAGACTGACTGGTATATTTTGCAATTTGCCTTTAATGGTTTGCACTTATTTAACGTAAGAATGTACGTTATGTTTTGCTTGTCCAGGTGTCTTGATCTGATTCAATCTTGTAGTGTCGACTTGACTTTGGATACGATCGCTCGCATTCCTTAAAAACTTGCTTTCAGTTGTAACTTTGCGAAGGATTTGACAATGATTTTAGAACTCTGTGATCTTTCTTACCTGGAAAGAACATAAACGCACGCCTTTTTCTTATGCGTGCTAGGCAGAAACTATAGAACATCACCTACTCCTTCCGCCGCTTTATCCTTTATCCACGTTCATAAACTTGAGATAAGCCTGGGGAAATAAAGATCCACGATCGACAAGTGACAGTTGAAAATTCGACACTTTCACAAGTATTTTTTTCACTTTAATAGCAGGGATCGTACTCTGGGCTTCAGTCCAGGGCCGTATCTACAAAATGTATTTAATCAATTGAATAGATTTTTCAATTAATTTGAATCCTACTGTATTTTTTTAAATATATTATATGCAATAAGATTATAATGTATTGATGAAATCTGATAAAAATGTACCTAATAAGATGAAGTTTTATCACAAAATAATATTAATCAACTGAATAAATATTAATATACAATTTAAAAAAAAATTGAAAAGATTAAATTTTGAATCCCATAAATGAATATCAAAAGGAGGAGCTCGTGGCTAAGTAATAACAGCCGCACGGGTCGATCAATCAGGTTAAGCTACACTTGCCGTGGTTGTTCTGTGGATGGGTGGCCATCTTTACATACCAAGACTCCTCCATGCCTCGGAAAGCACGTTAAACCGTTGGCACACGAGATCTTTGACAGTCATTACGGGTCGGCAGAAGCCCGAAAGTCTGACAACCAGTCTTAACAAGGGGTATTAGTACCCAGTTACTAGGTTGTGGAGGTCCGATAGGCGGTCGCTCCATGTAAAATACTGGTATTCAGCTGCATCCGGTTAGACTGAAAGCCAACCCCAACATAGTTGGGAAAAGGCTAGGCAGATTGATAAATGAATACCAAAAAATATTTCTAATTCGGACCTGTAATGACCACAGATAATTATATTCCGATCCCTGTTTATGAAACAGTACCTGTCGTGATAATGCGACCATTTTTTTTTTGACCTAGCTCGCTTTGCTTAAGTATCTACGTATTACTTAGGTCAAGGTAGATATGCTTCTAGGTCGTCGGGGTCCTGGCGCTTCCACTAAGGTACACACATTCGTCTTCTGCATGCTCTCAACATAACCAAACCATCTTTGCTAATCATTCACACACTTTCAATTTTTGTTTTCATTGCTGCGATGACCCAGTGACATTATTATAACGGATTCTGATAAGATTTTATCAGGAAACAGCGTAGAATATACGAAATAATAATCTACTTAATTAGAATAAATAATCGAATCTAATCTAATAATCTAATCAAAACAAACATCATAAATCATGCTTTTATTAAGAACGATGTGCAGAGAGGTTGTTGAACTGTATACATTATGTTGGTCAATTTTCCTGAAAGGCAAAGTTGTCTGTTTATTAGGACTCTACGTATTTATATTAACTTGCCACGACGATAAAATTGAAAATTATGGTAACAGGAATTTGCTATAAATCCTATCATGTTATTGGCATTTGGGATTGCATTAGGAACCACCACGTATCTGTCAATTTGTTTACATACGATCTCGAAAACCACTATCCCGATTAGTGATTTTTAATTTTTATTCAAAAGGTCCTATTGCTTTCAAGAGTACAGAGCCTTATTCTCTTGTACCGAATGGTTTAGAAGGTGTTTGGTAGGCAACAAAAGCTGAATAAATCAGCCAATGTTTCGCTCTTAAAACGGTGAAGGAAAACATTATGAGGAAACCGGCATGAACCAAATCCTAGAACCAAGACTTCGCAGACATTTGACTTCCACCAACCCGAACTGGATTACGGCCCACTCCCGGAGAGGAGATGAGTGTGTCTACTCGTGGGAACATTACAGGCAGATTATGCTCAGGGGGCATAAACCGGCCACATTAGCAATTCCTCTAAAAGCAGTTCATTTCCTTAATCCCAGCTGTCGATGGTGCCGATTCTCTTGTCATAAATTCTCTAAACTAAACTAAAAATCACTAAAATTTAGTTTATTCCTGTCAAACGACGATTTCCCATTCTGAAAATAGACTAAAGTGACACAACTTAACTATAATTTAGTTTGACAGCACTAAGATGGCACTGAGTTATAATTTAGTGAAAATGTTATTCTGAATTTGACGTTTTAACCAAAATTTTTGTTCTATATCTAAAATCCTCTAACTAACTGACTATTTTTAATCACGATAAAAAATGTGTGGAATAAAATTAGATGTCATGAACTAAAATTCAAACCAACACCTCGAATTCAGTTGCAAAACGGTACTGTATCTTTTTTTATTTTGTTTTGCTTATTTCTCGAAAATGGTGTGTCCTATCACAAAAATAATGACAATTTTGACCCCCTTTGCAACCACCAAACCCGTAATACTCAATATGTTGGTATCTTTTTTTTTGTTTTCTTCCAAAAAGTGAAAAAATCCATATAAAAATACGTCGAGACGGCCACATTGCGCGCCTCTCCGGCTCAAAAAATATCACGTGGTAGGCAAACAAGTAGGTACCAAGTAGAGTCGCGATTGTCAAATTCGATTTCAGTTGTGTCAAAATAATTTTTAAATTTAGATTTTTTTTTGGCAGAATAGCTCTAAGATGCTCATAGTAAAAAGTAAGGAATTTTAGTGATAGTTTATTTCGGTGTACAAGAGACTCGGCACCATTAGCAATTTCTCTAATTTGATAAAAGCCATTCATAATATAAGGACCAATTTACGAATCTCAAAACTGTCCAACAGATGAATTATTTCGTAATATGAATTACACGCAGATCTTAATATGAATTGTCAGTTTGTGACATTTTACAGTGATTCTAAATACTTTCTTATTATGATACTGCTAAAGTGACCGTTTTAAGCCCCCGTATATACAAATATCACAAACAAAATAGCAGTATTTTTTATCACTAATAACTATTAATAAAATAAATGATAATCGATACTTTGTGTTACTAGTTGATTATGCACGGTAAATAACCGGGGTATAACGAAACTCATAGTAATTATAAATTGTTATTTAATAGATGACGTCGTGCATAACTTTGTGCATATATCGATAAGCGGTAACTCGTTCACCTCGTCATTGCGTTTCTGTACTTCAATAAAGATTATTTCGTTATTTTATGATGGTGGACTAACTATAAAAGTAGGAGAAGACCAAAGAAACGATGGATGGATTTTGTGAAAGACAATTTGGCTAGAAAGTGGGGACTTCTGAGATGATGACTAATAAATAAGTATGGGAGAGGAAGATATGCGACCCCAAATAAGTTGGGATACGGGCAAGAGATTATGATGGGGCATAAACTGATAGAACATGAGTCACCACATAGGACATAGAGACTTACTCCAATATAATACGTTCGGTGCGCCCTGAGTGAGCAGCCCGTGTATCTTAGTGACTGACTTATATAGGGTGAAATTTAATTCATGGGCATCCATCCTCTCAAGCGGTTATTGTACTCTCATCATTATGAACATGAAGAACTTTCACTATGGGACCAAACACGAAATCGCGAAAAACAAACCCGTTGTTCCCTACAGGTTTACGAGCAATGCTAGAAAATGTATGGAACAGCTGATTTTTTTCGCAATTTCATTGTTGTATTCACCTTGGTTTCTTATAGCTTTCATTAGCTTTTCTACATATTACAGAGGGGAAATTTTAAGATGAGCCAGTAGGGCAGTACCGTAACTGCTGTAGCTACATGAAAACGGTTTTACGAGACTGTCCTTAACTTTTTGGGAATTTCGATCTGCATAAGTACAAAGATTTTGAAAAAATGATTGACGGACTGACTGCTATACAAAAGTCAGGACAGTCTCTTATAACCGTTTTTTTGTAGCTATAACGGTTAAGGTACCTGCTCTTAGGGCGTTTGTTCCCCGCAGTCCTCCCCGGGACGTTAACGAGAAACAAGATTATTCAAACCGAACGTGACGTCCCGGTGTCGGCGATTGTTTATCCACCGCGACCGCACTCCGCGGTTCAGTAAGTTATGATAGACAAAACAAACAAAAGCAGTGTGTGGACAAGATCAAACGTATTTATATTGCCGGGCATGTCGGCACAATTTCGGCGAGCCGAGTTCTAACGGTCGCGCCGAACAAACTCGGCGGCTGTGACGACGGCGGCGTTCGGGGGGCGGACGTGCAGTGGACGCGCGAACATAGTAAAGGCTACTTTAGGTCTACTTCTACTTAGGCGCCGCGCTGTCATCTCATTCTTGGTGTCGTCCTGGTAATTGCTGCGGTGGACTAACGCACTTACTGCCCCATCTCAAAAATCCAGCCTGTATAATTAGGTCGTGTCGTTACGAATCGCCCTTTTATTTCTAACTAGCTGCGCCCCGCCGTTTCACTCGTAAGTCTCCAATGATAAATCCAATGTCCTATTCATGGTCTATTCCTGTGTCAAAAAATTTCATCTAAATCCGTTCAGCCGTTTTAGCGCGAAAGCGTATCAAACAAACTCACTTTCGCATATAGTATAATACTAGATTCCGACCGCGGCTTCGCCCGCGTAGTATGTCGATAAAAGTAGCCTATAGGTATCCTTCCCCGGGATGCCATCTATCTCCTTGCTATTTTTTTTCGAAATCCGTTGAATGGTTTAGGCGTGAAAAGGTAACATACAGACAGACTGAGTTACTTTCGAATTTATAATATTAGTATAGTATGGATTAGTTAGGATGAGACAGAAGTCTTTAGAGAAGATTTTCTCCTTCCTGCCCTTTTCCAATGATAGTGCCTGTAGTCGGCGCCTGTGGTGGGCACAACATGTCTTGTTTTCTCTTGTATTCTCCCCTGTCAACCGTCACCCTATAATTATTTTTTTCTTCATTCATATCACCCCTCACATTATCCGTTTTTCTAGACCATTCGACTTCAATGCACTCGGATAAATGGATCACGTTATGGAAAACAATAATATCACGTTATCAGAAACTCCAGATATCACGTGCATAATTATCGATTGTCAATTGGCTGCACTCTTCGTAATGGATGAAAATTATGTATTAATACAACATAATACCCTCATACGTCACATCATACGTTACTAACCTAAATAATACCAAGGGTAATTAAAAAAATATATAGCAGTTCTAAGATAAATCACACATTATCAGTTCCACGAATATTAACAACTGTAACACATACTAAATGACATTGAAATACGGATACTCGTGACTCGTGTGTGATGCCACTGCAAGCCGATTTGATCACGTTATCGATGGGCCTCAAGTTCAACTAGGCAGGCTACAGGCTGGTAGGGCGTGACTACTCCACACATTACAACCACCTACTGAATTAATATAGCTATATGAAATGCATCCTGTACGTTTAACTCAGTATTAAATAGTTCCGTATCCGTCTAATTGATCATGTATTAACATGATCAATTGTTATTAAACAACATTTTTTTCATTTATTGTCCTTTGATTAACTGCTTGACTTCCTCGTATCAATAACGGAATGTTATAAAAACTATGTGTCAATCGTGAATTTTATAAGAATTTGCTGTCCAAGTGGGTTTTAATTATTTAACTTTGATCCATGATGACGTCGTTTACAGACATCGTTTGGTCGGTATTCTTAACCGTAGTTTATATAAATTATTTGTGTTATTAGTTTGATATTTATTTATATATTAGGATCTCCAACAAAGGACACACGTATACAATATAAATTACAATAACAAAAACGGTTCTTACACGTGTGCTCCTGCAATTACAAGAGACCACACCATGCACATATATATAAGGTATACACATATAATAACTAGGTGTAAACAGGATAAAAATAAAAATAGGGAAAATAAATTAATGATAAATTGCAAAAAAAGAAAAATTAACATGTCAAGATTGAGCATTCATATTACAATAATTGTTCAGTCTATCTAATAATTATTATTATTTCACATTTGCTGACTAGGTGTTGGAGGGACCAGAAACATAATTAATACATAAGATATCTTGAGACACGTTTCAGAACAGTCAGTTATTGAAGAACTTCGCCGAACAATAATTATTGAAAGGCCAGTGCGGTATCGTTTCGGTATTAATCCGAAACGATACCGACGAGTGATGAAAGGGCCATAATCTTGAGAATCTCAGAAACCGGGTATTAATCAATCAATTTAGGCAGGCGCAGTTATGAAAGGAAGTTAAATCAAATAATTTATTTGCAAGAATATTGATCACCTGTTAGTTTTGCTAATTAAGAAATAGGCAATATTTCGGTACGTTGCGAAATAAGAAAAAATGTTACGGCATATCACATTATTGTTACTTAAAATACATAAATTATAGCTTCATTAAATATAATGACCAAAAAATTGTATATAGTAATTATGACGTGCTTGTGCTATTGTGGTCAGAAGGGACGGATACATTAATTAAAGATAATTCTTATAGAATATTACTACAAATATTCCATGTATGCTAGGCCCAGTTTGTACTCTAACAACATTTCCTTTTCCATCCTTACTAACTATCCTATATTTTCTACAAGCTTTTCTGCCCGCGATTTCATCTGCGTCTGCGGACTTCAAAATTGGGTCCAAAGAGAAATAAAAAATACAAATAGAAATTATACAGCGTTGATAGATATTTTTAAGAGGAATAAAAGTAACACACTGTTTTCATATAACTCGAATATGGCCGTGGGTCGTGGTGAAAGCCGCGGGAATGCGCTGGATGCGAGAAGGGCAAAGTGGCAGTATTTGGGGGAGGCCTTTGTCCACCAGTGGACGTCTTTCGGCTGAAATGATGATGATGATGATGAACTCGTATCGCGCACGCCGACATCTCCAATAATCATCGTTATATTTCAGTCAATTTACACAAAAGTTCCTCATTAATCACTCCATCTTTTGGTGAAAACCGCATGAAATCCGTTCGGTAGTTTTTGACTTAATCGCGTTCAGACCAATAGACAGAAACGGCGTGGTGCCTTTGTTTTATAATAATATGTAGTGATAAGCAGTAAAACTCAAAGCATTTATTTCAATTAAACCACTTACAGGCACTTTTGATTTGTCAAGGAGTCGGTCAGTCAGAAATATGAAGCTCACTAGATGTAGTCTACTTACTTATTGGGAAATACCGACATCCTGTAGAGAAGTCCGGTTCTATTACCTCTACCTGATACGGAATTGTGTGGCTACTGGAGCCGGTAGTTTATCCATGTTTAACGTACTCTATGTGACTTTGACGTACTTGCCTACAATCAATTCAGAACAAAGCACTCAAAATAACATTCAACACACCTTTCAACACAAACCTTAAACAACTACATAATGATAATATCAAGTTTCCACCTCTAAAGGATTTCATTCTGAAAGTATACCGAACATTCTACTTCTTTACTAATAATCCACGTCATCATAATACTCTAGGGACTTAAAACAGTCACTTTGACAGAATCATAATAAGCAAATATTATGAATCATCGTAAAATGTCACAAACTGACAATTCATAATATGATCTGCGTGCGATACATATTACGAAATAATTCATATGATTGACAGTTTTCTATGGAGATACGAAAAATGGTCCACACATTATGAATTGCTTTTGTTTCAAATTAGAGGAATTACAAATGACAGCCGGAAATTCATTGAATTGCTTCTAGAGGAATTGCTAATGTGTCCGTTTTAGGCCCACTGGTCTCACACATTGGTGAGAGTAGATTAGCCCAATTACCTTATGCTAGGACTTATATCAAGTACAATCTGCCTCATCACCACTTCCTGGTGGATTAAGCTAACGTTAATCCACCATGAAATGGTGATGAGGCACTTACCACCTGTCCAGCGTGCTGCTGTCACCTATCCCACTAACATGCACATTACATTATGTAGAAATTCCTAAACATACGCTTTTATTTTGTAATAAGTAATCTACAATTCTTTAGTGCAACAAATTGATAAATTCTAAATTAATTAAAAAGGGGGGCCTGAGTGGTTTACAAATGTGGGTCGGCAAAAACCCTATATAACAATACAATCTTATATTATGTTGTTATCTAATTAGTAGTCACACTAACAATGAGGTGATTTAGCCTATTTTGCTTGGATTATGTTAGTTTACATTTAGAATAAGATCTTTTTGTTAACTCGTATTAAACTTTCTGTTAATAAAAACCTTTAAAAATCAATCAATCAATGGTCACAAGTCACAACATTGTCCATCACAGGACCAAATTATAACACGCGAACCTTGTCTTATAAAGATCCGTCACATTACCGCTGTAAGTTTCCGCTGCTTTTCCATGCTTTTTGCATAATATTATGTAGTATTTGGTTATATTCAGAGCGCATGTATGTAATGTAAACATTCATTGTTAACAATCTACGTCTTATCGGATCTCCATAACATTAAGTACCGCTATTAATATTATAATAATGTTTTATAGCTACTTCCTCTTCGCCGACCGGCCTTGCGATACATCAGCCCAGGTGCGGGACTTAGAAAACACAAAAATACTGTACTATTGCGCAATGTTTACGCAATATACTTTCTTGGTACTTAATAGCACTCGCCGTCAAGGAAACTTACAGCAGATATTTTTCAGATAAATCATAATGCTCCTGGGTATTTCTAAATACCATATTTTTTTCTAGGTTTTCCGCTTAATTGCATTCGAAAGCGTAAATCATCAATTATATACCTACTTTACTTTGAACAAAATACTTTGCTGTAAAGTGGAAACCAGTGTTGACAACTGACTTCACTTCGATTATTTTAAATTCTACGAAATACTGACCTATTCTAGAATTTACAACTTATATGATCCTGGTGTCACCATGAGTCATTTACTTAGAAAATCCACAGGGATTTTACCTTTATTGAAACGCCTACCTAACCGGTGTAAAATACTTTCTTTTTCAGTTCAATTCTGGACCTTGGACCTTGGACTCACTTCCCTGTTGTTCTCGTGAGCTGTGACTGTGAGCTGGCTTCTGTTCCTCGGCTGAGCGTCGCCTTGGCACGAGTCACTTTCCTGCCTTATCAGACAATATTACTGTAATGGATAAATTAATTCGTTTAATATCAAAACCCATTTCTTGACCGATTTCTGATTGTGCAACACAAAAGTTGAATGTCGAAGGTTATATGCAGATACTTTGTTTATATTTTTTATTAAATAAAAGCAGTCGGTCGGGTTGGGACAGGTTTTTCACGTCTTAATGATTTTTTTTTTATGTGGGTCTAGGTGCACGGGTATTAAATGATGATCACTGATAATAATACATATAGGCAATCGATTATAACTATCGTCATCCGGTCTAGTTTTTAAGTATTTCAGTAAATTAACATTTTTAAATTTATTACGACGTGCTTGAATAGTCTTATTGAAATGATTAGCATAGCATTTGTTAAATCATATATCAAATAGTTTTGAATTATTTATTTTTAAATTATAATAGAAATGGTGTGACAATACGCACATAAAAACGAAAATACTTCAAGGTTCCAATAAAGAATCCGAAACTGTAAAGCGAGGAATCACTCTTGTATAATAAATAAGCGTAGAGGGGAAAAAACCTTATGGTTACGGCTACATATCATGCAACATTTCCATTATAAGCTGAACTCTCATTGTAAGGAAATCCTGTATAATGTGAGATCATCAGCTTATACTGGAAATGCAATGTAGCAATGAAATATAGCTTGATGTGTAGCCGTGTGTATGTACCTACTGTATGAATGAGACACTTTTAATAATTAACAAAACGTGAGTATACCTACTTTACCTTCCTCAAGGAAAAGTAACGGTTACCTTAAATGATGTGTTCATTCATACTCAAACATTCATGAATCAGAGGAACATCACGTTTTTTGTTAGATACCTACCTAATTTACCAATAACAAATTAATGTATTTTGTTTAACTTTAATTCGGAAGACCATGACACCCGATTTCCCATTTAGTACTTATAGCTATATTAGGGACAGCTCTTTGTTACTATGTCAATAAAGCTCTATAAAATAAGGAACGCCTGCGGTTTCCTGTCTAGTTGAGTAACTGAGTAGCGATGTAAAATAAAGCCAAACTCAGTTGAACTAAGGTCCGTATTACAGAACGTTCCTCAAGTCCAGCTTGATCTGCAATCAGTTGATCACTGTTTGAGTATAGAATCAGTACTTGAGCATCGGTCTTATTCCAGAACGGCAATCAATCTATACTCAGCAGAATCGAGACTCAAATTGAGCCTCAAGCAGAGATGTGTATTGTCTATGCATCAGCCTGTTTTCGTTTACGATTTATTACAATAACCGACTTTGATCCGATCTTCACTGGATTAGAAATATTAAAATACACCATAGAACCCCAGTTATTTAGGAAATCAGCGTTATTATTTTATTCCTGAATAGTTAAATTTATTGAAGAAGTAAAGGTCTTTGAAGTGAAGTATAGTAATTTTATAAGCAAAATTAACAAACTTAAAAGACTTATATTTGTGGTCATAAATAAGTATTCTATTTAAAATTTGTATGTTTTAATTATTTGTTTAGCTGATTTTATTCATATTAAACACTTTTAAAATGGCAGGATGAAGAAAAATTTTAGTACTTTGGAAAATTTTAAACCTTTTAATAGAATTATCGTTAAATAAGTAATTAAATTATCTACCTCTTCAAATATATCGATTATGATTTTGATAGTAGGTACCTAATTTTTAAAAATATCAACAGAACTCGACAATGCACTATTGGAACAGAAGAAATATTGACAATTTGACATGACAATCTATGCTCAAGCGCGGTCTCGACCACACTTGGGTGATTACAGATTTGATCACTGCTTGGGTTGGATTGAGTAACTGAGTAGCGATCTAAAATAAAGCCAAACTCAGTTGAACTAAGATCAATGAATCTATGCTTGAGCAACGTTCTAAAATTAAAAGGGGACTTAAAACTAGTTTTAAACAGAGATCAATACTTGAGTTTCCTTCTGTAATACGGACCTAAGATCAATGAAACTATTCTTGAGCAACATTCTAAAATTAAAAGCGGACTTAAAACTAGTTTTAAACAGAGATCAATACTTGAGTTTCCTTCTGTAATACGGACCTAAGTCTCAATTCGATACTGAAGCGGAATGTCGGAACTATTTCCTTCTGTAAGTACTAAAGCTGAATGCATATGATTTCCCAAGGGAGGAAGGTCCCGCTTTCTTATTGTGCTAGGTTGCTCTATGCACCATTCATATAAATTATTAAGTACTAGATTTTGCCAGCGGCTTCGTGGTTGTCGGAAATTATCCCACGGGAACGAACTTCCAGGATAAAGAGTATTCTATGTGTTAATTCAGGTTATAAAGTATTTATTTGTTAAATTTTATTCAAACCCGTTCAGCCGTTTTTGCGTGATTTTGTAACAAACATCCATCCATCCTCACAAATTTTCGCGTTTTTAATATTACTTATTATAATATAATATAATATATTTATTATATTGTTTATTATAGGTAATATTAATATAGATACTAGCTGCACCCCGCGGTCTCACCCGTATAAATCTCGTTCCCTTCACATATAATTTTAAAATTGATGTACATATACAAACAAAATATTGTAAAAACGGTGGAGTTTCTTACCCATTCTTCTCCATATGAAAACTTCCTTTTGGAAGGGGCGACTAGAATCAATTTTATTTTTGGTATGTGCTTATTTGAAATAAATTCTTTGACTTTGACTTTACCTTTATAGAAAAAGACGTAAAAATGCGTTTATGTAAGTATGCAACGTGTAGGGAGAATTCTATAGGTGCTTGAATGAATTCCTATTCGCAATTTACGACACCACGTGTGTGGAGGTATATCTTATGCTTGTCTGCTAAATACTTATAAGACAACTTCTAACCATATAAAAATTAAAAATGGATTATCATTACATCGCTACTTACGCACGAACGATAAATAAATCGAAGTAATCATGTCACTCCACGTTTAGCACGGCCGGAGGTCAGCGCTGTAAGACCTTGTGTACTTGCAATTTGGATTTCATGTCCCCTTTTGTTCAATTATTACGTAACCATTACTTGTCCACCTTATGCTAGTTAACCACACATGGTCAAGATATGGACATTGTGAATAATGTTACATTAATACTAAATCAATGTATAATGTTTTATTGAGCTTGGCTGTCTTTACTTGTTACGGTAATTACACCTGGTTTAGGTGCGTCGTCGTTATTTTTGGGGAAGCGGTTATCTCGCATATTTAGCATCAATCTGAATAAATTACGATGCAATAAAAATGATGATTTAATTGTTAATTATTACCTACGTGAGGTATTTGACATTTGCAACGGAAAATCTCGGGCATAAAACTAGAAACACGAATCCGAAACAGTTGCAGCGTTACGCCGGTCAAGCAGCAATTTCTTGCGAATAAACCTTGGCCATGGTAACCGGATATGCCTCGGTTACTATGAAAACTGGCAGTTATGAGTAAGTAACGATTCTCTTACTATATATTCTTCAGGATTATTTCATAATTAAGTAAGATTGTTTGAGTGATCAAAAACATCTCGTCAGTAACAGCAACAAGGTATTGATGGCTTATTTATGGCTAATGTTTAAAATTGTCGCATCTCAGTCAGCCCTTTTCGACAATAAAAGTAACATTGAAGTCACGAAATCACGAGTTGAAGTCAAGTCACTGACTTGATGACTTCTAAATCCTTTTGTTAAGAATTTGGACTTTAAAAAATATAGCGTGTATTTTGTGAATTGCATTTACTCGTGTACTTAGTAACACTTAGTTCTTCCCTTACGTAAAGTAACTCTTGTGACTTATGAATGTTTGATTCTTAAGTGGACAAACCCACCCGAAAGCAAAGGACACATCGATAAAATTTACCTTTAAGTTAGTACATGTTAATTATGATGTCTACATCCCCTTGCAACTGATACTTTGATTTGCAAGCAACAGTTAAAGATCAAAGATAACTTCAGAAATGTCGCACACGCAAGGTTACAAATCTATCGGTTACTATAGTAACTAGTTAAGTATATGCAATCGACAGTAAATTAAATCAACGAGAACATTAAAAGAGTTCTGCGGGACGTAATGGTCTCGAACCAAGGTCCTGTACTGCCCGAGGGCTACACAGATTTGGCTTATCTCAACTGGATCTGTCACAATTAGCTGTTGGGCTGTTTATTAATGTTTTTTTAATGTTTTGATTACTATGATGATCCAGTAATACGTAGCTAATTTACAGAATGATTATTTTGTTGGAAGAAAATAATCAGGAGCGACTAATGGCGTTTCTCAATCTCAACATTTGGATGGAGTTTTTTTTTTTTCCCCTGTGTATTTCTTTTTTATGAGTTTTCTGGTTGTCAATCAGTCACAAAACTTTGCGTAATAGGTTTACAAGGCTTGTAGACTGATAAAAAGGAGTATTGTGAAGATTCGAATGACGTTGCTTAGACGCAGGCTATTTGGAAAAAAGTTGCGAGTGTTACGCCAGTTCGAAAACATTTTGAATCGAAAACGGCTATAACGAATGACGTTAACGCGAACAGTACAGTAGGAACAGTAAACGGTAGGTCCGCTAGTCTCAAAATCCAGTGTTGAGTTAATTTGTCGAACTCACGACCCCGATGAGGCGATAAGCCTCATCTTTGGATAGGGGTTGGGAAACAAGAGCAGTGGAGAGTATTATTTTGAGATAAGTAACTATTTTATCAACGATAGACGATCGCCAGATTTAACCCCTCTGGTTTAGACCCTTCAAGACTGTTAAAAATCTACGAATGGCAGCCAGGACGATAAAACGTTTTATTGATAAGGATACTATAAGAACGAAGCACATATACAATAATCGTTTAAAGCTGGAGAGTTATTCAGTAAATCACATTTTATTTTAATTGATTGACGTTCCTGACCACGTAATGTCTGTCTGAATATTCTGACAAATAGGAAAAACACTGAGGATACGTCGACGGGCAGGTATCATGGTTTTTACCCAATGTTGTTTCGAACTCATTTCGAGGAAGTCCGTGTAAATTAATTGTATACAGGCCAACCACTTTTGGGCCGTTATTTATTAAATGAGCGATATAATTTGTAATAATCGTAGGAGTAGGTCCTTCACTAGTTAATAAAACTTGGAATTAGTATGTACTTTACATTAATGAATACACATAACATTTATAATACAAACATAACGTCTATATAAGTAAGGTCTACCCAGTCTCTTATGAATTTTGTTTTGTAAAATGGTTTTGAGCTAGAAATATAAAAACTCAGCTGAATTTTATAAATGATTTTAAATAAGTTATACTTTTGTTAAATAATTGCATTGCATGGTCACGTGATATTGTAGGCGAATGGTGTTGAAATGAAAAACACTGATTGTCCCATCTCGCATAATGTGGCAGTGTTCATTGTTAATTTAATAAATTAGCAGTATTTAGTCATATTTCATATTTTCAGAAGGCACGATACAAATTAGAAAATGGAAATCTATATACGTTTACTACTGTCAAAGTGAACGATAATTATTTGTTTGCTTTGAATATTTTTTTTTATTAATTAAAAACGTTGTTACTACTGATTAATATTATATTCCAATTGAAGTAATAAATAAAGTTTGTGTGCGAGCAACGCTGAAATAAACTCGCAGATTTGACAGAATGAAAGTACTCGAGAGTCGAGCCGCCATGACAGAATGCCCCGTTTTGGCAATCAAAATTAAATGACTGTAAAAATATGAGAAATAAGTTCTGTTAATGTTAGGGTAATATGTGTCTGAAATATACATATTTTGAGGTACATAAACCATAAGGAACATTACTATTTTTTTCAACATACAGGTTGATAATTATTATAAAATACAATAGAAAAATCTTGTTTCAAGTGATTGATGGCAAGTTTTTGCTATAAAATCGTGTCCGTCACGGCTAATCTGTGTACATTACATTTAATTAACCTAGTGATATTAATTGTTGTGATATTTCCTGTCTGCATCGCAATATTTTGTATAAACTAATAATAGTCTCCAAAAACTATTTTTCTTTTTGTTATCATAATTATGAAAAACTTTAAAAAGTTTTTGCTTCTTCTCTAATGAAATCAAACGTTAAATTCGTATCTGAATCTGATGAACTCATATTTTTATAATAATATTTGTCATCATCTGCCTAGCCTTTTCCCAACTATGTTGGGGTCGGCTTCCAGTCAAACCGGATGCAGCTGAATACCAGTATATGTATATAATTAGCACTCGATTAATTAACTGAAGATCGAATCGCAGCTTTCCCACATTTATTATGTTTATTTTTCTGTGGCATTCTACCAGCCAGTATTTTTTTAAATAATATTTAATTTTTAATTTTTATTTAATATTTAATTATATTTTTGATGATGGTAAATAATATTTCATAATTTATATAATTATAATAATTCAGTGAAAAGTAAATTATAAGTCAATGTTACAAAATTGTTGATAATATTTTTTAATTACAATTTTAAGCCGCGATTTAACAGAATGGCTGTCTATAAAGTTGGGATATGGACGTAAATAGTTTCATAGATTAAAAAAAAAAACAGCAGGAAAAATCGTTTCCGAGCTACGAAAAGTACTGATTTCATCCCTCTGATCAGGTAACTTCAAGCGTAGGTACTTTCCAAGTATAAGAAATGAAAAATACTTTTCAGTTCAATTATATCATTGTAAAGAAAAGATGATAGCCGTGAAAACAATAGGTAGGTACACAAAATGTGAAAATAAAAAGGCAATTATACTCCATGCTTAGTCCTCGATAATTATCCTGATTTACTATGTAGTCTCACTACACTCCCATCGTGTGCACGCGAATATTCAGAGAATAAATCCTGCAAGAAAAAACTTTTACGCTGGCAACTATAACCAGCTAATGTCATTCATTATTTTCGCGTCGTGTAGCGCACATCATTTTAAGAAAATTATTGAATTTTCTTTTATAAACTTATTACTTTTGATTATTATCAACAACAAATAATACCAATCAACAAAATGTGGCGAAAATTGGAAAGAAACCGCTTAGGCGAGCTCAAGGGCGACTTCGGCGTCCCGTTTTTTGGAGTCAGTAATACAGGCCGATCGGCAAAAGACAATTATTTTTGTAAACGAAGAAGAAAACACAGGTATGTTGGTGTGGTATAATGAAAAATTTCAGGGATTACGATTAATTTGGATTGCAAAGCAGCAGAGGATTATAATTATCCGTCATACTGCCAGTGCTCGGTCCGTCCGTTCTTGTACAACGTAACATGAAGTTCGTGTTACACAAGACAGTATAGTGCTATGTGCAACAGGAGGTCCTGTTGACTCCCGTCGAGACTTGTTCTCGAACCTCAAGTTGGGGAAAAACGCACAAAATATAATGTATACCTAGAAGTTCTATGGTATGCACTGCCTATGCACAAAATGTTGTTTTTCTCTCGTGAGAAATTATTATTATTACAATAAGGCAGGAGCCTAGCTCTCGCAGTCTCAAGTTGAGGCAAAAAGCTCAAAATATAAATGTACTTATATCTAGAAGTTCTATGATATGTACTCAATATTGTTTTCTCGTGAGAAATTATTATTACAATAAGGCAGGAGCCTAGCTCTCGCAGCCTCAAGTTGAGGCAAAAAGCTCAAAATATAAATGTATATCTAGAAGTTCTATGATATGTATTCAATATTGTTCTCTCGTGAGAAATTATTATCACAATATTGATTGATAAAGAATCAGTTCTGCACATTAAGCATCATCAGACTTAGTTAGTCTATTGTGTGCTTTGTAGATCATATCCAAGATCTAAAGGATGGTTCTATGAGGTTGTATGAAGCAATGATAATGGCCTTGGGAAACCCGTCCAGTTCCAAGAAAACCTAAATGTTTTTACTTTCTTAAAATCATCTAAAATGACTAAGATTTAAAAATGATCAAGAAAGAAGAATTACCTACATAATGTAAACTGCATGTAATACTAGTACTGTTGAATTTACTATTGCTGGATGCTTCAAAATTGAACATGGATTTAAACGGCTGAGTCACCCAATCAAGGAAAACAACCAGAGGGTGGAAGACCACCACAGTAATTTGGAATTGCATTACCGCAGTGTAAACAGTATCTATATTTTGATATAAAACAATTGGAACACAACAAATATTAAAATTCTCACCGATGTTTTCACGATTATTAAGCAACTTACTTTGATGATACCAGTTAAACTAGATAAAAATCAAGATTAAAACAACAAATATATCGAAACGGGACAGTTTCCTGTTTGGTGAAAAGTTCATTATTGAACATGTCAAGTCTGGGTAATTAAGAAGGCAGCTACAACTACAATGTTAAGTAATTGTAAGGAAAACTCCAATGCCCCTTCACGTTTGATTCAAGCAGGGGGGGGGCAAGTACCAATCTAGGACCATTGGGAAGTACCAACAGCAGAGGATTTCATCAGGCAAGACGTACTGATACAAACCTGTATGTCAATTATAGAGGTAACGACAATTGCATGTCGCCTTAAATATTTTACTCTTGCTGGCGGTGATCTTTTTCACACAAGATAAAGTTATCTGGTCATGTTTGAACAGATATAGAATTCCATTTAAGGACATTCCTACACAACATAATACCTATAAAATTGTGCATTTTCAGAGTCGGAATATGTATTTAATACAACAAAAGAAATTGGTAAGTTGTTAGATTTGAGTGTACAGTGTGCACCTATCAGTGGACAGTTTTTTAATCAAAAATATTTATTGTACACAAACTAAATGGAGGTTCCAGTAAATCCAAAATGTCTGAATATAATTTATCCATACACAACAGTTTTAAAATGAAAGACATACCTAAGGAGGTTATGTAAAATAAAATGATCATTTGGGCACAATTGATTTATAAGATGTCTATTTTTTAATATCATTGAACACTTATGACAAAACACATTTGAGGGTTTATTGTAAAAACAATTAATTCAATTGTTTGTGCTTTGGCTTGTGTACTGCCCCACACCAGTAATATCTATTTATACTTTAGTGGGTGATAAAAATCTGTGTTTTTATCTTGAGGATTTAACTTGTATTGGAGAACATTATTAAGAATTTTTTTGAAAATTTTAGTAAAACTATAGGCTTTTGGAGTGCCTTGCATGTTACATAAATAAGGTTAAAACTAATCCCAAACCCAATTAAGTTGCTGAGTACTTAGGATTTGTGATTGATACAAAGTATATTATGACATTGTCATTGACAGATATAAAGAGATATTCATCTATTACTTTACACCTTATCCTATCGGCTTGTTGTCCAGTTGTGAGTTTTGGATTTCTATGCTTAAGTACCTACACTAGAATTTGGAAAAATCCAAGATGTGTAGAGTTAGTTTACCACAGTGACTTTGATTTACATAATCAGCCTATAATGTTCCCACTGCTGGGACACAGGCCTCCTCTCTATGAGAGGGAGTTTGATTTAATTATGATAAATATGGGAAATATTTGTTTTGACAGTCAGATAGCAAATAGGGTTTGGAAAGTCAAGAAAAATCATTTAAGTTTTTTGAAATTTTTTGATGCTTTTCTTGGTATAGAATATTTTACCGAATACTTAAATGTATACCAAATTTTATGTTAAACAATACTACAACCTTAGATTATAATGTGTGGTAGTCAATTTAATAATCTTAATTGCCTGGCTAGGCATAATATGGCAGTGGTGTGAAGCCCTAACAATGGGGATATCTGCATTTTATGTATAATCTAAAGACAGCATAGAAGCTGATCTTGAGTCTAGAAATAAAAACATTGATTGTGTGTCTGGCTCCTGCAGCATTTCAGGACATAGTGAGATCTTTTGGAAATCTTTTCCATTGATCTACATATTTGCTACTAGAGCTAATACTAAGTGTGATAGATATGAGATATCTGGCCTGGCACTTTACAGTAATTTGGAATTATTACCCATTATTTTATGCATTTCCACTATTTGGATTAATTTCACAAACTATTAAATTGATCAGGTTTTTGGCATCTTACTTTCTCCTATGAGACTATCACAACCTTGGTACCCATTTTTTAATTTCATGGTGAAATCACAGATTACAGTATATAGTTTGAACCAACAAACCAATTTTTGCTGTCACCTTCCAGAATGCTGCATCCTTTGCACTGCAGCTTTTTTCCCTGGGGGCCTGCATATTGGCAGAGAACCGTTTAAGAAGCAAATGATACCACATGCCACCATTAAGGTCATGATATCTTCATTGTCAGATAACAGTGTCAGGCAGTATTCAGTAGCACACTACATAAGTGGTGGACTTTCTGTAATGGTAAAAATATTCACGATATTTCTATCACTAAAATATTAAAGTTTCTTACACAACAATTCAACAATGGCAGTTCATATACGTTCAGCACTAATAGATCTGCATTGTCATTGATCATAAATGCTGATGTAGGTACCGATCCTGTAATTAAGAGGTTCTTTAAAGGTATCTTCAAATTACAACAAAGTTGCACTAACTACAATGATATATAATATAATATAATTCATTTATTTAACAGATCATACAATCCAACTTGTTAGACAATTAATCATAATACACACACATCTTACACACTAGTGTTAGTAAATTATATTTGGCAAATTCCGTAAACTAATTAATAACAATGTCAAAATGGATGTATGGGATCCATCAATGTTATTGAATTTTATAGAATGATGGTACCCATTACAACAATTATCACTTGACAAAGTAGCCAAAAAGTATGTAAGAATTATTTCAAGTCTTAAAGAATATAACTTATCTGTAATTGAGACTTCATAACATCCAAATTATTAATTCAAGTGTTAACATAAAAATCACTGATTGGTAAAAACATCTAAGACAGGAAAACGGCTAACAATTATTATGTTATCCTACTTTTCATATGGAACCTGACATTTGTCATGTGATTACATTACAATATTATATAAATTATACACACAAATGGTGTAATTCAGAGATAGGTAATACAGAAAAATTATTAATGCCTCATAATTATGTTAGTTAGCCAAACAATTAGTTACTTATTGGATTAAACAAACAATGTTGGACAGTGGCATAGATATCAAAATATTTACTCCTCATTCCACAAGTCATGCTTCAATAGCGACTAGAGGTGTGTCAGAAGATAATCAGTATTTTTAAAACGGTTGTTTGGTCATAAGTTTTGCAAAATTTTTGCCAAGTTTGTTGGTAATGTTGACCTTGAGACTGATGTGATTTTTTTTTTCATAAATTAAGTTTTGAGCCAAAAGAGTAGGCATACTAAATAGGTACATACTTGGTTGTTGATAATTAGAATAGAAGCATTATTAAAAGAGAATTAATTGAAAATGTGGTAAAGTTTTTCCACTTGCAATAAAAGGTTGATTTTATGTTATTTGAATGTTTTAGTGTGAAACAAATGTTTGTAATTTCCAACTTCATCTCTCTAAACATCTACATAGTAAATCAGGATAATTATCGAGGACTAAGCATGGAGTATAATTACTAAATTAAACGAACTTACCTAAGTGAAGTTCTATTGTAATTATACGAAATGCTTAGTCCTCGATACTATGTTCCCTCCCAAGCCCTGAACAAGACCATAGTTTGTTTTTTGACCCTGGGATTGAAGTTGGGGAATTACTGTCTGTTAATTTTAATTCTCTCATTGCAGATTACTCTAAATAGAATGACATTAGCTGGTTATAGTTGCCAGCGTAAAAGTTTTTTCTTGCAGGATTTATTCTCTGAATATTCGCGTGCACACGATGGGAGTGTAGTGAGACTACATAGTAAATCAGGATAATTATCGAGGACTAAGCATTTCGTATAATTACAATAGAACTTCACTTAGGTAAGTTCGTTTAATTTAGTAATTATGAAATGTAACGTAGCAGAAGTTTTCGTTTTCGTAGACATCCAGCTACGAGGTTCTACGAGAAAGTGTCGTAGCCATATGCACTAAATGAAAATTGTGTGTCTAAAAATCATGTCTTTGCGATACTTATTATAATATAATATTTTATGTCTGTATCTTTGTGACTTTAAAAATACTAAGGACACAGGTAATGGATAGATTACATTTGAACTAGCACAGTAGTACCTACCATATTTGGTGGAAGTAAAATTTAGAACTCAATACATCGCCCGCGATGTCATCCACATGGTTTTAGTATTTTCTTCTAAAAATTTTAACACCCGCTCCAGCCCTTCCACTTTTTAACCTCCCCCAAAATCGTAATTCTTTGCTGGTAAATTTTCGGAAAACCCAAAAACCCGTACCTAAGTTACATAGCTCGTTTATTTTCTGTCAAAAGTATTTACACCGTTATTCCAGGTAACCAAAGCGTATAACATTAGTTTATTGAACAATAATGGCCTATTCAGATTAACGCGATATCGCTGTCGCGCTCGTTAGTCATACTGTTCCAAAGTCCAGAAGCATTGCAGTATCGTATTCGCTGCCGGTCAGCGCTCCTAATATCTGAATAGGCCTTTAGTAATTGACATTTTAATTAATTATTGTACTTAACTTTACACTGCTCTGCTGAAAAGTTACATATTTGCAGCATTTACATTTTATTGATAATAATTATTAATTTTATTCGACAAGTTATCAGGCTAACAGTGGTTGTTCTCCTTGTTGGCGATCAATTTCGAAGAACTAAGCCGAAAGGGAAATTCTCATCTCATTTAACTTATTATTTTGGTGTGATTTCAACAATTTTAACCTGATAAAAAAACATCCCAGGTGTGTCAATTTATTTGGAGTCCGTACCACATTATTTTCTTTCATACATCTCTTATTTTTATACAAACTGTGCCCGCGGCTTCGCTTACGTCACTGTGTATTCTATTGGGATTATAAGTTAATCGGAACGTGAAATCATATCCTCTACAACATCAGTTGATTTTGTTTATTTAAACTATACCGACTGTGACTGTCGGTGTTGCCGACTGCTTTCATGCGACGATGCGCAAGCGGTGCGCGTTTCTGGTGCATAGAGCTCAGGGCAGCGCCAACACCGTCCTGGCGATGATCGCTAACTGACTGGATTACCCTTATATCCGGCAATGCTGCAACAGGTATACTGTTACCTTGTGAGTGTTTGTTTTTGAATGTGCTTGTTATCCTGTCTGTATCTTTTTATGAATCTGTTTGTATATGAGTTAGGTTACTTGAATTAAACAATTTTATTTTATTTTTTATAGCTTGTTAGTAGGTAGGTAATTGAGAGTCGAAGTAACTAACCAGCTCCAGAAACTTTAGGAGCTGAAAACTGTCATCTTGGAAGAATGAGAGAACATTCCAAAGCAAAGATAGAAAAGATAGTGGAAACTCATGCTGGTCATAGTAAATGGAGCTAACACAATTTTTCTAATTAAACTCGTTTTTTTCATTTTGAGGTAAAAAAGAGGTTTTGAAGCACACACAGTATTATTTGCATTTCTCATTGTTCCCAATTTGAAATCAGAATACAAAAAAATGCAATAAGTGGTTTTTTCGCGTTTCTCAGGGGTCAAAATTAGCGTGGATTTTTTGAAGGAAACAATGGTTTATATGGAAAACTGCTTAGGTAGGTACTTTTTATATTTTTAGCTACTACCTGCTGAATAAATTGCGTCAAAACAGATTGTTTATAGCGCGAGTGTTCAGTTTATGCAGCCGTCGGTATGTTTAGGTGCTGGCGTTCGTCGCGCGACTTATTTACTATCTGTGGTAATCAATCAAGGATTTGTGCAGACGGATCCTTGATTGAATACGGTTGTCACCATCGTTCTTTCGGCAGGCACATTGAGATCTCCTTACTGATACTACTGCTTGCTTACTCTTCAAACTGTCGATGATACTCGTTTTTTTATCCTCAACAAGAAAAGAAAGTTAAGAAAGAAAACGATTCCTTGCCGTGCGACGAGTCTTTTTCAGACTTCTTTTCACGATTATTACTTTCTGGTGAAATATTTGATAAATTATTATTATTTGGAAATATAACAGCATCTGTAAAAAAAAAACACATTCACAGAAAGTGAACAACTGTTGGGATAGAACTTACGAACGTAACCGTTAGGCTTCCGGTACATGACGCCGGAGCCGGCGCGGCGACGGCGCACATTTTACACTCATTCTGAGATATTCTGAAATTTTGGGTCGCAGGGTTGATATTCATTTGTATACACAAACATGCGGCGCCGGTGCAGCTCCGGCATCTTGTACAGAAACCCTTAGGCACTTCGTTAACAATGTATGTAACTAAAATAGCCGTTTTTATACATAATTATCAAGATTGAATGCTAGCTTAGCTCCTTGTAGCGTGATGTTCATTTCAGAGGTTAAATTCGTATCTATTTTCAATAATATAAAAAAATATCGTCTGATAAAATCTCGCAGTAAACTGTTGATGAAAACGGTATTCGGTAATATTGCAATATTACTAAACCCCCATAACAAATAGCGTGAGGAATATCCTATTCGATGACCATATCTTTGTGATAAAGATATGGTATTTGTGCAAAAGAACAGAATCTATTCAGTAGGTTTAGTGCCAATCCGGAACATACATACATCCAGACAAACAGAGAAACGGTAAAAAAATCTTAAAAATTTCCGGCGTCAGAATCGTTCCCACACCTCGTAGCAATTAAAAAAAAACTATGTTTTGACTTTAGTATAGTTTTATAAGTAGAATAACGATTAAATCTAAATATTTACATATTATACTTTAAATCTAAATATTAAATCTAAATATTTACATATTATACTTTAACAAAATTACTGCATTAGTGTGTTTCTCGAAAACTGACTAAACTGAATTATTTCACCTACAATTAATCAATGTATAAAATAATAATATACACAAGCCAGATCTTAAATGGTTTTCAACAATCCAAAGAAATATTTATAAAATAAAAAACATCCATTATTTAAAATAACCGTACCTTAATCATTGTTTAGAATTTTATGTTACTACGTGCAAGGTCTGAGCTGTAATAACGATGAGTCACAATTAATAGCTCAGTATTTTATAATTATTTAAAACATGGCAAGCACGATCGAGCCATGCATAATAAAAGAGTCCGTAGAAAAACAAAAAATACCTACCTAGGAAATAACAAATGATAAAAGATAAACTTTGTGTTATACCTATGTCTACCTTTTTCGTTACGGAACATCCTATGAGATAGAAAGAGTACCTACTCTTGCTTTATTGAGTGCTTTAAATTAATAGTTTTCCCTCTTTTTTAACAGATTTCCAAAAAGGAGAGGTTCTATGTTCGACGATATGTATGTTTAATGTATGTTCATTAATTTCTCCGTAATTACTAGTCCGACTTACGTGATTCTTTTTTATTGGGTACAGAAAGCTCACGCGGTGGTCCCATATAAATTGTATTAACTTTGCTTACGTACTTTTCGAGTTGGCTTCATTAATTTGTGTTTTAATTCACTTGGTATAGCAAGTAGTGATATAAGTATTGGTGTGGGGTAGGTACCACAGCTAAAAAGTGAAAAAGAAACAACTGAGTTCCAAAAATAACTTGAATTTCGGAAGGCAGTGGCAAAAAACGAAAATACAGAACTAAAGACACCGACTTCCGAAATTAAGTTATTTTAACCTGACATTGTAGTGTTTTTAGTAAACAGTTAATAGGTGTTTTGGTCACCATGAAATTTGTCTTATTGCTAGGCTGCCTGTACTGTGAGCTGGTGACAATGTGGGGATTATTAGGAGAGTTATTATTCTGAGGCGAGCTACACAGTTGTCTGGGTGATTGGCCACGGCCAGGATATGATTTGGCCCAGCCGAATCCGAATGTATACAACGTGCCGCTACCATGACGACATTAATTTAACACACGTATCCGATTTCGCGTATTCGTTTTAGGAAAATATTTTAATTTCATAAATTTTATTATTTATTGATTTATTTACAATTTTCTAAATTACCATCCTGGAGCAACCTGTACTTAAAGAACTGTAGCGAAGAGTTCAGTTGCCGGGGTCACGGATCATATGTAGGCGAATAAAAGGAAAGCCGCGCAATTTCCTAGAAATTATGCCGACAAAGGATCTTGACCCATGGAACGTAAGCCAGCTGGTAGGTACCTACATTAATGAATCTTTTACAAAGAGTGATCTCAATTTTGGTTATGTTTTTATTATTTAGTTTGTTTGAAAATAATTCTTTTTCAATTTACGAATTATTTTATTTTATTATAATTTTTATGGTTACTGGCCACTAGCCCTACCCGTGTGTTAAATTAATGTCGCCATTGTAGCGGCACGTTGTATAAGGGCAATATCTAAGTTTTCGATTTTGCCTTCCGACCTGTGCCGAATCATGCCGGCCGGAACATGTGTGTAGCACCCCTGAGGATATGAACATTTGATATCTTCATATTTTTGACTAACCGACTCCTTGACAATTCAAAAGTGCTTTATTGAAATAAATGCTTTGAGTTTGATTACAGACAACACCGTTATTTATACAGTCATTGAGGAAGATCCCCAATGCGATTGAACTTTAGTAACACAGATCCTTTAAACTTTTTTTATGAAGGTTAGTCATCATAAAGGTTATTTCAAGTATCGATAAATACCTACAATAATATTATGGTATGGTACTTTTGTATTCGATGGTCTTACCCGAGACATGTGAAAATTTAAAAGTGCATGATGTTTAATTACTGAATTTTAACAAAAAATAAATATATATAGGGTCTCGAATTTTTCTGTAAGCTGTATATGGCAATACAGGTTACAGAAAAAATCGAGACCAGAGCGAGAGCTCCAGAGCTAGGTTAGGTAAGTACCTATTTCAAGAGCCTGTGATTTCTTCCATTTCAATTATCCAAGTTTATGCAGCAAAAGGTAATAAAATTATCTTACTTAAATTGAATAGTAAACTTTTACCCAATAGGTAAGCTTTGAGTTTGAGGGAAAGAGGTAAGTAGTAAATATCGTAATCTCTGATCCCCTTATTAAAAAACGCGGAGTAAAGATACAACCAGTATAACCTTAAGATTTATCATAGTTTAACTTTAGATTTATCAGCGGAACAGTTTCTAAAAGCAAATTAATTTAAAAAATTAAAAAGCCCCCGACAAAAATAAAGCACCTAATAAACGATTTTTTTTAAAATATCTTATAGCTCTCTCGATCAGGTGACCTTTCAAACAAAACCAAAAAAATTGAAATCGGTTCAGCCGTTTGGCAGTTACGATGGCGCAGACAGACACACAGATACACACGTTAAACTTATAACACCCCTCTTTTTCCGTCTGGGGTTAAAAATACACAATATTAATTCGTCCCCATTATAATTATCTATTTTCGAATCACACTTAAAATATAAGGTTTTCTGGTTTCACTAAGGGACCCTTAAAAATGATTCACGTATTATCATCATGTATCGACGTCGTGCCTTTTATACTGTAGTCGATGTAATATGTTATATTAATCATGATGTATTCAATTAATATTATGTAAATAGTACGATGATTCGTTATCTACAGTCACGGACGAAAACGTTGGCACCTATTTAATATTTTCATGCATATGCATGCCAATCATTATAATGATGGTGTCGACAATAATTGTAACATAAATTGATCATTGGTACTCATTATACTAAGCCCCATTTACACGGTGCAACTTCCTGGAACGATAAAGAGCAATAATCGCATGTCATAAAGTACCTTCAATTATTGCCATTCAAGAATTGCAAGCAAGCGTTTACACGCGTGCGAGTTCCAAAAAATGGCATACTATAATTTAATGCAAGTTTTTCCATTCAATATGTATGCGACTTCTGTTTACACTTTACGCCAAGGTAATTACTGCATGCAAGTTTTGCCTCGTCTAAACACAGAGTGGTAGGTAGGTACGTCTTTGTCCAATTGACCTCAAGTATTACCCGTATTTGCGCTGCCAAATATTATTTAATTCAGTTTTATTGAACGTCTTCTCAATATTTATTTTAACTTGTTTTGTTCGCTCATGTTCGAATGATAGGTAATTTTTATGCCGTAATTGAATGCCATTTTATTGTACGTGCTGTTTACATTTTTAATATAACAGTTTTGAACGGCAACGAACTTGCCCGTATCGTGCAAAAATTGTACATGTTGTTTAGACGGTGCTAGTCAATTGTTCCTAAAATTTTATGGTAGGTATGCCTTATGCAATGGACTTGCACCGTGTAAATGGGACTTTACATGCATTTTAAATGGAAACACAATCTGCCTATTGATTATGTAAGATATTTAATAAATTATTCAAAATGTTATTTAATACCTCTGTTTTACAACATTGTATTGTCATTTTTAACACTTTTGAAACCGATTGTACTTGTTACTGCACTTTGATTTAAGTGTTCGTTAACACAGCTACTGATGGTTGATTGACAGCCTGTAGTTGTAAGTAGTAAAGTTACCAAGATTTGAGCACTTTAAAAGTGCTGCGCTATGTTTGTTAAAGCACCGATGGCCGGTGGAGCAGACGAGTCCTAGAGGGGAGACCGCGTATCGGCAAGCGTAGTGTGGGACGCCCCCAGCACGATGGACCGATGACCTTAAAAAGGTGGCTAGGATAGACTGGATGCAGAAGGAGGAGGGCAGGGTATTGTGGCGCAGCCTGGGAGAGGCCTATGTTGAACAGTGGACTGCGATAGGCTGACTTCATTGATTTATAAAAATAAAAGATGATCATTTTAACGCTACGTTTTCCACAAAATCATTCATTGATACACCAGCATTTTTTGCCTTTTCTTTTTGTATTTCTCAATGAAACTTGTACACGAACATAAAATTTTACACAATACAAACTTTAGATTTACACAAAAAAGTGTTTAGAATCTTTTTTGTGGATTGTGAGCATTTTGAATAGATTATACATTTTGTTACGCCTAGATAATGAAGGTAAAAAATCTGATGTACCTAGGTATTGCTGCATGAACCTGCTGGGCGTAATATGGGCAATATCTAAGTTTTCGATGTTGCCGCCCGCCCTGTACCGAATCATGCCGACCCGATCATGTGTGTTACACCCCAGAGGAAATAAACATTTGATTACAGACAACACCGTTATTTATACAGTCATTGAGGAAGACCCCCAATGCGATTGAACTTTAGTAACACAGATTCTTTAAACTTTTTTATAAAGGATAGTCATCTAAATACAGGTTATTTCGAGTAAATATCGATAAATACCTATAATGTGTTATGGTAGGTACTTTTGTATTCGATGGTCGTCATCCGAGGAGGTAAAAATCGGATGTAGGTACTACTGCATGAACCTAAGCTACCCACTAGGTTAGTTTTTTGATGCGAACGTGATCATTGAGGAGCCAAGTCATTTAAGGAAGTCGCTCAAGCTTTTCACCGCTTTTACCTCGATGTTATATCTTAGGTTACGCCTAAACGCTATGTATTTGATTTACTTTTATTATTTCTGTCATCATTAAAAACTCGCAGTCCTATTAACCTTTAAAACTAAACTAATCACTAATCAGCATTTAATTATTATTTTTAGCATAAGTATATACTTTATAAACAAGTCCTTTTTATCTTACCATGACTTTACCTCAAAGAGGTCAACTAAGTTATATTTCAGTCATAATCAGACCCTATCTGGGTTATGTTGACACTCGTAATTTATTCATTTCTTACGTGCTGTTTGTGAGCATAATAAGGCCTTGACTTTATTCCGTTCTTTTATAACATTATTTTTTTCCATTTTACGGAAACCTAAACTTTTAATAGTATCCTTAATTGTATTATCAATATTTGAATCCAATCTCCAAAACCCAAAGGAGACTGTTCTAAATTCGAGCTGTTCTTATTTTTTCGATTCATTATGACATGGTCTAATCTTTTTTTAAACATTTAAGCCTAATTACGGTAATTTGTTTGATGTCATTCAGCGAGCTGTGGAAGTGAGTTACTTATCTGAGTAAGTATTCGATCAAGAACTAGGTGAAGTGAAGGTTGATAGAGTATAATTATTATTCCCAGCAGTAGACGGAGCAAAGCATTTGATATTCCGGGATGGAAAATATTCTCAGGCTTCCCAAAGGGCCCAACACGTGACACTAATAGGACCTTCTTTCTGTAGTTTCGTAGCTCAGCCGTCAAAATGTCCTGACAGGGTTGCGGGAAAGTCCGAAAGGGATACCGCGACCTTGGCAACAGGCAAGGGAAGGAACACGGATGGGTTTTAGTCAGTAAAAGTCTGACACGCCCTTCCGCTCCGCCCAGAGCGGAAGAAGTCATTGGATGATTTCCCATCATCAAAAAAAATAAAAAAGCCGTAAAAATGTAATTCTGGTGTGTTTGTGAAGACTACGGATATCTCTAGTAAGTAATGAGTTCAACTGTAAGTAACGAGACACAATAGAATTTTAATTGTTATATATCTTATAAGACTTTTCGACAGTCAGAAGGATAAGCTCCACGTTAAACACCAACAAAAAATGTCTTTAACGGCTTACTGCATTGTTTTACAAAACGTGTTCTACTCAAACCTGTGACGGGTATCCAACCGGGTGTCCTTGACAGTCTGATCTAATTCACTCCACCACGTGCGGTGTCGTGAACGTATGGTCACAATTAATAGGTACTTTATCAGTTTGAAATTGAAAGGCTTAATACTTAGTCACCAATGAAAAAAGCTTGGATTTCCTAAGACAGCGGTCCCGTCATTTTATACGGAAGCATTAATCACGGCCGTCTCGTAAATTAACGTAGGTGATTGACTTTATGGTGTTTTAAAATGCTTTTCATAGAGGTAGTCGTCATATCGCGGGCTTAGACTATGCTTTATAGAGAATTCGGTTTCCTTAAGAAGCATTTGCCTTGGACATGAAACCAGAATAATTATTATTAACAGTATGCAAGGGTAAACACCGTTGTCACTCAAACCATGGGTAGTTGACTTAAATATAAAATTATATGACCCAGTAACAACAAAAAAAAACCTTATTTTCATTAAAAGATTTTAAAAAGTATATATCCGTCACTGTCCCGATACTCATGGGTACGCGTACCAGAGAGCTGCGAAACAGCTGACGGCCGGTCATGTAATTGCCCTTGCGTGTAGAGTGAAATATTCTTGTGGAAAAATGTAGATTTTCTTTAAAAAAAAAAGTTGTATTTTTCCATTGATTTTACGTTCTATAAATGAAACCAAACCACTGGTTTCAAGGATAACGGTGTTTACACTAACACCCTGTATATTCAAAAGTATTTTAACGGGTGTAAAAATAGAAATGCTTTGAAAGCGATTGCCACTTGTCTAGGCCCCGTAAAGTCGAGACTAACAGGCGCCTAGCGCAGGTACTCCAGGTTAAATAGTCTAGCAGTTGTAATCCAAAGATAATTCAGAAACCGTATGGGCCTTACCACAAGAACTTAGACACTTGTTCAACGCGTGTCTAATGTCAGTTTTATGTCAAACTCCATACAGAAATGTCGTGTTTAAAAGGTGTTCGGGCTAAACAACTGATACACACGGTTTTGTGGTAATAGTATGTCATTGCGCTGGAAACAAAGAAATCATAAGGAAAAATAAAACACTATCAATAATGATAAATCACAGTAATTCATACCTAAGAAGTTAATTAGGAAACAACTTGCGTCAATAGTCTTTATTCATCATCGTCATCATCTGCCTAGCCTTTTCCCAACTATGTTGGGGTCGACTTCCAGTCTAACCGGATGTAGCTGAATACCAGTATTTTACATGGAGCGACTGCCTATCTGACCTCCACAACCCAGTAACTGGGTAATACGATACCCCTTGGTTAGACTGGTTGTCAGACTTTCGTGCTTCTGACGACTCGTAACGACTGTCAAAGATCCACAAATGACAGCCGGGACCAACGGCTTACCATGCTTTCCGAGGCACGGAGGAGTCTCGATATGTGAAAATGGTCACCCATCCACGGACCAACCCCGGCAAGCGTAGCTTAACCTGATGGATCGACCCGAGCGGCTGTTATTACTTAGCCACGAGCTCCTCAATAGTCTTTATTGTTCCTTCGATAAATGACTTCATGTGCTGAGTGCTGGGCTAGTCCCGCAGAGAGCACAAAAAGTGACTAATCTATAGGTAGTATAAACATTTCCAAAGTGCTCAGGTAAAACCACAAACAAACATGTGATTATAATAAACACATACCAACATAACTTTTGAATGGAAACTGGTCTGTAATATTTTGTATCTCATTTCTTTTTGCGAGGAGGAAACTGCGCGGTCACCTTCATAAAGGTGTGTAGTTTGAATTCGAGTATTTTGGAAATGTTTTGTGTTTACTGGTTCTAGTGATATTTCAAGTTTCGGCCTTTAGTGAACTCCGCTCGCTCCGCGATCTTGATCGAGCTTCGCAAGAACACCCCTTTTTACGCTCTGGGGGCCTAAAATGGCCACATTAACAATTCCTCTAGAAGCAGTTAATTTCCTGAATTTCCAGCTGTCATTAGCAATTCCTCTAATTTGACACAACAATTCATAATGTGTGGACGATTTTACGAATCTCCATAGAAAACTGTCAACTAGATGAATTATTTCGTAATATGAATAGCACGCAGATCATGTTATGAATTGTCAATTTGTGTCATTTTACGATGATTCATAATATTTTCCTATTATGATTCTGCCAAAGTGACTGTTTTAAGCCCCCTGACCGCAGAAACTTTCTTTTTCTTGTTCAGCTGGGCTAGTAATGGGTGCAATGAAGACTATCCAGAGGATGCACAGTTCCCTGTTTTTTTTTTTACAGCCAAGAGTAGAGTAAAGGGTCATATTGACCACTTGGTACAAATTACCACAACAACAAGAAGGAAATGCTCTCAAAATGGTAATGTCCACATTTCAACCAGTAATTAAAACTTGCGTAGTAATAAATATGCAAACAAGACTAATAGGTTTACTTAAAGTTGCTGTTATACATTACTAACTATATGTTCCTTTAACAAAAAGGTAAATTATATGCAGTGGAATGTCCGCGCAAGTTTATCGTTTATGATAAATGAACCGGTGTGGCGGGTATTTTAGAAATGTACTAAAATATTACGCTACTGCTTACGATCGTCGATGAGATTAGAATAAATTATAATTATTTTAATAACCGCTTCATTGGTCTAGCGATCTGCGTGGTATATCCTTAGCACACTCAAATCCGTTTCAAGGCTGACCAAGGTGCTGTAGTAACAATATGGAGTTTGAGAATATGCCGACAATCGATCCTCTCGCCACAAAATGAAGAGTGCAAAAGCACTAAGAGTTAATCTACCCATATGGAGGCAAAGACGTGACGTCACACCTTCATGCGTATTTTTCCTTAGAGTGACCGATGTCCAGCACTGACAGCGATAGGGAAAATTGATCGATTGTATAAATACGTATGCAGAGACTTGTTCCATTCATTTTCGAAATACCTACAGGGAAATAATCGGCAACTATCAAACAAACCGCAGTGGCGCATACGCAGAACAAAGACCGATGTTGTTATTATGAATGAATCAGAGGTGGAAGAAATTCCCAGCACTACGGCCATACTTCCTGGCGACCTTCTACTTCCATACCTAATTACACAGCTAATTAGAACAAATAATTCACTTGAATACTTTTTAAAGCGATTCGCAGTACCGAAAGTAAAAAATGCGTGACGATTTTTTGTGGGTTTTTTTACCAATGTTGATGGTTTTCAATGTTTAGTGATGAGTAACTAGCTTTTTTTACCGACGCCAACTTAAGACAACAGAAATGGAAAACTCTGCCTGAAGTAGTAAACAAACAGTCTAGATAATTTTGAAAGCCGTATTCTCAACAACTCTCATTGATCATTTATTTATTTATATTTTATTGTACACCACAAACAAAAATACATTAAAAAAAAACAGATACTACAAAATATAGGTACAATGATCAAAATCAAAAATTAATGATCATTGATCAAAATAGCCAGATTATTGTAAAATCTGTCATTATATTAGAATATTTTGATCAATAATTTGTGCGTATTGTTGGTCTCGAGTTATAAAACCCAGAATTACAAGGGAGATACAGAATTTGTGACTAGCAGATACACTTAGTGTTGAGCTTAGTTTCTACTTGAGGTAGCAATGTCTAGACAGCGTCATTAGGTCAGTTCGACTGTGAGTCGTGTGATAGTTTATTGTTTAGACCGGGGTAAGTCACAAGAGGCTACAATTGACTCCGATTCTAAGCCATTAAATATCATCTACCTAGCCGTTCCACAAAACTGTTGAGATTGGCTTCCAGCCTAACCGGGTGCAGCTGAAAACCAGTATTTTTCAAGGAGCGATTGCCAATCTGACCTTCACACTGAGTAACACGATACCTTACCCTTGGTAAGCCTGGTTGTCTTGTCAGACTTTCGGGCTTCTGACTACACGTATCAACTGTCATAGAGCTAGAAAGTCGAGACCAACAATGGCTTAACCTGCTTTCCAAGACACGGATGGATCTCTGTATGAAATGGTTGGTTTACTCAGGGGCCAGCCGCGAGGCTAAGGTACTTGTTCAAGTACTTACTAATTGATCCATAAGATTAGCTAATCATCACCTTTGTTCTAACAAAACATTCAAGATGAATTTATCACGCAATCCATTTTTGCGTAGTTAATTTAAAGGAAATAATTAATTTCATAATTGGGCACATAAAGCGAATAAGGGCTCCGACAGATTCGTATTATTTTTAATTTATAAATATTATTTCCGCAGTGCCATGCGTCTTCGTTTAAATCGCTCGATTAATTTAACATTCCCATCAATAACATTTTATTATACCACAAGCCGTGCGCCCGACGAGATTTTGAAAAAAAACCTTTCTTATTGCTCTCCTTTATTACAAAAGGAACTCTTGTGCAAAATTTCATGATTCCAAGGCTGTGCGTTGTCTGTCAGTGAATGAATTAATGTAAGTTTTTATTATGTAGATAATAAATTATCAAAATTGATAAATAAACCTTTTACGCCTTTTACATCATGTACCTACATGACGCGAGTCAGTACAATTCAACTGCTGCGGTTTCGCTGCTATGCTTTCGCGGAGGAGGTGTACTACCGGCGTTAATGTACACACATCAGATTAAATGTTTAACATAATCACACCACATTGCGAATATAATTATATAAAACAATAGGGTTTCGGGCGACGAAAAGGTTTCGTAAAATATCGTGGTACGCGCTGCAACAGATGACGGACGTCAGACCAACGTCAAAAAGGGTGACCGTCGACGTCAGTTTCTCACACGGCTTCTAGAATATTCTAGAAACTGCTCCCTTATTGGCCGAGTGGATTGTGGCGGGATCGGTTCGAAATAAGTTCGTGTTAAAGCTGAAGCTGAAGAAACTTCATCTGCGCTTAACCGGTCACAATTGGGTGGTTCTTAAATGTCTTAATACAGCCTTCACGAGTACTAGTTACGAGGCGATAATGACCTGTCTATCACTCCTAGCAGGGCACAATCACCCTGCGGCCATCTTGCTCACGAAGAAGGAAGGGAATGAGAGGGAAGAAGAAGTATCATTCCAGGCAAACGGATAGCTGATCACACTATGTTGTATTCTGACAAGATGCTGCTGCAAAATCTAAATCTTTTTTTTTCAACTAGTAAGGCAATACAACATATATATTTAATACTTATTAAACCCCACTTAACTTAACCCTACAATTTTACGCAAATCGCAAGGTTTTAGATGATCTGAAAAGGTTTTTGATGAGCCTACAACAAATAATTAAAACAACATTTACATCATAATAAAATATCTCTGCTTGAACCTTTATGTCTATCAATCCTAGTTAAGTTAAATATTAATATTCACTTACGTCATATTAAATAACACACTGCCTCTACTTATTATCCAAACATTATTATTATTGTTATTCAATATCGCCCATATAATAATACATAATAATTACATAAAACTTTATTGAACTTGACCGAATGGGCATTAAATCGAACGTACCCATAAAGCTAACGGAAAATGAAGGACAAATGTATAAAAACTTAGCATTATGGTGTAGGGCAACAGTGAATTTATTAACACTTTGTTTTGGAGATCGCACCGTATTTTTTTGTCTCGTAGCTTTATTTTCAGGCTGATATGAGGCCTGACAAATAAATACATTCTATTCTATTGTTTTGCATTGTAGGACAATGGACTCTTCTCATAAAGAGAAGGCATGAGCATCAATCACGCTTTTAAACAATGCGCTTTGGAGCAGACAAGTCTTGATTTAAGTAAAGATTGCAAAGAAGATTACTTTTGCAGTGAGAATAAGCAACACCTTTGTACGTATTTTTGTGTTCCTTGAAAATCAGAAAGCGTATCCTACCAGTTTGTTTGAGGGTTATAGTTGGATTATTTCAATTCTTAAACTTACTGGTTTTAATTTGACAATCGACGGCAATTTTAAAACCTAATTTTCGTAGACGATTCTTCAATTAACGTTTAAGAATGTTATAAGAAACAATAATTGTTGGACAACGTGGTAAGCTGCAAAGTTGAAACTTACTAAATACAGATGAATATTTTATTAATCCCCTGTAGTGGGTGATTGCGTAAGAAATTAACATGTTCAGGGTTTGTTTATAAGTACTTTTATTGGACACTTTTGGAACAGAGCCATACATGGTAACGGGATAAGGGTGCCGCATGCGCAAGTCTTTTCTGGACTGAGACTGCAATGGTGTGCCTATTAAGAATAAATATTGATGGGAGGGTGAGCAATTGTGCATCCTATTACAAAGAGGAGTTATCTCTAGGTAGGTACCTAATGTTAATAACCAAGTCGTAAAATTCTTACACGTACCTTTGTGAAGCTCAATTTCAAGAATAAAGCATTTTCTAAGCAATTGGTTGAAATGGTGTGCCTAACTTAGCAGTCTATATTTTGACTTACAAGCTCCATTGAGTTAGTGGCCAGTTGCCTTCCGTATTATAATATCGATATTTTGAGATGAAACTGCAGGGCGCAAAAGGAAACAATGAGTAAGGAGATAATAATAATTGGTCAAACTTAAAACGCAGTTTCAGTTCAATCTTCAATACACAGCTTGTATAACTGCAATTAAGTTTTATTAATAATACTGCTACCATCATAAACTTTTTATGAAGTACTATGATATCACCTCGGATTACTTCGCACAATCACAGCGGCTCAGTAAAGTAACATTAACTAAAGCAAAAAACTTCTAGAACAATTTGTGAACAATGACACTTTGCATGACGCTCACAAAATATTGCAAAAATAAGTTAACAGGCGGCCGATCTTTGTTTTTGCGCCGACAAATAAAAAAATAGAGCTTCGCGTTGATTTCCAAGGAGCGAGCGGTAATTCTGCAATTAGTTTAATTTTAAATATCGTGTGAAAATCAGGGCGTATCGTTGTAATGGAGCGTTTTGTGGGCTATTGTTGTGGCGTGTTCGTGACAGACCCTCCAACCTTGTAAATGTGACGATACCCGCTATCACCCCTCATGACTTTCTGATTTTGATTTTAATTGAGAGATTAACGAGCTTATAAATAATAATAAGTACATTTTTATAATTAATCAGAATCCTTTACAGATTTAGGTATTGATTCACTCTTTGCGATACTCACAAAGACGATACTTAAATAACAACAGCAAAGATAACAGTAAAATTATTTTGGATCAAATATTTTGGTTTTTTAATGTTTTATGATAAGATAAATAGTAATTTGCAAGATGTCCGATATCTCGAATTAACATATAAGAAACATTAGCGACGTTCACGGTCAGATACACTTTCCTTAATATTTTTTGCTTCGTTGGTTAATTGTTATTTCCTCACAAAAGACTCGTTTGGCTCATTGCTTAATTACACAGGTAGGTGAAAAAACCAAATGCAGCGAACTGGTCCTCATCCAACCAGTTTTCCTCGTTTTCCTAATAATCAGGTTATCATCAAGTGTAACCAGATGCGTCGCGACGATGTTTTTCACGACTTACATCTGACCGATTTTTGACACTACAGCTGTTGCTGGGCAATACCGTCAGGCTAGAATTATGAAGCCTACGTAATAGCTGTAAGAGGCTTAAACTATTTCAGCTAAACTGATGGCCGGATAAATTCTGTCAAGCAGATGATGGACTGAAAAGTGTATTTAAATCAAAAAAGTGCTTTCTTTTAATCAACTTTACGTACTACGATCACAGGAGTCACTGTAGTCAACTATAAAGCCCAAAACACACACAGAGCGGGTGCGGGGCGGGAGCGGGTCGGGCGCGGGAGTACGGCGGGTATAATAATTTATAATTCAAGGAATTATATGGATGTCAACACACAGAACGCGGGCGCGGGTCGGGCGCGGAGCGGGACCCGCGCTGGAGCCGCGCCCGCCGCCCGCCGACACAACAGCGTGGGGCGGGAGCGGGTCGGGCGCGGGAGTACAGCGGGTGTCATAAATTGTAATTCAAGGAATTATATGAATGTCAACACACAGAACGCGGGCGCGGGTCGGGCGCGGAGCGGGAGCCGCGCGGTAGCCGCGCCCGCTGACACAACAGCGCGGGACGGGAGCGGGTCGGGAGCGGTTGTGCTATTCTGTAAAAATATCTCCGTGAAAACTAAGTGTAGTAAAATATCAAAGTGAGCTTGGAGTGAACTGTCACTGCCCTAAGGCAGTGACAGTTTGATGCTAACATCAGTAGGTATCGATGACAATGACTCACTCCGCTCTCACTTCACCTAAGTTTTCAAGGTAAGATGGTTACAGAATAGCAATGTGGGTGTAGCGGCGTTACATTCGTTGCAATACACGTATCGATGACACGTTTTGATGTTTTTTTTTATTAATGTCAAGAACCTACAACTTTTTCCATTTTCGCGTTCTTCTCTTTAAAATAAGTAAAAAATAATAATTCTTTGTCCGTGTCAGAATCACCCAACATTTTCACACTGCAACCGCTGTCGTCTGTCAAAGTACAACCGCACCCGACCCGCTGCCATCCCGCGCCCGACCCGCTGCCGCCCCGCGCCCGCGCTCTGTGTGAACACGATGAACCGCGCGACTCACGCGATGAAAACGACCCATCCTTCTCCCGCCCCGCACCCGCTCTGTGTGTGTTTTGGGCTTAAAGGAGACCGTCTGAGCCAAACTCATATGTCCCCTGTAAACAAATTTTAAGCTACCTATAGCCCTAAACATACACTGCACCGTTCAGAAACTAACATCAAAATTATTGAGAAGGTCAGCGGGCCTCTTGACAGTTTTGAACAAATCTTTCGAATATTTAATAAACACCTATGGGTAAAAAAATATAAACCATATAAAGGGTAAAACCGACAACATCCAAGTAAAGTTTTAACTACGTCTATATTATAAACCTGTAAGCAAAAGGGAATGTCTGTAATTAACGACAATTAAAACTTACTCGCAATTAAAATCTTAATCGTAGTTTATCATAAAATCGCAATACCTACATTATGACAGGTTCTCACTAAATGTATCAAAATCAAAGAGTCATTTATTAATTGGGGCCCTATTAATTAATAACCGTAACTTTACTAAGTTACGGGTTTATAAAGACGACTGTCCACTGTTACGTAGGATGTACAGTCACGGACTTTAATTGATGAGCCACCTGGCACTGTTTGTATTTTAGCCGTCTAATGCAAATCTGGTTTATTCGGGTCCCGACACGCAAAGTCATATGTCTTCGTATTAGAAGAAGAAAATTATATTTCATATCTTTACCGGTTGGCTAACCTGAGAGCCAGAAATACAAACTTGACAGTAGAGTGACTACCCAAAGTCAACCAATTGCAGGTCTAGCAACAGTAACCTAGCAACGATCGTTTATCGTTTTTATGTTACTGTTGCGATAGTAAGGTTAGCGTACGGATAAATATTAAAAGTCATTTCGACAAGTTCGAAAGTAACGTCTCTGACATCGATATTTCAACTGTCACTGTCTTCAGTTAAGTTTTCAGAATTATCGAGTTAATGAGCTATGATTCAAAGGAGGTCGGTATCAAATAGATTGGATAAACTTAATGCAACATTGTATTTATTTTTATCATTGAGAACTTATTAGTCAACCTCTATGGATAAGACTATTTCCGATTAAAAGTAATTTATTTGTCATCTTGTATACGAGCGTGCGATTTGAGTTCGTGTTTAATCATGTAATCTTGTGAATGTATTAAACTGCAAAATTGAAAAGTTTGAAGGTGGCTCATCAATTAAAGTCCATGACTGTACACGGAGAGGCTTATAAATAACGTAACTTTACTAAGTTACGGGTTTATAAAGACGACTGTCCACTGTTACGTAGGATGTGCACGGAGAGGCTTGCCACATTTCTGCGCGGTTCATTTGTTTGCCAAGCACGCATTCGTGCGTAGCGTGGCCGTGAGTCGTAGTGGTCAATCCCGCCTACATTTTCATACAAAGCGAAGCTAAGTACACATGCGTTACATGCGTAGCTGAAGCTAGAGTGAATTGCATTCAGTATAAAATAGCCTATAATGGTGCTGGGACTCAGGCCTCTCTGAAAATGAGTGGGCCATAATACACTACTTTTGTCTCAGTCGTTGCTGAAGGAAGATATTTCTGCCATTATATCATTCCCGACAGAGGTCATCATCAAGCTCGCCGTTGTTTTCGTTAATGAAGACTACAACAATTTGAACAAAAACAAAACTATTTACAAATATCAATGACCCCTTTTTTTAGGTTCTTGAAATATTAGTGACAGGCCATTACGACACTCACGACTTTATTTCATCTTGTTTTTATGCGAATTACCATTTACAATAAAAATAATCTGGTACAGGATTTACAAAAAATATTGGTTGTCAAAGTGCACACATTAAGGCTCCCGGAGACAGGCGCGATGCGAGAGCGCGAGGAGACTTTAACAAAACAATTTTTGAGAAAACTTCACGGTAGAACAATTACCGGTGTCGGCGTCGCGCGATAAGTTGCGCCAGCCTGCACGAGCCTTTACATTATAATTTTAATGCATTATTAATTATGTTATTGTAAAAACTCGATTTAGGTGACAGATTTTTATTTTTATACAAAAAATGTATAACCGAAATATTATGGGTAACGCAGGTATGTAATTGAAATCAAAATGCTTCATTGTTGTAGACTGTGTAAATAGCTAAGTACCTACTTAAGTAATACTATCTTGAAAGTTTTTTGTACGATTTAAAATAGCACATTGTTTAAAAGTTCACACAAGAAATGAAAATATGTCGTCGCAGTCAGGTCATTTTAAATACATATTTAAAGCAAAAGTTATTATATCACTACATATTACTTGTAAAAAAAAGTCCTCCGCCGCGTCTGCCTGTCTGTTCGCGATAAATTATAAAACTACTGCACCGATTTTCATGCTGTTTTCACCAATGGATAGAGGAAGTTTTAGTATATCATTTGTCAAGCGGGCGAAGCCGCGGGCATCAGCTAGTACTCCATAAATATTAAAAGGACGCATCAGAACGCATAAGAAATGCGTTTTAGTATATAATGGCGCAGGAAAATATACGTGGAAAGAAAATGAGGAAGGAAAGAAAGAAAAGGAATGCATTTATTGGCATTACAGCAGAAAGAAAAGAATACATTTATTGGCATTACAGCAGTATGAAAAGAATACATTTATTGGCATTACAGCAGAATGAAAAGAATACATTTATTGGCATTACAGCAGAATGAAAAGAATACATTTATTGGCATTACAGCAGAAAAAAAAGAATACATTTATTGGCATTACAGCAGTATGAAAAGAATACATTTATTGGCATTACAGCAGAATGAAAAGAATACATTTATTGGCATTACAGCAGAATGAAAAGAATACATTTATTGGCATTACAGCAGTATGAAAAGAATACATTTATTGGCATTACAGCAGAATGAAAAGAATACATTTATTGGCATTACAGCAGAATGAAAAGAATACATTTATTGGCATTACAGCAGAATGAAAAGAATACATTTATTGGCATTACAGCAGAATGAAAAGAATACATTTATTGGCATTACAGCAGAATGAAAAGAATACATTTATTGGCATTACAGCAGAATGAAAAGAATACATTTATTGGCATTACAGCAGAATGAAAAGAATACATTTATTGGCATTACGGGAGAATGAAAAAAGGAATGGGAGCCCCCTAGCCCACTCGACTCGATCCTGCACCAACTTGGATCAGTTCCACCTAGGAGTGCCTCAGGAGTGTATCTATAGTAGTCTAATAGAGCAAGGGTGCATTAAAAGAGTCTGGCGCAGGTTGGCATTTAGGTCAGCCAGCCCGATCAGCCCTGCTACAAACATATTGACTAACAAATATTTTTAGCACGACATGAGCTATATAAATTGTTGTGTATTACCTAAATCCTGCTGTGAAGAAGAAGACGACTATTCAAATTGTATTTTCATTAGCATACTGATCATACAAACCAGTATTCTAAAGATCGCTAAAAGGAAAAGTTATGAGTATAAAGAAAGATTTATCAGCAAACCTTGAATTATTTAGGTCCTAATGATGGATCCTGGCGTTATATTCCTTTGGCGACCCAGACGTAGTTTGGGAAAAGTTCGGCTAACCCATAGGTAGGAAGGTAGGAAGTCAGTCAAGGAATAGGTAGTAATAATATGTTAAGCTTCTTAAGGTTAATTTTTACATGCACCTTATTAATATTATTTCTCCGAGAACGTCGCTAGCTAGACAAAAACATAAAGAATTGCATTACTAAATACTTTGGGTCGCACAGCTGGTGGTCATTGTTCGAAAGTAAACGTGCAATTTGTCTGTTATTTTGGGAGTTACTCACGCTTTCAGCCATTGAATGCTCTTCCTACTCGGTGCGGGCGCAGATCGAGCTCTCATAGCAATGGGTTATTGACCCACTTCGCTGGCCACACACGATTCACATGGTCATTATTTCGGTCGCTATCACACGTGCTGGTTTAAAACGCTGGGTTTTGTAATCGTATTATGTTATCCCTTAAAAATAAACCTTGATAAAAGAACTCGAAACAGTTTTTTTTTTTTTCAGACTTTCCTCTTACGAATGTGCTTCTAAACCCCGTGACAATGAAAATAATATACTTATTAAAAGTTTCGTATTAGAACGGAACATGAGGTCCTGATTTTGATTCCCAGGTGGGGCAAAATGTTATTGGGTTTTACTATCAGGAATTTCTTCTTCTCAGGTAATTAGGATCGCCTGCTATTACATGGGACTTAAAATATAACTGGCGAAATGTGGGCGAATGTGGTAGGTACACCTATGCCTAAGCCTAACTCTTCAAGGAATACAGGCGTGATGTTAAAATGTCAACTCAGCCTATTGCAGTCCACTGCTCGACATAGGCCTATCCCAGGCTGCGCCACAACACCCTGTCCTCCGCCTTCCGCATCCAATCTATCCCAAGCACCTTCATTTAAAGTCGTCGGTCCATCGTGCTGGGAGCGTCCCACACTACGCTTGCCGATACGTGGTCTCCACTCGAGGACTCGTCTGCTCCACCAGCCATCAGTCCTTCGACAGATGTGGCCACATCTGTCGAGCTCAGTCCCACTTCAGCTTGCTTGTGTTATGATGATGTACTTACTTACTAAGTATTAATATTTATGTTATTTTGTCAAAAAATAAGTACGTAAATGTTTTCAACTGATTTAAAGTGCGTTGGCAAATCCCCATTTGACCTCAACTGGCAATTTATGTTTGGGAATTTACAATAAATTGTTGATTCTCCAGGTTACTTGAGATTCTATCAAATAAAAACATAAAATAATGTATTTGTGTTAATCCGTCTTTTCAACGAAGCTAAAGATTTATATTTATATGAAACTTGGATTGGGATTGAACTTAAGGTTGACGGCTTGAACTCGTTGGTACGCGTCGCTAATATGCAAGCTATTTAGTAAAGTTATTTATTAATTTAGTTTTATTTATCTAATATTGACATCTAGTTTTTATTTATATATTTATTTGGCGACAGACGATGATTTATAACGAAAACGAGCAAGTAAAATTTCATTAACAGATTTTTGGACAAATACATATTATGGAAATCTACTGGACTTATGTACCTACTCAAAATAAAATTATTTGAACTTATGAATAAATTATTTATCCCTATACGGTTTATATTTTGCCATTTTCTTACCACATAAGTTATTTATTTACGCCCAAAGACGAGTTAAAATTAGTGTTGAAATATGGAAGTTTCGAAGCTCGATCATTACTTCCAAACCAATTTTGTTTTCCAATTCTGCTTCCATTAATGGCTAGATAATAACAAGAAAAATTGATACAATTTTTAGTTTTGAACGTACACCGTCAAACAGACGATTAATTACCATATTAAGCTTGTATGGAAGAATGATCGAATAGCGTAACCTTAACGTAATACGTAACTTCAACTTAATCGCATTATGTAATGTTTGGGGGTGTTTTTGTGTTTTTGGATTTCTACTTGAGATTGGCTTAGACATAAAAGCCGCACGGGTCGATCGATCACGTTAAGATACGCTTGCCGAGGCCGATCTATGGATGGGTGATTTTTAGATACCGAGATCCCTCCGTGCCTCGGAAAGCACGCTCAGCCGTTGGTCTTAGCTGTCATCCGTGGATCTTTGCCAGTCCTTACAGGTCGTCAGAAGCCCGAAGTCTGACAAACAGGACCAGTCTTACCAAGCGGTATCGTGTTATCCAGTAACTGGGTTTTGGAGATTTGATAGGCAGCCACTCCATTAAAATATTGGTGTTCAGATGCATCCGGTTAGACTGGAAGCCGACCTCAACATAGTTGGGAAAAAGCTAGGCAGATGATGATAACCTCTTAATCTGGAGTCCTTCTAAGAAATCCTTACAACAAATTCAACCCTTTGATGATTCTGATGATGATACTGCAGACCACCATTTAGATATACTATCCTGTCGGACCAGCGCTAGTTCAAGTTTGGTTTATTTTTATTTTCATAATTAATACAATACATTACACATGATTTCCTAGTTGTATAAAGCTTATGATACCTGTGTAGGCTAAGTCCTAACATACTAACAGACCTAAGTAATAATTAGTGTTATGTCTCAACAATAATAGCACAGAACACTAAAAAATATTAAAATTATGCATGTTTTTCCATGGGCGTAATTTCTGTAGATACCTAGCAACCGGCAATACAAATCATAAATAAAATATAATTGCAAACAATCATGAAGTACTATAATAACATTTGTGTTGCTTAGTTGTAGTAACATGAATTATTGATGATTTATAACTGACCTTGGCAAGTCACACCACGGCCATTTAATTGTCAAACGGGAATACATGAATCGGGAAGAAATACTACCCTAGATTGACCTCTTTGGAACGAAATCTTTGTGAATGGAAGGTTTACGGATAATTCCATCCATTTAAATAGCTTGGAAATTCCCAGATACATCATCATTATTTCAGCCGAACGACGTTGACTGCTGGACGTAGGCCTCCGCCTCCCCACGCGTCGCCATATCCATCGGTCCACAGTCTAACATTTACAGAAATAGTCATCGAACTTGTCGATATGCGATTTTCCCTTTCCCGGGAAAATCATTCGGAAATAAATGACAATCCATTTTCCCTAAACACAATAGTTCGAAGAACTAATTCGAAATAACAAGAACTTATTGACTTATGGTATGTTTACATGACCACTTAGCAAATAATTAGAATATATTGCATAAGTAATAAACATATGGTTTACTATTTACTAACCATCCTACGTTATGCTATGACGAAAGATATTATCATATTTAAATACCTATTTGTTCGAAATAAAATTCGGCTGTTCTGTTTGTTTTAAAAATTCGTATAACTGTCTCATTAAACACGTTCAGAATAAAAGTTTAATTTTGGACAGAAGGTCAACAAGCAGTGCAAATGATATGGCCAGTGGCCATAGCTTGGCTATTTAAACGGGCGTAGTTTAAACGGGCGTAGTTTAAACGGGCGTAGTTTACGTACATAATGGTATCAGCCCGGATCGGTCGCGAACCGGACTTTTGAGCTCCGACTTCCGTAACGAATTGAACATAGGTACTTATATTACTAGATAAATAAAATACCTACAGCATTGATGTGAGAAAAAGACACGACCTAGAATCGTTAGTCATATTGTATGTCACCGCCTTGCTACCTACTAACCTGTTGCGAACTGTTCAAGTCAAGATACAGATAATAATCGCTCTACTTTATCAAATCTTATCTAAGCTTGTTCAGCCTTGGCCTTGCGAACTTTTATACAAATTTTTGTTTATTTTTAATGATATCAAAAGTTTCATCCAATCAAAATTGTAGTTCGCCCAATATTTTCTTTTCTCTTTCCCGAACCCAAGCAAAATGATGAATTTTCCCGCAGGCAACTTTTCCCGCAGACAACTTCTTTTCCTAGAATATGTCCAGGGTGGGCCTATTTAATTAATAAAATCAACAGGCGGACAGTGACAGGCAACAACCGGACAATTCGATATTTATATTAAAAAAACTCCTTTTTAAACCAGCTGCTGGCGAAAAAATGAGATCATCATTTCAGCCGAAAGTCGTCCATTTCTGGACATAGGCCTTCCGCAAGTGTGAACATTAAACATACTTAAAGACAAGGTAAAGCAAGTTGGAAAACTTACGGGTTTTATTTAATTTAATATTGATACACCTGAATTTTAAACTAAGTATTTCTTAAAAAAATAGGCTCCATAACTTTTTTAAATACGTTTTTATACGTTAGGATCGTCTACTGATTGTAAGATAAAACTGGCTTGCAAATCTACTAAAAACATCTACGTAGGTACGACATTTCCTTCTAAAATCTATAATGTCTCATAGTTTTTTTTTAAATCTTCGAATTCACGTTACGTTTACGTCGTGCTCATGTTAGAGCCTCAGTTGTATCCGGTGTCAATGGGCCGTAACTCGATCGATTATCGGCTGTATTTGCCCCGAGCACCAGATGACAAAGCATATTAAAAGCTAATAAATAGCACACGCGAGACCAGAAGCTCATTATTTGCCGGCTAACTAGATCTAAAAACAATTTCAAGCTGGATCAAATATTATGAACGAAAAGATCCCCTTCCCTGTGATATTTTTGATTCCTAATAGTAGTCTTCATTCTCATAAATATTTGTTTCCTTTTGCATTTGTTAAAGGTTCATCAACTGTTAATTTGAATTCTGCAATCTTTAGGGTATTCAATTTCTGCCAGGGTTGCGGAATAGTCCGAAAGGGATACCGGGACCCTGGCAACAGGCAACTGAAGGAACACGGGTGGGTTTTAGTCAGTAAGAGTCTGACACGCCCTTCCGCTCCGCCCAGAGCGGGAGAAGTCATTTGATGACTTCCCAGCCAAAAAATAAAAATAAAAAAGTGTATTCAATTTTATCATTATGTTTTGGAGCAGGCCTAGGTACAAAAAGTGTACTATCAGGAAATATACCTACATACCCCTATATCGGATTTGTTTGTTCTTAGTATTAATATGTCATACAACAAGACTCGCGGGAATTGATGAGCAGTTGAATAATACCAGCCCCTACAAAACTCTTCACAAGACTTTCTAAATTATGCTGTTTTCAGCTCCAGTTTCTTAACCAGTAAAAATGGAAAGCGATACTAAATAATTAATCGGTTCGGCACATTTGACTACGCATTATTATACGTATTCGGCTTTCATGTGGCTCGTGCACATCGGCAAACTTAGTTCAAGACCTACCTTCGCTTTATCGAAGTCATCATGTTCGGGTCGGCTCGGCACAATTTGGGATAAGCCAAACGGCTTTACCCGAACATTATATCTAGGTACTTATATTCGGCAGTGCCGAATCATGTCGTGCAAGTGTGTTGCACGATTATATCATGTACACGTAGGTAGCCAGGTAGCTAGGTAAAGACAGTTTCAAAGCGCGGCTAACATCGAGAACTTACCGATCTCCACGACGAGTACTTAGTCACTAATTGTTTGAATTCCGTAAAGGAAAATCACAAGGATTTCTATGGATGTAATAATATGCATCAGCCACGCCAGTTTACTTAATTTCCATTTTCTAACCATAAACAATCATTGCTTTTCCCAGGCCGAGCACTTTCCTTACAAACCGTAGATTAAAACAATCGATATGGACTCAATAGCATTCATCATACTTAATTAGTTCCATTTTCTGCATATTTAATTGTCATGGAATCCTTGCAGAAGCCGCTGGATACTAAAAATAATAGTTAACAGGAAAAATACTAAAGAGGCTATCTATCAATCAATTAATCTATTTCTACACAATAATTTAGTGATTGATATAGGTATGATATAAAAACCGGAAGCTATATAACATACTTCCTATTATAGACTTTACGGATGTTGGCTTACAACTACGTTGATTTTGATTGTTTAGAAAAAATATATGTGATTTATGAATATGTGGAGATAAATTATAGGCTATAATTTTAAAATCAAAGCAGTATCTATCCATTACGTGTATCACTAGGTACGGTCACATTGTTACCATAGACGGTTTTTTATTTAGTCTGAGCCATAGACCTGTGATTGACTCTACAGTCAGGAGTAGTAATAATTTACACAAGCAAAATTCAAAAGCGATTTTCTCGGAAAATAACGATCTCAACTGCGAGAAAATACCTATTTCATAATAGTATGGTTTCGAGAATACTATGTTTGTAACATTTTATTATTTCCATCAATACTTTAAGAGGACATTGCTTTAAAATGCTGCATAAGTATGCTCCTGAGTGTACGAATATCAATAACATTGTACAATACGTACGTTAGCAGCTCCTGCTGTCCTTTAGCCAACGATAAACGTTCATTGGCTTGGCATAATTAAAATCCTTGAATATTGTATACCTAATTTTTATTACCCTTTTTTACTAGCATACATTATGAGGCACTGAAAACAACACTTAAGCGCAAAAACAATTTGTCAAGTCGCAATGCAATGTTTTAGTTTACAAATGATCTAAAAAAACTTAAGATTTCTGGTAATTTGAGGCAGCGACAATTAGTAAAGTGTTTTGACTTGTTATGGGCGGATGTCACCAACGGCAACGCATCGTCTTACGGCCATTTTCTTCATCAAAACTAACAGCCAAAGTAACGTCAAAAGTAGAAGTAAAAAAAGTTGCGGCTGTCTTTGTAAGCTAACGTCTTCGATATGATAATACCCAGACATACAAATCGCATCAAATGATCACATGTCGTAAGTCTAAGTGGTACTTTCGCACCAGAGCCATGCCATTTGCCAATGACGCACTAATGACGTGGTTATTGCAATTTTACCTCAGTATACCGTACGGTTCAGTTAAGCAGGCGTGGAGGGATTCCCCAAACGATCTCTGAACCATCACTTTCTGTTAGTTTTTTTTTACCGACGTGCATGCCATACCTGCAGCGTGGGAAAACCAGAAGCTTATGGGAACATTCATGACTTATTTTTTGAGTTTTTAATAGTTAGAAGCGTTTACAGGAGATTGGCCGGAGACGGTAATGCACAAAGAACAATGGAACTATTTGGGAAACTTAGAGTAAGCAGCAGTGGGACAAAAAAGATTGAAAATAAAAAGGTACTTCGATTTTCACACCTAAAAAGAGACACATTTACGACAAAGGTTACGCACATAATAAAAATAAAAAAACGAATGCAATCATAATTATATACTTCCGTTACTTAAACAAGCGCCTGTTATGTTGGCAAAGTTCAATAAAACGAACGGTCACGTAGGCATTGTTGAAGAGACGGTGACTTGTGATATAACCGCATATGCACACTGATGCACCAAAATAAGGACACTGAACCTACACCATATAAAGCCATGTCAAGGCTTTGCACATTGTATAATTTTAATTTTGTAAGGATTAACCAGTGCCTCACGAATATGTATATTACCTTTATGTATACCAGAGCTGCATCGTAGTTTTGTTTTTGAATGTTAATGCAGCCTGAATGAGGATAGCGTCTCTAGACCTCTTGTCGTAGCATTTCATCTCACACATACTAATGCCGCACAAAACAACGTGCGGAAACCGTAACAACTGAAACACGTGGGTCACAAATAAAATGACGATCACATAGACGATTTAGCACAAACATATTGAAAATATTTAGACAGTCCATCGTGGTGGAGATTTGTTTACTCGTTTCTCTAATCGATCGATTTTAACGGCACAATTCACTGAACGGAATAACCGAATCGATTTTCGAAAAAAATTGTAACACCTCATTAGTATAACCGGTATCCGGTGCGGCCTTCTAATTATAATAATCGATATGATGTGACGTAAAGACATGTTTTGGCATTGGTTATACATGTCGCATAACGTGTGTCACTCACTTAATGGTGGTATTTATCAAATACCGTGGTTTTTGTGATTTACCTTGTGAGAGTCATTAATTCAGTTGACTCTTCGAGTTTGCGGTCACATCCGATGATTCTCCTATTGTACACTCTGATTGGATGCTTTTTTACCTACAGCTTCTTTACACTATTATGTTGTACTGTATAATTATGTTCATTAATTAACATAATGATGCGACGATTTATTGAACTAATGTTTACATTTTGCGGTACTGACAATACACAAAATGTAAGGAAAAATTATACTGACAAAAAGTGCACATGTTATAAAATATTTTGGCTTATCGGTGGTATGTTAGATGTAACGTCTAGTAAACATGTCATTAAGCTTTTATAAAATGCATTTACTTTGCATAGTAATATAATGCTGTAGCTAGAAGTCTTTTTTTTATCGCTAAGAAATTTCGTTGTTGAATGTACGATTGTTCAACTCTTGCCTTTTATAGCAGATTTATAAAAGTTTACAATTATGTAATAAAACGTAATTTCTACTGAAACAGGACAAGGAGACCAATTTTTCTTAGTAACAACAATAATTGGGCTGTTTTTAACAATGCACTGATAAAAAGTATAAATATCTTTGCTATAAACAATGGTATTCGCTCATTATGATATAAACAGAATATTTGTTCATAAAGAAAAACCAATAGCATCATCAATTTGTTTAAGTAACCAAGATAAGTAATACAAACCCAATTAAAAGTTTTCACTAATAGCTAAATAAATTGGACCTATGTAGATACGACTCTGTCTTTAAAAGCAGTTATAACAAGAATATTATCTACCTGCAATAAGTACCTTTATACATTTGATTGCTTTAAATATTATAATGTACGTTTCATGTTATTTTTTGACGTCTTTAAGTACCTGATTAATTTAAATAAACTGGCATCTTCCTTAACAAAGTGCGTTTTAACGTGATTAATTCGCATGTTTTTGCCTCATTGTCATTAATGCAAAAAAAGAAAAGCAAAAAATAAAGTAAATATTTACATTTTACATCGGTAGGTACTTACCAAGTAGATACCTACCATAATATTTTGTGTACTCGTATAATGTAATGTAAATCATAGCAAAAGTAAATAAATGAACACTAAAAATAATTGCAATGGAGGGGATATTTTGTTTCGTCTATGAAAATAAAGTAATAACCGCAGCAAACTTAAAAAAAAAATGTAATTTAATCATTCGCTATGGCTTTACTTTATTATCTAAGTAAAGAGTTTTTAAATAGGTTTCCATAAATAAATACATTATTTCAGTGAAAGATAGCTTGAGAATACATGACAAAGAAATTTAAGACCTACCAAATACAAACATATCATACACACAATCCCTTTCGTAGCTGACGATAACAAAACATTACTTACGATTGTTTGTCAAACATTTGAACCAGTTGAAAATTATCGTAAAACCATGTGGCGGTAACTTAAACGTCTATTAAATGGTAATTATATAAATTCATCTCGTACGATAAGGCAACCACAATGTTATCTTCAGCGTAACATATTATCAGTGAAGAAACACTGCATACTACCCATAGAATATTTGATTACCCATGAATAGTTTAAAAATAAATAAAATTCTGCAAAATCTTCGCGTAGCACGCGTAGCGATTATATGATTCCCGTAGGGATAAGCGTAGCAGCCCGTAGGCCGTAGCAAATTGGGGTCTACGTAACGCTACGCGTCACAGGTAAAACCAATCTATCACACATTAGAGAATGTTTCCTGGAAATTCTATTGACTAATGAAATATAGGTAGTTCATCTTTGTCCTTATTGTCCTTAGACGACGAGCAAATTATTATTTTGAAATTTGAGGTAATCATCGCCTCCAATAAAATTCCATAAACAATTTTTTTAACTTCACCGTTTTATTTATTATTTAGTGAATATCAGTGTGTTCAAAAGATTCTAATCGCTCCAGTTTACACTAGTAAATGCCACTCTACACGATTGCCGAAAAGTGAATAATATTTTTAATAATCAAGATTTTATCGAACAATATTATTTACTAAACATATCTATAACATCACAGTCATTTATTTAATAGTTACAACAGTTTACTTCCGAGTATTAGTAAGGCCATTTCCGAACAAGGATCTAAGGTTTGGATAAAAGAATATAATTAGGAAGCGGTTGATTTTTGAAAAATCTGGAGGGTCAGGTTGTGATCCGTTGGTGGCTGAGAGGATGGACCTGATGATGCTGGCTTAGGGCCGGGGGATGCCGGCGGCGCGGCGTCGGGCGAGAGGAGGGCACGGGCGGCGCGCGGGGTGCGGATCATGACGCATGCGCGACGAAAGGCGCTGCGGGGTGGGAGGCGTGCGCCTAACACTATTTAAACTGTTCTTACGAACGGTCATCATGCATTGGTCTGTTTGCAATCCAAAGTTTAGTTAGCTATAGTAATACGACAGCTCGAGTCGCAGACAGACAGGCACAGAAGCCCGTGGTCGAGACAAAAAGCTCTCGCAGACAATACGCTAGCTAACCGCGCAGTGAACCCCTCGTTCAGGCCCTTCAAATACCAGTGGTGTGTCGTGAGAAGATAAGAAAGAAGCCATGGCCGTCGCAGCTGCCCAGAAGAACCGTGAGATGTTCGCCATCAAGAAGTCCTACAGCATCGAGGTGAGGAGCTGCAGCAGCGGCCTGCACGCGCTCGCAACGCGTTGCCAGCTCGTTTTATACTCATACTCATAACAAACACATTTTATTGCCCCTCATCTTAAATTGCAATCATAAACAATATTTCTCCCCCATCATCAAAGTTCAGCATGTCTTTAAATTGTTTGCAAACAAAGCAGCCGTCAAAACATCGTAACACTAACAAGTTATTGTTTTCGGCCAAATATTAGTGAATACTTAATTATCTTGAATATCAATTGATTTATAGTTTTTAAAATCTAATCATTATGCAATGTTAAAGTAGTAATTAATTTTAGATACAGTAATTCATTAATCGTAATTAGTATTAATTGAGATGTCCTAAAAACCAACAATTAACGTTACCCACTGACAGTCGAGAGAGATAATTAATTACAATAAAAAACGCATGGTTTAGCAATTCCTGTTCTATGATTGACTGACTTAAACAAAGAAACCAATTGGTTACTTTAAACGTGCATAAAAATGATAAAATAACTTCAGTGTTTCACAAAGTAAAGTTTGGTAAAGTATTTAATTGCCACAATTTTTTTATAATGACATTATTAAGATAGAGCACACATATAAGAAAAATAAACAAATAATAAGATAAATCTTGATTTTGTAATAGTAGCGAATTAGATGTTAATCAGTTCGTCATCAGGTAATCGCTATTGCCTACTTATAACTTGTCAAATTTGCCCTTGTACTACTCTGTAACAATGAACATCAACAAACTTAACTGAACGAGGCAATTTCCCAATCATTTACATAAACTAAGAAATCTGAGAATAATTGAGTGCTTTTATAGTGGTACTTATCACTGCATTCATCGATTTCTGAAAAAGATTGATTATAAATACATAAACTAAAACAAATTCGTTCGTTTAATCATACATTTTCGCTTTTAAAATCGTCGTTTAATTATGATACACCTTGAGAGTTGTTCGAGTCTCATAACGCGATGCAGATGCAACGTTATTATTGTTGACTGTAATTAATTCACGGTTAATGTGACATAGACACTTTCTCGGCGAAATCGCATCTTCGTGTGACAAATTGCGCAATATACACAACAATATGTTCTAAATAAGTCATTGTTCCACATAAGACGAGTCTGTAGCCTCAACACTTACCTATTACAACAAAAAACGACTCTTATCAATCTCTTCATTGTTTATGAACAGATTAATTAGCATTGTGAATATTCAACGCGTCGTCGAGTCGTAATCGTTACAGCACGTAGGCAACTTTGTATTGAATAATCACCTGTTGATTGTTTACTATAGTAGAATATTTTCTTCGTGCTTTTATGGTGGTAGTATAACATAAAGCTTCTGCGAAATTTTGTGCGAATTATGTCAGAGCATGTACGCATCGAGTCGAGTTTACAGAGTTTTGACTTGATCACAAGCAAAATCAATTTTAAAAGTTTTGTGCGTACAATCTCTGAATTGCATTGCGATCATTTCCAAAATAAAATTGTGCTTCTTTTAAGTTATTTAAATGCGCTGTGCGATACATAGGCCTGTGCCTATCATGCTATGATTATCGTTTATATTAAGATTGGTAGCTGAATGATTGTATTTCCTTGACCGTCGAAGGTCGGAATGCAAGGCGGTGCGACGCTCACCTAGTCCACTGCAATTCAGCAAACATCGTTAAAATCCTATCAAGGGATACGATGGGCACAATTAGCTTGTCACACCTGCACTAACGCACCCAAATCGAAGCTGATCCACAAACGAAAATATTACCGGATCGATTTTTTATTGCACTCGATTCACATTTAATTAGACGCCGTCACGCAAAGCGCAGAACCTGAGAACGCGGTCTACAATCATATCGAGGTCACTTAAGTACGCCCTTGACCAACACAAGTTATTTGATGCACTTAGATGTTCGTTTAAAGATACTCACAGTCAATTAAACATTTTTCACATGAATTGGTCAAAACTAAACCTCCTTTTTTGAATAAACACGCGTAAAGAATATTCATTCTGCTTAATTATCGCTTTTGTTTAACAATATCGTGACTTTGGAGATCAAATAAGTGGAAGATACAATTCAACTTGACACTCGTGCATGCCGAAACAATAAAATCACCCGATTGGATGTTCTGCAACGTCAAATTGATTGAGTGGTCGTAGGTATATGGAGTACATCGGAGGGTGGGTACAGGTCGGCGGGCCGCACTCTGGCTTGGCTTAATTACCCGCCGACCGATTGGAATGGTGAAGTGGCCACTCGGGCACACCAAGGCTATATCAACCGGATTCCGAGTCCTGTCCGCTCCAGTTAGGCGGACCTTTAAATTTACAATACAGCGCGCGACACTGTTTCCGCAATCTTGTAACACTTACTACGCGTACTAGGCTGTTTACTGCAACAAGAAAATGTATTGGACCTCCGGAAAAAAGCTTTTAGGTCGCGTAATTACTAACTTCGTTGCATTTCAGGGGCTCGGTAACAATAGTGAGTGATTAGCGCAACCCTTGACATACATAGTTAGGCCCGCACGGCCACTCTAGTGGAAAATGCTAGGTCTCGACGCCCGCGCACTGCCAGCCAGCGCGTCAGCACCGCTCCTTAGCGCTCGCGACGGAAATTACGCTGTCGCCGACACAACATATCAAACTACAGACTAGTTGAGGAAAACAGCAGTTATCACACTGATAACAGTCCTCGGGTTTTTTGGAACTTTAGATATAGCTTTTCGGCTAAGAAACTAATATTTGTTTATCCTAGGCACGTTAAACTAGTATGACCACTGTTACATTATCAAAAGAACATAAAAGTTTCATAATATTAATGTAAATTCGCAGACTTGATATGAAAGTATTGGAGTATTGTTATTAGACCGTCTTTGTTTCGCGACAGCGCTAAGTAAAGACATGAACGAGCGAACGTCGCATTGTTACAAGAATCAAGTCGTGTAGTCACAACTCTCGAGCTGTATAATTGGCTCCATTTGAGCGCAGCGGACCAGAAAGTCGCGTTCCTTTGAAAGATTTCAGTCGCACGACTTCGCATCCGGAGCGAGACGCAAGGCGGGTATAATGGGAGCACTTTACACCCGGCCACACTCAGGAAATAAGCTTACGAACTTCGTAAAAGCAATTCCTACTCTCACATGAAATATAATGCGATGTGACCGCTTTATATTTATAAGGATTTAGAAGATCAAACTGTTTTAGAGAGGACTCCTTTGTGCTAGCTCGCTGGAATGGAGACGTTTCTCGCCCACGCTTCAGCCTTTTCATTTTATAGTATTTCATTCAAAACTATTTGGTTATATGGCACTATGGCATAAAAAAATAACGACGTAGGTACGCTACGATATAAGATCAACAACAATTTCAATTTGAACAACATAGAAGATTGGTTATTAACTACTGATGATACTCAGACAATAGACATAATTGCATACAGCGTTAATAGAGGTATACTACTATCTTTATAGTTGTCAGTCAGATCATTAATTACTCGGACATCTTGCATAAACTCATACTTCATTCAACCATTAGGTACTCTTAAAGATTTCGTTCCATTGTCAAGCCAGGTCATTTGCTTAGAAATAATTGTAAATAAAGATATTTCTATACTAAACAAAGAATTATTGTATTGTTTCAGAACGGTTACCCGTCTCGTCGCCGTTCACTTGTCGACGACGCCAGGTTCGAGACACTTGTTGTCAAACAGACCAAACAAAGCGTTCTTGAAGAGGCTCGCGCCCGCGCCAATGGTAAGTCAATCAAGCATACAGATAAACACAACAATGGAAAGAAACCAGTGATAATGTAAACCGCGTTATTTAAAAGAGAATCTACGCTTCGGAACGGGGCCTTCAACTTTCTGACTCGCTAACAGTTCAAAAGTAACTGGTGATCGAAAAACTCGGGAAACTATCATCGATCCTTGAAAACTCGAATAACCGTGATTGAACCCAATTTCACAATTCCAAGATTTAATAACCTCTCGTATAAAACATGTGATGTGATAATTATTATGTAGCATAATGAAAGCAAACTTGATTTTGAAACCGCAATAAATTCACAGTGATAAGAATAATGTATCAGAGACGCCCCGTGCAACTTTAATTAACGCCCGATTCGAATTATTTTTTTCTATTTTTATTTTTTTCTTCCGTTAGTTTTATTTTTATTTATTGTTGTTATTTTTCCTTTTTTTAATTTAGACTCTGGCTTGGAGTCCGATTTTATCCAAGACGGGATTCATATTGGCAATGGTGATAACTCCCCGACTGTCGAAGATGGAACTCAACAAGATGAAACTAAGAACGGTCATCTCGGTAATTGTCTTTTATGCTGATTTGAATATTATTTGTTACTTTTATTAGTTTGTTTATTTTTTCTTACTTTTATTTTATTTTCGTTTCTTTAGCTGATGCTGATATCGGTGATGATGCCGGAAAAACGGACGACGGTCAGTATTTTTATAGTGTCTTTTATTTAACCACACATATTGTATTAAATCGTGGGATCGTGTTCAATGTGTAATGTATTTGCAGACTATACTCTGACCGAGGAAGAAGTGATCCTGCAGAACGCTGCAAGTGAATCTCCCGAGGCAGAGCAGGCTATCCAACAAGCCGCGCTACTGCTGCGCATGCGAGATGGAATGGGCTCCCTGGCACGCATCCTCAAGACCATCGACAACTACAAGGGATGCGTCCAGCATCTCGAGACTCGTCCGTCCCAACTCACCGGTGTCCAGTTTGATGCTCTCGTGAAAGTGAGCATGTCTCGCATCAACCTATTGCAACTTATCAGATCTCTTCGTCAGTCAACCTCTTTTGCTGGAGTTAACCTCGTATCCGAGAACAACATGTCAAGCAAAACCCCGTGGTTCCCTCGCCACGCTTCGGATCTCGATAACTGCAATCATCTAATGACCAAATATGAACCTGAATTGGATATGAACCATCCCGGTTTCGCCGACAAGGATTACAGGGAACGCAGGAAGCAAATCGCTGAGATTGCTTTCGGTTACAAATACGGGGACCCAATCCCATTCATCAGTTACAAGGAGTCTGAGAACGCTACCTGGCAGCGAGTGTTCAACACCGTGGTGGACCTGATGCCGAAGCACGCCTGCAAGGAGTACAAAGTAGCGTTCGGCAAGCTTCAAGCGGCGGACATCTTCGTGCCGCACCACATTCCTCAGCTGGAGGATGTGAGCAACTTCCTCCGCAAGCACACCGGCTTCACGCTACGTCCCGCCGCTGGTCTCCTCACCGCCCGCGACTTCCTCGCCTCCCTGGCCTTCCGAGTCTTCCAATCTACCCAATACGTTCGCCATGCCAACTCGCCTTTCCACACTCCTGAACCGTAAGTATCATGCACTTAGATTTTTTAGCTTGTCAATCATTCTGATTTTTTACGATTTAGCGTCCGTATAAATTATTGTTAATCAGTACATTTTCATTATAATTAACAACGCGGAAATACGGGTATGGATATGACCGAAATATTCATTAACGATACTTAAATTGGGTTCAAAATCATTGCCTTGACGCGTCTCTTTACGGAAATGTTACGCAACAAGTCCTTGTTGATGTTATGTTAATTGAACAAAAATCACAAACCTATGTAGAACAAACCACTTCATTAATTACGAGTACAAGTATTCTGCATCAATGTCATCTTCACAAGTAAGTAATTCATTTTGTCTAGGCGCGCGCTTATTTGCCATCCTTGAACATAAAACAATTTGCGAGTCCGAAGAGAGGACGGCGCAGTCTCGTGATGGAACTGTAACTTTGTTAAATTCAATTACACGCTTGCTATATAACTAAGTAGCCAGGTCTTTGCTATCAAAGGCGAAAATAGTTATAAATTAATCGCCACTTTCCAAGTTCACATCAATTGCGTTGTAGGTACTATGCTCTGTGTTATGGACAATAGTACACATTAGGGAGAGTTTTAAATTAAATTAGATGCCACCCATTGAAGATAGGATTAACCAAAATGTAACAATAAAATGTATTCTTTGCAGCGATTGTATTCACGAGCTGCTTGGACACATCCCTCTCTTGGCCGACCTCAGCTTCGCCCAGTTCTCGCAAGAGATCGGACTCGCGTCTCTTGGCGCTTCGGACCCTGAAATCGAAAAGCTCTCTACTGTAAGTTTCGAGTCTAGAAGCCCTAGTTGAATAACTTATCATTATAACATTTTATTTGTGCCAATGCGAATATGTAAATTTTGTGAATGGGCCCAGCTGTTGCGAAATTTATCTTAACAGTGTTGCTGCATTAATACGCCCGATGGCGGTGCATTATAAACGATGTTGTCTTGTCTCAGGTGTACTGGTTCACCGTTGAATTCGGCCTGTGCAAGGAGAACCAACAGCTGAAGGCGTACGGCGCCGCTCTCTTGTCCTCCATCGGCGAGTTGCTGCATGCGCTCAGCGACAAGCCGGAACTGAGACCATTTGAGCCCGCGTCCACCTCCGTGCAGCCCTACCAGGACCAGGAATACCAACCCATCTATTACGTAGCCGAAAGTTTCGAAGATGCCAAAGATAAATTCAGGTAATTTTAGCAATTGACTTTAAAAAAAATGCGTAGAATAATGTGTTATAAGTTTTTGCTCAGTTAAACTAACCCTTTGTTTTACTTGGCACAGACGCTGGGTGTCGACCATGTCGCGACCCTTCGAAGTGCGTTTCAACCCGCACACGGAGCGCGTGGAAGTGCTGGACTCCGTGGACAAGCTGGAGTCGCTCATCTGGCAGCTCAACACCGAGATGCTGCACCTCACCAACGCCGTGAAGAAGCTCAAGGACTCGCATTTCGAGTAATCAGCCTGCCCGTAGTACAGTTCCATGGTTCATTGCACGCGGCCTCGCCGCATTCTGTATAGCTAGTGATATAATAGATGTAAGACTGTTGTTGGCGTGTGTGGAGCGTATGTGTGAGCGATTGTGAAAACCATCCGATGGTACTTCGTTGAATTCTTTTTGTACCTTATTGTATTATTTATTATGCCAGCTCATTGCCCGGGTCTCGGAAACTGCACGGAACTCCCGATTGCCCATTTACGGAGCCTGTGTGCGTTTACCGAGACCTTTACTATTATTAGTATTAATTTATAATTTAATGAAACACAAATAAATAAAAAATGGAGCACCAAAAATATATAAAAATGAATCATAAAAATAAATATGCGTTTGCGTGGAATACGATGTTTCATTTAGCAACCTAACGAATTTCTCCAAGAGTCTTACCACCATTTATTTACAGCTAGATTTCAGTTGAACTTGCCAAAAAGCCTTCATGCAGCTACCTACTTACATCCATTTTTTTAATTAACAATTTACACCTGATTAATATTTGTCTGTCGCCCTAGCAAAATGGATTAATCGTGATCCATCTTCATATAAACAAAACTCATTTGAAATGCTCCTCTCTGTAGTAGTTAATTCGCCTAATCAATTTTGAAGCCCCAAGTTTAATACGAGAGCTTTATCTCAATCAGATTTAAAAGACATTTAAAAGCAAAATTAAATAAATGGAAGTGAAGGCACGGAGCAATCAGTAAGGCGACGGGCCTCGGAACCTCCGAACACACCTGTAATAAGATTTGTCGTCCTCTGAGGAATACGATCGAATCAAGTCTTCGACCCTAATCGGATTGTGAAAAAGAGAATATTAATTGACTTTTAAGACACTAAAAAAAGGAAGTTCTATAAACGTCAGACATTGAAACGTAATAAAATCTTTATACTACTTCCTTCCTGTAGGTATAATTAACACTGCTATAATTATAACTTTTGGAGGTAATGTTAATAGTTCGCACCTCGTTATTGTTTTACTCACACATTTTTTAAAGCTTATTGCAAGACGTGACTAGGAATTTAATATAACCATTTAAGGCCTAGATTCTGCCTTATTTTATTTTAACTTGCGTGAAGGTTATTTAGTAACTAGTTAACGACGAGCTAACCTGTTATAGTTTTATATTTTATATTTTCTGTTGTATGCCTTCGTGATAGTTTTTAGTAATTGTAGAATTTAAATTACCCCAGATGTAGAACTATCAACTTTTGGCATAATTGGCATAATTGATTATGTTGTTCCGAGTTATAACTCTATCAATGCGGGTATAGGAATTCAAGTTGGTTTAGCTGGCAATTGGTTACATAGAGTAGGTACCTAGTGGTTTTGACACTTGCATTGTTAGATTAGGAATACCTATTTTTATGACCATTAAGTACCTCACAACAAACCTAGCTATCTCCTCTTATAGTCTCTTTTACATAATCTTCTCCGAGCTAACTGTGATAACAATAAACCCAATAATTTGCAAATTAAAGCAAATAGATCGCAGAGCAAACTGGTAACGCAGGAGTCAACAAGAGCATAGGGACACTTCTGAGATGTAAAAAATCATAATAATAAAAATTAAATGTAGTGTAGTTAGCGGTGCGTTGACATTAAACGAGCAAGTGGAGAGGCACGGCCTCAAGTCGAACAAGGGCGCAGGCGCAGGCCGCGCGGCTTCTCGAACAAAGCCGCCAGTATCGCGGCCGAGCGTACGGCCATCGCGTACGCAATATGCACGTAATATTTGCGCACTTGTTAAACGCATGTGAACCAGATAATATGCAAAAATAATATAAGAATTTTAGACAGTGGGTCTAAAATTGCACCAGAAATCACTAAATACATGACTAAGCCTAAACGTAAAACATCACTCAATCTCTGTCATCTTCGATTTGACAAAAAAATAGAACAATGCTTTAAAACCGTTTAGCGCTAACTCAGAACAAATAAAAAACCAAGATAAACCAAATAATAAGTAATAAGTAGGTAGTAGATATAAAAGGGTTACTAATCAAATAAAACCATCACATAAGTCAAAATCAGTCAGTCAAAAAACAAACAGTTTATTGGATAGCATAGACATCGAATTTTTTTGTCAATCTAAGGCCCTTTCCTCACTTGTCGGTGCGTCAGCGGTGCGGGATCAGAATGCTAGGTATACCCGGTACCGAAAGCTCACCGAGCGCCTATATTTCAATGAGCGTTTCCTGATTGGCTCGACATGCGTGGGAGCGGGGCGGGATCGTCTCGGTATACCGCGTATCGGTAGAATCCTCCAGCGCACGGTTTAATTGTTTTTTTTTTTCCAGTAACGGATGTCGCCAATATAGCCCTTACGTTTTTTTCGTAAACGAAAATATATACAACACGCCACAACATCTTCATCACTCGAAGACATTTTCTCGCGATACTGCACAAATTATACCGAAAACTTAACGTCAGGTCCGTAAACGAATGCAGTGCGGTATCGTTTCGGTATATAGAGCATATTATACCGAAACGATACCGCACCGACCAATGAGGAAACGGCCTAAGAATGAGTAGGTATATAATTTTCACTACATATTATGAAAACAGTAACTACATGATATAGTGTAAAGTACCTAGTCGAATTTAGGAACGTTCGTTTTTACTATTTTTTTAACAAGCTTTCCAATCAGCTGCGTTTGTAACATTATTGATAAGGATAAATTATTTAAAGCAGTTTTGGGAGACTATATTTGTGTGGCAACAATCTTGTTTAGATCAGTGATGTCTTCATTATCAGCCAGGACTACAGTGTAACTGTTTTTCAAAGCCGTCACTTGATTTTGTAGAGCACGGAGTCTGATCTCCGATAAGTCAAAATTTTCTTGAAGATTGTTAATTTGTAGTTGCATGCGTTGGCGAATCTAAAAACGAAAACTAATTAATTACGAGAACTAATTAATGTAGATTGTTTCTAATTATAGTTGTTTACTTTCATAGCTAAACTGTCTACAAAATCAAGGATTATTATTAATCTTTGATTTTTAATTGTTTTTGTATTTTTCGTTTGACATTGTTCTCACATATAGAAGCACCAAGAATACTGTAACCAGGATTTTTTAATATCTATATCCATTTTTAAAAGAGTGTCCTTGGAGTTTCTTGCCCGTTTTTCTCCATAGAGATCTACGATTAGGAATGGGCAACTAGCTTCAACTTTTTGACTAACTGACCGACTCTTTGACAATTCAAAAGTGCCTGTAAATGGTTTAATTGAAATAAATGCTTTAAGTTTGAGTTTGAAATGTAGATATTAAATTTGCACTCTCACAAATCAATCATAACCAGCTTATTGATAGGTGAAGTCCACATAGCTTAAGTATATAATTTTATATACAGGCTGGGGACTTTCCCAACCCACCCTTGCCCTTACGAAGTTTCATCGTATTGACTTCAATACGATGAAAGGGCAAGGGTAAAACAAAAACTCATCACGTACAGATATTAAAAAATAACAAATAACAATTTTTCATAACAATAAAACATACCTACCTGATAGATACGATTTTCGACTTTAAGACTCGAAAGAAATAAGGAAGATATTCAATTTTATTGAGATTTAAATACGTATTTATCGTCCGTAAAAAAATAACAGGGTGTTATTTAATAACAGATATTTCGATCTGTTGTTTTTATGTAACAGTAACAGTGATAACAGATATCGTGTTTAAACTGTTACAACCCTTTCTACAACCAACTATAGACAGTGCCATCCACGAAGACGCGCCCCACTCCGCTCCGTTCGTCATAAAGTACACAGCTTACAGTACAGTTCCGCGATAACTGTACTGTAAGCAGTGGGGCGCGTCTTCGTGGATAGCACTATCTGTAGTCTCAACCCATCATTACCTACTATTTAGATTAAGTACCTATTAAAATCAAGAACTTTACTAATGACACTAGTCAAGACCAAAAGGATCATAATAACTTAAATCTACCTAGGTTCATATTCTAACTAGACTTGCAAGTGCGATCATAGCAATGAGAATCTTTATCTATAATAATCTATATCTAAACAGTATCAATACAGTATACCTAGAGTATAAAACAAAGTTGCTTTTTGTATCCGTGGTCCTAAAACGCGGGATGCCCCGCAGGCGTAAACGCAAATGTCCTTTACATACAAGTATGTCTAATATAATAGCATATAGTTCATAGCACAACAATATCGGTCGCCATACATTTATTTAGAACACGTTCACACTTTGCTATACTATATATTATGGGAAATGTATGGCAAGCGTTACTGTTGTGCTATGAACTATATGCTATAACTATGCGGTAAATTATGGCGTAGTCTGAAATTAGCTTTATGAAATACTTATATAAAAAGGACATTGGCGCACGATGTATAATAAAAACACCTATAATTCGTAATTTCCCCAATACTAACCAAAAAATATATAATTTAATAATTCAAAATGTTCTATTTAGCGAATCCAACTACTTATTTATGAATCAAAATATACACCCATAGGTTAAATTTAACAGAAGTCGCATACTACTGGCAGTAAATATGAAACTACTACAACCATCTCGTAAAAAATCCTGTCGGAATAACCCCAGTACACCGTATACCATCATCAACTTAGACTCATTATGTTGTACAGGTATTCTAAGCTTATATCAATTTAAAATGCTACGTGTATGTAGATTTTACAATTTTTAAGTATTTTTCCAAAATTGATAAAAATGCGCGCAGTTATTAAAGTTCGTCTGTGACGTACGTTTGCCAAAATAACTGACCCAACAAAACGTGATTTTAGAATATATTTACTAGGTATCTAAAATAGTATAGCATCGTGATTAGTTAATTAATAGCTCATTATTATTCGAAGTTCCTAATTATTCAATCCTTTAAACCTGATTTTGCCCAAAGTGCTCAATATAATCGGTATTACAGGTTGACTGCGCTCGCTCCGAAATATTATAATCATTGTCACCGACCGCACTTTACAAACCTACCAGCTTTAGAATGTACATGAGAGAATAAATTTTAGTTGGTGACAGAAATCAAATAGATCATAGGATTAAACACCATGCTTCTAAAGAAGGATTCACAGTTCATTCTGCTCTTGATAGGGCAACACAATTTTGAGTTAAGCTCAACTCATAAAAGCTAGATTTTAGCTCAGCTAAAATCATAAAAAAATACTGCGCGAATATTGTTTTGTATATAACGAACCGGTCAAGTGCGTGTCGGACCACGCGAAATGAAGAGTTCTGTAGTTTGGATGGATTTATCCCAAGAACAAACCGCGATTCTGTAGTTTACTAAGTATAGTTTAGTGTAATTGAAAATTGTAAACGATAGTCTGATAGTTGTTTACCTCGTCTCTCTCCTTCTGGCAAGCTCTGCAATGCGCTCGACTTTGGATCAACTGTCTTTCAAGTTCTGATATCTGGGTCTGTAAGTATCTGCGCATGGAATCAGCTCTTTCTTTACTTCGAACCAGCGATCTACCATTTTCGCTTTTCAGTTCTTCTAAATCCTTCAGTAACTGAACACATTCGGCAGCTTTCTCCTTGAATCGTGTCTCTTGTTGTGACAACTTCTCTTCGGCTCTCATTGATTTGATTCTAGTAAAAAATGGAAATTTGTAAGTTCAAAGACTGCATTATCATCGAGAACTTTAAGAATTTTAAACCACGGTAATCAATTTCCTTATAAACATGTACTAAACGCAGTCATGGCAATCAAGAGTCGGGTACATACCCGGCGCGGGGTGTTCCCGGTCACCGGCTTTAGATCGAGCAGGAATCTGAGAAAATGATGCTTGCCCACATGAAATGAATCATCCGATAACTACACACATCAAAAAAGTCTAAGCAACATGTACGTTTTTGAACTTTTGAAGGATTTATTACTATTGTAATATATTTACATTTCTTTTATCAAGAATAAACTAAGCATTTTTTTATGTACTTATTAGTGACTAAAGCAACAAAATCTTTCATTCAATTCTTCATTTACTCACAATCATTTAACAATATTTGTTCCGTAACATACATAGTATAAAATAAAGTTAAAACGAAATTAAACTTTTCATGTCTTACAAAATTAAATAACAATTTTTTTTTAATTATTTGGTAATTCAATACAAAGTGAGACCGCCTCTGTTGTTTAAAACTTGTCGGCAATGATTTATCATTGAATTTATAAGATTGTTTATCTGATCCTGCGGCAATCGTTCCCAATGGAATTCTAACAAGTCTTTTAGTCGTTGGGTCGTCGACACTCCGTCCAGGTTCTATATAACACGTCTCTGGAGCATGTCTCATGCGTGCTCGATGGGATTGAGGTCTAGCGACTGTGCAGGCGACGGCAATACCCGAATGTTTTCCATAGCCAAGTACTCTCTGGCCCTCCGAGCTGTGTGCGAATGCGCATTGTCATGCATCAGCGTGAAATCTGAGCCAAGACTTTGTGCAAACGAGTGATCATTATGCCCGTGGACATCTCCAATGTAACTTTCATATTGCCATCTACAAAAACGAGCTCAGTTCATCTGTTCTTCATAATACCCGCCCACACCACTGTGGAGCCATTGTAAGGGTGCACTTCCTGGACGCACCTCAGCCGTTCAGCATTTCCGGGACGACGATACACTCTTACCCTTCTCGTATCAGGCTTAAATCCAAACTGGGACTCATCACAAAATAAAATTGTATCCCATTGTTCTTGGGTCCATATGAAGTGATCCTTACACCATTCGTTTCGACGGGCGCGATTCCCATGGCGTACAGGTGGGCACCTAATTGGGCGTCGTGCTCGTAGGCCGTATTCATGCAGCCCATTTCTCACGGTTTGGTGGCCAACAACAAACACCAAAGTGATAAAACTGAGATATAAACCAAAATCAAGCAACGAAAACACATGAAATCGGGGAAAAATAATTAGCTATTATTTTAATGAAAACAAAACAGAATCGAAATGTTTCTTTCAGCCAGTATGTTTCCGAGACCAAAAAGATTGAAAAATTAAGTATCAATCAATAAAACATGCAATTTCTGTAAATGATGGGTGTTGCTTAAACTTTTTTGATATGTGTATAGTGAATTAAGACGTGTCTATAGATGCAGAAAGTAAATATCTTTAATTTTCCTACAAATATCGCAGATTTCGATTCTTGTACCCTGCAGCTTGTTAAGACGTGGAAACTTACAAGTAACTAAGCTAGTTAACTACTTACGAAAATTACGAAACATTTCTTACAACAAATTAATCTGAAAAGGAAATACATTAATAAACCTCAAGAATATAATTATTATATGATACGTATTCTTGACAAGTGTGCCGAGAGTGATTTTGAGCTGTGTAGGTAAAGAGCGGGAATTGATACTTTACTAAGTAGCCTGTGATAGGAAATCTGGTAAAGAACTGTGGGTGTAGGTACAACTAGAATAGATAAACTATCAGCACGCGTAGCGTAATAGAAACGGGTTTTGTCGACGGAAGAATAGACACAAAAAATGTCAGTTTCTCAACCACAATCTGTCTTTTTCTGTATTCTTCCGTCGACAAAACCCGTTTCCATGGTGGTCATGCTACGCGTGCTGGGTGTCTTCGAGTAGGTAATATATGAATAAATGACTTCTACGAAAGCTTGCTCCACCGTCAACCATAGTGCATCGTCAACGTTTACCATCAGGTGAGATAGTGGTCAAAGGCGAGCCAATCATAAAAAAATAGGTGGAAAAAGAAAAACACTCACTTGTATTCGTCTAAATTTTTTGAGGTGTCATCTAACTCTTTTGTTTTATCTTCTGTGGCCGCTTTCAACAATTTATTCTCGTCAAGAAGGTTGGATTTTTCGACCTTCTCTTGGTTCAAATTGTTCACAGCAAGGACCAACTGTAAGCGTCAAAATGTTGTTTACAAATCTCTAGGCGCAATAGGTTTTACCTGGATTTCGGTGAGGCTACAGAATAGGTAGTGTTTGGCCCGATTTTCTTGTAATACTTAATTGACTTTAAATTTGTGATTTCACCCAGTTTCCGTGTTTCCAGGGTCATTCACGTGGCTTCAAAGGTCATTGACATAGGATCTGCGCTGTGGCACGGTTTCAGATGGTCATAGTCTTATAGGATCAGTTGGTAAGGGTACTTTACAAACCTTCTCCTTGACTCGATGTAACTCGTTAGAAAGTTGCTGCGAGCTATCTTCAGCTAATCGTTGCAGTTGCTTAGCCTCTTGAAGTTGTATTTGAGCACCTTTTAGCAAATCTGGCAAAGGAGCCAACTCTTGCAACTTCTCCTGAAATTGCATCTGTAATAAATTTACTAGGCGTTAAGTTAATATTAATAATAATAGGACGTTCATGAAAATGATGACTGATAAGTAAGTTTTAGAAAAGTTTTATCGCAATGTACACCGCGGTTAATGGTAGTCGACCACTTTTAACCTTTACGCTCTTAGTAACAAGGTTGAAAAGTGGTCTACCGGCAGTCTGCGATTGTACTCGTATCTAAGAAGTACCTACTTACTTCTTATTTTAGCAACCCAGCTTTTTCCTAAGAAGGATGTGAATATGACCCATTTTACATGCAGTGAAGCCCGTATTATGTAAGTAGTTTTAAAACCTAAATATTCCAAAATACTTTATCTCTTTAAAAACCTACTTTCTCCAGCTTCCCATGCATTGATGCCTAATGGAAAACCCCAATAGACATAATTACCCGACCTGGAAATTGAACCCAACTCTGAGCAGTTACACTTGTGACTGCTAATAGATGATCAATGAGGCAGTGTTTCGTGAGACGACTGGAATAACGTAGAGTTTACGAGTGAGAGTTAATTTTTATCATGTAAAAAATAATTGCCGCGTCTCTTGCTGATCTAGCAGATCATTGGCCACAAGATAATGGAACAACATAATAATGGCTTCATCGATGGTGCAGCTCTTTCAGGAGCTTTTTCAACTTACCTTTGATTACATTAAAAATAAATTGTAAAATACTTAAAAGTTTGTTGTTGAATGTTCTATTAATGCTTGTTATTTTCTCAAAGCACATTTTATTCAATACTAGCTCATAACCGTGACTTCACCCGCGTGGATATCGGTTATTAAATACTAAAACGTATTTCTTATGCGTTCTGATGCGTCCTTTTAATATTTATGGAGTACCTACTAGCTGATGCCCTCGGCTACGCCCGCTTAGCAAATTATAATACTAAAACCTTCCTCGAGAACGACTCTATATATCCATTGGTGATAACAGCATGAAAATCGGTGCAGTAGTTTTTGAGTTTATCGCGAACAGGACGACAGACAGACGCGGTGAAGGACTTTGTTTTGTAAGGATTCAAATTTTAAATATTAAACCAAGCAACATTTTAATTTGGTAACCGCGCTGTCTATTGTTTCACTACAGAACTACAAGCACTACGTTAGGTAGTTCTCTCGCTACTTGCTGTTTATCTCTCCGCCACTAGATGGAGCGCTTAACAAGTGGGAGGACAGGTTCCCATACTGCTATAGAAAACTTTTATTACTTACTTTCATCTTCTGTATTTCTACCTGTATTTGATCGGACACTTGCTTGTTATCAAATTCTATAACGTCTAACTGCCGTTTTAGCTCTTCTACTTGTTGCTGAGCTTGCAGATACTGGAAAATTAATTATAAAAAGTAGGTACTATTCGTTATTTACCAAAACAAGCTATTACCTACTTATTTGCTTGTTTTTGGTATTATACAATCTATGATAGAAAGGAAATTTATATGGCCCAAAAATCAGGAGCTCTGCTGAACATGGCGTTTATTAGGCAGAGGTGCACCTATAGTGCACCCACATTTCGCCAGTTATGTTTACCTATAGTAGGTACACCCACATTTTGCCAGTTACGTTTAAGTCCCATTTAATAGGGGACGAGCCTATCGCCATCAACCGGGCTGCAACTGACCAATTCCAGATGGAAAAACCCGATAACACTTTGCCCGACCCAGGAATCGAACCCAGTACCTCATGCTCAGCAGTAGTGCTTGTGGCCACTAGACCAACGAGGCTGTCAGTATTATACATTATTTACATATAATAAAGAAAACTATAAAAATCTAACCTTCATGCGATACTCCTGTAATTGTTCATTTTTCTCCACCAACGTAATTTTTAACTCCTCTGCCTCCTCCCTAATATCTCTGAATTGCGTTTTCAAAACTGTCATTTCATCATCAGAAAATTTTTTCGTCTCCTATTATTAGGGTAAAAATACAAAGGCAATTATTCATTGAACAATTACGTAGGAATCTTCCTAACTCATTACTTCACATGGAAAACTTCTGTACCAACTTACTTACCTACATAACACAAAACAATACTTTAACGATGATGGATTTAAATACCTACCTACCTACGTAATCTAGATACCAACGTATACCTACGTAGAGCCTGTTCTAGAATGATGATCAGTAGGGTAATTGCGAATCACACATAAAAAGACTATAGGGAATATGCATGTGATTCAAATATTTGTCAAATATTTTTTTTTATAAACTATGTTACTTCAGAATTATGCCTCCATCAATATTTTTGAATAAAATTTCTTTTTGAGCGAGAAATTAATTTTTAAAAAGTCCCAAAAAACTGTGGGTAATTCAAATACTTGAAAAGGCTAAGAGCGGATGTGACGTAACAATCCGGGATAACAATCAAAATGTCAATGTCAAGTCAATCAACAAGTGTCAAGTCAATGTCAAATGCTCATAGAAAAAGGAGTGTTTGACGTTGACTTGACAGTTGCTTGTCTGTTTTTACGGACGGTGACGTCACCACACCAAGCGCGCCAAATGGAGGGCGTTTAAATAGCCCGGATCGGTTGGATATTTTTAAACATTTTTTTAACAACTTTAAATTCCTTTTTTGCCGTCGAATTTTTTTTAACTATTATTTGACGATGTAAACTATCGAATAAAAAGATTAAAAAAATACATGCATATTCCCTATTGATCGCAACGTAACGTGTTTCATTTTGACAGTTCACCCACGTCCATTGCGTTTTTACATTGTTGAGAAGACGAATTTTCCAAACCTATGAAGCAATGGATTAGCAATATCGCTAAAAACTCTCCGATTGTGACTGAAAGTGTGGTACACAATCCAGTGTTGCGGGAAAGTTCGAAAGGGATACCGAGACTCTTGGCAACAGGGAACTGAAGGAACACGGGTGGGTTTTAGTCAGTAAAAGTCTGACACGCCCTCCCGCCGAAGTCATTTGATGATTACCCAAGCTAAAAAAAAAAAACTTTGCTACACAATTAGGGTGTAGCATTAGGTAAGTAAGTCTAGACAAAAAACTGTCAGATTTCTTAAAAATCCCAGTTTTAATTCGAGATTCCTGATTGAGTATCGTTCTAGATATCAGGCTTGAAGGACTGCCAAAAGGTAATAATTAAGTACAGTCACGGACTTTAATTGATGAGCCACCTGGCACTCTTCGTATTTAAACCGTGTAATGCAAATCGGGTTTATTCGGTTCCCGACACGCAAAGTCATATGTCTTCCTAATATAAGAAGAAAATTATATTTCATATCTTTACCGGTCGGCTAACCTGAGAGCCAGAACTACAAACTTGACAGCAGAGTGACTACCCAAAGTCAACCAATTGCAGGTCTAGCAACAGTAACCTAGCAACGATAAACAATCGTTGCTAGGTTACTGTTGCGATAGTAACGTTAGCGTACGGAGAAATATTAATAGTAATTTCGAAAAGTTCGAAGGTAACATCTCTGACATCGATATTTCAACTGTCACTGTCTTCAGTTAAGTTTTCAGAATTATCGAGTTAATGAGCTATGATTCAAAGGAGGTCGGTATCAAATACAGGGTGTTAGGGTAAACACCGTTATCCTTGCAACCAGTGGTTTGGTTTCATTTATAAAACGTAAAATCAATGGAAAATTACAACTTTAAAAAAAAAAAAATTGTATCTAAATTTTACCACAAGAGACCCAAGTTCGTTGCCCTATGCGCTAGGGCAACGAACTTGCGTCTCAACACGGGCGGGGGGTACGGGATGTGACCTGACCGGCAGCGAGCGCGATCCCACCCTTAGTCAGTCAGCTGTTTCGCTAGCAAGCACGGTGTCAGATAGAAACTTTTTAAAATGTTTTAATGAAAATAACGTTTTTTTTTTGTTGTGTTCGGTCATTTATTTTTATATTTAAGTCAACTACCCATGGTTTGAATGACAAGAGTGTTTACCCTTACATCCTGTAGATTGGATAAACTTAATGCAACTTTGTATTTATTTTTATCATTGAGAACTTATTAGTCAACCTCTATGGATAGGACTATTTCCGATTAAAAGTAATTTATTTGTCATCTTGTTTACGAGCGTGCGATTTGAGTTCGTGCTTTTAATCGTGTAATCTCGTGAATGTATGAACCTGCAAAATTGAAAAGTTTGAAGGTGGCTCATCAATTAAAATCCATGACTGTACATCTTTCTATGGGCTCGACCGGTTGCGGTGAAACTTTGGTAAGTAGTTGTGTGCGTGCCGGAGAAGACATTAGCTAGTCGAATTTAATAGCAGCTTAGTGATGAAATTCTTAATAATCAGGTAAGTTTAAAGTTACATACGAGACTAAATACCTACTTAGCGAAAGGCTACGGCTTACTTAAAATTACTAAAATAACATTACTAAACACTATTTATTATAAGATACAGAACCCTACTAGTAAATAAACTAAGTAGGTACTAAGATCGTGCCTTTATCTCGGCAATCACTCCATCACCACAAATGTTATTTAGCTTCACTTCCAAGTCTTTGAGTTTGGCCTCATATTTCTCCCGCTGACATCTTTCTTCGTCAGCTGCGTTTTGTGCTTTAATTAATTCCTCCCGTAGCTTTGCAATCTAAATTTTGTATTGTCATTTATTTAATATACTTAGGTATCACTTACATTTATATATATTAAAAAAAACAAAAACATTAAAAAATATAAGCATAAAGTACTTAGGCCCATCGGTATTGGAAACAGGGTCCAATTAAGCTATCAAGAGAGAGGAACCTCCAACAATGCGAGCAGTGTCTAGAAGTAGGTACCCTTTCTGAATCAAGCCCCGTGATCCAGCTGCCCAACGAAAGCCTCCTCAGGTGTTGGTCGAGGCTCTTGGGTATTATGCCATTGGCTGTCACGACTATCGGCACAATGATCGTTGATCGCATCCCATATGTCGACAACGTCACGAGCCAAGTCAAGATACTTGATTTGTTTATCTTTCTCGGCTTTCACGAGGTTATTGTAATTATTGTTGAGGAAATCAACCAGACTGCGAACGTTCGACGATGGCAGCTGACATAATTTTGTGCCATATTAAATGTTATATTATTACCAGGAGGCAACATGTAGAAGTATCGCGAAACTTGAAACTTGAAATTTGAAATCGCGAAAAAATTATCTCCTTTTCCATATCTGGTTTACTTTTAACTGGTACAGCGTCCAGCGACTGAGTAATTAGCAAGTACTACAAAGTCATTGTCTGGGCTGCACTGATACGCAATGGCAGAAATAAAAGGACTTACTTCTGGTAAATTTATGCAGTGCTTTACTGCTGGCGCAATGGTTTGTTCTATCTTAAGCACTTCTTCAGATTCAGCTTCCTAAAATTCATCAAATGAATAAATAGGGTCTCCAGCTTTATGCAGAAAGTTATACCTACTTACATTACCTACTACTTTACTTAGGTAGGTACATAGGTAACTGGAATTGTGAAAGGCATAATGTAGTTGGTACCTACCTAATTAATTCAACAAACAATGACAAGCTTAGGGAATATTGAAAATGTATAATATCCGCTCGTTAGGTACAGTTAACAATAGCCAGGACACTCGTGAAATAGCAGACATGTTCGTTCAGCAATTCCAAGTAACCGATGGTACGCGAGGTGGCCCGCAGTGAGACTCATCGCACGCGGTTCGGCGAGCCAATGAGTCCTTATGATAGGGCCTAGTTCACACTGGGTATCACATATGATTCAAACAAGTAAGTATACCAGGCGGTGCCACGCGACAGTGGCCTGCCGATGTGCGCTGTCATTCCACCTGATGCTGGCTTTGGCACTATTGATAGGACTTCACCTATTATAGAAGCGATCGGCTTAAGTGTGAGATTATAGACAATTAAATGTGTACATCGATGTATACATCTTTATGAGATTGACTGTATCTACTACTCCTACGTACTGTTACTTTCTTCCATAGTACGTTAGTAACGTCACCTACTTGCGCAAGCTACTGCGGTGCCTAAAACGAGTATAAAGCATGCGGTGCCGAGAACAAAACTGCTTGCTCGACAGCCCGGGCAGGCGCTCAGACAAATACAACTTAAACGCCACTTTCGGTTAGACTTAGCAATTTGCAAAAAAATCTGCTTTTTACCCGACTACGGCGAAGAAAAAGGAGGGTTATGATTTTGACCGGTATGTATGTATGTATGTTCATCTATTCCTTCCTATCTTCCAAACCACTTATCACAATTTGACACATGAGGTATCGTTAGAAGCTTCGTGATTGTCCGCTGGATATATGCTATGTGAAGTCACATTAAATTAAAAATGGCGCCCTCTAGAGGACATAAAGTAAGGAACTTAAAAAAAAAATGGTTTAATCGTACCATGTTGGGTATCAAATGAAAGGGTTTAATGAGCACATTTCAAAAATATATATATTATAATTTTTAATCAATTCGAAATCTAAGTACCCTTTTGTAGTTTTCGTGATCGAAGACAAAACTCGACTAAGTAGGCTGACAAACAAACTCAAGCCTTCTTCCCATGAGGGTAGGCAGAAATGACAGAATACCACCTGCTACGATGCTTACATAGTTACTTATTCCTAAACCCTTCTCCTCCTCTACCTTACTCCTAGTAGCCTAAAGTAGGTATTATATATAAAAATCCAACCAAGTGTGTGTCGGACCACGCCCAATGAAAGGTTCCGTAGTTGGTTGGGATGAATCTATCCCAAAACAAACTTAACTTAGTCCAAAAACATTATTCATAAATCGATTTAAATCACGGTCGACAACGCCAAATGTAAATTTGTAATCGCATTCCTTTTATATGTGGATATAGTACCTAACAACGATGTTCTTTTTCCTTTACGTGTGCTGTGGGATCTTGCTTCTTGCCAAATGTCATGATTCTAGGTCTACGGGAAGTAAGTACACTGCAGGTTTTGATTTAGTAAGTATTTGCGAGTATCAAATTATACTATATGTCATAAATGGCCGTATCTTTTTAATGCATTAACTTAGAAGCTTATAAATGAAGCTTCTAAGTTCTTAAGCTCTAAAGGGACCGTAGACCTACGTAAATAGGTATTTCAGATTAATTTCAACTTGATAAGTACCTCAACGCGATCCTGAGAAAAAGTGCCCTTGACAGACTGACAGACAGACGGACAACGAATAAGGGTTGTTTTTTTTCCTTTTGAGGTACGGAACCCTAAAAACCACTTACTTTATTTTTCATAAATGATTGATTGTCATAAAAACGAACTCATCATCACAAACCTAAATATAAGAAGAAAAAAAAATCTAGGTTCTAGGTTGCTTGCTAATTTCTTACTTACCGAAACAACAAATCGTGTTGATTGCTTATTGCGGTTGCATAAATCCAATCTATCTTTTTTGATTGCCGCCAACTCCATCTGGATCTCTTTTACTTCTCCCTCCATGTCGCCCAATTGTTTTTGCTGAATAAAATGTGAACAGGGGTGAATAAAACTCAAACAATTACCAGCAAGAGATTCAGCGAAATTAGAAGATGACTATAGTATAACATAGGTACAACTGACGCAATTATATTTTAACACTTTACTTCCTCATCTATCACATTATAGGATTACTAAAATATTTTAATATATAAATTAATTTATCCAACGTACTAAAACTTTCGCATTGTCACACTGTTCAACATTTTCTCCTGCTTTTCCTTTGAAAAACGGCCAAAAATCTGTTTGAGGCATTAACACTGTATTTGTATAAAAGGAGTCGAAAAAATATCCAATATCAATATATAAAACTTGTTAAATTGGTCACTTGATTTCAAAAGAAGATTATGATTAGGAAGGAAAATATTACGAAATCAGATAAAGTATGCAAAATAATCACAACTAATTACCAAGAATCTTTTAGGAAATGTCATTTATTGAAATCTAATTAAATTTATTAATGGCCAGAGCTTACTTCAAAATAGTACATAGCAAAAAGTAACAATGTAGATAGCTAAGGTCCTATTTAAAAAAAAATCTCTTGCGCGTGTAGAAAAGGACCTAGAGGACTTAGGTACAATCTATATAATCAATTTTTCAATAAATAATCAATACTTGTTGCATCCGTGCGGTAGGTACCGAAAACTACAAACAGCCGGGATGGGAGGCGATACGTTATTGATTGATGCATCCGAAACATATAAATGTTTTAGTCCTCCAGACTGTATTTCGGCCACGGCGGCCAATCTCAACGGAGATTAGCCTTCGGCGCGGGAAATATTATAGTGCACAAGTGTGTGCGCAGACACAACTGCACTCTCTCTTACTCCACTTTCATAGTCCGATAAGACACGACCACGGCAATACGACACGACCGGAGAGAGATCAGGCGCAGGACAAAGCGGTACGGGAGCATCACACCGCCAACTACCAAACTCCGGGCTGTTACTTAGGAATTTCCTAATGGGAAAACCCAATTACACTTTTCCCGACCCGGGAATCGAACCCAGGACCCCGACCTCAGCAGTCGCACTTGCGACCACGAGACCAACGGGGCAGTCATCTGAAACATAATAGTTATAAGTCAGAGTTAGCAACGTCACAAAAAGATGTCAAATATTTCGGTGTCTAGATTATTTTGGAATATTACTGTAAGGAAATATAAAATACTAGCTGCGCCTCGGGGTTTCAACCGCGTAAGTCTCGATCCCGTGGGAATATCGGGATAAAAAGTATCCTATTGTCCTATTCCAGGACATGGTCTACCTCTGTGCCAAATTTCATCCAAATCCGTTCAGCCGTTTTAGCGTGAAAGCGTAACAAACAAACTGACTTTCGCATTTATAATATCATAAGTTAGAAACTTAGGATTAGGATAATTAGGATGGGTAACTAGTGAACTAACGAGTGTGGTAATAAAATTACATTCGAGGAGGTATTATTCGAGCGACAAGGGAGCTGAGTGTGTAATGTAACGAATGATCAATGCACACGCATTTGATACGACGTTTTTCAACACACTCGCACCAGTGAAAGGGTATAGGTAGGTACTCTCTCACATAGACTTTTTTGTTTTTAGCATCTAACAATCCAATAGGTGGCACGACGCACTATGGGCAAATCGCGTATGTTTCGTCTCAAAACTCCGTATCTCAGTAATTTCTTAACTAAATGAGCTGAAATTTTGCACACATAGGTAAACTTGGGTGCACATAGTTTAATGGAAATAGCTTTGATTTTAAAAATTCTGTTTATTAATTAATTTTAAAAATAAAACTTTAAAAATACTTGCATTCTATAAGAACAAAAACAAAATTTCTCTTTTTTTTTGTAATTAACGTAAAATGGAATATAAATAGTACCAAACGCGAAAAAAAAACCGGCCAAGTGCGTGTCGGACTACGCACAATGAAGGGTTCCGTAGTTGGGATGAATTTACCATGTTTTTTGTAAGACCATAGACTTCTTATAGGTTTTCTTGTAATCTATAAGTATAAAACTATTTTCGGTATTTTTTTCAAAATTTTAGGCTCAGTAGTTTCGGAGATAAGGGGAGAATGGTCAATTGTCATCTATTTTCTTAAATATCTTTACATGTATTTATTTTAAAATTATAAAAAATATGTATTTGAAATCCCCGCAATAAGCCCTTTTATTTGATATGTCACACGGTACAGTTCGCAAAACTTTTTTAAACATTTTCTAATCCGCCCCCCAAATTGACCCCCATATTCAAAAATAATTTATTTTCGTTAGGCGTTCGTCTTTGGGTCACAGAAATACATATGTGTACAAAGGTCCATTGAATTCGAAGCAAATTGGCTGTATCTTCTTCGTTTTTTCTGAAGATTCTTCGTATAGTTTCGAAGGTCCACCAAATCTACTTCTAGACGTATTAGGATCATTAACCGTTTCTCCAGCGTTCGTTACATATAGATACCAAGTTTCTTTGAATGTAGGAGATCACAGTAGCCATATTCTCTGGTGGCCAATTTATCTCTATTTTATTATAAAAGTGATTTTATGAGAAATAAAAAGAAATTGAAAAAAATATAATTTCTATCTCGCGATATGTTTTGGCACCGTGTCAGAAAAAGGGCAAGTATGAGCTTTTTCTTTTTCTCCTTGCCTACTCTTATGTTTAAAGATCAAAACAACAAATATCTCGACGGCGGCAAGCAGCGGTAAAGGGTAAACGTCTCGTTAAAAAGAAATTAACCCTAAAAACATACCGTCTTGGTTAATTTTAGTGATGGGCCGACTATGTTATTTGCCGACTAGCCGACTAATCGGTTTTCTAAATTGCCGATTAATCGGCCGACTAATCGGCAATGCCGATCATTCTAATACCTACTTGTCAGAGGTGTTCGGGCTTTTTCGTCATTACTCGGCTTAGTCATCGCGCGGCCGCTAAGCATGTTGTGACGTGTTTGTTTACATTTTTAACCCCTGACGGAAAAAGAGGGGTGTTATAAGTTGAACGTGTGTATCTGTGTATCTATGTATCGGTGTGTCTGTCTGTTGTCGTTCTCGTAGCTGCCAAACGGCTGAACCGATTTTGATTTTTTTGTTTTGTTTGTAGGGTGACATATTAGAGAGTGTTCTTAGCTATGATTCAAGAAAATCTGTTCAGCCGTTTAAAGATTATTAGCTCTTTTCAAGTCGATGAATGGATGTGAGCATCTTCTATAGGTCTAATCGATTCGAAATTTAGAATTCTGTTACTTCAATGATATGACAAGAATATAGTAACCTTGAACTGATGCTGCAGCATCACCTGGTATTTGCAGGATACCTAACTCCCTCACCAACTTACAGCAGACTTACAAGTGTCGCGTTGGGCTCATTGAAAAGGTCTCAAAAAATAGGTTACAGATGGATGGTGATCAGGGTCTGATCATGGAGTAGGAAAGAGAAATGAGACTAAATTAGCTGCACTGTGACAAACATATAGGTACAGCTACGTAGATTTCGGCAAGACACGTGTCAATCGTAGCGTGTCTACAAGTAATCCTTACTTCCTTTACTAATATTATAGGTAAATGCAAAAGTAACTCTGTCATCAGCATTGCCATCCGACGTGGCAATGCTGCCAGCCTTTTGGGCACTTTTCCCACTGACAGCAATGCGGAAGAATTTTTTGACGCCCTATGAGCCCTTCCTTTGTATAATAATTTTTATTTCGCTTTGTATATAATTTTAGTGTTAGACTGTATATAAAAATTAAAGATTTGTCAAGAAACCAGTACAAATGATTTGTTTTATTTCATTTGATAAGTGCCGATTATAATCGGCATATTTTGCCGAATAGTTGCCGACTACAAATTATGCCGAATAGTCGGCTTTCCCGACTAGTCGGCCCATCTCTAGTTAATTTTATTTTAAAACAATATCTATATTATTAATTACGAAACGATATGAAGAGATTATAAGCATTCCAAAAATGTATAATACTTGTATATATCAAAAACTTTCGAGTAATGTGGCGTTGAATTGTAGTAAAGTAGTGCGTCGAAATTTCGTTATTGAACATGAGTTAGCTTTGATGCCTATTTATAAATGTGGCGTACTTACTATTGCCATTTAGGTTACCACGAAAGTTAATGTAGGTACTCTGTCACATTTACAGCTGTCATACCATCCTGTGATTTTTATGCGATAAAACCATATATCTCTAATGGTCTTTCCTTTTGTCTCGTATCAATTTATCGCATAAAAAAAACGCAGTGAAGAAAGGCAATGGCTTCTATTGCGCGACTACTCAGGCCTGAAAAGTTCGATGTAGATCCGGGGACTCCAACCGCCGAGCTAAAATATCGGCACTGGAAGGAGACATTTTTGAACTATCTTTCAGAAGAAACGGAGGAAGTCAAAATTCCAGATGAAACTAAGCTAAAAATTCTTTTCAACAATGTGTCTCCTAACGTTTACTCGTTCATCAGAGAAACAAAAGAATATGCGGACGCTTTACGACTTTTAGATAAAATTTACCTCAAATCGAAGAATGAAATCCACGCTCGGTATGTACTGTCTTCAACCAAACAAAAGCCTGGAGAAACAGTGGCAGACTATATGCGTGCGTTACAACAACAAGCGTTTGAGTGCTCTTTCAAATCTGTTACTGCTGAAGAGTATCGAAACGAATATGTCCGTGACGCTTTCATTGCGGGCTTAAGTTCACAAAAAATTCGTCAAAGGCTACTCGAAAACTTAGAAATAAGCCTAGAAGAAGCGTGCAACCAGGCAATTTCGCTCGAAATGGCTGAAAAGAATGCTAATGAGTTCCAAACTGCAAAGGAACTCTACCAAATTGAAAACACAGATGAAACAATGAATAGTTTAAATCTGGCCGCGGCTCCATCACGCAGACGCTGCTTCTTCTGCGGGGGAAATGTTCATCAAAGAATAAAATGCCCGGCTATTCAAGCAACTTGTCAAAACTGCGGTAAGAAAGGCCATTTCGCCAAAGTGTGCAGAGGCGGAAATGCCATAGGTAAGCCAGTTAGCAATGCTGTAGCGCAACCAAAGGACCCAGAAATATCAGCAATTTCAGCAGCATCTCCAGTTAGTTTACATAGGACAACAGTTTTAATCACTGTCAACAACCATAAAGCTGATGCCTTGATTGACAGTGGAAGTTCTACAAGCTTTATTGACAAGAACTTTTCTCTATCGCTAAACTTGAAACGCCATCCATGGAAAGAAACGGTATCACTAGCTTCAAATAAACGGACTTCACTTGTAGATGGATTTTACTTTGCAACAATAAAGCTAAGCGAGCACGTCTACAAGGAGATCCCTCTTTACGCCTTGGAAGATCTTTGTGCTGATGTGATAATTGGTCATGACATTTTAAGCAACCATTCATCAGTAGAAATCCAATTCGGAGGCACGGCTAAACCCCTTAAGATATGTAATGTCATGGAAGCTACAGTGCCTCCTGTATCACTTTTCAGTAATCTTTCAAATAATATCAAACCCATCGCTATAAAGTCAAGAAAACATTCTGACGCTGATAATCAATTTATAAGAGAAGAAATCAGTAAACTTTTGCAAGATCGGGTTATCGAACCTAGTAACTCGCCATGGCGAGCTCAAGTCTTGGTTACTGGAGGCACTACCCACCGCAAACGTCTCGTGATTGATTACTCATTAACAATTAACAAATTCACTGAACTGGATGCTTATCCTTTTCCCAACATAGAATCTATAGTATCAAAGGTGGCACAACACAACTTCTTCAGCCAAATTGACCTACGAAGTGCATATCACCAAGTGTCCATCTTACCGACTGAGAAAAAGTATACAGCCTTTGAAGCTTGCGGTAACTTATACCAATTTACACGTATACCATTTGGAGTCACAAACGGGGTCGCTGCAACAACAGGTACTTATTCATATTTAGATGATGTCACAATTTGTGGCAAAACAGCCGCGGAACATGATCAGAATTTGTCTCGATTCAGGGAGGTTGTGGCAAAATACAGTCTAACTCTTAATGCAGAAAAGTGTGTATATGGGAAAGAAACTATTAAATTATTGGGTTACAAAATTGAAAAGAATACCATTCGACCCGATGATGACCGCCTTAGTCCTCTATTGAACTTGCCCATTCCAACTGACTCAGGATCACTTAAAAGGACGCTGGGCATGTTCGCCCATTACTCAAAATGGATTAAAAATTTCTCTGAAAAGATCAGCCCCCTGACTAAAATTTATGAATTTCGCCTCGAAAAGGTCGCTGTCGATTCCTTTCAAAAACTAAAAGCAGATATAATGGAATCAGCCTTAGCCGTCATCAATCAGAATGAGATATTCACCGTTGAAACTGATGCTTCGGAACACTCCATCGCAGCTTCCCTGTCTCAGAAAGGACGCCCAGTAGCCTTTTTCTCACGTTCACTCAATACTTCTGAACGCCTACATTCCTCAATAGAAAAAGAAGCATGCGCTATTGTGGAATCTTTAAGAAAATGGCGGCACTACCTCATTGGTAGACATTTCTTATTAATAACTGACCAACGATCTGTCTCTTTCATGTTCCATCAATCCCATAACAGCAAGATCAAAAATGAGAAGATAGAGAGGTGGCGTCTTGAGCTGTCAAATTATAAATATGATATAATCTACCGTCCGGGTAAAGACAATATTACAGCTGATACCCTCTCCCGGTGTGTGCTCAAATATGACCACGGATAGACTGAATGAGTTACACAATACCTTGGGACATCCCGTACGAATGTTTCTTTGGGTACGGACAAAAAATCTGCCTTACTCCGTAGACGACATCAAGAAGATGACATCTGAGTGTCGTATTTGCGCAGAAATTAAACCTAGGTTTGTTAAAAAGCAGGGAACGCTCATAAAAGCAACCTCTCCATTCGAAAGACTCAACATCGATTTTAAAGGACCTCTACCTACCAACACTGAAAATCGCTACATCTTGACAATTATAGATGAATATTCAAGATTCCTATTCGCCTACCCAACCAAAGATTTGTCTGCTGGCACCGTTATAAAATGTTTGAAGGACTTATTCTATACCTATGGGGTTCCACAATACATCCATTCAGATCGTGGAGCAGCCTTCATGTCTAACGAACTACGGAACTATTTGGTAACAAATGGAATTGCATGTAGTCGAACCACGCCATATAATCCACAAGGAAATGGCCAGGTAGAGCGTCTAAACGGTACCTTATGGAAAACAATAAAGCTGTGCTTAAGAACCAAAAATCTTGAAACAGCCAGCTGGGAGCAAGTCTTACCACACGCTCTCCATTCAATTCGTTCGTTGCTGTGCACGGCCACTAACGCCACACCCCATGAATTTTTTTTTAGATATACTCGACGATCTGCAAATGGGGAATCGATGCCAACATGGCTTTTGGAACCAGGACCTGTATTGATGCGTAAAAATCATAGAAAATCAAAATACGATTCCGAGGTGGAAGAAGTGGACCTTCTGGAAGCTAATCCATCTTATTCTCACGTAAGATTACCGGATGGCTGTGAAACTACCATATCGAACAGACAACTAGCACCTCTTCCGCTAGATCCGTCACTAGAGGCGGATCAGTCAGAATCCGATGATAGCTATGAGGATGCCGAGGGCGAAGCTCAGGTTCCAGAAGTGACAACAGAACATCAGCCACAGGATACTACAGCAACCCGGCGCTCCACAAGGGAGAAGAGAGCTCCAACACGTCTAGCGGATTACGTTCTCTGACGCGGGGGTGAATGTGGCGTACTTACTATTGCCATTTAGGTTACCACGAAAGTTAATGTAGGTACTCTGTCACATTTACAGCTGTCATACCATCCTGTGATTTTTATGCATTGACTTATAAATCATATGGACTTGAAATGTTTGACTATAGAAAAAACAGTTATCATAAAAAACATATCAATAAAACATATCAACGCCAAAATCATAAAAATATTGCCATCTCTTTTTAACTTTCATAATTTTGCGTAAGTGAAAAAGGACAATAGTATTTTTGACAGTTACTTTATTGGCAACCCTTCATTTCTAGAGTCATTGAATACCTATTTGCGGCCGAGTCGCCATTTTATCCTCTCGCTGTTTGGTACATTGATTTATAAATCATATGGACTTGAAATGTTTGACTATAGAAAAAACAGTTATACAAATATGAGGCATATCGACGCCAAAATCATAAAAATATTGCCATCTCTTTTTAACTTTCATAATTTTGCGTAAGTGAAAAAGGACAATAGTGTTTTTGACAGTTACTTTATTGGCAACCCTACATTTCTAGAGTCATTGAATACCTATTTGCGGCCGAGTCGCCATTTTATCCTCTCGCTGTTTGGTGGTACCAAACTTGAGTACCTACGTCAACTGTCAAATGCTCTTGAGCTGTGGTTATAATTGTAAATTTTGGAGTAATTTGCAGTGATAATGCGTTTAAACTCGGTCCTCTAGTAGAAATCGTCAATAGCAAGATGCCCAATTGCAATATAATCGGATGAGGCATCAAAAGAAGCGGAAATCTCCCGAACATAACTTTGCACCAGTACGAACATAATTTCAGCTGAAATATCTTAAGATTTATATGATAAACAAAAGATTCTGCATTTGTTGAAGAGCTTTAACAGTAAAGCATTCTTATTTTCCCTTTTGCCTTTATTTTTAATAGTTTTTCAACATAAATGATTTTCTTGTTATTGAAGGGATAGAGTAGTGCATTTAGACATTTTTATATTTATCGATAAAGCTATTTTATGATTCTTTATTGGTTTTATGTTTTATTTTCAAGGCTGCCTGATGAATGAAAAAGAAAATTTGGCTGGAAACAATCAGTGTTGAAAATTTAAAGATGTCAACAAAAACAATTCACATATTTTGTTCTCTTCACTTTGAAGAATCATGTTTTGGACACTGAATAAAGTAACATTACGTGACGATGCTTTACTATCACGAACCTTATTGGTAAGTAACATTGCATATTATAAATTTTTCCAACATGATTGTGTAGTGGCTGATAAATGATGGTGATGTCCTCTATTGCAACAGTTGTCTAATGTACACAAAGAGTGATGTAAAGAATGTGTTGGAAGAATTAATATTAATTAAAAATCCTATTAATAAAATCAAGAAACATCAAGAATACTCATCATTTTATTGCTTGTTTACAGCCTAAGATTCGAACAAATATGTCTGGCATTTTAATTGAGAATGATCAAAATCAAACAAACTCACAATCAATATTTGGATGTGGTGCTCCTAATACGGTAATTGATTTTTGTAATTATAAACAGTAGGATCATTACTGTTTTGAAAAGTCATAAAATTTTTAAGTATTTATTATTCAATTTTTATTCATATTTATGTTAATGATAAAGAGTGGTTTTCAGGTCCAAGCTGTTTGTGTGCCTACCACTCAAAATCAACCTGGAGAAATTTCAAAGAGGAGTCGCATAGATTTAGCCCCTAGCACATCCGCTACACTAGATTTAGTCTCCGTTGCGCTACATTTAGCTGCTAGCACCTACGTTGCGCCAGATTTAGCTGCTAGCACCTCCGCTACGCCAGATTTACCGGTATGACCAGTTCCGTTTTTTTTTAAATCTAATTGATAACATCTCATTGATTGAATTGAGACTGGCTGGGAGATATCTCTCGCTTCTTGTCTTCAATATCTATTAAAGCTTAATTTTATTTGATTTCAGGTACACACATTTAAAATTATAAAGAAATTAAAGGACAAATGTCAAAAACAGTCCAAGAAGATAAAGAGACGGAGAAAGTTAGATGACAGACGAAAGAAATTGCTCATTTTAGTAATATTATCAAAGATTTTAAAGGATATAATAATATTTATTTATTAAAAGTGTAATAGAGGTATACATGAATTTGAGATAAAAATATTATGGGAAGAAATCTACTGAGAGAATATCCCATAGAAATTACCCAAACTAAATTGTATTGTTCAGAAATGAATAAAATTGATTTCTTTAATATAACTTTATTATAATTATTGTTGATTTTTAATTAAATAATTAACCCTCGATCTTTTTCCTTTTAGAAACTTAGCATCAAAAATATGAATTATAGTGAACAAAACCATTAAAAAAAAAGTTTTTCACTGGTTATCCGTGAAATTCAAATTTTCATACATTTTTTGCAAATTGCAGCTCTGTATTAGGTCGATTGTACTATTATAACGGATTTCACTCCATTGTATACACAATGGAGTGAAATCCGTTATAGAATACTACGTCGATATAAAGCAGCGTATATCTGTCCTCCAGTTCTACGGTTTAGCCTTGAAAGAAGGACGGTCCAACAAACAACTTAACGGTTCGGTACTCTATCGGTTAAATGAAAGACTCGTGCATGTTAAAGAACTTGGGGTATTTTTACCCGTACATATTGTACCGATACATTATGAAAACATTTCACAATCTTTTATCGATGTTATTTTAAGAAGTATCGATAAGGGCTGCTCTAGTAACCGCCATTTTATCCTCTCAGTAGGGCGTGGGTATACACGTTTTTCTTGTAGGTATGCCAAGTCCATAGGATTTATTAGTCATTTGTTTGGTACCAAACTTGAGTACGTCAACTGTCAAATGCTCTTGAGCTGTGGATAAAATTGAAAATTTTGGAATAATTTGCAGTGTTATTGCGTTTAAACTCGGTCCTATAATGGAAATCGTCAATAGCAAGATGCCCAATTGCAATATAATCGGATGTGGCATCAAAACGGCTAGACGAGAAATTACAATGAGGACCTCATATAAAATCTCTTGCGGGGCGGTTAAGCTCGGCCGCTTATGCTGTTAGAAAGATAAGACAGTTAACAGATGTAGAAACCGCGCGTTTGGTCTATTTCAGTTACTTCCACAGCATTATGTCGTATGGCATTTTACTGTGGGGTCGGGCTGCTGATATTGAATCCATTTTTATTTTGCAAAAAAGAGCTGTCAGAGCCATTTATAATCTATGTCACCGCGAATCTCTCAGGGAACTATTTAAAAAGATTAATATCATGACGGTACCTTGCCAATTCATTTATGAGAATATTATGTATGTAAGAAAAAATTTAAATCTTTTTAATAAAATAAGTGATAGACATAATTTTAATACTAGAAATAAAGATAAAATAGATCAACCATTTTTCAGATTAGCTAAAGTACAAACATCTTTTATGGGGTACTGCGTTAAATGCTATAACAAAATACCTTGTGATATATTGCAATTAAATGAAAGAAAATTTAAAACTCATATAAAAAGTACACTTTGTAAACAAGCTTATTACAAATTAGAGGATTATATCCAAGATAAGAATGCTTGGAAACATGCTGGTCTTGCTCCATAGGACGATTTAGTGTCTGGACAAAATCAAACTGATAGCTAATTTAGTTTTTTTTTATTTTTTATTTATTATTTGTATGTACTACTTGTAACAATGTTAGGACTATTGTAATATCGTATACTTTTACAATCTTTGTGAATATGTGAGCACCATGTATCTGGTAATTAATTTATTCATTATTGCTCCATTTATAATTCTTTTTACCTTTTGTGGTACAGTAATCTTATTATAGATGCATCGTCTTCACATATAATTATATAATTAATGTATACAAAATATTGTAAAACATTTTTAAAAGAGTAACGGTGGAGTTTCTTGCCCATTCTTCCAGCCCCGGATCTAGGGAGGGGCAAGCCGGGGTCTATGCCCCGGGCGGCAAGTTCAGAGGGCGGCAAAATTCACACTTTACAGACCAATGGACAACTATCACCATTTACTTAACTTTGACCACAGAATAAATAGTAGTACAAGTATAGAAATTTCACTCTTGTTTTACTGTGGCCATTCGCAATTCGACCGATACCTAGGGGCTTAGGTACATACGGCTACACATCAAGCTATACATTTCCAGTATAAGCTGACCTCGCATTGTACGAAAATCCTACACAATGCGAGATCAGCATAAACTGGAAATGTATAGCTCGATGTGTAGCCGTGTGTACTCTACGCTTCCTACTACATCCGCAATGAGCGCAGTTTTAGCAAACCAAAACTAATTATTAAATTATTTGCGATCTTCTATGAGGCAGGAATGCTTATCGAGTCTTTACAATAGCGATAGAGAATCCAATTGAACAAGAGCTAAATTATGACAGAGCCATAGATTAATTTGCAGAACAAAAAGCTCGAAGAGTAAAATTGTAATTTCAATTCAATTCACAAATGCAATTTTTGATTTTTATTTTAAATCCTATCCTGTGTTGTTTATAAAATATATATCCTACAATGTAGGAAATATATTTGAACGTGTATTGACTGTAGGAGGTACACATTCATGTCTATACAGGGTCTAAGGGTAAACATCGTTGTCACTCAAACCATGGGGAGTTGACTTATAAAAAAAAAAATATAAAAATAAATGACCGCGTAACAACAAAAAAAAGTTATTTTCATTAAAAGATTTTTAAAAGTTTCCATCCGACACCGTGCTCGCTAGCGAAATAACTGAATGACTGAGGGAGGGGTCGCGGTCGCGCTCGCAGCCGGTCAGGTCATGTCCCACGCCCTCCACCCGTTTTGAGACGCAAGTTCGTTGCCTTAGAACATAGGGTGAAAGGGTAATAGTATAAAATAGTCTTGTGATAAAATGTAATTAAAATAAAAAAGTTGTAATTTTCCATTGATTTTACGTTCTATAAATGACACCAACCACTGGTTTCAAGGATAACGGTGTTTACCTTAACAACCTGTTTATCTGTAAATAAATAGGCTTAAATAAATTATAAAGATAGGTAAAAATAAATACAAGTGGGCGGGGGCGGCATTTTAACAGATTTTGCCCCGCCTAAAAAAAATTGATGATCCGGGACTGCATTCTTCTCCATACGAAAACTACCTTTTGGAAGGGGCAACTAGAATCAATTCTATTTCTTTGTTTGACGTTCAAAAGTGCCATATTATGTGCCTATTTGAAATAAATTATTTGACTTTGACTTTGAAAAGAAGCGGAAATCTGCCGAACATAACTTTGCACTAGTACGTACATAATTTCAGTTGAAATATCTTTAGATTGATATGATAAACAAAAGATTCTGCATTTGTTGAAGAGCTTTAACAGTAAAGCATTCTTATTTTCCCTTTTGCCTTTATTTTTAACAGTTTTTCAACATGAAATGATTTTCTTGTTATTGAAGGGATAGAGTACCTAGTGCATTTAGACATTTTATATTTATCGATAATGCTATTTTATGATTCTTTATTGGTTTTTTGTTTTATTTTCAAGGCTGCCTGATGAACGTAAAAAGAAAATTTGGCTGGAAACAATCGCTGTTAATAATTTAAAGATGTCAACAAAAACAATTCACATATTTTGTTCTCTTCACTTTGAAGAATCATGTTTTGGACACTGAATAAAGTAACATTACGTTGATTACGTGACGATGCTTTACCCTCACGAAGCTTATTGGTAAGTAACATTGCATGTTATAAATTTTTCCAACATGATTGTGTAGTGGCTGATAAATGATGGTGATGTCCTCAATTGCAACAGTTGTCTAATGGACACAAAGAGTGATGTAAAGAATGTGTTAGAAGACTTAATATTAATTTAAAATCCTATTAATAAAATCAAGAAACATCAAGAATACTAATCATTTTATTGCTTGTTTACAGCCTCAGATTCGAACAAATATGTCTGGCATTTTAATTGAGAATGATCAAAATCAAACAAACTCACAATCAATATCTGGATGTGGTGCTAAAGTCCTAATACGGTAATTGATTTTTGTAATTATAAACAGTAGGATCATTACTGTTTTGAAAAGTCATAATTTCTTTAAGTATTTACTATTCAATTTATATTAATATTTATGTTAATGATAAAGAGTGGTTTTCAGGTACAAGCTGTTTGTGTGCCTACCACTCAAAATCAACCTGGAGAGATTTCAAATAGGATTGGCATTGATTTAGCCCCTAGCACATCCGCTACAATAGATTTACCTCCGTTGCGCCAGATTTAGCTGCTAGCACCTCCGCTACGCCAGATTTACCGGTATGTCCAGTTCCGTTTTTTTTTTATCTAATTGATAACATCTCATTGATTGAATTAAGACTGGCTGGGAGATATCTCTCACTTTTTATCTTCAATATCTATTAAAGCTTAATTTTATTTGATTTCAGTTACACACATTTAAAATGATAAAGAAATTAAAGGACAAATGTCAAAAACAGTCCAAGAAGATAAAGAGACTGAGAAAGTTAGAAGACAGACGAAAGAAATTGCTTATTTTAGTAATATTATCAAAGATTTTAAAGGATATAATAATATTTATTATAGAGGTATACATGAATTTGAGATACAAATATTATGGGTAGAAATCTACTGAGAGAATATCCCATAGAAATTACCCTAACTAAATTGTATTGTTCAGAAATGAATAAAATTGATTTCTTTAATAGAACTTTATTATAATATTGATTGTTGATTTTTAATTGAATAATTAACCCTCGATCATTTGCCTTTTAGAAACTTAGCATCAAAAATTTGAACTATGGTGAATAAAACCATTAAAAAAAAAGATTTTCACAGATCCGTGAATGTCAAATTTTATTTTCATACGTTTTTTTGCAAATTGCAGCTCTGTATTAGGTTGTATGTTGATCAAAAAACGCGACAAAAATAAAATGATAATAATAAAAATATAAATTTATTTCATTTAAAAATTACCATCTGCGTGCCATTGACGGAACCACCATAAGCTTACAGTAAAAGGAACCCGTGGGGATGGCAAGCCAGCAAGACAGTGGATAAAAAAAATATTCGATGTAAGTGGGGTTAGTCGTGCCAATAAAAGTCGAGACTTGACGCACCACGTGGTTTAACTTGCGCAGTAGACGATTTATGGGGCTCTTTACCTGTATTATCAGGTTGTCATCGGGGTGGCGAAAAGAGCGGCGGGAGGCGCGGTCAAGACTTGTCAGCATAAATTCCAAGAGCATAAAATTAAATGAAAGACTCATGCATGTTAAAGAATTTGGGGTATTTTTACCCGTAGGTACATATTGTACCGTGACATTATGAAATCATTCTCACAATCTTTTATCGATGTTATTTTAAAGAAGTATCGATAAGGGCTGCTCTAGTAACCGCCATTTTATCCTCTCAATAGAGCGTAGGTATACACGTTTTTCTTGTAGGTATGCCAAGTCCATAGGATTTATTAGTCATTGTTTTTATGCGATAAAACCATATATCTCTAATGGTCTTTCCTTTTGTCTCGTATCAATATACATAATGATTAACAAAAAAAAAAAAAAATTGCCGATGGAAAGCTTATCTATTTTACTAAATCAATTTATTATTTTTATTCCATAACAACGACTTTCATGTGAAAAGGTTTTGAGACGGCTTTGTATGGGGCTTTCCCATAGTGCGACGCTCGAGGAAACCCAAAGAGTAAAGTAACTATAAAGGGGAAACCCCCATTTAGCATCATGGCCTCCCCTACTTTTAAGTCCGCCGTCGACACGTCTGCCGGAGTTCTTACAGGAAGACCGTATGGTGGAGTTGCACTTCTTTGGAGAAAATCTGCGTTTGCGACGGTGTCGGTGGTGCAGTGTAATAGTGATCGTCTGGTAGCTGTTAGGATTGAGCACGCGCGACGTTCATTATTGATATTCTCAGTTTATATGCCGACGAACTCGTCTGATAATCTAATTGAGTTTACGGAGTGCTTAAGTGAAATTATTGCTATAACTGAGAACAATAATGTTGAATCAGTGTTTATATTGGGTGATCTTAACGCACATCCAGGTGAGCGCTTTTCAAATGAATTGTTAACTGTATGTGGGGAGCAATCGTGGTCATGTGTTGATATGGAACTACTTCCGAAGGAAACGTTTACGTTTGAGAGTACCGCTAACGGTGCATTACACTGGCTTGATCACTGCGTGGTGAGCAGTGCGGCACGACATTTAGTTGTAGACGCGTCAGTTTTGTATGGAGTCTATGTATCTGATCATATTCCTTTAATAATTGAATGTAATATTGATTTAATAATACCTAAGTTAGTAAACCCAATATATACTTGCAATAAGGTAATATGGGGTGAAAGAGATATCAATCAAATTAATGAATATTCAAATTTTTGTAATTCTAAATTAAAATTAATAGATTTTCCAGATGATTTTCAGCATTGTGCGCATAAAATGTGTTCTAATGCTAATCACGTGAAAGTGTTAGATACCATGTATCGCAATTTGGTCAGCATTTTAAAGGAAGGTGCTGAACGTACTTATTTGTGTAAACAGATGCGTCATAAGAGTAAGTGATACATTCCGGGTTGGAACAAATATGTTCGTGACGCTCACATGGAGGCTCGACTTTGTTACCAAACATGGTTGTTTTATGGTAAACCTGCCAGTGGTTATGTTTACAATAAAATGAGTCAATCTAGAAAAACCTTTAAGACCAATATTAAATATTGTCAAGATAACCAACATCAGATAAAAATGGATATTTTAGCTAAACATCACACTAAAAAGAAATTTGGTTCATTTTGGAAATCAACAAATAGATTGACTCCGAAGTTGAGTCCGCCGGTGAGCGTGGCGGGCGTACATGAACCGGCGGGTATAGCCAATGCATTTCGACGTCATTTCCAGATTGAGTCACCTCTTACTAGACCTGTGCAGGTGTTTGATGCTGGAGCCAACTCTGGGGAAATTTCTATTGTTTTTACGGCACAAGAAATATCAGCCATCGTAAATAAAATGGAGAGAGGTAAATCCCCGGGGCATGATGGCCTCAGCATTGAGCACCTAAGGTATGCAGGGGGACACTTGCCTCGTGTGCTAGCTTTATTTTTTAATCTGTGCGTTAGTCACGGTTACTTACCGGATGACGTAATGTATACCTATTGTAAAAAATAAAACAGGGAATGTCTCTGACATTTCCAATTACAGGCCTATTTCTCTGGCCACTGTCATAGCAAAAGTGTTGGACAGCCTGCTTGATAAGCAATTGGCTAAACACCTCGAACTACATGACGCCCAGTTCGGTTTTAAGCCTGGGCTGTCAACTGAGAGTGCAATCTTGTGCCTCAAGCAGACTGTCCAATACTACACAGACAGGAAGACTCCTATTTTTGTTTGTTTTCTGGATCTGTCAAGGGCATTCGATCTTGTGAGTGACGATGTTTTGTGGCATAAACTAGAATGTGACACTACGTTACCATCTGAAATAGTGACAATATTTAAGTATTGGTATAGTAGTCAACGTAATAGCGTGAAGTGGAATGGTTCGCACTCGGACGTGTATCGTTTGGAGTGTGGGGTGAGGCAAGGGGGGCTCAGCTCACCCCGGCTCTTCAACCTGTACATGAACCAGCTGATCCTTGAGCTCAGCAACACCAATATCGGATGTCATATTGATGGGGTGTGCATTAACAATATTAGTTATGCTGACGATATGGTGTTGCTGAGCCCATCGATCGGTGCTCTGAGGCGACTGATCGCTATATGCGAAAACTATGCGGTGAATCATGGGCTTAAATATAATGTCACAAAAAGTGAACTATTGGTTTTAAAGCAGGAAGTGTGACATATTCGTGTATTCCAACTGTGTCACTTTCTGGAGAACCAATGCGAAGAGTAGATAAGTTTAAATATCTGGGCCACTGGGTCACTGAAGACCTTAAGGATAATTGTGACATTGAAAGGGAACGTAGGTCGCTGGCTGTCCGTTGTAACATGCTGGCAGGTTTGCACGTTGTACGAGGCCAGTTAAAGTAATGCTTTTTAAAGCTTACTGTCAGTCCTTCTACACGTGCAGCCTGTGGGTCAACTTCATTCAGCGGACATACAGCGACCTTCGCGTTCAATATAATAATGCACTGAGAGTGCTGTTGCGGCTGCCGTGGCGTAGTAGTGCGTCGGGGATGTTTGCAGATAATAATATTGATGGTTTTGCCGCCATTATTAGGAACAGATGTGCATCCTTGATGACTCGTGTTCGCGGCAGCACCAACAGTATTCTTAGTATATTCGCAGATCGGTGGGATTCCCGGATGTTGCAGAGGTGGATGCGGCTCCACGCTGAGCTATAATTGTATATTTTTATTTGTGATTGTGTATGTAACCTACTAACACTAGAAATTAAGTAAAATTGTTACTAACCCTATGGACTCCGGTCTGAAATAAAATATTTCTATTCTATTATATTTCTATTCTATTAGCATTTCCTTCAAAGCAGCTTTCAATATAGTTTTACAAGGATCTTTTGGCGCGTGGCCTAAATCGGACCTAACACCGATTGCTTGTTTTTTCAATAAAATTATACAAAACAAACAACAGCGCCCCCTATCAATATCATTCTTTTGTAGCGCCAAATGATCCTTGTACGGAATTTAACGCTGTATTTAGACGTAGTAGACGAAAACTTTATAAATGTCGAGAGTGAACTGTATTTACCTACTAAGCAAAAGCATTGAATTTCCTCGGAATAACAAACTTCGCGGCAGCTCGAATGTTTTCATCAACTCCCGAGCATTCCATTCCTCTCCCTATGTTTGAAACAAGATGGTTCAGCCGCAGACTTCGAAAATAAAATTCGTGTCGCAACAACTGTCACAGACCCCTTTCAAAGCCGCACACGCTTCTCACCAAACTTCACACGCTTGAATTTAAATTTGTCGAGGACTTTCTAATCTTTTATTTTGGCCCGCGCGCGGCTGGTCTGTTAGCTTAGCGGTGTGAAGTGTCCCACTTCTAGCAGGGGCCGCTGAGGCGTCTTCCTCTTCGTCTTCTGTGAATAAGACAGAGGTGGTGGTCCTTACTGTGAATGTGGAGGTGGCGGGAACAACTTTTCTAATAACCTTTATGTAAAAATCTTTCTATATCTACAATATAAATAATGTTTAAAAGTGCGTCATTTACTCGAACTACCTTTGCAAGCAACCATGTAATGGTTTTTTTTCGACTCGCGTCAATGCCTCATGTGATATCGAGCTGTTCGCGCGGTCCGCACAGTAAAGTTGGACTCAGTCGTGAGTGTCGACCTACCTTGAAACGAGAAGTTGAAACGTGATGTGAATTTATTTGTTATCTGTGGTCTACTCCGATCTGTGAGATCTGTCGTCTGGCTGGCGTTTATTGTTCTCTGTGCTCTTCAGTTTCAGTGCTCTTCTGTGGTGCTCTTGCTCTTGTGTGCATGTTGTACTTCGTTTTTTTAGAACGCGATTTTATCTTGGAATAATAATTCCATTATTTTTATGTATGTACTTAAAACATAATGTTATTGAAACTTTGTTTTTGGAGTGATGTGAAAGTGATTTCTTGGGATTTGCTGAATGCCATTCAATTTGGCAAACATTTATGTAAGTATAATTTAAAATATTTGAGGCATTTGAAAATGGCATTGCCCTTTTTATACTTTGCGGACGTGGAGCTACCTAGTTTTTAATTATTAGGCTATATTGTTTACCATTTTTTGAGAGCAATTTATTATGCAAAACTTATTAGAGTTACAAAATTAAATAAGATAGTTTCATTATTAATTAAAATTTTGTTTTTAATACCTAGTTTAGGTGTATACTGGCTATTTTAAGAATCGATCCTTCTTGCTCCTAAAATGAACCAAATAATAATTAGGGGTAAACTCCCTTTATTTAGATTTTAATTGAACTGGCTTCATAAATGGCAATATTTGCTCTAAATAAATACTTACATTTGTTATTGATTCAAATTTCGTTTTTGTTATTACAGAATAAAACATGTTATAATAATAATGCAAAAGCTTGAAACAAAGATATGTTAAAATCCAACATGGATATGAAGATAGAGTTCAGTGATGCTGATCAACTACCAATAGTTCCTCAAAACAGTATAGGCAAGTGGAGTCTTAAGAGTGACACCTCGGTCCTGATCACAGATATACAACAGAGTGGATCTCATAGGAAAATTATTAGGGTAAGTCTAATCAATTATATTAGCATAGTAATATCATAATCAACCGAGAGGGTGTGGGCCATAATCCACCACACGGGCCTAGTGCATGTCTAAGAATTTTTGGTTCTAGGACATACTGGTTTTCTTACGATGTTATATTTTATACAAAAAAAAGGGCTTCTCTGGGTTCGAGTCTACGACCTACAAGTAGTAATTCGCGGCCGATATCGACTGGCCGCCACTGTTCTCATGCTGATCAATTATATTACCTATAATCAAAGAATGAATGCTACCGCTGGCCACTGCTACTCCTGGAAATAGTCTCTTTGAAGCTGTGCCCAAGTCAGTTTTCTTGATCACTTCATTTTATGTTAGCAAAGCAAAGTGCGATACAATAAGCAATAAGCATGATTCAATAATAAAAAGTCTTGTGCCCTGAAGTCTCTAGCATCAGGCTTATTTATTAGACAGCACTTAAGGACAGTCAGGCTGACTTAACTCACCCTGTTTATCATTTTTTATTAACATTGGTACCTTCAGCTCCAGCAATATTATTCTAAAAAGTATTCCTAAAATGATTCGGAGTTAAATTATAATACTAGAACATGATTTATTGAACACCTAAATAAGAACACAGCATACAACATGATGACTCAATAAACAACTAAAATTATAAACAAGGCACACTTGCTTCTGTTATTCTTTCTTGTATCGGGTTATTCCAGACTGTGATAGGTATTGCAAATTAACTAAATAATATTTTGATTTAAAGAATAGAATAATATTTATTTGCTTAAAAACATGGTAGGTATAGCAGTTTGATCTTTGTAATTGTTTTGATGTTGTGAATCATCTTTCTACTGCGACTTTGTGACCATTATCTTGCATCCATTTACATAAAAATGTACCAATGGAGCTAACTGACATCATTTTTATTTTTATGAGAATTTTCCTGTTATTCAGTCGATCCGTGTGTTCAATTGTGTGTTCAACTGTTAATTTAATATTCATGTAAACAGACTGTAACTGTTGTCAATAGTGTTTTGCACAGACTTTTTAATTACAATAATTAATAGAAGCAACTAGCTCTTTAAATTTTTCAAGTGAAACACTTTTTTTACTTAGTTAGTGACTTATTGCTAACTTATGGCTCTAGGTTTCCACAATATGCCTGTGGAAGCATTTAAAGTATGTATTAAATCCACTATTGCAAGTACATTTGTGAGTTCATGTGCATTAAAATGGATAAAAATTATTCAATATAATGCACTCATGCATTTGAATTGCTGCTGTGTGTCTTTTCAACAATTACTACAGTAAACTCAAGTGACATTGAGATTCATAAATATGAAAGTGTTAGTAGATAAAAATGGTAAAACCTAAAAATAGATAAAAAATCATGCAATCTCTGAAACTGTAGAGTGTGGTGCAACTTTTAATATTTGTGGTTTCAAGAACAGATTCATGTGTTACTGCTCGTATGTTACTTTGATAGTATTGCATAAAATAGGTAGGTACTTACTTTAAAACAAGAACTAAACTAGTTTCTACTTTTTATTTTCAGAGATGGAATCGCCTATCAAGACTGCAAAGATCCATAGTTTATGCAGTATTTGTTATAGCAGCAACTATACTAGTAATGTTTTATATCTCGAAAGTTTCTGCTACAAATATAAATAAGATTAATAATAGTGATTTAGCACAAGTAAGTAACTAATATACCTACCTCATACCGTTACTATATCTGCTAGATGAAACGAAAAGTTTATCAAAGAATACGTTTAAAACAGAATAAAGACAACTAAAGATAAAATAAAATAAATCAATAAAGTAAATCACATTCACATTGAAAGTTTAGTAAGTTCTAATTTCATTAATAATTTCTGTAATACTTAAGTACTTATTAAGACTTAAATGGTAAAGAAAAAAAACAGGTGAAACCTCCTCCTATTTTAAGTCGGTTAAAAATAACCCAGGTTGAGTGCATATTAATACAAAAATAGTAAAGCTCATACAATGTTCCATTAATAAGCTTATCATTAAAGTAAATAGTAATACTTGTTATCAGTTGTTCAATAACTTATTGATTGCCTTGTAATTCTTTATTTACAAATCACGTTATCTAAGATTACCCTAATAAAATTGATTTATTACTGTAGATAATATTATTATGTCCAATTATGATAACGTTAGCGTATCTAACAATTTTTATCTATTATCACTACAAGGATATTCAGTCGTCATGGGAAAAGGGCTCCCGCTATACTTTCGATATCTCGTGATTCCGTGCCACATTTGTATATAATACGGCCGATATAACTTGGCAGGTCAAGCCTGCCATGTTAGGGTACTTATTGTAATTTTGATCGCAAGTTGAAACTTTTCGTAGGTAACTTATTTATAATTTCAGCGGGCCGTTAAATCGAAAGTGTAATAAAATAGGTAGGTGCAATGAATGTTCACTGTTCATTTCCTGCTACTATAGCAATCTATTTTGACGATAACATTGTGAAGTTTACAGTGTGAACACTTGCTGGTAGCATTGTATAGAGTTACCAGATAACAGTTATCTAAAAATATGTTGCCGTGTATTTCAAGTTGAGATAATACATAGTGATAGGACGCTAATGATATACCAATTTAATGATTTTTGAGCATTTAAAATGACAAAAAATGGGTAGGTAGTTTAATAAGTAGTGACCTCAAGGATAGTAATAGCCCCTATTTCACACGCGTGCAATGGCGAAATGTCAGAATTTCGAGATAGAAATCTCGAAGTTTGCTTAATCTAAGTTACTTATTAATGTATTAATCACATAAACTGGCCAAGTGCGATGAGTCGAACTTGCACACGAAAAGTTTCGTACCACCGTACAATATTTAACGAAAAAAGCACGTTTCTCGTATTACCTAATTTTTTTGTGAAAATTTCAACTGAGTTCCTACCTATTACGGTTCACACAGATACAGCCCGCTGACAGACAGACACTCTGACCGCTACTAAGACGGACAGCAGCGTCTTAGTAGCGGTTCTGTTTGGCACCCTTCGTTCGGGTACAAAACTAGTTTAAAAAGATCTGAACGGTCACACAGACAGACACGAAAATCGACTTTTTTTATGATATTATGTATTAAAAGATGTCTTGTTATGTTTTAGGAAAGTCTTAAGAATGTGTCTCTAGTCAATGAGCAAGCAGCTCAAGCAGTTGTCCCCAAGAAGGCTTTTGTTGTAGAAGTTGAAAAACATGAAAGGCCCATCTTTACAGGTATTGTTATAATATAATTGATTGTTCTATTACAAACGGATAAGCATGTGATAACAGCTGTGGGGTTGAAATGGATTGTTGTTTTAGCAACCATTACAAGGCCTTTTCATCAACAAAGTTCTGCACTGTGTTCGTCATAAACTCCTATGCATAGCGCTATACTGCGTTCGCAATTTATTTGCCAAACATGTTAACAAACACGAGTTTTAGCAAAAACAACTGTAATGCCTACACATAAGGTTCAGTTTGCGCTACAACTTCATATTTTTTCTGACTTTTCAACAGTACTAGTCACTCTAAAATCAACTTCATTTACACTTTCATAAAGTGGATGTTTGTTTAAGTGATAATAACATCAATTTGAAACAAGGATTTAAATAGACCTTACACACTTGACTACTTTTTGTAAAGTTCGATTCAAATGGTGGCTCGGAACAAGATGCGAGTCGCTGCGCAGTAACAATTTTGTGTCAGCGGGGGTGAGGAGTGGGGTACTGCGCAGCGAGTAGCTAACTTCCGAGCCGCTATTAAGTTTGAATCGAACTGTACTTTGTATTAGTTCTAAACGTGACTATAGCCTGTTCCAAAAGATCCTGATGAAAGTCTAAACCAACAGCACAAAATGATTGTTCATGTAGGCTTGTCATGCTTGTAGTTACGTGTGTATCCTCCTTAACACATTTATCTGTATTTTGAAGGTCTCAGTTTTATATCTTATCACTTTTTCCAACAATTATTGTTTTACTAGCGTTTGCTCGCGGCTGCACTCGCGATGTTGTTGGAAAGTATCCCACGGAAACGTACTACCGGGATTAAAAAAAACTTAGGTGTTAATCCAGGTATCGGTGTGCCAAATTTCATCTAAATCCGTCCAGCCGTTTTTGCGCCAATCATACTCAGACTAAGACTAATCAGGCTCGTTCACACACCGTAGCTATTACTTTTTCAAAAATATTCAGTTACAGTTTTGACTTCGTTACTATTTTATTTTATGTATAATGTAAAGAAATATTAAACTGTAATTGAAAAATCATTGACGAAGGTTATAAAATTAACCTCAATCGTCTAATTTGGGTTTACGTATCCATACTAACCCAACACAGTATTAAAACAATGATTATGTTTTTAGGACCTATAAATGCTCGTCAATACGCCGTAGTGGAAAGCTTCAGACACGCGTGGCGTGGCTACAAGGAACACGCTTGGGGCCACGACAATTTGAAGCCAGTGTCCGGCATGGCGTTCGACTGGTTCTCTCTTGGCCTCACCATCGTGGACTCACTGGACACCGCCTACATTATGGGACTGACTGAAGGTAATACATTTATTAGCATTTCAATGGATATTCAAATGGAGTTGCCACAGAATTCGGCCATCAGTAGCGTAGGAGACGAAATTAAGTATCCCAACATTTGTGGAACAGCACCACATTAATCGGGCTCAGGATAAATACATTAATTTTATAAATCGATGTTCAATCAAATATTTAGATATTGGGCACACTTATCGACTAGGTAATATTTATAATATATTATTTCAACTCTTTGTTCCCAGAATTCGAGGAAGGCAAGCAATGGATAAAAAATGAGCTAGTCTTCACAAAAAACAAAGATGTTAATTTCTTTGAAGTCACTATCAGAGTTCTGGGAAGTTTGCTGTCCTGTTATCATTTTACCCAAGATCGTATGTTCCTTACTAAAGCTGTAAGTGTCAACCAATTATCATTACCATTATTGTTTTCTTACTTTGTAATGACCACTTTCCCGTCGGCCAGCTCCTACACATAGGTACTATTTCTACAGTGTCATGGCATTTGTCGTTGGACGCCTCTTTCCTAACTCATTGAGTCGTGACGGCAGTAAAGTTTAACAATGACAAATAGAGCCACAGCAGGAATCGACCTGACTGGTTCAACTTTTAAATGCAATGTGAATCCTCATACAAGTGCACCCGATACGTAAATAGAAAGTAAATAAAACTCAAATTAAAATATCCTATCTCCATTTTTAGATCGACCTAGGAGACCGATTAATGGCTGCTTTCTCTTCACCCTCGGGTATACCCTACTCTGATGTGAACCTTGGAGAGAGAACGGCGCATGCCCCAGAATGGTCCCACTACAGTACTACTGCTGAGGTGACTACGGTGCAGTTGGAGTTCAGGGAACTATCCAGAGCTAGCAGTAATCCTGGGTTCGAGGTGAGTTTCAATGCAATGTCTTCTACAAAAGAACCCACGGTTTGGAATGGGCAACTATAACTTCATCATTCTGACTGACCGACTCCTTTCATAATACAAAACTTAATTGAAAAAAATGCTTTCAGTTTTCGTCAGGGAACTTGATTCCAAAGCAAATTTATTAATATTATAACCATGAACTTAATTGTCCGTTTAAAATCACAACTGTCATTCTTTGTATACTCTATTTGAAATAGATTTGACATTTAAACAAACTTTTTTATAGTCCGTTCAACCGATTTTGACTTCTATACCGTAGGCATAAGGATGGCATTAAAAGCAAAAAAGGTTATACAATACCAACGGTCTACTGCAGCTGCCATTTGTCATGCCACCAACGCAATAGAAGTCAAAATCGGTTGAACGGACTGTAAAAAAGGTTTAAATGTCTAATTTTATTTCAAATGGAGTTATAGTGTGCAGTAGCTGTAAAAATGTTGGTAAATTGATGTTGATTTAGATTGACAGATTGCGAATGAGATGCGAATGTGAACGTTTTTAAAAATAAGGGACTTACGCCGCTGATGTTAGGGATTGTCAGTGTTTGACAGCTAGCTCACTTCAAGCTCACTTCTCATAAGTTTTGACAGTAAGATATTTACAGAATAGACCGCCTGGTTTTTACTCGAGACATCGCAGTTTCATGGCCGTATGTCATGAATTTTGTGAAGTAATGCAGTAGCGCAACGTACGAGGTCTTTGTGGCCTCGAGATTGGCCGAGGTTAGTCGCATCAACACGAGTCCGCTCTTACTTACGAGGAGGTTTTAAGCGATTACTAGCTTGCTAATAACGCACTACACAGGGTGGTGTTTTGAGACACGGCAGTAAGGGCACTTTAAGCGTTGTTTATAGAAAAACGGAGGAGACTTAGGAGACTTTCCTTATTTTTTTGAGAAATGTTGATCGCCATCATTTATTTTGAAAAAAAAGGACAAAATGGGTAATTTTCACTAAAACTTTTTTTGGTGCCAATCGATCCTATTTCTTATTAGGATCAAAAAAACTATTGGACCAACTAAGGTTTGAGTACTTACTAGAAAATTCAGAAATCGCAAAATACTATTAGAATTACGGTATTATTTAGGTACTGATAATATTTTGCGATTTCTGAATTTTCTCAAAAATCCAGCTCGTATAATCTCACCAACTTTGCACGATAAAATAACCCAGGCAAAAAAATATTTCCTTTACTAATATCAAGCACCTATTAAGTGCCAACAAATAAGAATATGGCACGTATAAAAACTTGTAGAAAGATTGGTAGCCACTTGTAGCCCCTAGATAGTATATTCACACGGTGAAGAACTGGATAGAATGTTTGTCTAACAGAATATTCATGTTTTCATCAAAGATCACTCATTTCTAGTGTTTTTTTTGCCACCACACCACAAATATCTGGCCATGTTACGTAACTTCATGTTACACTAGCTTCCGCCCGCAGCTTCGCCCGTGTGGTATGTCGATAAAAAGTAGCCTATGTTCTTCCCTGGAATGCCATCTATCTCCTTGCCAATTTTTTTCGAAATCCGTTCAGTGGTTTAGGCGTGAAAAGGTAACACACAGACAGACAGAGTTACTTTCGAATTTATAATATTAGTATGGATAGCCAGCTTTTCAGAGGTGCGTTTATATAAACCAAACAGATTCAATGTAGTTTCGAATACATTGTGAAATTGGGCCATCTCCGCAACAATATTCTGTTTAGGCGGCTACTTGACAATATTCTTTGTTGAAGCATAGTGTTTCGTGTGTGTTTGTGTCTTTGTTCAACTAAAAACGATTGTTATACAAGATAATGCGTATTACTATTATACCATAATTGTCCAGGGGGCTACGTTGTGCAAGCGTAGCATGACCACAATAGAAACGGGTTTTGTCGACGGAAGAATAATGTCAGTAAACATTCATAATCTGTCATTTTGTCTATTCTTCCGTCGACAAAACCAGTGTCTATTGTGGTCATGCTACGCGTGCTGGTCGGACAACATCGACACGTAATGTAAATAAGACAAAATTGACTGTAATCTAAACCGCCAATGTGCAGTCGAACAAGCTATGGGCAAAAATATTCATATTTCCATTACACTGCCAATATTCATTTTTATTGTGTGCGTGATAGATAACAGTTTAAGTATACGGCAAGCATATAAAAGCAAACTTCTGACAATAATTTAAAAGACTACTACGTCTCGTCTGAGTGCATTTAAAACATTGTTTAAAAGTAGTTGCAAGTTAGCTGTTATAAATAACTAGCTGTTGCCTGCGACTCCGTCTGCGATCCACGATGAAAAGTAGCCATGTTCTTCTCCAGGTCATGGTCTACCCATGTGCCAAATTTCATCCAAATCCGTTCTGCCGTTGTACCGTGAAACTGTAACAAACAAACTCACTTTCGCATTTATAATATTAGTTTGGACACGCGTTTTACAAGGCATGCCAGAATAACATTCAAGAATGAAACGCGTCATACATTCCAATCTTCATAATAAACAAACGTGGCAAAAACACGTCAGAAAGATGAACGATAGACGTCATTCGTTCTTTCAAGAACCGCTGTATTTATAAAATCAAGGAATTCATAAATTCCTGAAGGGGTTGGAATAGAAGTGTAACTTTCGTCAGTTGTAATACAACAATAAACATTGTATTTAAGGCTGCAATGCCCCATAGCCCTCACAAATGAACATTTATAAAGTACCGACTAGCTTCAGCTCGCGACTTCGCGTGAAAATTCTTGCCCACTCCGGCGCATCGCATCGCCTTCCTGCGCTATTACTTGGTTTTCGCTTAGCGTTCTTTCTGACTTCGTTAGTCTGCAGATTATCTAGTTAATTTTTCGACGCCATATTTTAATTATTAATTGTTTATTTCTATAGTTGGTTTTAAGTAATAGTACTTGGGATTTAATTAGTTAATTAATAGTTAGTTGTATAAAATATAATTATATAAAAAAAACTATTATAAAGTTAATATAAGAACTGAAAAAAAAAACCACTTTAACGAAGTCAACCAGATAATCTGCACTCTAACTGATTTACATACATTAGCGGTAACATATAGATTTACAAACTCGTATTAATTCATAAAGCTTTTAACTATGCTAGTAGCACTCCACTGTGCAGTAGCTTATCTTATTATGTTAGGCTAGCTATGCAGTATGAGCTGCCATTAACTTTCCTTATGGGAAAACCATTGGTAACAACCATTTTTGGTTCGAGACTATAATTATACCATTAGGTGTAGATAATTGTTTCTATCCATGACTATTCACTTAATGACAACGATAATGTTTGGGTTTTACATACTGCATTAATGCCTAATTACTCTGTAATCATGGGAATGGCCTTCTATCTTTTTCCTTTGAGCGCACGCAGCCTCAAAAAGATGTATAACTGACAGAATTCATTTAGTTGTCTACAATCTGTGTTCCGTAATATTTAATCAATGTGTTACCACAAAACTTATAACATAGTAGCTTCCGACCGCGGCTTCGCCGGCGTGGTATGTCGATAAAAAGTAGCGTATGTCCTTCCCCAGGATGCCATCTATCTCCTTGCCAAATTTTGTTCAGTGTTTTAGACGTGAACGGTAACATACATACCTCAGACTAACAAAAAAAGGAAGACAGAGCGCGCCGTACATCAAAAGTGAAGCCACAAAACCATGCCCCTGCAAGTAAACACACAGGCTCACGCACACACGTACACTAAAACCATGCTCATCGCTCCTAGTACATCACGAGTCGTCGTCTAGTTAACATCAATAAAAAAAAATTGAATTATGCCTTCCAGTGTAGTAAAAACTTGTAAAAACAATAGCAAATCACATAAAAAGTCTTACGGAATCACTTTTCACTGTAGTACGTACTTGAAATAACATCGTTTTTTAATTTAATTAACTATGAATTTTAGGTTACTTCGAACAAAAAACCTCAACGAACGAATGAATGAATGAAAGCAGTGACATAAAGTGTGAGGGTTGCCATTATGTGATTTCAAATTTTCCCATTCGATTAAACCGATTTAAATGATGTTTTCTTATTTCGAGTAAATATTCCTGTTCTCTTTTTATATTAACTATACGACATAGCGATGTAAAAATGTTTTGTTTTTGTTCCCGAATGGAAGTCAATATCTTACTCGTACAATATTATCCTACCCATACAATATTATTCCCCAAATTATAGGGGAATAAAAACTTTTTACAAAAAAAAACAACCGACTTCCAAAAAAAAAGTGAAAAATAACTTTAATTTCGGAAGTCGGTGTCTTTGCTTTTCAATTTTCGTTTTTTGCCACCGACTTCCGAAATTAAAGTTATTTTTCACTTTTTTTTTGGAAGTCGGTTGTTTTTTTTTGTAAAAAGTTTTTATTTTTCACTTTTTAGTTGTGGTAACTACCCCACACAAATTCGTATACCGTTGTCTGCTATGTGACGGAGTCAATTAACATGTCATCAACATCGCAAAGTGGGAAAACTACGTAATTATTGAAGCTAACTCAAAAACTACGCAAGCAAAATTAATAAAATTTATATGGGACCACCTCTGAAGCATGACCTACCAAACAAAAAAAGAATCATCAAAATCGATTCATAATTGGCGGAGTAACCGGGTAACATACACAAAAAAAAAAAAAAAAAAAAAAACATACAGACGAATTGAGAACCTCCTCCTTTTTGAAGAAGTCGGTTAAAAACTTTAACAAATGACAACCCTTTTTACACACACATAGATAAAAAGGTGGCTTCACTTTTGTTGTTCGTAGTGCTACGTCTTCCTTTTTTTGTTGGTCTGAGATACAGACAGACAGACAGATAGACAGACAGAGTTACTTTCGAATTTATAATATTAGTATGGATAACTTAATTGTAGCTACTCATTGATACAATATTATGGATTATGAAGCACAGATTGTAGACATTCAAATGAATTCTTGTCGATGCATACAACTTTTTGAGGCTAACTGTACTTGTAAATTATTATAAACAACCGGATTTTCCTTATTTTTAGGACGCCGCCGCAGCTGTGTCGGAGAAGATCCATCACTTGCCGAAGAAGCACGGTCTGGTGCCAATATTTATAAACCCAAACACTGGGCATTTCCTGCCGCACGCCACCATCACGCTGGGGGCCAGGGGGGACAGCTACTACGAGTACTTACTGAAACAATGGCTCCAAACTGGAAAGACTATTAACTAGTAAGTATTAAAACGAAAAATCAATGCATAAATAACCTATATATGGACTGAATTCTCAAACGCAACTTAATTTTAGATCACTATTAACACCCGTTTTCAGAATTTGGAATTTGAATATACTGTATGTACACACGGCTACACATCAAGCTATACATTTCCAGTTTATGCTGATCTCGCATTGTATAGGATTTCCGTACAATGCGAGGTCAGCTTATACTGGAAATGTATAGCTTGATTTGTAGCCGTGTGTACTGATACTGCCTAATGAATTGATAGTCGTAATGTGATGATCAAAACAAACTAAATGTACGTGGGAAAACCTATATTATAGGTTTATAGGTTATCATGGAATAAATAGGTTTACATGGAATAAATAAGAAAATTATTTAAAAAAAAATCGACAGTTTGTGATAACCTTTTAAAAGCTGTGCTCGTATTTATTATCTATTGACATTATACTATAGCGGTTATTGCTCTTACTGTACTGTAGGCTACTATTAGTCCCAAGTTTTACTGTATTAGACTTTAATAATAGACTGGAAGTTTTACTTTTCATACAAACTGGCAATATGTATGCTATTTGTGACTATTTTTAACCGGCGTCAAAAAAAGAGGAGGTTTTAATGTTCGTCTGCATGTAATTTTTTGTTATATTTTTTTTTGTTGTTCTATATTTTCGTCAAAATTTGTGGAACGCTTTTGAAAATTCTCTTTTCTATTGGTAGAGGAAGCTTGCGCGGTGGTCCCATATGAATTTTTGTATGGCTTGGGTAGTTTTTGAGCAAGCTTCGATAATACTTACGTATTTAATCCACACACATCCAAATCCGTGTATCTTGGTGATGATAAAATACTTCCTGTCACTGTTGTTTACTAGCAAGTAAAAAAGTAGCAAGTTGTATACGAATTGGTGTGGGGTAGGTAAGTACCTTATCTAAAGAGGTAAAAATAAAAAACTATTTTATTCTGTTTCTTTTTGTTCTGTCATTTGTTCGTGTTCAATACAGAATTTTAATAATCATCATCATCTGCCTAGCCTTTTCCCAAATATGTTGGGGTCGGCTTCCAGTCTAACCGGATGCAGCTGAATACCAGTATTTTACATGGAGCGACTGCCTATCTGACCTCCACAACCCAGTAAATGGGTAATACGATACCCCTTGGTTAGACTGGTTGTCAGACTTTCGTGCTTCTAACGACTCGTAACGACTGTCAAAGATCCACAAATGACAGCCGGGACCAACGGCTTAACGTGCTTTCCGAGGCACGGAGGAGTCTCGATATGTGAAAATGGTCACCCATCCACGGACCAACCCCGGCAAGCGTAACTTAACCTGATGTATCGACCCGAGCGGCTGTTATTACTTAGCCACGAGCTCCTCCACTCCACAGAATTTTAATAATATTGTTATCAAAATTCTGTATTGAACATGGGCAATAAAAACGAAAAAGTACCTACAATGGCTGCTCTTATCGCTCAAAGCAATTACTTTTCTTGTTTTTCTTACTTTATGCTTTTTATTTGTTTCCTTTTTTTATTCCTTTTTTTACTTGTAGTATACGTATGATGTGTTGTCTGCCTTTTAGTCTGTGCTAAATAAATGTATTTTCTTTTTTCTCCTTGCTATACGACATGCTCCTCTGACTAAGCGAATTTAAAATAGAGTGCGAAATAAACATATTTGGTTTAGACAATCGCAGAAATACTAATATTTGTACAACACTCACCTTATTTCAACTTGGTTTATTTACATTGTTGTCGTTTTACAATTCGGTTTATTTAAATTATGTTGTGACATGCCAATAACCCCAGCTGCTTTGCAACACAAATCATGTAAAAATATCGCCTATTTAAGCGGTGCAAGTAATAACACCCAATCAACGCGACGCGAATGCTGGTTTTACCGTCTGTGCGACAATTAACTTAATTAGCCATTTAAAAGGTCAAATAACTGGACCATGGAAATGTGGCAAGCATTTAGAATTTATTAGCAATATGTATGCATTCAATTGGATAGGTCTATGTCCAGCAGTGGACAGCTGTATGATGATGACGATCCTAATATACTACTCATTTTCGGGAACTGCCCAGCGAATTTATAAACGTCAAAAATATGTTAGTTTTTTGTTCTCAGAGTACGACTGTTTTGTTTAAGGATGCCTTCGCCCCCCGGCGTTGCTTGATATTTCGTTTTTGAACCTTTGTTGTTTTTTGATAAGGCGTTAGCGTCGCGTACCTATATAAGGTGTATCTTTTCATACACGAAATCTCTTAATGGGTCATTGTACTCATCATTATGATAACTTTTACTATGGGACCAAGCCCGAAATTGCGAAAAAAAATCAGCTGTTTCCTACGTTTGACGAGCTATGCGAACATAAATGTAGGGAACAGCTTTTTTTTTTTTCGCGATTTCAGCATGATACGCCTTATATACGTTAAAGCAAAGCTTGCGAAACGACTTATTTTACTTGGTCAATTAGCAAATATAGCTAGATAACTTTTGTAGCCCACATTACCATGGTCTAAATGACGTGCCTAAGGATTTGGTCGATGTTTGACGATAATTATTTTCAAGCTCTATCTATAGGTATGCTGTGTTTTGACGATTAATAAGATCCGTCACCTTAAAGATTTGTTCGATTTTTACCGACTTCAAAAAAGGAGGAGGTACTACGTTCGGATGATTCTTTTTTTTTTTTTTTATGTATGTTCACCGATTACTCCGCCGTTTGTGAACCGATTTTAAAAATTATTTTTTAGTTCGAAACGGTATACTCCCGAGATGGTCCCATATAAATTTTATTAAGTTTTCTTGCGTAGTTTTTGAGCTAGCTTCAATATTACGTATTTTTCCCACAGTCTATGTAAACGATATAATTATTAGACTCAATCACTGGTATTTACATAGCAGGTAGTAACTTGTGTGGGGTAGGTACCACCACTAAAAAGTGAAAAATAAAAACTTTTTACAAAAAAAACAACCGACTTCAAAAGAAACACTAAAAAAGTGAAAAATAACTTTAATTTCGGAAGTCGGTGGCAAAAAACGAAAATTAAAAACCAAAGACACCGACTTCCGAAATTAAAGTTATTTTTCACTTTTTTAGTGTTTCTTTTGAAGTCGGTTGTTTTTTTATCGTTCGTCTCGCCTTGTAAAGGATCGATAAATATCAAGGGTAAAATCGAGCAAAGTAGGCTCCTTCGCCTTATTTATATTGATCGTTTTTCTTGCACAATGGCCATCGACAAAAAAACAAACCTTATTACCACAAAACCGTGTTTACCAGTTGTTAAACCTAATCACCTAAACACGACATTTCACGTTTTTTTAAAACTGACATAGACACGCGTTGAACAAGTGTCTAATTTTATGTGGTAAGGGCCATAATGGCGATCGTCTGTTGCACACCCACCTACACTACATCGTATATATTTAGGTACTGGATCTTGTATCATCGAGGGAGCCCGTGGCTACGTAATAACAGCCGCACGGGTCGATCCATTCTGTCGGTTGGTCCGTCCCGGCTGTCATTTGTGGATCTTTGACAGTCGTTACGGGTCGTCGGAAGCCCGAAACTCTGACAAACAGTCTTACCAATGGGTATCGTATAACCCAGTTACTGGGTTGTGGAGGTCAGATAGGCAGTCGCGCCATGTAAAATACTGGTATTCTGCTTCATCCGGTTAGACTGGAACCCTACATGGTTTGGAAAAGGCTAGGCAGATGATCTTGTATCAGTCATCAAAAATCGAACAAATCTGTAGGCATCTTTAGTTACCTGATTACCTATACTCTAGTTTCTCCGCTTGCGACATTTAGTTGGTGTATTTATTTATTTATTTAAACTTTTCGCACTAAAAAAAGGTACAAAGGCGGACTTAATGCCTGAGGCATTCTCTACCAGTCAACCAAGGGTGGTGAAGAGATTAGATGGCTAGAGCACCTGCCATCTAATCTCTTCACCATTGAGAGGAACAAAGAGAAAAAAATATATATATATCATATTGCATTATAGATAAAGCAGTACAGTACATAAATAAGCTATAAACTTATGATACATATACTTACACATATATTTACTAATAAATACTATAATATATATATATATATATAACATACAAATTCAAGGGTGTATACGTATGTCATTTCAGGCATTTTGTTTACATTTTACTTTCAGTTTACTTGACGACTATCTGACTGCAATAGAAGGTGTCCGTAACTTCCTGGCGAAGCGATCGTCCCCTAACAAGCATTTATTTATCGGAGAGCTGTCGGCTGGATCAGAGGTGAGAGATCATGAACGTTTGTAAAACATTACGATAATAAACACCCCAAAAATTAACATGCCCAGGGTTCAGACCTTTTTTCGATAGTAAACTAAATAGATTTCATAACATTGTTGTGGTAAAATACTAAAATGATACTCGGGACAAGATAAATAACTTAACTTTAAGGGCGCACCCAATCACAAATTGCTTAGCATGATCCTCTGTTATGCCGAAAATACTGCAGCATTAATTTTGAAATAAATATATGTTAAAATTGAGGATTGATGCTAGGTCTTATGTGAGGCGAAAACACGATTACATAAAATTTTCTCTATAGAAAAAAAATCCAAAGTTACCTCTGCACAGAATTATAAACCGTTGGTATTCAAAAAATACTTCAAATTAGATCATTCAACTTTGCATGATAATGATAACTGAACTTACTATAAAGCAGGTCATATGTGTGTAATTTTTTTGTTAATTACCATTATTTTCAACGTAAAAAGCAATTACCTAAACTTTTCGACGCTTTAGAGCCGCTAGCGCCCCACTCCGTCTCGTTCTCACTCAGGTCGCGAGTAGTATGGTGCGAGCGGGGTAAAATCTGAGGTAGGGTGCGCCCTTAAATAACTTACATTACCTACATAACTTTTTTTTTCTTTTTTTTTTTCTTATTCCGTACAGTATAGCTTGATCTTCATAAAGTGGAATTTATTTGAACGATGTCAATGAAATACCTTATCTTTCGTTCTCTAGCACTTTCTAATCACACTTACTAATTTTATAGGCATCTTAGATTAATTTAACTGCCACGAGATAAGTGATTCTGAAGGTGTTGTTACTTTATGAAGTTAAACAGTAATATCGTCGGCATGATTGTTGATTAGGGACATAAAGTCGCTTTGTTAACTTCATTTGTGATGATCCTAAATACCTCAAATGGTCATGATAAAAAATACCTTTTTGTGAAAACACAATCTACGCTCCAAAGGTCGTTAGGGATGTCACTCCAACTTTTAAAATCACTACACGTTTAAAACGAAAACCTTGTCTAACTGTTTATCAGAAGCATGTAGATTAGGAGTGAGGCGTATTTATCGTCACAGATAGAAATCACAGATATTAAAAAATAGCAGATAGCAGTTGCTCCTAACGATAAAAAATATCTGTTACTTAAAATCACAGATCCTCAAGACTGTTACAGTTAAAACTTCGGATACGATTTTCGACTTTAACGAAAATAAATAAAGAAGATATTCAATTGAGTTAATAAGTAGTTATCGTCTGTACAAAAATCACAGGCTGTGATTTTATAACAGATAGATACGATTTTCGACTTTAAATCAAAAGAAATAAAGATGATATTCGATTGAGATACGTATTTATCGTCCGTACAAAAATCACAGGCTGTGATTTAATAACAGATATTTGGATCTGTTATTTTTTTGTCACAGTCACAGTGATCACAGATATCGTGTTTCACCTGTTACAACCCATCTCTAATGTAGATGCATGCTAAGAGTTCGTGTAAACTCATTGGCATGGGTGTGAGTGACATACTGTATGTTAATACTAATATATGTGTACTGTGGTTCTGGTGACGGTAAGGTCTTATAGGTAGGTAAAATAAAATAATATCGGTTGATTATAGATCTCCAGCTGCAGTCGACGTCTTTCGGCTGCAGGATGATAAGAAGGTAGTTGATACACAAACTTCAGTAACTCTGACGTAATTACATATGTACAACTAGTAATCTAGCCTTACCTAATAAGCGGTTATCATACAAGAATACTTTACTAGTACAGAGCGCTAAAATGACCAGCTATTGTTTATAATTAGAGGCGCTGTACATCCAGTAAGTTTTTATTAGGCCGCAAACTACCTTGGCATAGTATTCATTATGTTTTCTATGAAATGGTCTGACATTATCTTGTATATTATCCTAACTTATATATATATATCCTATATAATATTATAAATGTGAAAGTTTGTGTGTTTGGATGTTTGTTACTCAATCACGCAAAAACGGCTGAATGGATTTGGATGAAATTTAGCAAACAGATAGTTTATAACCTGGATTAACACATAGGACTTTTTATCCCGATATTCCCACGGGATCGAGACTTACGCAGGTGAAACCGCGGGGCGCAGCTAGTCCTAACTAAAATTATTAATGCCAAAGTGAGTTTGTTTGTTTGTTACGCTTTGACGCTAAAACTGCTAAACGGATTTGTATGAAATTTCGCACAGGGGTAGACCATGACCTTGAATAGGACATAGGATACTTTTTATCCCGATATTCTTAAAGGATCGAGATTTATGCGGGTGAAACCGCGGGGCGCAGCTAGTCTTCTATAGTATAATAAAAATAAATTGCTCCTCGTTAGTCTTGCTAAAACTCGAGAACGGCTGGACTGCTGTGTTCGTTATTCTCATGGCAAGGTTTGTAAGGTAGGTGTAGGTAGGGTAGGTAGGTATGTAGGTAGGTAGGGTAGGTACTTAGTGCTACCCGAGCGAGGCCAGGGCGGGCAGCTAGTTACGTGATCATTATTGGCTGTGGCTCACTAGTTAATGCCATCAGCCACCTTCTAAATAAAATAATGTAATCAATAATTTACTTGTGACAATAAAGAAGACCCAGTATGCAAGATATTCCTTATAAGTACTACAATATTATTCTCAATATACTGACCCGTTCACGCCTGAAATATTCCTCTTCACGCCTGAAAATTCTGCAATAAATGTAATAATACAAACCAAAATAATGCTCAATAAATAGCTTTTGTACCAGTTATCAAGCCCCTTGACTTTAATCTTGTAATACGACCGTCATTGCCATATGGCAAACCTCTTGTAAACGTGAGATTACAGTGTTGTTTAGATTAGTTTCAAGTACCATTGACAATATATGACGCATGTCCGCTTGAATAATGTAAAATGTTCTGTTCTATGGCTAACTCATGTCAACAGTCAGAAAAAGTTGACAGTCACCTCATGTCTCAAATCTATCTGCCAGGGTTGCGGAATAGTCCGAAAGGGATACCGGGACCCTGGCAACAGGCAACTGAAGGAACACGGGTGGGTTTTAGTCAGTAAGAGTCTGACACGCCCTTCCGCTCCGCCCAGAGTGGGAGAAGTCATTTGATGATTTCCCAATCAAAAAAAAATCAAAGAAAATCTATAGTTTGTTCCAAGGTGATGCAAGTGTTAATAAATTCTGTTCAGGTTAAATTCTTCGGCAATCAATCTGCCTAGCCTTTTCCCAACAATTTTGGGGTCGGCTACGAGTCTAACCGGATGCAACTTAACAGTTTCCAGTATAGAAATAACCGGCATGTCCTAGAACCAAAAATTCGAAGACATGTGACAACCCGCACTGGGCCCGCGTGGTGGATTACGGCCCACTCCATCTCACAGAGAGGAGGCCTGTGTCCCAGCAGTGGGAACGTTATAGGTTGATTATGCTATTAGAAATAAATACAATAGTAGAAACAATTTAAGAAATAAATTCAATTTTATCCAAATTCTTACGCAATCATTATTTAGAATTTGTAACACATTTATCTGTATTTAGTACATAGGTTTCAACTTTATATAGTGTATCACCACTTTTTGTACATAGGTTTCAACTTTATATAATGTATCACCACTTTTTGCAAAAAATATTGTTTGAATAACATTATTAAAATACTAGCTGCTGCCCGCGGCTTCTCCCGCGTGGACCATAAATATTTTTACAAGCTTTAAGTTAGCTTGCTCTGTTCGTATGTGTTTCCGGTTACTCCTTTTGTCATCAATTTTTCAAGCACTTCCTGGCATCTGATTGAGCTGAAACTTAGCATACTCATAAAACTACCGAGACATTATTTTTTTAATAAAAATGGACTATATAAAAGCAGCTACCTATCTGCCCGTGACAGTCCTGTTAAACAGATGGACAAAAATGTAAAGATTTTTTTGTTGTTATAAGTACCGTAAAATACTTTCATATTATGCATTTAGCAAAAAGCTATTATTTTGACATTACAAACAGACACTTCAATTTTATTTATTTTTATAGATTTTTTTTTGGAAGTGGCATCCATTTGTTTACGTAAATCACATATTTTTGCAACAGACTATAAATACCTCCCTCAAAGACTGTTATCTGCTCTGAAGAAGAGTAACATTGTATTGCATGTATAAATACTGCAGTGCAAACGTAGTTAGCAGGCCAAATCATAAAACCAATAAATAGGTTCAGCGTGTTCTAAATCATAAACCTTGTAAATTCCAGGCATTCAACCCGAAGATGGACCATTTGACCTGTTTCCTGCCAGGCACCCTGGCGCTGGGTCACGCCAACGGTCTCCCTGACTGGCACATGACGATGGCTGAAGAACTCCTGTACACCTGCTACCTGACCTATGCTGCTCACCCAACGTTCCTAGCTCCTGAAATTACTCATTTTTACCTGGTGAGTATATATCTATACCTAAACATTATAGCGACTACGTAATGAGGTTGGTTGCTGGAAGCTTCGCCGCGAGAGGGCGCTGACTGTTTGTCACTTGTCAAAGTTATCTTGAATGAAAGCGACCAATCGGTGACAAGACAAAACACTGTGCCATCTCGCAATAGTGTTATTAACAATAAGGGAAGGCCCAATTTCTAAAAGAATATAAGAGACATTCAGTATTGGGTGATTATGTGATTGCCACATTGGACTATGGTCTGCGAAACTTTTCTTGAATGAGGGTCGCTCCCTATTACATGGTAACAACGAAATTTTGGTGTATAAAATACACACCTCTACATCTCTGCTTACGAATACGAGGAACACAAGGGTGATGGTATGTTTTGTTATGTGACTAACATGATGCTTTCAAGAGTCCATACATTTTTAGGCCCACTGTTGCAACTTGTTTTTACTTTTCATATAACCCTGAAAGGTATTACAGCTTGTTTTTTATTTTTTATTTATCTCTGTTTCTATTGAGTTTTTTAAGAAAAGCAGGCAATAAACATGTTATACAAAATACTTAATACACTCATAATTTTACTTAGCGACTACGCGCTAGCAGATAGCGTGACTTGTAGAAAATGTGGGAACACTTTCATCTGTTCTATTCAATGCAGACGATGGAACGTAAAAACTGCCGCATAATGTATTTGAAGAGTAAAAGTACTACCTATAATAATACCGCAACTAACAGAATCATCGATATAATAAATGCCAGCTTGCGGTGTGATTGTGCCACTGTAAATCAAAAGCATCTTCTTGTCTGAAGAAGATACTTGGCACGAAGTTCGATCACCACACATGCCCATTGTAGGTTGGCATTTCATACAGGTTTCTACGTAGGTAGGTTTGGGTTTTCCTATATTTTCCTTCACTGTATGTGAACTTTGTGTTTAATAAATAAGATGATACATTTGATGACGAAAATGTCACATTAGTAATTGCCAGGTTTCAAAATCGTACGCAGGTGCCTTAATTTTGTTTTATGTTTTATTTATTTACTTTTTTTTTTCATTTCGTCTAGGAAAATGTTCCAACACCCAAAAATATTCCGCAGGCAAGCGTGGCTGAAGACATGTACACTAAAACAGCGGATTCTCACACACTCCTGCGCCCAGAATTTGTCGAGAGTCTCTGGTACATGTATCAGATAACTGGCAACACCACCTATCAGGATTGGGGCTGGCAAATATATCAGGTAAGACAAAGTTTCGTTTATTTATTAAGTTTCATAAATATTTACATTTTTAAATATTTTTATAAAAACCTAAAACATTTAACGGCTTTCGGCCATCAGGCCATTGGCCGTTACGACAATCGGCACAATGATAGCCGAGCTCACATCCCACATGTCGACAACCTCGTGTGCTAAGTCGAGATATTTTATTAGACAAAGTTTTATTATTATTGAGCTTAGAATTAAATAAAAAAGGATGCCAAAAAGCAAGCTATGATTAATTATCAGGCTTCATCTTCAGTCTTCATCCAGTCTTAATGATATTGATACAGTATAGAGTATACCAATACTGATGATAATTCTGAATACTTTCCAGGGTTTCGAAAAGTATGCCAAAGTGCCAAATGGCTACACGTCGCTAGCAAACGTGAAAGTGGAAAAACCAGTTCAACGTGACATGATGGAGTCTTTCTTCTTATCGGAGACACTTAAATACCTGTACTTACTGTTCAGCGATGACAGATTTACCATAGACTTGAACAAATACGTCATCAACTCAGAAGCTCATCCACTACCCATACATAAAAACTAGAAGTACTTACCTAGTTAATTGTCTGTCCTAACCGTAATATGATGTTGAATTTAAAAGACAACTGTTTTGGATTCCAAGGTTGAAAACGCTGAGCGTTTTTCGCGAACCATTACAATATCAAAAAGTCTGGATGAGACCCTATTTTAGATCCATGGGATCTTCCCTTAGAAAATAGAAAAAGTAGTGCAATTTCCATAATATCTAAATGTGTCATGATATTAAGTGTCTGTTTATTCCCAAAGTTCAGTATGAAGTTATAGGTATTATAATATGTTATGTCATATTTACACGATAATATAAAATACTGTACCGGTAAAATAATGTACGCTGAACAGTGTATTGAGCTAAAAAGATTTATTATTTGTTCTGTAGTTATCGACTATCTTGATTTTTTTTTTTCAAAGCGATCAGTTTATAATTATGTGGTCCGGATCGACATTTTACTATTTAGAGCAAACTGTTTAAAGCATTTAACATTTTGTCATTAAAAAAATTCTTTATCAGCTGAATTTTCCAAGTTACTTAAAAATGAAGCGATTTAAATAATAATTCATCTTCTACCCTCTTTGGAGATTAATAATAAAAATAGATATTTAATTCCTAATCTTACGTTGTAAGTACTTAAATTGTAACGAATTTTATAAATGTTTTTATATACGCAATGTTACGAAAGTTTACGTATTCACTCATTAATATTCACTCAATCACAACACAATCTTAATAGTTTTAATTTATGCTTTCTGTCACGCTTCCACAGTTAATCCATTACTTTTGGGTACACTATATTTTTACGGGACCAAATTTTGGAGAGACTAATGATATTAGCAATCTAACGAAGGATATTATATATATTTGGCTGTATTTACTTTCATTTTAATATAATTTAATGTTAGTCATTTTCATATATTATCTTAATATTATTTAATTATAGTCAATCAATATTGTTATATTTTAATTATGTTTTTTGTTTTAATGTCTATGAAATTATCTCGCTTTATTTTAGTCAACTAAATGAATCTCACATACCTTTTGCGGTCCCAACAGTTATTTCGTATTTTATTAATGAATTTTAGTTTGGCTAAAACCTGTCCTTAGGTACTAAAATTTCAAAACCTAAAAATTATTTTTGTTTTACTTAGAAAATATTTCACTCAAGTCATTATCATATTTTTGTTATGTAAAATATTTATAACAATTTTAAATTTTATATGTATTGAGAGAGGTTTGTATCACACTATGAGGCGAAAACAATGATAGCGAATGATGTGCGATACGTGTATTAGTCGAAATTAAAACAAGCCCGTATTGAAATACTTATTGTATTTATTAGGCTACCAGTGCTGCATCGGCTTTTGCGATAATATCTAAGGATAAAGCAGATCGCCTTGCGTAAATTATGAGATCTTACCGTTAAATGTAGATTAATTTATCGGATTGGTAAATCTGTTCTCAAAGTAGTCTCCCGAAGAATTATGACATTGCAGTATAGCAGCCTAGAATATACAGTATGCAAGGGTAAACACCGTTGTCACTCAAACCATGGGTAGTTGACTTAAATATAAAAATAAATGACCCAGTAACAATAAAAAAAAAAACATATTTTCATTAAAAGATTTTAAAAAGTAAATATCCGTCACCGTCCCGATACTCATGGATACGCTCGAGAGAGCTACGAAACAGCTGACTGTTACGTCCCGCGCGCCCCGCCCGCCCCCGCCTACCGCCGCCCGCCGTGTTGAGGCGCAATTTCGTTGCTCTTGCGTATAGAATGAAATATTCTTGTGGAAAAATGTAGATTTTCTTAAAAAAAAAAGTTGTATTTTTCCATTGATTTTGCGTTCTATTCATGAAACCAAACCACTGGATACAAGGATAACGGTGTTTACACTAACAGCCTGTAGTGTTAATTTTATGATGAAACACGACATCATTTATACCCGACTGTGGCCACTCCAAAAGACGCCGTAATGTATTTCATTTCATTTTTATGCAAGTCACCTACGTACATGTACATGAAGTCGTCGATATATCAATATTTTCGCGGGTTAGCGGGTTAACGGGTTTTGTCGACGGAAGAATAGACAAAATGAAAGACTGTGACTGTTTATCTATAGAAAACCCGTTTCTATGGTTGTCATGCTACGCGTGCTGATGAGGACACCCAGACACGACGACGACAATGACCAATCATGACTGGCCAATCATCATCTGCCTAGCCTTTTCCCAACTATGTTGGGGTCGGCTTCCAGTCTAACCGGATGCCGCTGAATACCAGTATTTTACATGGAGTGACTGCCTATCTGACCTCCACAACCCAGTAACTGGGGAATACGATACCCTTTGGTAAGACTGGTTGTCAGACTGGCCAATATAAACATGAATTTAGTTAGAGAGCCAGGTCGTGCGCTGCGTCGCCATTTGTATCACAGCCTGCGTTTCTACGCGAGTTCTTTATTTTTATTCGTGTTTACAATTGTGATTAATCTATATATTTGTACAAAATTAGAATACAAAATACAATAACAACACAATGTTTTCAGTAAGCAATTAATCTATGAGAGTGAAAAAAATACTTATATTCGACTAAGACAGTTAAGTACTCTTAACGCCGAATATTTATATATTGTAAACAAAGAGTGAGGATATTGTGGTTTATACTCTAGTTAGTCATTTTATTGTTTTTGTAAAATATTAGGGGCATTCAGAGATAGTGAGATGCAAAATGCAAGCGTAACGTACACTAAGTATACTAATAAATTAGGAGCGATAAAACACCACTACGGCAAGAGTTATTCTTAGGCCGTGTCCTAATAGAAAGCGATTGTCGCGCGAATACGCGATCATCGCGATCATGTCACTTTTTGTTTGTTAAACCGCAGGGCGCTCGGTCGGCGGGACCGCTCGTTCCAGTTCACCGAACAAAAAGTGACATATCAACGCGACGAACGCGTATTCGCGCGACGATCCCTTTCTAATATGACACGGGGTTATAGTTTGTATGACACGAGGGAAGTAAAGATAATATTTATTCTATCTCATGTCAGTTTTACTTGGCGATGCGCAATCATGCTGCAGAACAAAGTTCTTGTAAATTTAGAAGTACACGCGTCAAAATTTATTCAATAAAATCCATAAGCATATATATTTGGCCTCTTTTGTGCAATAAAATGTTAGGTCACGTAATGTCAATGAATTTGGTTATTGTTTTATATGAAACTAGCAAATACCCGCGGCTTCGCCCGCGTTGATGTCGGTTATTATATACTAAAACCTTCCTCGAGAACCACTCTATCCATTGGTGAAAACAGCATGAAAATCGGTGCAGTAGTTTTTGAGTTTATCGCGAACAGACAGACAGACGCGGCAGAGGCCTTTGTTTTATAATATTATGTAGTGATAAACCCACATGGTTCTTATTAGACTTTTTTCTACAACGCATGCCAAATAATATTAGAAATGAAGTGCATATCATGTATATGCCATTAGTCTATTCAGCAAGAATGTTTGTTGCCACGCGACACTGAGCTTAACGTAGAAGTGTAATACCAAGCCAAGGTTTGAAAGGTAACCAACGGTAGACGACAAGGTTGGAATAACGCTGAGCTAGATAGAATAAAGAATTTTGACCTCACTGACGGCCATTTACTTCATCTAATGTAACTGGCCGGAAGCGATTAAGTCATGCATTGTTTTAGCTCAGTAATCATTAAAAGGGGATAGCTTAAGGCCTAAGTACTACGTACCACATCTCGATAGTATTAAACGCACGAACGCACAAGAAACATACTTATAGCCACTATAGTTCTAAGTCTGTACTGTCTATAGAATCTATATTTAATAATATTATAAAGAGGTAAAATTTGTTTTTCTTACGATCTTTGAGATATCAGCACGCGTGGCATGACCACCGTAGAAATGGGTTTTGTCGACGGAAGAATAGACAAAATGACAGATAAACAAACAATCTCTCGTTTTGTCAATTGTTCCGGCGACAAACCCCGTTTTTATGGTGGTCATGCTACGCGTGCAGTTGACATACTAAACTATTTCAATTTCGTTCTATTTATTATTGTAGGAATTAAATTAAAAATGTTTGGCTTTCAAATATTTAATGTTGTTTTAGTGATACTCAATGTTTTCAGTTATCAACTAGCTACAACTGTGTCTATGAAATAAACCAAGCTGTTTGACAAATAATTAATTTTATATGAATGTAGTATCTCAATAGTACCTATTCTATACTCTCCTGTAAATGATTCATCATCATTTGCCTAGCCTTTTCCCAACTATGTTGGGGTCGGCTTCCAGTCTAACCGGATGCAGCTGAATACCAGTATTTTACATGGAGCGACTGCCTAACTGACCTCCTCAACCCAGTAACTGGATAATACGATACCCCTTGGTAAGACGGGTTGTCAGATTCGAGCTTCTGACGACCCGTAACGACTGTCAAAGATCCACAAATGACAGCCGGGACCAACGGCTTAACGTGCTTTCCGAGGCACGGAGGAGTTTCGGTATGTAAAGATGATCACCCATCCACGGACCAGCCCCGGCAAGCGTAGCTTAACCTGATGGATCGACCCGTGCGGCTGTTATTACTTAGCCACGGGCCCGTAATTTCAATTATAAGTTATTAACAATATTTTTTTCAAGTCGCATTGTGATCATGTAGACATTATTTTATATCTACTGATTGTAAACACAAATCCGATTGATTTAATAAATAGGTATTTGATTATCGTTTTTTAAATATTGTTAAATTCTCAATTGTTTAATCAAGCAACCTGACTAAGATATTATATTGTACCTACTTTACTATAAAAAACTGCGGTTACTATAAAAAAAAATTATCAATGTCAATACTACAATATTTATCAAAATATGTGTAAAACTGATTCTTCGAAGTAGAAAAATGTTAAGTCAATACATATAATTTTGCTACTTCGAAGAATCAATTGGTTTTAACTCCAGAGGCACAAGAAAACAATATATTAACTAATCGCATTACCACATATTAGATAATAGTTAGCATTACTTGGAACAGAAAGCTCCACGAACGACTGCTATGGTCAGGAATGAAATAAATGCGATCCTTTTTAGCCCAGTCTAACTTGAGCCAAGCTCAAATATCTATGTAAACAATGTAGAATTTGCCATTGATCGGGCTTTTAATGTTACATAATATACGAAATAATAAATAGTACTTATTTAATATTATTTCTGCAAGTCTGCCGTCTGCGGTAGGCCTTCGCCTTCGGAATTATACCATCTTTATATGTTTTTTCGGCTATAAGTTCAATTCATTGTAAATTAATGTTCAGTTACCAATTTAAATTACTAATTAGTTACCAAATATTTCGGATCTTCCTAAAATTGTGCTTAAGGTAAAACTGCTTTCTTATTAAAATGTGATGAATCTTTGTCAAAGTTGGTAAAAAAATAATGACTTGTATGATGTTATGTATGTTGCATAGGATAGGTACTAGGTACATTGTATGGATTTAATAAATGATTCTGTATCACCATTCTTCACTCAAACAGGCGCGGTCGCAGCTCAAGATTTTAGGGGGGTCACCATTGGTGCCGAGGAATATTTTTAGTGAAATGGTTAAATAAGTACGTAAATCATTCCGTCTCTCGACAGCTTGAACGATTTTGAGGGGTCATGATCCCCAGGACCGCGCCTGCACCTCAATACGGTGAAAATATGATTTGTGGTTTGTGGATCTCTCTCTCTTTCAAAGTAAAAATATGCATTTTGTGTAAGGATTATTTTGTTACAAACACAAATAGTTGACGTATTATTAAAATTAGGAAAATAGAACTGTTCTATTCTGGGTAAACATGATGAATTTTGCATTTACACCTACTTACATAATCAATGTCAGTGTAGGTACTGGAATCTTAAAGTTGTGCTACTACATATTGGTTGTAATAAATGTACAATATATAATGTGTTATTTTATTTCTTATGGTACTTGCCCTAACTGCCCCGTCTCAAAAATGCATCCTGTATAATATATAGACCCAGCAGACACAGGTGCGCTCTCTCTTCCCTCAATCTCATAGTCCGATCAAATCCGATGGGATGGCAATGCGACACGACCAGAGAGAGATCATACGGACCAACGGCTTAACGTGCGCACCGAGACACGGGGGTATCACACCGCCAATTACCAAACTCCGAGCTGTTACTAGGAAATTCGTAATGGAAAAATCCAATAACACTGCCCGACCGGGCAATCGAACCCAGGACCCCACGCTCAGTAGTCGCGCTTGCGATCATGAGACCAACGGGGCAGTTACCCTGTATAATGCTGAGTCGTTGAAGCACATTATATGAGTAGCGCTAACTGGCGCGGACGCGTGGAACGGGTTTACCCGTAGGTGAGTATACAGGGTGTTAGTGTAAACACCGTTATCCTTGAAACCAGTGGTTTGGTTTCATTTAGAGAACGTAAAATCAATGGAAATATACAATTTTTTTTTAAAGAAAATCTACATTTTTCCACAAAAATATCATATCATATTCATTTATTCATTAACAATTTACATTGTGTTGAACATTACATATTAAAAAGAGAAGTAACACATGCAGAAACAACTACATTAAGCAAATTAATACAATGTCAGCAAAATAATACAAAGACAATATTAAATACAATATCTGGTTCATAGCAGGTACAGTGTCAGATAATAAGTCTAATTTATTATTATCAGGTAAAATATCAATTACAATGTCAAATATAAGCAAGTATAATGTCAATTACAATGTCAAATATAAAACAAGTATAATGTCAAATTCAATGTCCAATTATTAGCAAGTATGCCGAATTCAATGTCAAAAAAAAAAAATATAGAAATAATTTCGCTAAGGTTTTAGTAATGAGCATAGTATAATTATACAATTTAGAATCATTAAATCTGTTCACTGTTATTATTTTAAGTGACTACTTTTATCATTAATAAATTCCGATACCGAGTAAAAACATTTTTCCAACAAGAAGGCCTTTAATTTAGTTTTAAAAGAGTGGGAGCTATAAATTAATAATTTTAAATCAGTTGGTAACCTATTAAATAACTCTACTGCTTGGTATCTGGAACAATGCTTAGCTTAATTGCAATGAAAAGATGGCACCGAAATTTAGCAATGTTAAATTTCGGTGCCATCTTGTGTTTAAATTCTTTCCTTCTTGTGCTTTCTCTTATCTTACGCTCCTCTTGAGATTCATACTCATGAATATTCCTAGCCAAGTGATTCAAGATTACCAATATATACAAACTAGGTACTGTTAAAAAGTCCAATTCTTTAAAGTGCTCTCTACATGAGTCTCTTTGTGAGATCCTGACTATAGTTCGTATGGCTCGTTTCTGTAAAATAAACGCTTTCTCACAGTTATAACTGTAGCTGTTTCCCCAAAGCATTATGCTGTATCTTAGTCTAGATTCTACCAGCGCGTAATATATAGCCTTGAGTTGCTTTATATCTAACATATCTCTAAGGCTCCTGAGAGCATAACATGCTGATGATATTGAAGCGTCAATAGCAGCTAACTCCTGTTTCCAATTTAAATACATATCTATGGTAATGCCTAAAAATTTAACTTTGTCCACTAATTCGATCTTGTCTTCTTTGATTTTTACATCCAAAGTGTCATTTAATAAATCTAATAATCCTAAACACAACATAAAACTAAATATACCTAAAATTGAAGAAGTAATACAAACAAAATTTCTAGGCATAACTATAGACCAAGATGTTGATTGGAAAACACATGTTGATAGTGTATCTAAAAGAATAAATAAGTTTGTCTATGCCCTCAAACAGGTTAGAAACATTACTAACATTAATACAGCAATAACATCATATCACGCATATGTCGAGTCGCTGTTACGATATGGCTTGATCATGTGGGGTAACAGCACCGATCAGCACAAAGCATTCGTTGCTCAAAAAAAGTGCATTAGAGCAATTTACGGACTCCAACCACACGAATCATGTAGACCTGTATTCAAAAAACTTGGTTTGTTACCGCTACCGTCTCTTTATATCTATGAGATATGTATATTTGTAAGGAAGAATCAGGATTTATTTCTTAAAGCAGATGATGTTAATGTCCGAAACCGACGAGACCCCAACAGGCTCGTATTAAGCGAGATTTCAAGACTAACTAAATATAATAAAAGCTGCCTTGCAATGTGTGTACGTTTATATAATAAGTTACCAAATGATCTCAAAAAATTAAACACTAGATTATTTAAATATAAAGTTTACGAATGGTTATGTGTTAATAGTTTTTATAGTGTTAAAGATTTCATTGACAAAAAATGTTAATGTAAGTTACCAACTGAAAAATTTGCATGCTGATTATTGTATTGGCAAAACATGTTTAGTTCTAAATTGTACTTTTTTACCATCTTTGTATACCGTGTTTTTATGCAAATAAATATATTATTATTATTATTTTCTATTCATTTTTTTTCTCGGCCTAGCCGGGTAGAACTAATGGCACGGGCCTAAGCCAAGTGTCCATCAGTGGGGATAATATTGGATACTGCGTAGTTATCCGTAGTAGGTTGTATGTTAGCCGAAGCTGAATTTGGGTGGGAGTAAGGGTGCAAGTTGTCCGACTCACACTGGAGGAATTTTCGTACTAACCTGCATGTATTGAGGATCACTGCCTTCTGCAGCAGGTGGTAGATGTTAGGTGGGAGATTGAGGGAATTAAGGGACTGATGCAGCTGTTTGGGTATTACTCCTGTTGCAGATAGCACTATGGGCACGATTGTGACTTTTTGAAGATGCCAAAGTCGGGTTATTTCGTCTTTCAGTTCGGTGTACTTGGATAGTTTTTCGGCTATTGTAGTCTGTAAGTTATGTGTATTTGGTACGGCGATGTCTATTAGGAACCCAGTTTTATTTACTTTGTCAATTAATGTGATATCTGGTCTATTAAAGTGAATTGTACGGTCGGTTAATATGGCTCGGTCGAAGTACAATTTTGTTGTTGGGTTCTCTAATATCGTTTCAGGGTTGTATTTATAATATGGTACTACAGTGTCTATAAATTTGTATTTATGAGCTAGTTTTTGGTGTATTACGTTGGCTACTTGATCATGACGATGTTTGTAGTCTGTCTGGGCTATTGATTTGCATGCGCTGGTTATATGTTGGATTGTCTCTGGTGAACTATTGCATTTTCTACATATGTCGGTTGTTAAATTCTTTATAATGTATTTTCTGTAGTTTTTAGTCTCAATAACTTGGTCTTGTATTGCTAGCATAAATCCTTCAGTCTCCGGAAAGAGTTCGCCTCGGTTTAGCCACGCGTTCGACGCATCTTTGTCGACATTTAATTTTATTATTATTATTTATTTGTCTTTGACATTGCTCGGGACCCTAGGGTCCCGGACCTTTGGAAGGCGTACGAGGGGCCGAAGCCAACTCGCAGAGGCCCCTTAGACAATTTTAAATGGAATAAGGCACCAACCGACGATTATCCCTGTTCGCACTATGAAAGTGCAGCCAAGGACAACCCCCGGTTGGTGTAGGACTATTGCAGAACATGGAAACAAAGATATTGGGCTATGGGTTTGGGTGGCTAAGTGAAATGGTTATCTTGAACTATGGAAAGACTATGGCCCCTGCCTGACCAATGTTTCTAAATATAAAATACATAGATAAAATGGCAGGGGGTGACTTGCACACTCAATAATGGGCCCCCCAAAACGGTCGCTAGCACAAAGTGTCGTAGCGACAAGGGGGCAACATATCCTGAGGTGCTTAAGAGGAGTGGAGAGGTATTCCACGGCTATCAGGACAATCCCGGAAGTACGGTCAAGATCCCTACCAGCATCTTACTGGAATACTTCCTTCCTCCGAGCACGTTTGCTCTTGCGAATCTCCACTCAAGCCGGCCAATCAAGGCAAGAATGAGGTGGGAGGTCTGTTCCTCGTCAGTGTTCACTTCAGCCGGCCAATAAAGGCAAGCCAGAGATGAGGAACAAGACTTCTCCCGGGAGGTAGCGTCCGTGGGGTCGCTACTGCCCAACAGCTCGCCACAAGCTGCCCTGCGGGTTTCTGTATCTCTCTTAGTCTGGCTCCTAACCCTAGACCTGTTCCGGCAAAGTAAACTCTGCCGGCACAGACCCAGAGTTCCGAGCGCGCAAGCCCCACCACGACGTCAACGTAGAGATACGGCGGTGGGGTTATTATTATTATTATTATCATTATGGCGAGTTGTAGTTTTAAATAAAATGATGTTCGTTTTACTTGTGTTTAGCAAAAGGTTATTGGCTGTAAACCACTCGCAGAGGTTTTGTAGGCTTTTGTTAACATTTTTGGTCAATTCTTTTAAATCATTCGCCCCAACTATTATATTTGTATCATCTGCAAATACAACAAGTTTTACATCTGGTTGAACATAATGCATAAAATTAAGCAAGTCATTTGTAAAAATAATAAATAATATAGGTCCTAAAATAGAGCCTTGGGGCACACCACGTTTAATGTTTGTAATTTTAGAGGTGTATATGACTTCATGATTACTATCATCGATGTTTTTTATTTCGACAAACATTTGTCTATTATGTAAGTAGGATCTTAAGAGTTGTAAGGATTTGCCTCTGATGCCATAATATTCAAGTTTAGTCAATAATAATTCATAATCAATCGTATCAAAAGCAGAGCTAAGGTCAATGAATAGCCCTGCCACTTTCATTTTGTCATTTAAGTTATTAATTATGTCATTTATAAGAGTATTTATTGCATCTGAGCAACAGACGCCTTTCTGATACCCAAATTGTCTTTATAGTAAATTAATAGTTTTATTTGCATTTAAATGTACCATCAGTCTCGTTTTAATGATTTTCTCAAATACTTTTGATATGGTTGGCAAAAGGGATATAGGTCGGTTATTTTTCGGATTAGACTTAATTCCTTTTTTAAATATAGGAACTACTTTAGCCAATTTTAACTGGTCTGGAAGGACACACTCTTCGAAGCATTTATTAAAAAAATCAGAAAGTGGGACTGCCAAAGAGTCTATATTCTCCTTCAAGATCGATATTGGTAAATCATCAAACCCACAAGATTTCTTATTGGCCATTTTGCTGATAATCTTTGCAATTTCAGATGGTGTAGTTGTACAAAAGGTTAAATCACTTTCTACCCTTTTTGTACTCTCTATTAGAAAACTCATCGCTCTTTCTTTTTCCTTGCTAGCGAGAGACGATTTGAACACAAAACTGTCAAAGAAGTGATTTGCGACCTGCTGGGGATCAGTTATCATTTTGTTGTTCACTTTTAGGATTAAGTTTCTAATATAATCAAATATTTCACATATTATATTATTATAAATATTTCACATATATTTCGAATATTTCACTCTACACGCAAGGGCAACGAACTTGCGTCTCAACACGGTGGTTGGCGAGGGCGCGCGGGACGTTACATGACCGGCCGTCAGCTGCTTCGCAGCTCTCTGGTACGCGTATCCATGAGTATCGGGACAGTGACGGATATTTACTTTTTAAAATCTTTTAATGAAAATAAGGTTTTTTTTGTTGTTACTGGGTCATATAATTTTATATTTAAGTCAACTACCCATGGTTTGAGTGACAACGGTGTTTACCCTTGCATACGGTATATTCCTTGGGGTTTACACTCGGCGACGGCGACGCGAGCACGCGGCGGGCGCCCGCTCGGTTTTCAGGTGAACTCTTCTACGTGCACTAGCGTCAGAAGGTACCTACAGCTACTCCCAAAGGTTATACATACCTACCCGGCTAATAATTTTAGACGCTCGAGGCTATCTATATTTTAGGGTCCCGTACCCAAAGGGAAGGGTAAAACGCGACCCTATTACTAAGACTCCGCTGTCCGTCCGTCTGTCTGTCTGTCCCTCTGTCACCAGGTAGTATCTCATGAACCGTGATAGAGTCTGGCAAACGAAAGTTGATCCTGAAAATACGCGCGAAATTTAAAAAAACAATACTGTTTATCCCTGTACATAGTGCGATATGACGTGTTGATACTTGAATTTTTATTTTATTTAAATGAAATTAAGTTTCAATTATCAACACGTGTTCTCGCACTATGTGTAGGGATAAACAGTCTTGTTTTTTTTAATTTCGCGCGTGTTAAAGGTTCAACTTTCGTTTGCCAGACTCTAGTTAGTCAGTTGAAATTTTCACAGATGATGTACCTATTTCTGTTGCCGCTATAACAACGAATACTAAAAAACAGAATAAAATAAATATTTAATGGGGCTCCCATATAACGTGATTTTTTTGCCGTTTATGTAGATAATGGTATATAACCCATCGTGCGCTAGTCCGACTGTCATTTGGCCGCTTTTTTTACTTATGTAAGTATCTTAATTAGGCTTTTCAATTAATCAAAAAGCTGGTCGTCCATTCCAAAACTAAGTTCTCATGGAGAGCAACAAACTCAATGATAAGGCAAGTATTCTTTAAAAAATTTTTTTCGGACATAAGTTTCCGCCGAGTATCTATTTTAGGGTGGATTTTTGGGGAGGATAAAGGAATAACCCGTTCTAGTCTTTTAATCAACTCTTGGAGCAGACTCTCGAACACGCTCAGACACGCGTAGCATGAGCACAAAATGCGGGTTTATTCCCAGTCGCTCCCGCGGGGATTGCCACCGGAGGCAAATGGGAATGAAAATTCCCACTTGCGACCGGTGGTGACTGGGAAGTCTTTGCCCCCACTTCCGTTTCGCTGTACATTGCTTTCTCCATCACAGAGAATAAAAGGATGAGGGAACTTATCCTAAAACTGCACGCAGCCCTTCTCACAACTCTATTCTATCCACGGTGACTTAGGAAGCACAGCGAACAACACCAATATATTGCCACTGGTTTATGCTCTTATGAGTAGCAGAACAGAGAAATCTTACTTCATCTTATTCTCATTAATCAAATCACAAATACCTGGTTGGAATCCAAAATCGTATAAAATAGATTACGAAATAGCAGCCATGAATGCCATTAAATCAGTTTTTCCACCTGTGATAGTCCACGGCTCTTATTATCACTATAACAAAGCAGTGTGGGCTAAAGCTAAAGAACTCGGTATCACAAAATCCAATCATCCAAGTAAAATACGAGAAGTACAGTTAAGCGCTGTACTTCCATTGTTGCCAGCAACTGACATTATGAAAGGCTGGTCATACATTACACACAAAACTTGTGAAGACGAAAATATGAAAAAAATCCGAACGTATATGGAAAGACAGTGGCTCAAAGAAGAGTTCATGAATGTATGGAGTGTATATGGTCAACAGCATCGAACCACAAATTATATAGAAGGTTGGCACAACAAGCTTAACCACAAATTGGTACGAAAAATCCGAACCTCGTGCATTTACTGAGTGTTTTGCGACAAGATTCTTCATATTCCAATGTTTGTAACAGCAGAATCAAACAGAAAAATCCGTTAAAACAAAGAAAGGCTACACAGATATTTAGAGATGAATTCATACAAGAAATTCAACTCGAGTTTGTTCATGGAGAAATGACAGTGGGACATTTTCTTGAAACTTTACGACCCTAATTGTTACGATTCTTTCTGTGATTTATAATTCCAATTACCCTGTATAGTGGTTCATTCGGTATTTTCTAGATTTTGAGATTTTGTGTAATTTAATTACACATTACGTCAAAATAAAAAAAATATTTCAATGCACTTTGGCTTTTTACCCGACTGCCCCAGAAGGAGTGTAATGAGGGTTTTGTTAGAGATTAGAGGCAGGTTTAGGATAAGTTGCCTCATCCTTTTATTCTCTACGATGGAGAAAGCAATGTACAGCGAAACGGAAGTGGGGGCAAAGACTTCCCAGTCAATCCCCGCGGGGGCGACTGGGAATAAACGAAAATGTGTGCAGCGCGAAAGCCAAATCTAAAAAATGTTTGTCTTTTTTTTTATTTTACTAGCTATAAATAAAGGTAGTCAATAACCTTTCCAAATGCTCTAGAGAAGTCTAGAGATATCTCGCAGATGAATATTGTGCCTAAATAAAAATAAAACTCGGGTCTCGAGTTCATATTTTATTGGTTGTACAAATGTGTACACTTTTTATAAATAGGTACATTTTTTCTAAATCTACAGTCAATGTACTACACCAAGTACAGGCTCCTATTCTGCACCCTAATTGCATTTATTACAATCAATCAGAATTGGAATCAGTTAGAAACAAATGTCTAATCTCTTGCTTCATAAGTTCGTAAGTTACGTTGTTTTTCGTAAGTTACGTTGTTTTTCGTAAGTTACGTTGTTTTTCGTAAGTTACGTTGTTTTTCGTAAGTTACGCTTCTTTTTCTCTTCGTAAGTTACAATTTTTTTTTCGAACCTATGGAGCATTAGATTAGACATTTGTTTCAAACCGATTCCATTAATTCTGACCGATCGTGCGTTACGTAATTAGGGTGCAGGACGGAATCTGATCCTCTAGTACTTGTTGACAAAGTATAAAGTCAAAAATAAAGCTATAAAGGTTTTCATTACACTTGGTAAATTCATAATAAGAAAGGAAATAGTGGCGTTATGGACTCTGACAATGAGTGGTACATATTTTTTTACCAGAAGAGGAAATAGTACCACTAAGGCTTATGCAAGACCTAAACAATTGATATTATTATTAGATTCACAGGAATACACAAAAACTCTGTAGGCTGAAATAATCAATATCCACCAGATTACATTTATTCTAAAAACATTCAGTCCTCCATATATGAAGTTTTAATATGTGTTACATTGAAATTATTACAGAAAATAATACTCATAATCCTCATTGTTTCATAAAGAATCACGAGGACTTCTTTTTTTTACTGTTAAGACACGTATTATTAAACTATGGATCTATTTAAATAAATATTACATGTACAAGATTGGCACAAGGCTTTTTATGAGATATAAAAAGTAACTAACACTAATACTTTAATGTTACTTAAACTATGAAAAAGTAAAAAAGCTGCACTAGCACATACGGTCGCCCAAACGTAAGGAGTCTTGATTGGCTCGAGACAACACATCAATTGGCTACAACCAGAGGGATAGAGAATCAAATTTTACATATTTATGAGTCTCAAAAGAAAGTAAGTTAGCAAAATAATTTTCTAAAAATCCATTTTCAATTTAAATTGGTCTTACTCAAATTCAAAATGACTAATTTGGAAATGTAACATCTAAATTCATTTTTTATTTTAATTTACCGCATTGTTATACAACCCGTAGTCTTATACACTCTTACTAATAAGTAAATCAAAAATATAATGTATTTAGAGTGATTTAAAAATGCAGTCTTTGTGCTAACAGTAGAAGATAAGATTTTTATTCATATTTCTAAAAGTATCACTCAGTTTAGTACCTATATAAAATTATTATATTTAATGTATATTAATAGTACAAAAATATATTTGTTACTTATCACCAGTGATCGGATATTCGGATGCATATTTACCTAAAGTACGTTTTTTCCTGGCAAAGGGTACAAAAGTATGGAAACGGCGTTACATATATTTTTCCCAGGTCACTGGGTTTCACAAAAAACAGTGTGCAAAATATTTAGTATTCCGTAGTCATCATCATCTGCCTAGCCTTTTCCCAACTATGTTGGGGTCGGCTTCCAGTCTAACCGGATGCAGCTGAATACCAGTATTTTACATGGAGCGACTGCCTATCTGACCTCCACAACCCAGTAACTGGGGAATACTTTAGTATTCTGTAGTATAATAAATATTTCTAATATATTTCAAACTATTGCTTTATTGGTTTTCTAAATTTTGAATGTAGGTAAGTATTTATTGTACTCACTAATTAATTTCTTCAGATCTTTTAAATCTAAATTGAAATATTTACAATTAGGTAAGTAGTTTTAATAATTATTTAAATGATTTTAATAGTTCATGCTTCATCTCTCGATCTGGCATGCAAAAAATGCAAATAGATGAAATTACTATAATTATGATTAAATTAATTGAATAATCATACAAATTCTTATTTTTTTTCAAAACCTGGGAGCAACCCATATTGAAGCACACTCTATACTAGTCAACACTCAAACTCTAGGTAAATATATATCCGAATATCTGATCCCTGCTTATCACATACTTGGAACTTAGTGGAATGCATCATTTTGCACAATTATAAATAGTTGCTATGTTAATACAATGACATGGCAGATTAGTAAATGGTTTCAGAAGTCTAAACTTGCCCTCAGATTTTAAAAATTTATCATCAATGGCTGCAAGGTGGTTTTAGTCATGGTGACTAAAAATAACTTATATTCTAAATTAACAATTTAGAGGCCAGCTTAAATACAATTTATTTGCAAAAAAAAAGGTTTGATGCCCAAATCAAAATTTATCGAGACAACACCACATGGCAGGTGAACAGAAAAACACAAATTCACAACCTAATATGGAAAGATAATTAATGATCAGGAGATATGGGTTCATACAAAACGATTAATAACTAGATGAGCATATTAAGTTACAAACCTATGTGTATCTTACATGAGAACGCAATCACAACACTGGATGGTGTAGTACAGGCACTTGATGCCACAGTCTTCTTCCTCCTCTGTCGACACAGCAGACCTAGCCTTGTGTGGGGGAGGAGGCCTCAGGTACACACTATCAACCTTGTCTCCAAATTTCTCAGTATCTTTATCTTCTTTTTCATATTTAGTTGTGACCTTGTCATTCTCAAGGAAGTCTTCTTTCTCACTTTTTAACTCCTTATTGTTTGTGTCTCCAGCTGCTTCCTGTAATGCAACAACAATAATAATGTCAACACTTTGCTGATACATGATAAGACACAATAGAAGTTCTATTGTTTATTATGGCTATAGATTTAAGGTAGTCTGGGGATGTGAAAAAAGTGGGGATGTGAAAAAAGTATGTACTTACAGTTTCTAATACAAGAGTGTGCTATGAACTTGTACACTTACTTTACTATCTTCTTTCTTGTCATGTCTAATGAACTCCTGTTTTTCTTCAGCATTTCCTGTAGCAGTACTATCAGATGGCCCTTCAGAAGCACCTAATGCTGCAGCAGTAGCTATACTCGCAGCAGGTGCTTTTGTCCTCTCTGGCATCAACAAATCAGTCTCCTCTTCTTTCTTCTTGTGCGGTTGGAAATCAGGTGAATCTCCAGACATGCTTAAAAGAAGAATTTTTGCGATTAATGTAAGCAAGTAATGAAACTGAGTTGCATGTGTTAACGTAACTGCACTACTGAGGCGACTGGGAGACAGAAGATTAAATTACATTTCACGAACTCGCACACATTGTCATCCATCTGTGTATAGCTTCATTTTAATAATGTAAACAACACTCGATAAAAAGATGACTGCAGTTACCTACGTGTAAACGACATCCAATTACATGGTTTACCTTACTACAGCAGTTTCTATTTGTTCCCCAGACAATCGTCGCCATGTGCTAATGATAGTTTCAAAATTGTTGTTTTCTTGCATCTCGGCGTGTCATAAACATAAGCCAACAAAAAAGTTTTACTGTTGTTCACAAACAATCACCAAATATCGACAGTAATAATAGCTTTGTGTTATTGTCGGCCTACCGTTTGGCTAGATTTTTTTAAGCTTGGTCTTTATTTTAAAAACTAAGGATTTTTATGAATTATTTCACTAATAATTTTGTAAGTTCCAAAAAAGAAGTATTGTAACAAGCCTTGACCTTTGTGATGTCATGTCATAAAGTCACTACAGACAGACCATAGTACTTACTTATTCCGTAGCCCATCTCTACTCTAGTGATGTGCAACGAAATCAATCTGGCTTCAGGGATAAATCAAATAATCGACTACTTTCAGTTACAAATACATTGTTTGCATTTTGCTGTTACGGCTGGTATTATGTTCTATGAAAGGTTATTTAACGGTAAAAAAATAACATAAAAATGCGATTCGTCTATTATCAAATATTAATAAAGATAATAGACGAATAGCATTTTTATTGGTAACAGTAACTCCAGCTATCTAATTGCGTAACTTATTTTCGTAAACGATTAAAGTGGGTGATAAACGTGCGTACATCAAACTATACATTTCCAGTTTATGCTGATCCCACATTGTATAGGATTTTCGTACAATGCGAGGTCAGCTTATACTGGCTATGTGGATATAGCTTGATGTGTAGCCGTGTGTACAGACGCACAGTGTGTTAATAACCCGATTTTTGTTTCATTCTGTTTTTATTCAAGTAATCGATAGTTTCTATCATTTCTGGTGCGAGAGTTCAACTCCGGCTTCGCTACGACAGGTAACTTTTTTTAAAAAAAAATATCAAAGTTTCGTAATATCCGAATCATGAAAAACGAATAAAAATTCTTATTTTAAAAACAGAACTATGTATTCCAGTTTCTATTTATTCCATTAATAGTATGTACAGCAACCTACCTTTCCACCAATTTCTGTTGCTCTAGTATGAATGGGACGCGAGATATGATTTTTTTCTCATTTTTTTTTTTTCATTTTTTTTCTCATTTTTCGTTTTTATTTTTTTATTCACCTATAACACCGTATTAGGTCGTGATTTTTACATCAAAATATTGCTTATACTTTCTATTATGTGTAGTAATAAAACCACAACCTAATTCCGTGTTATTCAAAAGTTATTGCAAATTATAATTTTTCTTCAGGGCTGTCACTTTTGTGGATCCGAAAAAATATTAACTAAAATATATTTTATCCGACAAAAAACCAATTTGTTTTGAATTTATCATAAATGGTTACTCTTCCTCATTACTAATAACAACAAATTCAACGCGAGAATAATCATCGATTTCTAGATTTTTTTTGTTAACAGGTCTCAACAAAGACAATGCGACTACTGGTAATGTAATTCTCTTTGCTTTTTTTTTTCTCTCTAATGGGTTGAAATCAGATATTATTGGATCAGATGAGACTAAGACTCTGTGAAAAAGGTCAGACATGGTTGCTTCACGAGAAATCTTTATAGTATGGTGCTCTCTGTCAAACCTCCAAAATTTATTTCGAGACTCAGCCGCCTGTTCAGAGAGCATGCCAACAGGTAAACTTGATGAATCTATTATTTTCGCACCATGGAATAAAATTTTAGGATGCCATTCATACTTTGCAACATATTTGTATGCCAGCTCTTTGCAAAAATTCGCGAATTTTTCTGAATCAATTGACAAGTTACTGGACAAAACGATTTAAATTACGTATAACTCATCTAATAGCCACCGTTCGATGTTCAGAATTTCTGTAAAAGTTCCTCGGTTTTTGTCAGTGCCGGCAGTGTTTCCAACTTTCCATCGTTAGTAGTCCCTGAAGTTGGACGCACCACATCTACCTTAAGTTCTGAGTTGAGCTCCACTATTACTGACAAATGCTTGCACTGACTGGACAAGCCCACTCAAATCTGTGTGGTTCTTTCCTCAAAAGACCATTTCAGACTCTAATCTACATGGTCCTCATATGGCCTGACCAAGATTATGTCTGGACTTTAAAGGAGACGGTGACCTCTGAGTTTGTTTCGGCCTTTCTTCTCAGAATAGTCAGATAGGAAACGCCGACCTCATCTAGCTTATTTTTACAACTTTTTAATATGACGTGTAAAAGTGATTCCAATATCCTATTTATAGAATAAACAATTTCATTTCATTTCATTTCATTTCATTTCATTACCAAAAGGCCCATTTTTTCTCTGATTAGACCTTGGATTCTTTTTTTACGATCCTCGACCAGTCGGCGCTCTTCTGATCTTTCAGTGATCCTCCTTTTCTTTACCTCAACTTTGTATCCAAGATTTAATACAAATTCTAAGGCCCTAATCCATGAATGAAGTGGACTTATACCATACCAGACGTTCTTCTATGACAGGTTTGGAGAATGCTATCTCTAAATCATTAAATTGCGACGAGGTCAAATTGCAATATGGACAACGTACCTAACTGGGATGGTGTAGAATGAATTGCATTCAGGACTTTCCCATCAAAGCCGCACAGTAGAATTTGCATTCAACTTTTATTTTATGCCCTCGCGAGGTTTCAGTTATCATGGGGGTAAGATTTTGTATCTGCTCATCAATAAACTGTTTCTCAGAAATTATTAATTCTTTCGTTTCTTTTTTATATTGTAAGTGTAACGGTCTACAGTAGCGAAAAGATGACGGTGTAGGATTTACCCATATAACATCATCCAAATTTATTCTGAAATAGACTCTAGCTGACACAACATAACTATAATTTAGTTTGACAGCAGTAAGATGGTACTGAGATAAGTTAGACAATAGTTTAGTGAAAATGCTATTCTGAATTTCACGATTTAACCTAAAATTTTGTCTTATATCTAAAATCCTCTAACTAAATCTGACTATTTTTAATCGCGATTAAAAATGTGTGGAATAAAATTGGATGTCATGAACTAAAATTCAAACCAACACCTCGACTTCAGTTGCAAAACAGTACTGTATCTTTTTTTATTTTCTTTTGCTTATATCTCGAAAATGGTGTGTCCTATCGCAAAAATAATGAAAATTTCGACCCCCTTTAGAAAACCCTTAAACCCCTGAGGCTCAGCATGTTGGTAATTTTTTTTTTTTTTTTGCATATTTTCCATACAAAATGTGAAAAATTCCATAAAAAATCACGTCGAAGGTGCGTTTATGAGCGCCTCCGGCTCTAAAAAAAAATCACAGGGTAGGGAAAACAATAGTACCAAGTGGAGGCGCGATTGTCAAATTCGATTTAAGTTGTTTAAAATATTTTTTAAATTTAGATCTTTTTTTTGTCAGAATAGCGTTAACATTCTCATAGCCAAAAGTAAGGAATTTTAATTTAGTTCGGTGTACAACAGAATCGGCAAAATTAGCTAGGTACTCGTTAAGTCCTTCGGATGAGAATTTATTGACTGTTAGGAAGGTGTACCAGCCCAACATGATAGCATTTCCTCCACTTGTATCCAGAAAGGGCCAGTAGCCATTGAGTAGCAGTGGAGGGACTCGACCAATAATTAGACCGTAGTTTTATACCATAGTCATGTTATTGTAGTTTGAAGATTCTCTTAACAGTTTGTTGTTTTTTTAAATTTTCGTTTAACAGTCAGACAATTTTAGCCAACTAAGCGACAAAATAACGATACTAGTCATCGACATGATAAATAAACTAAAATATTATAACATAAAAAAGTATCTACATTTTGATTGAAGTGACAGCCCTAACTGCAGATATTTCGGATATTACTAAAATTTGTAATAACTTGTGGATAACACGGAATTATGTTGTGGTTTTTTTACTACACATAATAAAAAGTATAAGCAATATTTTGATGTAAAAATCACGACCTAATACGGTGTTATAGGTGAATAAAAAAATAAAAACGAAAAATGAGAAAAAAAATCATATCTCGCGTCCCATTCATACTAGAGCAACAGAAATTGGTGGAAAGGTAGGTTGCTGTACATACTATTAATGGAATAAATAGAAACTGGAATACATAGTTCTGTTTTTTAAATAAGATTTTTTATTCGTTTTTCATGATGCGTATATTACGAAACTTTGATATTTTTTTTAAAAAAAGTTACCTATCGTAGCGAAGCCGGAGTTGAATTCTCGCGCCAGAAATGATAGAAACTATCGATTACTTGAATAAAAACAGAATGAAACAAAAATCGGGTTCTTAACACACTGTGAGACGCCAGCACATCAAGCTACCCGAAACTGTCAAACTTTCCCAATTAACCTTGAACCTAATGCCTTAGCGATAAGGTTTAAAATTTACTAAAGAAATTTGACAGGTTGTAGTAGCTTGATGTGCTGGCGACTGTACATAAAGTACGCGGTCTTTAAGTTTGCGACCTTACTCGGCTCGCCGTCGGTGACACACGTAAAGCTTTCTCAGAATTTCATTGATTGGCTCGCGGCGATGACAGACGGGCGAGTAAGCTCGACGTGCCATAGGCTCGCGGCGATGACAGACGGGCGAGTAAGCTCGCCGAGCCATAGGTACAACGTTCGCACGTTAAGACTTTGACAGTTCAACAACATTCATTGCGTTACATAGATGGTACGTTATTGAGCAGATTTTTTCGAACGAAGGAATATTGGTATGTCAATTTGTTTCAAACCGATTGACCGTGCATTACGCAATTAGGGTGCAGTAACTCACGTATTCTGGCTTTTAGTTAGGGTGATGGATGCCCGCGAAATTCAAAATTTCTTGGCACGCTGTTAAGTTCACACGGAAATTATGATAGAATGGTACTACTTTATGGGAGGATCCACTGTGGTAGAGTCACGGCAGTAGTATTATATACGAAATTAACTATCACCTCAACGTAGGCTCTACAAGTTACCGAGAAATAATCGACCAACTTAAATTTGCAGGTGCAAAAACATGTTTCATACATTCTGTATGGGAGAACAAGTTTTTCAACTACTTACAATGTTAAGTTTGTTGGATAAATTCATCCCAACTACTGAAGCCTTCATTGTGCGTGGTTCGACATGCACTTGGATGATTTATTTTCTTTATGTAAACAGAGTGTGAAGCAGTGTCAATACAAATAATGTACCTATACTTACATCCTGTACATTGACGGTGATCTTTCGTATTTCCCTTTAGGGTATTTGTCGTTGACGCCACTGTACACGACTTCCTTCTTCTTATTTTTTCTTGTAGGAAGCCATATTATGCCGAAACCTGCTTTACTGCTTTTGTTTTTGGGCGTGCTTAACGATGATAAACCATAGCTTTTGGATGAGCTGGCACCAAATCCACCGGAACTGGAGCCTAATCCACTAGGGAGCTTTGGTGCCGAACTGGAAGATTTTCCACTAGAAATCTTGCCGCCAGAAGACTTGCCAAATGAACTGGTCCCACTTTTCCCAAAACCTCCAGTACCACTTTTGCCAAGGGAACCGGCCCCACTTTTCCCTGTAGGGCCGGCTCCTAACTTCTTACTTATCGGTGCCAGGTTGCTGACCTGCAAGAAATAAGCAAGTAAAAAACATAGGTATCTTGGACAGAATACATGACACCCTTAGACCCTCAGACCAACAAAAAAAGGAAGATGGCGCAGTCAGGCGCAGTGCGAACATCAAAAGTGAAGCCACCTTTTTATCTATGTGTGTGTAAAAAGGGTTGTCATTTGTTAAAGTTTTTCCCTATAATTTGGGGAATAATATTGTGTGAGTAGGATAATATTGTACGAGTAAGATATTGTTGAGTATGGTATTATAACTCGATTGTTAAGAAGGACTTCTATTCCGAAACAAAAACAAAAAAAATTAAATCGCTATTTCGTACCTATAGCTACTATCCATTTACATTTATTAGATTCAGTATTAGTTGGAAATCTAAAATATAAATACATAAAAAAAAGAAAACAGGAATATAATTACTCGAAATATGAAAACATAATTTAAATCGGTTTTAATCGAATGGGAAATTTTGAAATCACTTTTGGCAACACTCTCACGTTATGTCACTGGTTTCAGTCATTCATTCGTTGAGGTTTTTTGTGCCAAGTAACCTAAAATTCATAGTTAATAAATTAAAAAACGATGTTTTTTCAAGTGAAAAGTGATTCCGTGAGACTTTTTATGCGATTTGCTATTGTTTTTACAAGTTTTTACTACACAGGAAGGCATAATTCAATTTTTTTTATTGATGTTAACTAGACGACGACTCGTGATGTACTGGGAGCGATGAGGAGCATGGTTTTAGGGTAGGTGTGTGCGTGAGCCTGTGTGTTTACTTGCAGGAGCATGGTTTTGTGGCTTCACGTTTGATGTACGGCATGCTCCATCTTCCTTTTTTTGTTGGTCTGAGCTCTGAGCTTAGACCACACAAAACTAAACGTCAACATCAAAGACTACTACAAAGACTTCAAAGGCTACTGTGTAATTTTATCAGTCATTGATGTTGTCCTGTGTTAGTAAAAACTAATTCCATTAAAAATAACTTGGTTGTAAGTTATTTATGGAATCTATGATTAAGCCAAGATTTTGATGGAAGTCTCGGCTTTCAATAACAAATTGAATCCATAGTACCTAAGGAATCCGAAATGCTATTACTTACATAAACCTATCGCATTAAGACATGAGGCGCTCTACTAGCTCTTCACCCTCGACTTCGTCCGTGTGGACTTCGAAGTTCAACGTCTCCTCCCCCTTCCTCTCCCCTCCTCCCCCCTTTATTAAAGGGAAGTTTTGAAAAGGAATGATTACGATCGTTATTATTTAGGACTTAGTTACTTACGTAAGTACCTACATAATTTGTGCCAAGTTTCATGTTTCTAAACCGAATGAATTAGATTTTTCACTGACTGTACCTAGGTAGATAGGTACTTATTCCCTCGTCACCCCAACAGAGGTTGATTATAAAAATCCTTTGGGTTGTTTGTTTCCAATACTTCATAATTTTTTTCGCAATAATCGGAGGAAGCAGTAAGCGTACCTCTCTACTTAAATGATAAAATTATTTTGATAAAAGTCCTTTAATTTATTAACAACTAATCTGATGCCTGCGGGGTCGGTTATTACCTACTAAAACCTTCCTCAAGAACCACTCTATCTATTGGTGAAAACAGCATGAAAATCAGTGCAGTAGTTTTTGAGTTTATCGCGCAGGACGACAGACAGACGCGGCGGAGGACTTTGTTTTATAATATGTAAGGATAAGGAAATGTTAATAAAATAAAGACTTTACTGCTAAGTTTTATTTTGTCTATTTTATACAGAAAGAGAACTAACTGTGTCGATTTAAGGATGCAAGACCGAGCGAAGCGAGCTCGAAAATTTCAGGGTCTCGCCTCGAATAGGTTAGGTAAGTTCTTTATTATTGTGTTAGGCGTTTTCAGATATTTCTGTAATGCTGAATGTTTTTGTTACCTATGTAGAATTTTTACTTTGCCTATGCTCTTGCTAAGAGTATGCCTAAATACTGTATTTTTATCGTCTCTGACTTTGTATTGAATGAATTCCTGCAACTTCCAACCTCTCTCAGGCGGGGTGCTAAAATTATCGAACTCGCTTCGCCCGCAATCATTTTTTTATGATTTCCGAAAAAGAGGAAGATTGCTGTTCTAAAAAAAATACACTTTAAAAAAAATCTGTACAATTTTTTTAACCCCTACAAATCAGAAATACTTAATTTCTTCACAAAAAAGTTGGCAACCTTAACCCTCCCCGAAATGATTCCTGGCTACGGCTCTGTACACGGTAATGCGGATTTATGTGAGTAAGCGGTAGTGTGGCGCGTCATTACAAAGTGGACAAGCTATAAATGGTAAAAAAGTTTCTAATACAGTCGAATGCAGCGAGATTGAACGACTATTAAATGCATGCCCCAACAATCGTGTGTTGGCGCATAATAACGCTCTTGCTCTTAATAGATAAGCAAAGGGTTTAAGGTAGGTAGGTACCTATGTTATGGCATAATAATATTTGGCCATGTCCTACTTTCTAGATGTGAGTAGGTATTGTACATGATTACATGTCTCTGTTTAAACAATGTGATGCCAATTTTTGTTTAGTCTGCTGAAGACCACTCAACAGTTAAAACAGTTTATATAAACATCACCTTAATAATCGGTATTTTTAAATCAAAGCTCATTAATCAGTACCTAAATACCGATTAAGTATTTGGTACCATTGGTTAGAGCAGTACAGTCTCTACAATACATTTGATTCATTACCTACTTAAACATAATTAAGCTGAGAAAGAAGGCACGGTATATGCACAGTTTTTAAAAAGTAAGCAAAATCCATTTGGTAGGATTCCGACCTAAGTGGTTCCACGTGATATTAGGCACTGAGCCGAGTTGTGCCTCAATAAAACGTAATTGGTGAGCACTAGAGCAGTACATACCGCATGCTTGCACTGATCTGTTATTATGCATGCTTGACAAGCCACAATTACTGTCGCTTCATCAGCAACACTAACTAGGTATTTAGGTGCTCAGCACATAACAACACCTAGGCGGAATGTTGTACTTACCGTGCGTTTGCACTGGCGAAACATTTAAGACAAAACATGTTAAAATCCCTAAAAATTGTATAGAACATTGACAGAAGATAGAGATTTCAACATGTTTTGTCTTGAATGTTTCACCAGTGTAAACGCACGGTAAGTAGAACATTCTGCCTAGGTGTCGTTATGTACACACGGCTACACATCAAGCTATACATTTCCAGTTTATGCTGATCTCGCATTGGATAGGATTTCCGGACAATGTGAGGTCAGCTTATACTGGAAATGTATAGCTTGATGTGTAGCCGTGTGTACATCAGGTATTTCTTTATACAGTTTATACTTAGGTAGGTACAGTATAAACCTCCAAGCTACGACGAGGTGAAGGGAAGTCTATAAACAAAACTAAACTTTAACATAAGCTATATATGTACCTTTTATTATTCGGTCTGACCCTGCAAAGCTTACTCATCATTGAAAGCTCAGAAGCTTAATCACTTTTGAGTTTTTGTAAGTAGGTACTTATATATTTTTTCGAGCTATAATGTAGATTAGAATGTAATGTAATTTTATTGTTGTTACAGGCAGAATTCCAAAAAGGAAACATCGTCAAAATGTTAAAGTACCCCTATCTGTGTAACTTACCCCTACTTAGTAGGGTGGGTGCACACTAATTTGAAATAGATAGCATGGGAAAAAAGAAAACATACAAAATAAAAATAAAATTACAAATATTTTATTTTCAGACAACCAAGGCTAGGTACTCTTACTCTTAGGTACTCCTACCAGCATCCTGCATGGCAAACGGATAAAATTACAAGTGCTAATGTGTAAACTAGCAGTTCTTCTCAAGTGATTTATCCTTGAGGAATTGTACATATATCAGTGTCAATCTGTGTTAGCTAGATTGCGAATAAGTATTAAGTTTCATTATCAGCTGACGTGATTGATAATAAAAATACGTCGCAAAACACACATTAATGGTTTATAAACGACTCATTAAGTTTGTACATAAACAAGTATTATTAAAGCTCGCAGAAATGCTTGAAATGTTGATAGTTTTACATATTAGGCAAGTAGGTACATTGACATAATCCAGAAAACAGGACTTGTTATATTCAAGTACATATAGGTACCTACTTAAAAAAAGTAATATACTTTTATATATAATATATATTTCTAATTAAGGTAACGGAAAAATATACTAAAGAAACAACGCAAAAGGCAATAAATCGCGCAAGCTGGTATGACAAGTTCGTCATTCAACGCTCATTTCTCTGTGTTTAAAACATTAGGCAGGATTATTGATATAGAAAAAACCGTATTTTATGGGAACTTATTGTTCATCAATAACTTGACTTTATCCGAATTTATTTGAGCCCTTCTTCTTACATACTTCAATATTATTCGTCGTCTCAGTAATCATATATCGCACTATTTCTAGCCATCTTCACAAAGTTCTTTCCTCGTTTCTTTGGTCTTCCTCTACTCTTTATCCAAAATCAAGACAGCCTTGCTCTAGAATTGTCAGAATCGCTTTACAAATTTTATTTATCAGATGATTCAGGGTCTTTCATCGTAATATTTTGTTGAATTTATGTACGTATGTAAGTATGTTTAGCTAGCTACAGCTGCGTTTAATGGACCCATTTCTCTTGTAAATAATCTTGACTGATTGAGTCAGTAGGTATGCAAATGTCAAGTATTTTCGAGTAATTTGACTTAATATATTTTTGATTCCTATATAAAACTAGCAGATGCCCGCGACTTCACCCACGTGGATGTCGGTTATTATATACTAAAACCTTCTTCGAGAACCACTCTATCCATTGGTGAAAAGAGTATGAAAATCGGTGCAGTAGTTTTTGAGTTTATCGCGAACAGGACGACAGACAGACGCGGCGGAGGACTTTGTTTTATAATATGTAAGTAAGATACAAAATGTCAAATTACTCGAAAATGATTGACATTTGCATATCAGTCATAAGGGGTCATATAGTTGCAAAAAACTTCTCCTACATCCAACCGATCTTAATGGATTGTCGACTTATAACCAGTAACCCTGTACCTACCTATACTGTTTATGTAAGTAAACAGTTTATCTTAGAGGTCAAAATAAACATACAGTTATGTATAAAGAGAACTTAGCCATAATGTAGGTAAATCACAAGGGTCACTCATGCTAAAGAAATCAACTGACGTAAAAATGCGCATGTCATCAATTTGCGTGATTGAATTAGAATTTATAAGATAAGATTAGATTAGACGGCCGATTTTTATTAAAAATTATAATATCACCCTTAAGATCTATAATGTTGTGCTAGTGCTAAAAATGGTTGAACTATTCCTCCAATTATTTATATTTTAAACAGCATACGTGGTAGAGCCGTGACGAAACTTCGGAGAGGCCTATGTCCAGCAGCGGACTGCGATAAGCCAATAAGATTGATACGCAAAGCGGTTAAATTTTTGCGGTGCCTACACTAACAGTCTAGTCTGTAAATAATAGGTCAAATTCGCTTTTGAAATATTTTGAGCAGTACATACATAAACAACAAAATGTTGTAACACATTGAATGGAAAGTTGAATTACCGTAACATGACTTATACGCGCATTAACATTTTAGTTTCCCAACATTACGGATACCAATAACAATAAACAAAAACAACCAAAACCGATACTTACTGTTTTAATCTGTTAAGAAAATCCAAAATCACATGTATGTTATATCACATTGATTCATGGTTAACGGTAAACCGTAGAAGCGCGGTATTTGGTTCGTATGTGGCACGTATGGTACAATCATGTGTCCGCACAATCGTTTGGTCGCTCACAGACTGTCGTGCAGTGTTGCCAAGACTGCCAGGCGTATCACGACGATTGGCCAATAGCCGGGACTTGTATTGAAAATTGAGCGCTATATTGAAGTCCTGAGACGAACTTGTGAGTTTTTTGGTTAGGTATTGAAGGTACAGGTAACTGCAAAAGCAATAAGGTAGCATGATTTACACAAATATTAATAGGTGTCATAATTAGTAAAAGAAATGTCACTCTCGCACAGTTCACAAGACTTATCAAAACCTGTTTATCCCTCTTCTGTCGTATTGTTACAGTATTATTTTCAGCTGGAAAAAACATTAAAACATAATCTCAAAGACCCCCTAATGTAGGTATAACTCAAGTTTAATAAGTCTATTACCTAATTTAAATCATATTCTCAATTAAGCAAGTGTTATTTGAATGTTTGAACACGTACGCCTAACTTTTCTTTGTGTGAATATCTGTTTAAATTGTGTTAGGAAATTACCGTCGCATAAAAGGATTAGGATTAAATAAATATAATCCTCCACGGGTTTATGCCACGCTTATGTCTAATTAGGGTGCAGTGGGGTTTGTAACGTACATTATGATTGTCTTAATTATTCAGGAGACAGGCCCGTTTTAGAATAGAGAGAGGCATTTATGGATGCTCTTACATGGTCTTGAATTCTTAATTTTGGGTGTCTACTAGTTGGTATGGTTAAGAGCAACGTCAACTTACCTTTCTGATATTTTCATGTTATTGGGCTCAGACCATTATATAAAAAACCAAGACAGAGCGCTGGCAACTGCAGTGCTGTGAGGCCGGTTTTGTAAACATGTGTGCACATAAGTTTGAATATAAATGGATGTGTGCGTGTGAGCGTGTATGCACAGAGCGGAGGTGTAGTTTTGGCATGCTTCACTGTATTGTTCGCAGGTTGGTAAAAACCAAGACAGAGCGCTATTTGGTTTGGGTTTTCAGGGTTCTCAGTCTTACATCGCCTTAGTAACAGAACTCTATCCCTGTATCTGACACGGGTAATTTCTATTAAGTTTCTTCACTCAAGTATTTTTTCTGCATGAGCATGCGTTACTTATTAGTAGGTACCTATCAATTTCAATGTTGTTATTACAGTACGCACTGGAAAGGGATTACAAACGCAAAATTATTGTAAATTCAAGTCTTAGTTGTATCACTAGAAGCTATTTAACAGCTGCATAAGCATATCGACGGCGATAAAGTTTTGCAATAAATAACATGCAGCGCTGACGTCACCCGTCGCAAAATGACCGTGTTGGCATACCGGGTCAGGATTCGGTTCTTGACTCATGATGCTTCCTTTCCCTTAATAGGCATATAATGGCAATATGTTGTGTGTAGGTGACCGTCGGACGAAGGATATTATGCGCCAGCGCATTCAATCAGACCAGAGTTGATCTTTGCACCTACGCAAGACTTCTATCAATTTGTTTTTGTTATTGAATTATGGTCTGACTGCCTGCAGTTGCTCTGTATGAATTGAATACTATTGTAGGTACTTAAATGAGGCAAACGACAGCTTTCCAGGTCACACCGTACTGGTAGGACGAAATATATAAATCCTCGACACTACTATGCTATATTATATTATTGAAACGTAGGTATTTCCATGGTATTCGAAATATGCCATTGATATTCGAAAGGTGAACTACTTCATTTATTATTTGGAGCATCACACCCAATAATAAGTCCTCTCGCACTAGAGACAGAACTACACGTGAAATATACAGCCTGGAGAGAATGCTGAAATCCTCACTAAAATCGGTTTAGCCTGCCGTATAATAGAAAAAGTTTTGTTGAAAGACAAATGGCAGGAAAAGAGAATTGGATTGCCTAATTTTAGTCGATTTATCACTTTCTTACAATTAATTCTTTGAAAATATCGTCTGTAGTGTAAGTCAGTAGTATAGTAAGTACCTAATAGGTACTTTGTTGAGTTCTTGCCAATAATTTATCACGCTTACCTACTGTTGTGAAATATTCAAGAAAACAAATGTCTAGAAAGCATAATACGTAAGCCGATTATTTAATACGTGAAACAAAGGTAAAATAAAAGAAAGTCCAGAATAATAATTTGTCACTACTCCAACAATACATTTTTTAATTATCTTTTATCTATGACGGAGAGGGTACTTCTCTCTCATTATCGTCAGCCATATTTTAACTACTGTGGGGTACCCAGTAGGGTACTGTTGGTTTTTGCGCGAGAGTAAAACCGTTTGCAATTCAGTAAAATGGTCAGTAATTTGATTGCTATTCAGCATATTAATATTATGTCCTAGCTTATATCTAAACGAACGCACAGATGAATAAGTAGGTACATATAGGTTGACTGTCTTGTGGTCGCAAGCGGCACTGCTGAGCATGAGGTCCTGGGTTTGATTCCCGGGTCGGGTAAAGTGTTATTTGGTTTTTCCATCTAGAATTTCTCAGTGGCAGCCCGGAGTCTGGATTTGTGCCGAGATGATGGCGATAGGCCCCTATTACATGGGACTTATACATAACTAGCGAAATGTAGGTGTACTTAATATAGTACACCTCTGCCCAACCCTTCGGGGTATACAGACGTGATGTTATGTTCTGTTGTATAGCTGGTAAGTAGGTGATACCTACTTTTAAGCCACATACCGTAGGTACAATAATCCAGTAACCTTATATAAATTCATAGTTTGTGGAAGTTATGTCTGCCATTTAACATCTATCTGCCTAAATGTATTATTAAGTGGCAATTGGCATTTATTAAATGATCACGACTGTGACCGTGGACGGCTGTTACCGTCGGTTTACAATAAACTGAGTAGTAACTGATTATTAGGAAGTCATTCAGTGAACGGTTGCCCTTCAGTTACGTGGAAGTTAGCATCTATCGAGTCTTTGGGAGAATATAGAAGTGCCTTGCTAATGGTGGACAGAATGATGATATTTTGACTATTAGATAGGTTGCAGTCGGGTTTTTTGTAGATTTTAAAATAAACATTAATTTTAAAAACTAAATAAATCCGACTCCAATTTTCTGCTTTTTAGCTTATTTTAAATTAGCTTGGCAAGGCTTCGCAGGCGATTTACGTGGCCCATTTTTACGTTATCAAAGTCAATTACTATCACTCCAAAAATCCGCCATTGTGTTTTTTTTTTCAAATACCCGTGACACTTGGTTTTTTAAGACGAATATAACGGTACCTTAACTGTGAAATCCATCCAGCTGTTTGGAAGATATGAGTTAATAAAGAAACTTACAAATAAACATAAGTACATACAAGATATGCGCGAAAAACATAACCCTTCCTTGGCAGTATGGGATAAAATAGAATAGACTAGAAAATATTTTGAGCGGAATGCGTTTGCTGCGGTCATGGATTTAACAAATCGAGGCCCCTCTGCTCTGTGCCTCAGAGAGCACGTTAAACTTTCGGTCCGTTGTCAAACGAAAATATAAATGATAGTCGTAACGGGTGATCAGAAGCCTGAAAGTCTGCCAACTGGCTTTACCTCAAAATGTTGTAATTTTCTAGTAATTGTGTTGAGGAGGTCACATGGCAATGGCAGCATAGCATTTTCATGTTAAATATTGATACTCAGTAGCATCTGGTTAAACTGGTAGCCTGCCCAAGTACATTTTACAATAAAATGATGTTTGAATAACACAGTCGGTGCGCTGCTAACATTCCGATCACAGTTTAGCGATAATGACCGTCCATTTTATATTTATCCTTTTTGACGGACATAAAGTTCTCCGAATTTAACAGTAGTGAAACGAGAACATGGTAATAATATTAGGTGGATAATGTACATTTATAAGTGTCGTGGTAGCTCCATGACTTCCATGAGTCATTTACTAAACATTTCTGATAGGACATTTTTGTCGTTAAATTAGCAATTTAAAATTATTGCATCATTTCTGTTATTTATACTTACCACAGTAACGTTATGGCTAGTTTCTGAACCTGTTATTTGAGAAACTATTGTACCTACTAATTACATAGGTAAAATCCTTTCTTGAATGCAGTATACAATTAAAAATAAATATCTCTTTAGTAACTCATTCGATGCCATACCAACATTCATTTTGTTATTGATAAGACTGCAGGATTCGTAGATTACGTCATTTGAGAACCGGTCGCTTGACCCATTGCCTTGGTCTTTAATATATTGTATACGACTTGATTGTCTTTAAGTCTCGTTGGGCTATAAATTAGTGAGTTATCGTCTGTTTCAAGAACCATGTCATCATCATCTTTATCTACGTCTCTTGGTCCCTGCAGAGCTAAAGCCTACGTCATTCTTACCTTGTTTCGCGGTATTCTTATCCAGAACTTGGTGACAAACTTATTACGGCAGTGTAGGTACGCCATCGTGACATTGGTTTTCCTGCTGTCTTTGTAGATGTGTTGGTGTTTTTCCTAGATGGACCGACGACCTTAATTAAAAAGGTGACTGGGGCAGACTGGATGCGGAAGGCGGAAGACAGGGTGTTGTAGCGCAGCTTGGGAGAGGACTATGTCCAGCACTGCACTGCGATAGGCTGTTTATTGACTGTTTTTGTGCCTAATCTCGGCGCCTCAGGCATCTACTTCACCTGCAGAGTTGCATTTAGCCAAGTGTCTAGACAAACGGCCGTAGGTATTCTGAATTTAAAATTGTCTGAAATCGCAAACGCGTTTTGAGCAAGCGTAATTATCCATTTTCTCGTTATTTCTATTATATAATATTTCTTTATTTATTACCTATATAATATAATATTTCTCCCAGCAGTGGGATCAAACTACGATGTAGTTCCGTATAGTAATTCGTAAGACGTCCTGTAGGCCGTCATTGAGCTAACTAACTAAACCATCAAAGACACTTGAATAAACATAAAGTTAATTGAAACACTCTGTCAATATACGCCTAATTAAAATGTAATTGTCAAACGACTGTTACACTTAGATGAAAAACTATCACGGCCATTTTTATTTTAATGCCAAATGGGGGTATTCTTCCTTAGAAGCTCGTCCGGGAAAGTACCTACACTACCAACTACGACCATACCGCTCTCTACAGTCACGAGAATAAAAATAGTCTTAGGTACACATACGCAAAATTAAAAAGCGATTTTCTCGTTTTAAAACGATGGCAACTTTGGATTTCATAACTGTAGGTACATGTGGAGAAAACTGTGTTCGTAACACCATAAAATTTCTGTCAGTAATTACGGAGAAAATAGCTTTTGTGTCTTGTGTAAGTGTAAGGTGTTATTGAGAGACCAACACTGTACCAATACTTATTGCAAACTTCGTAGATACTGTACCTATTTCTGCCATCAAGAGACTATGCTGTGCAGGTACCGGTTTGTAGGGTACGACTGCTACTGAAATAACACGCGCATGAGATTTAATCTTGTCTCTAGGATGGCAAGCACTTGGCATGCCTCTACAGATGAACGGGGACAGTTACCAGGTGGCTTGTTTGCCACCCATTAGCATAAAAAAACGTATGGAATGATAAATCTCAGTCACACTATTTGCATTGAATACAGATGATTAGTTTCATAAATTACCTGCATACGTTAGAAAAAAAAGGTAATAACACGTTTCCTTTTCTGTTCAGCAAAGCAGGAAATTTCTCATTAAAATCACTTATTAGTTTCTGAATGCGTTAGGTTACGTATGGAAACCTTATAATGTGACCTACTCAGTAAGTAAACATTTTCATACTATTATACTCCTTATTTATTTATGACGTCATACTTAGATGTGTTATTTTTCTTCGTGTTTGAAAATCAAATTACTTAATATATAATTTATTGCATTCCTTTATGAACTTTGGTGGTTACAAAGACATGATTATTGTGGACCCTGTCGGATAAAGCAAAGTAGGAGAGAGGAAGACGGCTCTCATTTGACAATTCAGTTGGTACCATGATTTTTTAACGTATAAGTACCCCTTTTATCTCAATTGGTTTTCCAACTCACTTTAGACATTGGCAGAATGGTCGACATCGGCTTTGCTTGTCTTAATAAAATAGAATAAAATATCTACATAAACTCCGGTTGCTCCGTCTGTTGTCCAGTTTTAATTTTTATTAAACAAAGTCGTCATAATCCTTTTGATTTGTTTGTTGTTTAAATTGCGTTTACGCACTGGTACAATAACAGACTTTATAAGCACTGCCGTACACCAAAGACAGCGACCCATTTTTTTGGATCAACTAAAGATATTCGTTAAAGAACCCGTCAGACCGGTCCTATCAGGTTTTAGTGAGAAGCTGATGAGTTCGTCAACCGTTTGCGACACACTACCAAGTCTATAAGCTACTCACAACCGTGATCTATCACGAGAACCTTCATTTTCTATAGTAAACGCAGTTATCTGCGTTTAGAGTTGGTAAACAATGGATGATAGATAATCTATTTATGTTCTAAATACTTACATAGTAATTTATGAACTATACTCATTTCAGTTACTTGTGTGTTTTCAGAATGTCTTAAAATATGTTTTTATACATATAAAATTATGAAGTTTACTCACAGAATTTTGTACAATCGCTTTTCAGTTTAACTCATTTCAAACAGACAGACGGACAGACAGACGGACATGGCGAAACTATAAGGCGCGATGCGAGGCTGCATAATTAGAACGTTAGATGTTAGGGAATAAAATGAATTTTCAAGGAATCACGATGCTATCAAACCGAGACGGCTACCCAATCTGGAAATTTAAAATGAGAATGCTTCTCATTCATGAGGAGCTCTGGACGTCCATCATTGGGTACGATGATTCTGATAAAACAGCGGAGGATGTGCGCTCTCGTATTGACCAGAAGGCGTTGTCAAAAATGTGCCTTACGGTAGACGGAGGTGCAATTTCGCACGTGAGAAATGCGAAAAACGCTAAGGAGGCTTGGAGTGCTTTACAAAAAGCATACGAGGATAAAGGTATGGGTCGGAGGCTCTCTTTAGAGCGTAGACTGTACAAATATTCCTTGACCGACTTCCAAGATATAGAATCATATATATTAACGCCGTTACGAGTACTGCTCAAGATCTTGAAGACATCGGCAAGAAAATCGACGATGGATCTTTGGCTACAATTATTCTCGGAGGTTTGACATCACGGTACGAACCGATGATCATGGCTTTGGAGAATTCAAATGTTGATGTAACCAGTGAGTTGGTAAAGGCAAAGCTATTCAACGAGCTTTTCAAGGACCCTCACCAAAATGAGGTGGCTGCGCTACATTCAACAGGTTCTACAAGCAAAAAGAAGAAGCGTATAATTTGCTTTAAGTGTAGGCAACCAGGACACAAAAGTCCCGAATGTCCTAATAAGAAGGCTAAGAAAGCTATGATGAGCGCATCGGAAAAGGTTTTTAAGGGTACAGATTGCCGTCATAATGAAAAGGTGGAAGAGGCTGTTGTGAAGGAAATGGCTCTCTCTGCGCCGGCTGCATCTGATGGGAAATGGATTATTGATTCTGGTGCAACCATTCACATGACTCCACATCGCGAGTGGTTCAGCAGTTATCGGTCAGTACAAGGTGGAACGATTACTGTGGCGAATGGACAGAAATTAGCGGCTGTGGGTATTGGTGATGTATCCATTGAAACTTTCAGTATAGTATAATGTACTCTGTGATTGAAACGGATACTTTGGCGAACAGAATAAAGAATGTAGTTCATGTTCCTGATTTGAACTGTAATTTACTTTCAGTGAATAAAGTAGTAGAGAAGGGTTTCTCTGTAGTTTTTAATAAAGAAGGCTGCACTATTTATGACTCAACGTGTGATGTAGTAAATAGTAAAAATGTTTTAGCTTATGGTTCTGTATGTGATGGGCTGTATACTGTAACTAAAACGTTCAATAATGTTTCAGCTAAACTTGTACACTCTGATTGTTCCAACTTCCAGCTTTGGCATAAAAGGTTAGGACACTTGTGCCGAATTGGCATGGATCTACTTAGAAAAGGTCAGGCTATCGGCGTGGAGTACACGGAGGTTGACAAGGAACCATGCATACCCTGCATAGAGGGTAAGCAGGCTAGAAAGCCCTTCAAAAGCTTAAAATACAGGAAGGCTACATCGCCACTTCAATTGATTCATACCGATGTTTGTGGACCTTTTTCTACGAATTCGTTTATAGGTAATAGATACTTTATTATTTTTATAGATAATTATACACGTTTTATTTTTGTGTATTTTATGTCTTCTAAAACTGAAGTCAAAAGTAAGTTTTGTTCCTTTCATTCTCATGTCGAGAGACAGTTTGGTGGAAAAATAAAGACTTTGCAGTCAGATAATGGAACTGAGTTCATCAATAAGGAATTGATGGATTATGTTCAGTCTTTGGGTATCGATTGGCAAACGACAGCACCTTATAGCCCTCAGCAAAATGGGGTAAGTGAATGGTGTAATCGTAGCATAGTAGAGAAGGCTCGGTCTCTATTGTCACATGGGTCTCTCTCAAAAGCTTTTTGGCAGGACGCAGTGGAGACAAGCGTCTACTTGAAAAATCGGTCACCACACCGCGCGCTTAGTGGTAAGACACCTTTTGAAATGTGGTTTAATAATAAACCCGATCTGTCTCATCTGAAGGTTTTTGGATGCAGAGCACTTGTTCATGTTCCATCAAATCAGAGATGTAAATTGGACATGAAAGCTGAGGAACAGATTTTTGTAGGATATTCAAATGATGCTCGTACTTATTATTTCCGGAATGCGGCAAGTCCTAGATGTTTACTAAAAGTCAAGAGATGTCACATTTTTTTAAAAGAACTTTACTGGACTGAAGGAAAATATTGAGCCTATAGTTACTGTGAACTCTGATATTGTCAATTTGCTCTCACAGTCACTATCGCCAGCTGTTTTAAGACAAGAAGTGCTACCCTCTTCTTCATCTGAGAGATGTGAGGTAGATGCTCCTAACTTAGATACTTCTTTCATGGATGCTGAGGATGCTGATGTTGAAATCAATGAAGCAGACAATGTAGAGGTCAATAATGTTGATGATCAGCAGTCAAGTGAATCTACAGATTCCTCAAATGAATCTAGTCGATATCCTTCAAGAGTTCGCAAACCACCGGATTACTTCTCATTTAATACCCTGCTAGACGATGGGTGCGATGATCCGAATAATTATCTAGCTGCGATTAACAGTGATGAGAAAGATAACTGGATTTTAGCAATGAAAGATGAGTATAATGCCTTAGTCAGAAAGGGCACATGGATTTTGGTAGATAAGCCAAATCATAAAACTTGTATTCCTAGCAAGTGGGTCTTCAAACTGAAGCGAGATGCGAAAGGTAGCGTCGTTAGGTGTAAAGAGCGCCTAGTAGCAAAAGGTTTTCGACAAAAAGAAGGTGTAGACTACCAAGAAACTTTTTCTCCTGTTGTACGCAACTCGTCGTTGCGAACCCTGTTAGCGCTTGCAGTGCAGGAAGGTTATAAGGTCCGGCATATGGATGTGGACACAGCCTTTCTGAATGGCAGTTTGGAAGAAGAAATCTACATGACACAGTCAGAAGGTTTCGTTAAGGAAGGGGAAGAGTCGAAAGTGTGTCTTTTGAAACGGTCACTCTATGGGTTGAAGCAGGCACCAAGAGCCTGGAATACAAAGTTAAAACAGACTTTGTCAGTTCTTGGTTTTACGCAAACATGTGAGCCGTGTATTTTTAAAAACAATGCGAACTCAGACTCCTTGGTTCTGGCCGTATACGTCGACGATCTAGTAGTCTTGTATAAAAATGAAAGTACGCTTGACAATTTCAAATGTCAATTTGTCAAATACTTTTCATCAAAAGATCTTGGACAAATTAGTTTCTTTACGGGAATAAATATTTATCAAGATGATTATGGAATGAAGTTATCTCAGAGTACATATATTGAAAAGATGCTGAAAAGATTTAACATGCAAGATTGTAAGGGTGTTTCTACCCCACTGGTAAAGAAAAATCTTGAGCCTGTTATAGGTGAGTGTGAGTACCCTTACAGAGAGTTAATTGGCTGTAAATACTAGACCAGATATAGCCTATACCGTGAGTTACTTGATTCAGTTTAACTCTAAATTTGATCAGTCACATTGGAATATTGCTAAACGATGTCTACGTTATCTGAAAGCGACAAAAGATAGTGGTATTACATACAGGAAAGAAAAAGGTAATACTACAACTTTGACGGGTTTTTCAGATGCAGACTGGGCAAATTGTCCAACTGATAGACGGTCTTACACGGGGTTCTATTATGAACTTGCAGGCGGCCCTATTTCGTGGGAAGCTAAAAACAGCCCACAGTGGCTTTATCGTCCGCTGAAGCTGAATATATGGCATTGGCTACAGCAGTAAAGGATGCGTGCTTCTTAAAAAGACTGATATCCGATATAACAGGTAAATCGCTTAATATAGTTTTGTATACGGATAGTCAGAGTGCACAAAAAATAGCCATGAATCCGGTTCACCACAATAGGACAAAGCATATAGATGTTAAGTTCCATTTTGTCCGAGAAAAAGTGAACGATAAAACCGTTGAACTTAGGTATATGCCCACTGACAGGTTACCTGCAGATGTTTTGACGAAACCTTTGGGTCCAACAAACCATCGCAGCTGTTTGCAAATGATTGGTATAACCTAGTTTTTCATAATGGTTTTCTTTACTGGTTTTTTATGCCTTTGTGTTATGAGTGCAATCCGATTAACTTTTTGAGGGAGCATGTTGTATATTCATACTGTTAGGTGTGTACCTTTATACAAAAAGCTATGGTACTGTACTCTTTACTCTATTCTTGTCAAATGCATAATAATATATTTTTCTTACTATAAAAAACTGTACTGTCCTAATGTGATTCCATTAAATAAAATTCAATACCTGCTACTTCTAATTTATTCTTTCAACACATTTTGTATTACCTCCTTCGTAGTGTTCATTCAGATTGAAACGCAAAAGGAAAGCATGCATGGTTTTGTTAAACTTACCTTCCTTCTTAGCATTGTTTTGTAGACAGCTGCCGCTTAAGACACATACAGAAACTATATAAAGAATGAAAGAAATAATTCTTAGGAAGAACACACAGTTTCTATATTTCAATCAAATATATTCCAATGTTATCATAAAACATTCTAGTTTACCTAAATTATAAAATAGATATAACTAAAGAACACATTATCAATTATAATCAGTCATTCGATCACTCAACATTTAAACTATTTAAACTATATATTAATTAGTATTATTAAATATCATAGTAATACAACATTGGAATGCATGACATAGATAAAAATACAGTTAGAAATACTAAGGCAGTATATTCGAGATAGATGTAAAAAAGAAATATAACCGTATGTTAACGTGTTGTAGTTGGCCCTGTACACAATTTCGGATGGTACAGGTTCTATTATTTTGTCAAATAGCCTTGTTAATTAAAACGAATATAATATGCGGTCGTCCACAGTGAATACTAATTATTTTCAAACAGTTTTTAAAATCAGATTTCAAACATTTAAATAACACTAGAGGGTTAGTGCATTCGAGAATTAAAACGAAATTGTTATTATGGCACTGTTTTCTATTTTAGGCAGATTGGCGTTCGTGCCAGCCTCAATTCCTCAAGAAGGCTCACCGTGAAAGCTTTTGGATCCCTAAAGACTTATAATGTGCCGACTGCCCAGAGAAAATTAGGTGCAAGGAGCTTTACGGTGTTAGTCGGTGTTCGCTACTTCGCTACACCTTCGGTTCAATACTTTGTAACACAAAATATTTGGTCGCTGTATGCAGTACGAACTACTTCCTCACTTATTCTAAGTACCCTATCTCTTAAAAAAACTCGATTTATACTAGGAAATGCAAAATTTCAATATCGTCACGTTGCAAATACTTTGATCATTAAAAATATTCGTTCACTTTGTTCGTAAGTTACCTCGAGGTCATGTGAATTAAACTTAGAAATAAGTTTAATAGGTATAATAATTAATACTGCTATAAAATATATTTAACAGTAAAGTTTAAAACTATAACGAATTTTAACAAAAACAAGTCTTCGAAGATTTCGGGCAGTATTTGTTCCATATAAACGAGTATAGTTACTTTTACATTAAAGTTAATATTACTGGACGTTTACTGGGACATTCAGTTAATGGTTTTATTACCATACAATTGTTGCTATTATTACCCATTATAAGTGAATATGGGGCGTTTGACATTACGGTAGAACTAGGGATGTCTGTTGCACGTATTCTGGTATTTTATTATCGCTCAATTTCTTTATATTTCATTACCTTTCTTTTCTTGATGTCCCATCCCGTGTGGGCTTTGTGCTGTTTCGCTATTATTACTTTTTAAAGAAAGGTACTGCCTATAGGTAGGTATTAACGTTATCGTAGAGCAAAAGGCTGATCCCACCCTAACTGCATGCGAGAAATATCACAAATAATAACACGAACAAGAAAATAAAAATCTACCGTTAGATTCGTCTCCAAAAAGACTGGATTCCTAAGTACCAATGTATCTTGGATTGTTTAGTATCGAAAGCTCGAAACAAATCCGACTACAAAGTGACAGTTATGTAATCATGAAAGTATTCGAGTTGAGATCACTGAAACTAAATTACAAACTTATAACACAAATATGCCTAAACCACCTGAAAAGCACCATCGATATATTATAATAACGTAAGTGAGTCAGCCCTATAGATTGTCAGCACATAAGGCTGATGTTTCACTGTCATAGTAATAATACTTTTACTGTCGTCGCGTTAATGTGAATTGTAATAATATAAATTGCTCTATATGCGATGTGTACGCTGCTCAAAAAGCTTCATAAATCCATCTTTTCGTGAATTCAGTATAACATTATATTTAATTTGCATTAACATTACAATCAATATAAAATTAGCCGTAGTGAGCGAGTATGAATAAGTTATCACGTGTCTAAATTAGTTATAAGTACTTGCATCCAATTTGTTCTCGTATAGAAGCCTTATTTTCTCCAGAGAAATAGATTCTCCGGTTACTTTCCTTAATTACCTACCTACTAAAATTAACAATAATATTAATATGTACCATACTCTAGAGTAAATTGTCGTGTATTTTCTAAGAGATAACATATGAACTCGAACAGTAGTCGAGTGAAGCCACGATGTAGGATCGTTGGCACACGACAATATCAAACCTGTCGGATGAGAGGATTTTCCGGCACCGCCTCGTACTAGAGCACACGTCTACGCATTTATATGTACCTATACCCTTAATCGTGTAAAATGACTCCAAATCCAAACTAGGCTTGAAAAGCCAACTTTTTAAACAGCGTACACAGTATGTGCTAAACATTATAGCAGCGTGTGTTTATTGACTAAAATCTTTCTTCTAGTGAAGCGTATAGGGATGAGCCGTCGTTTCTTCTTAGCACCCAATTGTAGGAGCAGATTCTTGGCTTCGGCGAGGGTAGCTGCGTCGGCGCCGTCTTCTACGCCGGAGATGAACCCGCTCTCAGGCCGCGACAGCGCAGGAGTATTGCCGGGCAGAAGCGAGAACCATCGGTCTATCTTTGCAGACGAAGACAACTGTTGTATAACAAATTATATTACAATTACACGTGTTATCATTACAATTTAACATGTTCATATTAAACATCGCTGTTGTTGTTTGCATTTTTACCACGCTGCTGAAAATTCGCTAGTCACGATCGCAGTATTCTGCCATTGAGTTTGTATTAGTAAACTTACGTCATCATTTTTTTACACAAAGTTAATAGGCATGTACGCTGTATTTTTTTAATCCTGAAAACGCAATATTTAATGCTCTATTGAGACTATTTTTATATTTAAATAAAACTGGCCAAGTACGAGTCGGATTCGCACACGAAGAATTCCGTACCGTATTAATATCGAGAAAAAAATGCCGAAAAATATACATTTCTAAATTGGCCCACAAATTACGAAAATATCTCAAACTCAAACTTAAAGCATTTATTTCAAATAAACCAAGTGCAGGCACTTTTGAATTATCAAGGGGTCGGTCAGTCAGAAAGATGAAGCTAGTTGCCCATTCCAAAGCGTAGTATGGAACTATGGAGTCTCCTCCATACTACGCTTTGGTTTATGAAGAAACTCCATGGACACTCTTATTGGTTACATCATTCATGGTGAAATTATACATGTGAGAACGATGCAGTAGGTACGTTAAAAGCGTCCGTAAAAAAAATATAGAAACATAGATTGTTTCTATATTTTTTTTACGGACGCTTTTCTAAAATAATAATAAATATATTCTAAAATTAAATTAAAATAATCCGTGGCAGTTAAAAGATGACCAGTCCTTACTGACGGCGCCCGTTCACGAACCTGACGCATGGATTAGTACCATTCAGCTCAATCATTTTGAAGGGAACTAAATGATTCAACACACGCGCCATCTGCAAGACTTAAGAGTGAGCATGACATACTCTCAGCCTCCAGGGCTGTCACGTCAATGAAAGACGTACTCAGTAAATGGTAGCTTTATTGATGAATATACATCAAAATATTCACGAATTGAGAACCACTTCCTTTTAAAGAAGTCTGTTAAAAAATTAATATCACCACAAAATAATCAAATCAGCTTATTTTTGTTGCCGAACTAACTGCTGCCAAGGATTGAATATTTTTTTAAACTTCCTTGACGTACGAACATGTGAAAACATCTTAACTACTCATTACAAGACAAAGCACTCGTTTCAAAAGAAAAATTACCAAGTTTGCGAAACAATGCTAATTTTGTATTTTCTGGGTTACTAGTAGGTACCTATTATGTATCTCTTTTGTCTACCCTAGAACCAACGTAGTCTTTAGGCATATTATGTACCTAGCTCATCACCCAGTCATAAATTGCTTAGCATGATCCTCTGTTATGCCGAAAATACTCCAGCATTAATTTTGAAATAAATATGTGTTAAAGTTGAGGATTGATGCTAGGTCTTATGTGAGGCGAAAACACGATTACATAAAATTTTCTCGATAGAAAAAAAATCCTAAGTTACCTCTGCACAAAATTATAAACCGCTGGTATAAAAAAATACTTCAAATTAGATCATGAAACTTTGCATGATAACTGAACTAACTATAAAGCAGGTCTAATGTGTGTCATTTTTTTTAAATTACCATTATTTTCAACGTAAAAAGCAATTACCTAAACTTTTCAACGCTTTAGAGCCGCTAGCGCCCCACTCCGTCTCGGTCTCACTCAGTTCGCGAGTAGTATGGTGCGAACGGGATAAAATCTGAGGTAGGGTGCGCCCTTAAGCCGTGTACGCACGAAAGAACATGGTGAACACGAATAACAAATATTGTTCGTCAAAAATGTTTGTGGCGATCTAATTTAGAATCCATGGCTGCTACAGAGAGCGGGACGGTTGAGCGCAAACTCTGTAGGTATTCGTGTTCGCTTTTTACGTCCACACGTACGAACCAAATGTTCTGTGTTCAATGTTCGTGTTCACCATGTTTTGTTTTCTCGTGCGTACACGCCTTTAGGATCGCGGATTCTGTTATATTATTTCTCTTTATTACCTACATTCCATTGGATCAAAACTTTTAAACTGAGTGAATAATAAAGATGCTCTTATAAAATGATTCTCTCTAGTAAGCCCTTACGTTTTCCATTCATTTTCTACTCTTGAAGCGATAAGCAACACCCAACTCAATTTAACGACGAATAGTGCTAATTCTGAATTTTGTTTTCGCCAGACTGGTGAGTGTACACAGAGTGAATGGACGATGGACGTGGGGAGCGGGAATCGTAAACACATTATTCCTATTGTGTATAAACAGAGAGAAACGGAGCAGAGAGATCCCGGGGCAGGGAAAACGCGATGTTTTTTCGCATTTTTTATTATTGCTTTATGCCCAAACACTGTACCAGGGTAGCTTGCATGGTGTTTTTAAGCACCATTGTTACTAACACCAAAATACTAACAATTGTTATGGGCCTTAGTCTGAAATGAAGTTTAGTTTAATTTAATTTTGAATTGCGGATCTTAGGCAAATTGCGGAACCCACTTTCTGTTACAACCCGAAGAATTTTGAAGGAATATGATAATACGTTGCTTCCTATGTTTGAAAAATGTACGTTATTGAACTGTCAAAATGAAAGGCATTGCCATTGTAAGTGTGTTACGTAATTACCCCACTGGTATTATTTGCCACTACCTTGTCTGTGCTGCCCATATAGAATTATCTCCAGCATGCTGTCTGCTTTAATAATACTTAGTGAGTACAACTACATACCAGTCCGTATTAATTAGGCCAAGTCGACTGAAGGTTTAAGAGTAAGCGATTCTGTCGGATTTTACTACTGGACAAATACCTGGGTCCCTAGAATACTAATAGGCAATCAGGTCTTGGTCGCTTAGCTTAGGTACATACAGCGATTCTAACGCCGTGCCATAATTGCCCATCAGTTATTCAGTTGTAAGTCAGAACCTCGTTGAATTAAGAGTAACTCGTCCTGTCTCATAGTACAGCAGTTAATTCATCAGACATCGCGAGACTAAGTCAGACATTGATTGATTAGCGTTGCGCCAATTTGCATGCACTTGCATTGCAATCGTAACTAGCATGATGGTGTCGAAAACCGGTTCGATTTTCAGCTCAAAATACTAATTAGTCCGTATTAATAGTAACTTACGATTGCATCACTTGTGTAAGGCTTGAGCTTAAAACTAATCCTACGACATGTTACGAATCATTTTTTGTGGTATTTTATACCCAGCCCCTTTTTCAATGGCGGTTTTTTGATTGACGAATTTTATTTTTACTGTGTCATTTACATATTTTTTTTCAATTTATGAATCGAGGAATATGGAAGGAGGAAAGGAAGGAATAAGGGACATTAAAACAAAAATTTAGTTTCGTATAAGCAGGTGCTATTTAATGATATGGAATGATACGACGATACGGATCACATTGCTATGTTTTGTTTACGTTTGTGGCTTCTATTGCTTCTGTAGACAAGGTAACAATAAGATTAAAACTGTTTTTAAACCATCATAAGAGTATGCATAAACATTTTGGCTATTTTCTACACAGTGGTTACATTAGACTTAAACATTGAACATTTATATTGTTTGAAACATTGACATCGCTGCGAACTAATTTTAATAATCATCGTGGAATTACATACAAACACATACCTTGCTTTCTTTTTTTTTTGCGTTTTTTATGTTTTTTACTTTCTACAGGTACGGAGAATGACTATTTTATGTTCCTTATAATTATTGATTATATGTTATAATTTCTAGAAACATAGATAAATTTATTAACTTTCATAATTATACCAGAATAAGCTCACATTCAGAGTTTTGTTGAATGAAGTGTAGTTGGATATAATAATAGATTCACAAAGTGTAAAGCCAAGGGTGGCAGTTGAGTTAGACGAAGGATTATGAAGGATTAGGATTGAGGAGCACAGCAGCCTTGCCTGCGGGGCACTCTGCCAGGGGCCAAGTTGGCATACGAATAAATTGAATAATAATTTAGACATCCCTTTCTTTTCTATGCCCTGCGACACCCTTAACTTAGCCATCTTATGGTATAAATCAATGTGTCAATGTCAATGTTCCTTTCACGGCAATGATAATGATTTTTTTTCTTAACATTCAGCTTTTTAGTTCTTACATGATTTATTTATAAACTTCATTTTATTTAGACGGTGTGGTTTTACATTTTGTTGAACATGGTAGGTACGGTTGTCAGTTTACACCGTAGTCACCATGCCCAAATATAACATTAATGACTAGACCGTTGAATTATTATTAAAAATAATCTGGTTATTGACTAGAAGATACCTCATCAATAAGATTCTTATCCTAGCGAAGGCATCGGCGCCAACACCTCGCGGAATTGCATCCATCTCCGCATGGTTGATGGATCCCCACTAACGGGGTCATGAATTTAACTTTGAATTCTCTTATAACGATGTACCAACGTCAGAATGCCAACATGGCGCCTTTTACAATTAAAATGTGTTAGACAATACTGTTACATGACACAAAAAGTATTTTTTCTTTGGTCCATATTTTCATAACTTTGGCAGATAAAAAATTTTTTATTTCTCTCTTCGTTATTTACGTATTATTATTTATTTGGCATGTTTTGGCTCGTACGCTTCATAAGTTACGAACACTTACATTTTTGGCATTTAACATGAAATATGAAAATATTTAAATCGAAACGAGTATATAGCGAATGTCGGGCTGTCTTTTAGAGGTAAGCTTGAAAATGTTCCTTTATCATTAACTGACTATAATAATATCCATCTATTTGATAAAACACGTAGAATTAAATATTGTGTTGAATACCTAATTAAAACTAACGATAAACACGGTTACACTGAATCTGTTGAATATATTTGAAACTAAACATGCTTATGTACCTAATAGACAATCTACAAATTATCTTAGATGTGACAACAAATCTCATTAGAACGCTATTGACATCGATGGTAACATTTTAAGTAAAAGTAATAGAGAATAGGTACTTGTAGAAAAGTATCCATTCATGGGCCATTCTGCGACTAATGAATATTCTTCGTTAATTGAACAACTATGAAGCGCGGTACATTACCTACATTAGGAAACAATATTCTTAAATGAGGAATGTCTCCTAAAATACGATTATCACAAGGACTACATAAATCGTAGAAAAGCATAAAATCCTTGTGATAATAGACTATTATATTTTTATGGATCATCAAGACCATAGATATCGGCGTATAACTTGCACTTTATACTATAACAATATGGATCATAAACCTAAAACCTATACTTTAATGGCGATATGATAAAGGATATGTTCTGATACATACAGGTTTTATTATAAAAATAATAACGTTGGACTAGTATAAGAGAACATGATATGTAAATAAATCTCTATCTTTGACTCTCTTCCGTTTATCGCCATTCACATCATGTGGCACAAGTTTGGCACCATCGTAAGTCTCAATCTTCAAACGAGAATACTATCTACCTTAAAACAAATATAAAACAAAAGTATACATACAAAATATACCTACACTCTTTGTACAAAAATGACGAAAATTAGTTATTATTTTTATAGAAGATACGTCTAAATATAAATAAGGTTTTAGGTAACTTGACTCAGATCAGTTAGCGTAGATTCAGTGCGAGTTCACTTGGTGGTGTGCCGTGTCCACTGAGAGCGCAGGGCCGTCATCATTTCGCTGCGGTTGGGAACCTTCTCGCTGGTCGTACGAGTGATAGGGGCCGCGGGGGCCAGGAGGGTTCCCGGTAGGTCCTGTCCGGGCACCCTCAGAGTGTGCCCCGACGCGCCTTGCGGCTCAGCCTGTGACTCAACGACGTCAGACGCGCTCTCCGAAGGGCTCACCGGCACGATTAGACGTACGCGCCCGTCCTCACCCGTCGCCGTCAATGTGCAGTTGTGAGACAGCGGCATTATGAACGGAGCTCCTTCATCCGAACTGGAGGCCTCCGGGCTGGAATCCTTCGAGGTCGTCGGTTGACTGTTGTTGCTGTACAGAGAATTCTCCGATTGCCCCACGCTCATGGCCTGCGCCAAGTTCCCGAGCTCATCGCTCGAACTGCACATATCTTTGTAGATTTGGTGGTTGAGTAAGCTCGCGAGATCAGAGTTGCTGTAGTGGTTGGTCAGTGGCGGGATGGTTGGGAAAGCGTTGCTGTTCTGAAAGAACTGTTGGTTGTAGTTTATGGTGGGTGGCGGCTTGCTCGCTTCATTGCCGTTAGGGAAGCCCCCCATGTTTTGGAATTTAGATATCAAGTAGTTTTGAATCTGATCGTTGGTCATTCCGCCGAAGCTGGGGGCTGAACTCACGCCATTTGCCGTCTCCTGGACTGGTGACGCACAAAATGGAGAAAAATTCATATTATTATTCTCCATGTTTTGATTAACTCTTGTGTTCTGTGTGATCAGGTTGATCAGAGCTTCGGTGTTGGTCGGAGAACGGTTGCCATTGCACATCGGCACGCCGTCGGGCTTGAACGCTTCGCTGTACGAGAGTTCAGCTTTTCTCTGAATAATCTAGTAGCGTTAACAGAAAACAATAGTAAGTAAATAACCACGAAGAAAAATAGCAAAAGTTGAATAATAATCAGAAATTAAATAGCCATTAAATAAAAGCTTCTCATATAGTTAACATAGGAATTGGCAAAAATACTCACAAAAATAACATCAACAAGCTACAAACCATGCGACACTCATACGGGGCCACAGCAAAGCTAAAAGTGAAGGGCTTTTCATGTACGATACGAAATGCAAATCCTCCGCAAATGTTCAAATTATTGTTTGGTTAAATGGATGGTGATAAATTAAAACAAATTTGCAAATCTGCGGTAACACAACGAAATAAAATGGTAAAGTCGGGGGGGATAGGATGGACATTGACAAATGGCGTGTCAATCTATAGAGATTAGCGGTGAGGAACGGCCGTGCTCTCACTGGCTATGTAACAACACGCCAATGTATTTACACTAGGTACGGTTTACCCACTAAACGCGTTGTTATATTTCAGCAAGGTTTGAACGTGACAATGCGTTTTTTTATTATTCAATATTCCCTGAATTTTCAACAGTTTTTCAGTAATCGTGATTAATACGTTAAAAAATTAAATTTCCCTTCGAAAATAATGGTTTTACACAATTTTCATATTTTACTCTCGGCATAAAGCCGCTATGTATATTTTGCAGCTGTTTTATTTTAAAAAGAGCAGGTAAATTTACGAAAAAACAGGAACAACAAAAACGTAATGTGGGTATTATTATGAAAATAAATAAGGTTAATTAAAATAAACGGACAACAGTTACTAAATACATAATAAGTGAGAATTTTAAGATTACTAACACCTGATTCTGCCGGCGAGATCTCTAAACGTTACCTATCACTTACTTTGGCTAACCAATATTTCGGTCACTGTCGCTCAACTGTCAAACTACATCTACAGGACAGAGAAGAGAAAATGTCTACGGCAAAGCATGAGCTAAGAAACGTTTATAGATATAGCAGCTGGAAAGGCTAATAAAGATAAGTACCTAACTAAATCTCATGTCGAATCTCAAGGAGTTGTGATTGGTTGGCAGAGATAACAACAGTGAATTAATGAGGCTTGACAAAGGATTCGACTTAATAGGCTTTCAGGACCTAGGGGCAATTTTGTCTACGGTTCAGTCTAAATATATATTTTGTTAATACTAGAACAGAAATATACATAATAATTGGTCGTTCATTTATCACCCCGGGTTTTAGAAAAAGGTTTGCCTTTTTAGAGACTCGATTCTGTCAATTATACTTGTGTCACACAGTACATTAAAGTAACAGTATTATATCTCGGCGGTGACCTTATAATAAATACCTACGGTCACTCGGTAGATCATAAACCTTCCGCGTCAGTGCGTAACTGCCGCTCACTGAGACTGACATTGAGATTTCGAAGTGCGACGTTTCGGTTTTACTATGAAGATATAATACTGTTACTTATTTATACTGTACTTATGTCTTTTTCTGAAACTCGAGGTCTCACGCCCAAAGAAAAGAACTAAGGTGAAGTGTCAATATTGTTTTAAACTTTTCGAAACGCAGAAGGAAAGTCTATGATATTCATACAAGTATGTAGCTTTTCGTACGGTACTATCACAGACATTTCCTAAAAAGTTCGCTGATTCCTTAGAAATACGAAACGCACATGCCTTTTTACAATGCAAATCAAATAAAAAATTAGCAAATTAAAATCAGGTTACTAAAAGACGATTAGAGCACAAACAATCCTTAAGGTACACGCACATTAAGTATAGATACGCAAACGACGCCAACTAAAACATAGATTGGTTTTGCACATGATGCATATTTTTGTGATTCTTTACAAAATCTGATTCGTAATCGTTCATCCTCTCATCAAAAACTGCAGTGAACTAGTTTAATGTGCGTGCACCCTAAGACTCCATACGCTAACGGCACAGGCTACATCAATCCAAATTAAAAACTATGTAAAAGTTTTCGAGAATTGCTAAATGACGCTGAAAGTGTTAGCAAACGTGCACTCACGCTTTACGAACACTACTTATTCGAAATTTTAAAAAGTCGTTATATTCATACCTGGGGCAAGAGTGTCAGTTGCTGAGCGTTGATTGGTCGAGACGATCCTCGCTCTCGCTCTTGCAAGTGTGCCACTAGAGCTGCAATGTGTTCGAGCAGCTCTTTGTTGTGAACCAACAGTTGGTGAGTGCGAGCCTGAAAAATAGACAATGCAGACCATTAACTAATTATTTTAATAATTATGATTACCTATTCGATGTAAATCTTCTGAATACCATTAGATACATTAAACAAGTAAAACATACATTTTTAAAAACTTAGCACCAATAGGAGTAGGTTTTGCGTAATTAATCATTTAAAAAAATGCAATGACTTGATTCTGAAACGGACAACATGGCTAAAAAGTAATTGTAGTTTGCCTGCCTCCATCGCTTTTGTTGACAGTATCAATAAAATTGTTACAAATCCCTTTGATTCAGCGCATTGGTATCGCGTATTACATTTAAGCCTTCCGATTCCGATTTCCAATCAGAACTTCATTCAAATGCCACCGATCTAAAAAGTAATCCAGTCGCCGATGACAGAGTTAAAAAAGTTATTAACTTTGCATTCTGACTAGAGCACATCTTCTTTTTCTACATTTACAAATGGACTTACGTTTTTTAGTTTTGATTGCTAGCTCCAAATTGCTATTTCAGACAGTTCAATTTTATTGTAAAAATCGGAAAATCTTGACACTGTCAATTTTTTAAAGAGATTGTTGTCAAAGTAGTATAATGGGTTTTTTGTTTCTCTTCCTGTTTTAGAATTATGAAGTATTTTTTATTGAAATGTGAAACAGTTGATTGACAGTATAAACATAATACATAATCAGTCTATAATGTTCTCACTGCTGGGACACAAGATTCCTCTCTGTGAGAGGGAGTAGGCGTATTATAATCCAATACCCGCGCCCAGTGCGGGTTGGTGGATGACTCATGTCTTTGAAATTTTGGTTCTAAGACCATGCCGATTCCGTAACGATCTTTTTCTTCACCGTTTTATGAGCAGTGGTGATTATACTGAGTAAAGTGCCTGTCCGGGTTTGAACCAACAGTTTCCACTAGGCCCCACTGCTTTTCGAGTATTAGATGATTGACAGAAATACAGCGTAAATCACTGAAGATACAAAAAATGTTAGGAAAGAAGTTCCTTTGAGGGCGTCGAGGTCCGCCAAACTCCACTTCTGAGCGAAATACATGAGGATGGAAGTTAGTCAGAAAAAAAATCGTGGGCATTGTATCGCATTGTAAATAAAATTCTGTAAGATGATTCAGGAGTTCCATTAGCTTAAGTGTTGAAATGTATCCACATCCACATTATCGCAAAGTTAATAAAAATCAATGTGCGTAACATTTCATTTACGCACATTCATTTTTTCACAATTACGTCAACTTGTTGATCCGACAAATGAAAGAACAACAACGAGGGTAGATCATCATCCTACGCAAATTGTTACCAATCACTGAAATAAACCGGTTTTTTCAATGTCGGTGGGCAAAGAAAATACATACCTACTCCATCTACAATTCTACATTTATACAACAGGGTTCACCTCTTTATTCATGCTGAGGGAAATAATGTAACTTCTTTTATGCTACTTATCAGCACAGCACCCTAATTTCAATATCAATCTGTTTCAATTCGACAGTACAACAACATTCATTGCGTAATTTACGTTGGAGCAGACAAAGTTTTCGAATTGATGTGGCAATGGGTTAGCATTATCCTTCAAAATGATTCAGATTGTGATTGATAGTGTGTTAAACAATTAGGGTGCCGATGAAGTAAAGCTCGTGTTAACGATATAAATCGCTCCTGTACCCATCCCAACCCGGTTTCAGTAATTATACTATACCTTTCAGACGATCCCTCAATAATGACCATAGATGAAATCGTTCAATGTAGCTAGATATCTACTACTACATCTACACCTACTTCTCATCATCATCTTCTTTTATCTATTTGTTTTTTTTTGTGTTTGTGTGCTTTGTTTGATTTTCTGCATGCGTAAATTGTATTACAAATTGTATTTCTTTTTTTATTACGTTAAATTCCATTAAAGTTTTAAATCACAGTTACAAACCTGGGCTTCGCAGCGCGCGGCTTGTTCGGCTGCAAGTTGATCCCGCAACAGCAACAGCTGCGCGACTGCGGCGCGAGTCTGTTGCGCTTGTTGCTCGAGCCGTTCGCGCAACAGTTGCAATTGGTGTTGCGCACTGAGTGGTGTTGTAGACTCGCTTGTTTCCTCGCCACCCGTGATCAGGTCCACTTTGGTCACACACTCTGGGAGATCTGGCAGGTTGATGGTTGGCGCTGGAGTTGTGCGCTGCTTAAACAATAAAGAAATTGTTTCTTGAAACATTGATTGAAATGCAGTATGGTGTTTGGTTATGCGTCAAGACACACGGCAACAAAGTGTAGAAACTACAATACTTTTCCGTCACTTTCAAATAGTTTCGGTGAGAGAATAAGAGAATTTCATAAAATAGTTAACTTAAACCGATGTAACAAGCGCACCCGGGCCCCTTGGGCCCACAATGAAACATTTGATTTGTGACTTCATTAAATTCTACCAGACTATCGGACCCCCTCGCTCAGGATTTACCCCATGGTGAGTTTTATTGTATGAGATCGCTTCCATTCTAGCGTCATTCATTGTGACTTATTGGAAAAACCCATGGTAATTAATTTAATATGGTATGTACTTAGATCATTAATCTGTCTATCTACTGGGTAGTGATTACGGGAATCTCCGAGCCTGATTAGGAAACAAAGAATTACTATATAATGACTATACATTATACATACTCTAGCTGTGAGCAAATAATAAAATTGTATAGAAATAAAATATATAGTATTCAGGAACCAAGAATTCGGGTATAAAGATTTTGATAATACAACTATTTGGTTTACGCGTAGCGTAACACAAATGATTGCACCTATTGTTTACGTGCAGAACAATTTGTAGATATTTGTACGATCTTGAACGGAACACGGTCAGGGTTGATCGCGGAATAATAATGTTTAAGGACTAGAGTGTAGCTTTTGATACGAATCGCAAATTGAAAAGGCAAGAAAAATGAATCATATTCGTGGACAATTGGATCTAAATTGCTCGTTTTCCCCAAAAAGTTTTAGAATGAGATGGTATTTAATTTTCATCGTCGAAGGACAAAAAACATTTAATTGACGATTGGAATAATCAAAGTCCCTGACCTCTAGATGAAAATGAAAAGAAAACACAGAACGAAATTAAAAGTTTCACACAAAAGGGTTTCATTTTCATTTTAAAGACAAACGAAAATTTTATAATTAAAACCGCGATGATAAACCAAGATGGCACCATTGTTACGTCCTTTTTATCTGCTGCAATCATAATAAAATGAAGACAGCCATAGGTACTGGATACCTACTCAAAATTAATTAAGATATGACCTAATTGCATTAAGCTCTAATTACCATAATACTTCAATGCACTAGAGATGTGAAGTGGAATGCGATATGGGTTCTCAAGTGCCACCACTGGTTCCGACGCTTTAAGCGACTAGAGCTTAGACGCCATGACAGTTGGACATGGACAGGCGGACTACACAGAGCAGACATCCGATATACGTTCTCATATCAGATCTTCCATACATCATAGCGAAGCACACAGAAATATTTCATTTTGATCGAGAAATAATATTACTTTGTAAGCAATTCATAAAAATCATTTTCTATAATAACATTTCCATACACAACCGCGGAAATAAAATCTTTTGTTCGTATGAATACGAATTATTGTAGATACCTAATTGGCACGATTCCAATTCCACAAATAACGGCACAATGCCTACACAATAGTAGTAAAAAGTCATCATATAGACGAAGATCTGACATATAATTTTCATCTGAAATAATGCAGGACACGAGAAATTCTATGAAAATTTTAGGACCTACCTAACGTTATTTCATTAAAAGCTTTGTTCTAATATGAAAATGTTTTACATATAAACCAACATACCTGGATTAATTAATTTATAATTCAGTTGAACGCCTCTTTGCCTAGCCTTTCATTTGTAAACTATATAAATTATGGTTAGCAAGCTAAGCGAATCCCAGCGAGTGCCAAAAGGGAGGTCAACAGCAGTGCAGAGTCGCGGTCTTGTATCGAAGAAAGCGTTTCGTTGCAAACAAGGGGCGTGACCGGGGTGCTAAGGGTGTGTAATACTAGCTCAGTGCTCCGAAATATCTACTGGAGAAACACTGCAGACATTTGAAATTCTTTCTTGAATCCAGTGCCGTCGTGGCCAGTGGCGTAATATGTCGCGATTTTAAACTTACCGTCGTTACGCGAGACTTTTGCATAATGACTTTTAGCAAAATTCTAAGCTCCTCTCCGAGACTTAGTGTTAGTTTTGTTGTAAGCTCTTACGCGGCAACCTCATGTGGCCTTGTAAGGCTTAAGTAGACACATTTCTGTGGTAAAGTGCCCCTTTAGTGTAATGTAAACGATATCGTTTATTTAAGACGTGGGCTGGCTGGTAATTACGTGTTTAGTAGCCAATGTTTGTCCAAATGAACACAATGGTGGACAAATAAGGGTGTTGGCGAAGGCTGTAAATTCATTCAAAGATCACGTATTTCTTGAAAGCTTCTAAAGCTAAAGAAAGCTATTAGGTGGTGCATAGGTTAGGTTATCACAATATTCTAACCAAGAATTTTTATAGAAATCTTTACTCAATATAACATCGGAGGAATTTTTCGACGCCATATTTTAGTTTGGGTTATTATGTTTTAATTTTAATCAGAATTATCATTAGAAAGCTTATCCAGCTAAGAAACCGGAGATAAAATAATTATGTTAGCATTGTACAAGAACCATAAAACATTCAACAAGAGCAAACGTCATTTATTTACACAGATATCACCCTATTACGTGTAATATAAGGCGTAATTTAGGCAAATGACACAATACTGTGAAAGCATTTTATGAAATGGCTATCGCATCAGACACAAATAAATCGACGAACTCTGTAACGACGTAGAATAAAAATTTAGTACCAAAGGAAAGTACATCCCTATCGTTTCATTCTCCGTCATCTCATCTCAGTAGTCACTCTTTCTAGCTACATCATCTTTGACACTGTCCATTGATAGATTATTTTACCTTCCGCATTCATAGGTATTTAAAACTTGCACATAACATCACGTTAATCATATATTTATTCCCCGAACTCACTTTTTGCCAGCATGACAACTTTTCTCACGAAATTTTTCTCATCCATAAGATAAAATAAAATTACGTATTGAAACATATAGATAAGTATAACACCGAATTATTTACTAGTGTGGCAAAAGCTGAAACAGTTGAAATTGAATCGAAGTCATTCGCGTTCCGATGATATTATTATAGGTTTGATTTATAGTAAGTAACGCTCTCGGATTCAATGTGGGAGGGCGATTATCGGGAGTAGTGGCTACTATTTTCAGTACGGTTAATAATGTATCTATTTTTACCAGGTTTGTTAGAATAATGCTGATCAACATATACAAAGGTCAAATATTTCATTCATAAGTGCGGTGTAGACGTTCTTAATGGTGTGTATACTTTACGAAGATGTTTTTGTGTTATAGTTACTGGGTTACGGGAATATGCTCAAGAACTGACCTATAATTTTAAAAGTTCTTTATATACCAAAAATGTGCCTAGGTGGCTGGGAGTTTTGCCAAACAATGTTGTTGCAAGTATGAACTATGTAACAATTGTAGTCTTTAGGCTTCATCCAAACAAGTGTGGGCACATTAGAATAACCTCCGTAATGACATACACTGGACAGTCAACCAAACCACCAAGTTTGGCATGAGATGTTCTCATAAACCCCGTCCCAACATGAGACAGGAAGAAGATGGTAGGTATGGTACCATGTTGATAAAGCCTTTTAACTACCAGTGTAACCAATAGTAGCTGTTAATAGAGTCTGGCGCTTATTTCGCAGCTCATATTCATGATTATGCCAACTATGATTATGCCAATGAGAGTATTATTCCCTACGGACATTAAATCAGTCTATCAGCGAGGCTGAATAGTTCCTAATAACTGTGTCAATGACCCCAATCTAAGTTGAATACCTTTTTCCCTCGATAAAGTTGACTAAGACGTATTTATATATTCTGCTGACAATACCATAGGTAATTTATTCAGGCTCCATCCGATTTATTAGTTTTTTCGGAAGCGAAAAAGGATAGCTGATAACCATTTTTAGTCGAAGCATGGAAGTGTGCAATCTAATCAAGGATATCTGTATTGGTTGCAAAAATTAATAACTCGATGAAACAGGCTACTTATCCCTTTTTGGACCGACTAGCTTAGCATTAGCTAAAGCTGTGGTGCAATCGAAGATGGTGCACGCTTGCCTAGAAGCATCCTATTCACTATAAATGAAGTAGCAAAACAAAACTAGGAGTTCCAATCCTTGGTTATTAACCCACAATAATAGTTTAGTCAAAACATTTTTTGAAGTAACGGGATCCACCACATTTCCGTACGATTTGACATGATTTTAGGTCCGGCCGATCAATCATGGCTGGTCCGAACTTTGCGCAGAAGGCTGCGCAATAACATTTTTTAGGAACCAAATGGTGACATGAAGCGAGTGTGAGTGGGAGGACATGCGTGATACTTCGGAGAGCCTATGTTCAGACCGGCCATGATTCATCGGCCATATTGTTCTTTCATTTTTCAGAATAACTTTATGTATAAAGAGCCTCGTTCTGAACAATGACTTAATTCTAGGTAACTTTTTGGGATTTCCTGAATTTGTCTAGTCTTATACTCTTACTTGTTGTTTCCTAAGTACAGGGTGTAAAAAGACCCATCACTTAGCCATGAACTACACATTCTGTACATTGCACAAAAATAACTTCTGGGAAACGACTTTTATTTTTGGTGTGAAAAATCGCTTTTTTCGGTTATGCGCAACGTAACGCACGCAAAACATTGTTTATGGGTGCATGCAACAGTTCAGGGTTCGTGGGGGTATGTAAAATTAAGTTATAGCTTTTAAAACTTGCTTTCTTTAAAAAACGTTAGAAAAACTTGGAACTTTGACCTTCAATATCTCCGTAAACAGAAAGTTCGCAAGTATGGTTCAAAACAAAAAAATGATCACAATGACGGGAATAGCAAGCGGCTTCGTTAACCGTTTTTTTACACCCGTTATATGTGAAGGAGTACCTTATCTAATGTTGCCCATTATTTACGTGTCTATTGTGTATATTTTTGGTTAGAGATCTTAAATAAATAAAAATAAAATAATCATAGCTGGTGTGAGTGCTCGATTTCCAATGACTTGTACACAAGGCTTTTCCTCCAATCTACGCTAATAAGAACGGTTCATAGTAAGTGAGTACATCTGTTATTGAATACAAGAGGTGTATTGAGAGCGTCATAAATATCACTCACACGTAACGCCTAGGAGATTAATTAACGACAATGATACTAAAAATAATGGTGGAGATGAAAGCGATGTTGTCATGAAATAGGAACCCTCTTACAAAACAATGGTTTCACGTTTTCAGCAAACAATACAAGCTCCAACACTCAAATATCGTACGTACTGTTGTATTTATGTTTGAATGAAAATCATATTTTATGTAATGGAAGTCCTTATTGTTATTGTAATCCGAAATTTATGTATTGTATTGCGTTCCATAAGGTACCTACCTCTATTTCCATTTTCACTAACGTACCTTTGTATTTTTACAGGTATTTAATAATTCAGTATGTATTCAGCGTTAATTTGCTTTAAAATTAAAAGAGAAGAATGAAAAGCTTTGTTTTGGATGGTAACATGTGTGTTGGCGGTTAAAACGTTATGAGTTTAGTTAGGCTTCATTAACTGACCGCTTCAAAACAATGCTTTGTAAATACTCGGAGAACGTTTGTGAAAATAACGTAAAAGAAAAAAGCTACAAAGCGCTTTAAAAAGACTAAAGACTTTCTGTATGTTAAAAAAATAAACCCGAAAGGTTTATTTTTTTATTATACAGAAAGCGAAATCATCAATTGTTTAGAAACTTATCAAAATAAAAACTTTAATGACAGCCTTCGCTATTACATGGACTTAAACATAACTGGCGAAATGTGGGTGCATTGAATACCTCTGCCTAAGCCTTCTGGGAGAACAGGCGTGATGTAATTGTATTCTATAAACACAAAAAAAAACAGTCCAAAAACACCAATCACTTAGAGGGGGCTTGATAATCAAAACAAAACAAAAGAAACGTTATTTTTTAAATTCCAATAAGGAGAGTAAAATCCTGAGATTAGTAGATTTCCTCGGGGGAATCGCCTTAAAAGAATTACTTGTGTATTAAAGTTACGGAAGCAAAAAGATCAAAAGCGGCTTTTCTTCATACCTACTTACTTTTTTATATGATTCAGGGCGAATTTCACCAAACTTTTATACTGAGTATAAGTCTTATCCTAGGAATAAATTTTTGAATTTTTGACAGTTTTTCCAAACAAAAACTATCAGACGACAATTTTATTCCACGGATAAAAGATATCTGAGTTTTATAAAACCAGCCCTAAAAGTATGGAAGGCAAAACATATTTTGTTCGAGGAATGGCATACCTACATCATAACTTTTGATTATGATGGAGTTACCGCAGATAGACGGACGCCCACCCAGACGAAACAAAAACAAAAAGCAGGTTCTTGATGTTTAGACTGTCTTTACTCTAACTATCGCTCTATAAAAACAATAATGGCATGCTTTTTTAAAATGGTCCATAGTCAAAGTTGTTAGAAATTTTTGGTCATACCAAAACTGTTTTGTCTACAGCAAACTGTCTGCAAAACTATTTTGAGTTCAGTGTGTGAAGATTCTAAGGCACCATATTCATTATAACTAAAGGGTCCGCACATCACAAAAACATGTTGCTGAAACAATGTTGTGCAACTTTGTGTCCTAATGTACCCACGACTCAAGATGATGATACAGACCACACAAGGAGGGTTAGGTTAAATCAAGTGAGTAATGTTACAAGCATGTACCTATTATCCAGTTCGTGGAACAGGGTTATGCCATGACCTTTGTTATATGTAAGAAAAGAAGCAGTATCCTGTATTAAGCAAATATAATACAGAACACGACATGTTCATTAACCGAGTTACGCAGGCTTGTTTTTACCGAATTTCGGCCGTATTTTCTGATACAAAGGAAAGTTTGTGGATCCAGAGAAAAATGTTTTGTGAAGGGAAAGCTTTTCGTGTCACATGTTGTCTATTGCAAAAATATGTAGGTATAAATGTTTGCTTTCATAATTTAATATTATAAAGCATAGCATATAAATTACTCATTATATAAAGGGTAGAAGATTTAAATCCTATAATATCCACTCGGAAGAAACGTTTTACGCAAGTAGTTAAAAAGTTATCAAATGCGAAATACTTTCAATGCTGGCAACATTGAATGGATTTGGAAACTTTGCTACCACAGAATTGATAAGTCTGGAAAGTCACAAACGATTCCATTGTTCGAAACTTAAAACTGTAGATTGTGGGGGGAGGCGGAATAAGAATGGACGAATCACTGTGGTCCCAGGTGACGTGCAAAATTTAGTGCTCCACTTGAAATGTTAATTAGGTAACAATGCCAGTTTGGAAGCCCTCCAGACTACTCGTCTAGAACTCCAAAGAATCACTGGAAAAACTAAAGTATTTACGAATTAGCAGTATTTACGTACTTTTATATGAATGGTGAGCTTATAAAGTTAAAGCAGACGTTTTATTGTCTCTCGAACTTACGCCATTTACGATTTTATTTATTTTATTCTGGGAATATCTACTTTGATCCTATTTTAATCCAAACTAAGTAATAATAATACGAGAGCTCAGATATTTTTGCTGAAATCTCGCTAAAACAGATGATGATTATGCAAGGTCAATCCTGGTTGGAATTTTCCAGTTCAATATCATAATATCCAAGATAGTGAAGTTATTACAGTAGAATTAAAAAAAAATTGCTTATTAGTGATTTCTGTGGGTGTTTCCCCGTGGACCCGGTGGGTTGACCCATTACCGGGTCTTCGGGGGAAATTTCATTCCCCGTTTGTCCCATTAGGGATTGCACGGACTTCTGACTATATCGATAGAAAATTAATTACAACCATGGAACCTACTTAGAATTAAATACAAATCTGTAATAACAGTAGGCTTATGGCAATCGGATTTTGTGGGATTCGTTAGGAACGTGAATAAAATTTACATTTTGTTCCGATGTGAGCTGCAGGATTCATTAGGAATGTGAATTAAATTAATAGGTATCCGAACGAAATTATCCCTGCTTGAATTGATAAATGAAAATAAAGATTAGGTAGTTAGTATCGAGATAAACAATAAAGTTGGTAACAGGATTATAAAAATAAAACTTATAAAATTAAAACCCAACTACGACAAAAAATCAAAAAGATATAAACAAAACACCACAGACAGACAAATTAAAAATCCGGAGTCGCACGTAATCTGTTCGATTTATGCCCTAACACGTGTAGGGATATCGTATTACCCAGTTACTGGATTTTGGAGGTCAGGTAGGCAGTCGCTCCATGTAAAATACTGGTATTCAGCTGCATCCAGTTAGACTGGAAGCCGACCCCATGTTCAGTGTGATTGCCTATCGTGTACGATATGTACACGATACGTATCGAATACGTGTATAATGACGAATGTAACGACGCTACACCCGCTCCCGACCCGCTCCCGTCCTGCGCTGTCTGTGGTGGCGGGCCGCGGGCGCGGTTCCCGGTCTCGACCCGCTCCCGTCCCACTCCACGCACGCGTAATTTGTGTTGACTTCCATAAAATTCCTTGAATTACAATTTATTTATCCCCGCCATACTACCGCGCCTGACACGCACGGCGGCCGACACCCGTCAGGAACGAAGTTCCTTAGCAATAAAACTAATACTTCAATAACAAAACGCGTTAATTCCTACATACTCTAGATTTAGATTTTGATCAATATATTAATTTTTCAATATATTTTCTTTTTATTTCCTCGCACAATGCAAAGTAAAACGTTGTATGATATACGTGCGTAAGAAGATTTCTGACTAGTATCGGCTGATACACTCGCTCGCTTCAATCGCTTGTGAATCAAAATGCTACTCGTCGAAAATCACTTACTTTCTGCACTTATATCATAAATAACTATATTTGCTTATAAATTAGTAAACTTTATTGTATGTAACTGATGTTTTTCATTTTCTACATCATCATCGGTTTTCATTTTCTATCGATATACTTAGTCAGAAGTCCAGTAAACAATCCCTAATGCAATGGGCCACGGGGAGTGAAATTTCCCCCGTAGACCCGGTAATCGGTCAACTCACCGGGTCCACGGGGAAACACCCCTAGCAGCCAGCAATGGCGATGCCCGCGCATTGAACATGGCGAAGTTTTGGGCCAACAAGATCTGAAATACAGTCATGCTAACGACACGAAGAAGAAGAAATAGCCTTTCGTTTAAAGGGTCTGTGGCGTATAAGCATTGAAATGTTCGTGACTTGTTTATATGCGCATGACCAGTTGACCAAATCATATCTAACGCTGCGTGTGCGACTCTGCATTCACTAACGTGCGCAAATGCACACACTATTGCTGTACTGTAATTGCTACTACCGTTTTTTTCTTTGCAAATTAAACTAATAGGAATGCCTCGAGAAAAGAATTGTAGAAGTATTGTAATTAGTCTTATATCTACGAGTATACAGGGAAAACTTTTATCTAGAAGGTTCCCATATGTAGCTATAGCATGATGAACCCTCGTTGTATTAAGACATTATAGTAGATGGAGCATTGAATATGATAATTTTTCTCATGCATAAAAAATGTTGGAGAACGCCAACTCCGCAATATTTTTGCCGCTTTTATTAAACACCATAAGCTTCAATGTGTGGCGGTAGAAGTATCTCGATTTTAAATTCCCTTATTTCCATTTTGGATCCGATTTTATTAGCCAGATTATGATACAATATGGAACTAAAGCTAGAAAAAGAGACAAACAAAAGAAGCCAAGGACAAGTATGTATCATCATTCCGTAGTCTCAAGCAGAACTGTGGATAAAAGCAAAAACTATTTAATATGTACTATATATACTACTACTATTTATAATAATTTTCAGCACTTCTAGTTTCCAATATAACATGGGATAATTTTCGTAATTGAAGTTGAAACTTGTGCTAAACTAGTTGATCAAGTACCGTTTGCACCAGACACTATATAGTTCAGTTCCACCGTACCAGTACGGCTTGCAACTTGTGCAGTCGACTCAATGGAGGCTTCAAATGTTTGGTCAATCGGTTGTTACATTGTTTGACAATTTAGGTATTTAGAGGATAGTTAATTGATTCAGGCGTGTCTATGCGGAAATCCATTATAAAATATAGACATAGAATTATTTAGTAACCTATTCCGCTTAACTATTCCTCAAGAGTCATAAAAAACCCTGTAAGAAATCGACACGTGTTTCACATCTCAACGAGGCATCCTCAGTATGACGATTGACCAGTCGCGAACCCGTATCACGACGTGTTGCCACGCCGAGCGCTGGACGCAGGTCTGCGTCCTCGTTGAGAGGTAAAACACGTGTTGATTTGTTACAGGATTTTTTATGACTCTTGAGGAATAATAGAGTGGAATAGGTTACTAAATATATCTACGTCTGTTTTATTTTTTAAGAGGATGTACATTCTGTGTATTGTTCATCGATTTAGTTAGGGGATGAACCTAATGAAGATATAGTCGTGAAGAGAGAATTAATGAAAGGTTTGGATTTGTAGGCGTTAACGTCATAGTGATGGTGATCACCAAACAGTTCAGGTGCATAGTGGTCACATTCGAAGGCATATCAAAACAAATTAAAACAGTATTTAAAGACCGTGGCATCCGTTAATTTCTGTCCCCCCCATGGGACAATGGCTTTTTATCGGCAATTTCAAAGGTAATGAAAGTACAATTTAAGCATGGAAGTAGACGTAGACACGTTGATTATTTCGAATGTTAAAATCCCGAACAACGAATTTTCGTAAAATTTGCTTTAATTCATTTCACAAAATTCCACTGTACGATTGCGATTGTGAATCGTTTATCGGAATACCTCTGTATTCCGATAAACGATTCAAAATCATAGTATTCTTTTTCTTTTATCGATACTACTACATATAATTTTTTTACTGACAATAAATTGATAGTTACCTGTGGCGTTCGTTTGCTCTCCTTCCTTGGTGGAGGTGGCAGCAGTTCCAGATGCTTGGGTCTCTCCTCACGACCTCCGACTGCTCCCTCCTCCACTATCGCCTTCGTTGTAGATGAAGCCGCCCCCTCAGAGGCACCGCACTCAGAAGCCGCGTCTGTTGATCAGACATCACTAACTTCTAATAACAATTCCTGGAAATGGATCCAATTTTCTGAAGCCAGCCGTGCATAACCACGTCATTTTAATTGACTAACCAAACGGCAGACGGGTTATATGAAATATTATTTCGTTAGTGGTAACGTTTATTGGACCATAATGAAATGATTTATTAAATACTGTGTTTACTGGAAGATAAAATTTTCTGCATAGTTCTGAGTCAATATTCTTTTCTTGGCACCGTGGTGCGACACGCTACTCGTGGTGTCTGTTTGTGCCACCTGTTTGCATGCAAGAAGTGACAATGTGAGGTGGAGAAAAATACGAGACGAATGTTTACGATAGTTGCATGAAACCACAAATTACGTGCAGCGAATGAAACGTCACGGTTGCCATGGAAACAAAGTAGATTCACACGATGAAGTTGTTAGACAAATTATCGTGAAACTAAAAATAGCCGATTAAAAGAATAAATAACTTTGTAAGCGTATTTGAGATGGGACAAACTGTATAAATGTCTATAAACCGCCGATGACCAGTCAGGGTAAGTACGACTTTATGTAGGTAGATTAAGGTAAAGGCAGTAAAATTATGACGTTGCTCATTAAACCAGCTGTTACCTACCCGTTACGTCGGATGTCATAAAACGATACATAAAAGCTAATTATAAGCAACCCGCAGAAACAGCGAAAAAAGAATATGTGACGTCATCTACTGTGATACAAGTTGAGCTGTCAAATTACGATGTGCTCACACTTGCGTGACGAGAGCACGAACATATTACTGTGTACCTACTACATATAAGATTCATGAAAAAGAAGCGTAAGTAATGCGTCGCTCTATGTAATTACGACTCTTTCCTTTGTCTCTATATCTAGTAAAACTTCCAGACATGGCGTAAATGAATGAATAGTTGCGTCACATGAGTAATGAGATGACAAATTTTGTAAATAAAATTATATTTAAGACCGCCCGCCCACTGGGAAATAATATAATAACGTGAACCTTGTTGGCACAAACCTCTCGCCTTTACGACTTCCCGCTTATGAGCAACGTTGCAGTGCTGCCGCTGCGGGGACGCCTAACTGTACTCTACTCGACCTCACCATATTTTATTTGTTACCTCCGATAAACGAAACACAATCATACAGTCGTAATCGAATATCATAAAAGGCTTATTTTTTTTAAAGATAATTTCTGTAGATGAAGATTGTTTCAAAAACATCAATTTATCATGTCCACCAAATGTTATGGTATTGTCACTATTAAAAAAAGTTACATAAAAACACAGTAATTTACCATCCAGTAAGTATTTTATAATTTTGTTCCTTTTTTTAAAATAAATGGCTGAATATGATAGTGTATAATTCCGTCTGACGTTTTTATAATTCTTATAAAGTATGTACACTCACATAAATAAGAATTCTGGACGCGTAATTTATTTAAGTGATACATTATATTTTATTCGCTTTGCAAAAAAAAAATTGTGTACATTGATGAAGTCGCTATCTGGCTAAGAAAAATTAACTCGCTAAGATTAAAATCGCGAGGCAAAGGCAGAAAGATTATAAACGGGAAAACAATCTGTCGCGAGCGGCGAAAACATCAGAAGATCAACCAAGAGCTGTAAACCTAGGAGCTATAATTAAATTCTCCATTTCATGTGAGCAGCGATGTCAAGTAAATCAAATTGATTGCACTCCAGGTGTCGTACGTTTTCGTGTATTGTTCAACACTTGTGCACACAACACAGTGCAGAATAAAATTATTGGGTATTTTTTTTTGGTATGTCAAGATATGGCCTTTCGTTGTCGTTGGTATATCAAACCTTTGGAGGCGGCGATGTCGCTGCCGCTGGCGACCGGCTCGTCTGGGGCGGTTGAGGTGGAGGGCGCTGGTTGCTCGGGGGAGTTGATCTGCATCTTATGACACACCTCGAATGCTTGTCCCACTGTGCGCACGATCCTCATCGCTTGACTCTGCGGAAAAAAAGGTTTATTTTAGTTTTAGTCTTTCTCATGGATCTTATTCTAAGTCTTGTGAATAAGCTGCGCATTTTAGACTCAAGTTGTATGCAGACCAGACAAGTGATTTTGGAGTGTATTATATTTAGTTTAAGATGTAATATTCATCTCTAAAATTGAGTTAGGCTCGACTGCTATCACCTTGGGACTAATACGGTCAAAGATAAACGACCGCTGCTATCCACTGAGGCTTTTATTTATTATTTTAAGTCCACGCTTTATATTTTAAAATGTACCTACCATCAACAAGCGTAACTTTGAATATAAAGTACCACTGGAATCGACTTGTTTGAGTACTATTGAGCAATGTGGATGATTTCCACTCGAATGGTAATCAACTGCCGAATGTGCGTGTTTATTAAATAAGTATTCCCCTTTAATACGTTAACACATTAAGGGCATGATACGACCCTGATGTCGAGATTGATATTGTGTATTTTCGTACTAATGTACACAATACACATTGTCTCATCACTTAATTAGATTGTAACGAAGAGCGAACAGATGGCTCAACATAATGAAAAATAGGAAAAATGTCGTGTTACCGAAGGAAAGGAAAATTATACCTACGAGGAAGGGTACTTTCTTCATAATAAGATACAACACAACTGTACTATTTTCCTAATATTATATTATATGAACTTCTTCAAGGTGCCGTTTATTTTTTCGATTTTATGATCCATTACCTTTAGCTTTCAGCCCTATCGTAGTTTGCACAGTTGTTTTTCATCGTAAAAAGCTTCTCTTTGCTTCAATTTCGGCGTCAGCGCGGCGCCTAGATAATCACTCTTCTTCAGGATTCAGTTTCAGAACCAGTCGACAGTTTTGAGCATAGGAACACAATTATAGTTTATGTTTTTTGTGAATAAAAACAATTATTTATTTATTATTATTTGTGTTTTTACTATGTGTTTCTCTAAACTCTCATCAGCAATTTCTGTAGCGAAGTATGAAACAACCCTTCTTAAAGTTATCTGATTGTAGATGATGCTTTCCTTAAAGTAGCGCTCCAATACAAGGTTCGTCGATCTTTTTATTAGGTAAGTACATTTCAACTTTGACTGGATTCAATATTTTGCTACAGAACCACAGAATAGTACAGAAGATTCATTCCGCAAAATCATTTTAATAAAAAAGCTACTCTTGCTACGACACAATAAATTGCAATACAGGTTGCACAGCGCTAATTACCTACAGTTATATTCACCTAGAAGTTGCCTCTCTTTATGTCGCGTAACTCTTTTATCTTTTGACTACGTTACGTTCACTGAATTGGCCCGACAAGACGAGCCCGACGCGTACTTGTAGCTTTATACCTAAAATGCAGAGTGAACCTTCTGTACTATTCTGTGACAACATTATAGGTAGTATTTATTAACGAGTTTTCTTTCTTTGTGCCGCAGTGGTAGCAAAATTATATTAACGTAAGCTGCTCGTTAGAAGCGGACGTGATATTCTGGTGTTTAATAGAAGGCAACATTGTCGCTGGTTATGTTATACAGCTGTCGGAGCCGACGACAAACAATTAAATCAATGTCAAGATATTAATAATAGAGGGTTCCGCTACTACAAATTTAGTGTAGTTCAAGTTTGTCTGAATATTACATTTACAACTTGTATGTCCAGACCTATTAACTAATAGTTTAGCGCAGACAGAACAGTAACAGTGCCGGCAAGTTTGTGTAACTTTACTAAGTGCTTGGTTACAAAATATGTAGGATAGGGCGACTTTTAGTTGTACCTATTTTCATTCGGGTGAAAAGGCGAAGGAAAACAAGTAAGTATTTGGGAAGCCTGAAAGAATGTAATTCTGCTTTTTAGAGCGTTGAACCCTAGTACAAATGAAATCGCCGGTATAACTACACAATGGAAATAAAAGGGTACAACTGCGAATGATATTTTACAAAAGGCAGATAAAAGGTCCGGGCGTGGAGCCAGCGTGGGAGATGACATGTGTTTAATTAATGCTTCTCTCATTCAGCCGACGTAACGGATGGAACAGATTATTCAGGTTCAACGCTTATGTTTGAAACCAAAGAGTCTCCGTGAAATTGAAACAAAATTGTTACTCGGAAAACGTCGATGTGAAGCGATGTAAACCACCCGCCGTAGATATTATTCATAACGCAATCATCCGAGGTAAATGAAACCACAGGTAGGCAGAAAAAACCATATCTGCTACAACAATTCATATTCATGAGTAAACAATTTTTACAGCTGTCATGAAAACATAGGGGACAGTAATAGAGTCGGAATAAATATTTGAATGAGTTGATGATCGTCAATTTGAGTGTGGTATCCAGAATGTTAAAATGATCAAGCTCTACAAAATTAATTAAAATAAAACCACATTAAGGCATCCTACATAATTGATTCAATTCAATTAAAATGTGGACCGCACTTTACAGTAAACAACTTGTTTACTGCGTGCAGGTTTTTGATATGTAACTTTATTGCAATATTCTTTGCAATGTGGAAATTAGGAAGTTGAGTTACGAATTTTCATTTCCTCTCAACGTGTTTCGATATTAGTTTGAGTGCAGCTATTGGTACAAAGCAATCAGAAGTTTGGAACTAAATACCATCCGCTCTCAACACGGCTGAGGGCAATGAATATCACGACACGTCAGATAAAAGTAGCTAAAATAAATTCTCCAGAAAATATTGTTTAAAATTTTGAACCGTTGAACCACTATTTCTATTCAGTAGCTGACACATGAAGTCATATTTTGATACGTTTATCGCGCATTAGCTATCTAATTCTGTTCATCAAGCGTAGATAATTCTATTTTGTAGGTATAATAATATTAAATTACGCCTGAAATTTTGGAATATCTGGTCTGAATGTGCTAATGAAGTGGAATCTTTATAATAAGTGTAATGGAGTGGACACTAGACAGAGTTCAGCGACAGTGCTTGGCCCGCGGCCAGGGATCGACACGATATTACGCTTCTCGTGCATTTCAAGAAAGAGATACGACACCACTATTTGTCACGCCTCGCGATTCAACATAAATTGACGCTAATATGACAGTATGTACAGGGAAACAAAAAACATGCTCGTTTTTACGCAGAAACGAATTATTTTTCTTTGAATGTCAAAAAAGCTTTACGAGCGCGCTCTTGAATCTGCGGCCGAATCTCGGCACGTTGTCCTTTTATATATTACTAGCGACCCGCCCCGGCTTCGCACGGGCTTGTTATTATACATATAAACCTTCCTCTTCAATCACTCTATCTATGAAAAAAAACCGCATCAAAATCCGTTGCGTAATTTTAAAGATTTAAGCATACATAGGGGTGTAAGGACAGAGAAAGCGACTTTGTTTTATACTATATAGTGATTATAAACCTTCGTAATACACCTTTCTTTTTTCGGGGTTGGGGTCGGCTTCAAGTCTAACCGGATGCAGCTGAATACCATACAATAATATTTTATATGGAGCGACTGCCTATGTGACCTCCACAACCCAGTAACTGGGTAATACGATAAGACTGGTAAGACTGATAAGACTGGTTGTCTGGTTGTAAGACTGGTTGTCAGACTTTCGGGCTTCTGACGACCCGTAACTACTGTCAAAGATCCACAAATGACAACCGGGACCAACGGCTTAACGTGCTTTCCGAGGCACGGAGGAGTCTCGATATGTAAAGATGGTCACCTATCCACGGACCAACCCCGGCAAGCGTAGCTTAACCTGACGGATCGATCCGTGCGGCTGTTATTACTTAGCCACGAGCTCTTCGTAATACACCTTCGTAATACACCAATTTACTTTACTTTGTAAAGTATTATATTATTTTTAATTATTGTGAATGTGAAGATTATGTGGATCTTTCTTTTCTTTTTTATTATTTATTTTTTCTTAATTTTAATTAATCATAGTCTGGCAGTTTGAGTAATTTATGCGGCCTAACCAAATGTCCTTTCTTTGGTATTGTTCGTCAAATCGTTGAGCTCCTTAAATTCGGAGTTGAGCTGCACGATTACTGACAAATGCGTGCACTGACTGGACAGGTCCACTCAATCTGTGTGGTTCTTTCCTCAAAAGACCATTTCAGACACCAATCTACATGGTCTTCTCATAATCTGACCAAGATTATGTCTGGACTTTAAAAGAGACTGTGACCTCTGAGTTTGTTTCGGCCTTTCTTCTCAGAGTAGTCAGATAGGAAACGCCGACCTCATCTCGTTTTAAAAATGTGATTGACGTGTAAAAGTGTTTGTACAAACCTACTTACAGAAATAAATCATTTATCATTTATCACCTTTGTGAGCGAAAAATATAAAACCTCTGCAAAGAAAAATAAATCTGTTTCGCGAAAAGCACGCATGGACATGGCTGTGAAAACGCCACTGGGCCTGTGAGGGCGATAGAAACTAATAATTCAGGTTGCTTAATATCCATAATAAAATAAATAGCCGTTCAAGGCCCGTTTGTGTGAATAATGGCAAAGTTTGACACTGATCGATGATTGAAACGCCCAATATTTGTACGCGGATTACTGATGGATCACTAAAACGGGTATTAGCTACCTGCTCTGAAACATTAAGCTACTCACTCCCAAGATACATCTTACAAAATATTATTAATAGGACATGAGAAGCTGTTTAAAATTGCAAAGCTGAATAAAATGATAAACTTTTTCAGCAATGTCTGTATTTGGTCATCTCACGTCCTACAGTGAGCTCAGATTAAATAATTCCGTTTTGGTTGACCAAAGTGGACACACGACAGGTTTTATATCTGATATCAACTATTTATAAGATTATATTTATGGTTTTAAGGACATCGGCTGTGACCTGAAACTTTCTTCGATCGATCCTTTTAAAAAATATTACTTTTGTGTGCAGAATATCAATAAACCGTCACCGGATCGTAATTGGGCAGGTAGGATCGTAGTAAAAACGGAGCAAATAGTAGTTCTGCTCCAAAATGAAGGTAATTCATAGTTTTACGTAAAATGTTAATTAGTAATCAAACAAGAGACATGGATTTAATAAAGTATAACAGTTGAGACGATTTCGCCTCTACGTTTAGCTAGGCAGCTGTGCCGTAAAATAACTATTTTTAGAAAAATTGGGACAAAAATTGGTGAGGCCAAGACAATGACCTTTATGCCGATCATAATTTTTGGCTACCTCATTGCCATGTATACGTCAGTGGTCTATTTTCACTGGCGTCGTCACTACAGCTGGAGTGAGGTCAAAGAAATGTGGTTGGTTTAGGCTAAAAGCTTTTGTACGTGCCCGTGCCGCTTCGGACGGCGTTCGCTCTCAATAAAAGCGCAGCCCTGTGTTTACGACTCCTGCATCGCGCTCCTAATAAATTACAAACATATGCATTAGAAAAAAAATCTATGGTCTAAAAGTATTCTGATGAAAATGTAAAAAATGGATCGGAAAACGTACCTGTGGATGCCAGTAATTTGTAGTGTCACTTGCCTACAAATTGTGTGGTTTTATTTGATTATTTGAATACTTAAACCCGGAATTATAATTTTAATTTACCTACCATAAAGATGTTCTTCAATTGACTAATGAGGTTCATTTTATTTATAACCAATTTTAGTCAGTGATTTTTCAATTACCTACAATTTAATCATGTGTAATTCAAACCATAATTGTTGGAAAATGTGGTGAGATATAAAGTTGAAACCTTGAAAATGGGTTGCTAATTCCCTTTAGGGTTTGTTTACACAATTATTAGATATTTTTAGAAGAGACAAATATGTATGTATTAAGTAATACGTAGAAGGGATGTGACACTAGCTAAAAGTCAACCAGGTGATGTTTGCAAGGTATCGAATATCGATACGTCAGTCAATACCAACAGTTACCAATACCTGTTTCCCTGAACCTGACGTCAAAGGGTAGTAATAACTTTCCATATAATTCTTTTATAACGATAGTCGACTCAATAAAATTTATTAATGTGTCGTTCAACATTATTTTTATAAACGTCATATTCTACGCGAATAATGTTTTTTTGCTCTGAGGCAAAAAATGACTGATCTCATTTCGCTTAGATGTTTTTTCTTTGATTTAAAGGATGAATCTAGTAAAAGTCGTTGTTTTATTAAAAATGTGGATGTTTAGTATAAAATCCATAGATTATAGATGTTATTTCATGAATATTATTATGGCTCCATTAAAATTGGCTCAACATTAACAAGAGATAATAAAGTAACTTCGATGTAAACACTAAAATTGGCCTTTTGTTTCTAACAATAATTTCGCATGAATTGTTTTGTAAACATCATTATTATAATGTAATGTTTACCATTTATTACCGAGCTTACCTACACCAGATAGCATCTGTAGTTTTAATGAGTAGGTACCTACCTACCTACATAATATTATGAACTGTGACCGAGAGACCGACTCTATCCTTCGCGTTCAGTAGACCGATAGACCTTTTCGATATTTTATGACGTCATGAGAAGGCCGTGATGACACTGACTCAGGACCAGGAACGATGGCGTAAGAGCAGCCCTATACTGTGGTTAGAGGCAGAGGGCTAGAGCTCTGATTAAATAGATTACAACCATTAGATACAAGGAAGAGTGTTAGACGTGACATTCTTGTAGACTGTATTTTTTTCACTTTAGTTTATTTTCAATAGAGAGCGCTAAGTAATAACAGCCGTACGGGTCGATCCATCAGGTTAAGCTACGCTTTCTGGGTTTGGTCCGTGGATCCATGGACAATCTTTACATACCGAGACTCCTCCATGCCTCGGAAAGCATGTTAAGCCGTTGGTCCCAGCTGTCATTCGTAGATCTTTGTATTTCGTTACGGGTCGTTAGAAGCGCGTAAGTCTGACAACCAGCGTTATCAAGGGGTATCGTATTACCCAGTTACTTGGTTGTGGAGGTCAGATAGGCAGTCGCTTCATGTAAAATATTGGTATTCAGCTACATTCGGTTAGACTGGAAGCCGACCCCGACTAAATTATGAAAAAGCAGATTGATTTTGAGGTGTCTCTCTCTAAAAAATCTAGATAGCTGCTTCATATTATCACATAAGGTAGATATGTTTTGGTATAATTATATTACAATTAGCAAATCTGGGTAGTGAGTACCTACAATGTATGCTTCATTTCACTCCATTAGCACTTGTATGTTGATTTAGAAATGTAAACTAAACGCACCGAGAGAATTAATGATAGCGAGACTATGTTTTACTAACTATTCCAGTGCGTAATTCACACGGTGGCGGCGGCAGTTCCAAAATATCTCTCGTGCAAACATTACATTACAGTTTACTAAAGTTTTCTAAATAATAAATGGAGTCGACGACGGAAGTATCGCCCTTGACGTAAGTCCACGCTACAGCAAAATAATACGCAGATAAATGTCACTGGAGACTTCGATTTATAAGAAATCGGCGCTTCCGTGAGCGGCGCGGTCCTTGGCCACGGCGGGCGGACGTTATCAAAATAAACATCAAACAGTTGCGCCGACACACCACAGTCACCGCCGCCGCTGTCCGCTGCCCGCTCCGCTATTGTTACAGCTTCGCATGTTACACCATCGCATGTGTTTCTTGGCCATCAACATAAGTGTACCAATCAGTCTGCGTTGACGTAATTGTACTGTTCGTTCCTACAACTATTCCTATTTAACTATCATCCACACAACGGACCCACTGTTCTAACATATCGTGTAGTCATCGGACATTCCTAATTCCGAGCTAACAACCGACTTGACAAGCGGACGTCTTTACTCAGTTTTTTACCAAAGTGCAACGGAAAATTTTCATATTTCTTGTTTTTGACAGTTGACGGTATAAATAAAGCGAATTAATATTCTCAGAAGGTGGATTCTAGATAATAATAAAAACTGAGCCATATTTCAAATAGATGGACGTATGTCATTCTTGGCTTCTACAAACAAACATGTTTTTAAAATTAACTTATTAAAGTTCACATACCTCTAAATCCGAGTCCAATCCTTCTAAACTAGAAGAATGTGGTTCAGATCTAAGTGATAATCTATTAGGTCTTCTGGAGAGGCTATTGACACCCATCAACTTATGAGACCGGCCCAGTGTCGCGCTGCCACTACTGACGATCTCGGGTTCACGGAACGATAGTTTCTTCCTAGGTCTTTCACTAACATCCTGCATTTGGACATCTGGATTCAGTCTTTCAGTAACGGGTATCACAAGACGTGACTGTACACAAACTTCTTCCGCGGACTCAAATTGCCGATGCAACGGTGACGACTCTTTCGGAAAACCCCCGCTGTGGTAATCATCTAGTTCCTTCTCATATCGCTTATTAGCTCCCACTGATAACGGTCTAGGTCTCAAACTACCCGAGTATGAATCGCGAGAATGACCATCCTCAATTCTACTTCTGTGTTTGTTTTTCCGAACTTCACTAAATTCCGGCTCAGATCGGCTGGGTTTGAGTCTATCGTGACTCTTTTTGTCTTTGGGTTCTTGTTTGGGTAACTTAGGTCGTTGCTGCTGCTGCGGCTCATGTTTTTTGAGAGCACCTCCTAACGAGAAGAGAGTGCTTCGCGCTTTCAGTAACACTTCAGTCGGCAAGTTTTTCAACAGATGCTCGTTTTTCCTTTGTTTACTATGGTCCCTGTCCTTGTGGTTGGACATTGTAACTGAATCACTGGTAATCAGGCGCACTTGTATTTCTTTTAATCACGACACACACACATTTTTTATCATAATGCGCGCGTCCGTGCGCCTTGGTACGAAACAACTGAAGTGGCGAAGGCATGGCTTGCGCGTGCGTCGCGCGTCGCTCCAAGTACCACAAATAAACATATTCGCGTGTTTCTAACCGCTAAACTCCTCAGTACGAGTGTGATCGGGAAAATTCTTGTTGATAACACTTGACATTTCCAAGAAGTTTTACTTCTTTTCATTTCACACATTCGTATTTAAATTAGAAGGAAAATTATAAATCACAGCCCTAAATTGTGAAGTGGCAGGTTACGACGTAAGGAATGGACCTGATAAAATTTATAAAGACTTTAGTTCGGCACAACTTGTTATTAATAGCAGCACCATATTATTTTATTACTCTCGAGCTACTTTATCGTTGGCAAATGTTATTCGACTGAGTGTTAATGTAATGTATGACAAATGGTGTATTGAAAATCGATGAACGCGTCGAGCATTTTCATTTTATGAACATATTCGCATCCGTGAGTGAGCTTCGGAAAGTTTGCATTAAGAAAAGTTGCCGTCCCTCAACATTCATTATATATATTTTATTATATCATTTATCAAACCGATTTAGTGTAACCGACAGGTAACGGCTATTTCTTGGAACTCTATCAATTTAAGTTCTGAGATCAATGGCACAATCACAAAGTGCAATATTTACATGATTTCGTTTAGATTCAAAATATATTTATAGATAATAAATGTGATTTTAGTCCCGTTTTCAGGGGATCGGGGGAAAATATTGACGAGAAGACGTCAAATTTTGCGTCGGGTTGCTGTTCGGGGGATCAAACGTTGAGCGTAACGTTATTAAACATGTTTGTTTGAGTTTACACAGCACTAGGAGTAGGTGCACGTGCGGGTTTATGCGTACTATTCGGTTACTGAACGTATAACGGAGCCATAATCGTAATGCGGGCTATAATAAAATACTCTCAATCAATTGGTGTAGGTAATTAAAAAGCGGCCGCAAACGATTCAGCGCAAACAACTTAGTTACTTCGTGAATATTTATGGGCTCCGGGAACGAGTGATCGGCGACGGTAATTGATTATAAAAGTCGAATAGCTGGTCGACGCGAAGATTTATACTGACTATAAAACGGAGGTTTGCGTACAACATCCCGAATTAGATAGTAATACTAGCAATAACCTATTACGATTGGAAATGCCGTCATCTTTGCAAAGTGCGATGTAATTTTAACACAGATTCGCATGAAGATGTCAAATGAATAGGTATGGTGTAGAAGTACGTGGGTATAAGGCATGTACATGTACAAGTAGGTAGGTTAATAGTTTACTACAAACTTCTCCAATATTCTTGGTAAAGTGTTGGACGCAGAGGCGTTCGATTAATTGATTGATTTAAAGAAAGAAAATAAACTGAACCGCGTTAGATCGAGGCGATGTGTATTGTTTGTTCACACGCGTGAGCCAGACTTTTGATGTAGAAATTTTTACGTCATTACTATTATTTATTACGGAAGGTCGTAGGTAATTTTGAATAAGTAAAAAATAATGTTATGTATGTTTAGTCATACTAGTTTCTTAGAGAATAGCTTTTACTTTAAGTCAACACAGTAACTTTTATACCACTTGTATAAAGCTAATCAAAAATGTACATGTTATTCATTACTGATACTATTCGATTGAATTATTATCAAAACAACCAAAAAGTTTATAAGTATTTTACGGCCAGTTTGAAACCTTACAAAAGTAAAACAATAAAACCTTATCTTCCGTATCAGAATTAATTCTTGGCAAACAATGAATCATTTTATTTTTAACCGATTTTATTAATATAGTCACTGGTTCTTTTTTAATCAATGATCGAACGAATTTCAAGCAAGATTAATCTTTGAAATTGTATACCCCTTATTAATGTCGTGGGTAGTTAATCAAAAAGAATTATTGAACTGACGTCATTGTAGGGGAGCATAAAATTTAAATTATGGGATTTACTTCTAAGCCATTTTGATAAACGAATCGATTCGATTGTTAATGTCTCAATTTTGTTCAACGGCTATCCAAATATTTTTTTAATGGGGTACTGTTAAATGTTACAAAAAAATACCTTGTGAAATAATGCAATTAAATGAAAGAAAATTATAAACTCATATATTAAAAGTACCCTTTGTAAACAAGCTTATTACAAATTAGAGGGTTATATCCAAGATAGAAGATTAGAATGCTTGGAAACATGCTGGGTCCAGCTCCATATGACTAGAGTATAGACAAAATCAAACTGGTTGCCAATTTAATTGTATAATTAATTTATTATTTTCATGAAATTGATTTTACATTAAGTACCTATTTGTAATAAACGAATTGACTTTGACAAGTTGCGGTCGGAATGTTTACAATTTTGTTTGTATCGACAATCTTGTTTATCATAAGACAGTAAACATAATAATTATGATACAATCGGTCTAAAGAAAGCTAAATTCTTCTTTCTTAGCAACCTTTTTTCTAACAAGGTAAAGGAACGACAATGCATTTTTCAGAAGCACATCTCTTTGACACTGTAAACACTCAGTTTTACCCCAACTACACCCAGGACGTAACTTGTTTTACACTTTTATAGTATTGTTGTAATTTTATACTATTGTTTTACACTTTTTATACTATGCCCTACGCCATTCAATTTTCAAATAAAAAAGACTTCAATGAAAAAGTTCACAAAGATAGTTAATTGACTCTGCGTCCAGCGCTCGGTTTGGCAACACGTCGTGTTCTGGTTTGCAACTGGTCAATCGTCAACCTGAGGATGCCTCGTTACAGGGTTTTTTATGACTCTTGAAGAATAGTTAAGCGGACTAGGTTACAAAATATAGGTCTCTAATCTACGTCTATTATATTTTAGGTTCACAAAGCAAAGAAACGTTAATACAGTACCTATCAGTAACCAGAACCAAGAGAAATAAAAAAGCTCCATGAATTACCTCGAAAGTCTAATTACTAGGTATTTCTAATGTACCTTTTGGAATAATTTTCTTTATATTTTTTTTCTGGTTAGTTTTATTCGGGCCATGTATCAGTGTCAGCTTTGGCAGGGATTTAGCAGAATTACGTTTCGTGTACATTCCCGTCTAATGCGTGGATGAGAAAAGATATGTGATGCCTAGCCTACCATTTTGTTACTAAGAGATGATTATAATTTGTATGAAACGAATATGACACATGTCATCTACCAGTAGTGTTTTATGAAGTGGTGGGTAAAGTCCCAGGTACCGTCTTGTTGCTACATAATATTAGGTGTAGGTTTCAAACTTTAGAACGTTTTTTTATAGCTAAATGGGCCTGTTCTAGACCTCGATCACGCCTAAAAAAAAGCCATAGATGAGGTCTATGATAGAACGAGCGTGCCCAGAAGATGCCATCCTGATACTGAGAATTTGACAGAACTACCATCAAAGATTGCAATGCATTGTGTACTGCAAACTTATGTTAGACAAATACGATTGCTGTAGCACAGATGCAGAGAGATACGGACAGAACCGTTAGTAGGATTAGGCATCTAATCGAGGAGGCGGTACTTAGGTACTTACATACAGGCATAATATTATGTATGATGTATTTATTAGCTGATAGGTATGCTAACTCAGATTTTAACGTAATCATATCGGACAAAAGACGTCATGCCTGCTAGACACAGACTATACACCCAAAACCATGACCAAGGAAGAAAACTTACTAAAGTAGACTAATTAAAATAATTATTATTATTATCTTTATGTAAATCCGGTAGGGTTAAACGAACAGCTAAAGTTCCTGGTCGAATAATATTTCTAATAGTTTCAATTAAAACTATAAATGGTATTAAAATAGAAGGTATTCCTTGGGGAATTATATGAATAAATATGTGTTGAGAATTATTAATTCACCCATAAATTATAAATCTTAATCTACGGAACACTTTGTGACTAAGTAGTTCTTGACTAGTTTTTCTTTAACCTTCATCGTGGATGTGCCTAAACCCACGTTTTAGTTTTACCTTCATGGAACATTGTAATCTAACGTCGGTGGAGCGGGTAAGTGCAGTGATGTGATGTCACAAAGGGAAATGAATTTCACCGTGAAGATGGCGGGACTCATGTGAATATTGCATTATTTGCGTAATGCATTTGGCACAAGGGATGCTTTTAAAACGTTTCGTATATAAGGCTTGAGTCAAGCGTATGTGTAAGCATCATCATTAACATCTAGCCTTTTCCCAGCTATGTTGGGGTCAGCTTCCAGTTTAAGCGGATGCAGCTGAATACATTGCCTAGCTGACCTCCAAAACCCAGTGCCTAACTGGTACACGATTCCCCTTGGTAAGAAAGGTTGTCTGACTTTTAGGCTTCTGACTACTCTTAACGACAGAGTAAGATCTACAAATGCATGAAAACATAATCATCCAATAATGATCCCAAGCCAGGACACAACATAGGCCAGGGGGCTGACTATGAAGTATTAATGCTATCATTATTCCACTGCGAAAAAAGGATGGTGCAAGCGGCCTTGTATAGTTCCGTCTCTCACTAACACTGGAAAAATGATGGCATTACTACGTCGTGGTATAGATGCTGTTAGGAATTATTTTAAAGGTTTAAATGAAATGAACATCAAGAGTGCGACACTGTCAAGATGGCATCCAGACCACATTCGAGGTATGCTCTCTGCTCGGATTGGACGTAATAGGAAATACAATACAGTAGCTTTCAAGATATTAACACGATTTGACACAGTAGCAAAACATAACAAATAAAATAGAATATATTTCACAGAATATTAGAAAAAATCGATATCTCGCGCTATGAAACCATCAATCAACTCGGTTCCGACTACTTCCTCCGACATTTTTGCTTTACCATTGCAAGAAACATGAAATGGTACTTATATTCCTTTAATATTTCAATTGCACCTCTCATACACATTGATTTCCAAAAGAGATGTCTGTCATAAAGTATTTTCACCAAGGCAATATTGAGTTTTCATTGGTAAGGGACCGAATCTAAAGAGGTTAATTTTATTGGACACGGTTCGGATTTTCGGAACCCATAATATTTCTTTCAAATGGAACGGTCCCGCAAACACTTAACCCTCTTCCTGATTCAATACGAGACCTCTGAGTACCCCACCTTTACGAAGAGTAATATGTGTATCTTTGAAAATATTTCGGTGAAAGTACTTCAACAGCTGGGCACAAAATTAGTTCCTTCCTTAATGTGTAAAGCATTTTATTACGTACGGTGTTATTCGCAATTTTGTTACTCCACCCGGTGTACATAATAATGTTAACTTATTGTAATTTGGACCTTCAAAATTAAAAAAAGTTGAAACTCTTTTCGTCTAAACACTATATGCTAGGAAACAACGATTTTATAGTATACCCAGATACGCCTTTAACCTTGGAGGCCCTTAGCTTATATGGGAATGCAGGATGCAAGGGAATCGAGCCAAAATGTTTTAGTACCCCGTCTCAGATGGGTTAGGTTTTCATTAGACCGTTCATTCAAAAATAGAAGTAACTTTATCGACTTATGTAGAAAAGCTAGATAATTAAAAGCATGTAGGATGCAAGAGTAAGCGAAGCGAGTTGGTGAGCTTTAGCACCCCGACTGAGATAAGTTAGGTTTTCTTTTGATAGTCCCTTACGCTGGCAGGAAATAGGCACTTGCTGACCTACCCAAAGTGGTCCATGGAAAAAAACGGCCCTGTATATAGGTAGAGAAAATATCCGTCAAATATTTTCGTCGGTGAACTATTCCAAAACTGTGTTTGGCTTATTTTTCATCATTGTATTGACTTAGCTGTTCATATATGCGTTTTCTGAAGATGCTATTACTGTGGTCAACTCCGCTCCCCTGTTTTTTTTACCTTTACCTAAAGAAAAGTTCTAAAGCCCAATGACAGCAACTCCAGTTCACACTGAAGGTTCCGTAACAGTAGGTACCTACGAGTATAATCGACACAAACTAACAAAAGCTACCCTTGTAAAGTAACAATGTAATTGAAATTATGTGTAAGTACGCACGGCTACACATCAAGCTATACAAAACCAGTTTACGCTGATCCCTCATTGTAGGGAAATCCTATACAATGCGAGTTCAGCTTAAACTGGTTTTGTATAGCTTGATGTGTAGCCGTGTGTACAATAAACAATATAAGAATAAGAGATGTATGAACGAAAAAATTGCGCTACGCGGACTCCAAGTAAATTGACATAAAGGCAGGAATCCAGGTGATGATAGGATATTTCAAAGCCCAATCAAGATCAAGTCTATTTCTAATCGGAGTAAAGGAAACTGCGCACTGCACCTACAGAACCTGATAGATCGTAAACCTAAATCTGAGTTGTCTGAAGAATGTTTTACTCAAGCATCGATTGGATATTTCTGATAACAATTAGGAATGAGAAACAAATCGATTACGGCAGATAAAGCACGTATACACTGGAATTGTCATTGGTGTGGCTTGACAGGTCGACGACAATTTGACTGCGAGAAACAAATATAATGTTCTGGGTCATTACAGTCTCTAGATTCGAGGAAAACCAAGTGACAATCCTGATGATATTAAAGCTGCTGAACTATTTATACAATGACCACTGGTAAAGGCTATCCTACGCCGTTAGGTATAATCGTTAAAATTGTGCAATTGACGCTTTTTATGTAAAATTGAAAATGACGGTGCATGGCTCCGCTTTCTTAAAAAGACCCAAACTTAAATATTGTCAAAAGTAGTTTTGTCTAAACTGATAGACACATATCAAAAAGCTTGCATCTTACTCCGGCATCGATTAAAGTCCATAAGTATGACTGTAACGTTTGCTCAGTGGAGTGGTAATTTCCACATATTGTACGGACGAGTGATACGCAGCTGCGGTTTATAGCTGGGCTCGTTTACGAGCCTGTGCGATCTTAATAAACAGCACGCTTGGCTCGAGACCACTCTCCGAGCCGACGACTATGGTCCGTTCTCCGGTCGTTAAGGCACCTTTACTCCCTCTTCAGATCGTACGTTTTAAACTGGATTATCTAGGAAGACAGCGACGAAATATAGCCAGGTTTACCTTAAAAAAGCGGTAAAGCGTTCCGTGTTTTTCTTCCGTGTTCGAGGCTTGTTTATGTTTTGACAGTTAAAAAACTGTCATAATTATTGCGAAACAATATTCTTGTTATTTAGTAATAAAGTATTATAATCCAAAATGACAAGAGAATTATTATTGGTAGCTACTTGCCTACTATAGTTTATTTATTATTCAAATAATAACATCACAATAAAATCATTTGGTATTGTGATAATTTCTGACTACTAAATAGATTTAATAGTCCAGTAAATTACCAGTAAAGCATCAGAAATTGTGAATGAATGAGAAATATTTTCTCAAGAAGAGGGTGCGGACGAATCTTTGATACCTATTTATTAATATTTCGCAAATTTGGGATTCCTTTCCATCTCAATTTGAAGTTGAGGCCATTTAGAAACTGTTGATCTTTAGGCGGGAGCCAATTTGTATTATTGTTGTAGTAATGTTTCGTCATTGCTTTCTGTTTTGATAAATTGCTTTGCTAAGATTTTTTATTTGAATACCTATAATTCAAGTTGTTACTTACTCATAATAACTATTTTAAGACGTATATAAATGGGAGTGCTCAGCAGCTCTACCAGTTCTGAATTGGCGGACGCGTACAGTAGACTGAACGTTAGTGGTAACAAAACTATTATGAGCCAGCTTCGCATTATAAAATTTCGTCCTACTACCACAGACTTGTGGTCTACTGTACCTAGCGTGAGGCGCAGCGTGGTTAGATCCCGCAAGATAGGCAAGGGTACCTAGGGGTACCGCGTTACCTCGTAATACACGATACCCCTTAAGACCCGGACGATTTTGAAACAGTTCTCCGACATTCGTTCGTTTTGAATGTCGGAGCACTGTTTCAGAATCTGGTAAGACTGATTGTTAGACTTTCGGGCTCCTCACAACCTCGTGGAACCAACGGCTTAACGTGCTTTCCGAGCCACGAAGATCAACAGAAATGATAATGTTCGACAGAAATAATAATATTTTATAGTTACTTACCTTGCGGTTGCTCTTAAAAACGTTACACTTGAAGACATTGGTGGCGCCATCTCTAGCGATGTAGGAGAAGATCTTCAGGTCTGAGCTGTCATGGGAGACGTAGAAGATGCGGTAGATGGGATGGTGCATTATCTCGGCAGCCTCCGTGGTCACACTCGACTTGCTGCCGCGACCGAACAGCTTACTTGAACTCTTCTGTAACAAAGATTGCCTTCAGGTTTCCTCAAACTTGATGTATTAAAGCATGTGCAGAAATGATAATTATGGAATTTAGTTCATACTTTGGGGATGTTACAAATTCTGGTAAGTTATATATCTTCAGAGATTCAAAAAAATATTTTAGTGTTATGAATAAGTGTGACTTAAGATATTTAAGACATAACACAACATCACGTCTGTATTCCTCGAAGGGTTGGTCAGGAACAGTAGATATTTTTAAATGCTGAGAGAAACAAAACTATATCCTAAAAAAAGCCTAAAGTTATATCCACCGTTACATAGGTACGTACCGACTACCTCAGAGAAAAAAAAAACATTACCTACTTTGTAGTCAAAATAAAAAAGTCTTGAATGACGTCATTTTAATCAAAATGAAATATTAAAAAGTAAGTACCAATTTTTTAAAAGTAATTCTAATAATGAAGAGTGGACCAAGATTTTTCTTCAGGGGCAACAATGGATCGATGCGACAATAGACGCTGAACGCGGCGGCTCCAAACAGCAGGTTGACAGCCGTCCATTATACCCGACATGATTTACGAGCCCCGAGAAAAAATCACTGTCACCGGTTACTCACGTCTAACAGATAATTAAGTAATAATATGTGGTAATATCAGCCAATGTGTGGAGGAAGATAATGTCTTTCGAATTAAATGTAACATTAAATCTTAATAGCTCCTGAGAATTACAACCACATAATACAACTTGGATTTAAAATTGCTTCCAGTATTTTTGTCCACCCAACTGTGCTATAAGCTTTGTTTATTCCAATGGCTAGAGAACAAAATCCCGCTGAGACTTCCAACAATAGTGCCCCAATTAGAAAATGACTCGATTAACGGGAACAAAACCCGGTTTTCTGGGAAAATTCTTTCAGTCCTAAATCCGCAAAACAAGCAAAAGTATTTGAAGAAGAACATGTGAAACACGCATTAAAGGACGATTCTATTTCTGATTTGAACTAACATTTTTCTTCGAGACGCTTCGAAGAATATAAAAATGGTACTGAGATATTACCTCAAATTCAGAAAGAAATTGTACTTAGGATTTATGAACCTACGAAGATGAATTGGGTAGAAGTAATACAATCTCACAAAAAGGGAAATAAATAATAATTGGTGAATTCTAAACACCAAAAAAGTTAACAACACGATTATCAAACGACAACATTTTTAAGTGCATACGAACTCTTTTCTCATATATAAATGATTTTGTCGTGAAATGAATCAAACTTTTTACTGAGTCGTCGAAGTTTTCAATTTAACTTGAGACCGTGTTCAAGCGATCAGATGTATATTATCAGCATTTCATGAATAAATAGGCCAATGCATTAAGAAAAGTATTGAATAATGTTTTTGAAAGCCATTGAATTAATTTTTCGGTTCTGTCGACTTCTCTTCTCTCGACGTCTTGTCAACTCAACATTATTTTTGAACTCGTTTGTTCAAAAATCATGTTTTGTAATTTATTTATTTGGTCACACACTCTGCGACATCAGTTAGCCAGACCTAGCTTGCTATTCACAATGATCTACATTTGTTAGTTTAATCATATTAACACCCTCACTGTAAATGTAACTTTAAGTGGGGTTAAAACATTTCTCGGCCAGCTGAGAGTCGCATTTAGCAACAATACTACCCGTTCATCTAATAAATATGACCCACTTTGCATACATTATCACTAGTTGCTATTGTACCGTGTCATTTGTCTTTATGATGTTAGGCTCTTTTGATGTCCTTGCAAGTGTTCGCTCAGCAATTAGGGAGGTTCCATCTGACTAACTAAGAACTGCAGGTGGCAGAATAAGTCATTTCGAAGTCCGGGATACTCGAGGAAGTCGAAGTTTTTTACGGACATCTATACTCAACGCGACTCATTCTTAGCTTTTCAGTTGTAGTGTTTCTTCTTCATTAGCAAATTAATATGAAACTGTCTTGAATCAATATTTCAGCTTTCTGTCACTTAAGTTTTTAGTATGTCCATTCGCCAATACTCATTGAAAATTAGATTTAAACTCACCTTGGTCTTCCTAGTCGTGATATTGGTCCTAGTTGTCACCCGGACTCCGTCTGTGGACACGTCCACAGTCACCTTGCGTTTCTTCACACCCCTCGCCTTGAATTCGTACTACGGAAATAAAGTTTCATTAGATGACGACAATATAAAGGGATGAAAGGCAAGGGCTGAATGGTCTTTACAAATTATAGGTCATGGGGTCAATTTCCGTGGTAGATTTCCGGTTGGGCCCAAGGCGCCAACCCTTTGGTAGAGTGTAAAAGTCTTCCTGGTGTAAATAAAGGTGTGATTATTATTACTTAACTATCCCTTGGGTTTCTTTAAGTATTGTATCTTCAAAAATACGACATGAGCGTCTCTTCCGTAGTTTCATTAAAATATTTCTAATACTAGAGTGTTAAAGACAATAAAATAACGTATTATTTTTAAATGCTCTTCTTTTTTTCTGCATTTATTGTGTGTTTTTCGTTATGTCACCATACGTTTGTGAAGAGGGTTTACGAAGGTTGGTTAACAATAAAAGGAAGTTCAGAGATCATACCGGTCTCGGATCAAAACATACTTTGACGAATTACAAGCAGATTATAATTATCTATGATGAAATCAACTCTAATGATGGTGAATGTCTCTAAGTGCGGATGAATTTTCACGTTACGCGGTATTCTAAGTAGGTACTTTATTGAAGGTAGGTTTATTTTATTTTTTACCTATTTATAATGTACCAATCTTTGAACCTGACTTGATTTCCGTTCGTCTTTTTCGGGTGACCACAGAAAATCGGCGCTGTGCTGTGTGTGGGCATAGCGCAGCATCATGCTGAGTAGAAGCCTTCTTGTCAGAGCCATGATATGCAGCTGCCGATTATTTATCATTGTACTCGTGATCTCATATTTGTACTTAGATCTATTTTGTTTAAAGGCTCTTACATACTGGGGCGATTCGTCGCGCAACACGAATTTTAACAAAACAATTTCTGAGAAAACTACATGGCAAACAATGCGGCGGCGTCGCGTCGCGCGACGAATCACCCCAGTATGTAAGAGCCTTAATTTAATATTGCGCTATCTCTTTATAAGCACGTGTTTCTGTGACTTATAAACCTATTTTTCTTTCTTTCTTTCTAAGTATTAAATTCTTCCGTTAGTGGCTATATAAAAGCTGCTATTTCGATGCGAATTTTCAAGAAATCGTCATCTCACGCCGTAGGTACCAAAAATAACTAATCCCGCTCCGGATCTCCGCCTCACTTAAACCAACTTTAGAATTTCTGTGAAGTTTGGTGTGAAATAGCTCGAAAATAGCGACAATTATAATCATCCACATGTCCGCCGCGCACCTGTACACTGAGAGTAATATCATGGAGGCACCTTATTACCTAGCGACATGCATCATAATTTAGTAAACGTGGAAGCTGCGAACATTAGGCAGATGAGAGGCAATTAGCAAAGAGGCTCTTATTAAGAGGTCAGAAAGTCTACATTGTGAATAACATTTTTCTGAAGCTAGTTCATTATCACGAAATATTTGAGGCTATCAATCAGATGGCCCTTAAATAGCGTTGTGTTTACTTATTAGGATGAATTTTTCGACGAAAATTTATAAACTATGACATAAAAATAATACCGGGAATATAAATTATAGATAATAAAATAAATAAAAAACTGGTAGGCACACTCACACCAAAAAAAAAAAAACTAATGTTTAGAAAGTATATGACTTAATCGAATCAACGTTTTACGAGGACATGACTACCGTTTTTATGATTACAGCGACTGACGTCATGGAAGAAAATTACCGCCCATAGGTATTCCAATCTTATAATTACTTTGTGCGTTGATAAGTTGATCAATAGACGCCGTTTCATATCTATTTATATCTCGAAAGTCTCTCAATATGCTAAACTAAATATACAGACTTGCAAATGTCTGGAGCAGTTGAACTAGTTGTGGAGTATTAGCAACTGTTGTTGAGTTAACTGCTCAGCTGGTTAAACCGCAGTTACGGATAGTAGTTGGTTTTAGCTGCATGTTGTTTGTGTTTATAAAACTGTGTTTGTTTGTTGACAACAGACTTTCATTAATTGTTATAACAGTTTATGGCAGAAAAATCACAATGCTTGTTTTAAATATTTATATTGACACTCACTGAAAGGATAAGGCTGCCATCAGACGGACTGCATTTCAACTGCTCTCGCAGTTTGAATGCAGTTACCAGCGGGCAATTCCCTTATTTTTAAGAACATTCACAGACTTTCATTAATTGTTATAACAGTTTATGGCAGAAAAATCACAATGCTTGTTTTAAATATTTATGTTGACACTCACTGAAAGGATAAGGCTGCCATCAGACGGACTGCATTTCAACTGCTCTCGCAGTTTGAATGCAGATACCAGCGGGCAATTCCCTTATATTTAAGAACATTCACATTCTGTCAAAAAAACACAAGTTTTTTGACAAGCTTGACAGATTGCGACTTGAATGAAGAGAATTGGCCTTCATTGCATTACGAGTATTGCAGAAGTACTAAACTGCATTCAAACTGCAAGAATGCAGTCCGTCTGATGACAGCCTGAAATAAAGATACAACGGAAGAAAATAAAGATATTGTATTTCTTAAGTGTTACAGGAAACGAGAAAATATTGTCCTGAATGGCTTTTTAACCGCGAAATATGAAGGCAAGGAAGGGTAGCAGTTTGCGCATACTTATGAATAAATATGTATACCGCATATCCCAGTACAGGTGCCGCTCATAACGGTGTCGTCACGATTTTTTCAGCGGTTTATAAACAAGTTCATTTATATTCAGATGCGGAGCGCTGCCGGCGGCGATGCTCCACCGTGTCGTAACACATCCATGTTTCAATGTAACACGATCACACTTATACAAGGCTATTGTGTCTGCATACCTTCTAATATCCAAACAAAATGTTTGTGAATTTAAAACGAAATATTGGTGTACTTTTATAGAATCTAACACCTTCAACAAGCAACTGAAAAATTTTCCGCAAAATATTTTCATGAAAATTTTTCCACTCGGAGCTACTCTCAGGTTTATTTCGCGGTAAATCGGGTTTTTCACAGACGATAAAACAGAGCCCGCTGATAATATCACTCATATTCAACTGAAATGGAGTCAGTTCAACGAAAAATTACTGACAAATTACTAAAGAAAATTATGGCAAAGGTTGCCTTAATTTTCTAACACCTCTTTCATTTGACATCTAGGTTCTAGGTTGGTAGGTACTCGTAGTAAGCAGTAGGAGATAAAATATCAATAATAAAAATAAAGATGGTGGATAGAAATCAGAGAAAATGGCATTGATGACATATGACAATCGTTATTTATTCAAAAAACATCAGGTAAACCAAGTTACTAGTTTTATTTGAACAGACTATTTTCTCGATTAAAAGTTTGAGCACATTTTCAGTCGTTTTGTTAGGTTCAAGGAATGGTCATGAAAGCGGAATTGCAAAACCTGTTTGGAGAATCTCAGCACAAGTTTGCTCGTCTGGGATATTTGCAAGTTATCGGTTCTTTTTTTCGTGTTTTATGCACCAGTGCAGTGGTTTGACTTGTAAAGGAAACTTTTCAAATAAAAATCTTCGTTTGTAACATTTTTATGTGTCTGGTTGGCGAAACGGTTTATTTTTTTTATACTTAAGCTCCTGGGTTTACTCGTGCCTGTGTTTACTATGGTGGGTGCGTAGGTATTTACTTTTTATAAATCCAAATATGTTATATAAGTCCCTACCCAGTCTTGCTCGTTATAATTACTTTAAAAAGGAGATATGTTTGACTTAAACGATTATATGAAAGGAAACACAAGAATACTTAACATTTCTAAATAGATCGCAAACAACGCGAAGTTGAGAAGTAATATTAAAGTTGTTCAAACCATTATGCCTATTTATGAAGAAAAGAAATGAGAACGCAATATTAAAAACAATCTTTTGTTATTAAATTCGTAACTAAGTAAGAGAGATGAAATATGTGACTTAAGTGGAACGAAACAGGAAACCAATTGTGGGAACAAGGGGCGACAAATTACGCGAGAGTAGAAAGAATATTCTGCTGCCTATGTAGGTATACTCGCCCCTTTTCTACACGAGAACAATGCCAAAATAACATCACGCCTTCTTTCCCCAAAGGGGTGAGCAGTGGTGTACCTGTAGTATTTCACCAGTTATGTTTAAGTCCCATGTAATAGGGGGCGAGCCATATATTAGTCAGCCTATTGCCAACAACCGGGCACAAATCCAGATTCCGGGCTGATACAGAGAAATTCCATAAAGAAAAACCCAAAAACACTTTGCCCACTGTGGGAATCGAAGCCAGGACCTCATGCTCAGCAGTATCGCTTGCGACCGCTAGACTAACGAGGCAGTTAAAACTTTGGAAGCTCAGAGACTAGTTTGATATAATGCACTAGCTTTTGATTTATATCGTAAAAGGAATACGCTATTTCTAAACAGTTTTTATGTGTGTTTTTATGCAATTTTGAAGCTGACATACTGGCCATCTTTTCTTTATCACACTATTTTCCATCACATAGCTACATTCCTTATTATCCATTTTTCCAAATTTGAAAAAGAGAATATACCTAATCGGAGTTAGGTCGCTCATAGAGAATCAACAAGTTTTGATCAGGGGGTAAGCCCCCTGATCAAAACTAGTCACTTTGGCAGAATCATAATAGGAATATATTATGAATCATCGTAAAATGTCACAAACTAACAATTCATAATATGATCTGCGTGCGATTCATATTACGTAATAATTTATCTGTTTGACAGTTTTCTATGGAGATTCTTAAAATGGTCCACACATTATGAATTGCTTTTGTGTCAAATTAGAGGAATTGCAAACGACAGCTGGGAATTCAGGAAATGAATTGCTTTTAGACGAATTGCTAATGTGGTTTGTGTTGTTGTTATTTCTAATCCATGCTGACATTCAAATTATGGATACTGCACCTGAAGTAACCGCCCAAGCTGTGGGGCATTTCTTTAGTTTGGGCTTTGTCAGCGAAACTGTCTTTCTTTCTTTCTTTCAAACGTAAGTGCACAAACAGACAGGATTTAATTTATATGCATGATTAAGCAACACTCCAAGAATTGTTCGACCCGTGGGGATTACTCTAAATCAGAAAACGAGAGGTTTTGAAACTTCTATACATATTTATTAAAGTCGCCTTCTTTCGTGTCTGTGTGTGACCGCGTTGTTTGTGGATATATTTAATTGCGGTTGTCACCATAATTTAGACAATTTATTGGGAAAGTTTTGAGTATACGTTAAACTAACATACTTACCTAATTATATCACGAAATCTCGATACTTTGTCAAAACGTAAAATTTGCGCGAAACAGGGACGGGTCACTAGTAAGTATTTCTCTAAATATTCAGCAAGAAGAACGTTGACGGTTTCCAATTTTGTTTACGAGGAAAAAATAAGCTCTTCTCCTGTAACGGGCAAGCTTAGGAGGATTCATTCAGTCCCGCATGGATTATGTTACAAATCACTTTGTCTGCGCAAATTATTTTTTGTGCTCGCCACAGAAATATACTCTCATTTTTTACCCGACTGCCCTGAGGACTGCCCAAGAAAGATTTAAGAAATTTTTCACGAATAACATATTGAGAATTATTATATTAATAGGGTGCATTTCCTTGGCTAGGTATTGTTTATTTACAAATACGATGTATTGCTAAAGAATGTGTATCATCGTGTAGATTATCTCTATTTCTTTCGTTTTTACAAGCCTTAGATTAACTTGCTTTGTCCGTATGTTTCCAGTTACTCCAATATTTTTATCCATTTTTTTAATGTCCCTGTCAAAATTATTATTTCAGAGGGGCAATTCCCGTAATTTTTAGAACGGTCACGTTCGCATCTCATTCGCAATCTGTCAAAATTACTATCAATTTACCACCATTTGTGACAAGTTTGACAGATTGCGACTTGAATTTGAACGTTTTAATTGGCCTTCTGTTGGGTGTTGTAATGACATGTCACATAAAGCGTCAGTTAAGTTTATTAATACTTATCATCCGCTAATTTTAAGAGAAGAAGTGCTTTTATGCTTAAAGCTTTTAGAGGGTAAGTAGGTACTTACCTAAGTAGTTTACGAGCAATGAATTTAAAACGGTTTGAATGGTGTGTCCGCTTTCAAAGGTGCTTAGCTGAAGTTTCTTTTCTTCCTTACTGAATGTAAGGAAGTCAAAATACTAAAGGACTTATTTTAAATTTAAAAAAAACCATTGTGATCTTCACATGGACTGCACCCTAATTGCGTAATACGCGATCAATCGGAATCGGAATCGGTTTGAAACAAATCCATTGCTTCATAAGTTCGAAAAAAAATTCTACTCAACAACAGAAATAACGCAATGAATGATGTTGACTCCCAAAATGAAACTAATTAGTCTGTGACGAACATAAGTTAGGTACGCCTACGCTATTAGATAACTGGTTCACCAAGAGCACGTAGTTTTTTTATAAATTGGAAATAATATAAAACCTGTTTATTGGAATACGCGACACGTAATATTACCATTAAATAAAATCTTGTCCTAATATAGGTAGTAACTGTAGCCATTCAGCCAAGCAAATTTCATCACATAAGCTCACGCTCAATAAAAGCTCTATTTTCTTGTTCCTAAACAATGTAAAATTACCAAGTAAGCTTAGCTAAATCAATTTTATGGGCAAACTGTGGGTACTATCGTCTTGTTCAGGTTTGTTAAGTGTGCGACCGGGAGCAATTAGGTAGTTGGAAATTAGACTAACCTAATCGTTTGTTACAGATTGATATGGATTTTGCGGTCTTTTAATTCGCACAGGAATTTAATGTGTGTTAAAATGGGACTGATATTAACTTTAATTCAGGGAGAGAGGGAACAAAACTGTATAATAACCTACCTGATGATGTAACTAACAGTGACACCATATATACATTTAAAAAAGCCCTAGAAGAACATGTTTGAAAACAGCACTAACAATAACAATTGTCACCTTTAACTTTTAATTTTCTTGTGATCACAGAGGAGAATCGCAAATAATTTAATTTTTAATCTTACTTTTCTCAATATGTTAAGTGAACTGTAACGTTCTTTTTTTGAGAAAATAAATGTCTTTAAACCGAATTTATATTACAAGCAGTTTCTACTTTGTATAGGTATTAGACTAATTTAATACCTTGGTACTTATAACTACTTGGCAACTAAAGTTAGTTTGTTAACCACTAATAAATAAAGCTTGTAAAAAGAAAATAATTATTTGGTCCGATTTAACTTTGAATGACAATTATCATTATTTTTATTTTATCACATTGTTATTTCATAACAATTCTGACTTAAACTTTCAAGTCTGACAACCAGTCTAACCAAGGGGTATCGTATTACCCAGTTACTGGGTTGTGGAGGTCAGATAGGCAGTCGCTCCATGTAAAATACTGGTATTCAACTGCATCCGGTTAGACTGGAAGCCGACCCCAACATAGTTGGGAAAAGGCTAGGCAGATGATGATGATGAATTCTGACTTAAACTTTATATACAGCTCCAATACGAATCATCTAAGATATCTTTGCTTTGTTGATCCGCCGCCCTTAGCGGGCGGAGACACAGTTAGGTTAGGACTAATCTTCTCAAGATGGTGCAACACATGGGGGGTTAAACCAGTGTTCAGCGGATAGGTGAATTTAGATAGTAAGTGTTAATTAAAATGTTTGCATGAATACGAGAATAAAAATAACTATTAACTAAGTGTTGGCATCATTATAAAAGCATACTCACACGAACGCGGCGCATCGCAGCGACGATCTCGACCCGGCTGGTTGGGCGTGGCACGTCCATTGTCCCGATGTACTGCAACAAATGAAAACTTATTACATTTTGATTCAGAGAAAGAAACTCAAGGAGTAACTATTTTCTATTTTTAAGATTTTCTACCGGAATGAAATTAGACTCTTAAATTATTTGTGACTTTTGTACACTTGGACTTCCTACTTCTACAATACAAAGGGTGTAATATTCAGAGTCGTACTAAAAAACTGCAGCATATTGCTATTTAATTTTTCGCCACGTAAAAGAAACAATGTAAAATATAAAAAGCACAATGAAAAAAGCAGTGTCGCTTTAAAATTCGCTCAGCTAATATCAACAGCAGCTTTTACAAGAATAACAAAGCAGCGCAGGTTCCTCAGAAAACATAAAGAAAAGTTAAAGAACAAGTAGTTCAAGCTTTCAAAATGAATTTCTTGAACAAAACATACAAGACACCTGGCGAACGTTACGTCGAAAGATCACTTAAATCTTTTATCTCATAGTGTGTTCGCGGCACGTGCTCACTTTGCCGCCGTCGCGTGTGGAGGGAGCATTATAATAAGATTATATCAGCGTCAAAGACCCTAACTAATTTATTTGAATCTAATACTGAATACTGGGATGAGATGCATTTAATACTGATATTTCTCCATCCTCTTTCTCATATATCTGAAATTGAATACGTAATTTGCAATAAAAATAGAAAAGGGTACGGTTCATACTTATTCCATTTTTTTATACTTCACCAAATGTGACTGTCCCGAATTTAATCCTAGTTAGGGCCCAAGATGGGATATCATATTTTTACTTCATGAAATATGATTTTATTGGAACTATAAAGTAGAATAAATTAATAAGGACATTGTGGTAAAAATCCTGATTTTAAACATTATCTAGGTTTATTTTAAGGCTGTTAAATGTCATATAGAAATACTTACTAGGTAGGTATACAATATACAGGTCCACTATTCATAACTGAACACCACGCCTGTATTCCCGAAAGGGTTCGGCAGAGGTGTACCTATGATACACCCACATTTTGCCAGTTATGTTTGAGTCTCATGTAATAAGGGCACTACTGAAATATCAGAAAATCTAACCACGTATCTAACATTTCTAAATTCACTCAGTTCTGCGTTATTTTGAACGCTTGTTTATGTACGCAAATAAAGCCTTATTTCGTAGGTATACATTAAAACATTCATGATTAAAGAGGAGGGGATCAAAGTTGTTGGTACCTACATAATCTGTCTGAGGGCAAATCGCGTTTGCGTTCACACAGTTTTTACAAACCAGAGATAAATAAAAAATCTCCCGGGTAAAACTAGTTCAATCTAAGTGATTAAAGTGATAAATTTTATTAAAAAGCTGCGTCGTTTAAAAAGTGGGTTGTCGAGATAAAAATTAAGACCGTAATTATTACATCGTCCAGAGAATCCAATACTCTAGACTTAAAATGTCCACGAGGCACGACTGAGTTAATTAAAAGAATGATTAGATTCCTATAAAAGCATTTCCCGGACTTAAATGAAGGAGAAGCTGCATGTAGAAGACACCAAGCACACTTATTACGTATCATACATTTAATCACATTATGCTAGTTGACGGATTTTGACAAAACAAATTAGTAATGTTCCTTGTGGTCTTAGGCTTGAATTCCTCTTACGCTGATGTTGGTCGCGTACGTCAGTCGCGCGTGCGTATACACATTGCGTTCCATTGCTACGGCTACACTTCGCGTTATCGCGAACTTTTCTTCGTGCGCTCTCTCGCACGCCCCTCGATTACTCGCTGAGCAACAGAGAGCGCACGAAGAAAAGTTCGCGACAGCGCGAAGTGTAGCCGTAGCATATTAAGCACCATACTGAGACCCTGACGTCTGTGGCGCGTATTACGTTGCTACGTGTACGCGACCGACATTTTCGTAAGAGGAATTCAGGCCTACGTGTAAAAGTACCTATATAAGATTGTCAAAACAGGGCGTTCTGTCATGGCGGCTCAATTGACTTCAAGACTTTCGTACTGTCAAATCAGCGAGTTTTTTTAATAGTCTTGCTTGCTTACAAAATGTTATTTATTGCTCCTCTCGGGATATTAAAATATTCGCTAGACTTTATTACAACTTTCAAATACCTATTTAAAAAATATTATAACGTAAATATTAGACGTTTATCGTACATAATTATGACAAGTTTTTTTGTATTTACAATTACAAACGAAATTCGTGACGTATCATGTTAAGTGACCAACGGTAACGCAATTATTTATCAAAATTATAAATATTAATCCTAAATCTAATATTATTACTGCGAAAATGAGTTTGTTTGTTTGTTACGGCTAAACGGATTTGGATGAAATTTGGCACTTGGGTAGACCATGACCTGGAGAAGGACATAGGCATTTTATTCTGGATCGCAGAAGAAGTCGCGGGCAACAGCTAGTCTAAAATATAAAAAATCTACTAAAGTTTGTAAATTACAAAGTTTAGTAGATTTTTTATATTTTTAGCTCACAACCATTCTAGTATAGAAAAATCATAATGTATTTTTCTTACTTTCAACTAGCCTATTGCTAATCCATTGCTTCATTTGTTTTCGCAGTATACTTATCTTGAAAACAGTCGAAATAATGAACTGCATTAATGTTTTTTGAATTTGCCCTATTGCATTCGTTTTCCTTTACACAGCGCCGCCAATAGCTTGAAGATATTCTGGGCAACTCGGCTATCCGCCGCAGGGTTGCATCATCAAGTTTGACCTCTTTGGCAGTCGGCTACCTTTGTGAGGAAAGCCTTTTACGTGGCGAGGCTTTAGAATAACCCAAACGACTTTGAATATGCTAGGTAACTGGAAACGCTTCTATTAAATGTTCCCAGTACTTACTACGTCGCTATCGAGAAAGACCCATTTGTTACTTTGCTGGTTCAAGTTGGCAGGTTTTGCTTCTGAACTTGAAACGTAAACTAGTTTCACCTGTATGATGCACTTTGATCGATAGCACCACATTACAAAGTAACGGATTTTCTTATTTTACCAATGTGAGACTGAAAGCTACAGACGAAACCACACGATAGTTTCAATTTCTAAATATTGACAGTCGGGACGTTCAATGAAGCTTCGTAAAAATAACCAAGAACTTGTTTCCTTATAACAGTGTTTGGAAATCAAGCTTGTGTGTGTGTAAATGTTGAGTATATAAATTAATTTATTCACAAACGAAATATAGAATTTGGTTAAAATAAACAATAGGAACGGAGTCGTAGCTTTGCTGCCAAATTCAATAAGTGTAAGTGGTAAGGAGCTTACGTCAAATACGTGTAAATGTCTTTGACGTAAGCCATCTACTACCACTTCGGCCGCGGTAATTGTTCAACACACATAATCCAATCTTAATCTTTGCGCTGAAATCTTAAGTTTAGACCGAAATGACGAGTCAACACAAGTGCACTGCCTGGAAGATATTTTTACATTATTGCACCATAAAAATGAAAATAAATGTAAAGTGACTCGCCGTCTCAAATCTCCAAAAAAAGCTGCATAACTTGGTTAGCTTCTAAGTTTTATCATAACGCTTTTCTACATTTCATCTACATAATTACGGAGGTGACAATTTGTCTTTTCAGCCTGCTAATTTTGCTTCCTTGCGAACAAGAAAAAAGAAAAACAATTATTTTTCGGTTACATTAAGACGTTTTTTACGAGCGCCTGAATAATTTGCGGTAGCAAAAAGTCGAGTGTAATCGCTAACGAATAACATTAGGCGTTGTGTTGACACCGAATAATTATTTTGCTATTAAAAAAGGCAAAAGATTTTAATATTATTCAATTTACATCGTTGTAAATGTTTTAATTTGAAAGGCAATTGTTTCTCAATTTGAATACTATGTTGTACCTAGAATGTGTGTTAGGTGATATCTGCAAAAACTGATCTAGTTAATTGTCTTTTATTCAAAGTATGTTTTTTATGTATCGTAGAAATGAAAATATGAAATAATTCTCCACAGTAGGTCAAAACCCTCGTAAAGGAAACGAATTTGCGCTTCTTCCGTTACCGCCGTACATTAGCAATTCCCCTCGATTTCCGCCCAGAGGACGCCGCCTATAATGTACCTTAATGTCGAATTGACTTGAGGAAGATTTCACACTTTGTCGTCATAGAATACCTACTAGGTAACTACTTACCTATTAGAAATTAGGTGTTGAATCCTACTTTAAAATTGATTCAGATGGATGAGATGATACAAGCCATAAGTTGTAAGTGTAAAAATTATTTAACTGATAAGTATGTACTTACAAAGATGAAAGAGATTCCTTACGCTTGTTTCATAATTCAATGTTTGGCGTGGGAAGGGATAATAACCGTAAATTATGGATAAACATCCCAAAATGCTTACTTAAGTAAATGAACAAGATTATTATTTAAAAAAATGTCTTTTACATATCTCGGGACCCTGGGGTCCCGGACCTTTGGAAGATGTACGGGGGGCCGAAGCCAACTCGCAGAGGCCCTTTAGACGTTTTTAATTAAATGAGGCACCAACCTACGATTATCCCTGTTCGCATTATGCAAGCGCAGCCAAGGACAACCCCCGGTTGCTGTTGGACTATTGCAGGATATGGAAACAAAATTATTGGATTATGGGTGACTTGCGCACTGAATAATGCCTCCGAAAACGGTCGCTAGCATATACTGACGTAGTGACAAGGAGACAGCACTTCCTGAGGTGCTCGAAGGGTGGAGAGGTATTCCACGGCTTTCAGAACAATCCCAGAGCCCGGCAGATGGTCATCCCTACGAGCACTTACGGAATACATCCTTCCTCCGAGCATGTTAGCTCTTGCGAATCTCCTCTCAAGCCAGCCAATAAAGGCTAGAATGAGGTTGGAGCTCTGTTCCTCGTCAGTGTTCACTCCAGCAGGTCAATAAAGGCAAGCCAGAGATGAGGAACAAGACTTCTCCCGGGAGAAAGGGTCCGTGGGGTCACAACTGCCCAACAGCTCACCACATGCTGCCCTGCGGGTTTCTGTATCTTGATCTTGCTCCTCATACTAGACCTGTTCCGGCAAAGTAAACTCTTCCGGCACAGATCAGAGTTCGGAGCGCGCAAGCCCTACCACGCCGATATGGCGGTGGGGTGATTATTATTATTATTGTATAATGATTATTTGATTTGCTTATGTACTTTCGTATCTGCCAATTCTAAATTCAATTAATATCTTCACCAAAGCACTAAACACTCGCAAAAACTCTTTCTGACGTAATAACGAAGCTGTTCAAACTAAGACCTTCCTTATTTTCATTGTCATATGTTATGCAACAAAGTGTTGAACACACGTCCCGAAGACGGAGCGACTCGGGGGAAGTTCCGCGCTATGCGGTCTCACGTACTAAAAGAAAGAGCAATAACTTTGTAACATGAGTACAAAACAAAATGTAAACCATCAGACAAGCGACAAAGAAAGAAAATAAAAAGCAAGAGGATTTTTAGGGTTCCGTACCCAAAGGGTAAAACGGGACCCTATTACTAAGGCTCCGCTGTCTGTCTGTTTGTCTATCCGTCTGTCACCAGGCTGTATCTCATGAACCGTGATAGTTAGACGCTACAACAACAAATACTAAAAACAGAATAAAATAAATATTTAAGGGGGTTCTCATACAACAAACTTGATTTTTTTGCTCGTTTTTGTTCGATAACTAGAATAGATAACGGCAATAGGTAGACTTTTATATTCACAGAATATTTAGTTACATATTCACTTCAAAAATAAAAAATAAAATTAAAATAAACCAAATATTTAAGGGGCCCCCCTTAAATATTTGGTTTATTTTAATTTTATTTTTTATTAATGGGGGTTCCCATACAACAAACTTGATTTTTTTGCCGTTTTTACAGACAATGGTACGGAACCCTTCGTGCGCGAGTCCGACTCGCACTTGGCCGGTTTTTTAAACTAGAAAAGTTTTCTGGAATGGACAAAGTTCAATAAACTTAATAACATTGTTCACAAAACCGGTTCTTCATCTGTATAATTAATAAATAGACAGAATTTCAATCAGCCATGCGAACAATCTCGTATGATCTTCTTAACAGGAAAAATTTCCGCCCGAACTAACATTGCTGTGAAAGCACACTGGCAACATCCTTTATGCGCCCAGTCTATGTATATATCTTACAAATTAATGAAGCAAACCTTATGGGCACGAACTAGAGGGGTCTTAGAACGACTAACAATTCAATATTTTGAAAATTCAATTGTCAAACTGTCGAAAGCGATTTCTATAGCCATGAGGACTTCAAATCGTCGTTTAAAAGCTTTTTGTTAAGTTTAAATTCTGATAGAGAAGGCACGAGCATATTTTGATCACTACTCTTGCTCAAGACGGTTTGGCGAATTTCAGACTTAATTATACAATGATGGGGACGAAAATACAACAATAAATGAACTGGCAATACTAATGCATAAGAGTATTTTGGAACTTTCAAATAAATCCTAACATCGAAATTAAAAAAGTAATTTATTCAAACAAACTAATTAGTAGTGATGGGCCAACTATGGGGTTTGCCGATCTTTGACTAGCTATTGTAACTAAACTAAGTATTTGATATATTTGATGATTTTTTTGTATGTAGACCGAGAACGTCATTAGATATAATAGTTTCATTTTTTGTCGTATTGTCGGCTCCACCTTGTATTACTATGTAGTGCACAGCGCCAGGTCTGCCTGTCTGAACGCGATAAACTCAAAAACTTCCGAATGGATTTTCATACGGTTTTCACTAATGGACGGAATGATTCATGAGGAAGGTTTAAGTGTATAATTTATTAAAGTTCTGTGTAAATTGCCTGGAATATGGCGATTATTATTGAAGATGTCGAAAAATAATGCCGTGGGAGCTTTATTGGCGTGCGCCAACAGCGTATTATGGAATTAATACATTGTTTTCCTGGATTAACACATAGGGTACATTTAATCCCGGTAGTACGTTCCCGTGGGATCCAGGTTTCCCCACAATGTTTTCCTTTTTCCATAATGTTTCCTGATTTCAGTGATATCCAAGATAAACTCAGAAAATACATTGAATGGAAAAAGTTACATTGGGACTTTGGATTTGAACCCACAACCTTTTGCATGATAGGGAGGCTTTAACCACTGTGCCAACAATTTTTGGTTGAAGGTATATTTAATAGAAAATGATGCAGCCCCTGATATTTTTCTTCCTGCAGTTTTCAGACTACGAAATCCATTTTTCTACTTACTTAAACTCACCCAAATATAAAACACCCATAGTAGTCAGACTCGTAAATTTAGCTACTAAACATACCGTCAATTGCAATCGCTATTCTGAACTGAAATAGCCACATAAAATATTAAAGACTAGCTGCCCGCCCCGACTTCGCACGGGTAGCATTAAATACTTATCTACGGCGCACCTACCTATCTACCGAACCTACCTACATACCCACCTACTTAAGGCTCTTACATACTGGCGCGATTCGCCGCGCGACGAATCGCGCCAGTATGTAAGAGCCTATACACCTACCTGCCTACCTCACCTACCTGCATATGTATCTACTTACCGTACCTACACCTACCTATCCTACGAACCTTCTCCTGAGAATAATAGGTCATCATCATTCTCCTGCCCTTAACCCAATTTATTTGTGGTCGGCGCAACATGTCCCTTTCTTACATAATTCTCTATTAGCCGTCATCTCGGTAGTCACCCCCTTTCTAGCCATATCATCTTTCACACAGTCCATCCATCGTTTCTTTGGTCTTCCCCTACTCATAGACCCATCGACATGCATAAACAAAACTTTCCTCACAACATTTTCCTCATTCCTTCGCATCACGTGCCCATACCATGATAACCGATTTCCGCACAATTTTTCAGTCACCGGTGCCACTTTCAGACTTCCTCTTATATACTCATTTCTTATACTATCCATTCGTGTAACACCACACATCCCTCTTAACATTCTCATCTCAGCTGCATGCAATTGTCTTTCATGAGAGAATGATAATAATAATAATACAGCAATAAAACATCAAAAAACACGAGATACACAAGAAAATCTAACCTAACTCTTGAGATCTTAATCAAGCGTTTTTCGCCAACACTTTGTTCCAATTATTCTACGTCACGAGACGTTTTAGTCGCAAATCTGTGTTAGGCTCATACTGCACCCTCATTCGTCACAATTTGTCGTATCTGAATGTGAATAAAGCGCGAGCGTCTCTCTACACGTGACTAATGTCCCTGTTCGCAAACCCATTATTTATTTGGTGTTATTTCAAAACTACTATGTTTGATAAAATATTACTGTGTTATTTCATGAAATGACGAAATACCTACGTCTGTTTTTATTACAACCCTTTTTTAACCGACTTCTTCAAAAAGGAGGAGGTTCTCAATTCATCTGTAAGTTTTATTTTTATTTTTTATTTTTATGTATGTTACTCGATTACTCCGCCAATTATGAATCGATTTTGATGATTCTTTTTTGTTTGGTAGGTCATGCTTCAGAGGTGGTCCCTTAAAATTTTATTAATTTTGCTTGCGTAGTTTTTAAGTTAGCTTCAATAATTACGTATTTTTCCCACTTTGCGTATGTAGACGATATAATTATTTCACTCCTTCACTGTTATTTACATAGCAGATAACGGTATACGAATTTGTGTGAGGTAGGTAACACAACTAAAAAGTGGAAAAATAAAAACTTTTTACAAAAAAAAACAACCGACTTCAAAAAACAAACAAAAAACAAAGCAAAAAACGAAAATTGAAAAGCAGCCACCGACTTCCGAAATTAAAGTTATTTTTCACTTTTTTTGTGTTTGTTTTTTGAAGTCGGTTGTTTTTTTTGTAAAAGTTTTTCATTCATTGGTACTCGTAGTATTCATTTAAAGGGGTTAATTATGGAGTTTCGCCCTGGAGGAAACTATAGTAGGTATTACAGTTTCTGCCTGCCAGATACATAACACATGGTTTTGTATGACTTAATTTTTCTGGGGAATCATAATGATACCTAATGGCTTGCTAATGTTCCTGGGAAATCATGAGCTTACTTTGCTTTTGAAAATACATTGCACTTTGCGCTGTATTTTCAAAAGCTGTTAAAACGCTTTGAAAATCCAGAAGTTGTTACCATTTCAAAGCTCTCGGTACGCTGTTATTTAACATTTGCAATTCTGCCCGAAGGGATGCTGAATAAATAAATATAAGTAAATCGCGACACAATGCATGAGGAAGCCGAATTCAATGTTGTATTGGACCTTTTTCGCTTCTCGACAGCTTTGCTATTCATTTTGATGTAGGTACATAATAACGTGTTTTCTCACAAACATTTTTTTGATTTACTGACCGGAAAATCTGTTTACTTTGTTCAAAAACTAGAGCAGTAAAGATATTATTCATTAATTACAAAAATTTTACTGAAACCAATTTATTTTAATGGAAGTGACTGTATGAATGCCGATTTTGAATGTCAAAGGAACCGCCCAGAGTTTCCGCTAATTAACTAATTGGCAACTCCGGTATGAATAAGATCATAGTTAGTTACTTGGGTACCTACCTTACTTACTTTATTTACTAGAGATTTACGTAGGACGCTAGCAGTATTTTCATTCATCAATGGTTTCTTTGGAGAGCTTCAGCCAGTCTTAGTTATTATAAGAATTTAAATAAATAAATAAATAAATCACATAAATAAATAAATAAGAAGTGGTACTCTAATTAATAAGTTTCTTATACTTTGACAACTAAGCTACCTAAGGTATTATTTAAGTTAAGTGCGTTTCCAAAACAATCATTATTTGTATGATGTACAGTCACGGACTTTAATTGATGAGCCACCTGGCACTGTTCGCATTTTAGCCGTGTAATGCAAATCGGGTTTATTCGGTTCCCGACACCCAAAGTCATATGTCTTCGTAATAAAAGAAGAAAATTATATTTCATATATTTACCGGTTGGCTAACCTGAGAGCAGAACTACAAACTTGACAGCAGTGACTACTCAAAGTCAACCAATTGCAGGTCTAGCAACAGCAACCTAGCAACGATAAACAATTGTTGCTAGGTTACTGTTGCATAGTAACGTTAGCGTACGGAGAAATTCTCTGACATCGATATTTCAACTGTCACTGTCTTCAGTTAAGTTTTCAGAATTATCGAGTTAATGAGCTATGATTCAAAGGAGGTCGGTATCAAATAGATTGGATAAACTTAATGCAACATTGTATCTATTTATTTTTATCATTGAGAACTTATTAGTCAACCTCTATGGATATTTCCGATTAAAAGTAATTTATATGTCATCTTGTTTACGAGCTTGCGATTTGAGTTCGTGTTTAATCGTGTAATCTCGTGAATGTATGAAACTGCAAAATTGAAAAGTTTGAAGGTGGCTCATCAATTAAAATCCGTGACTGTACATCGCGCGTACTATAGGTACCTATAGCTCTGCCCTAACCCTTCGGGAAAAACACGCGTGGCGTTATGTTACGTGTAGATCTGACCCTTATTTTCATGACGCCATTCTGATTAAGTAGTTCGTGTGGATACTACTGAGTTTCGAATTGACTACTCAACAGACTACTAGGCTAGGTAATTAGTGGGGTGCAACCTATGAGTGGCCTACATGTCCAATTGACCTACAATAGACTGTGATGGACAAATAGATTGAAACTAGCTAGCCTAGTACCTAAAGTATAAGAGCTATCTATCGATTATAATGTTTTTTTTTTCTCAATTTAATATCGGCATCATAATACTTTACATAAACATTTTATTCAGAAGAAAGTAATTAAATAAGGCTCTATGACCGGATAAAATAATTTAAATATACTCAAAGTTGTTGAGAATCTCTGTTTAACTTCTTAAATCATATTTTAAAACTTCAAAGTGCGCCATCTAACTTTTGGGATTAATCTTGATTAAGTATCGTTGTTTAAGATATTGTCCTAAATATTTTTTCTTTGGACAAAATATTTTCTTCTTTTTATCGTCAAAATTTTAGTATGGTGTAATTTTATAATATAATAATAAAATTACGAGTGGGTACTTGATTATTAGAATACGGAGCGGGTCGGTAGTTTACCATAAATAAAACGAAAATGGGTTTTTGGCCAACATATACAAATAAAGCACATTTCGGTATTTGGTTATGAGCAATGCAAAAATCCATTTTCTCTCAGATGTTCAGAAGGATTCAATAGCTGTACATCCTCCTGATAGTACGTACTTTCAGTGCATGTTTATGGCCTGAATGTGTTGGTACATAATTAGAGATATAAGTACTTAAAATAGCTGTTCATACAATAATTTAAATTCCCACTAATTTTATCTTTCCCCGACCCATAATGCATTCCAGCCAGAAAACTATATACGTACGTCATAAATGAAGTAATATGCGCTCATATACGCCGTTGTTATTGCACTTTACTGGATTTAATGTAGTGTGAATCGTTCCTCGCAGTTTGAAGTGGGACGCGCGCATGCATACCGCATAGTGAGTTATTAAGAGGTCACATCTAGGCATGACCATCACGCTTTGACCTTGCCGTGTTAGGCAGAGAAGTGTTAGGTTGGGTTATTGTTAGTTTTCATGTTATGAGTTGTTTGGAGGTTGTATTTACGTGTGGTATACATGGTACACATGACGACACAAGCTAAATACACTTCAAGTATAAGTTGACCTTGCATTATAGATCGATAGACCAGTGGCAAGAAAACTTACATTGGTAAATGGAGATAGGCGCTATTAGATTCGCCATTATTTAGTTTTTTATGCTAACTCCAAACTGAAAGCAGGAACATTTTCAGAGAAACTCAAACCCAGAAACATAATTATAGACTTTAAGAGATATATACAACATTATTTTTTGTTTATGCTTAACCCGAAAAGGGGTCATTGTGCTCATCACATTGAACAACTTTTTCTATGGGGCCAAAGTCGAAATCGCGAAAAAAAAATCTGCTGTTCCATACATTTGTGTTCACTTAAATCGATAAAATGTATGGAACAGCTGTTTTTTTTTTTCGAATATCAAGATTGGTCCCATAGTGAATGTTGTTCAAAATGATGAGTACAATGACACCTCTTCGGGTTTAGCATAAATAAAAAATAGTGTTGTATGTACGTAAAATTATAACTTTTTCTCTCGTACCACATCATAGACTCAAAAATATTACGAGCCAGTCGGGAATTTACTTTACACATGCTTAAAAGGCTATCAGCAAAGTGGACACCAAGGAAATATAATAAAAAAACAGTGGGTGGATATAACCAGTTAACTGGAGCGTATAATCACGTTAGGAGATACTCTCCCAAGTCCTTGAGTGGACAGCATTCTCCCATCGTCGTGGAAATCAGGTTAAAAGCTTAAAAGCATGTTCAGGCTTAGCTACTGTTTTTTTTTTCAATTATATTAGCCATCTTGATTTTCTTGGTAGCCCTTAAACTAAACTAAATATATAAAAAAAAAAAAAATTGAAGTAGGTACGTAAACTTAAAAGTCAATTTGCAACGGCTGGGGTCCGATCTCACGACCTTTTGCTAGACCGCGCCTTTAAGCTGGGCTATTTGGCAAATTATTTTGTGAAAGAGTAAATTAAAATTTTAATATTTTTTGTTTATAATTAAAAGGTATTGTTAGTAAAAGCTCTTCCTCTCACCAAGAGGAGTCCTATGTCCCCTGATCATGTAAGTAATAAAAATAAAAGTTATAAAAGTAAAACCCAACTACGACCACCGGGTTTTTATTTATCTGTCTGTGATGTTTTGTTTATATCTCTTTAGTTGAATTGTTTGTCGTAATAATTGGGATTTAGTTTTATATATTACCTATAAGCTTTTTGTTTTTTTTGGGTTGTATTAGATATATTTTTGAAATGTGCTCCACGCCTGTGTTTAGGATTACCGTGCGTTTGCACTGGCGAAACATTTGCGACTAAACATGTTGAAATCTCTATCTTCTGTCAATGTTCCTTAAGCGCTTTCATTTGATACCCACTCTTCATTTGTAAATACCTCATTTGTCAAATTATGATGAGTACTTTAGAAGTAATGAAGGAACAGATGAACATACATACATACCGGTCAAAATCATAACCCTCCTTTTTGCTTCGCCGTCGTCGGGTAAAACCTAGCCAGGAACAAGCATTCCTGAGAGCCTAGAATTTAGCTTCGCAGTAACCTTAGGTCTTATAAGTTCGCTTCCAGTGCGACCTCGCTTTTAAAAGCTCGTCTTTGTTGTGAAGGTTTCATTCATGTTTATTTTATTAAACGTTAGATTTTTTATCAAACAAGCCACGAATCACTCCTTATCAAACTGGGCTCTTTTATAGCCTCAGATGCCTTTTTTAAACCCATATATCATTTCATTTACATAATAAACTTAGGTCTAGACTGAATAAACATATCCTTTTTCAAAAAGCTACCGCGAAATAGCGCAGTGTGGGTGGCTTTTTGAAGACAGAATGGTCTTGATAAATGTCTAGGCTGTATACACAGCTATAAGTCCACATTCTGCGGTGTAGGATGGTGAACCGGTCTTAGTCAAGGACGAGGCGAGTCACGAAAGGCGCTGAGATCCCGCTCTAGACAAAACGATTCTGTCGAGTTGTCGACAGACACCGTACTATTGCTCAGTATCAACGTAACTTTATATATAGTTACTACAACATTACCTAGGCTCGTAAGAAGGCATATATTTCGCGCGGTCAAAGCATACCTTCATATTATTATGTGGTTTACCAACTAAACCTAAGATTGCTTATGTGCTGTTGTATAACCGCATTTAAGCATTGTAGCTAGCTCACTATCGCTATGCAAACAGAGCTTTGTATTTGTTATATAAAAATTCTCTTAGACTATTCAATTTTCCCGCGCAAGCAGAATACATTCTTGAGGCCACTACGACTATTGTCCCTTTGTCTGTGTCGTTGAACGGCGCGGCTCGACTCGTGTCAACGTAATCGACAGTAAAATTGTACAAGCCACAGCTTCGGATGAATCGAATGCTTTCGATGTCACTTATTTCTACTCCCGGCACGCCTGACTTCCAATAAATACAGGTGTCCCCGCTGTGCTGTCGAATGTATTGTCATTGTACGAACGTGCTTCTTAAGTATTTATCGCAAAATACAATCTGAGAATGCCGAACGTGTTGTTCGAGTTCCTTGTAATTGTTTATAAGGAACCTTGGAACAAAATACAATAAAAGAACACGAACGAAGGACGTAATTGCTGACACTCTCCGCATTTAAACAAAAGGTTTACAAGATCTGTCGGGAATCCGTAAAAATGTAACCCTTTGTAAGCGGCGCCTCACTGCCGATGTTCATTTCACAAAGTTTAACAGTTGTAAGTCGAGTAATTGTCTTCGGAAAATAATCGGACTGTAAAGTTTCACTGAGTTAAATCGCGTAAAAGACTTTAACACCCAAATCGTGATTAAATTGAGATTTTAAAGTTTGGGTATAAAATGTAGCACAAATGTATTTTTACTCTAACGTTGACTTACTAAAGAACGAAGATGTATTCCATTCAGACGCCGCGAGTCTATTCTTCTCGCTAGGAAATATGTTTCTCTTTTATCCCAGGAATGTCTTGGAGGATGTTCAAAGGACGCATGCATAATTCAGAGTACATTAGGGTTTCATCTCTCAGATTGCAATGAATACCTGCGTGAAAAACGGATGTTAAAGAGGGTCGTTGGTACACAACCTATTTATGTACATGCAGTGGGTTTTGTGGGAGGTACAGTAGCACAAGCCAAGGCCTCACAAAAGTCGAAACTATGTTTGTTTAACCCTTAGAATGGGAAATGAAACACACCTACGCAGCCGCCACTCGCAGCGTGTTCATTCAAAGGGAGAATACATACTTTAGAAATCCAATTACGTACTCGTCTATCTTTATAATTTATGTCGGGTGGTCTTTTGGGTGATTAGACATTTTTCCGAGCAATTTAGATTCTGTGTCGGCAATTTAAGTACCCGTGGGTATCAGCGAATTTACGGAAGCTCCGCTGAATGGGTAAATGGGACTAGAACGAATATTAGTAGTACACTGAAAAGTTTTTTTGCCCAAGAAATCGTTCGTCTATTCTGGTTTTTAACATTAGTATTGTTCAGAATCAAATAAACGAACGAACGTTATCAAAAGTTACGGTAGGTAAAACAAAAGTTCCTATTATTTATTTATGCGAGCCTGGATGATAATAATTTATTAAAATTCTTTCGAAAGTAACATATCGCCGAGTTCGAAGTATTTTTTAATTAAAGCCTTAATGGGGAGAACATCGATCATTAGGAAGCCAAGTTGGACTAAACAAATGACGGCTTATGAGAATTTGTGAAAGTAATTAATATAAATGAAAATAATCTGCCTAATGACTTCGTACCGAAATTAAATGATTGAATACCGCTATACATTTTCCTTTGAACGATATGCTGGAAACCAAAAGGCAAAATGAGATGTATTCATCCTTATAAACACGTCTGTGACATTACATAGGTTTGAAGCGTTGGTCTCACAGCTAGCGGAGCGGATGGGCAGAACATTTTTGCAAAATAAACAAATCACATCTAATCAATCTTTGTGACACATTACGATACACCAAGAATTAGTTAAGATGATTGAAGTTACTTTTCATAATAAAAAGTCCCGTGAACCAATAGTGGACCTCATTGGTCTTACAAACTATTTTCAGAATTTGTTAAGTATTTTCGGGATCAAGCCGATAAATCAATAGGATAATACAAGAAAACACGAATATGCAGAGACACTTGGCATGCCAGATGTTGAGATGTGTCCTTTTAATAGGTAAGGCTACCGGCCTTTTTAGGGTTCTGTACCCGAAGGTTGCCAAACGGAAACCTATTACTAAGCCTCCGCTGTCCGTCTGTCTGTTAGCGGGCTGTATCTCATGAACCATAATAGGTAGACAGTTGACATTTTCACAGATTGCGTATATGCATAAAAAAATTTATTGCTGCTATAACAAAAAAATATAAAAAATAGTTACAAGAACCGTGATTTTTTAATTTTTTTTTCTGAATATTGCACTTTGGTACGGAACCATTCGTGTGCGCTAGTCCGACTTTCACGTGGCCGGTTTTTCATATGTGATTTCAAATTATAGGCTGAATATACAACTCCGCTTTCTACATGACCATCTCCTCAATCTAGTAATAATGCATGAGAGGTGCATAGTTCATTGCTACGCCATTGCCATACAGACCTTGATTAACGTCTGCATCTCGTAAGGAAAAAAACTGCAGTTCTGTTATTTTCCTTAGCAGGCTATAGACTGCAATTTTGAGGAGTTGCAGTTTATTGTTATGCAAACCAATTCTGTGTGAGTAAATTCCTTGTTCCATTCTGAAACCTTTTACGCAAAGATTAATCCCGTTACAAAGGGAAAATAATACCCATTCAAAATGTTCGATTTGTGAAATTGATATAATTCTTTCGCTTTTGCTACGGAACATTTCATTATTATTCGGCAAGCAATACAATTTATCATCATAGAATACTATCTCACTGTTTTATCTAGTTTTAATATTACATTCCTTGGTTTCCATGCTATAGCAAATTACATCATTGGATTGCATGGTAAGTTTATTATTAACAAGCGTTTGCTTGTAACTTCTTTCAGTGGTTAAGGCCTCCCCAGTCAGTCGGTCACAGAACTGCTGATTATCCAAGAAATGAAGAAGCCGGTAAAGCATAACATGGGTGATGATTGGACAACAGTACCAAACGAACCAACTCTTTCTAGGTTACATGTTCAACGCAGCTATTACCAATCTTCGACGCAGCCTCATGATAATCGGACGCCGACGCCGTTACATCTGAACAGCACGATTGCAGAATTGCTCAGTAACTAGCTGACTCATCGCTGACTAAGCGAGCAGCCAACTACGAACAGTTAGACCAGTCCACTTACTAATCTACCAACAAATGCCAACAATACACCAGTATTTTACGCGCAACTTAACTTCGATTCGCAACTAAGCGTTAACGGTAAATGCGAGAGGAAACAATGTTGCGATTCCATTTCACAGCCGATTGCTTTATTTGCACGGTCATCATAAATGTGATGGTATCGGAAGGACGTGAAACATTGCACAGACTCCGGATTTGATGTTTTGCAGTGCTTACGCGTTCAGCCACTATGTTTCTCAGCGTACGTGCATAGACACGGTGTCCGTAGCCACAGGGTTGACCTGATTTCCTTTTGCGTGCCTTAAATAACAAACATATTGACTCGAATAAAGCTGAAATCATAACAGCACAAAGTTCACCGAAACTCAAAATATGAACTATCGGAACGTGATCGGATTCTTCAAGGTTTTTGTTGACAAACGAAATGCATTGTTTGATCATTATGATGCCCGGAGTGGATCCCCTTTCTCGTTAAGGCGGTAGGTACTTGTGTTTAATGGAGCTGACACTATTGTACAACGAGTCATGATCAGGGAAACACGTGTGGTTGAACACGCGTAGTTAGTCGCACTCCTCATTGCTGAAGATCGTGACCCGCAACTCAAGATGGCGTGTTGGCAGTCTTCGACGGTAAATTGTGCGAATGTTCTACGTTTCGATTACTCCTGTCGTGTCGACTGGGCTGAGTTACGCGTTACATTACCAAAGCCAAGCCGTGTGTTCCAAGTAATGAACGTGTTTAATTAGAATAGCATCACGTTTCAATCAATGCGGTTATAAGGTTTATTTGTACCACACGAGAGGTTATTCTGTACATTTTCGAAAATCGACGTGTGAATACGCGTTGATTTTCAACAGTAACAAGTCGAACTCATCTTTCAAATTGTGTGAGCACTCAAAATAGCACTACTGTAGGTACCTATTGTTTGTTTCGAAATTCAGTACAAAGGCAAAAAAGTCATTATTTGTTTTAGGTGGCAATAGCAGTGCCTTCACATTTAAGTGAAAAACAGGTTTAAGTGATATTTACTCTTTGGGGAGAAAAGTTTACCTAGTGATTCTCGGTTGAGTATTGGCAACCTCCCCTTTTTTCGAGTCACCTTGAGACATCATTTGGCAAGAAATATTATTTGAAGTACTTAAAGCTTTTTTTACAAAATTTTATGTTAGTGATCAGAGTATGATATTACCTAGGCGTCGCTATTGTATCTCGATCGAATTGTACGTAGTTCAGGTTAATAATTACAACTCTTTTTCCATAACTCTAACTGCAGGTGGGGTAGGCAATGAGCAATGTTTACTAAAGACCATTTACAATATCAATTTGTAGGTATGTTAGGATTCGAATAAACCTTAGGGTGTTAGGTTAAACAAGAGACATACTTTAAGGGGAGTGTAGTAAGTACTCATGAAGATGAATAATTTTTACTACGAGACCAACTTCGAAAGTACCTACTACCCCCATAAAGTATGTATCGTTTAACCTAACACCCTGTATAATAGGGTCCCTCACAGGTCACTCATAGTAGCCTATACTTACCACCTTTTTTATTTCGAAAAGGGCCTGCTTTTGACCTGAGGCCCTAGACAAAGTGACGTTCTATCAGCGATAACGCTTATGGAAAAGGCAAAAATGTATAGGACTGACATAAGCTACATAAGGCCCTCTGGATCCCTCCTGATGGAAAGCGATGTATGAGTTTTACGATGGAACAAGCAAGTTACAAACCTAACCCACACACAACTATACGGTAAACCCAATATAAACACACAGCTGGAACTATCAGGTTTAATTTTAATTATTGTAGGATTCAGCTCGTATCGTGCTTCTCATCCTGTTCCTTGTTTACCAAGACGCTAAACAATCAAGAAAATGATTGAGTTTGATCCACGTTCAGCCCGTTAACTATTGATTTAACATTAATGTGACATAAACTTGTACAGTTACATCGTGTTATGACGTCATACATTATTCATGTGACGTGTCATTGTGCTGCCGGTGCAATAAAATGGTACCTAGGATAATGCTGGTGACAAAAATACTGGCACGACAGTGTGAATGTGAAGTTGGTGTAAATAACGCACCTACTTTGAACCATATTACAGCATAGTCGGTGTCTTATTCGAATGACCAATAGACTGAAAATAAAGACCTATTCCTGAGATTATTTTTTATGCTTAATAAACATTTATGTGTACCTAAACAAGGTTTTGGTTAATAAGATTATTTACCTTATTCTTTTAATTAGATTCAGGTTACCTAAATCTAGTTAAAGGAAAAACAATAGCATAATAATCTTAATTAATATTGAGCAGACGAATATTTTAGTATCACGTTCTAATTTAATATTTAACACTTAGGAGTTCGACGTGCGGAAGCAAGTATAGATAATGCCCTTTTGTGGATACGAAAATTTTGGGTACCCTTTGCATCTAGCGTAGGTGTTTGTCAAATGTAGACTGCGTAAATGCGACGCTAGCGCAGCGTCTACTCGGCGTCAACCAACGTCAGATGGGAGAGCTTTATGACGTATCACAGACACAATGGAAAGAGAAATATTATATTGTTTTGTATTATTGTCCGTCAAGACCTTTCTGTTAGCCTTTTGCAATTAATAAAGTTGAAGCTGGCTAACTCTTAAAGTAACTTGGTGAAATTATTAGAATTCTAAGATTTATTCCTAGATTAATTATATAGAAAGCTAAACTTATTTTGTTCAGATAATAATTATATAGCAAGTCAACGTTACAAGTTACTGATGAAGGTAGAAGAAAAAAATTATCTTCACAATCCACAAAAGAAGAAATTTCTTTTGTGGATTGTGAAGATTATTTTTTCTTAAAAGTTTTATTTCTAAGAAACAGGTACTTAAATGGTGTTAAAGTTACGAGCTTTCGCATTTATCTCACACTAGCTTTTGTCCGGGACTTCGTCCGCGTGAAATAGCGCTGTCGAGCGATGCGATGAGACGGGAAGGTCCCATTGCATCGCATCGTTCGGCAGCGCTATTACTCGTACTTCTTTTTCGCTTAGCGTTATTTCTGACTTTTCTTCTTTTTGCTCGGCTCCTAAGAGTCGAGCGAGATGTTAAATAGCCTTTATTAAATGAAAAAAAAGAATATTTAAAATCCGACGATGTTAGCGCGTTCAAACAAACAAACTCTTCAGCTTTATCATTAGTATGGATTTTTATTATAAATTAGAATTACGAACAACTCGGTTGTAAAATAATAAAAAAGCAGACTACTAAGTAGGTGCCTACCAACATAGATTCAAAAAATAACAGTAATTTTCTTAAAATCGAAACCTACGCGCTATTATATTGTGTAGGTACCAAATATGACAAGCAAAGAAAAACACACTTTTTCAATGAACTTCCTCGACTCCGCCGGCTGTTACAAGTATTAAGAAAATTGTGCAATATATGTATGTGAGTAAAGAAATGTGTCACCAACACTTGCGTTATTTGTGAGAACCCTCTTGCGTAATATAGGATATGACTCGATGGAAAGATATGTTAAACAAACATTATTATGTACCGTAAAAGTCTTGTTATTCGTTAAGTTCTTAATCATTTTACTCGTATAATGTCCTTGTTTTGTTGCCGAATAAAATCTGTCATCCAGATTCGGGAACCCAAGGAAGCAAATGCTTAGTTTCAGACAGTCTTGTGTCAGCAAGAAGTTATATGGTAACTTCATGTCATGGTCAAAATAAGGTCCTGATCTTCAAACCCGCAGCGAGGTTGTGATGCGCCAGACGTAGCTCCTTTTATGTTGCACTAAACTGCTGGAAGATTCCTAGCATCCGATGGAATGACAGCTCACTTCACCTAAGTTTTCACGCTGACATTTTTACAGCTCAAATAATGCTATAGTAGCCTCCAACTTACCATCTACTACGTTAGCCAAGTGACCTTCTAAGAACAAATCCGTTTCTCAAGAAGATTAGAGCAGACCGTTACTACTAAATATTGTAAGCCTGAGTACACAAGACAACACTGTTAGCTAAGCTTTCTGACGTAAGACGATTAATTTTAATAACAAGTCTGCCCCAAATTGGAATTTAAAGTTTCATAGTGCTGTTGCGTCTTCAAGTTTAAACAGACCTGCAACTGAATTCATACAATTTGCATGAATCGTGGGCAAACTATTGAAATTATGCTGAGCGAGAGATCGGCGTTTAAATATTTAATGGTACTCGAGCCAATTTCCGTGGAGCTTTTGGTCTTGAAGACATTTTTGATTTACACAAATATAATTGGAAAACTCACATCGTACGCAGCTACGCGTAAAAGCTCGACAAACATCGCTTTCTCGAATAACAACGACGGTTACTTGAGAGTTTCTACTTGCAACAATGTTTAATGACAGACAATTAAACACAATACATGTCATAAAACAACTGGGAACAAAATACATATTCCTATAATTCACTGAATTAATTGTGACAGACACGTTTCATCGTTGTTGCTGAGGTGTGAAACTGCCAGTAATTAAGCATCTTTACGGTCTTATGTGTACGGCAAATTCGTAAGAGCGACATCACACATAAGTAATTATTGAGACATCTCTAAAGTAAGCAGCAATTTTCTGTGCCTCGCTAATTATAAGGATTCAACTGCTGATTTTCGCTCGTGAAATTTTTATACAGGTCATCAGGCCGTCTGGGACGAACTTTATGATGGCACATATTAATTATCCAAGTTAAGATGACGTATGAGACAAACTTGCTTCACATAGATCAATAACGTCGATTGTCACTTGCCACCCATATGCTCGCAATTCAGTGCCTTGGGGAACTAGTTAGTACCATGTGTGACTTTGTGACTAAACTAGCAGCTAAGTTACAGACAATTTACAATTTCAACAAAACTATTCACTTCCTCAATTAAATTGAAGTCGTAGATCAAACAACTGAGCGGTGAGAATAGGGAATATGCATGTGATTCAAATATGGGTCAAATATTTTTTTCTATAAACTATGTTACTTCAGAATTAAGCCTCCATCAATATTTTTGAATAAAATTTCTTTTTGAGCGAGAAATTAATTTTTAAAAAGTCCCAAAAAACTGTGGGTAACTCAAATACTTGAAAAGGCTAAGAGCGGATGTGACGTAACAATCCGGGCTAACAATCAAAATGTCAATGTCAAGTCAATCAACAAGTGTCAAGTCAATGTCAAACGCTCATAGAAAAAGGAGTGTTTGACGTTGACTTGACAGTTGCTTCTCTGTTTTCACGAACTGTGACGTCACCACACCAAGCGCGCCAAATGGAGGGCGTTTAAATAGCCCGGATCGGTTGGATATTTTTAAACATTTTTTTAACTACTTTAAATTGCTTTTTTGCCGTCGAATTTTTTTTTACTTTTATTTGACGATGTAAACTATCGAATAAAAATATTAAAAAAATACATGCATATTCCCTATTGCGCATTGTTTGTACTATCGTCTTAAGGGATTTGCAGTTCGTTTCCGACGGTTGATGGCAAGATTATGAAAATCTGGGTACCTTTACACACTTAATTAACAGATCAAAGGAACATAGAATATAAGCCAGCTATTCATAAGAGGCCATACATGAAAATGGTGCTGATAATTATCGTCTTTTTTAATATTCAAAATGAAAAAGAGCGTTTTTAAATGTCATGTATGAGTGGCGATAAGATAAAAATGTTAAACAATGTAAAGGTACTAAGATTAGATTCTCTAAACACGCTAATGTTCAAGGAAAAATTCACAGTATTAAAGTCCCTAAGCAAGGTTTGCCTGAAACTGAATCATCATGTTTCTAGTCTTAGTGACGAAATATTGACATGAAAATGCATTAAGCACAGGTAAAAGAAAGAACAATGCATAGTAGAACAAAATGGGACGCAAAATAGCGTTCCTCTAAATCAAAAATGCTAATGTTTTTTCATATTTTCAGATGCAGTGGTGAGAAAAGTGGCACCTTGACCGACAGACGGCGGATTGTAAATTCATACGCGGCGCTTGCCCAGCTCAGACTGCATTCATTATTCATCCGAACTTATTTCCGGTCACTTTTTTTTAAACTGTGCATTTTTCATCATGAATAATTCATTGAGCAAATAACTATTCCGAGTTTTTATGACCTAACTAAAGGAGTTTTTAATAAACACATTCCTGTGAGCTGCACGCTAGAGGAATTATTAATGAATGCTTCTGATAATGCAGGCGGTAGTTAATTTTCAGAATGCTTTTATGAAATTCGGCATAATTGAAATACGTACTTCATAATACTAATAAAATTGGATCAAAAAGGAGTTAAAAATATTTTTTACATTACTTTAGATAAAAATTGTGTTGTCCAAAGCAAAACTTTTATATAGCATTCATTTCCACTCACGATTCCTCTTTGAAGGAATCAGAGAAGTGTTGGATCGCTGCTCCGTCCCCCGAGAGGGATTGTGCTATCCACCTTTTATGGCTTCATCCCTCCCTCGCTACGCTACTGTAATAGTTTAACTCTTCATGCTGCAATTTTAAATCCCTGTTTTTCAGGTAAACCAAATAGTTTCAGTTTATTTTACTATTTTTTTGTGATAATTAGTGATAAAATGTTTGACTTCTTTACTTAGTTCTTGACGAAATTAGTTTTACTAACTTCTTGACTTAGTTTTTGACGAAATTAGTCTAAGTTGAGTCTACGAGGTCTACGCTTAGTCTACGATGGGTCTACGCTTGGTCTACGATGGGTCTACGCTGGGTCTACGCTTGGTCTACGATGGGTCTACGCTGGGTCTACAACGCGGCATTATCGCTACGTCTGCGTTGGACACCACAGTTTTCTTTTATATGCTTCTTAATACATACATACATAAACTTACGCCTTCTTCCCATGGGGCAGGTAGGCAGCAGGCGACGTTCTACTTCAGTGTAGGAAAGAGTTGAAGCTCTACAGGACGTATAGCTCCATCTCTTTCCCCCACGAAGTAAGATTAAAATAATACTGCTGTAACCGGTGGTGGTAGGCCCCCATCTTAAAAGAATAGAGCTTATATTTTAGTAGTTTGATGAGCTGTAGATAGGTATCATCAAACATATTTTTTAACATTCTGTTGTTTCATTTTTATATCCCTATTGTTGCATATACCCTAAATTCCAAAATTTCGGAATTATATACAGCACGGAATAGTATAATTTCGTTGATTTACTTCTAACTACGACTGCGGTTGTAAACGTTCACATATTAATTCTAGGCACGTACCTATGGCATGACTCGGCGGAAATTAAACTACAGGAGGTACCTACTACAGTCTGGAACCGTACAAGAGACGTGGAAGAAAAATTCAAATTCAAACATAAATTCGATAGTTCTTTTTTTAAATGGCGTAGTGTCTTGCAATCTACGGGGTCATTGTGTAACACACAGTACTATAGCAATGGGTTTCATTTTGACATTTCAAAAACATTCATTGCGTTATGTACGTTGTTGAGCAGACAAATGTTACGAATATAATGAAGCAATGGATTAGCAATATCGTACAAAATCATTTAGATTGCTATTGATAGAGTGTTACGGAAGGTTCTCTGTGAGAAAACAGACAGTTGGAAAAAATAATGTAACATTTTTTTTGGAGTAAATGTTGAAGTATTTTTGGAGGAAAGAGAGCATTAGATCACTTCAAAGTAAAATAAAATGTCTGTCGGTTTATTTTGAGACAAACTAGGATGTAGATTTTCCATATAAATGTTTACACAACATTTTGTAAGAAAAATAAAATCTTAGTGCACCTCTAGTACATCCCAATTTCAAGTCGTATTTTTTATAAAATAACGTTTAAGCTGAGTTATAATCAAACTGGCTGAGTTTGATTTTTGCAGGCAAACAAAATAAATTGATATTATTGCCTACGAATAAATTATAATTATTACCAGCCAGCACATTAAACAGTCAAACCTAATGAGAATAGTGGTGGAAACGGGTAATATATCGGTTTGCTTCTGACCAATTGGTACTTATGAATTAATTAATGTACCATCCCTTCTGATTTTAACTGTTTCGAGCGGTTATTACTGCTTTTACTGGAAATATACTTATTGGAACTGAATTATCGCTAACGTTGACTGAAGTTGACTAATAATCAAAAAAGGAAAATTTCTAAATAAAAATACTCGTATTCTGCCGACCCGAGCATTTTTGAATGTCGCCGATAGTTAATGTAGGAGTCGTGATTAAAATGATATTCCAAAAATAGGCTAAATCCAAGCTCTTTCGGAAAGGTTCGACTTTAATTTCGAGAAACACACTAAGTACTTACAATTTCCTAGCTTATCTGCGTTACGTAAAGCTAACAAACTCCTTAACAACGTCAACATGATGGGGAAGTTAGATTTTGAGCTTAAAATACTTAAGCTTAAAATAACTTATACATTACTAGCTTTTGCCAGCGGCTTCTCTCGCGCGTATGTCGGAAATTATCTCACGGGAACGTAGTATCGGAATAAACAATTTTTTTGATGAAATTTTAATGAATTTTTTTGTTTCTTTTTTATGAGCTGGTTTTCATAGAAGTTTAGTAATAATATTGAAATTGGAGCCAGTATCCTATTTTGTCATCCAATTTATAAACTATCTGTGTGCCAAATGTCATCCAAATCCGTTGCGTGTTTCATTATTATATTTATCTTTTTTTTTGTTAAATGCAATAATTATAATAACATAGATAAGACTTCTTCCTCCCGAGATCCAACGCACGGAGTAAACCTATATCTATTGAATAGTCAGACAAAAGATATTTTATTCTAATTGCGTTGGTTTTATGCTTGCCTGTCATAGTGATGATTTTTTTTCTGACGGGGTAAAAAAACGCGTTGAAGTTTTATGCTGAAATTTGATTTCCAAGTAACCGACTGAAAGGACCATATTCTGGGCGTAACGAAAACCTCCGATTTTAATAACATGAAGCCCATGCATGGAATTTTTTATCCTTCTGTCTGTGACGCGACTGATGTTCACTCAAAGTCACAATGTTATCGGTAACACAATAAATCCGAGCCTCTTGTTATGCAGAACGCCAGGACCAGAATATTTCGTTGCCCCTTCAAAAACATGGTCCTTATTGTACTAAGGTCGATTTACATTCAGCGCGTCACCTCAACAAACATCGGAGTTGATAGGTTCCCATTGCTTAAATAAATCTTTAAATTATTCAATGAGATTAGGCTGATCGATTTCCGACACTTTTTGGTACTGAAAGGATATATCTCGTGACGGCCGCGGAATTTTAAGGTATGTTTAATATTGGAGTAATTTACTTTTAAGATACCTAATTATGTTTTTAATGAAGAATTTTCCGGTTATTTTAAAATTATTTTTAATTGTATTTATCAATATGCGCTCAAATCATTTCATTCCTTTTTTCGCGAGCTATCTACGAGTTCCGATTTTGTATACTAACATTAAAAGCTCTTTAGGGGTTGTTTTTTTTAAATAGGTTTGGGGCAAACAGATGACACTCGAATTTATAATTTTGTCATGGAAGTATGGATGAGACTATGGTACCTATACAAGGCAGTTTCAGTTTCATCGAAGGGAACTATGACGAAAAGGAAGTCCATTGCGGCATTTGCGGCTAGAATAGGTGTTTAAAGTAATCGGAAGTTCGGAACTACAATACACGTAAACGGCACGTGTGTCCGACAAGATGTATGAACGTAGATGAAGCGGAGCAGAACGACACGTGCTACCATCCTTGCATACTGAAGATAAGTAAGTATACGTCGAGGATACGTACGAGATTCCGAGAGTTTCACAAATCAGTAAAGGAAAAAATATAGCTGGATTGTATGTAAATGTTGGCTATACAATAGATTTCAGATTCGTGTATTTGATCATGAAGCGCTGAAGCAGCTTTGATGTTATTACGATACTGTGATGTAATGAAAAACGAGTCTGGATGACAACTGTTTAATGTCATTTAAAACCATAGCTAATACCACAACACCTTCCCCTTAAGTAAGATGAAATAATAATAAAACACAAACTTAAAATCCAATAATTCCACATAAGTAAAGATATAACAATAATAATTAACAAACTTAAAATAATAATTAGTTCTACATTATAAAATACGTAAGTATACAATGTGTTAAGTCTTACTGCGGGTATGAGGTGGCGAGTAAGATGACGATACATTTATTTCAGTACTTGGCACATAATCATCATCCCTATCATCCCCCGAAAAATACTCATCATCGATGTCAGACAAAGTATTGTCGGCTGGATCCTTTACCGGTCTTATCAAATGTCGACGATTACGGCGATAAATCCCTTTTTTGTTTTTAACAATATAAGAACGTGGAGTCGACGCTTTTCCAATTATTTTACCACGGCTTCTTTTATTTGCGTTTCCTAACATTATAACCTCGTCACCCACATTCAACTCAGGTAGCGGTTTACAATGCTGATCATAGTAACTTTTAATTTTGATTTGTTTTTCCAATATTTTTTTATGTTGTAGGTTATCACCATTTGTTTGTTTCAATAAATCTGGATGGACTGGTAGTCTACAATTTAAACGCCGGCCCATCATTAACTATGCAGGAGAATTCAAATTTTCCCACGGTGTATTCCTGTAACTTAGCTAATTTAAATAAAAGTCCGATTTACTATCTATTGATTTTTTCAATATATTTTTAATGGTTTGAACTGCCCTTTCACTCTTACCATTAGACTGAGCATAATAGGGAGATGAAGTGACGTGTTTAAAACCCCATTCTAAAGCAAATTTATTAAAATTACGACAAGAATATTGTGGACCATTGTCACTGATGACCGTATCCTGTATACTATACCGCGCAAAATTGTCTTTCATTATACATATTACTGAGTTTGACGAAGTGTCTTTCAAATATGCAACCTCAATAAAACCAGAATAATAATCAATTAATATTAAATAACTTTGCTTTCCATACTCAAATATATCTGTCCCAATTTTATTCCATGGTAATTCTGGTATAGCTACCGGAATCATAGGTTCCCTACACGGTTTGTTTGCTGTTTCTTGACATATTTTACATCTTCTCACATAATCCTCAATATCTCTTGTTACACCACCAACAGAACTAAGTCTGGATGACAACTGTTTAATGTCATTTAAAACCATAGCTAATACCACAACAGATACCAGCCTTATAATATTGTTGCATGTGATTTATAATATTTGAATTTTATTGCTTAGGTCGATTAGAGACTTCAAGAGAGTTAAACAATTAAACTAAACTCGATATCATCTGAAATTGAAAAGTGTTTTATTACATATCCAATGGCCTTTAGCAAATTCAAATTCGAAAATTGAAATCAAATATTATATATCACAGCAAAGCTGCCGGTTACTAATACCGGTACCTATTAACAAATAAATAGTAAGATCAAACGACATATCAATTTACACAATCACTTTTCCAATTAAAATGATGTCGCCCATAATCCTTGTGATTATTACATGTTTTAATGAAACGTGGGCGCAAACAGCCCGCGTTTGGACAGAGCCAGAGTGCCATCCGGTTACAATAGGTTCGGAGATTTATATTTTTGTTTATGTAATATAATCGAGTTATTTTTGGAAAGTTATTTCAATATTTCTACCTGCGTAGGTCACGAGAAGTTAGTAGGTTGGGTGACGTGTTTTCCAACAATATTGTCATTATGTTTGTGTACGGGTTCACCCTCATTTGAAAACTCAAATTATCTTTTTCGTATCTCATTAGTGACTTTAGTCAGAAACAAAGTAGAAGTTACGCGTTGATGATATGAAATGAAATGAAATGAAATGAAATGAAATGAAATTGTTTATTCTGTAAATAGGATACCGCAATCACTTTTACACGTCATATTATTAAAAAAATAAAATAAGCTAGATGAGGTCGGCGTTTCCTATCTGACTACTCTGAGAAGAAAGGCCGAAACAAACTCAGAGGTCGCAGTCTCTTTTAAGGTCCAGACATAATCTTGGTCAAGCCATATGAGGACCATGTAGTTTAATGTCTGAAATGGTCTTTTGAGGAAAGAACCACACAGATTTGAGTGGACCTGTCCAGTCAGTGCAAGCATTTGTCAGTAACCGAGGAGCTCAACTCAGAGCTGAAGGAGCTCAACGACTCGACGAACAATACCAAAAAAAGGACATTTGGGTAGGCCGCAGAAAGTACTCAAAACTGCCAGACCATCATTAAAACAGGGAAAGAGGAGCAAAAAATAAAAAATGATCCACATAGTCCTCACATTCACAATAATCAAAACAAAATAATACTTACAAAGTAATAATGTCATGTTGTATAAAGAATAATCAACAATGTCAATTTGTAGGTATATAAAACTGGTATAATTTAATGATTTTAGATACTAATTAAAGTTAAAATGTCAAGTTCTAGGGTTTTTTCAAGGCTTAGCAGAGCGAGCAGCTCAATCCCATGCATTTCTGTCTTCTAAATAATCCGAAATTTTATAGTACCCTTTTTTACATAGTTTGGTTTTAATACTGCTTTTAAATCGTTTAATGGGTAAGTTTCTAATATCAATGGGAAGTTTGTTGTAAAAGCGTATACATTGACCCATGAACGAGTTGCCTACTCTGTGGAGACGAGTGCGATGTACAGCAAGATTGTGTTTATTCCTAGTATTTATACTATGAATATCGGACATTTTCTTAAAATTTGATATATCCTTGTGTACATACAACAGGTTTTCAAATATATATTGTGAGGCTACAGTCAGAATATCTATTTCTTTGAATTTTTCTCTAAGGGAATCTCTTGGACCTAGGTTGTAAATGGCTCGAACAGCCCTTTTTTGTAAAACAAAGATATTATTGATGTCCGCACAGGTTCCCCAGAGAAGAATCCCATAGGACATAAGACTATGAAAATAGCTAAAATAAACAATTCTGGCTGTATCTACGTCGGTTATCTGTCTAATTTTTTTAACAGCATAGGCGGCCGAACTAAGCTTTCCTGACAATTTTTCTATGTGTGGGCCCCATTGTAATTTGCCGTCAATAGTTATTCCAAGAAAAACCGTTGACTCAACAGGGTCCAACTCTATTCCATTGACTTGAACGTTGGTAGTTAGCTGCCTGACATTTGGCGTTGAAAATTTAATCAGTTTAGTCTTTTTCTCATTCAGGAGTAGATTATTTACATTAAACCAATGCACAACTTTAGAGAGTGCATCGTTGACTTGTTCAAAGTTGACTAACTGACGTTTGATTTTAAAAATGAGCGAAGTGTCATCTGCGAATAATACGATCTTGTTATTATCCCTTATATGATAAGGTAAGTCATTTATATAAATTAGAAATAAGAATGGACCTAGAATTGAACCCTGTGGAACGCCCATAGTGACCGCAGATCCTGCAGATCTCTTGCCATTAACATCGACCCTCTGAATTCTGTTATTCAAATAAGAAGTCAGAAGTTCGAGAGCCTTGTCCCTCAAACCATAGTGGTACAGTTTCCTGATGAGTGTATCATGATGTACGCAATCGAAGGCCTTGGACAAGTCGCAGAAAATGCCAAGAGCATCTTGCGACTCCTCCCAGGCCTCGAATATGCTCTTTAGTAATTCCACGCCCGCGTCTGTAGTAGAACGACCTTTTGTAAAACCAAACTGTTTCAGATGTAGTAAATTATGTGCATTGAAATGTCCTAACATTTGTTTTAAAATTAATTTTTCAAAGATTTTGCTCAAAGTAGGTAATATCGAAATAGGCCGAAAATTCGTAGGATCAGTTGTGCTGCCAGATTTGAACAATGGAATCACTTTACTAAATTTCATCAGATCAGGAAATACACCAGATGCAATACAAGAGTTAAAAACAATTGCTAAAAAGGGTGAAATAACATCAATTATTGAAGACATGGTATGTACTGACAACCCCCAAAGGTCAGCAGTTTTTTTTACATCTAGATTTTTAAAAGATTCTAAAATGTCTTCGGCAGTAATAATTGTAAATGCAAAAAGCTTGTCACATTCTGGTACACATTCTTTTAGTATTGAATAAGCAGACGTGGAGGACGATGATGATAGAGTTTTGGTTGTTAAAATGGGAATATTTGTAAAGAAATTTTCAAACTCAGTCGCCACCTCCACGTCTGCCTTAATATCTACATCATTGATTTTTAGATGGAAGTCACGATTCCGTACTGTCGTTCTTCCCGTTTCTGAATTAATAATATTCCAAGTGGTTTTAATTTTATTTCCAGAAGATTTTATTTTATTTTTAATGTGTATGGTTTTTGCTAAGGAACAGGCTCGTTTAAAAGTATTGGAATATTTTTTAACAAATTCTTTAAAAGCTTCATCATGGTTATATGTTTTTTCATGATATAATTCAAATAACCGTTGCCTACTCTTGTAAATACCCGTCGTAGCCCAATCACTAAATAAAACGCGGTCACAAACAGGCAATATTTTTGAGGTGAAAACTTTTCTAAACTCACAATTGATTAGGTTAAATAGTAATGTATAAGCTTGATCCGGGTCGTCGTGATAAGGCAAACCCGGTAGTTTTTCCATTAAATTATTTCTAAATTGACCTAAGCGATTCTTGTTTACAGGAACAAAACTCACAAGTTTCCTTTGAGCTCTGACTATTTTCTGAGGGAAAGTGACTAACTGGCCACAGTGATCAGAGTCCAACTCATTTATAATTAAATGGCTAGAAGGTCTTAAGTTCGTAAAAATATTGTCAATACAGGTAGCACTAGTAGCAGTTATTCTAGTCGGCTCAGAGAATGTATTGTACAAGTTATACGACTTTAATAGAGTTATAAACCTATTTACTGTAGCAGATTTTTCTAGTATATTGATATTGAAGTCACCACAGACAACAACTGTTTTATTACTGTTAGAAGTCTTTAATAATACTTCTTCCATACATTTCTCAAAAATATCATATGAAGCACATGGGGGCCTGTACACGCTCATTACAATGAACTGCTCAAGCTCAATGCATGCTATTTCAATAACTCGCTCAACAGAGAGGCTCACAATATCTTTACGTTCTTTAAATTTAATATTGTTACGAGCAATTATTAGGGAGCCACCACGTATCATATTAACTCTGCTGAATGAGCTGGCAACCTGGTGGTTGTTAAAGCTGAACATGAACTGGTGGACTTTTAACCAATGTTCGGTTACACATAGGATATCAATAAAACTACAGTTCATAAACAGCTCCAATTCTAATTCCTTACCTATCACACCCTGTATATTTTGATGAACAATTTTTAGAGTATTATTATTATATTTATTTAGATTACAATTTGATGGGTGAGATGATATTACAGAAGAACTTTTTGAAACATTTTGATGATTTAAACCAGTATTTATATTTTCTTCATTTATTATGCAAGAGGTTTCCTCTGTTGTCCTAATTTCTAATTTAAATAATAATCAATGTCATTAGTTGTTGCCAAATTATTGGCAGGATTATTTAAAATGTCACTGCGTTGCTCAAAAGAAGCAAGTTGTTTAGCCAAGTTTTTGGCTGAAATGGAAAAAAAATATGATAGCGACACAGCTATCTGTCTTTTATAATAGTTAGAAAGATAGTACATAACAATATTATATCTATCTCTTGTCAAAATCAAATTATTACTAACATAATTGTTAGTATCTACCAGATGAAACAGATTATTATTGAATGTCCAATTATGTAATGACATATTAATTTCAAATCTTATGTTGTTTTCTTCCTGTGGCAAGCTGTTACTATAGGGGAATGTAAACAACACAATTTTTCTTAAACTAAGATTACACAATGTCCTATAATATTGGAGCAATTCTCCTTTGTTCACATTTCCCCTATTACCCATAAAAATTAATAAAGTAGTATCCTTGTTAAAATTACATTTAATAATTTCTTTCATGATATCAAATAAGGAACAACCAGGCATGCAATAATTTATTATGGAGTGCCCTGGATATTCATCTGTCAACAAGTGGCCTAAGTCCTTTCCAATCTCATCGCAAAATAATACAATATCATTTTGTTCATTTAGTTTACATTGTTTATTTGAACTATTCATAACAGGAAATGTCAAATCAACACAGGGTTGTGGTAAGGTGGTATTGCATGTTGTCAATGATTGGTCCGGTGTATGTACATTGGATGGTGTTTGACACTGCTCACAGTTGTTAGCTTGTGATTTCACCAGCTCATTCATTGCCAACACATATTCCCTCATTAGATGTTCAGAGGTATTATATTTGTTAGTCATTGAACTTAGTTTCTCCTGTAAATGGTCATATCAACATGAAAACATTGCGAACGTTTTCCACCATGTTATACATGCACAAAGACCTCGGAGGAAAAAGCTTTAAAAAGTAGAAGTTACGCGTTGATGATATCAACATGAAAACATTGCGAACGTTTTCCACCATGTTATACATGCACAAAGACCTCGGAGGAAAAAGCTTTAAAAAGTAGAAGTTACGCGTTGATGATATCAACATGAAAACATTGCGAACGTTTTCCACCATGTTATACATGCACAAAGATCTCGGAGGAAAAAGCTTTAAAAAGGTCTAGCTACAATGCTGAGCTTTTGTACATCATACTATATTTTATGCAGCTTGTACACTTAAACTTTAAAAGCTCAAACGAAGAGAATTCTTAAGCTGAAAGTTAAAAAAAGTAAACAACAAAACAACGTTGAAACATGAGATAAAAATTACAAACTTTACGAAAATTATTTTCATAAGCATTTGAAATGTTAAATTAATTTAAAATAAGACGGATCACAAAGCTTTTGACGCTTTGTGCATATTGACTGAAGAATTTTTATTAGGATATTGTGTGTGTATTTAAAAAAAAAAAACAAAAAAGCATTAAAAAGAAACCAAAAATCGAATACAAGAAGATGTCAATTTTGTCTCCGAGATTAAAAAACAGACGGTAAATAATTTTCATGATGCATGAAATAGGCAATAAATATTTAAAGATACTTTTCAACCTCTATCTTATAACATGAGACAGTAAAGTATGTGAACAGCTTATTCAAGCAGTTTTTGCATTGGAACTTAGAACTGTAGCAGTCAGGCAATCTGCAGTTTTTACAGTCATTGTACCAAATGTCCTCTAACAGCAAGTTGCGGTAAAAATGCGCAGTCGACTGCACGATTAAGGGCCACGCTATGACGTACGACACAGAAAGTGTCCGATAAAATTCAGGATTCGTGCCGATGTGTCGACTCGCTAGACTTTTTGGCTTTGTCGGCAAATATTTACGTCAATACATACTACTTACTTCGCATTCAAATCTTATTCGAAATAATATTAAACTTTGCTAGTTTGTCATCGAGCTGTCTGCCTCTAACACGTGCATATGCACAACACATCGTAATTTCAGTCAAAACTTTAAGAGAAATTCGCTGTGAATTTTACCACATTTATGCACGTGAATGCCATACCTGGACGTAATTAAGTATGCATAGCATATTCTTTAGTATATTTACTTATATCACGGCTTGCCTGTAGTTGCATTAGTAGATGTAAGTAGGTATACTCTTTCCGAATTACACGATGCATTCAATCAACGCGCGGTCTAAAGTTTGTCCGTACATTCGTCCAAATACTGCGGTGAACCCACTGCTAACTTACGTGTGTTTAGATCGGTTGACTAGTTACAGAAATAGCTAGAGGCAAACTGCAAGTGTGCACCACATTTTCATTAAAACTTGCGCAACTAGTTTCTGATAAGCATGAATAAAATCATCTAATTAAGCTTTGAGCGTCAGAGGGATTTCCATGAAGTTAACTGGTTTAGCACCCCCGAAAATTACATTTATCCAGATCCAATTACATCTCTAGCACACATTTTAGGTAACACTCCCTTTACTCTAGGTATAGAGAAAGTTAACTGTTTAGGAAATTCAATCTAGAATAAGTAGTGTGAAAATAATTTAAGTTTTTAAATAGGTACCTACTTTTTGCTCAGAACTTGAAAATAGCGAAATGGCCTCAAATGGAAAACTTTCTTTTAAATAAATAAAACTGTCTCTATGCAGCAATGCGCTAGCAACCTGAAAGTATGTAGTAATAGTAAACAAAAAATAAATAAATCGCAACGCAAGGAGTATAATTAGCGGGGAAATAATTTATAATTTGAGGACTGCTTCCCGACCGAACACATTTGTTAACATCTTTCCGAACATATTAGTTTTGTACTAACCCTTGTTTGAAACAACACCCTCGGGGAAGCCACGCATCGTACGCCTATACAACTAACTCACTTAGATAAATACTGGTTAGAACTTTAACTATACCCAGTTTTCGGGACTTCCATAACTAACAAAAAGCCAGTCGCCATTTTGTCAAACCTCGCCTTGACTTCTATTTCGTGGAAAATTCAATAAGAGTGACCTCTCAAGCATTCTTTTATTATAAAAAACTGCCAACTTTTGAGTGCTTCCGAAATAATAGAATAGACAACAAAGTAACTTTTATCCTACGCGCGACGTTTTAACATTAATTATTCCGAAGAACGTACAGCAAGGTTTTATTAAATGGAAAATACTTGAATGGATCATCGACGTGAATTTATGTGCTCAGCATAAAGAATAATACCTACGGTATTCATTGAATTGGAAAAAATGCATCCTCTGAGGAAAATAAATAAAATCAGCATTCGCTTGGCAAAACTTATACTACGTTACCTTACGAGCGGCTGCAGTGCTTAAATCAAAACTCGTATTACCTGAGAAAAGGAAACAAAAAAAGTCAATCGATGAGATATTTGCTTTACAGTTAGGATTTTTACAGGCGATAAAACCTGAGTGTAATTATTTGTCAGAAACATGGTGTAAGTGAAACGGGTGAGCGTTAATGCGCTGGTGACCGAGGGAGCTTCCACAATGCAGTCTCATTTGCCCGAGGGCTCACACAAAGCACTCTCTGACTCACCAGCCTGGAATTTATTCGTGCCCGAGCGGCTCTTTTTGACCGTGTTTGCAATAAACCTAGTGAAGTATCCGGATACAAAGAAAAAACACTTCAACAGCATCTGTTCCTACTCCATTCTGATCGGTTGCGGTTCTAAATTCAATTAAGACTTCTTAACGAGTTTGTGGTTTCGGTCGAATCTCATTAATGTTTAGAACACAAATATTTAGGCAAGTAGAAAGCTAAGTAGGTAAGACGTTTCACAAAACGTCGCCACTTGGGCCGAGAGGATACTTGCGACGCGTAAACGGATTACAAGGGTCCGCGAACCCCTCGTTAAAATCAAAGTGTTGACTGCGAGGCTAATGGGTGTCAGAACTGTGCGACGTCGGCGGCACTCGAACTTACCCGCGGTGCTTCCTGACGTCACTAAAAGCTTCCAAGAACTAGCAGAACTAACACGAATACACCACAATAACATCCTACGTATAAACAGAATCGACCAAGAATCTCCGAGCATTGCTTTAAGTTAAACTCAGCCTGCAAAGTTTTCATTACGTAAATGTAACGCTCACGTGTTCCCATTGCAGCTATGTTTTAAGGTATGCCAATGTTATTGGACCACAACAACAAGGAAAGGAATGACTAATAACGTATATATTTATTTGTCAGCTCTAAGTACAGAAAAGACCGTTATTATCTTTTGAGACATTGATTGAGATCCATTTTCTACTCAATGACCATAATGGTTTTTGATACTAAGTGATTTCGCCATTGAACCGAGTTAAAAACTTCGGCAGATAGATATTTCCTAAAGAACTTCACAGTGTTTCACTCAGTGTGATTTACTTTATTTTCCTTTGAAAGTCTATTTCAAAGTTAGCGCCAACTGCGATTACGTCAATCCAGTGTCTCTGTTGAATAGTTTTTAATGAATGAGCTTAAACCTAAAGTCTGCCAGCGTTCTGGTCCTAATTCTAATTTAAACTGCACTAGATAAGAGCTGAACGCGGCGACGGATGTATTCTCCATACAAACGTAATACCTAAATCATTTGCAATTTGAGCGTATTTCCACCATAATGTTGTTATTCGGATTGAGACAGTATTTGTCTTTAAAAGAATTGCATTTCGCACATTTTTACGGCGAAAATGTTATTTTCATATTGTTTTTTTCTGTATTATAAACAGCAATAATTGTGATATTGTTTCAGCAGAAACATTATCAAGTTAAAAATTATCGTTCATTCATCATTTTTGGTTAAAGTTTTCATTCATCATTTTTGGTATTAAGGAACACTATCATACATTTTCAATAGCTAGTAGTGCTGTCGCGTCAAGCAAATGTCATGTCAATGAAACTGTGTGCGTGGTTGTACAGTTCACGGTAGCTGTGTGTATCGCTCCGACAGGCACATTAGCGCAACATTTGTAGCACTCGATTCGTAGTTGCGATCGATGCTCCGCCGGCCCCTTAAAGTGAGTTGCATTTGGAGCGAATGCAGATTCTGGCTTCTGGCTCTTTATTGCGGTGCAGGTAGATCTTCAGATGAAGCCTTGGGTAAAGTTTAAAATGAATTTCTTCATCCTATTCTTACTGAGTTCTTGAAAACGTTTTTCTAACAAATTCATTCTTTCTTCGCCGACTGCGAGGCGAGCTCGCTGTGGTAATTTTAATTTTATGAGAAGCACCTTTCTATTCAGTGAGAAGTAGGTAATGTAATTGTCACCAGATCATCGAGCCCCGGGCTGATTGTTTCAGTGTTGGAAACAACTGCCTCGGCTTAATTTGTTAAATGTAGACTAATAAGTACTTCATTTAACACTTCGTTTTATACTCTTCTCATCGTGTCTTCGTCTTATTAATTGCTTTCTTAATTGTGTGTGGTAGGTAGTATTTTGAGATTGTGAACTTTACTCACTCGTTACTTAAATAGGTCTCGATTTATGAATGTTTGGGCGACAACGCGGCTGTAGACCGTATTATCTTTGATTAAATGACTTACCGGTCTACTAATTCGAAAATCATATAGAACTTGACCAATTTTATTCACTCAACCAATTCAAGTGGGCTTGATCTTGCCCTAGAAAGCCTTCAATCTCAAAATTGTTAGTGGTATGAACCTGCTCTTTACCGCAAATCTAACGTTACGAAACCTTCACCTACACTTACATGTTTTATCAAAACATGATAAATATTTTCATTTGAAATCTGTAGTAGCTTAATATATGCGAGATTGACGTCACAGCTAAAGCCGACCACTTCGGAGTCTACGGCTTATATGAAAGTAATAAATGAGGCTTGGCATCAGATAGTCTGCCAGCGGATTGGATTTTGAATTGGAGTGACAGAATGATGAAGGAAGGGTCCGGCGTAGTTAAGGGCTACGGCGGCGTGGAACCGCAGCCACCGTTACGACTATTTTATGCTATCGAATTTCTAAGTTAGCACTAAACTAAACTATAAAATATATTTTTATGATCACTACGGCAAAGTTCCTCCCACATGCAGGTTTATTTTTTCAAACGCTAGTTCTAACTTGACACGTTAAAAAACTGCGCGAAAAATAAAATAGTTGAAAAAAAATGGTATGGTAGTATGGCTGTAAAAACACGAATGAGAAAAGTAGCCACTGACATAATTCATTTGAACCTAAACATTCACTGCCTTTATTTTGATGTTGGTATAATTTCCCAAGAGTGTACATGATACCTAATAAAAACTAGATATTATATACTAACTAACTGCTGCCCGCGGCTTCACCCGCGTGGGCTTCTTTTTCTAAAATTAAAGTATCTAAGTTACTCCTTATAACATCATTTATCTCTGAGTGAAAGTCCGTCAAAATCGGTCCATCCGTTTCGGAGATTAGCCGGAAAAGACGAACAAAAAAAAAATGTTGTTTTTTTTTTATAAGTACCTTATAAACATTTAGTAAAAAGCCGTTATTTTGACATTACAAACAGACACTTCAATTTAATTTATTTGTATTATAGATTATTTGTATTATAGACTAGCTGGGCCCCGCGGTTTCACCCGTGTAGGTCTCGATCCCGTGAGAATATAGGAATAAAACGTATCCTATGTCCTATTACAGGTCAGTCATGTCTATATCTTTGTCAGGTTAGTCATGTTATACCCGTGTGCTCATCCTCTCCTCTCTAGAGTATGGAACGTAGCGGCGGCGCGGCGCCGGCGTCGAACGGTTCGCGTATTGCATTTTTATACTCGTGATAACTTCGAAATTGAAAGTCCGATTCGAATGAATTAAAAAGTATTTTACTGCTACATAAATACCCTTGATGTTAAAACTATTCATTTCAATAAGAATAAATATTATGTTGATAAAACTCCTTCGCAAATAATGCATTAGTTTCGAACAAATTTGATTACCATAAAAAAGGTTATAGTGAATCAATATTAAAAGATAGACATAAGCTGTCCTGGACATTTTTTTAGAACTCTTAAAGAGGAACAATTCCAGCATACATGATATTTACGTAACATAAACCGTTTACGCAGCGCACGCAACGAAAGCTCTCAAAAAGGAATAATTTTTCCCGTTTTTGCAACATATTTCATTTATGCTCCGCTCCTTTTGGTCGTAGCGTGATGTTATATAACCTATAGCCTTCCTCGATAAATGGACTATCCAACACAAAAAGAATTTTTCAATTCCAACTAGTAGTTCCTGAGATTAGTGCGTTCAAACACAAACTCTTCAGCTTTATAATATTAGTATAGATTAAATATTATAGATTAGATATTATGAATATCTAGGTGCCTAATAGTTAAATAACCATTGCCTATTTAAAAAGTTAACAAAACCCTAAGTTCTTAGTTCAAAACTTTTCAATTTCGTTCAAAGTTATTAATCCTCAGGACAGACTTTGTATAATCTGTTTAAAAATATTGTTTTTTAAGACTTTCGTAATAAAATCGCTTAGTGATAAAGTTTTTTTTCTTTTAGGCATTACTTAGCTTCTTATTTATGAAATGAAATTGTTAATTCTATAAATAAGACATTGGAATCACTTTTACACGTCAAATTAAAAAAGCGATGAAGTCGGCGGTTCCTATCTGACTACTCTGAGAAGAAAGGCTGAAACTCAGAGGTCGCAGTCTCTTTTAAAGTCCAGACACAGGCCTTATAATAAGTAGAATATTTGTCACTGATTTCGGCTACTGCTGAAACAATGCAACTAAGGCCCGTAGTACACGCCACGGTTTCTTTGCTGTGCGGCGTGATAACCGCGCCCGCGCCGTAGAAAAATCGTGTGAGTGTGAGCATACGGCGACGGCGCCGTGCCGTGTTGCCGCCGTGTCTGTCAACAATCTTCCATAGTGATCCATAAACCGTGACGGCCGTGCCGTGTTTTCACGGCAAGAAAAAGGCATAAAATGTGTGTATACCACAGGCATAAAGTTTTCAATATAAATACTTTTTGAACCATCATCATTTGCCTAGCCTTTTCCTAACTTGGGTTCCAGTGAAACCGGAATCAATCTGCCTAGCCTTTTCCTGGTAATACGATACCCCTTGGTATGACTACCCGTAACGACTGTCAAAGATCCTCGAATGACAGCCGGGACCAACGGCTTAACGTGCTTTCCGAGGCACGGAGGAGTCTCGATATGTAAAGCTAGTCACCCATCCACAGACCAACCCTGGCTAGCGTAGCTTAACCTGATGGACCGACCCGTGCGGCTGTTATTACCTACTTAGCCACGAGCTTCGCAGTGAAACCGGAATATACTATCCTAATTAATCCATCCATACTAATATTATAAATTCGAAAGTAACTCTGTCTGTCTGTCTGTATGTTTCACGCGTAAACCGCTGAACGGATTTTGTCAAAATTTGGCAAGGAGATAGATGGAAGGATTTTTATCGACATACCGCGCAGGTGAAGTCGTGGGCGGACGCTAGTTATTAATATTATAAATGCGAAAGTGAGTTTGTTTGTTTGTTACGCTTTCATGCTAAAACGGCTGAACGTATTCGGATGAAATTTGGCACATGGGAAGACCATGACCTGGAATAGGACATAGGATACTTTTGTCCAGATAGTACGATGCCACGCGCAAAAGCTAGTATGGAATTTATAATAATAATACTTTTTGATTCATAAGTTATTTTATTTTTGAACTTTTTGCTTATTCTGTACCAATGTGAGATCATATAATATTATAAGATGCAGAACTTACACCCATCTACCTAATAAGTTAGTCTGCGCTTAATAAATTATGAATGAATTAAATTAAATTTTTAAAATAAAATCATTCTATGTAGAATAAAAACCTTCCATGAAGTTTTCATCAAATTGTTCTACTAGTGTCACGTCGCGCCTGTCTGCAGGAGCCTTTAAACTCGTAATGTTACTTGTATCATTCTGTTTTTTTTTCACAATAGAAAACTTATTAATTAATGAATGACTTAACTAAGCAAAATACAAAGGTTGAATTATTTAAAAACTTTTTGAACTCTTGGAAATTATAAAGTCCTTTTTAATATTATTTACATATTTGCCCCGTTTAGGCTCGGTTACGTCTTAACTTATTAAATTAATATTACTTTGCTTATTGTTGGCATCTGTTGAGTTCTCCGTTAAAATAACAATAAGTAGCTACGGCCCAAAACACTTACTTTCAGCCTGGGAGCCACTTTTTTCGGTATAACATTCCTAATGTGTTTATTTCGCTTATTACACGGACTCACTTTGTACTGTTATTTTAACTTGAGTTGAGGATTTTTTATCATTTTCATTCCCACCTAAAATATGCAGCGCGGGTTTGTAATTCTTAGATAGATTATTTAATTTATGAATTAAATCTTTAAAAGTCAACCTTCAAATTAACAGGAATTAAATGACAAAGTTGAATAAAAATATTATTATTTCCCTTGGTCGCTAGCCCGCATTCGGGTATCCGAATGACTTAACCCGAATACGGGCACCGCACCTCATACATATACAACGGCGAACTACGGAGCTAGACGAAGTAGCCTGAAAGGTATACAAATTCGGGTAAATGACCAAGTGTTATAGCTATTGTGCAATTAGAGAATTTACACTTGGTCGTTTACCCGAATTGCAAGGGTGAAAGAAAGAATAATGTTTATTTGGACACAGTTCGTGAAACACAAAATTACAAATTTTATAGGGTGCGTTATATTATTCGGGGGGTTACTAGCAATGGGGCGTGACATAGCTTTTTGTACCAACAATAATACGTAGATCTAATAATCATGATGTAGATTTTTATAAATTACTAGCTGTGCCCCGCGGTTTCACCCGCGTAGGTCTCGATCCCGTGGGAATATAGGGATAAAACGTATCCTATGTCCTATTCCAGTTCATGGTCTACCCGTGTGCCCATCCTCTCCTCGCGAACATAGGGAACGTCGCGCCAGCGTCGAACGGTTCGCGTATTGCATTTTTATATTCATGATTACTTCGAAATTAAAGGTCCGATTCGAATGAATTAAAAAGTATTTTGCTGCTACATAAATACCCTTGATGTTAAAACTATTCATTTCAATAAGAATTAATATTATGTTGATAAAACTCCTTCGCAAATAATGCATTAGTTTCGAACAAATTTGATTACCATAAAAAATGGTTATAGTGAGTCAATCTTAAAAGATAGATATATACTGTCGCGGACTTTTTTTTAGAACTTTTAAAGAGGAACAATTCCATTATACATGATATTTACGTAACATAAACCGTTTACGCAGCGAACGCAACGAAAGCTCTCAAAAAGGAATATTTGTTCCTGTTTTTGCAACATATTTCATTTATGCTCCGCTCCTATTAGTCGTAGCGTGCATATTATATAGCCTATAGCCTTCCTCGATAAATGGACTATCCAACACAAAAATAATTTTTCAATTCCAACCAGTAGTTCCTGAGATTAGCGCGTTCAAACAAACAAACAAACTCTTCAGCTTTATAATACTCGTATTAGTATGGATTTGTTACAAAAGCAAAACAATTGACAACTAAGTTAAAATGATGTGCGAAATATCATACAGTTTGCAATTTCTCATTTCTAAAAAGTTAGGCCAAAATTTGTACACGAATAACAAGCAATGACGAAGGCTGTTTGTTCATAAGACAAGAGAAAACTGTGACGCTTCTAAGTACATACTAAAACTTTGTGAGTTTAAAACTTATCTAATAATAATAAGAAGATAAAATTAATGTTTAAGTATTCCGTCTACTTTTAGTTTTGATTATAAATGGCTACATCATTATTTTATTTGTCTTTTCTTAACTAAGTTGGAGAAGGCTTCCAGACTAATTAGGTATTATGTGGCGATATTTTAGGTGAAACGACTAACATCTGACCGTCACCAACTAATTACTGGGAAATATCGATATTCTAAGTTAGGATGGTTTTATTTTTTATCAAATATTTCAAATTGTAGTTTGAAGGTAGTTAATTTTTCCCGAACGAGTAGGTTTAGGCTGTATATCTACATTTTCGGACATCGACGAACACAAAAAAAACTCGTATTATTAAGTACTAGCTGCGCCCCGCGGTTTCACCCGCGTAAGTCTCGATCCCGTGGAAATATCGGGATAAAAAGTATCCTATGTGTTAATCCAGGTTATAAACTATATGTTTGCCAAATTTCATCCAAATCCATTCAGCCGTTTTTGCGTGATTGAGTAACAAACATCCAAACACACAAACACACAAACTTTCGCATTTATAATATTAGTAGGATAGTAGGATATACATATGTCCTGTTAAAAATAGCTAAATTATTAGGTGTGATCAGATAAACACAACAATAATATATAATATTACGCCTGTAATCTCCGAAGGGTTAGCCAGAGATGTACCTATAGTAAACCCAAATTTCGCCGGATATGTTTAAGTCTCATGGGGCGAGCTTTTGCCATCAACCGGCCACAAATTCAGACCCGGGCAGCTACTGAGAAATTTATAATAATTAGTTCAAGAATATTTTATATTAAGGTTGATGCGTTAGGGTGGCCCGCGAAATTCAAATTTTCTTACGTTTTTTGCAATTTGCAGGTCAGTATCAGGTTGTATAATATATTGATCTAAATATTATTAGCGCTCGTAACAAATATGAATTTATCGAATTATAAACATTAGACTCAGCAATACAACTCTCTAAGTTCATGAAAGTGCCAAATGTCATAATTTCATGAAATAGTCATTCAATACACTTTCATGAGCTTAGAGAGTTGTATTGCTGATTTTAATGTTTATAATTCTGTAAATCCATATTTGTTACGAGCGCTAATAATATTTAGATCAACATACAACCTGATACTGACCTGCAAATTGCAAAAGACGTAAGAAAATTTGAATTTCGCGGGCCAGCCTAGAAAGCTTGATAGCTTAAAGATCAATCAAAATTGAATCCAGATCAAACTGAATTTATCTAAAATCTAGAAGCCAAGACACGAGAAGATCTGGTCAAGAACCTAGCGATTCTTTGTACGTTTGCATACCTAATTATTGCTGCGAGATTCTCTTGCTCCCATCGCCATCGGCCGCCCATAAGTTCCTAGACTAGCAGATGAGGACTGTTCGACTTGATTGTTATCGTGGTCTTGGTCATCGTTTAGTTTCTTATATATAAAACTGAGAGGTCGTTAGTTATCTTCAAGCGATCATTGACAGATCATAGGTATAGGTAATATTGTAACCTGCAAACCTGCTAAATAACCTTGTACAATTTTGCTTATAGGTAATATTGTATAGCCTGTAAACCTGCTGACTGTATTACCTGGACAACAAACAATTTTCTATTTCTATTAACCCGACGACGGCGAAGAAAAAAGGAGGGTTATGATTTTGACCGGTATGTATGTATGTATGTTCATCTGTTCCCTCCTATCTTCTAAACCACTTATCACAATTTGACAAATGAGGTATCGTTAGAAGCGTTTTGATTGTCCACTGGTTAAAGGCTATGTGACGTTATATTAAATATAGAAAAATGGCGCCCTCTAGAGGACATCAGGCCAGGATCTAAAAAAAAATATTGTTTTGTCATACCGTGTTGAGTATCAAATGAAAGGGCTTAATGAGCCTAAAAGAATTAAAAAAAAAATTAAGTAATAAAAACTAAAACCCAACTACGACTAAAAAGGTATAAACAAGACACCACAGACAGACAAATTAATTTAATTACTTTCATTTTTTTTCTATTTCTATTTAGTTTTGATCACTAAGACCAAGACATTATTTTGTTTTGTATGGCTCTCACAGTGGGCACATTAGTACATTAGGTATATGCTCTGCGAGATGTACAGGATAATTTATCATACTCCTACCGCTCTCCTAATCTATTTGAGCTCACCGCAGTGTGTATTTTCTCGTTGATGCAGTTGTCTAACACATGGGTAGATTATATTGGAAAGTAACTAAATACCATTATTCTAGACGCCCTGCATTAACGAAATGAAAGGAACTCCAAAGTAAGTTTTAGTTCATGTGTATCATATGTAATAGGTAAACGATCACTTTTTCATTACAATGCGCATATACTGTACAGTAGGAAACGAATAAAATATTACATCTTATACCTTTATCTCATTTTAAATACTTATTCAATACATTTGAAAAAATGTAATAAAAACTATTTTAAAAAACATATAAAAAATAGTAACCCATCGGCATCAGGATCAGGGTCCAGGCTGCCGGTGGTCAGGGCTCTAGGGAGAGGAACCTCCTCACTATGCGTGCCGTGTCCAGGAGTACTGCTTTCTAAATCAAGACCTTGACCCAGCCGCGCAATGAGAGCCTCCTGAGGTGTTGGTCGAGGCTCTCCGCTATTAGGCCATTAACCATAACGATTATCGGTACAATGATTGCAGAGTCCACGTCCCACATGTCGATAACCTCATGTGCTAAGTCAAAATAAGTTATTATTATACATATTATAATAATCGTGCCGTGGGGAAGGGAAAGGATTATATAGTTCTTCTCTCATATTAGCACGAACTACGAGTATATGAAAATAGTAATTCACATAACATCACGCCTTGTTTCCTCGAAGGGTTTGGCAGGTGTACCTACCGGCAATACACCCACATTTCGCCAGCTTATTTGATCTGAATAGTAATTTAGATCGTGGCAAAAACGGCGAGCTAGCTGCCTGGCCCTGTTTATCAAAAGTTTCAAGTCTACACGTTCACAAGTTACCTAGAATATTAATTTTCGTTAAATTCATAGCACATCTCCATATTCATAATCAACCTTAATGTTCCCACTGCTGGGACACGGGCATCAGGTCATCTCCCTCTTTTGACCAAATAAAAAAAACTAATTAAAATATTTATTGCGGTACTAAGCACGACACTTGTAAACTTGTAAGACGGAATAGAGAGTCGCCGGACACTCTCAGGATTTGTTATCATTTCCTACAATTTTTTTGATAAACAAAATCACGAATAAAAGTGTCAAAATATAAGTACTTGTAAATTAAATAATGACATTTGGTTATACAATAAACAGGGCACTGCTCTTACTTGTAGAGGCAATTTTAATTTAAGGGTGGTGATGGTAATAGGTACAGCAGAAGGTATTTCTAACCCAGAAAATCTATGTTCACAATTATGGAACACGCAGAAGAAAAGCAATATCTGGTCCATTAATATCCCTAAAATGATGTAATCGTTCGTAAGTATAATTAAAGTAGGGTCCGCTTTTTTCATTAACACTTAGTTTAATTGAAATAAATGAACATTTTCTGAAGATTGTATAATTAAGGCGAAAGACAATTTACGATTGTAAGCAGTTACAATTAATTATTCTGTCTAAGAAATTCGATTAAGTTAATGTCATTAAGTAGCAGAAGACATTTAAAACAGCCAAATATCAAATTGTAGAATAAACGATACGAATATTTCAACATTTATTTGGGTAAGTTAGTTACGTTAAATTAATTGTTTTTGTAGCAAATAGTAAGTAAAGCCCTATAATATTTACTTGTACAATGAAAAGCTAGAATTATGTTTGTTGTTTGCCTGAAGGGCTACCTTTGAACAACCTACAAATGTTCATTATGACTGCTTTTCAGTCGTGTATTTGTTTAAGACAACTCATGTCGTGTTTGGACAGTTTAAACAAGTAAATGATGCCTTTCTAAAATTTACTTTAACATAAAACTTGTGTACAAAGGAAAAAAATACATACCTACAGACGAACATAGAACCTTCCATTTTTGTAAGTCGGTTAAATATAACACCAGTGCCTACTCAAGGTTTCAATCAAAATGCCCATCTTGGTGAAACGTTGCCAACAATGAAAAATTAATTGATCATAAATATAACCATAAAGTTTAAATGTTAGCTTTTGTAACGTTTTATTTCAGGTTACAGTTAGAGACACAGTAAATTAATTACGAACATTAATTAAAATCGAGAGCCAAGATTTCAATGCAAACAATTTCGATGTTATTAATTACTCGATACATTTTGCGTGTAACCTCAAAGCTGAAAACGGTTTACCAGAAATAAATTTAAACTGATAGGTATGAGAAAAGCGAAAAACAATATCAATGAAAATACACGACTGACGGAGAGTGTATATTGTGAATATTTTGTTCGTAGTGTTAGGAAGAGGATAAAGGTAAACTAGGGGCTTGAGATCAGGCGAGGACGAAAGGCACCGAAGTGGCTCTTAAAAGAGAGAAAGGTATTCGATAATTCAGGGGCGACGTGCCGTATCAGAGTCTCAGAGAACGGGATAACATCTTGAAAGCTTTTTAATTTGAATCGGGGAAATTTAGGACATGTCGCTACAAGCGGGCGGAAAATTTTAATCCACTGTGTATTTCTAAATGAGAGATCGTTTTTGTGCTACTTTTTTCGGATATTGGTACCGCTAAATTGAACAGCAGATTTTTTTATTATGTTTTGCTTTTTATAGGGAAACAATATAATTATTATACAACTAACTATTGTTTAACTAATTAAATCCTAAATAAAACTAACTATACAAACACGTTATGTAGGTATGTACAATTATATAACAAAATCAAAAAAATATATATAGCTAAATACATATGTTTTTTTTTTAATCTAAGCTGCAATTCAACGATGTCAACGATATTAGAATAGGCATTTCATTTAGGTCTTTTCTCTATTACTAATTAGGTAGACTTATCTACTTACTTGTATATACTACGAAGATAATTATATTTAATCGCCGTAGGCATTAGCTATACCGAGGCTACACAGATTCAACATCGACACTAATGAAATTTAACCTACAAAATATGTAGGTATACTTTAGGAGGCAATATATTTGCCAATAACCGAAGCTGACCTAGTAATGGGATAGATAATATTAATTTATGGTAATCTTTGTAAATTGTTTGCTCTGGTCAGCGAGACCCCTTTGTCCTCGCTTTTGAGGAAATATTGCTTTTGTAATATGGTAAACTTAAACGATGAGCAAAACTCATTGGGCTAAGCTGATGAAGACGAAGTATTAGTGTACTGTAATATCTTTTTTATGAATGCCTTAAGATGGAGATTTTATTTTATTTTACTCGCCTTTCGAAGATTTGTCTGAAGCCTTTAAGTATGTAAAAATCCATATTAGTTTGTTATTTTTTAGTTACTTCAAGGGTTCATCTTTGTTGTTCGTTATTGTTGTTTGTCCTTCTTTGTTGTATTTTAGAGTTCGTCCTGGGTACCTTGGTTTTCATAACGACCTTGTGATTACAAGTGTTTACTTGAGCTTGTGGAGTGGTTTAAAGGTATAATCATATTTTTTTACTTTTCATGTTTCGACACCATACGCTCGTCAGGAAGAAAGGATGCAGGTTCTCCACAAAACCACAAAACCGCGGGTGCTAGAAAAATATTTTTTTCTCGGAAAATTCCCGCACCTCTCTACGAAGATTGAAAAATGTATTTTTTCATGCAAACTAAATTTAACCGTTCACCACAGCCCTTGATTCAACTCGTGTGTAATTTTAATTATTCAAATTTTCAGTTTTACAACGTTTCGCTTAAATATTTATGTAGATAAACGTTAAAAAAAAATACATTGAGCATTTGTTTGCACAATTCATATTATGTACCTACGCCAATCAAATAGTAGGTTATATAGTAGTAGGTTCCGTAGCGTTTTTCAAAAACGTAAATAAAACACAACCAGCGGCTGTAACCGCGAAACATATTCACAACAAAATAAGCCAATAAATAAATAAGCTCCGAAATCCTTTGTTTTTTTATTAAATCAGCAAAACAGAATGTTATTGAATTCGTAACATAAAATAAATATACAACGGAGAGTTCCCTAGAAATCGGAAATAGACATCTATTGAATGTACCAAGGAGTATTTGTCATGCGCCGCGAACTGCGAACTGTTCGGCATTTAAATGCGAAGATCGCGAGGCATTCCAACGTCCATAGTTTCGCTGAACCTCTAGTACACTACATGCTCGAACACTCAGTATTCTGGTCTCGTCTCGCCCACACGTAATCCTGTATCGAAAGGATGTTTCGGATTGACGCCGCTAAAATTAACTAGATAGTCTACGTGATGGTTATTGGACTTAATGGATTAGAATAAGTTAATCGAATCAATAAGTATATTATTTTGTATCGCCTGGTGTAGGTAGGTACATAACTATGGCAAAAAAAGAACCCACAGCAAGTTTTGTTAAAACGTGAAGGTTTTATAGGTTTTCAATTGAAAATTAAGGACAATACAGGAGGAGGAAAACGTTAAATAGACAGGCTTTTTTCTGCTTAAAAACTGTGTTTTTTGGGAGGTTCATGTTTGCATCCTTATCGCTGAATTAATTCTTAACAAAAACTTTCAGGTTAGAAAATATTGCAAACACGTTAACAACAATATAAGGTGTATCTTTTCATACACGGAATCTCTTTACGGCTCATTTTAATCATCATTATGAACAACTTTCACTATGGTAAAATGTCAGAAATCGCAAAAAAAAATCAGCTGAGTAATAGATATAAAATAGCTCCACACCCGTATAAAAAAATAAACAGAAAACTTAAAAGCAGCAGCCCGCTTAGATTTCTCAGTCGGCAGCAGCCCGGGGTTTGGATTTGTGCCCGGTATATAGCAATAGGTTTGCTCCCTGTTACACGGGACATAGACATACCTTACTACAGGTACACCTCTGTCTAGCCCTTCCGGAAATAAAGGCGTGATGTTAAGTTACAGTACTTAAAATCGGATAAGTTGTCCTTTATTGTACTCGCACTAACGGATGACAAGACTGAGAGACGCACGGTTTATTAGAAGCTATACACATAATATTATGTAGATAACTAGCTTTTTCCTGCGGCTTCTCTCGCGTTAATGTCGGACATTATTCCCGGGAATTGTCTGCTAGGATAAAAAAAATCCTATGTCCTATACCAGGTCTACCTGTGTATCAAACATCGAAATCCGACAGCTGTTGAGTTGTGAAAAGGTAATAGACAGACAGAGTTACTTTCGCATTTATAATATTAGTATGTAGTATGGATGCAGTACCTGTTAAGTTGAACTATTTACACTGCAGTCATGTTTGTTTGAAGCGATGCATGACATAGACAGCATTATAATGATCATGTTTTAAAACGACTAATACATTGATTTATTGCACGTTCGATCGATAAAGGCAATGCGGCGTGGGAACATTCATTCTGATATCCTTATTTATGATAAATAACGTACGACTTCTACGGAGAAGCAGAAAAAAGAATGCCGGAAATAGATTCTTAGTGACACATAAGCCAGGTGTACAATTTACGTAATTATTTACTACTGATAAGGCGATTTTAAATGTTATTGCATACAATAAGGCGACGGAAGCCGGTGCACCGTGCAGCCAGACAATTATAATGGGGTTCCTAAGATGGCATTTTGATATGCCGATTGTTTCACGTAATTGCAAGTTGATGACTCTTATAGAATATTTTCTGCTGCAGTCATTGAGTCTGATAGAATATAATATTCAGTAGGTAAATACAGTCACGAGCATAGATACCTATATATATACACACTTAGTGAAAAGTGTAATATACAATTAACTTGCTAAACTTTCACGGACGTAAGTCGGCAAACTCAAAAAGGCAAAACTTCAACAGTACCTACTTACTCTACGCGAAAATCGCTGAGTGGCCGTGTTGTTCGTGACTGTACCTAGATGCCTATTTAACGGATGACAAAATACACTATGAACCATAAAGCAGCCAATGACATAGTTAATCGTGATTAGTTATTCCGTACCATAAAAGCTCTCGTGATACGAAGGCCGTTAAACTTGGTTCAAATTGTTATGCAAAGCACGCATTCTTTGTCCGTTTTAAAATTCGCGAATGACTTCCTCTTGTCTATTGGAATTATTATTTTGTTTTGTTAAGAAGTATCTAGGTAGGTGGGAATAATAGATTAAGGGGCCTACAGTTGTTTTGTTTTTGCCATCCTTCTGTCGACTTAACCTGTCTTCTGTAGCCTATTTATTGGTTATGCTCCTCTATAGATTTCTACCCACAGTGTAACCATTGATGCTGTTACGATGAATTCTGCACATGATTCTTAAAAATTCTAAAACATAATCTGCTGTTGGTCAAAATGTATTAAACAGCTGATATTTTGTGTAATAACACAGAATGGTACAGAAGATTCACTCCGTAAAATCATTTAAATAAAAAGCGACTCTTGCTACGATACTATAAAGTGGAATTCAGGTCACACAGCGCTAATTACCTAAAGTTATATTCGGCTAGAAGTTGCCTCTCTTTCTATAGCGTAACTTAGGTATTTTCTGACTAGGTTACGCTCACTGAATTGGCCCGACAAGACGAGCCCACCGCGTACTTGTAGCTTCATACCTGAAATGCGGGGTGCGCCTTCTGTACTACTCTGTGGTAATAACTGAAAAAGAATTTAAAAAAATATACGGGCTGTATAGAGTCATGTGTTCATTCGTGGTAACAGTTTGCGCGTTAATGTCCCTTGCACTCTGTACTCTTTAAATGCCTCCTAACACTAGCACCTGATAAGAAATTACTCAGGCTACCTCCTTACTACCTATCAATCTTCAACCATTGAAGCTACGATAGACCAACATACTGAACCAACATACCCCTTGGGTAGGGTAGGATAAGCTTCGAACCAACAATCTCAGTCAACACTCCACGATTCAGCCAGAGAGCTATTGTCAGGGATAACAAAAGGCTACTCTATCCATCTATGCCGTATAAGGGACAGACAAGTGCCAGATAAAACTATTAGAAGCTGCCACTTTCAATTCTTTCTGCCAGTAACGGCAACCAACGCATTAATTTTTTTTTTTTTCCTTCCAGTTCACACATCTTCCAAAACCTAGTCTTTTCCTTATCTGCCTAGCCTTTTCCCAAATATGTTGGGGTCAGCTACCAGTCTAACCAGATGCAGCTATATACCAGTATTTTACATGGAGCGACTGCCTATCTGACCTCCAAAACCCAGTAAACTGTGTTACGATACTCCTTGGTAAGACTGCGTTGTCAGACTTTCGGGGTTCTGACGACCCGTAATGACTGTCAAAGATCCACGAATTACAGCCGGGACCAACGGCTTGACGTGCTGTCCGTGGCCCTGAGGAGTCTCGGTATGTAAAGATGGTCACCCATCCACGGACCAACCCCGGCAAGCGTAGCTTAACCTGATGGATCGACCCGCGCGGCTGTTATTACTTAGCCACAAGCTCCTCAGCACTTATCCAAAACCATGTTATTATTATCGTTATGTTACTTTAAGGGAACTACTTTTTGCCTTAAAAAGGAAAACGGAAACTTTATTGAAAGATCACTTTTTTGTTAAAACCGTTATATTTGTATTTTATCATAATTTCTCAATGACAATAAACAAATTACAAAGTTCAGCAACTCAATTAAATGTTTCACAAACAGGAGGATCGGAACAATATTTGTTTTCGATTAATAACATAATTATAATCTTTGATAATGTATTGTAAACGTTTAAATTCTCTTCTTTACATCAATGTGTTTTATTATTATAGGATCAGGTTATCATAATCATACAATTTAGCGACAAAAATGTATTAGCGTGTCTGCAATAATTTCCATCCAGATGTATAAAATAATTCTTCGATCACCTCTGCCTAACCCGTTGGGGTAACATAGGCGTGATGCTATATGTTCTGAATTGATCAATCGTAATACCGAAATAGGTCGTAGTGTTTTCTTGTGAAATGACGCACATACCTACTTAGTATTAATTACTTGAACAACCACCTATTCTCTTATGATCATAATAATTATATCGACTGTCTGAACTGAATAACGAAATAGTTTTTGAAGCTCTTGATTATGATCTCTCATCTTGCAAAGTAGATAAACCCTTTGATATGATAATTTCACAACACGAAAGTTTTTTGCCCTTTGTGAGTGGAACTATATTGAAAGACATATACTGGTCACTATATGTCCTTCTAGCTAGGGAATACAATATATGGAAAATAGTACCTATTAGTGATTATTTTCAGTAGTACTCGCAACCGGCTTGCGTGTATTACCCGAGGACCTAGACAAGTGACAATCGCTTCGAAAGCGTTTCGTATTTCTACAACCACTTTGGCATAAGCTTTTCGATAGTTCTGGTCAGTCCTCCACATTTTTGCCATTTTGATCATCGTTATCGCTGATAGAATGTCACTTTTTCTAGGGCCTCAAATGTATGAACGTAAACGAAGCAAACGAGAAAAAGGCGCAAGATAAAGTATTATGTTATCAACGAAAGTTCTTTATTGATAACACTACTAGCTATCACTGTATGTAGACTCCTACACCATCAATGTTGTAATCGTAATAATATTCAGGAGCACTTACATGTTAAAGCTTATCTATGTGGGAACCAGGCAATGATATGATTTGCATAATACATTAAACGGCTCAATCGTGCTTCGAATTAGGTTAATTTATTGATTCACCGACTGATAGTCCTAAATAAAAGTGTTATCTAATTTTAGGATGCAAGTCTAGATTGGCTTTTGTTCTGGACAAACCATGATTTAAGTATATAGCAGTTAGTTAATTGATTCAGGCGTGACTTTGCGGAAATCCATTATAAAATACAATAGACGCTGATATATTTAATAACCTATTCCGCTTGACTATTCTTCAAGAGTCATAAAAACCCTGTAAGAAATCGACACGTGTTTCACCTCTCAACGAGGCATCTTCAGGATGACGATTGACCAATTGCAAACCAGAACGCGACGTGTTACCACATCAAGCGCTGGATGCAGAGAGCCACGTGTTTCACCTCTCAACGAGGCATCTTCAGGATGACGATTGACCAAATGCAAACCAGAACGCGACGTGTTACCACATCGAGCGCTGGACGCAGTCTCTCTTACTCTGCGTCGATTTCTTACAGGGTTTTTATGACTCTTGAAGAATAGTCAAGCGGAATAGGTTACTAAATATATCAGCGTCTATTGTATTTTATATAGCAGTTGCTAAAATTGTACCTATTGTGTCAAAATGTCATACAATATATTCATCAATTGAGATTGTGAATGTAGATAAACTTAACTAAAATATTCTTTTCTATAATCTTTGTAAAAATGGCAGAAATATCCAAATAATTATTAAAAAAACTAGCTGCGCCCCGCGTAAGTCTCAATCCCGTGAGAATTCCGGGATAAAAAGTATCCAGGTCATGGTCTACCCTTGTGCCAAATTTCATCCAAATCCGTTCAGCCGTTTTAGCGTGAAAGCGTCATAAACAAACCAAAACCCGTACTTTCGGATTCATAATATTAATTTATAATATTAAGTTAGTATTATGATGTCTTTGCCTATTGTGTGTAACGAAATGATTTGTTCTGAACGTAGTTTTTAGAACAACAGTAATTTATTAACAGCATTCATGTAACCCAGTAATTGTAAAAATTAAGCAATTACATTGCTTAACAAAAGCCGCTAAATGAAGTACTTTAAAACCGAGCAATTAGTGAGAAATCTTGACTCAAAACAGTTCACTTTTGTTCTCGTTGCCAAGGTGGGCGGTGAAGCACTGTGGCGGTAAGGTCAACCGATCCCTTAACCGAAGCCCAGCGGCTCAACTCCGGAATGCCTTGATTGAATTTAACCACTACCATTACAACCACATACCTATAGTGGTATATTCAGTGACATTTGGGGAATTATTCTGATAATTCATCGGAACTGAAATCGAGTACTGTCCATAGTACTGGCCATTTCAAATCAAAATAATTTTTGTTTGGCTAGGAATTCTAATTTCAAATTTATTTTATTTTAAAAACATGGAATTCTTTTTTCAAAAGAAGTCATTTGTTTAATGATTAGTGTTACATTTTCATCGCATTTCAATCTTTTTCGTCATCATGGATACGTTAAAAATTCGAGTAATTATGGAATATGAGTACCGTCGTGGCAGCAACGCGGCACAAGCGGCACGCAACATCAACGACGTTTACGGAGCTAACACTACAAACCAACGCACCACCTGTTATTGGTTTGCTCGCTTCCGTTCTTGAAATTTCGACCTGAAAAATGAACCTCGCGGTCGTCCAAAGACTTTGGTCGACAATGACGAATTAAAGGCGATTGTGGAAGCTGATGATACACAATCTACGGCTGAATTAGCAGCAGTACGGCTGAATTATAACAATTAATATAAACATGAAAACTTTTATATGATGGAACCTCTTTCAATAAATTTTTGTGCTATTTTAATTGTGTTATTTATGTTGTTGAGCAGACGAATTTTTCAAACCTATGAAACAATGGTTTATCAATATCCGTCAAAACTCTCGAATTGTGTGTTGCTTGCAGGTTTACTTTAGAAGGCCTTCAAAAACCGAGAATGAGCCACGATTCTCTTTATTTTTTGTGTAGATTTAGCTTACCCTTACTGCAAGCAAAGGAAACCCAAAGGGTTTGTTATTCTTTCCTTTGCAAACAAATGTGTGTCTTTTTAATATAGCAGGATTCGATTCTCCCCTGGGGCAGTCGGACTGACCTTTACAAAATCTACATTATTTTTTATAAATAATATACCTATTTCATATGTAAAAGATTTTTTTGATAAATTAACTTGACTGACCCGGGGCTGTAATTCCATGGTTATAACGTTTTTCAATCCCTATTCGAATCCAAATATTCAAAAGTACCTTTTTGGACCCACATGTAAATGTTTCAGAATATTGACTCGCTCCGCTCGTTATGTACTCCCAATTTTAACTCGTGACTTAATATTAAGATAGGATAATTAAATAACAGATTTAGATTTGTGGAATACCATCTATGTTTATTTGAAAAACTAAGACTAAGATGTAGTTAGAGGATTACCAACAAACAAAAATAAAACAACAAACACACACCACAACAACAACGACAATTTTTCTTTCATTATTTTTCTTTCTTTTACTTGTAACATTGATTAAACTCCTATAAAATTGAAACCTATTTATAATCCATTAAATATTTAATTAAGAATATTGAAAGTTGGATTTATTTACATAGCATTTTCAATATTTATAGAAATTAAAATTGGTGACATGGATCTAGCAACGCAATGGTATTAAAAATGTATTACGTATTCGCTGAATTTGGTGCTACACGGGTCCAGTTAGGGTTGCCAACCGTACTATAATATATAGTATTGTACTATATTTCGGGTCGACGTACTATATACTGTTGAAGAAATATATCGCACGCTGAGAACGAAAGTGACTCGATTCAAAATTTACGATTTTTGGGAATCGAATAAAATGTGTTCGACTGATTGAACATTTTCTATACTTTCTAAAATAACTTTTTAATATGAAAATGAAAGTTACGAATTTCTTTTGTATAATATTATTTGGCTTTATAACTTTAAATATACTTATATAAAAAATATTATTTTTTCTATATAAAATAACTTCTGGAAAAATAGTGTCAGAAATAAATGAGTAAATGAGTCCATGAGTTTAAATCATGCCTAAATAAATGAGTGACCGAATTTGATTTTATGTCACCTAGGTTGTCAATATAAGAAATAAGAAAGTGACCTATACCATAAATTGGTCACTTAATGATTATAAATTGTACGCAAAACTTACGCCCACAAATTGGCACAAAATTTACAAAAAGTGTAATCGGTCGCTACGGTACTAAACTTGAAACGTTCTGCTACATCCACTCGCGGTGCAGTACTGATTGCGTCCCTTTCACTCTGGTGCGGGGAGTGTGAAGCGCTCAAAACCACAGAGACCGAAAAGCTCTCTATCTCTCCCTGACCATTAATGGTCTGTTTTTAAATATAAGTGTGATAAAGTGTATTTTTTGAGTCATTTTGTATATTTAACTCATTTTACTAACATTTTGAGATAGGTCACTTTCGTTCTCAGCGTGCGATATAGTACGCAAAAATACTATACTTTCAACACCGAACGAAATGTAACAAACAAATATTTATTTTAAAAAATAATTAACGTGCCTTTACATTAAATTTTGAGTGAGGCGAGTTCGTGTAACCGAATTCCGGACTCCAAACGCTTCTACAATATTTTGTCTTTGGCTCCCACTGATCTATAAATATCTGGAGGCGCTGGCAGCAGGTCAAAGTTGTCAATGTCAATATCAAATTGAATGAAATCTTTGTAAAAGTAAAAGATTGTAGTGAGTTTACTGAAAAAACCACAGAGCAAAAATGGCAGCATATTTAAAAAAATACTGAAAGTAACTTCCCCAATTTATTTCATTCCTGCTTTCTGTTCCCGTCACTTCGGCATTTACAGAAAGGATTTTTTCAGTTATGAATTTGAAATGGCGAGAAGAGAGAAACAGAAGTAGTATCTCATTAATAAAAAATGAGCTTTTGATTTTTAACCTAAAAATTGAATGTAATAAAGCATATGATACTTTTAATTCAGACAAAACATTATAAAAAAATGCAAGAAGTGCAAAGAAATATAGTATTTATAAAAAAAAATTATGTCTTTGTCGAATTTTTTCCATAAAATACTATATTTTTTAGAATTGTACTATATTTTTTTAAAGCTCATTTGGAAAAATACTATATTTCGCTGAAAAAATTTTGGCAACCCTAGGTCCAGTACCCAATTACGAACAACTATATAATTGATCCACAGAACACATCGGTACTATGGATTAATTCATCTTAAAATAGCTTGTAGTGTGACTTACAAATTCTGGGCATGGCGTTCATTGAAGCCTTTAATAGTCTGAATAAGATACCGTTTCTCGTATTAATCATGCAGATCTACATGTTCTAATATAGGTACATTTTGTATTAGAAATCATCCTAAATAAAGGATTTGAATGTTAGTAATTTCAGTTTGAATTTTGGCTAATTCTTCTCACATGCCTACGCCGATAATTTCTTTTCGTTATGTTTAAAACGTTTAAATTTGAGCTGGTGCAAAAAAAGGTTAATTATATCCCTGGAGTAGAATATCTTGGTTCCAACCTAGAAGCGTACATTGTGTACCTTAACAAAGATAATAATAGGTCACACATCTCTAAATGACACGCGTAGATACACGCCTTGTGTCCCACATGAACATGATGCATGTTGTTCAAAGCAAATATCTCTTTGAACAACATGTAATATGTTCATGTGGTTTGCAGACCAGCATGCGTACATAGAATTCTGCGAACGTCGAGCACTACCTAATCAAGTTTGCTTTGGAATATTTCGCAGAAAATTCATGATAATAGAACAGAACGTTGACGGTTAGTGAACCTCATTATGTCAATGTTATTAGTGACAAATTATCTGTTTAGTCTCAAGCCCTTACTGCGATGTGACCTTCCACTCCACCATTATCATCTTCATCATCTGCCTAGCCTTTTCCCAAATATGTTGGCGTCAGCTTCCCGTCTAACCGAATGCAGCTCAATACTAGTATTTTACATGGAGCGACTGCCTATCTGATCTCCACAACCCAGTTGCTTGGTAATACGATATGTCTTGATGTCAGACTTTCGGGCATCTGACGACCCGTCACGACTGTCAAAGATCCACGAATGACAGCCGGGACCAACGGCTTAACGTGCTTTCCGAGCCACTTACTCCACCATAATAATGTGGTTGTAAATTTTATATGACGAGATTACAATACTCTCAATCTGTAATCCATATCCTAAGGTAAGACAGTTTGTCTGACTTTTGGGCTTCTTAAGTCCTTATGGTAAGTAAGGACTGCTACAAAAAATCAATCGTTTGGACTGCTTGACATAATTATGATGTATAATCATTTGAATTCTCAATTATATTGTGGATTAATGTACAAAATTGTAACTAAAATCGTCGCTATTTAGTTAGCAATTAATTTTTACTGCTGCGTTTAACGAACTAGGTACATGATAGCACAACATCCATCATTATGTATGTGTACGTTGATATAATTAACGGCCCATTATTAATGTCAGTTGAATTATGAAGCAAATACATGGACAAATTAAACACCGCTAATGTTATTACGTTGCCCGTAAATGAGCAAACACATTAGGTATATTCAATATAAACCGACTTTCCTTCAGTATTGAATACCTCCTGTTTTGTATGTGACTGGTTCAACACGCTGTAAACTTTCCCAAAGTTCTTTACTCCAACTGAAAACTAGTTTTACCAACCTTCCAATGTTAAACTAAAGAAGTAGGATTTATGCGGGCGTAGCATCCTGAATAATATCACGAGTAAGCCTTACTATAATAGAAATTTATTACCATCTGTCTATTCCACCTTAAAATTGTCCCAGATTAAATGTCTCTGAGATTCCTGTACCTGACAGTAAAGTATACAGAATACCTTGGTATTGTTATCTATATTAGATACTAGAGTTATACAGACGTACCTATAGAACGTTAAAATACAACCAACTTCACTAAGCATGTTCGGACAAATCCGTAGTCACACGACAATTTCGGTACACGGCTTGGCTTCACGAAAAAGATTGAGCAGTTAGTTCAAATATGTGTAAAATTTATGTAAATACAGGTGATTCTAACGATTGGCGAATTGTTTACGAACCCTCGTCCCTCGGGAGCGAGCTAACAATGTGACGGAGAAAAATGAAAATAGTTGACACTGAATTTTCCGGCAAAATAAGAAACATCTCGTATTATTTGGCTGTCTCTTTGTTACCTGTGAAAGGGAATAAGAAACTGGCTTAGTACCTTCGTATAGGGAGACGTTTCGTTGAACATTTATTTAGACAATTTTCGCATTATACCTACACAGGAAATATTGCATTGAAGCATTTGAATGAAAAAAATATCAACGAAATCTTTACAAGGACCCGTAATTTTTTTTAATCAGTAATAAAAGGTTAATGTTTTTATTGGTTTATATTTTCTATTACTTTCCTATCGTTTCGAAGGTTTCATTCCTATTTTTTTACATGCAGCGTATTCAATTTTTCTGCATATATAGCGAGACTTTTGACAGGTCTGCGAAATTTTATAACCACGATTGTATAGCAGGACAGGACATTGTTTGCTCTTCATACGAAGTAAATGGGTTAGCTAGGTGAACATTTCTTACCTTTGTTAAACTTTATTCGAATATTACGGTAGTAACGGCACAGGGTGCCATCTATAACACTTCTTGAATAAGAGTGTTAACGACATGAACTCTGGTTTATAGAACTGACGGTACAGATAACCCTGATGCTCAACGTTAGTTCACGCTCATAAAACTGTCTATGTGTATGCAGCAAATACAGGGTGTGTTACGTAGATAAGGGTGTAGTGTAAGAAGCGTTTCCGCGCGAGGGTGACTGGTTAACGGGCGGGTGACCACCGGATTGTATCGACTATCCGCGTCGAGGCGACTAGGCGACGTCATCGCCCTCCACTATTAAAGTACACGGGTACATGTATCGCCCTATAGAGCTCGTTATCGGTGCAATTTATTGCTCCGTTGGAACTCTAATATATTGTTTTGTGACCCGCGATTCACTTCATACTAACGAACAGTAACTGCCACTAGTAGAAAGAGTTGTTTTTTGCGAATAAACGATCGTCGATTTTACTGTAGGCGTAATTTGCGATCCAAAACGACCGAGATTTAACTTTTCCGGAATTGGATGTGAAACAGACGGAGCATATCACACACCGCATCGAGTTTTTTTTAGAAAAACCTTTCCAATTTTACTGAAAAAATGTGAATAGGCACTCTGAAAAAGTCAAGCCGTCAATTCGCTTTTCCATTTCAGGTTTCGCTGAATAAACGTACAATCAGAACTGGATGAAAAAATAGTGCCGTTCCCGTAACAACAGTGGTTAGAAAGTTTTCTCGTCATCTAATATAAAAGTTTTGGAGGCACGGGCTAAGTGAAAAACTACCGCGGAGGGGATTTGTCGGAGCGAAGCTTTTGGGAAGTGAAAAACTTAGGCCGTAGTTCACTCAAAAAGTAGGGATATTGAATGTCGATTATTATAAACAAATATTGAAAAGCGTACAAAAGAGCAAACGATTTATCTTAAGAACGTGAGAAATAAGGATGGAATTCTTTATCATAAATGAGTTATTATTTTGTGACGTGTTGGCCCAAGATAATCATAGTCATGGCCGTCCTAAAACGGTAAAGACTCTAGAATACTAAAGATGGAAGAATGAAATCACATAACAATGTTATAATTAACTTGTAGTTATTTCAAACATTTTAATCAAGTCTTGGAACAGATTTTCTTAAACAGGAAGTTTGCTTATCCATCACTTATTCCTTATTCATAAAACTCCTTGCACTAATTACCTGAAGCGTGAGAATTGTGTGGGTTTCATCAATCCATATCGTTTAAAAACTACTGTTAATCAATAGGTACTTTACCTTGGCTGCGAGGTTTCACTCGTGCGTCAAAGCTATACAAAATCCACGTCATGAAAAGCGCTTTCCCTTTCACCCTTTGATATTGTAGTTATTACCAATTACGACTCGTAAGTACGTGTTGCTACCTCGTTCGAAGGGTAGATAAGTGCTATAATTGTAAACCTAAGTGATACTGCGCAATGAGCCTCGGGAATGCAGGTAACGTTACAGTGATCAAAAGCTTCGCATTTTTAATTATGGCAAGGAGTGGCAGTTTGTTCATTTGTCATTTGACTTACACCTTCAGATCATTGGCAAAAGGATATTGAAGTGTTTTATGCATTTAATCTTAATCATCAGCAATATTTTTTGCATTGCTAAGATTCAGATTTTCTCTCAGCTTAAAGGAAAGAGCCGTAAACTGCCAAGCGGGTCACATTTTTGGTTTTAGGACATTTCACCGTTTTTGAGAGCAGTGGTGATGAATTTAATTGCACAAAGTAAAGTGGTTTTGGTTGATTTCATACCCACGACCTGAAACTCGTTAGTCGGGACCGTCACCACTATGCCGACACTGTCATATTTATTTTCTTCTATTTCACGCACAATGGCTGGTTAATACAGCGGAATTGATCCTGCGTCTGCAAACTTTTTTTGTTAGTAATATTATTGATATTGAAGACGTAAACGGAAAAGTTTATACAATAGAAAGGGATTTATCGATAACTTCGGTTTGATAGCCCGTAGTATATTGTGGTCTTACAAGCCGAATTGTATCGCTATTATCTACTATCAAGAGAAACTGATACGGTACGAAAATTCTTAGCACAGTATTATATTTCTCAAGACCACGCACTGGAGATGACTTAAGAGCACTTTATCTCATGCGACATTTACGTTCGGAAACTATGCCGAAAGTTTCAAGTATGTGTACTTATTTTGCGGTATAAGGGAGTTCCAAAATGTGTTGGTATTTTTTTAGGCGCTGAGCAGAAGATGGACTATTTGGCCGCCGACAATCTGGACTCGTAAGGAAGTCTAACGCGCACGTAGGACAAAATGCCGGGATTTCACGATTCCAAATTGTCCGTGGACAAATTATCCATCATCTGCTCAGCGCCTTATAGGTATATCGGAAGCCTTTATTGACACTGCTGGATAGATTTCATTTGAACAGCTCACTGACTTTGACAGCACCTGTTGTCAGTCATTAAAAGCTTAGTCCTCGATCCAGACAAGTGTCCAATACAAGCTTAGGTGTTTCATCATGTTACTAACGAGAAATAATGGATAGGTACCGAACTCCATGTCTGTAAAATTACTTCTTACAAAAACTGTAAGTCGAAAAAATGTCAATATGTAGACTAGCAGAAAAACCATTTAAATACACTTTAAGGTAATTCTCTTTGCCATATGAGTATAAGATCCCACTTGGTGCACTATTAACGTGAATCTACTTCTATACGACAAGGAAACAAAAATAAAACTTAAGCCCTTAATATAAGCAAGGATTACTTTCTCCTAGAGTTTCTTCCTTTTTCGTTACGCGTGGAACACAATGTGGTTGGTGGGCGCTGCATCCGTTCGATTGGACTACATTGTTACAAGCTCAGTGAGAGGACTTTCATTCATACAATTCCCAGTCTTACAGATTTGAACTGAATGCACACCATATTTTAGTATAATCCACCCACTATTACAGTTAGTAATCAAATTATTAAAACGAGTAAATAAACCACTGCTGGAAACTTTGTTAACAACTAATATTCAGTTTGAATTTCCCTCCCTGATATATGAGTGTATGACTATAAATATATTGACATAGCACTGACATAGCTATATTTAATTATTGTGACATTGATAACCTGTATATTTAAACTACATTTATTTATTATTATTACTCTCCCTCATAGTAATTAAGTGGCATGTAATTTATTTTTCTTTTAATTGTAAAATAATATTGTTTATATTCGACACAATGTAAAAATTGTTATGAATAAAAAAAAAAAAATAAAAAAAAAAAAATAGCCACTAAATTCGCTAGAATAAACAGTTTGATGGACGAGTAATGTAATAGTTAGGTCTCGATGCAATTAATTCAATTTTGTGAACATATTTGAGCACTGTATTTACTTAGCATCCATGGAAAATTGTTTGCATATTGCTGGATAAGGCTTCCATCATATTTTTTCGAAATAGCGTGTGTCGAAACGACGTTATTCGAATCTTCATAGGAGACCCCTTGCGAATGTAGACGTTCCAATGACAAGTAAAACATAACAGTTGTCTGTCAGACATTAGACGTCCCAATTTGAAGAACTTCTATATCTACACCGCATTTACAAAAGCCATGGTATTTTTACTGGGAGCTTGACATGGACATTCAACATGATTCGTACACTTGGGGAAAATAAAAGTGCAGAAATACAGGTACCTAAATATCTGGCTAACTATCACGGTGACCATCTTTAACTCATGCTGACTAAGCTCCGCGCTCATTTCGTCACTAAAATTCAGATCGCTTTTTGTACTATGAGCTGGAAAATTAATGGCCCACCACAATATCGGCCATTGTGGTGGGCCATTAATTTTCCAGCTCATAGTACAAAAAGCTAATTCCCAAGGGAATATAATGCATTTTTTTTTTTTTTTTTTTTTTATTCTCACTAAATAAGTTCAACATCAACTCGTGTTGCGGGTATTATGACTGTCTAATTTAAAGTACACGTAGTTATACATATCCGAATGTAATCAAACTTTTTACTGTGTTTCATTGTAGTTAGTAGTTCTACAAATTGGGTTTATAAACTAACATAACATAGAGCTGTTATTCTCTATTGTATACGAAACATATCTATAGACTTTGATGCAAAATTTGAGCGTCCTGCATTACTAAACGGAGCTAATGAACCGATTGCGACGAAGCCCAGTTAGAGCGATGAAACCACATTACCATATAAAACAGATGTTATGTGGTGTGTGATTTGCGGTCATTTTGTGCAACTCGTACCTCGTAAGATATTCAACCATTTTATAATGTCATTTGGCGGTCTTTTGGCGATTGGGTATACTTAGGTAGGTAATACTTACTCTCATAATTCTGGGAGTCGGTTGTGGAATTTGAAATTACAATTATATAATATTCTAAAGACAGCTTTATTTGAGCTCTCCAAAGTAAATATTTAGGCAAAAAACATTTATGGAAGTGGCTACATATCAACCTACAATGTAAAAAAAGTCATTTATCGAAAATTCAGTAGTTACGTCACCGAATTTTTCGATAGCTGAATAAAGTAAGATTTCAGAGCAAGTAACGACATAAAGTTTTCAAAGCAAAGCGCTAGCGTTGTCGCCACTGCATTATAAGTAGATACAAAGTAAAACCCTCATGTAAATTTTCAAGAACGTTCTTCGAAATGAATTTATAAAGAGTTAAATATAGAACTCCAGGTCCAAGGCCGAAGTTTGCAGCAATTAATCTTTAGATTCGAAGATACAGGCCCAGTATTTTCGGCTGCAACCGATTGAATATTTAAAACTGGCTGACAGCCCTATTTGCCTTGAATTATCTGTTTTAAATGAACTGAAACGTGAAGAAAACCTCGTACCTACAGTTTAAATTTCTAGTGATAATAGAATTGGGAAAAACTGAAACGACCGAACGGGACGTGGCATCTAATAGATCAATAAAAAAAATGTAATTATAGTTAACTTTGGATTCATTTAATATGATAATCATTTTTCTTCTCAGCGTGTCGATGGCAATCTAAATAGACTCGACCCAGAATTCGGCCACGTGTTTGGCGCCATCACTAGCGTCCATCAGTTCCTGTTACTGGCTGCTGATAGGGTGTCCCATCGTTTGTGGAACAGCACCACATTTACACTCCACATAATATCATATTATAATAATCCTTGATAAATTATGATAATCATAATATCATATTATGTTAATCCTTGATACTAAGTAGATTTGTCACTAAAATAATTATAAAGCCACTTTAAGTAATTTTATAATGACTAAACGCTCGACTTTTAAAATGGTTGTCACGCAAAATATAAATATAATGCAATATAGTAAAAGGGTTGACTTCGCAAATCTTATCAACCCCGGGGCAGTTTGTATGAAACGTCCTTGTTGTTAATTATAATTTTATAATAAGGATCCCGTTACAGAAATAAAGATTCCCGTATTATTAAGTATAATATATAAATTCTAACGTCGCGTCGGTTATTATGGATGCTAGTAAAAACCGAAGGGAGGGAATATACAATAGAAAAATTATAGCACTGACGAATTTCTGAATGATAAATTAATCTCATTTGTGTATTCCTAATTACTTTGCCATTGACTAATTTTATTATCTATTATGAGTTGATTTGATGACACTATTCTGTTAGTCATTTTAATATCTAAATTCTAATAAATTGATGTTTAAGTAACCTAACTAATAACCTACCTATTTATACTCGTATTTGTACGCCGTTAAGGCAAAATATGACTGTGATATAATATAATTGTAACATCTTGCATGCCATGTGTGTATACTCATGTTTTGGACAAATAAATGATTTCTTATCTCTTTATCTCTTTAAATATTAGGAATTTCATTCTACAAGCAGATACAAAACTTTAACTAACAGGTAATGGAACAAGTTGACAATAACTTAAGTATCGATGCAAAATCGTTTTCCAATAATGATGCTGTCTATCACGTGGACAAATTGACCAATCAGTCACCTTCCACGCTCTCTCGGTTTTCACCATAGGCACCTACATATCGACGTACCTAGGTGCCTACATATTTTCTCCCTTACCTACATAAGGAAAATATAAAATCTATTCAAAATAGGTACCTACTTACCTACTCCTCCCACCGAAAATACTCCAAGGATAAAACGTAAAAATATTTATTTTTCTCATGGGAATAATCTAGAGGATTCTGAACGCGTACCAGGTAATTTACGAGAGCCTTACCTCCGTTGGTTACCTACTGAAATTTGTAAACTTCGCTCAGAAACAATTTGTTTCTAAAACCCAATTTATAAGGTCTATATTTACAAACAACAAATGGGAGGCTCGAAAGTAAAAATTTACAGAAAAAATAAAACAATACAGATTACTGTAAAGTGCGACCTGAATTGGAAATGCAAACTTTTGTGTTTACAGACAACTGTTGTTTACAGAGGCATAAACTCGTCATTTTGACTTGAAACCCTCACAACTGTTGTCTGTAAACATTAAAAAAATGTTTAGGCCTCAGAGATCAAATACGTGCGCACTATTTATTACTCTAGATTATTTCTGCGAGAACCTGAGTTCTAAGACAGATGACGAATGCTTCAAAGTTAAAGATAGGTACTAACTGAACTGATGTTAACTTAGACATTTAAATGACGAAAATCTGTAATCCGTACCAGAAATCAATACGCGAAACACTTTTCATAGCCCACGATTCCGGAAAAAATATGTGTTACATAAACACTTCAAAGTCACGGTATAATCACGGTATAATCAATTCTATTTCTTTGTTTGACGTTCAAAAGTGCCATATATGTGCCTATTTGAAATAAATTATTTGACTTTGACTTTGACTTTGACTTTATAAACTAGTCTAGGATGACAAAACAGCAATAAAAAAAAAAGTAATAAAAACTAAAACCCAAGTACGACTGAAAAGGTATAAACAAGACACCACAGACAGACAAATTAAAAATCCGGAGTCACACGTGTTAGGGCGGCATAAATCGAACAGATTACGTGTGACTCCGGATTTTTAATTTGTCTGGTCTGTGGTGTCTTGTTTATACCTTTTCAGTCGTAGTTGGGTTTTAGTTTTTATTACTTATTTTTTTTATTTATTATTTTGGGTATTATATATATTTTTGAAATGTGCTCATTAAGCCCTTTCATTTGATACCCAACATAGTACGATTAAACAATATTTTTTTTTTAGTTCCTGACTTTATTTCCTCTAGAGGGCGCCATTTTTAATATAATGTGACGTCACATAGCCTATAACCAGCGGACAATCAAGACGCTTCTAACGATACCTTATTTGTCAAATTGTGATGAGTGGTTTAGAAGATACAAGGGAACAGATGAACATACATACATACATACATACCGGTCAAAATCATAACCCTCCTTTTTCTTCGCCGTAGTCGGGTAAAAATAGGATGTCAATTAATGATAGTACTATCAGTCCCAGCAACACAGGCTCTATAATAGGTGTTTGATGAGGTTTGATTTACTGCATGAATTGCTTGTACAGTCACGGACTTTAATTGATGAGCCACCTTCAAACTTTTCAATTTTGCAGTTTCATACATTCACGAGGTTACACGATTAAACACGAACTCAAATCGCACGCTCGTAAACAAGATGACAAATAAATGACTTTTAATCGGAAATATCCATAGAGGTTGACTTTATTAGTTAACTGTATGGATATTTCCGATTAAAAGTAATTTATTTGTCATCTTGTTTACTTTCATACATTCACGAGATTACACGATTAAACACGAACTCAAATCGCAAGCTCGTAAACAAGATGACAAATAAATTACTTTTAATCTGAAATATCCATAGAGGTTGACTAATAAGTTCTCAATGATAAAAATAAATACAATGTTGCATTAAGTTTATCCAACCTATTTGATACCGACCTCCTTTGAATCATAGCTAATTAACTCGATAATTATGAAAACATAACTGAAGACAGTGACAGTTGAAATATCAAGATGACAAATAAATTACTTTTAATCGGAAATATCCATAGAGGTTGACTAATAAGTTCTCAATGATAAAAATAAATACAATGTTGCATTAAGTTTATCCAATCTATTTGATACCGACCTCCTTTGAATCATAGCTCATTAACTCGATAATTATGAAAACATAACTGAAGACAGTGACAGTTCAAATATCAAGATGACAAATAAATTACTTTTAATCGGAAATAGTCTTATCCATAGAGGTTGACTAATAAGTTCTTAATGATAAAAATAAATACAATGTTGCATTAAGTTTATCCAATCTATTTGATACTGACCTCCTTTGAATCATAGCTCATTAACTCAATAATTCTGAAAACTTAACTGAAGACAGTGACAGTTGTAATATCGATGTCAGAGAATTTCTCCGTACGCTAACGTTACTATGCAGCAGTAACCTAGCAACAATTGTTTATCGTTGCTAGGTTACTGTTGCTAGACCTGCAATTGGTTGACTTTGAGTAGTCACTGCTGTCAAGTTTGTAGTTCTGCTCTCAGGTTAGCCAACCGGTAAAGATATGAAATATAATTTTCTTCTTCTAATACGAAGACATATGACTTTGCGTGTCGGGAACCGAATAAACCCGATTTGCATTACACGGCTAAAATGCGAACAGTACCAGGTGGCTCATCAATTAAAGTCCGTGACTGTACATCATCTGTGAAATTGAGCTATCAATAGGCAATTCAAACAGCGACTGTCAGCCTACCAAAATCAGCTATAAATAATAATCAACATCGCCTACACAAAAACTTCTGTTTACACAAAAATCACAATCGTAAAAAAATCTATTTACTAAAAAGATATCTCATTTCAGCTCTGAAATTGTTTTTATATTGGACGTTTCAATGTAACAGAAACTCTGATTACAAGCGAACAACGTCTAACCTATTCTAGTTATAATCTCACTGAAAAATGAAACAGGTAAATCAGTTAGAAATACCTACAGAGGCTAGTCTAAGTATTTCAGAGCTAGCTGAAAAGATAAGTGTGAGAGGTTCGTGATTTTATAAACAAAAAGAAAAAGATTTTACCACCTAACGGTTTTGGTAACATGGTCGTAAGAAATTTGTGAGTTTTGTAAAAGTTTCGTAAGACTCGAACCCTGAACTGTAGGAAGCACTAAGTTCAACAGATTCGTCGACGCGTTCTTGTAAGCGCAAATCGATGAATAGGCTCTTTGTCTGCCTTATTGTGTACCCTCTCTTGAATGGAGTCTCTACAGATCTGCGAACCACTTTACACAAAACCAAAATGCTATACAATAGATGTTTTATCATGCTGTTATTGTTATCTAAACTAAACTAGATAAACACCAGGTAGGTACAGTACGTGACAACCCAATTTTATTAAATTTTTGATAGGGGAATAGCTAGCAACCGAAGTGAGATTGTATTGAGATAACCTTTTGTCGTGTAAAGAAGACATAGAGAGGCAAGGGAACAACTCGGTAAAGCCAGGGTAATCCTGGCTTAGGAAGCCGCTCCGGCGGACCGGCCGGGCGGCCGGGTGCGGATACGTTACCTCTTTACGAACTATAAGTCACTATAGTTACCTGAAGAATGTTGGCGGAACAAAAGTAGTGCCTTTGTTTATTGTTTTCCCGTTGCTTGAAAGCCGGAAAAGCGAAGGAAGCTCCCGTAATTGTTTACCAATTAATTCTACTTTTGTGAACATAAATAATTGCAGCCATTTCCAGAAGCAATTGGAAGTCATATCGGTATCATTCAAATATTGTATTTCCATAAATGCAAGTACACCTACGCAGTTCAATAACGCCTTTCAACAATTTGTTACGTTACATATCTCGTTTCGTTTTATTGAGATTCTACAAATGCTTACCCAATCTTGTTATACCCCTTTTATATATTTATTGCTTAGAAATTAAATTATGTTCAGCTCACGGATTCTGAAATTTCATCTTTTTCATATTTGGTGTAGTGTTCAACAAGACTTATTACACACATTTGATACATTAATTAGACCGTCGCCTGCAAGCAAAAAACCTAAATAAAATCGTCAGACTGCCGACAGTCTGACGATTTTATTTACCCTTTACCCATTTTAGCATCCGAATGCTAAAATGGGTAAAGGGTATCGATGCCGACAATAATTTTGCCCTACAATTGATCAAAATTGCCCGATAGTCACAAATAACAAAGGTGCTCATTGGACCAGCAGAAAATTTATTGTTCTCTATTCAGAATTGTTAGGAGTAAAACAAAATTTTGCAATTCGGTGACGTGGAAATATTAAGGACACCGGCTCACGATCCAGTTTCAGACACAGTCGATATAGTTTATAGTTTTGGTAAGTGAAATATAAACTAAAAAAATATAAACGAAAAATATACTAGGTATATTTTTTATCGCGTATCGCACCTTCATAATATTTTACTGAACGCCAAGATTATATTATTGCTCAGCTCAACTACAAATTGGACTGTCCCAAGAATTTCTAAAATTAACCTTTGTATTTAGGTACTAGTTTAACGTCGTCGCCGCGTCGATACAAAGAAGGTCATGGGTAACTTCCGATTATTATTTAGTGCTGTATATACATCTAAATGGTATTAGTATAATAAATTCCTAATTTGCGGCAAACTGAAAGCTAACGAGGTTAGTTTTTATCAAAAAACCTCATTCGCTTTCGGGTTTCGGGGGTTTCGGGTTTCGCTTTGGGATTGGAATCAAAGTTCTATTAAGAATTTTGATTCCAATGTTGGTTTTTGTGAAATGCTTAGTGCCGTTAGAGTTAGCACGCACGAGAGACTTTTGACACCGTGACTGTATGTCACTCTTGAACGGGATATTATGGACATGCGTGACAACCTGGTGACACTTTCGTCCGCCGAGCCACGAACAGCGAACAAGCCCGTGACAAAACTGTCACCGCACTGTTTCAAAAGACGCACGCGCACGGATTACAAAATTGTCACTCCCCACGCATCCCTTGTGTTCTCGCTCTCCATTCGCTTTCCAACTATCGACAAGGTAACACGCAAACATGATGTGCTGATAGATCAATCAAATCAAGATCAATCTCACGTTCGTATTTTTGTATAGCACGTAAAAGACGCGGTACTGCGTCTTTTACTATAATGTGTGTATCAAAACTTGCAACACTCATCCACTCCTAGAAAATATTGAAAAAAAATCATAGGGTCTTGTCGAAGTTAAAACAAAAACTATCCTTTTATTAGCCTGTCACACCAAAGGGGGCCCGCCAAGCTAATAAAATGAACCGAGCATTCCTTTTTCCGATATTTTCTTTTGGGTTTCATGAGCTTGTAGAGATAATGAACGTTTCTTCCAAATCTATGTCGAATAATGACACCTGGATTAACTGTCATCCTTCGCGAGCGCACTCCACTTTGATGATAATGACGTGATAGTGACAGAACCTTTTTTGTCACGGTGACAAAACTCTAGCTAGCTCTTAAAATATAAAAAAAAACAAATGTATGTATGATCACTTACAGGTTTATGTGCGAAGGCTTTTATTAATTTACAGGTATGCTCTGCCCCAAATATCGTGTCTTTTAGGTTCCACATAACGTTGCTCCCATCAGCATAAACTGGATCTGCATCCCTCTTTGAATATGAAAGGGATCTATCGCCATCTATTACCATTCTCTCACAACGGTGAAAATTTTATTCATTATGTTTATGCATTGCATATTTTAAAAGACGAATATTCATTATCAATTAGTAAATGTTGTGCCCAATTTAAAAACGAATAACCCTTATTTTGTACTTGAGCAGCTTAATCATGCAGTTACGTGATTTTGTTGTGCAGTCGTAGATTGCGGAAAAAAGGTCAGACTCTTGGCTCAACGTCAAAGATTCGAAAGCGTATTTTTTTTTACATTTAATTGTGTGTAACGACGAATAGGTGCACAACTTTATATATATTTCTATCTCTCTAGTAGAGCAATCCATTTTTAAAACATTTTGAAAGTGTGACATGAAAAATATAGCAATATATTTTCAGCGACAAACGCATTTCGTTGATACATAACAGAGCTTGGAACCAGTATCAAAAGCACAGGTTATATACCGGTACTTTGCGCTTCTTGCCACTTCGGTACCTGGTTACCGGTTCCAGACGGGTACTGGTACCAAAAATCTCGTATAACTTAGTTCTCACCATAACTTACGGAGATATTTGTCTGGTACCAGTACAGTATCGATACTGATTACAAATACCAATAGTACAGGTACTACCGGTACAGGTACTACTGGTACTGGTATCACACCAAGGTCAATGGTACCGGTTCCCAAAAATACCGTTATTTGAAGCCCTGATACATAGTATTTCCATTACGATTGGTGAGACAATTTATATTCAGTATTTTAAAACTTCAGTATTATCCATTAGTCCCGCTGAATATTTCACGACTTTTCGAGGACGGTCCTGTGTCCATCATTTTCTATCAATAACTGGGATCCGGCCATCAATTTGGTTCTCTCCATTACCGTCATCCCCTTTTGTTAGCGGAAATTGTGACGGAAATGCATTAACACATATAACAATCGGTATACAATGCGAATTCTCAATCGCATTCATTAATTATTTTTGCATTGATGCCATTTTTTTTATTTATTATTACAAGCTTTATATTAGCTTGCTCTGTTCGTATGTATTTCCGCTTACTCCTTTTGTCATCAATTTTTCAAGCACTTCCTGGCATCTGATTGAGCTGAAACTTGGCATACGTAAACAACTACCGAGACATTTTGAAATAATGATACCATGGAGCTGGTCTGATGGTGGAGCCGGCAGTTGGGCATAGGAACTCCTCAATCCAACAAGATAGCACCATCGTGTTTGGACTCATTGGTTACGTATTAACAAGTACTTTGATACTGGGTGGTGTTCAAGGTCTGATGATAGAGCTAGAAGGTGGCCATGGGAACTCCTCAATCAATAAAGACAGCACCATCGTGTTTGCACTCATTGGTTATGTATTAACAAGTGCTTTGAGACTAGGTGGTGTTCAAGGTCTGATGATGGAGCCGGAAGGTGGCCATGGGAAAACCTCAATCAAACAAGATAGCACCATCGTGTTTGGACTCATTGGTCATGTATTAACAAGTGATTTGACAATAGGTCATATTCAGGGTCTGATGATGGAGCCGGAAGCTGGCCATGGGAACTCCTCAATCAAACAAGATAGCACCATCGTGTTTGGACTCGTTAGTTATGTATTGACAAGTGCTTTGACACTAGGTGCTGTTCAGGGCCTGTTGATGGATCCGGAAGGTGGCCATGGGAAAACTTAATTCGTTGGATTTGTGATAGAACTGATATTAACAAATCCTAATGCTTAAAAGTAGAAAATAAAATAAGTAAAAATCGTTTTAAAAACAAGCTTTTAACGAACTTTAATATTTTCTTAAAAGCTTGAGGCGTACATGTCCTTCTTACGCTAAACTTGAAGATAAGCCTCAAGCTTTTAAGAAAATATTAAAGTTCTATGTTTACGTAAGTTTTATTTAGTACTTTTTAGTTCATTAAAAGCTTGTTTCTTAAAAAGATTTTTACTTATATTTTATTATTAGTTAAATAATATGTTAATAGATTGTAAGATTGTTAATAAAGGCTATTCATTATTATTATCATTTTTTACTGAAAAACCGTGTCGAGTCGGACTCGCGCACGAAGGGTTCCGTACCATTATCTATAAAAATGAGCAAATAAATCACGTTTGTTGTATGGGAGCACCTTAAATATTTATTGAATTCTGGTTTTTAGTATTTTTTGTTATAGCGGCAAAAAATACATCATCTGTAAAAATTTCAACTGTCTCACTATCACGGTTCATGAGATACAGCCTGGTAACAGACGGACGGACAGACAGACAGACGGACAGCGGAGTCGGAGGTACAGAACCCTAAAAGGTACAGATCTAAAACTTTCTCTCTCAAAACTTTGGTTTAAAAGTTCTTGAAATTCAACATTTCAAGTTTTCTTCACGTAAGCTCGAGTTTCAAGTGAGTATGCTTTTCTATTTCCTTATTCTTATAGATATTATAATACACTAATCTAGTCCATCTTCCATTAGCGCTTATAACTCGAGAATCACTTGAATGAATTACCTACCTACCTTAGCCACACAACAAGAGTGTCACTTCCTTTTTTTTTCTAAATTTAAATTATTACCTTCAACGTAATATTCTTTTATCCCACAAATAATACCAATTAATTGATTAATTTCTTTTTTTTTTTTTTTATTAATTTAAAATATGAATAAATTCATTTTAAATTATTAATAATATAAAGTATTCAATTTGTTTTATTTCATTTGTTTTTTTATTTTTAATAAGAATAATAATTTTTTTTTTTATAATTTATTTACATAACAATACCTATTTGTTGTGATTGGTAGTTATAACATCAAATTCAGCTTGTTATCCACCAGTATCTGTTTGCAGCAATGCGCTGCAGAGCAACCTGATTGCTACGATATCTTGTTTTGTCTTACAAGACACAGAGTGGTTTCTACGAACGGGGACCGCTGCTGACTCCTGCACGCGTAGCATGACGCGGGTTTTGTCGACGGAAGAATAGACAAAATGACAGATTCAAAACCGCAATCTGTATTTTTTTTGTCTATTCTTCCGTCAACAAAACCCGTTTCAATTGTGGTTATGCTACGCGTGCTGGGTAGAACGCGTGGTTTAATATTATAGCAAACGATTTTTTTGTAAATCCTGGTGGCTTTTATCACTCGTGAATTATTTATGTAAGTAGTGGTTGGTTTTTGTTATTATATAAGTAACTATAGCTGTTGCCCGCGACTTCGTCTGCGATCCAGGATGAAAAGTAAACTATGTCCTTCTCCAGATCATGGTCTACCCATGTGCCAAATTTCATCCAAATCCATTCAGTCGTTTTAGCGTGAAAGTGTTACAAACAAAAAAAAAACTCGCTTTCGCATTTATAATATTGTTAGGATAGGATTTAGTTTTCTTTATTTTTCGAGTAGGTATAAAACATGCCTGTATTTTTATTGCATAGATGTGGTGTTTGGATATTTACCAGTCGGTACCCTACCCACAGCGCCGCATTGCAACTTTAAAGTCTGCGTGGTCACAAACAAGTTACATTGATTTTTTAATAGATTCGCGTCGCAGCTTTGCGATGCAATACCTTTCGCACACCCCAAAGTTTACTTAAGCTTAACTACTTTTCCGTTTCATTAAAAGTCGGAACAACAACCGCATCTAAAGTTAGCAGCACCTATAGTAATTAAATTCGTTTAGATTTAATGTTAACTCAATTTATATTGCCAACTTTTGTAATTACCAAAACAAAATGTCAAAGGACACTTGATAGAATTGGTTTTATAAATTGAGCTTTTGTGTACGAAATCGGTACGCCTACACAAAAAGGTCCTATTAAATTCGCCAGTAACTACTACGTTTCCGTTGCCATTCCGCATCTATTCTCTGACCTCAAAGTAATTTGTTACATTGGCGTCAATCCAGCGATCCATTTCGTTCACGTCTTCACTATCAGCGGGCGTAGCATGAGCACCGTTTTGTCGACGGAATAGTAGACAAAAATGACTTTTCCTGTAGACAGTACGAGACGGCAGCAAAGTAGAAAGAGTCAACTGCGCTTTTTACGAAATTCACTCTTTTACTTAATTTGTTTTATCATAGGATTTATCGGTTGTCAGTGTGATTTTGACAGTAAGGATAGAAAACTTTCTTTCAGTCTACATATAAATAAAAAGACCTAGACAAAGATCGTTAGAAATGAAAGACAAAATGACAGATTGTAGAAAGATTTCTACAGTGGATGTCAAAAATGAAGAAACGAACTGTCACTTTGTAAAGAAAAAGCTATGTCTATTCTTCGTAGAGATAGAAAGCGCCATACTACGCCTACTGCTAAAGTCTCAGTTTGTCTTACCTTAGCTTGGAAAGTGATGCCATAGGTGAAGGCTTCATCGGGATGCAAGGGTATCCTGGTGTCGTACTCATCGTTGGGCACGAGATTGTACTGTTTGGTGGACGGCATCTTCCTACCCCACTTTAAGAGCTTCATCGGCACACGCTTCCAGGTCCTGGCCTTGAGCACCACTCGAAAGTAACGGGTCTTGTAGCCTCTCCTAAACATTTAGGAGGATTAATGCACTGCCACCATTATAAACTGTGCCCGGACTTGACTGAAGTCGCGTCACCTGAAACAAAAGAACGTTCGGTTAATATACAATTTGATAAAAATGAACTAAGTGCTCATTATCCAACATGTTTACATCCGGTAAATATTTTGGGTCAAAAACATAGTTAAGAAGTTTCATGCAAATTGCAAAAGTGTGTTTTCCCACATCCTAGCTAATTATTATAATGATTCAAGAAACGCCGTCACAAGTACCGTTGTCCATTTGTGACAAGTCGCTAACAAAATCCACTGCGAAATCACGTTGACATAACACAGTAACACACGTACTGATCGCTTTGTGTTTTTCACAAAGCTACTACTACTAATGGCCACTATTAGGGTCAACGATGTGGACGAGACTCCAGCGAGCCAATCAATGCTTCACCAATTCTGCCCCTCGGCAAACTTTAACTGGCGTCACTCCACTCCACACGTTTCTGTCTGGCTAAATGGACACAAATGTGCAATATTTGCACGGCTAATCCCTAGAGGACCACATATGTAGACAGAATTTAATGTTACCACCAAACCAAGCTGGAATTCCTTTTCGCATTCGCAGCACCCAATTATTTGTGAAATATCTAGCTGACTATCGAAAGGCTAACGGAGTGTGACGACATTGTTCGCTAGTTTCTGTTTAGGGCTCGCTCTGATGAATAATCACTGCTTAGTCACCTGTACGTGGTCAGTGTGGTGCAGGGGAAACTACATTATTGGGAACTATCTTCGATAATACACAATATTAATGATAGTCATTGTAATTTATTTTAAAATTGAACAATAGTGTAAAAAACTTATACAGAAAGATAAAAGAAATCAGTAGAAAGTTTCTCAAAAACTACAATGGCGGTGACTTAAAATTCAAAGAAGATACGCTTTTTTTAAAGTTTAAATAAGTTCGGAGTTGTTTTTCAATTAGAACATGTTTACCCGTGTTTACCTAATTAATCCACAGCGAAGGTATTGATATTATAAACAAAACTTTTTTAATTTTCTCAAGTTTGTATTGGGGTTATTATTATATTTATATATACTATTGGGTTAATATTCAATTTTAATATTCCGGCCGTCAATCCAAGCTGAGAGCTTTCGGGATCAGTTCGTAATTCGCTTAAGACTAACTTGTGGACACAGTGAAAATATAATTATTTGTAGTTCGGTGGTTTATTTAATATTAGTCCATTGTACACAATCCAAAGTTTAATTAGCATTAGTTAATTGCATTAATTCGTTGTGATTACACGGAATGTTTGTGTAACCACCAAGCGTGGTGAGTGATAAGGAACAATTAGTAGATGTCATTTCGTGACTTACGAGTATGTATTTAAAAAAACCGGCCAAGTGCGAGTCGGACTCGCGCACGATGGATTCCGTGCCACTATCTATAAAAACGGCAAAAAAATGATGTCTGTTGTATGGGAGCCCCCTTAAATATTTGTTTTATTTTTAAAGTGAATATATAACTAAATATTCTGTGAATATTTCAACCGTCTACCTGTTGCCGTTATCGATATCGAGCAAAAAAATCACGTTTTTTGTATGTGAGCCCCCTTAAATATTTATTTTATTCTGTTTTTTAGTATTTGTTGTTATAGCGGCAACAGAAATATATCATCTGTGAAAATTTCAACTGTCTTACTATCACGGTACACGAGATACAGCCTGGTGACAGACGGACAGACAGATAGACAGAAAGACAGACAGACAGCGGAGTCTTAGTAACAGGGTCCCGTTTTACCCTTTGGGTACGGAACCCTAAAAACTGTCCCTGTTTCTAACGTAAGTAATGCCCAAATATCAACCACAATTTTTCTGTCTTCCTAATAATGGTAAATTAGATCTAAAACAACAAAAGATAGGTCCGTAATTGTGCCATCCGCGCGTCAATAAATTTAAGTAGTTACCAAGTCAAGTGTCGAACATTGAACCAACCGGAACGATTGAGAAGTTACAGCCAGCGTCTTAATCACGGCGGGGAATATTAATTAGTTTAGCTTCGGTTTGCTATTTGTAAATTGAGTCCCTGCTATCACAAGTAATGCCAAGTCAGATACATGTATTGAAGAGGTTGGCGTTACCAGTGGGTGTATTTCATTATGTTTTGCAAGATTTAGTAACTATGAATTTATGACTTGAGTTTTAGTGATTTGAAATCTTGGATAAGGAAAATCGTTAAGAATTTGGCTTAGAAACCATAATAAAACGGCCATTAAAGGTTTGTATTAAAAGATCAGGAACAATAGTAGAGTTAGATAGTGGGTTGGGTCAAATGCTCGGTTCAGGTTGAAAACATAAAAAACTTTTGAAAGTCATGCGCTTTCTACGTCTTAAACTTAGACATCACTGACTGACGGACGGTGAAGAAAAACTTCGTAAGAAAACTCAGTATAAGTTACTAATATATGTGCGCTACTGCCACCACACACAAAGTTCCTCACAATGCATGTATTTATTTTCTAACAGGTGTTGACGTGTAGGTATTGTCAAAGTTTCTATTAAACACCTAATAATAAAATATAAGTAAAAATCTTTTTTAAAACAAGGTTTTAATGAACTAAAAAGGGTTTTCCCAGGGCCACCTTCCGGCTCCATCATCAGACCCGGAACATCACCTAGTGTCAAAGCACTTGTTAAAACATAGCTAATGAGTCCAAACACGATGGTGCTATCTTGTTTGATTGAGGAGTTCCTATGGTCAACTTCCGGCTCCATCATCAGACCAGTTCCATGGTATCATTTTTTCAAAATGTCTCGGTAGTTATATAAGTATGCCAAGTTTCAGTTCAATCGGATTCCAGGAAGTGCTTGAAAAATGGATGACAATTGGAGTAACCAACACATACGAACAGAGCAAGCTAATATAAAGCTTGTAAAAAGGAATCAGTGCTTTATTTCCTTCCTTTTACGGTATCGTAACTATCATCGTGAAACGATACTGTATGGAAAGAAACAACATCAACATTGCAAAATCAAAAAGTTTCAGTATTATTTTTTCACTGAAACTATGATTTTGTACGTATAAATGAATGCTGTGTGAATATTTAATAGCAAATAATCATTTTCTAATCAAAATCAATCTCCCTAGCTTTTTTCCATTTGATTGGGGTAGACTTCTAGTCTAACCGGATGCAGCCCAGAATTTTGCATACAAGGACTGCCTATCTGATCTCCACAACCCAGCTGGATAACACGATAATAATAAATAATAATTTATTTAGGTGCATTATAGGTTTTGTAGTACACGAGGGACTTACAAAGTCATCATCTGCCTAGCCTTTTCCCAACTATGTTGGGATCGGCTTCCAGTCTAACCGGATGCAGCTGAATACCAGTATTTTACATGGAGCGACTGCCTATCGGACCTCCACAACCCAGTAACTGGGTAATACGATACCCCTTGGTAAGGCTGTTTGTCGAGACTTTCAGGCTTCTGACGACCCGTAACGACATGTCAAAGATCCACAAATGACAGTCGGGACCCGGGACCAACGGCTTAACGTGCTGTCCGAGGCACGGAGGAGTCTCGATATGGAAAGATGGTCACCCATCCATGGACCAACCCCGGCAAGCGTAGCTTAACCTGACGAATCGATCCGTGCGGCTGTTATTACTTAGCCACGAGCTCCTCCGACGGAGGGACTCCTCCGAGGGACTTACAAAGTATGCATTATTAATTACAATAATGGTGTTGGGTGAATCGCTGCTCTCCTAGCTAGATCACTGAGTTATCAGTACTTAGGAGACAGTTTCGACTCCCAATTTGAGTATCACAAGAATCATGTTTTTATGCTTTTGGGGCTTACAAAACACAAAGGCAAGAATCTCTATATTATGTAATGGATGGCAAACGAAGCTTTCCTTCGATCGACCCGTGCGACTGTTATCCATTTTTAGGGTTCCGTGCCCAAAGGGTAAAACGGGACCCTATTACTAAGACTCCGCTGTCCGTCCGTCTGTCTATCTGTCCGTCTGTCGACAGGCTGTATCTCATGAACCCTGATAGTTAGACAGTGGAAAATTTCGCAGATGATGTATTTCTGTTGCCGCTATAACAAAAAATACTAAAAACCAGAATAAAGTAAATATTTAAGGGGGCTCCCATATAACAACAGGGTTTTTTTTTCTGTTTTTATAGATAATGTTAAGAAACTATTCGTGCGCGAGTCCGCCTCGCACTTGGTCGGTTTTTTTCTGTTTTACCAGATAACATAATATACTGTGGATAATCTAAGCCCACTGTAAATCAGTTGAGTCCAGTACTCCAGTCACACAGACCAACCGGAAGTTTATTTTAGAGAAATATGGAACTGAATCCTTCCCTCTAGAAAATGGCTTTAACTCTATCGAAGATATTTCCCATTATTTTTGCTAGATAGTCTAGGAATTGCGTTAGTTGGATTTTATTTCTATTTGTAATAGAAAACTGACTTCTCTGTCAAAGATTTAATAATTATAGTATGTAATATTTTCATGCAAATGTTCAATAACAATTGTTTACGCATTTCAAGCGACGTTTTTCAACACTGCACTTGAGAAGAAAAATTTCCTTTTCTAATAAATAATAATATAACTAAGTACTTAAATAAACAATAAAATACTTTCAAATCACGAATCTTTTGTGCAAAAATTTGTCTTTATCTACCAAAAAAAGTAAAGGTATTACCATACCGCTCATATTTTGTTGCTTTCAGATAAGCCAAGTACACACGGCTACAAATCAAGCTATACATTTCCAGTATAAGCTGACCTCGCAATGCACGGAAATCCTATACAATGCGAGATCAGCATAAACTGGAAATGTATAGCTTGATGTGTAGCCGTGTGTACCATAAATCTCAAAAAAATAAAATCCAAGCTATTATCATAGAATAACTTACTAACGGAGCGATAACCAAATCAGACATTATATACTTACATATATAACGCCACAACTATTTTGGAGAGGCCTTTATTTAGATCTCTTTAAGCTTTTCAAGCAAATATAAGTGGTATCAATCTGTCTAACATTTTCCCAAATATGTTGGAGTCGGTGTCCCGTCTAACCGGATGCAGCTGAATACTCGTATTTTACATGGAGCGACTGCCTATCTGACCTCCACAACCCAGTAACTGGGTAATACAATACCCCTTGGTAAGACTGGTTCTCAGACTTTCCACCAGTGCCACACACATGGCGACTTAGGCAGTTTAACCAACCAAGTTCAATTAACATTATTAATCCAATAAAAAAACTAATTTAGCACAAGAGGCCAAAGTTTCAGTTGCAATTTGTCTCCCTACACTGAGCCGAGAACTTTACTTGACTTCAAATAAAACTTTAATTGCACTTCTTTAACGTCGACTCATTGCGAGAAGTTCACGTGGATGCAGGCTCAGTTTAACTACGTACATACATTATGCAGTTGGAGTAGGTATTAGCTTCGTGAGATAAAGATACGGATTTCGTAAGTTTCGCATTTATACTGTCTGTGCTAACTTTTGTTTCGAACTATCAACTGCAGTAATAAGTTAAGCACCTTTGATAACGTAGCCTATATAAGCACAGCGTCTGTACAGCTAGGGAAATTAATTGTTCATCAAATTGACACACCACACAACGTCAATGAGGGCTTTCTGAAAAGACGTTCAATAGGTGCCAGCACTGAGAAATCTCGTCCGGGCACGTAGCTGAAGCGTTTAGTTGTGACTGATGAATGAATGAATGAATGAAACGAATGATGAACGTCATCATACATTTTAAGTATATTAATTGTGTCACTCGTAGATCTTTGTCAGTCCTTACGGGAAGTCAGAAGGCCAAAAGTCTGACAACTTGTCTTACCAAGGGGTGCCGCGATACCCAGTTGTGCAGGTCAGATAGGCAGTCGCTCCATGTAAAATACTGGCACTCAGCTGCATCCGATTAGATTGGAAGGCGACCCCAACATAGTTGGGAAAAGGCCAGTCAGCTTTATTGATATTATAAAATTATATACTACGTACCTCGCACTTTAAAGAAGAGTAATTAATTAAGTTAAGTGTTGTCTCTTTAGTTAAAGTGAATATGGTTGTGCCATTTGCACTTACTTTATCTGATGGCAATAATTCTTGATAATAAGTTGGATAACATTATTGTTTACTCTGTGTTTACAAGGAAGCTACTTTAGAGGCTTTACTCTGCATGGTTTGGATTGAAACCGTAGTGCTTTCAAGTTGATGGCAAGTTTAGCGGACAAGCATTAAATTTATATTTATAATAGGTAAAAAACAGATGAGTCGTGCCCCGCGAGCTGTCAGGGCGGGAGCCAGAAGATTCACAGTAAAATAATATGAAATACGTAATATCCTATAGAAATAATTATCTCCTACTACCCAAATATGGTCTTTTATTAGTGCGGGTACAGTGGGCTCACCTCGGAGTTCTACAATACTCTTCTGGCAACCCTATTAGTTAAGTAGAATCAGCAAACATAGGGAAGCAAGTAGAACTATAACATTTTGAATTAAAACAGTATATCGCACACAGTTTCAACTCGACACTTTGCGTTACACTGGTAGTGACCCTAACTAAAACTATTTTAACGACTACTACACTTGTTTTTATTTCATACAATTATTTATACAATGTTACACATTTATATTGTTGTAGTGTTAAATAAAATTCTACTGCTTTAGCGTCATTACGTTATACAGGGTGACTTTGAATACATTGGCAATATTTCAGGGGATGAAAGTATTCGTGAATATGGACAAATATTACTGTGTATGGGGCCAGCGGACCAGCTCTGAAAATAAATATTCATATTACAAAAATGTTGTGTGGAAAGGAATGTAAATGCATGTATGTAATGCATAGCTGAAAATCGTGCTAAAATAAATAAGAATACATAGGAGAGGGGCTTCTGGCTAAGTAATACCGGCCGCACAAGTCATTCGATCAGGTTAAGCAACGCTTGCCGCGGTTGGTCCTTGGATGGGTGACCATCTTTACATACCAAGACTCCCTTTGCCTCGGAAATAACGCTATGCCGTTGGTCCCAACTTTCATTTGTAGATCTTTCACAGTTGTTACGGGTCGTTCGAAACCCGAAAGTCTGACAACCAGCCTTACCAAGGGGAATCGTGTTACCCAGTAACTGGATTGTGGAGGTCAGATAGGAAGTCGCTACATATAAATTAAATACTGGTATTCAGCTGCATCCGGTTAGACTGGAAGCCGCCCTCAAAATAGTTGGGAAAAGGCTAAGCAAGATGATGATATACAATTCATAGAAATTTTTGAATTCCAATAACAGTTTTGTGGCCTGACAAAAGGTTTTGATAAAAGCCTCGAACAATGGAACAGAGAAGGCAAAGTTTATTTGATTGGAAGAACAGAGTGCAAGTTTTCGTGAACATTCATGAAAGTTTTTTTTCTTTACGGAAGCAGAAATAATAAACTTTTTGATATCGACAAAATAACCAAGAGAATAAAAGTTATTGCAAACAATGGGTAAGAATTTTAAAAGTTGGTTTACGAGTTTCTCAGTATCTTCAGCTAAAATGCACCGTTATTTTAGACGATATATGTATCGATGCCCTTTACCTGAATAGGTATCGTTTCCCTGAACTACTGAAAGCTGGACTATACCTGGTAATTTTTCATATTTCCAATGTATCACTCGCTTAATCAGCTATCATCACAAGATAAAACAATTCATACCTATATTGTAATAAACAAGTTAAACAATGAGTCTGTTTTTCTTTATAACGGAACATCCTTGATCAAAACTAACTGATGATGCGAGCTACGATGCGCAATCATTTGCATTCGATGATTATCTCAGTCCGCGGGTCAATGATAGGTGACTCACAGGCTCTACAAGATAAGTAACTTGATACATAAGTACCTAGGCCCCCGTCCACGGCCTCGAGCGATGCGAGTCCGACACGACTGGCGTCAAACGACACGTGCGCGCGTCACCACTGTTAGTCGCTCCGCAAGTCGCACCGCGGTGACTCTTGGCATGCTCTACAACACACATAAAGGCTCTTACATACTGGCGCGATTCGCCGCGCGACGCGAATTTTAACCAAACAATTTCTGAGAAAACTTCACGGCGAACAATGCGGCGGCGCGGCGTCGCGTCGCGCGACCAATCGCGCCAGTATGTAAGAGCCTTTACGATTTTCCCATTTGTTTTCACCGCAGTCGCTGTCGCAAGACGAGTGTCGCTTGAGCGTGTAGCTCGTGGCCACGACTTTAAGCTCAAACTTACAAATATTTATTGTTTCCTGGAGATTTGAATCTTAGAGGATATTGCAGTTGCAGCTTTAGCTTGGAGGTAGTGACAATAGTTTCTAAAAGAATTATGCAAGAAAACAATAACTTTTTGTTATACCTAAATACAGTATTATTTCTCTGCAATGAGAAGTGACTTTTTGTGCAAACAAGGAACTAGGGTTAATGGCCATGCTAACATGGCGATTTCAGCCTATTAGGTATAAGATAAGGTATCCCTAAAAACGTTTCCTTCACAGAAGGGTAATAATTTTCAATAAACACTATTTAAATAGGTACCTAGGTATGAAAAACGGAAAAGTCATATAGCTACAGTTTGCCAACTTCCCGACTACCTAATCGCGAATGTTTCAATATGAAGTTTTATAATCCGTTACAAAATGTCAATTTTATTGCAGTCCCAAATGTCAGCAACAATATTCTTTTACTTTAACATTGTATGGAAATAACCGACGATAATTCAATTTCTCAAGCTAACATTTGCTATGAAAACTCTCTTTGGCAAACAGAACGTTAGTTCAGTGAAGATTGAGCATGTGATTGCTGAACAAGCTCGACGAAGCCTTTTCTTCACATTTGCTAAATGAAAATCTACTTTCTAATTGTATTTTTTTTGTGACGGGGGAACGTATTATGTTTATATATCTACAACACTAATTGTGGTCTTCATGCACCTGGTATTTTAATCAATTCAATATACAATTTTTGTAACATTAACATTGTTACAAAAATTGCATATTTAAAAATAAATACAAAAAATATGTACCTATTATATATTTCAATAATTTAGCTTTTTAGTAAAAAAACACCTATAAATTTTGTTCATTTACAATAATTAATTGGCATTTGAAACAACATCGCCTGTACATTCATGCATTAATTGTCATTCATTCATTCTTGATTTTCAACAAGCCAACAATCCTATTTAATTACGTTAACAATAAATATATTCCAATCACAAACTGTGTTCACTATTCGTGGGTTTCACATTTATCTATAGAAGTAATTTCAGGCAAAACAACAATTAAATTGAGTACATCTCGAGTCAAAAAGCAGTATTGGAGGCGAATATATACTTACTATAAATGTTAAGAGATTACTTACTGGCTGAATTGACATTAGATAAGGACTACAGCCACAATTTGCTGATAACATGGCGCTGTATATAATTTTATTCTAGAACAATAACAAACTAAATTGGAAAATCACTTCGTATTATAATGAAAATCAACACCTCTATGATCGTCCAAATAAAAAGCACAAAATCTCTAAAACCATCTTTAAAAAAAACGAAAATACCTTCTAAACCCATGCATTAAAAAAGCTAAGTACCTACTTAAAGCAACTTTACTGAAAGTATGTTGTGATAACAGCTACTGTTTGTGTACAGGAGTTATGGCAAACCACTTGTTAACGACTTTGGGAAGTGAAATAAATTCTCCGCATCTCATACAAAGTTACGAATCCCTATAACGAGTCAGAAACAAAATACTTTTTCGCATTCTTATTTCCAGAACCCTTCATTTTTATAGTGATTGGATACAGGATTAATCACCTCTAAAAGTTCTCCAGGCCACTAAAATACGGGGGCCCAAACGCCTCCTGCCGGAGGCTCTACGCGGGGTTCGTGCGGCTCCTTAGGCTGCGGCCAGCCCGCCGGTTGAACGCGTCCCAAAGGGTCATGGCCATTCGGCTGGCCCGGGGATACCGCACGGTCTCTCGTGAGGCGGCGAACCTCTGGGAGTGGCGCGAGGAAATGAAGCGCCGGGGCATAACTCCGCTGCCGCGAGAAATCGCGGCACAGCGGACAGAGCTCCGGCAGGATCTCATGGTGGCATGGAGAATGCGATTGTCGCAACCCAGTACTGGGCACGATGGGCACAATTGCGGCGATAAGTCCCATCTTTGAGGAGTGGCTAGAGAGGCGCCACGGCATCCTCACCTTCTGCCTGACACAGGTCCTCACCGGACACGATTACTTCGGGAGGTTCCTGTTTCGGATAAGGCGGGAGGAAACGCCCGGGTGTCACCACTGTGTGGATCGCCCGGAGGACACGGTGGAGGTATGCCCTGCTTGGGCGGGGCCCCGCCGTGTCCTCTTGGAGGCGATTGGCGGCGGTGACCTCTCGCGTCCGACCCTGTTCCAGGCCATGATACGGAGCGAGAGGGCATGGGAAGCAGTCACCTCCTTCTGCGAAGCAGTAATGCTCGCGAAGGAGGAGGCGGAACGCGTGAGGGAGAGGCAAAGTTTGCGCCCTCACGCCCCTAACCACCGCCGTTGGAGACGCCCTGGGCGTCGGGAATCCCAGGCGGATTCCCGGCCACCACAGGCGCGGGCCTGCGGACGGCGAGCAATGGGTAGCTCGCTATCCGATTAGGACCAGGCCCGGGTCGATGGCGCGTCGTGTTCCACGTGCGCCTCAAAGAGATGTCAGCACAATTGGCGGGGTCCGCTAGGACCGATGCCTGCCAGGGTTGCGGGTTAGTCCGAAAGGGATACCGGGACCTTGGCAACAGGCAACTGATGGAACACGGGTGGGTTTTAGTCAGTAAAAGTCTGACACGCCCTTCCTCTCCGCCCAGAGCGGGAGAAGTCATTGGAAGACTTCCCAACATCAAAAAAAAAGGCCACAAAAATACAGGGTGTATAAAGTAAGAAAGTTTTCGGTCTACAACAATACGTCGCTACATATTTCCATGTGTCAGCACACTCGACATTTACAACGTACTAAAATCGGCTTCCACCAAACTGTGGAACGACTTCTCATGCCCTAAAGACCCAGTGCTCTTATGTTACAAAATTTTTGTGATTTATGCGCGACAAAAGCCTGCATGCGCGACCGAACTGCGGCCCTTACCTAATAATTTTTACAACTTTTCCCCTTTGAAAAGAAAACGTCGAATCTGAATGGGACCCGCATATTATGTACCCGGAACCAGTTTGTCAGACGCTTCAATTCTTTTGGTCGAATTGTTTCCACGAAACTAAGTTTGTAAGACAAAGTTTTCACATTGCCGTAAATTCTAAGGAGCATTTGATAGTTTGTCTATAATTGAGACTCGTTTTATACCTACCTGTACCTAACACGTTATTTTTGTACTTTTGTTTACTGAAAGTACCGCGAGAGAATGGAAGGCTTGGTACACGTAGCCAACGACGATAAACAATTGCGGACTATCTCATCGCGACACGTAACTTATCCTGAAAGTTATTCAAGTCGTCGGGCTAAAGTGAGGGGAGGGGGGGAGATGGCTCATTATTGTGGAATTGGACAAGCTTTTAATGAGACTCCGACCACATAAGACAATTCGGTCCACTAACTAACGACCAACTTCGTCCCCATAGTGAAGAAAACACGATCAGTGTAAGTTCACACAGTATACGCGAAGGGACGGTCACAAATCACGCTCAAATTAATTAATTTTACGTAGTTTGAAACGTAATAAACGTTTGTTGTGTAATGATGATAGTCAGAATCTGTTTTTCAGAAATCATCATCTAAACCTCGTTGTACTTGGAACTGCACTGCACGTTAGACTAAAATTCACTTTTCATGTGTGTTTGTGTGACCGCGTTGTTCTAAACTTCGCAAAAGATTTTGATGCGGTTTTCATCGTCATTTAGATTTTTTCGGAAGGTTTATGTGTATGGTATTTTAATATTAAACATACATATAAAAAAGAAATATCAATGTTTTGTCAAGTTATAAAAACCGTGTCAACCAAGGGCGCGTTAAAAAGTGTCACGACTTTTTAACGCGCCCTTGGTTGACACGGTTTTCTAAGAATAGGAAGATTTATTCTGGAACTGATTGGATTAAATAATATACTAAGTGCATGTGCATATAAAGTGCATGAGTTAATATCATTAGTTCATCTTTCAAGTAAATCTGGGTTTCTAAAAAACGGTCAAATAAAGTACAAAAAAAAATGTGGTAGACCTTTTCCTTTACTTGTGCTAGGTACCTTGCTTCTTGCCAAATTTCATGATTCTAGGGTTAACGGGAAGTACCCTATAGGTTTTGATTTATTTGAGAGTATCAAAATATTTCGTATAAAATCGCCGTATTCGCTGACTTAGAAGCTTGATTTCCAAGTGACCTCTACGGTCACTTGGAAATCAAGCTTCTAAGTCACATTACACACCTACTTAAGTGACATTAATTTCAACTTGATACCTCCTCGCGTTCCTGAGAAAAAAGGTCTCGTGAAAGACAGACAGACAGACGGAGAACAAAGTGATCCTTAAATGGTTTCGTTTTTTCCTTTTGAGGTATGAAACTCTAAAAAACAGATCATAAGACATTGCTACTATACATAGTATATTATGATAAGTGGCCACTTTCAGATTACGTTTCATAATTTATGTCATATTCAAGTGTCCGACCGGCTCAACTGCCGATCATATAGTTTATCGCAAAAAGAGCTGTTACACGTGCTAGCAATTAAAATCGATTATTTCATTTCATGTTAACACTTTGGGCCGCCTGCGCTCACCTTTGATATTCATAATACGTCCAAATATTCGCTTCTGACTGGGACACAAATCACTTGAACCATGCGTTACTATGCGATCTTACTTTGAAACTAACTGCGTAGGTAACAAGGAATAAAGCTAGAATCTTTTTCACATTTACTAAGGCTTTGCCCAACATAATAACTGTCGAGACATTTTAGCACTAAACTTAGCGTCTCGTGAACTCTGAGCAAGTACGAAACGAGCGCACTCCATAATGGATTTGGAAACATTTTCGCGAGTCAATTTGCATTTGGAGATGATTTTCGTAAATTACTATTCAAATTATTTTCTTTCGTTTCAGTAACCTTTGAGCCATTCCAACTTTTTATAAATAGAGTGCCGTATTTTTTTATTTTTTTTTAAATAATTCGTGAACAAAAAGTTTTAAACTTAACAGCTTTCAACTTTGAGATTCACTCGATGTTTATTTTAACTTTAAACTCGAAAAGCTAAAATGTTAGAACGTTAAAATTAATCTAAAACCGTCATATACCTATAAAATGAATTCTACCGTAATTAAATTAAACGGGAGCTGTCTGTTTCTCGCTGTATAATTGTCTATAGGTATATTGTTGTGTTTATTATTCTGCAAACAATTACTAGGACAATCGTTCTGTTTATTTTTAGTTGTAAACAATTATACAAGATCTCCAACGACATAAAAACATATTCTTTGTACTTTTCCAAGGAGAACTTCTCTGAATTTTAAAACTTTTAATTAAAAATCTGATTACTCACAAAGAAGATTACGTTTACGAACGCACCAAAGATTGTTCTCACTTTAATTTGGTGACGATATTACATTTTCACATTGTATGGTAATACTAGTGTGTGGCGCGCTGCTCGCCTAGCAATGGATTTTAAAAGACTTATGAATATACTATTATGTAATATGATGGCAATGTGTCATTTAACGGGCCGATAGGTGTTTTGTATGCACATATAAAACGGCTTCTGAACCTCGGTAGCCAGCGCTGACCTTCAACTTGGCTAGTTTAGATTCAACAGACGGACGGAAAGGCGGCCTCAAAACGCCTCGAGATTATTATAACTTGCTCGTGTCAATTTGCTATTTTTAGATTTTACGTATTACAAATTAGTTTGACGTGTTCATTTTTTATTTTTTATTCAGATTCTGACAGTGATTGTGGGACGAGCTGGACGAAACCAACAAGCAATGACCCATAAATTGGGGTCATCTTTGCTCAGTGCTGGGATGGAGTAGGGTGACAATTGGTACTTAGGTCTTGAAGCAAGAAAAAAAGGAAAATTATCCCAAACTAGCTGCGCACCGCGGTTTCACCCGCGTTAAGTCGAGAAAATTTTATATGTAATCGTGTTTTCGCCTCACATAAGACCTAGCATCAATCCTCAACTTTAACATATATTTATTTTAAAATTAATGCTGCAGTATTTTCAGCATAACAGAGGATCATGCTAAGGAATTTGTGATTAGGTGCGCCCTTAACCGTCGAGCAATGTAAGAGAGCAATGGTGGCCCAGTGGTAACGGCCGCAACTTACGAGTTGTAGGTCGTAGGTTCGAACCCTGACAGGCGCTTTACTTTGTACACTGCTCTCAAAACGGTGAAGGAAAACATTGTGAGGAAACCGGCATGTCCTAGAACCAAAAATTCGAAGATATGTGACATCTACCAACCCGCACTGGGCCCGCGTGGTGGATTAGGGCCCACAACCTCTTACAGAGAGGAGGCCTGTGTCCCAGCAGTGGGAACGTTATAAGCTGATTATGATGAATGTAAAGTCAGCGCAACTTATTGTTTAGCTTCACGACCAACTTAAATTGCCCGCGTATTCAAATAAAAAATGTCAAGTCTTTGTCAGTTGTATGAAATTTCTATAACACGACAATAAATTAACGTAGAGTCAATCTCCTTAACAATTAACTTCCCTGGCTGTACCTACGAGTATCAAAATTCACCACAAAAATAAAATACTACGCTCCACGATGTGGATTTGCTTGTTCAAAAAACTTTTCGAACTAAGATTGGTCCTGGGTTAACTTGTCAAGCCGAATTGTTGTACTTAGGTACCTACATGTCCTCGCTCTAACGTAAAGCTAATTTATTTATATAACAAAAGAAAGGCTCATAAATAACAAAATTCTTTAAATCAGGGAAATATAAATTCTAAAACAGCTACGAGAAATTGTCTAATTTGTAACGCTTTAATCATTTCAAGCAATGTGCGTACGCGTTCAAGTAAGTCTCATTAAGTATTCTTACAATAACGTATCAGCTTTTGTTTGATTTCTAATTAGTAACAATGTGGGCTTTGTTAGAAACAGTACGTCAGTGAACGAGTTGTGTAAGAGTCGGGCAGTGGCCACCAACGGGCGGCGGCGCACGCGTAGGAATCGCCCACAAAATTATACTGAGTAGGTACCTACTCGCTTTCACCGCGTATGAGCAATTATTTCAGCTACGTGTTGTATGAATGTTGTTTAAATGTGTCCTCATTTGCATGCACTTAGCACAAGACTCGAAAAGTACAAGTTTCGATTTGCACAGAAGCACCTTCAAAAATATTTATTTTATTTCCAGTTTCCATAAGATCGTCCTACATCATTTTTTGGAATGATACTTTAAAATAAAACAAAGATTTCGCCCATCAAGTCGAAAAGCGTTAAAAAATGCAATTCGCGAACCAAATTGCTATGCCATCATTCCGAAAAATTAGCTCTGTAATAACATCCGATCAGCTATGTCAAAAAAGCTCAATATTTTTTGTTAAAAAGGAGACAGAGCGAAGATAGCAGGTGTCTGCGTTCGAAAGTTCATTCACCTTAGACATCGAAGGTCAAACATGAAAGTGCGCTACGATGCTGCACCATTCAAGAATTGACATCTTAGTGTTATTACTGGCACATCGCACACACACACACACATATATGGTCTTAATATATTGTAGCACAGTGTGTCTCTATTTGAATTGCAAACTTTTCTCATAAAGACTAACCCAGTTATTTATGTATACGCATGTGTTAGTTTTTAGTATAGGTAGTAATTTCAGTGAATTTAGTGCTTAGCTGTTTACACAGTTTCTTTAGTTTCACGGCTAGGTTTTAGATTAATATTTTTAAGAGCTTGGATCTGTTTTATCACGCAGTTACTTAGTTCTTGATGAATTTATGGAAGCCAAGCTACGCTAAGTAATGTAAGGAAAGATAATTCAAAGCCCAACTTATGCATGATAACGTTATCTTATCAGTCTATACCATTGGGATCTTAAGGTGATTCATATAATGCATGCTACATGAGCGCATTTAAAAAGATGTCAAAAAATACTGACCTTTCTCTTAGAAACCAGCCGATCTATTCTGTAAAAAGCTTACCGTGAAAACTTAGGTGAGGTGAGCTTCAAGTGATCTGTCATTCTACAGATGCTAGCATTATTATAATAGATCTGACACGATTGACAGCTCACTTCACCTAAGTTTTCACGGTGAGATTTTTCAGAATAGATCGCCTGGTTGTTTTTTGTTTGTTCGGGTCTTAGTTTCGTTTCGCTTCGTTCTCAGTGCGGCCTGCGCTTTATTCGCATCAACTGTTGGCCAGTTGTTCACTTAAAAACAAGATTTCTAACGGTTGCTACGGGGTTTTCTTTTTGCCTCATTCATAATTTTCTCAAATAGTGTCCTGTATATGCGACGCTACTGGTATCTGAAAATTGTGTTTTCGGTATCTAAAATCTATCGTTCAACTACATTCTGAAAATCACACAGATATGAGCGACAGATTGGTCGGATTTTTTATTTTTGTTATTATCACAAAAAATATCATAGAACCATGTTCTTTAAGAAAATCAAACTACAGAATTAAAAAAAAAAAAACTTGTAAAGAAAGTTTTTAAAACAAAGCTAGAACACTTTTTAAATTAAAACTTGATAAAGTACTAAAAAGCCAGCCAAAATAATTAATTATATCCATTGACGATTAACGAATATCGCATTTTAATAGGTTTCAATGAATAATTGAAAGCAAACTATTGTTTTTACTGAGCAATAAATAAAGAGTTTTATTTGTATCGGAGCCTGCAGGCTAGACTGATTAAAAATAAACCAGACGACCATTAACTATCTCGAATAGAATATAACATATCGATAGGTATATAGGTAGGTATACGTATATATATGGTCATAATTGTAACATGCTCCATTAACATTATTATCGTATAATAATTAAATTCTGTATCAAGCATTCTATCCCAAAAGTCTGACAATCAGTCTTACCAAGGGGAATCGTGTTACCCAGTAAATGGGTTGTGGAAGTCAGATAGGCTGTCGCTCCATGGTAATATACTGATAATAAGCTGTACCTATCTTGTTAGATTGGAAGCCGACCACAACATGTTGGGAAAAGGGTAGGCAGATTGATTGATCGAGTCTTGTATCGAAAGAATGATAAATAATTATAAAGTTACTGTTCGAAGGCTTTTCGACCACGATCAGAATTTTGCGAATGTTGTAGCTAAAGAAATATACGAAAATTATCTGTCGGAATATTGTGTTGTTTGACTGAACGTCACGTCAGTTAGAGAAATATTATGTAAATAGACTTGACTATGTCCACGTTACTCAAAAGTAAATCATAACGCTTCAGTATGTCGCGTCGAGTACGGACTGCCACTGAAATACACCCCTTTGCAAAAAAAAACGGGCGGTTTTGATTTTACTACATTATTGGTAATCATTTAGTTGTAAAGAGGTTTTAATAGCCAAACTATGTTACAGTTTGTGACTTTTTACTTACTTTTGCCACACGTAATCTGTTTGGACTCCGGATTTTTAATGTCTGTGGTGTCTTGTTTATACCTTTTTAGTCGTAGTTGGGTTTTAGTTTTTACTACCCTCCTTTTTTCTTCGCCGTAGTCAGGTTAAAATAGGCTAAAGTCGACTTGGCAACGGAGCTCTATGGGGAATGCCCACGCGAAGGTATACTACTGCTGTCGACGACCGGGCCATGGAAAGACATAATAAGAAGAAAAACCCAAAACTACGAAAAAAAAAAAAATTAATGGTCGTTTTAGCTAGATGTTCATTATTTTCATACCTATCATATAAATCTCATAACAATAACCCCTTAGTAACTAATGATTAATCGTAGATTTGCATAAAAGGGTCCATTGGATTCCATTGGGCAATTTACTTTACAAAAACAAATCCAATTATTTGTTACGGTTTTCAAATTGTAATGGCCATTAGCGCCAATTAAGTGCCTAAATCATCCCATTATTTGATTCGTGTGAGGAAACCATAAACAATCTGTCCAATTCACCAAGTAGGTAATTACATGTCAATTTCTTGTCGAATGAAGCAATACAAGCGTTATCTATTTAATGTTCAATACATATCACTATTTACTGTCCGACTAGGTCACTAGGCACTCTACTCCGATAAAGAATTGCAGCTTACCTTAAATACTTATTATGTGTAGGTATTGCAGAAACAGACTCGTTCTTCCAAGCAGAAAATGAGAAAACAATATTCCGCGAAAGCTATCTAATGCTCCAATATTGTTTTGACTAGTTTTCTCTAAGTCACCTTTGACATTAAGAAATTGGTCTAAAATCGTAAAGAGCTTTCTTGCTAATCCTAGATTATTTTCATTACATTAACTTTTCATAAGTTTGATTAACGGAGTGGAATTACTTAAGAGACAGAAAGACGAATCAACTTAGCTGGTAATGCATAAGTTCATTAAAAATTTGAGAGATTTATTGACCGAAATGTTCCAATGACGGGGGCCTAAAACGGCCACATTAGCAATTCCTCTACAAGCAATTCATTTGCTGAAGAGAGTGTGAGAGTTCCTCTAATTTGACAGAAAAGCAATTCATAATAATGTGTGAACCATTTTACGAATCTCCATAGAAATCTGTCAAACAGATGAATTATTTCGTAATATGAATCGCACGCAGATCATAACAATGAATTGTCAGTTTGAGGCATTTTACGATGATTCATAATATTTTCCTATTATGATTCTGCCAAAGTGGCTGTTTTAAGCCCCCTGGACTTTACAATACTCGATAAAATAAATATTTAATCATTTGGAGATGGTGGTGAACGATTTCATACTGATGAAAGAAGTTATGTTGATAAGCGGCAATTGGCAGCCGCCTGGCTCTGTGGAGATGCAGCTTTGTACAGGAAATGAATCGATAGACCAACGGACGTGCCATCAACTTTCCGTGCAGATTACGCAAAGTTAGTATTGCAGATTATGGATGACCCATAAAGTTTGTCACTGAATTAATTTTAGAATTCAGCCTCGCAATAAGTGTTAAATTTATTAAAGTGCTACATTCAACAGATAGAGTGTGACGATTAAATACATTTTCATAAGTCAACACATACCTATATATAACCCAAAATATACTTCAAAAGACAAACCAAACAAGTAACGGAAGCTAGATAAGGCTTGATGTAGACAAGCACCTGATGCCCATAAACTTATAAGTCACTCTGGAGAAATTCCTTATTTGACACAAGCCTGATTCCGCCTTTCCATTTTCGAAAGTCTCCAGAAATCTTATACAAGGAAGAAGGCGGTACCCACGAGGCTAGGGTAGCCTACAACCCGGTATATAAAAAATGTCGAGATCTCGAGATTCTCGAGATTTCTCGGGTGCGAGGCTCGCCTCCCTTGTCAATTAAGCCTGTCGTTCCAAAAGAGAACAGCCAATAAATAAGTCATCGCTGTCAGGGCACGCATTAAGTGAAATTATTTTTGAAACGACACGGTCTTCGGCCATTTTAAACTGAATAAATATTACGATAGGTACCTGCCATGAAAAGGAAATGTAAAAGTTATGAAAATCAAATGCCTTGTTATTTTGTTCCGCGCGCTTTTATTTCCTTTTAAACATTATACAAATTGTGCTGTGGAGACAGAATACAATGGAAACAAACTATCTCCATATCTTCTGTAGGAGTGACTAATAATTTTAACCCCCGACGGAAAAAGTGTTATAAGTTTAACGTGTGTGGGTATCTGTGTGTCTGTCTGCGCCATCGTAGCTGCCAAACGGCTGAACCGATTTTGATTCTTTTTGTTTTGTTTGAAAGGTGACTTGAGCGAGAGTGTTCTAAGATATAAAAAAAATTTAACTTGTTGTAAGGTAAGTATATCATTTTTTTTTCACATAACGTGGCAACTTCTTGAAAATATTGATTAGATTTTAATGTATTTAATAATTGAACAAAAAAAAACCATTCGCCTTCTCTAATGACTCCGTACAAATGAAGTAGTACTCGTAGTGGAAGCCAATGTAGTGCAACGCTCTTTATACTCGAATACATCTATCAAGGCTTGCTTTATATCGGTCACATGATAAAGCGTGTTCACTTCCTCAATGCCAAGAATGAACGCACCGTTTGTTCATGTTATGTAAGCGTGTGTAAGCGCCGCGCCGCGCGCCGGCCGCCCGGAGACCGAACGTGATACGGCACGTGGGACCCCACCTTTATAAGCTGCACTCACTCCCCAATACAATGGTCTGCCATTGAACCGACTCTACTTTAATGGCTACTGTTTCTATTATTCGGTACACCTTCAATTATTTTGTTTAAGTACCTACTAATTATTATTGTTTTAAGCACATTTGTATGCGTAGTAACCAAAACTGTATTAAAATCAAACTATGTTGTAGTTTGATTTTAATACAGTTTTGGTTACTGCTATGAGTTCATATAAGTTTAGTTAATATTAGTTTGTCCCTGTCTTCGGTACTTTAGGGAAAACTACTAAATCTTCGGTAAGAGCGACCAGCGTGCGATATTGTCTAGACTTTTGATGTAAATGGAAAATTCTTGCTTCAAATAAATAAGGCGTTTGGGAGGTCATAAGAGAAGCTCAGTGTGGGCCTGTGGGCCCTACAGTGAACCACCTAAAGACAGTTTACGAGTTTTAATGTAAAACATGTTTTTTGTACGCCTACATTAGCAAGAAGTCGTCTTTACAAATGTAAGAAACTTTTTAACGATATCGTTAAGCTTTTACAGTACATTGAGCTCACGATATTGCCGCGCGACGCAAGTCTACATAACTCATGACTTAACATTTTAGAATCTCATTATAGATGGAACGCAAGCCTAATAAATTATTTATAATTTATGGATATAGGAAGATGCTTCGGTTGCATTTATACACCTTCATTGCTTACTGATAAGCCTATTATACTTACAAAGGGGACCCATCTAGTGCCACTTTGAAGGTACTTCAATTAGAATATTATAACTTCTATTTTTAGTATCACTCACCACAAAAGGTTCAGAACACAGTTTTTCAACAAAAAATGCGTATTATGTAAACCGCAGCTTGACAATTACACTTTAATGGAGACCCTAACCCAATTATTTATTTTTACACAGATTTTTTTGCAGTTTTGTGCTACAAAAAAAACATTTCACGCGTAACAGCTTGGAAAGTTGTTAAACAAAGCTTATTTCTCCGTAAAAGTGTTTAATATAGCATCTGTTATTCGATATCCCACGTAATGGGCTTAACAAACTAAGACCACCAATTTCGCTTTCAAAATACAACTTCGCTAACAAAATCTGAAGCAAACACTTGTTTCATTCTTGTTCGAACGAAAATTACACATAAAGAAAACGTTTATTTAAGAAGTATTTCCTTTCAGAAAGTGCGAACATTCTCGAAATAGACGGAGAAAATTGCGCTAACAAGGTTCTAATCCCACTAATCCCTGAGGAATGCGCGCGGGAAAGGATGCTTTGTGGGACTGAATAAAATATGAAAAGCAGTTCACAAAGACAGATTACGTACATGAAACTGAGCAAGTACCTATGTTAACTACCCCTGTGTGTAATTGTGTTCGTGTAATGCAAGGAAAGTTTGAGACATCCTGCGCGCTAAAACACACCCCTGCTATAAAAACCCATATTACCTGTCCTCTGTCCCTGTTGCCCTAGCTTGTCATTCCTCTGCCAGGAATAAGGCCATGTTCACTTCTCTCAAAGCGGACTTTATTGTCACAAGCGTGTGTGTGGACTCTGTTCAAATAATCTTTTGTAAATCAAGTAAACCTCGTGTTGCATTGGGTGGTTTAAGACGCGAATTGATTTTACCGAAAGTCTGAGGAGTAGGCTGAAATACGTTGCCAGGGCGGAGTTGTTGTTTGGCGTAGAAGCGATCATCATCTGCCTAGCCTTTTCCCAACTATGTTGGGGTCGGCTTCCAGTCTAACCGGAAAGCGCGGCGCGGCGCGGTGGCGTAGAAGCGATATACCTATAAAATATTTACCTATGTATTATGCGCAAATAATACATACAAATATAAATATATCCAATTAGACAGAGCTTTAATTAGTTTTACTATCCTAATCCTAACTAATATTATACATGCGAAAGTGAGTTTGTTGTTTGTTTGTTACGGTTCACGCTAAAACGGCTTCACGGATTTGGATCAAATTTGACACAGGGGTAGACCATGACCTGGAATAGGACATAGGATACTTTTTATCCCGATATTCCTACGGGATCACGACTTAAGCGCAGCTAGTAAGTCTATAAACATAATCACCACTTAATTTTCATAATTACTAACTAAAACTTGATACAAATACAAAGCAGTCAAACAATTTTTGTATAACAATATTGCCACGTTCCATCCAGCCAATCGATTTATAAGTATTGCCCACACAATTGTTCGAGAGACCATAACAATAGTTTATGTACCCCACAGTCGCTCTAAACCATTATTTCCTTTAATAAATTACTGCTTTACACCTGCACAAGGTGTAAGGTTTCGCATTCCTTCAGTTTCCTGGTAAATACGTGGCGTTACTGCAAACAAAGACTTCAAGCTTTTAACATTCCCCACTTCGCCGACACTATTTTAATAGTACGAATCAGGAGTAAAGTGACTACAACACTACTCTTGCATTAAAATAAATGATTCGCTCCTCTCCACACCGACTCAATCGTTATTGAAGACAAGGTAAATTGCTTAGTTAAATTATAAGTGAAAATCGAAGGCGATTGAGTTTTATATTTAAGCTTAGATATAAGATGGCGTCACGTAGTGTATGGAGCTCGATATGGCGAAGCGTGGCGGATTTGCGCTACCAGCGATAAATGATCGGTTCTACTTGCGAACCTGAATGGCAAGGTTACACGACAACACTTACGAGATCGCATATCATAATTCTGGGCTTCCTTGGAAATATTTCTGCTATAGAATGAACTGGATTTAAATCAGCGGTAAGCGGCGCAGTTATTCAGTGCAATTTAAACGTAGGTAATTCCTGTATTTAAATGTGGCTCACTCTCACATCAGTAACTTAATCGCAGTCGGTATTCGCATAGATTGTGAAGCGTGTATGTATTTAAGCTTTATAAGTAGACTAGCTTCCGCCCGCGGCTCCGCCCGCGTGTTATGTCGATAAAAACTACCCTATGCCCTTCCCCAGGATGCTATCTATCTCCTTGCCAAATTTTGTTGAAATCCGTTCAGTTTAGGCGTGAAAAGGTAACACAGACACACAGAGTTACTTTCGAATTTATAATATTAGTATGGATGGATTCATTTACGTACTAGGTTAATATAAGAGAAACGTTGATTAAAATCCAGCATATAATTTCAAATCAGAATACTTAAATAATGCTGTCAAAATTAAAAGCTCATTTCTAAAACTGATTCAAACATGAATAGCTGTATGATACCTAATGCCATTTTAACAAGCCGTTGTTATTCGTAACATAAATGAAATAATTTATTTCAATATAATCCGCCCTCTCAAAAGGCCTACAGGGCCTATTTCGGCCTTTTAATCCATCCGTGCGCAGCGTGCACTTTGCAAACAAGCTTGATTAAATTTTACATTATAACTGGTTTTACTTATTTCTATGGATATTGGATAAGCTTGCCGAGTTATATTTCTTACTAGCTTTCGCCCGTGGCTTCGTCGTTTTTGCACCAATCCGTAACATACATCCAGACAAACGGACAAAAATTCTAAAAACTATATTTTCGGCATTAGACTCGTTTCCCACGCCTCGTAGCAATGACCTACTTTTCCTTTTCAAAAAGATTCATTGTAGAGTTTTGACTATCCTAATCCTAACTATAATATAATGAAAGTGAGTTTTTTTGTTGGTTTGTTTATTTGTTACGCTGTCACGCTAAAACGGCTGAACGGATTTAAATGAAATTTGGCACATTAGTAGACCAGGCTCTGGAATGGCATAGGATACTTTTATCCTATGTCCATACCACCACCAACACCACTTAGGCTGGTGCGGGAGAAGCCGCGGCGAGCAGATAGTAATAATTACTTATTGTATGTATTAATAAGCATTAATTACTTATGTACCTATTTTATTAGCTGCGCCCCGCGGTTTCACCCGCATAAGTCTAGATCCCTTGGAAATATCGGTATAATAAGTATCCTGTGTCCTAATCCAGGTCATCTTCATGTGAGATTCGACATAATCCGTTCAGTACTTACACCTTTCAGTTATATGTCATGGTTTACACGATGGTAGGTAGTGACAGGACCCAGCGACTCGGAATTTTGGACCCAGTCAGTGGGTTTATGTAGCCGAGATCGGCAGTAACGCAGTTAGTCAGGCGGAGGAAGGTGCTGGGTCCGAAAATAGACGGGCAGGTTAGGTTAACTGGACTGACCTGAGGACGCGAAGTCAGCACTGGACTGGGTTGAAACTAGTATCTACACGAGCCCAGTTGGAAGTCAGCGCTGGACTGACTTACTGTACTGTCACATTACTGGGCTCATATGAACCTGCCTTTACAGACAGCGTTATTTACTATCTAGTGACTAAACGAAAACTTTTATGTTTACAAAGAACGATAATAATTGGACATAGGCTCAGTGAAACAAAAAAAGAATACTTATGCCAAGTACAAACCAATATTTAATATAAAATCTTTTTCATCCATAATGAAAGTATTGGAGTATTGGGTAGTGGTTTTATTTTATGTTCCATTCCATATTTTTCAACGGACCTTCATAATGAATGAACTTACAAACCACTGGCACAATATTTTGAAATAAAAGGAACGTGTCATTGAAAACGTCTAACGATAATGTCACTCGTTATGTTAGTAAATGTAGTTGTGATGTAGTTCTTGATAATGCTTCAAATTATAAAGTATATAACTCGAAAACCCAATATACTTATTCCCATGGTGTTACAACATTCGAGGTCAATCTGTCAAACTAAGGGCAAAGCAAGTCCTTCAGCCATCAAAAAAGGTCCAGTGTGCCCAGACGTAAAAGTAACAAGTGGAGGTACCCAAGACGTCGGCCCAGGAAAAGGTTTGAAAAGAGCTAAAGTGCCTGGAAAATGTCGCATGGGTTTCATTCCAGAAGAATGGTTTCTTTTCCTCGGACCCATGACTGGCGTATCTGGTCCTTACATATTGATGATAAATATCGGCAATTATTTCGCGAGCAAAGAAATCTTAGTAATGGAACATGAATACTATTTGGGCTTATCAGTGTTTATAGTGCTATATTTATTCACAACTAGATTAGGACCAACAATTGGCACTTCTCTAGATAAAGAAGTGGATGCAGTAGCCAATGAGTTAGAAGCAGCTAGACAGGCGGAGGTGGATGCTATGACAAAACAAATTAAAGATGCTAAAACCGCAATCTGGAGAGCGGAAGGACAAAAAGAATTGATAGATGCTAAAAAAGAAAACGTTGCGATTCAGTTAGAAGCTATTTACAGGGAGCGACAAATGATGGTGCATAGAGGTGTCAAGCGACGATTGGAATATCACGTAAAGCAACACTGGGCAACAAGACGTATAAAACACAAATGTATGGTACAGTGGATATTGGAAAACGTTCATAAAGGACTTACTCCAGAATTTAAAAAGCAAGTGATGGAAATTGCTATTAGAGATTTGACAGCTTTAGCAGACAAATATGAAGCTAGCGCCAAAAAATAAATGCCTGTAGCCCAGCTAACTCTGTCGCTTTATATACATATATGATTTTGGCCAAGGAAATTAAAACAGTTTTATGTCTCATAATAAACTATTTTTTACGACACTGTATTATTAAAATTTCACGGTGTGGTGACCGTATCAGTTTCGATATTACAGGCATAATGCATAGCATCCTATTAAAACGCAACATAGAATAACAGTGGTGGTCTAAATATGTATTCAAAACTTCATTTGAGTTATATCTTATTGTTTGTGAGTATTTTAGAGCTGCCCTCTGTGGTCATGGGGGAAGATGAAGGAGTTGATTCGTGTAAGTTTATGTTTTCGTTAATGACTACAAAAGTGTCAATGTTTATTATAACGTTGTGCAACCTGTGTAGCTACGTGTTTATAATATAATTACATGTTTATTTCACACTAGCAAACGTCTATTATTTGAACTGCCTCATTAGTCTTCATAAGTACCTAGTTGATACGGTTGGAGACACGCAAATATTAGTATTTTTTGCAAACAATTTTCTTTCCCACTTAACGGGCCCATGTCACCTTTTCAAACTTTCATTTTCATTCAATTTTTATTTTTTGGGGATTCGTTGTTGAAAACAGAATAGGGTGTAAGTAAAAATTAACCTCAGGATGCTTACCATTTTCATTCCTTGACTGTACATGAAGGAACATGGTAAATGGGGACGAAAAGTGTGCAGAAAAATGTTAAAGCGCATAATCGATTGAGGTAATGAGAATGTGCACTTGTTATTACATTACGTTAACCGTACAAAACAGTTTTCACAGTTTTATATATATTTTTTTTTAGATGAAATCCGCCGTGATGCCTTAGAAATTCGCTGTAAACTTCAGCCAAATTCTTGGAATTGTTTCCGCAACCGGACCAATTTACACAGGTACAGTATTATGTTAATAATTATATCACGCCGACCTATTCCCAAATTCCCAACCACCAAGATATTGTAGGAGATGTAGGTACAGGCAGCAAGGATTTTTTAGAATAAGTTTTTTTTTAATCATAAGTAGGTACTTTATATTACTTTACTAGCTTATGCCCGCGACTTCGTTTGCGATCCTGGATGAAAAGTAGCTGTCCTTCTCCAGGTCAAGGTGTAACCCATGTGCCAAAGTTCATCCAAATCCGTTCAGCTGTTTTAGCGTGAAAGCGTCGCGACAAAAAAACAAACTCACTTTCGCATAGTTAGGGCTTAGGATATCTCTCCCGTGAGGCGGCGAGCCTCCTTGCCGGATTACCGCCATGGGATCTGGAGGCGAAAGTCCTCGCGCACATATGGGAGTGGCGCGAGGAGATGAAGCGCCGGGGCGTAACTCTGCTGCCGCGAGAAATCGAGGCACAGCGGACAGAGCTCCGGCAGGATCTCATGGCGGCATGGAGAGTGCGATTGTCGCAACCCAGTGCTGGGCACGCCACAATTGCGGCGATAAGTCCCCTCTTTGAGGAGTGGCTAGAGAGGCGCCACGGCGTCCTCACCTTCCGCCTGACATAGGTCCTCACCGGACACGGTTGCTTCGGGAGGTTCCTGTTTCGTATAAGGCGGGAGGAAACGCCCGGGTGTCACCACTGTGTGGATCGCCCGGAGGACACGGTGGAGCATACGGTGGAGGTCTGCCCCGCTTGGGCGGAGCCCCGCCGTGTCCTCTTGGAGGCGATTGGCGGCGGTGACCTCTCGCGTCCGGCTCTGGTCCAGGCCATGGTACGGAGCGAGAGGGCATGGGAAGCAGTCACCTCCTTCTGCGAAGCAGTAATGCTCGCGAAGGAGGAGGCGGAACGCGTGAGGGAGAGGCAAAGTTTGCGCCCTCACGCCCCTAACCGCCGCCGCCGCTGGAGACGCCCTGGGCGTCGGGAATCCCAGGCGGATTCCCGGCCACCATAGGCGCGGGCTTGCGGACGGCGAGCAATGGGTAGCTCGCCGTCCGATCAGGACCAGGCCCGGGTCGATGGCGCGTCGTGTTCCACGCGAGCCTCAAAGAGATGTCAGCACAATTGGCGGGGTCCGCTAGGACCGATGCCTGCCAGGGTTGCGGGTTAGTCCGAAAGGGATACCGGGACCTTGGCAACAGGCAACTGAAGGAACACGGGTGGGTTTTAGTCAGTAAAAGTCTGACACGCCCTTCCGCTCCACCCAGAGCGGGAGAAGTCATTGGATGATTTCCCACCATCAAAAAAAAAAAAAAAAAAAAAGGTCTTAGGATAGCTCACGTCCAAGTACACAGATTTTGACATCACTATTGACAGTAGCGATAAATCAACTGTCAAGAACTGTGTGCCATGTGTTCGAGAGATTTTGAAATCGCCAGCGAGTCCCCGGGTTTAAAGTCTCTGCGTGTGTGGCACAAGATTTAAAAAATAAACAATTTCGTCGAAAATTTTTGTGTCGATTTAGTAATTTATGTAAAAGTTGCAGTGCATTTTAACCGACTTTCGTTGCTGGTCGTACACTCGCTCAGGCCAACCGAAATTGTTTTGCTAACTGCACAGGATGTCTGTGATGTATTTATGAAAAATATTTTTTTGACACAAGAATTTCTAATTTTTTTGTTTGTTTTTGTTTTAGATTTTATTACGACATTACCATGGAATCCTGCAAAACATACCAATACGGTGGCTGCGACTTAAATGTTAATAGTTTTACTTCACTTGCGGACTGCAGTTCTTCATGTAAAAGTAAGTACCTACCTACAAAAACTGTTAAAAGTTGACTGAATAAAATTTTTCAGCAAATTCAAATCTCAACCTCAGTGACATCTGACATTATTTGTCAGTTTTAAGGACGATAAACTGACGTAATGTGTTATTCAGCTCAATGATCAAGTGCCATGACTGAACTTTGCCAAATAAGGGATCAACTATTTTATTTATGTATTATTTTATTAGATTCAGGAAACTTACAACTAACTTACATAAAAAAGTTCTTATATATTATGAAATTGAAGGCCCTTTACAAGTTTCCACTGATGAATACGATACAAAAGAGGGGTTATTCTAAATGTAAAATTCTTACTATATAACTATATAACTTAACCATATTATAACTATATTAATATTATAAATGCGAAAGTAACTATGTCTTCTGTCTGTCTGTCGCGCTTTCACGCCAAAACTACTGAACCGATTTAAATGAAATTTGGTACAAAGATAGTCTACAGCCTGAGAAATTACTTTTTATCGACATACCACGCGGGCGAAGCCGCAGGCGGAAGCTAGTAATATATAAAGTGTAAATAGTAAAATTGTCAAGCGTCATATATGCATCAGACCAACTTGTTGTGATAGGATAAAGACAAATTAAACCGAGTTAATTGTTTACTAGGTGATGATGGTGCTCATGCATTGTCTGCTAAGAAAATGACTGAATTATCAATGGCTGTTGTATGTAGTCTTCAATACGAATTTGGAACGTGCTCTAACTATTATCCACTGTAAGTTTTGTAATCAAATATAATAACTTATAATAATTTACGATGATTCATAATATTTTCCTATTATGATTCTGCCAAAGGGACTGTTTTAAGCCCCCTGAATATAAATATACAGGTATTACTACGACGTTTCAACTCGCTCGTGCAAAGGCTTCTCGTACAGCGGCTGCGGCGGCAACCGCAACAGGTTCGCACAGTCGCACGAATGCATGGATGTCTGCGGAACGGCCGTTCCAGAATATACGTTACAACGAAAGAAAAAAGTTAAAAAGTAATCTTCTGATTATGGTTTTTTTAATTATAAATTATATTTATTATGATTTAACATTATTATATCATTTAACATTCAATTATAACCTACAAGTACATTTTGAATTTTTCAATTACGAAGCAATCTTCGTTCCGCATCTAACCTTGCTTAATCATGTTCGGATCAGCTCGGCAAAATTTGAGCTACGCCACACGGTTTTTTCCTGAACATCTAGGTAGGTTAGTTATAGATAGTGCCATCCACGAAGGAGTGCCCCACTCCGCGATTACTGCCATGTACTAAAGTACCTACGTACTTTAGTACGGAGCGAAGCGGAGGGCGCTTCTTCCTGGATGGCACTATCTTTATGTAGGTACATACTATTTTGTTTGCCAGATTCTCCGAATCATGCACTAGGGAAAATATTTCCCCTCTATTAAGACAATCGACGCGCGCAGTCATATTCCGTGTCCCACACGGAATTCGCCTCAGTGTGGCCAGAGCTTAAAAGGAAAAAAATCAAAGGAAATGGAAACCACTACTATGAAAAGCGAGTGAATTATCAATTGCGGTCAACAATTGTTGCAAAGTGATTGGCCTCAACGAGCCGCTTGGCCGGTCTTCAACAGAGTCACGATTCAACGAAAGTATTTGAGCCCACACGGCTTCATCTCTGCAGCCGACAGTTGATACATTGCTCCCAAGACTCCCGACTAACATTACTATGAGATTTACTTCCCAACCGCGACAGAAATTTACGGATCACTTTAAAGGCGTCTGCCATGACTTACTGGACTAACACTAAAATTGAAAATTGAATTCAAAAGAGAAATGAACATCAAAAATAATTTCATCTTCATAACATTAACAAACCACCGCGCCTCAGCATTATTATCATCCTCATCTTACTTTCGAGCTGTCATTAAATACACCCGTTAAGGTCACGCTCACGACTGAAGGGTGGCCTGAACGCGAGAACGCGAGAACGCAGGCCGGTGGTTTGTGAGCAAGGTCGTTGGAACGCGACGACGCGCGGGCGCAAGAGGGGACTGTCGCTCAGCTGCGGCTGTTCGCCGACTTCCTACTATAATTACATTGGGCCATCGCCCTCAATTAGAGACGCTCACGATCGAATGACTAGCTCCGAGCGTTCCAGCGAAGCAACTGAGTTCGCTCGCACTTAACACTAGTGTTATACGTACACGTGCACTCACGAAACCGGTTGGACGGGCGGGCCGGTCGGAATCCTGAGAAGAGACGCACTCGGGCCTAATAAGTAAATGGACTTGCCTTGGATGACTAAGCATGCTGCTATATCCGATTTAATGCAGCCACAGATCCCAGTCTCGGCATTTTTCATTGAAGAAAGGATAAAAAGCAGTCAGACGTACGCCCGTGCGCATGGCAGATCTCTGCTTTATGATAGTGGAAGTAAACATGCAAAGGCGAATGAAATAAAAGTAAGTAAAGTGACAGTGACAATGACAATTCTAGAGATATTATTATATTGAACATCCGTAGTACCCAGTTAAGGCTCTTACATACTGGGGCGATACGTCGCGCGACGTGACGCCGCCGCCGCCGCATTGTTCGCCGTGAAGTTTTCTCAGAAATTGTTTTGTTAAAATTCGCGTCGCGCGGCGAATCGCGCCAGTATGTAAGAGCCTTTACCTACTACTCAATAGTCAATATATTTATTTGCATTCCACAATGTAGGTACAGTCGACGACCTTGATTGCTGTGCAGCGTGACACACTAAGTCAATTTGTGTTTGTGGTAGCCGTTTTTACAGGATAGGCCATGGTGTCCGAAGCAGTCGACACCTTCACCGTATTGGTAGCGAGCTGGAAGGTGGTGGCACCCAGCATAGTGCCTATGTTGGGTGACGAAAACAAGATTACCTACCTATTTTAAATCTGAATTTCATGAACTATCCTATAGAAATATCGATACATTTTAAGATATTACTTAACTTTGTAATTAATTCGGTCAGACAAATCCGTTCGCCTTAATCAGGAACCGACATTCTTTGCAATGTTTCATTTACAAAAGATTAAATCACCTTTGCTGCTGAAAGTAGACTAATAAAATATTTCAGATTCTGAACAGATGTTTTGAAAATGAATAACCTAAGTACATTATCGCGAAGACCCTTTCCTACATCTAATTATCTAAGTGTCATTACAACTGGGCTAGCGAACAAAGATCTTTGTATGGTAATGAAAGATGAGTTGACCGTAATTATATACGTTTTCATGAGTCAGGAGTGCTAAGTAATCGGGTTAGTGGTAATCTGGGGGCGAGAAAAAAGCCTGGCATAGAGGCTACACTAAAATAAATTAAATTAACGCGGCCCCTTTCTGTTTGTCACTAAGTATGCGAATGTTGGCTGCTAATCTTACAGGAATTTCATCGTAAAATGCCTAAATTCTGAATAATTCTCATCTAATTTAACCATTTTAATCAATTTATGTACCTATATAACTAATAGCTCGTTGTAATTCGGATCATAACGTGGTAAGGTAATTATAAAATATAATTATCATGAATCAATTTAATAGATTCTTACTCTCCTACCTACTTTTACTAAATATAATTGATGAAACCAAGATGTAATCTACTATTAAATAAAAAATGATAGCTCTGTCGTAAAGTTCTAGTAATTAGTATTGGTCTTTCTAGAAGCAACTTAAGTGAAATGTGAAATTTTGAACTCCATTTAGTATCTATCATCATAACTGCCCATTATTAGATCAGTATGACCTTATTGTATAGTTCTGTAATGAACCATCCTGAGAAATGGTTCCTATAATTCTCGGTACCTACCAAAGAGAATGACAGTTGTAAAATAATTGATGATTTTGAGAGTTTTATGATTGTGTAAAAGATATTTCGAAGACGACAGGTGACTAAAACCGCATTGGTTTATACCGTTATGTAATCTGTTTGGCTCAGTCCGGGCCCTTGAGAAAACTACCTGCGACGCCGTGGAGGCAATTATAATCAGCAGCCAGCTGATATACTAGAACTCGTTATAATCTTTATAATTTAATACTTGACTATGTATTATGAATGTTATCGCTTTATTGAAGGAAGCAGTGGTACTTTGCTTTTGTGAAATGCAAGTTCAGCCACAGATTACCTATGTTTATGTTTAGTGCTTTAATGCCCAAGGTCCATTTTTGATATCGACACCTATCGATTCTTACTATACTTACCAATTTCCAAATAATCGATTACAGTTTAATTCGATTCATAATTTTCACTGATTAAATATTATATTATTATCTTCATCATCAGCATAGCCTTTTCCCAACTATGTTGTGGTCGGCTTCCAGTCTAACCAGTGTTTTGTCCAATTTTTTATGTTGCCGTGCCCTAACCGGGTTTCATGTTGGATCTTAATTTATTTATCTATGTAACAGCTGTTGTACACATGAATGCAATAAAGAATTTGAGTTTGAGTTATTTATACATGTAGCGACTGCCTATCTGAGCTCTAAAATCCAGTTATGTACTTACGGGTAATCATTATCATTAAATATTATACAACAAAGTCCTCCGCCGCGTCTGTGTGTCTGTCTGTCTGTTCGCGTAAAACTCAAGAACTACTGCACCGATGTTCATTTTCACCAGTGGATAGAATTGTTTTTGAGAAAGGTTTTAGTATATAATAACCGACATCCACGCGGGCGAAGTCGCGGGCATCAGCTAGTTATACAGGGTGTTAGGGTAAACACCGTTATCCTTGCAACCAGTGGTTTGGTTTCATTTATAGAACGTAAAATCAATGGAAAATTACAACTTTTTTTTATTTTTTTTTAGATCTAAATTTTACCACAAGAGACGCAAGTTCGTTGACCTAGCGCATAGGGCTCAACTTGCGTCTCAACACGGGCGGGGGGTACGGGATGTGACCTGACCGGCAGCGAGTGCGATCCCTCCTTTAGTCAGTCAGCTGTTTCGCTAGCAAGCACGGTGTCAGATAGAAACTTTTTAAAATCTTTTAATGAAAATAACGTTTTTTTTTGTTGTGTTCGGTCATTTGTTTTTATATTTAAGTCAACTACCCATGGTTTGAATGACAAGAGTGTTTACCCTTACATCCTGTATTATAAAAACCAACATAAATATAATTTATCAACATCTTTTACCCCATATTTACTATGACAGAAAAAAATTGTTGCCTTGCAAAGTTTTCGAAGCTAAGGCCTTGTTCACTGCGAAGTAGATACAAGTAAACTTCTGTCACGCGAACAAGACCCAAGAGCATACCAAGAAATTAACCTAACAACATTTATCAAGTTTCTACCTCAACAACTAACTAAAACTACCCAGATATTTAGTTCCTGAATTATCCGAAAGGATAGAAAGCGGTAGTACCTAATAAAGACAACTCTACCCATAACCATAGACGAGAAAAAAAAATACCATCCCCACTTTACGTGTAGGGGAGGTACATATTTACCAAAACGCTATTTTTGGCTAATATTCCCTACTACTTTTAAACGGCTTTGATGTTTGGAAATATTTTTACACTGAATAATTGATGGTTAGAAGGACTACAAAATTGAAAGAGCATTTTTAAATCAATCCATATTTGCAAAGATAATGACCCCACTTAGAGATAGAGGTAAAAAAAAATATGTTTAACGATTTTTTTTTACCACTTTATCGGCTGGATTTATATGTACGACTACCTATACCCATACCAAATTACAGCTTTCTAGTACAAAAAGTCTCTAAGCTAAGCCGCGGACAGACGGACAGACAGACAGACGAACATGACGAAACTATTAGGGTTCCTTGTTGACTACGGAACCCTAAATATTGGAACAATAAACTGAACCTGAACATGATATTCAAATCCATACTATACTATCTACTATCCGTACTAAAACTCGTGTCTGTCTATCGGTCTGTCTTTCTTTTACCTTTGTAGATGAAAGGCACACGATTACTACAAAGGATACTTGTTATCACGGTAGTACGATCCCGTAGGATATTTTGCGACCTGCATGCCGAAGCCGCGGGCGAAAACTAGTTAACCATGTAGCTGAGCTTGCGGTAAACAAACAGCACTATCAAAAACATTCCATACAGGCATAAACTAAAGTCAAGACAACACACGCCCACCGCGAGCTGAGGTCAACGTAGTTGACGGTTGACGCTACTGATCAGCTGGCGTGACGTTGAATGAACGATAACCGTTCATATGTAGTACCTGCTGTAGGTACCGCCTTAGATAAGCACATCGAATCTTAGAAAAAGTTTTGTATTGCCTCGTCTCTGTCCCTCATAGGGCCTGCGTGACAGTCTCTTTCCAAAGCCTGATTTACACCGTGCGATTTAAATGCCTGTGGCATTCCATAAGTTAAAGCAACACTAAAAGTTGCACGTCAAGTTGCGAGTCATTTGTTGCCTCAATTTTTTGCTATGCCACAGGCAAGACACTTGCATTGTAAAAAGCTAGATTTATCATTGTTACATGCACTATATGCTCCTAGTATTCGAATACTAGGAGCATAGAATATGAGAGAATAGAAGTTGAGTTTGAACGTCACAACACTAGTAGCAACGCAGTTCGATCAAAACTTGACGAGTTTGTTCAATTGACAATAGTTCGTTGAGATGAAGATAAAGCTCACAACCAAATTCAGGTCAGAGCTATTGGATGAATGTGACCTCGTCAAAGTTTCAGAAGCACTTTGGGTAGTTCTGCACCCGTGCATATCCAACAAAACAGTGGATATGGTGTAAATACGAAAAGTAAGTAAATTATGTTTTCTATGCACGTTAGGAGCAACTTTTAATAATGGAGTAAAAGTTTTAAAGGTTATTCCGTCGTTGAGAAAATATGTTTTTTACTTTATTATTATAACACACAGTAAAATACATAAAAATACGACATAATAAACTTCTTCCTTCTTAAGAAATTTCTTCCAGCAGACCTGCGAAAGGAGAAACGAGAAAGAAATGTAGACAATAGTGTGTGAGAAAGAGAAGAGAAAAACATGATCATGCGAAGTCTTAACTAAAATATTAAATATACCTACACATTATGTATAACGCAAATAATTAACATATACTTTAAAAAATAGATAAAGCTTAAATACCTATATAAACATAAATACACTATAGGGACCTATATAATTATATACTCACAGTGGAGAGGAATCTTTTACACGAAATTTAAATAGAGAAACAGTTTTTAAATCACGAATGCTAGGCGGCTCACTTCCGCCTAGCAGTCGTGATTAATCAACAATCTTACAGCATGGACGGAAAAGGAATAAGAATAATAGCTAGTTGCATGAGGATGAGATATAAGTTGGGATCTAAGGTGTGATCTACACGGTGCATCACTAGGACGAGCGTAAGAAAAACGCTCACCCAGGTAGGACGGATAAGACGGGTTGTTAAGATGTTGAAGAGGAGACATACAATCCGAGTGTTCCTGCGAAGGCGCATTGGAAGTCACTTGAGTTCCTTGCGAAGGTGAGAAACATGGTCATACTTTCGGAGACCGAAAACAAAGCGAATGCACAAGTTTTGCAAGCGTTATTTGAAAATTACGCGCAACAATTTTGTCACCCTATAGCTAATATAATTTTGTGAGCACCAAAAAGCTTTGGTACAGGGCATTAGGACGAGCGTAAGAAAAACGCTCACCCAGGTAGGACGGATAAGACGGGTTGTTAAGATGTTGAAGAGGAGACATACAATCCGAGTGTTCCTGCGAAGGCGCATTGGAAGTCACTTGAGTTCCTTGCGAAGGTGAGAAACATGGTCATACTTTCGGAGACCGAAAACAAAGCGAATGCACAAGTTTTGCAAGCGTCATTTGAAAATTACGCGCAACAATTTTGTCACCCTATAGCTAATATAATTTTGTGAGCACCAAAAAGCTTTGGTACAGGGCATTAGGACGAGCGTAAGAAAAACGCTCACCCAGGTAGGACGGATAAGACGGGTTGTTAAGATGTTGAAGAGGAGACATACAATCCGAGTGTTCCTGCGAAGGCGCATTGGAAGTCACTTGAGTTCCTTGCGAAGGTGAGAAACATGGTCATACTTTCGGAGACCGAAAACAAAGCGAATGCACAAGTTTTGCAAGCGTTATTTGAAAATTACGCGCAACAATTTTGTCACCCTATAGCTAATATAATTTTGTGAGCACCAAAAAGCTTTGGTACAGGGCATTGACCGTCGAAACAGATTCCAACGATTGGATATTAATTAAAATCAAATAAGATTTTTTACATGATGTATTAAACCTCTAGAAAAGTAATAACATGTTTAAAAAGCGCAGGCCACACTGAGAACAAAGCTAAGTTCGTTTAGCTGGCCAGCTACAGATGTTTGAACAGCGCAGGCCACAATGAGACGTCTTTTCAAGTTCGCGGTGTGAACAGAAGTATCCAACATGCGGTAGCTACATGAGTGAAACTAAACGAACTTAGCTTCGATCCCCGTCAAAGTACATTACGAAATCAAACAAGGGCAGCAGAGCCGCAAAAGTATTAATAACGAGAGTAACCTTCCTAATAGAAATAAAACTTCAATTCTAAAGGAACTAGTCTGTATTCTAGGTTCTAGCTTTAAAAAGGCACTGCACTTGTATTTATTTTCATGAAAGATTTCCTTGGTTTGTTTAAACTTTAAAGATAATTTTCTAAATGGAAAGTGTGACATCCGAAAACTATATTACTAAGCCCAGAATGAGAACAATTAATTTAACTTAGTTGGGTTTAAGTATCTATGTCTATTACTTTATGAAACCCAGCTTTTTAAAATAATGTAATGTTATTGCAATGTCGTACTAGAACTAAAAACAAGAATATTACTAAAAATGTGGAACGCTTCACGATTATGCGTGTCATTCTTGCGGCGGGGCCATGCTAATCTTTTCTGTAGGCAGCTTTCCAAATTATTGAAAATTTCTTGGAACGACCACGAAATTTTCAATAATTTTGAAAGCTGCCTGTTCATCCAACCTACCATAAGTTAACATTACGGTACATTTCTATTCCAATAATTTACTTTTAGTACCTTCAGGAACCGTCCCTGCCCTCCGGTTTCTTAATTGAATGGATTCCTATCCCGAATGGTTTCTTATTGGTGTATTATTGTTTAATAACCCAAAGCGGTTGACTGCGTTTATTTCCTCAATTTACGGTTACGACTCCTAATTGTTCCTTGTTTATATTTAAATGGTTATCATCTGTTTTTATTTTGTTGGTAGCAGTAATGGTATTGATGCTGGATTTAATAGATGCGAAATTAAGTTGAAAGCCTATATTGAGATCTTTCTACTCCTCGATAGCAGTTATGATTGTTGAGTATATGCTTATTATGCAGGATCGCAGAGAAGTGTGTTCGCGATAGAAATGAAATTGTTTATTCTGTTAATAGGATATAGTCACTTTTACACGTCATATTAAAAAAAAAATTAAAAATTAGTTAGATGTGGTCGGCGTTTCTTATCTGACTACTCTGAGAAGAAAGGCCGAAACAAACTCAGAGGTCGCAGCCTCTTCTAAAGTCCAGACATAATCTTGGTCAGGCCATTTTGAGGACCATGTAGATTAGCGTCTGAAATGGTATTTTGAGGAAAGAACCACACAACAAATAGAGACAGTCTCCGCAGTGATAGACTAAAAAACTTTGGTTACAAGAACCGAGTAATATTTTCTAAGAAATTAATTAGAATTAAGAAGCACAAAAGGTAACTAAAATGAGCTACGTAGATAGGGAAATGATATATTATGCCAGTGTATGGGTATACCCATAATATTAGTCTTTTTTACAATTTCATTATATATTTGATCTATGATCATAGACATGATAGTGTAATTCCCACCTCAGATAAATTGGATGATGTGATGGCTTCTTCTTCAGGTCGTTATAAAAGTATAGTAGTAGGTAAAATAATATATCAGGTTGATATTATGGATCCATGTGAAAGGAATATTCCTTTGCAATACAATGTGAAGATACGAGATAGTTTCCTCAAAGAATGTATATAGTACAAGATTCTTTTGAATCCATGACGGATGCAATAAAATACCGCGTATAAGCATTTTTCCGAGAGATGTTTGATAGATGTAGCATAACAATTATTATTGAATTTCTGGTAAACGTTGCATTCTAAAAATGTTACACATCATTGTGTTTGAAATGGCTTGTTACCTATGAATATAAACTGAAATTCTGAATACCGAATATCCACCAGATTTTGCTCCACTCAACGATTACCAAATCAAACAGTTCGGTTGACAATCACAATATTGGCAAACTGATCTCTTGTCGGCGTTAGCCAGTTTATTGGCAAAGGCACCTAATTTATTTTCAACGAAAGTGCTCGTTGAAAAAGTGATCTCGATCCTCGATCACACTTCTAACGAAATTGATTTTTATTGAACCGTTAGGAAAATTCATGGAGTTAACGACCGTTAATCGGATTTTTTATTTTCACGTTGATTAGAACGAACTCCGTGCTTTAGGTTTCAACGATTTAGAAGGTGCAGTTTACATGTGCAACTGAAATCGTATCTTATATCGATGGGAATAGATATTTGATTCGAGTTCTGTTATTTATCTTCACAAGACCTGTGTCGTTGGTATTAGAAAAAAAAATATCGTGCCCGGGGATTTATTTTAAACTTTTAAATACGTTTATTTTCTTGCTTTATCTAGCTTTTCAATCAACAATCAAATAATTAGTATAATTTTTATTGTCACTTTAGCATTGTTTTAGTAGGTATTTACCTATATATATTGTTATCATCTTATATTAGCTTTGTTATTTGCAATTAAATAAGCTAGCTAGTAACTGTCTGTTTTTTTTTTGTTTTGAGACAAGGTTTAGAATAAAGTTCAGGTAAGTAAGACCAACGTTTGACTCGAGTATTGTTCACGCGTTAAAACCGGTTCTAGAAAAAAATACTATTCGATACACTGTGCCACATGCCTAGTCATAAGCTTGAAGAATATAGCTTTAAAAAGTCTATTTATAGATGTATGCATAAAGTTATTTAACTCCGTGTGATTTTTGGAGGGTTTAGAGTTTGGTCCATTGTTAGTATTTAACATTTTAAATGTTATTGTGATTTTTATTTTATAGATAATCGTCATTACTCTCTTTTTATCTTATAATGCCCTCTCACATGGGTTCCCACAACGGTGATCCTATTTGTTTGTTTTTAATTTTTATTTTGTGAATTGTTAGTTTTTAGTAACATAGTTGAAAGTCTTACTAACCATTTTTGAGTCATTATACTCCAATAAAGAAAAAATCTATTCTATTCTATAATAATCTCCCCAATCATTTGTTTATTCTGATATCCCCCCTCAACCCAAAGAAAAACAGGAAAACAAAAACTTAAGAATTTGCTCATTTACTTAAAATAATTACAAAAACACTTCAAAGAAACAATAGTCTCTTTGAAAATCACGACCGATTTGAAACAATTTGTAATAAACGAATTCCTTTTGATTTGATCTAAAGAAACAAAACCAAACACCGAAACGTAGATACCTACGTCTATCAAAATAATAAACACTAGGTTTTAAGCAGATAAACGATAGCAAAAAAAGGTAATGTTTTATTTCGGACCAATTCCAGGAACCCCTTTAAATAATCGAAGTTTGTGAGGTTAATAATGTGTGGGTCGATGTCATCATTTCTGCCGTGACCGCAGTCTAAACACCATAAATAATGACGACAATCGATTCCACGTCAGCCCGGAAGTCCACTATTGAATAGCTTCCCTAGTAACCACTGCACCGAGCGACCCTGAACAATATTGTCCCCTGGATAGTTAATTGCACAGTAATTTAATGAACACGAAGTTGAATTTTGCCATTCTACTGCGGAATATTCTATCTTAGAATAAATCTTAATATTATAATAACTTGTCTAACACAATAACACCTCAATAATTCCAATACTACAATTTGAGATATTCCATCACTAATCTACCTGTCACGCTTATCAATTTTTGCCCACGGCTTTGCCGCGTCGATGTCGGATATCGTCCCACGGGAACGTACTACCGGGATACTTAAGAAATGCTGGGTTTCCTTCCTATATAAACTTTCATCCCCTATACAGGGTGTTAGGGTGAACACCGTTATCCTTGCAACCAGTGGTTTGGTTTCATTTATAGAACGTAAAATCAATGGAAAAATACAACTTTTTTTTTCTTTTTTTTAAACCTAGATTTTACCACAAGAGACGCAAGTTCGTTGCCCTATGCGCTAGGGCAACGAACTTGCGTCTCAATACGGGCGGGGGGTACGAGATGGGACCTGACCGGCAGCGAGCGCGATTCCTCCCTTAGTCAGTCAACTGTTACGCTAGCAAGCACGGTGTCAGATAGAAACTTTTCAAAATCTTTTAATGAAAATAACGTTTTTTTTTTGTTGTGTTCGGTCATTTATTTTTATATTTAAGTCAACTACCCATGGTTTTAATGACAAGAATGTTTACCCTTACACCCTGTATCACGGATTATTTTTTAAACATAAAGTAGCCTATGTTCTCCCTCATCTATCTCCTACCCAAATTTTGTCGAAATCCGTTCAGTGGTTTAGGCGTGAAAAGGTAACATGCAGACAGACAGAGTTACTTTAGAATTTATAATATTAGTATGGATGTCAATATCCTCCAGTCCAGGAGCTCTTGTACCGTAGTAAAGGAACGCGTTTAATATAATCCATCAAAGGAAAAGGGAAGGTAAAAAGAAGGGAACTAAAGTTCATTTGCCTTTTCGTTGTGGTAACGTGTGGTAACGGTACCCATCCGCTCATTACGTATTCACAACCTACACGTAAAAATGCATAAGACGGAACTGCAGGTCAAAGAGACATTCATTAATACTGTAAGTAAAGAAACGAGCAATAAAACAGTCAAGTATTAATGATTGAAAACTTTACCTACTTATACAGAAAGTTTGCGGAAGATTTGTATAGTAAAAATTTAGGATTCCTTTGCCCAACGAAGCAAATATCAGGTACGTTTGCTTAATTTCTACTTCAATGTATCATACACGTAGACTGATGAATAAGAAAAATCTATATGAACTGTATAAAAACTTAAGTTCGGTCGGCGTGGAATCAATTCTGTGAATCGATTCTTGTGGCCCAAGAATCAGTAGATTTTATCCATGTAAATTTCTTAAAGCCCATTCCAAAGGAACTGAATTGTATCAGATTTCACATTTAAAAAAGGGCACGTGCCTTTGTACGTTTTCTGGAAGTCAACGTGACCCGTTTATTTCAGCTTTTTTCGCAACAGAACTAAGAAGCCATACAGTCATTGTTATTGATATGCGAGTTTCTGCGGGTGAAGCGTATGTTATACGTGCTATATTGATCAAGTGCGTAACTTGATTTAAATTTTCCTTTAATATTTGATAACTTACATTTTTTGCTTTTCTTCCCTTCAGGTTCCGTTCGTTCTACTCCTCTCCATAGAATGGATATTGCATGCTGGATACAGGAATATTTTTTCGAGATATTAGATCAAAGCTTTGTCAGTATCTATTATTTCATTCGTTCACTTTGTTGTTCGATAGACAGGTAAAAGTGTGATTTAGCATGCACATATCTTTAGGTCATTTATTAAGTGTGTCGAGAAAGTCTTCAAGAGAATGCAACTTTGTTTGCAAGTGTGCCAGAATATCCATCCCAATTTTATGTGTGTTTTACTATATTATATAAAACTTTTACATCTGCTACAGCGGCAGTTTTATTCGCTTTGTTTCGAACACAATCTTAGCCTAATCAACGAGTTGCAATTTATACCGGCTAACTGGTGGAACGTGGAACCGATATAATTGCGTAGGCGTCGTTGGTAGGAATCAGTTTGTTGGGCTATTCCTTTATCTAATTTCTGTACCGATACAAAATTTATTTCCACAAATGCAGCCAATGCATTTAGTTAGAGAAAGCTCGCCATACTTAGATTAGAATAGGTAAACGCCAACTATTTGGTTCTCGCGAGCAAATCGTGGAGGTATGTGAGGTGGAGCATAATTTAGTTGCTGTAGTAAATACACGCGCCCACGGTAATACGAATCAGACGCGAAGTTAATTTAACTTAGAACTAACATCAACAGGAGGAATTAAAAGGCTACGCTAGCACGCGAGCGATATATATTCTGTTATATTTATTACATCTAAAGATGTAATTAGCTTGCTATTACGTATGCAATTTATTTAAGAGTTTGAGAGTTGATTGTTCAAGCAAGTAAATGCTCTTTGAGAAATAACTTCAAGCTTGGGCACACAGCGGGAGGGTGAAGGAAAAATGTCGGTCCCGATGATATCACATTTACATATTTTTTTACAGTAAATTGCACGCAGGAGTCATTGCGATTAACGGTCAACAACGTTAAGGTCAGTTGACCTTTAATCTTTGCGAGATAAATATTCACATTAACAATGTTATCAATAGGGATAACAAGTAACTGTCCAGATACCAAGTTATCTTGCAAACCACTGCTCTTATCACCACGCCTGGAAGAGCTCTTGAAAATAGCAAATACATTGATATCTCTAAGGACGAAACTGCTTACCATCCTCGCATTCCTTACTCAAGTTGTCTCCAACACATGTGCCTGGCATTTTTCCTTTACGTTACTCGACGAGAGCGATATTATTATTCATCATATTCATGACCGAATAAAGGGTGAGAAAGCTATCAGTAAACTATTATAATTTTCATAGTTTAAACTCCCATTAATTGCTTATCCTAAAGCAAAAGTAGCTACGGTATATCAAAATGAACTTGGGGTCCCGCTTATGACGAGGGATGACAGCTAACCGAAAATTCTGAATCATCAAAGTAACTTCATTTATGTTAATCTAAAACCCAGATTAAAAACAACGAAGTTTTATGTAGGTATGTATGTACTGCTGCTGATGCTGACGAAGTACAGAAATATTGAACATTTTTATTTCCCTAAGAACGAATTTCTAAAAACAGGCGTGACAATGGGGTCGACGCCACCGTTTTGACGCTGCCAGTTTACCTGGCTATCAAAGCAAAGGAAATAAGCGTTTTTTTAAAACTCGATTGCGCTTGTTACTGACCTCTAACACAGCCAACGAAAATAAAAGCATTCCATTACATTGTGCTCCGGCGCAAGTTTAAGGTCAACATAACGAAACGAAAAGTTCATAAGACAGTTATGTAAGACGTTACAGTAATCTACTGGATAGGAAAAGATAAAGCAGTAAAAACTCTCTACTAGTTTTCGACTTCCTGTCAAAAGTTGGAGTTGTTTGCAGCAGGGAGGGGTGTTAGAAACTTTCCAGAATTCAAATTCATTCCGTTTGTCCAGGTTTGTCATCCATTATACACATTTAAAGTCTGCTCAAATTCGGAAAGAGCAAGATTGTTTTCCGGCTTCATGCAAACGGGAAACTCCGTGTCGAAAGACAAGCTAAATAGCCAGCGAAATGAGGCTGCTGGACAAAAGGTCTGTCCAACATTTCAAAGGGACAGAAAAACATTTTTCCGGATTCACAAAAATGGGTGCAGTTTTAAGCTTCTTCTTGGCATTTAGACGGAACCACTGACTGACTTAAACAAGGTTTTGTACACTGTTTTGAAGATATCGACATTGCAGCTAAAGAAAAAAATATTAGCATTTAAGGCAAACCGTCGTTTTGACTAGATGAATGTAGCAAAATCCAAGTAGCTACAAAAGAATAGGAGTCTGTGTAAAAAGTTTTGAAAATATATAATTATATGTTTTAAAGTTTTTTATAATTTCATAGAGTACATCCTTTCAAACCACAGCATTTGGAATCACAAAGATTCCATGTGTTATGGTTTCTAGCCTCTTTCATTGAGTGCCCAATAAGAAGGTACAAGACAAAAACATTTCCAAATACACTTCAAATACTGTTGACAATCATAATTATAATAGCTTGAAATATATAGCTTTTCAATAACAATCGTGTTGAGGCAGTATGGATATGAAAACCTAAACCTTCGCTGATCGAAATTATTTCTAAAACTACTAAGGTATATTTTATCTGGAATTCAAAATATGGTTACTCTCTCTGATTTCTGATAACTTGTTTACTATTCCCTAAGGGGCTCTAGGGAAGAACAGTCAGGGTTTTACATAATAATAGTTTATTTAATCGTCTGCCAATTTGTCTGGTAAAAATCGGAGACAGGGGAACTTTTACGAGAAAATAAATCGGTGAAAAAGAAATTAACATTTTACCGAAGTTTGTTGAAGGTTACCGTTGAGACGGATCAAAATAACGAAGTAATCTCCAATATTGATTCCGATATAAAAATATCCGCACAGGCAAATATCGCTGAGCTTAAAGGTACATAGATTGTGAGTGGAAGAAGATAGCGAAAATATTATTTATTGTCTTATTGGATGTAATATGGTATCTATCGAAAGCGATCCATCACAACATTGAAGGAAGGCAAACAAACTTAGTTATCCACTCGCGCTAGTGCGAGTAATTGTGACCGTTCTGTACGATGCTGGTCGATGCTAACAAATCTAACCGGTAGCCAATGTCTCTAATTGGGTTCCTGTTTTATATTGGATTATTTCATGTTGGTTTGTAGGACTTTTCGACCGTAGGTATGCGGTTGGGCGAAGTGTCAATTAGTCAACTTGGACTATTGCGGTTGGTCGTTGTCGGTCCAATGCTGGAAGGTTTCTTTCACAAAAGTAATAATACCCGAAGTCAGGATACTAGGTATTTAGGCAAGTCAATTAGTGTCGATAGTGAGGTTTGTTGAAAATAGTTGTGTCAGCAAATAATGTGTATTCTTCTAGTTATTATTTGATTCTATGCAATGTGGCTGCTTCTGATTTCTGGAAACCTTTCGGAAACCATAAGCGCTGCGTTTAAATTAAATTCAGACCAATGAGATCGAGTCTTTGTGGAATGATAATGAAAGCGTACAAGTGGATGGTAGCATAACCGTTGTTCATCATTGTTCTGAAGCTGAGCCTTTTAAAATGTCACAGAGCCTATTTTTAGCGGACCACAAGGCGTAAACCTCAAAAGCTTTTGAGCATTGTCATGAAAATCTGATTTTCAACGTTAATTTTGGGTACAGATATTACGTATTCTTGAATGTAGGTCTCGGAATTTACTGAACAAATGGAATTTTGAAGATGAAATGCCCAGGTGGCGTTAATTGCCAAATTTATTCATCCACTCGCTTTCATCAAATTAATAATTAACATTTTATGGAACGGAAAATAATAATTTTAAATCATTGATAATCCTCAAGTTTTGGTATAATTTTAATTTTTAGTTCAGTTTCTCAGAGGAACCTTCTTGTAGTTTCTGCTTAACGGCATTTCAGTGCCAGGGATTAGTAAAATCTTAATAGTGGCTTCTAAGATGAATAAATAGGTTTATCTCTAAAAGCTTAGTGTGGAACCAAATAGATACAGAATGCTTGTACCATTTAATAAACATCACTTCCCTGAATGTCATCTCCATTCTCACAAAGACTTGTTGAGTATCGGTTATAAGTAGTGAATCCAAATGATTGAGCAACTCATGCATAGCTGCAGTTATTACTATTCAAATGTATAATAAATAGGCAATCAGAAGCCGAGTCAACTAAACATTGTTTGCTCTCAATATCGTAATATTATTTAGCACTTAGCACTGACAGAAAAGCTGGCTCTTTGTTTAAACTTGAAGAGAGTTGGAACTTGTTGTTACTTGTACCTAATTGATGACTATCTCATTGATATTATCGGCTAGATTTCTCTAGGGAAGAAATCATGTCATATTAGGATAGGTAATAATACAAAGTGAAGAAATTATTACCTCTAATTCCATTCTGTTTGGCTCTCCTTACAAGACAATCGTCAACAACTCGACACTAAGAAAACAGCGGCGGACAATAAGTGGTGCTGATAATCAAACAGTGAAACACTTCGTGGAAATGATCAGTTGTAAACAAAACCGCTGTGGATGGCATGCCACCGAGTCTTTGTGGAGCCATCGGGAATGCAGCTTGACTGCCTGAGCCCTGACATGACGGCATGACGCCCACATCATACCGAGTAGTTCCCCGACGTACACCGGACACTGATTAGCATTTACCACACAATCCAAACAGACAAACCCAAACGACACACTTTGTACAAACGCATTGCATACGCACGATATCATACTTTGCTCGGTACGTTCAAATTCAAATACATGTTTCCAGTAAAGTTCGTTTTACTTACCGGTTTAGTGAGAACTACGTCCAGCCATGACTTTACAGCTTACACATGCACACCGCAGCCAATCGCCAGCTTCAAAACAAACTTTATAAAGTTTTTCAAAGTTGCCGCACGTAAATGCGTTAAAGTTCACTTAGAAGTATGATGGAATTTATTAATGGAGTCGGGAGTGAATATAGTGCGGTGGTTATGCTGTAACAAGAGGTTTTTGTAGACGAAACAGGTTTCCGGCGGCGGAAAGTGAGTTTGTAAGTTTGTTTGAGAAGGCGACGCGGAGCGTGCGCGGCTCGGACACGGACGCTCGGTCGGAGGTACCACGCGGTATGACAGGCCGTCGCGCGCGAGGCAGCGCTGCAAGCCGCGGCGCGGTGGTCGGAGCGGCAACGTCGCGCAGACCTACCCCGCGCGGGGGGTTTGATGCCTCCATCCATAGCCCACCTAACATGATGGCGTCATTGTTTCATCATTTGTTATCTCACAGCTCCCGAAGGCATAAGAATTTTCTGTGTTGCAGGCTCCGCCGTAATTCGAACAGGTGCTGGACTTACGACGAAACTTGCTGCGACTTGCAAAGTTTCAAAAGTTGTGTCTTCTTATATCAGTTTGATTCTGATGAACCATTTTAAAACCAACTTTAACCATAGGTAGGTAATGAGTGTTGGGACTTGAGTAGGAATTTAATTTAATAAAAACCGGCCAAGTGCGTGTCGGACCACGCTTGAAGGGTTCCGTAGTTAAGATGAATTTTACCTTACTTAAAACAAACTTAACATTGTAGTTGAAAAACATGTTCTCCAATACATTCCAACTGCAAATGCAAGTTTGTTCGCACAACGGCACAATATTGAGAGATTTACGATGTTATTTTAAGACTATAGACTTCTTATTACAGGTTTTCCTGTACTTATCAATGGCAAATCTTCATCTATTTTCTGGAATAACTGTAAAACTATTTATTTTAAAATTATTAAAAAAAAACATATTTGAGGCCGTCACAATGAGCCTGAGAATTGATATAATTATGTCAGCTTACAAAACATACCTATATTTTTAAAATTTTCTACTTTTTGTCCCAAAACTGACCCCATATTCAAAATTCAGAAATTCAAGTTAGCGGTCCATTAAGTTTGATTCAAATTGGTTGTGACAGACAGACACACGAGTAATCCTATAAAGGTTCAGTTTTTTCACTCTGACGTACGGAACCCTAAAAACTACAGCATAAATACTTTAAAATTCCAACTTACATGCATAACTTTTTTAGAGGTAAAACGCGCCAAATATGCAATTAGGTGCAGACTATGGTGCAGTTTATTCTCCACGGTAACAAAAGATTTAAAATGGATAGTTAAGTGCTTTGGTCATTAAACTGGGAAGCCAGAACACAGTACACTATAATATTCACGAATGCATTCACTAAAGTTCCGGTGACTCATGCGCAGATAATGCACGCGTGTTGGTCAGCCAGCATAGATCGAGTCAGCAGGTGACAAATCTAATAAATACCTCTGTCCTATTCTATGGTCCTATTCCAACATTGGATTTGTGTGAACACCGTAACCGAAATAAACGAAGTACTGCTTAATAGATAGATCCACCTAATTATTATTTTATAGTATGGTGATTAATTATTATTTTATAGTATGGTGATTTATGGGAAGAATTGCCAACTGGAATTTTTTAAACTACCTGTTAAAAAACTAACTCAACCCGACTTTTTTTACCTGACTACGGCGAAGAAAAAAGGAGGGTTATGATTTTGACCGGTATGTATGTATGTATGTATGTATGTATGTATGTATGTATGTATGTATGTATGTATGTTCATCTGTTCCCTCCTATCTTCCAAACCACTAATCACGATTTGACAAATGAGGTATCGTTAGAAGCGTCGTGATTGTCCGCTGGTTAAAGGCTATGTGAAGTCACATTAAATTAAAAATTGCGCCCTCTACAGGACATAAAATGAGGAACTTAAAAAAAAAATGGTTTAATCGTATCATGTTGGGTATCAAATGAAAGGGCTTAATGAGCTCATTTCAAAAATATATATATTATAACCCCAAAAGAATTTAAAAAAAAATCAAGTAATAAAAACCAAAACCCAACTACGACTTAAAATATATAAACAAGACATCACAGACAGACAAATTAAAAATCCGGAGTCACACGTAATCTGTTCGATTTATGCCCTAACACGTGTGACTCCGGATTTTTAATTTGTCTGTCTGTGATGTCTTGTTTATATCTTTTAAGTCGTAGTTGGGTTTTAGTTTTTATTACTTGATTTTTTTTTTGTTACCTACTTGATTTTTTTTGCCTGTTTCAAATCCTACTCATGCCAAATCGGAGAAATAAGGAATCGGCATACCCAAGAATCGATGTATGAATAGGGATGATGCCTGGGAAAAAAAGAGAAATTTTATTTAGTCCGTTAGTCAGATTTAAACAAAATTATTAGATACTTAATTTTATGAGATTAATCGAACTTACCTTGTAACTGTAAGTGAAGTTCTATCTCAATTTTGCGAAGCTCTTTGTCCGAGAGTGGTGGCGCCGGAGCACGAAGAATCGGAGACTACACTGTTATACCGTAAAATATTACCTTTTCATCGTATTTAATCATTTTTCAATTATTCATATTAAAGTTGGGAAGTGGAGGCTCGCTACGTCACAAGCAAGTATTCAATCTACATAGGCGTGACGTCATGCCACCTTTTAACTCGATGTATCGCCGTAATCTATTGATTACCTAAAAAAAGTAAAAATACTTGTCCAATATTTTTTAATAAACAAAATGACGGGCAAAAGAAAAATTAGTCATCATCCCTATTGTGTGAAAGATGACGTACATAGCTTAGATAAGAAGTGAACGCAGACGAAGGCTGATGGAGATGTATGAAAGAAAACCCACATAACTAGGCTATTTATTACGCTACGGGTCTATGACGTACCTCTAATAAATAAGAACCTATTCTTATTTATTTAGGGTAGCTCGTAGACCCGTCCGAGTAGGAGGATGACGATGATGTCCAATTACAGAAATCTGTTCATCGTATGATTACGAAATTAGGCACAAAATCTAACCAATCTTTTGACGCCTTATTTTAGTTCGTTAACAGGTTTAGATAAGTTAAGACATTTATTTGTAATTTTGTATTATTTAAATTATTTATATTTTTAGGGTTCCGTACCCAAAGGGTAAAACGATACCCTATTACTAAAACTCCGCTGTCATTCCGTCTTTCTGTCTGTCTGTGCGTCTGTCACCAGGCTGTATCTCATGAACCGTGATAGTTAGACAGTTGAAATTTTCACAGATGATGTATTTCTGTTGCCACTATAGCAACAAATACTAAAAAACAGAATAAAATAAATATTTAAAGGGGCTCCCATACAACAAACGTGATTTTTTTGCCGTTTTGAACACTTCGTGCGCGAGTCCGACTCGCACCTGGCTGTAAGTAAATAAAGTACTTATGTGATAAATATATTACAATATTATGAGAGCTTTAAAAGAAAAGATGCCAAGCTCCTATAAAATAACACATTTGCCATCAGAATGGTGATTGGTATAGTTGCTACTCTCGAAAATGTGCTGACATGCCTAAAAAATTCTGAGCCAAAGAACTCAATTTTCTCTTTACAACTTCGCAAATTGACCTGAATAAACAAAAAATATAATTTAAAATCTATAAGCGTCTTTTAAATTGTTGCTAGATCAGCTTAAAAAATAACAAAAGCACTATTTGCGGCGAATCTCAATATACAGTTTTGTAATCGACTTGTTACCTTGCGTTGGCTTATGCTCTGCATATTAACTTTGTATCGAAGACCCAAGTATCTTTGAAGTTTTTCTTCGTTGTACCTATTTATGTAAGAATCCTCTTTAACTTGATTGACTTTAAGAATCCTTTTTGCTTTTAAACATAACATAACATTATGCCTGTAATCCCCGAGGAAATGAAATGAAATGAAATGAAATTGTTTATTCTGTAAATAGGATATTGGAATCACTTTTACACGTCATATTAAAAAGTTGTAAAAATAAGCTAGATGAGGTCGGCGTTTCCTATCTGACGACTCTGAGAAGAAAGGCCGAAACAAACTCAGAGGTCACCGTCTCCTTTAAAGTCCAGACATAATCTTGGTCAGGCCATATGAGGACCATGTAGATAAGAGTCTGAAATGGTCTTTTGAGGAAAGAACCACACAGATTTGAGTGGACCTGTCCAGTCAGTGCAAGCCAGAGGGGTAAGCCAGAGGCGTATAATGTACATTATATTATGTACATCGCCAGTCATATTTAAGTTCCATAGGTTGCTACTGAAAAATTATTAATGGAAAATCCCAATAACGCTTTGACCGACCTGGGAATCGGACACAGGACTTTATTCTCAGCAGTATAGGGCTATTGCGGCTTTTCATTTTTTTAAGGTGAAATGTTTGTTTATGACAACGCAACCCAAAGTCAAATAACTTTATTCAAGTAGGCACATTAAAGGCACTTTTGAACGTCAAATACATAGAAATAGAACTGATTCTAGTTGTCCCTTCCAAAAGGTAGTTTTCGTATGGAGAAGAATGGGCAAGAAACTCAACCGTTACTCTTTAAAAAAAATGTTTTGCAATATTGAACAACCAAAACCAGTGAACCTTAAGTTTCGGTACTCACATTCTTCTATTTACCGACTACGTACACACGGCTACACATCAAGCTATACATTTCCAGTATACGCTGACCTCGCATTGTACGGAAATCCTATATAATGCGAGATCAGCATAAACTGGAAATGTATAGCTTGATGTGTAGCCGTGTGTACATATTTCATTATACAAATTGAAGTGCCTGTTTGTGATTTGAAAATAACAGCTTTTTACTAAATACATAAGTAAAGTTACACGACAAAAAAAACTATTTTGTAAATTTTTGTCTGTCCCTAATCACCGAAACGGCTGGACCGCTTTTGACGAGACGCTTTTCACTGGCAGATAACTAATGTTATAAGGAGTAACGAAGGCTACTTTTATTTTAGAAAAAGGATAAGGACCCATGCGGGCGAAAACGCGCGCAGCAGCAAGTCCTAAATTAATGAGTACTTACTTAGTTTGATTTTTACAACTCGGAGAATAACTTTATTGGTAGTTATAGGAAAGCCAAAAGCCGATATTTATCTGTTGATGGAAACGTAGTTACCTATAATGGTATCTGTGTCCTATTAAAGGCATGAACACTGAAAGTGGTTGCTGATAAATTGGATTGTTAGTAAAGTAAAGTAAAATGTTCCATTCAAAATTTCAAACTTATTGGATGCGACGCAAATTGGTGAAGAATTGACAAATGCAATAATGTAGTTGGACTAGTCGAGTTTATCTTGCGTGGAGATTTTTAGTACACATCAAGCTGACCACAGATTGTACCGAAATCCTATACAATGCGAGATCAGCACAAACTGGAAATGTATAGCTTAATGTGTAGCCGTGTGTACCTAGTTGGCAAAATATAGGCACTTAACGAAGATTATCTAATTAATATTAGGATAAGATTATACAATATTTTATTGGCACACACGACGGTTTTAGTACGTGACTATTCCACTAGAATTACCACTAATGATGATTGCCAGGAGTTCGATTCTTTTATCTTTGGCTGTAAGACCAAAAGTAATTTGGTATTTATTCAATACGACGCATACATTCTCCCGAGGGAATCAAAGTGAAATAAATCATTTTTTGTGAAATTATATTCCAAATAATTTCTAGTTCAAACTAGATGGCCCGGTGAACTTCGTATTACGTGGGCAATTCCCAAACAAAATTTTCGATTTTGCGGCTGTTCCTTTGGGTTTTTCCAAATTATAATTTTTGGTGGAGAACAAAACAAAAATAAATTATATCTACATTGATCGAGGCATTTTCGACTATTTTCGAAACTAACGCACGGCTATTGATTTTTTATTCTAAATGTAGATTATTGAACAAAATCTGAGTCCCTCTTGCACCAAAAATTACTAAATGCATTTAGGGATAGATGAATTTAGGATAATGTGGTGCAAGTGGACCTAAGTCTCTGTTGTTTAGAAAAGAGACTTAGCTCCACTTAAATAAATTGAGTAAATATTTTGGGGTGCTTGAGGAAAATGCACAAAATACATCATGAATTTCTACCAAATCAACAGACAGCTGTGTCTGAAACCAGGATCCTGGCAGGGCCCAGAGAGCCTAAACCAGTGGAAATTGCTTTCAAAGCGTTTTGTATATCTACAGCGACTTTCAACGGGTTTGACAGGTTAAGCTTTTCGCTAGCTTATGTCAATCCCACACATTTTTTACTTTTCCATCATCGTTATCGCTGATAGAATGCCACTTTGTCTTAGTCCGCAGATAAACTTTTATCTTGCCTATTACCACCACATTCTTTACAAGTGATCATCATCAGCGTCGCAAGCCGGTAAACTGGCAAAATACTGAAAAATAAATGACTGCAGAACTTTTGCTATTCAAGGCTTTTTCAGAGCGTTACTCAATATTCTGAAGAAATGCAGGCCATAATAACATATACCTACATACGTACATTATATTCAGTTACAGACGTCAGGGGCTGCCCTAATTTAGAATTCATTTGAGTGAAATAAATGGTTTTCCATCTGGAATTTCTAAGTCAAGCCAAGAGCCTGATTTTGTGCCCGGTTGATGGCAATACTTTCGCCCCCTTATTACATGGGACTAAAACTTAACTGGCGAAATGTGGGTGTAGGATAGGAACTATATACATACAGTATGTTAACTAACAAAGGGCGTTCCCGTTAACCTGCAATAATATAGCGTGTATACATGCAAAAAAAAAAATTATAAGGCAAAAAATTTTTTTTTTTTTTTTCATTTTTGTCGTGAAATCACAAAACGATTTAATTGAAACATAAAAGAAACACTCTGTACACGGACACTTGTATTTCAACGTAGAAAAACAAGTGTGACAAGTGGGCGTGTACCTACAGAGAGTTTATTTTCCGTAACAATTTGATATTTTTTGTGAATATTTTACTATACAAAAACAAAAAAAAAACATTTTGTTTTTAAATGGTAATATATTTTTAGCATGTATAGACGCTATACTATTGCAGGTTAACGGGAACGCCCTTTGTTAGTTAACATACTGTATACCTACACCTCTGGCTAACCCTTCAGGATTATAGTTGTAATGATAAGTCGTGATTGTCGAATCCACTGAGTAATTTATGCGAAGTTCTGTCGGACCTTATAAGTTGCCAGTTATACCTCTCGAAGAAAAACCTAATAAGACATGACACATGAAACTTGCAATTTGTCAATCCTATTTATACTTTCAAATGCACACTCCCTAGTGTCTTTGAAAGTATCAAGAACTTTCTCCGTGTTACTACCTCCGCAGAAGTAATAAGAAAAATTTCACTGAAATGAACATTAATGTTTCACGCGGTTCCAATTGCTATATTGAAACCAATGACATGATCTTTTCTATATATTGGAGACGTATATACGTGGGTTTATATACGAGGGAAGTTTTATTACTGATGTCGTCGTCGATGCTTCAGACTAATCCAGCTTGATTAGCTGACAGGCCACACAGCTGCTATTGTCACCTTAAATTTCCAAGCCTTAGGTACATCTTAAATTACCAAGTTTACATCTAAGTTCAGCATTGCTATTCTGTAACCATCTCACCGAGAAAACTTAGGTGAAGTGAGCTGTCATTGTCATCGATGCCTACTGATGCTAAGGCAAGGCAATGTAGTTCACTTTTCATGTGTCTGTTCAGGTTCAGGAATCTAGCAATAATCGAGATGAAAGAAAATCAACAATTTTATTGTTTAACTCTTTCCGGTTAGTGTCAATAACCACTTCTTTCAGATTTTTTATTAAGATCCGCGCTTTCTTTTGAAGAAAAGTTATTAAAAAAAATTAAAGATATGATTAGCGACACTAGCCACTAAACAGGAAAGAGTTCAAGGTAAAAAAAAAACAGAAAATTGGATTTAGATGTGAAAAAAAAAACAATAATCATTTTAACACAACTAATATCCAACAATCATTATAATATCAACAAATCGCATGCTTAATGGAATACTGACCCATTAATAGATAGGTCAGAATCTAGTTACGTACAGATACAGGCTTCTTTTAGGGCTATCTACCGGCGTCCGTTCGAATAACGTTGAGATTAAGCACTATTGCCACCCAAATGATTGTGGGATCTCTCATCGTGTTTTTGTCGAATAGCGACTCATGCCAGTTTGTGTCCGACATCTGTGTAGTGAGGGTATTATTATTTCATAGAACGAAGACCCAATCGTTGTTGAGTGTGTTAACGACTAAATTCAATTTGAATAAAGTGACCCAATCTCTAAATGTGTTTTAATAAAGTTATCATATACAGGCTAAATACTGAATTAGTCATTATAATTAATACCTTACTCAAACTGGAACAGGCTTAAAACTTAATGGAACATTTGCGTTTTAAAATATTTGCTTTACTTTTTATTAAAAAAATGACTTAACTTCGAATGTACTTTTTAAAATATTTTTTAAAAAATAGATATAAATTATTTCCCGTTTTTTTTTAACTCTCTAACTAACATCTCATCAATAGTTAATCATAGAAGTTCAAAATTTGTATTTTGAATTCATAATTAAGTAATATAAATCAGTTTTATTTTTATGCATCAATAAGTAGGATAAGTCCTCATAGCAAGATCTTCTTTTGCGATTTCCCGAAAATCGTCTTTTTTGAGTTACATCAGTATTGCATTAAGCATGCGAAATATTAAAAATAAAATAATCATAAAGAGTACCTAGTCAAAGTTGTTTTTAAACGATTCACAGAAATATATTTCCTGCGTCACAGTACCTTGCTATCTATCGGAAAGAATTCATGGAAATGACAAATGCTAGCAAATTGTATATTGAATGGCGGAAGAGCAAAATGAAATATCATAAAGGCATCCATATAGGAACTTCCTGTAGTCTATTGGTACTTGTTAAAGATGTTCATACCATTCTGAAGAGAGTCAAAGTCAAATCAATTATTTCAAGTATGCACATAACAGGCACTTTATAGAAAAATATATTTTATTCTAGTTGCCCCTTCCAAAAGGTAGTTTCATATGGGGAAGAATTGTCAAGAAACTCCACAGTTACTCTTTTAAAAATGTTTTACAATAATATTTTGTAAGTACTCACCAATACATAAATTTCATAAAAGCTTAAGTGAAGGCGATTTAATTTATAAATAAAGAAAATATTCATGTATGTATTCATGTGTATTGATTTAACAACTACCACGCCTGAAAATACTGAACTGTTAACAAAATTAGATTTCATTTCTATTGATTTATCGCAGTAATTTTTTATGTTTTTAGATACCAATAACTGCGCTCCGCGGTGTCAGCCGCATAAGTGTCAATCCCGTATAATTTCGGGATAAAAAGTATCCTATGTCCCAATCCCAATCCAGGTCATGGTCTACCCATTTGTCATTTGAAGAATGGCAGGCTAGTATGGAAGTTTTGTACCGCTGTTAATTTTCGTGTTTTGTATTGTTTTTATATTTAGTCGATAGATAATATCATCAATAAATAGATTATAAATTATCCGATTTTTAGAAGTTAGGGTTCAAAAGTTATTTTACTTTATTTTATGTATGAGAGGTTACATTTTGAGGTAGATAAGTAGGTATATTGTAAGATGACAGTTGATTGTCAAATGTGGTTATTTACAAACTAAAACCTACTTAGTCACTATTATTCCTTTTATTCCTCATATTTAGTCTGTGGTTGATCCTGTCGACGTTAAGAACAGCCAAGATGCTCACAGAGTTTTATAGACTATTGCTAATAATCCCTTATCATTATTTATGGGTACCTCGAAAATGCATTCATATTTTACGTAAATAAGGTGCATCCTATCTAAACCTTTTTTTAATAATATGTTGTATAGTTTTCAGTAAAATAAAACAGTAGTTTTGTTTAAAAAAGCTTTTATTTTAATGCATTCAAAATGTTCGCAAAATCACTTCATCTAAGAAGGGAGCAGGTCGCGTCTTACCCTCATGGCGAGCATAACTCAAGTACCAAATGATACTCAGTACATGCGAGCAGCACCCCACAGTTCTTAAGCCAACGATACAATTACAGCAATAACTTAATATTGCTTCCCGACCATTCATATTATTTCCACAATCGGATAGTGTTGACTAGGCCCTCACTCTCGTCTCCTAGAGCGTGCCGTCTCATGCGAGACAAACTCAGGTTGCAATTAATGCACTGTACACTCGACATCTCGTCGAAATCCAACACACTATGCACAAGAATGAAATTGAGCGTCCTTTCACAATTGTCACAACAATACCACTTATTAAGCGTCCAATCGCAAAGTAACGCCAACAATATCAATCGCTACGGAGGAAAAATGCTCAACTCAGCGTATCAACGTAATCAAAAAGACTTAAAAATGCATAAACGGATTCACACACAGCAATTCAATAAAACAGCAAAGAAGCCATTGACAAGTGACAGATGATTTTCTTGAAATATCATTTCATCAACCATTATATGGTTTTATTTTACACATGGCTAGTTTTGAAAATGTGCATTGCGTTTTGTTGTCAATAAATTAACGTTTAGTTATTTAATTGTTATCCTTTTTAAAATCCCTTTTTTTAAACGTTTCCAAAGTTCTAAAAATATAATAAATACGTAAAAAGAATTACTTTAAGGTCCTTTATAAGTGCTGAATGTCTTATAGCGAAACACCAACTAAAGTTGGCGGTACGAAATCTGCCGTTCTCACATCCGTTCAGCCGTTTAAGCGTGAAAACGTTACAAACAAACTCACTTTCGCATTTATGATATTAGTTAGATTCTTTATAATTTTTGCGTTATTTATCTTCGGTTCCAGTAACATTTTGATAACGATCAATATTTTTTGTCAAAGATAAATCTCTTTCAATAATACATGCAAAGCATTTGTCAGCATCGTTTGTTATCTTTTTCAGCTTTAAAAAACGTGCAGTAAAAATTCGAGTCAGTAGATATCATTATATTTTTTTAGCTTATCAAGTAAGATAGCTTGCAAAAACTCACTCAGGTACGAAAATTTTACAAATACAAAAAGTAGATGATGTTTAAGTTTAAAATATACAAAGTTAAAGATCTCTGAAATTGAATCCTAGATACAATGCAAAAAAATCTATCAAAATACCGAATAAACGGTGGTCAATCGACGAAGAATACAAAAATTCAATCAATTTTAAGTCGGCACTCGTTCGGGCCTTTCCGTTCGGTTCTACAGTTGGTACAAATCACGTACTCACTCTCATGAGGTTGTATTGTGAAGACGGTACGCCATTCGTCGCACAGAATGACACTGAACTTTTACGGGTCCTTTTTTCCTACCTATATCATATTATACGCCAGCAACAAAGCGCGACCGCAATCTGAAAAACCGCTGATCCCACCCAAGCTTTAATTTCAGCTGAAGTGAAATCGACTGAAGTGTACACGTTTTCGCTCTTATTCCCTCGACCCTTCTTGCTTACGAACAAAATATACGCTTTGAAAAAGTTCATCTTATACTTGGAGAAGTTTCAAGCATGAATATTTATCCGTCGAAGCACCTGAGAATTGAATATGGTATTTCAGGTCGCTTTTGGAAATCAAATGATTATTCCAGACTATTGGTGTTTGTAAAGCAAAGCTAGAATAGTTACAAAATGTTCGCGCTATTCTCAAGATTTGAGAAAAATATCTAGGTCGAAACACGTTGATAAATCTACGCGGAACATCATACATCTAATAGCTTCATATCGCCAGAGAAAACGTCTCACAAAGTTGAATGCAAACGACATCTTGTCCTTTCTTTTCAAACATAAAAAGACATGTGTAATGAAAAAGTTGGAAATTGAAAAGAAATGCGGTACCGTGGTATACAAACGGAAGTCAGCACCTAGCGCACCCGCCTCACAAATTCCTTTGTTGGGCACCCCTCTATTTCTTCAAAAGTACCTACGCCAGCAGCAAATCCGCCCAGAATCTCAATTTATGCACAAACTCGGTGACCACTGTTCTAGAATCGCGAATAACTACTTTAAGAACGTACTTCATTATAATACAAGTACATTCGCCCAAAAGTCGGATGTTCCTCGACGGATCTTTGATCCTCTTTGTAAAGCGCCGAAATCACTGGAAAATTGGCGAGAAAAAGATCGCATTTAATGAAGCCATGTTACACCGTGCCCTATTAAGGAAAATGAAAAAGTTCAACAATATTAGGTATCTCCACGTAATGTTTAGAAACATGGGAAATTAGTAGGTCGCGTAAGTGAACGCTTATTTAGGGTTCACTGTAATATTTTCAGTCTATTGTTTTTTCGAGATGTAAAGAAATTCGATAAGCAATGTAGGAGCCTTGTGTGGGAATAAAAAGTTGGCTTGCAAAATGCAACCAGCATTTTAAAATTGTTATTCAACCACATTTCAGAGTTACGCGAGTAAAATATCATGCTCTTGCCCGCATTCAGCGCTGAAAATACCAAATATAGACGAGGTATTAAAGGATTGCACAGATTTTCAGGGCATCCGAAAATTTATTAGTGGAAGTATGTGTTGAACTGGCCAGACACGATATAATGGGTACATTTTTAGAATAGTTTCAGTTGAAATCGCAATCATAGTAATATATTAATAGGGCTACTAGAAGAAGCTTTTAATGGCGGACTTTTATAATTTTATACTTACTTATTTAGCGCACCCGCCCGGTATAAGGAATTTAAAGAATATTCTTGGCCCAATAGCCATAAGTTATACGTCAACGGCTTTAGCTTTTTGAGGGGAACCTTTGATAGTAACATGACTATTATCAATTGTTAGTCAGTTCGGAGTTAATGGCATAAATAGGTGACCACTGGGGCACCGAAATAAGGATTTTTTTTGGCCCAATAGCCATAAGATATACACCAATATAAAGAACTTTCCAAGGAGACCCTTTGCTACGAACACGACCTTTACATATTTTTAGTCAGTTTGGAGTTAATGACCTAAATAAATATCACTACTGGGGCATTTAAGTTAAGGATTTTGGCTCCAGGGCAGAAACGCCCAATCTCCTTTGCGATTAGTTAAACAATGGTACGTCTTATAAGCTTGCATGGTTATTTTGAGTGAATTCGAAAAATTGAGGTTGCGACATTGCGTCTGATCAATTTAATCAAACCTTATATTATATACAGGACAAGTATGGCTGCCGAGCGTGAAAGCGATACCTATCGCTTATGTCTGAATAGGCCTTTACTTTAAAATGATGTAATTATAGTTAAACTGGCAATAGTCTTGTAATTACTTGATTCTATGGTAATTACAAGGCAGCATTTTATCCATATTGCTAGTTGTACGCTTCAATAGTTTAAATAATATGGGGAAATGACGATACGGCATTAATTTAAACCTCGTATAATGAAGTTCGCAGTCTTCATAAAAAAATCGATCAAATATATTCTATAGTTTACCGGGAAACGCCATAGTCAGCCCATCATCATCGCTAAACATGTGTATATTTATTTAAATATGAAGAAATAATTGTTGAGTTGTTTAGTCTAAGAAGTTTAATTACAGTCTTAAGTTTTTTAATTACATTTTTTAATATAAATTTATAGAATTAGCATAGATATAAGCGATTTGGTGTAATCGGTTAGCTTATATTTGATGAATAAATAAATTTGAATTTGAATCACTACTTAGTATTTTTACCAAATCATGGCTTTACATTCGATGATAAGATTTATTGTAATTGTTTCAAATACTCTTAAGCACTGTATTGCGAGTATATTAATTTATTGTTGTCTCCTCATTGTACATCTATTTAACTTGAAATCAGTTTGAGCAACATGAAAATAAGTTTAGTGGTGAAAGTTTTTAAGTAACTTACGATTTAACTAAATTCTTTGAAAAAGGATCAAAGTTTGGCATACTTATAAATTTTTATCTTAATCGGCCATCAAATGAGAGTCATATTTTGCATCTCTCTGTTTCTTTTTATTTATTTAGGTTAGTCAACAATTGTTTACACAATGCATTTAAAATAATTTCCATAATTAGGTACGTTTATAAGTGCAAAAATTACATACAGACAGGATAACAGGGCCAATCACAATATCTAACAAGCACACCATTTACGCGTAACACTATTTTATCATCCTTTGTATTGCACGGCACTGACGAGATTGAGGTAGAAACGATAATTTTGAGTTTGAAGGACGACTGTGCAGTTGGCTGGGATAACATATCAAATAAAATTATTAAACAGTTCAGGCACATTTTAGGGCCGCCACTAACTTATATTTTCAAAAAATGTTTATTGACAGGTCTTTTCCCCGAGTGCTTAAAAAAAACTGTTGTTGTCCCTGTTTACAAATCGGGCAGTAAAGATCAAGTGACAAATTATAGAACTATTTCCTTGCTGCCTACTATGTCTAAAATATTAGAAAAAATTATGAACAAAAAGGGTTTTCAAATACTTGGAGGATAAGTCAATTTTATCTAAACGGCAGTTTGGGTTTAGGCCTAAAATGTCAACAGACGATGCCGTGCACCATCTGACTAAATATCTAGCACAAGAACTTGATAATGGTAACCACACAGTTGGAATCTTCCTGGACCTAGCCAAAGCTTTTGATACGGTTTCGATTCCTATTCTGTTGCACAAGCTTGAACCCTTAGGTATCAGAGGCACCCAGCTAAAATTATTTAAGAGCTATCTAGAAGACCGTACACAATGTGTACGGTCTGGATTGGTAATATTCTCAACGATACTGAAAAAACACGTCCTTCGGAGTTCCCCAAGGAAGTATTTTAGGGCCTACACTATTTTTGATTTACATAAACGATCTTTGTAACCTAAATCTAGATCACGGCCAAATTGTTTTATATGCTGACTGATACATATAAGCGAAAGGACCATTAGGAATCTTGGCTTTATTCTGCTAAAACATAAGGGATTATTTAAAAGTAACAGACAGAGAAATAATGACAAGACGTCAAGTGTGACCATAAATAATTACATAGACACACTACATTCACCCCCACCAGTTTCATGTCTTGCTAATTTAGTTAGTGAGGCAGTAATCTCGAAGATTAGCTGGTGGCCGCTTTTCGCGAGAGGATCGACGCAGAGGTTGTTCAGCTAGTTCAGATGAATCTACGATTTCGTGCTCCGGAGCCTCTTGCGTAGGCTGTTCAGCTAGTTCTGATTCAATAATTTCATGTTCCGAATCCTCTTCGTCAGATTCTAGATCCTCCGTAGGTAGTGGTGCTAGTTGTCTATTAGAAACAGTTGTCTCTCGACCATCAGGCAAGCGGACATACGAGTAAGATGGATTTCCATGTAACAGCTCCACTTCGTCTATGATTGGATCATATTTTGAAGTTCTTACATTCCTTTTCATAAGTACTTGACCTGGTGACAATAACCATGAAGGGATTGATTCACCCGTCGGAGATCGTCTGGTGTGGAAGAAAAATCGCTCATGGGGTGTCTCATTCGTCGCTGTACATAATAGAGATCGAATTGAATGCAACGCAGTAGGTAACGCTCGTTCCCAGTCCGCAGTTTGCATCTGTCTCGATTTCAGAAATAGCTGGATTGTTTTCCAAAGCGTTCCATTTAGCCGCTCTACTTGGCCATTTCCTTCAGGGTTATAGGGAGTTGTCCTGCTAGAAGCAACATTATATGAATACAGAAATTGTTTTAGCTCTTGAGACATAAATGCTGTTCCCCTATCTGAGTGAATATAGGCAGGAGAACCAAAAGTAAGGAACAAGTCTTTGAGACACTTGATGACAGTTTGCGCTGAAAGATCGCTACATGGATATGCGAATGGAAATCTTGAGTATTCGTCAATGATAGTGAGAATGTACTTGTTATGAGTGTTAGACGGCAGAGGTCCTTTAAAGTCAATGTTCAGACGCTGAAAAGGTTCGATAGCTTTAATTAGGTGACTCTTGGTTTTCATGAAACGTGGTTTCAATTCCGCGCAGACACGACAAGATGCTGTCATAGACTTTACATCGTTAATTGTAAAGGGAAGATTCTTTGTACGAACCCAATGCGCCATTCTGACTATACCTGGATGGCAAAGGGAATTATGTAATTCATATAATTTATTCGTGTTAATTACAGCACAAACTCTCGATAGAGTATCTGCAGAGACGTTTTCTTTTCCAGGACGATATATCACATCGTATTTGAAACAAGAGAGTTCTAAGCGCCACCTTTCGATTTTTTCATTTTTGATTTTGCTGGCGTGCTTTTGATCCAGCATAAAGGCTACAGACTTTTGGTCTGTGATTAATAAAAAGTGTCTTCCGAGTAAATAGTGACGCCATTTCCGTAAGGATTCAACGATCGCGTAAGCTTCTTTTTCAATGGATGGGTGTTTTCTCTCTGAACCGTTGAGAGAACGAGAAAAGAAAGCGACAGGCCTGCCACATTGAGATAGGGTGCCAGCGATAGCGTATTCAGAAGCGTCAGTTTCTACGGTAAGTAAATCGGAATCATTTATGGCTACTAACGCGGCTTTGGCGATTTCAGATTTCAATTGTTGAAAGCATTCAGTTGATTCTTTGTTTAGCGGAATGTTTGCACGAATTAGCGATTGTATTTTTGAGGAGAAGTTCGGTATCCACTTTGAGTAGTGTGCAAACATACCAAGAGTTCGTTTAAGACTGCCGCTGTCGTTTGGCAATGGTAGATCCAAAAGAGGTTTAAGTCGATTTTCATCAGGTTTTATAATATTATTGTGAATTGTATACCCGAGTAAGTTTATTTCGTCAGAACTAAATATACATTTTTGTTCATTTAAAGTCAAATTGTATTTAGTAACTGCATCCATAAATCGTTTCAGATTTATATCATGATCTTCTTTTGTTTTGCCACAGACGGTGACGTCATCAAGGTAAGAGAATGTGCCATGTAGCTTTTCAGTTTCTATGATAAAAGACAAAGTTCTCTGAAAGGCAGCTACGCCATTGGTTACACCGAACGGTATTCGAGTAAATTGATATAAATTTCCGCATGCTTCAAAAGCCGTCATAGGTTTTTCTTTCGTTAAGATTGGCACTTGATGATATGCGGATTTTAAGTCTATTTGACTGAAAAAGTTGTATTTTGAGACTTTGGATATAATGGATTCTATTTTTGGCAAAGGAAAGGCATCCAATTCAGTGTACCGGTTTATAGTACGAGAGTAATCTATTACCATTCGTCTACGGTGACTTATACCTCCCGTTACTAAAACCTGGGCCCTCCATGGTGACATGCTCGGTTCGATTATGCCGTTCGCTAATAACTTAGATACTTCCTCTTTAATAAATCGTTCATCTTCTTCTGAGTAGGACCTGGACTTAATAGCAATCGGCCTTATATCAAGTGAGAGATTAGAAAAGACAGAGACCGGAGGCACAGATGCTTGCATAACGTTGCATATATGTAAAGATTCTCTCTCACCTCCGAATTGGAATTCTAGCGACTGATGATGTTTCAGGAGATCATGGCCAATGATTACATCAGCACACAGGTTCTGCACGATGAGGAGAGGATGTTGTTTGTAAGTATGATTGTTAAGTTTAATAGTCGCTTGACATAATCCATTGACGAATGATACATGATTAAGTGAAGCCAAAGAAACGGTTTGATTAATGTTCTTCCTTCTGAGTTTCATTATTCTCGATAAAGCCTCGTCGATAAAACTTACAGAACTGCCCGTGTCGATCAGTGCTTCAGCACGAGTTTCATTCAGTAATATAGGTGTTGTTGCTTTCCGTAGGCTGGACGGAGATGCAGCCGAAATGCAAGCGCAGCTTTCATCATTGTTGACCGCTGCGTTCGCGACTGGTTTTGAAGATCTACATACACGTGCCAAGTGCCCTTTTTTCGAACAAAGTTGACATATCGAGTTAAATGCAGGGCATTTGATGCGTTGATGTAGTGTATTCGATCCGCAAAAGAAGCAGCGTCTTCTCCCTTGTGTCGTGGCCGCTAAGTATGAGCTTTGGCTTGGTTCAGAAGGTTGGATATGACTATTGGATGGTATAGCATTAAGTTGTGATGGATCATGCGTGTTTACAAATGCGAGACTATGTTTCTCAGCCGAATCAATTGCAATAGCTTGTCGAAAAGCGTCATCTAGGCTTAGTACCGTATTTTCTAGCAGTCTTTGGCGTATCTTTTGCGAAGAAATTCCTGATATGAACGCGTCACGTATGTACTCTTGCTTATACTCATTAGCAGTTACGCTTTTAAACGTACAATCTTGCGCGAGTAGTTTTAAAGCTTGGATATATTTGGATATCGATTCATCTGATTGCTGTTTGCGAGATGACAAGATATGGCGTGAATGTATTTCATTGAAAGGTTTGATATATATCTCATTAAGCCGTGTAATAGCATTGTCAAATGTATCGCATTCGTTAATAAATAGGAAAATCGTAGGAGAAAGATGATTCGTCAATAGTTTCAGTTTCATAGAATCAGAAATACTAGAATTCTCTTCAATTATAAAATTAGAGAAAGTTGTATACCAATGCCTCCATTTTGAATCAGCCGCTACCGTTCCGGGTTCGATATCGAAACGGTCTGGTCGTAAATATCGTTGCATGCTTAGAGATTTTTCGGATTTTTGCGTATCCGGTTTTGTATTATTTTGAGACATTATATTAGCAGAATAAATTGATACATATAAGCGAAAGGACCATTAGGAATCTTGGCTTTATTCTGCTAAAACATAAGGGATTATTTAAAAGTAACAGACAGAGAAATAATGACAAGACGTCAAGTGTGACCATAAATAATTACATAGACACACTACACTGACGACACTGCCCTTCTTTTTTCGGCTGACTCAGAAGAAAAAAGTCTACAAGCTTGCGCAGCATGGATTCAATATTGTTATTAAATGGCTTCAATACAATTCACTATCACTTAATGAAGACAAGACAAATTACATTAAGTTTTCGATGCGCAAGCAAACAACAACACGCAGTACCTCGACATTATATGCTCATTATTGCACAATTCTTACAGATAACCAATGTGTTTGTCCCAACATTAAAATGGCAAATACAACCAAATACCTTGGTGTCATAATAGATGAAACACTTTCGTTCAAACAACCTATTCAAGCTTTAAATAATAGAATTCGCAAGTTGATATTTGTTTTTAAAAAGTTACACTATATTGCTACTAAAGTTGCACTATATAGTTACAATGTTACTAACCATCGAGAGAGCTCAAAGGCGATTCTCAAAGTGTCTACTTTCCGCCCTTTCCTTTTCCCTACTAACCTCCTATACAAATCGTGTGAAGTATTAACAGTTCGGCAACTATTTATAATGGGTATTGTATTAAAGCAGCACACAGCTCTTCCCTACAGCACTGCAAATACTAATAAAAAAGACGTAAAGATATAGTTTGTCCACAAAATTCAACAAAACATGTTTTTGTATCCCAATTTTACCTGTACCTCGGTCCTCTTCTCTATAATAGACTAAACTCGAAAGCCAACATTTATTCCCTGAACTACATAAATTGTAAGAAAACCCTCAAGGATGCTCTCCAAAGTATGTCTTACGAAGATACAGAGAATTTACTAACTGTGTTAAAGTGAATATATTATTCTAATGTACAAATTTCACTTATTAAGTATTTTTCAAATTTAGAAACAAAGAATTAAGTTACTCAACATAGTTATTGATCTATTGTCCACTTGTTGATTATTATTTATTTATTTTATAACTCTATTTTTAGGTCTTATCGCCTGAAACACAGGATAACCTAGTTCAGGCACGTACCTAAGTCTTAGAAAAATAATTTACATTTAAGCAAAACTGTACTCATTTTTATGCCTTGTTATTTTTGAATAAAATATATATAATATCTACGATATAACACAACATGCAACACTTTTTGTTAAAATTAACTTTTCGTAACAATAATCTATACTAATATTATAAAGCTGAAGAGTTTGTTTGTTTGTTTAAACGCGCTAATCTCAGGAACTACTAACATTTATCGAGGAAGGTTATAGGCTATATAACATCACGCTACGACCAATAGGAACGGAGCATAAATGAAATATGTTGCAATAACGGGAAAAAATATTTATTTTTGAGAGCTTCCGTTGCGTGCGCTGCGTAACCGGTTTAAGTTACGCAAATATCATGTATGATGGAATTGTTGAATTGTTCTAAAAAAAAGTCCGCGACAGCATATGTCTATCTTTTAAGATTGACTCACTATAACCATTTTTATGGTAATCAAATTTGTTCAAAACTAATGCATTATTTGCGAAGGAGTTTTATCAACATAATATTTATTCTTATTCAAATAAATAGTTTTAACATCAAGGGTATTTATTTAGCAGCAAAATACTTTTTAATTCATTCGAATCGGGCATTTAACTTCGGATTAATCATGAATATAAAAATGCAATACGCGAACCGTTCGACGCCGGCGCGACGTTCCCTATTCTAGAGAGGAGAGGATGGGCACACGGGTAGACCATGAACTGGTATAGGACATAGGATCCGTTTTATCCCTATATTCCCACGGGATCGAGATCTACGCGGGTGAAACCGCGGGGCACAGGTAGTAAATAATAACAATAACTAATAAGTAATAATAAAAATTGCATTCTAAATAATTATCAATAAAAAATAACAGATACACAACGACAGGTAACATTAACATTCATAAATAAAAATAGAATAATAAAAATAAAAGAACTGCTAGTTGGCTGCGACTTAATAGTATACACAACTAGCTGTGCCCCACGGTTTCACCCGCGTATGTCTCGATCCCGTGGGAATATACATGAATAAAACTTATCCTATGTCCTATTCCAGGTCATGGTGTACCCGTGTGTCCATCCTCTTCTCTCTATAGTAGGAAATGACGCGGCGGCGCGGCGCTGGCGTCGAACGGTTCGCGCATTGCATTTTTATACTCGTGATAACTTCGAAATTAAATGTCCGATTCGAATGAATTAAAAAGTATTTTACTGCTACATAAATACCCTTGTGTTAAAACTATTTATTTGAATAATATTAATATTATGTTGATAAAACCCCTTCGCAAATAGTCCATTAATTTCGAACAAATTTGATTACCATAAAAAAGGTTATAGTGAGTCAATCTTAAAAGATAGACATATGCCGTCCTAGACTTTTTTTTAGAACTCTTAAAGAGAAACAATTCCATCATACATGATATTTGCAAAACTTAAACCGTTTACGCAGCGCACGCAACGGAAGCTCTCAAAAAGGTTCCCGTTTTTGCAACATTTTTCATTTATGCCCCGCTCCTATTGGTCGTAGCGTGATGTTATATAGCCTATAACCTTCCTCGATAAATGGACTATCCAACACAAAAATATTTTTTCAATTCCAACAAGTAGTTCCTGAGTATAGCGCGTTGAAACAAACAAACAAACTCTTATTGTTTTAACCGAGCTTGTTCGTATCTAATAGTATGAGTTGAAAATAGATCATGATCAAAGTAGTGTTGATAACTATTTTAATCCCATGTTATCTATATCAACACAAACTAAAAAAAAAGTCCGTTGTAATAATAGGTGGCAGTAAAAATAGCGGCGTGGGATATTCTAACGTGAGCCCGTATTGCAATGAAAATGTTCGAAATAAAATGCGTTTCAGTACTTTCAGTATCACAATATGTAGGTATTTCATTGCTATTGGTTTTAGGTAATTTATTGCGGACGTATGTTTCTTATATTAGTTTTTCATACGCGTCTCGTTATTGTAGCTTTCAAAATCTGTGGACCAAATAGTATGAGTACAGTGCCTTCATTATAACTTGTCCCGTATCCTTGGTAGCACTATTCTGTCAATCACCATTTCGAACTCTATGTGTATTGAAACTAAGCTTGACAAGCAATGCCAACATGACGACCAGGGACCAGTTATAGTGAACAGTCAGGAAACCACGGAAACGACGGAAATGGTGTGTGATGTCCAAGTGAGTTCAGTGGGAATCTTCTTGGAAGAACCAGTTCTCCTTCTGATTGTAGCATGTAAAGACTGCTAAATAAAATGTGACTCAGTAGCTATAGTCGACTTCGTAACTGCTAAACCAGTTCTGACAGCATAATTTTCAATAACATTAAACTTCACTAAAGTTGAAATTATCTAACTGTCACGACGAATAGACTTGCCGTTTTATGACGTTCAACTACCTTAGGGTGCAAAACCAGTTACGAGATTGACTATAAGTCGACTATACCTACTTTTCAGTACCTAAGAACACCGACTCGATGCGTAACAAATGGTCACCTAATTTAACTTGAAGGTGAAAAGTGCAGCATGAACGAAATATATCTTGAACAAAAAATACATCCTATCTCCAAAAATATTTTACGTAGGTGCCGTTCAGGGACGAAACGGAGGGTGAAAATAATATACTGTTCCATCGAACCGCACTTATTAAAATTCGGTTAGTCCCCCTATGCTCTAGTCCCGCTATGTTCGACTATAATAGCGCTATAAAAAAATTAATTTCAATTCAAATAATTTTCTTTCCAAATTGTTTACGAAAAATCGAAGAATTTCGTGCATAGCGAAACTTTTTTAGTATAGCGGGGCTAGAGCATAGGGGGACTAACCGTTTTGTTTCAGTACGATTAGTGGAAGTGCTCAGGTGCTGTTCGGACAAGTTCTGCTTTTGAAATCAGTTCTCTGAGTGGAATCAATCTGCCTAGCCTTGTCTTAACTATATACATATAATTATTGGGGTTGACTTCCAGTTTAACGGGATGCAGCAGAATACCAGTCTTTTACATGGAGCGACTGCCTATCTGAACTGAGGCTATAGACAAAATCCCTTTTCTGTAAGCGTTAACGCCAACGGAAAGATCAAATTGTATGGAGTTGACATTAACTTTAGAGATGTCACGTGACTGCTGCTGTCAACTTCATACAATTTGATCTTTCCGTTAGCGTTAACGCTTACAGAAAAGGGATTTTGTCTAGGCCCCCTGCACAACCCATTATTGAGCAACCCAATACGCCTTTGTAAGATTGGTTGTCAGAATTTTAGCTTTCTGACAACCCGAAAAGACGAATGACGGGACCAACGGTTTGAAATGCTTTCCGAGGCACGGAGGGGTCTCGATAATGTAATGGATGATCTCTCATCCACGAACTGACCGCGGCAAGTGTAGCTTAACCTTAACTAAGTACATAAACGAACGAATAAAAAGGTCCACAACTATTCATTTGGTCGACCATTATGTCTCTGAGGTAACGTCATCGCCAGAGACAAATTTCCAATGTCCTCTACACTACAGATTAGCGGAATATTTGGCAGTGCTTCCCGAATTGACGGAAATACAGAAAGCGATTGAGTGTGAAGATAACCTACGTTGATTGGCACTTCATTAGGCTTCTGCCGCTGTAGGCTTTGGCTATATTGACAAGGTACATATTTTGTAACACGTAGAAGTACGCTGTAATGGTATAGTGAGCATTGAAAACATGTATCCGTGTTTTATAATATCGTATCAACGTGTAGCTATACAATACAATTATTTACCCAATATGTAATAAATGTTTTGTGGCTACACAGTGATACATTTTTTTTACATAGACAATTAATTTTTTGTTACGCTGTCACGCTGAAACGGCTGAACAGATTTGGATGAAGTTTGGCACAGCGGTAGATCTTGACATGGAGAAGGACATAGGCTTTTTATCCTGGATCACAGACGAAGTCGCGGGCAACAAATATAATTTAGTCAAGTCTTGTAGGTACTATACTTTTAAATAATATTTGATACCAATATTCTTGCTTTATTTATTTTTTACTTAGCACAGAATTAAATTCAGATGTACTAGTTTAATGGTAAAATATATACATTGGGTAACTTATTATACTAAATTAACTAAAAAACAATTACATATACAGGGTGTTAGGGTAAACACCGTTATCCTTGCAACCAGTGGTTTGGTTTCATTTATAAAACGTAAAATCAATGGAAAATTACAACTTTTTTTTAAAACTACATTTTTCCACAAAAGACGCAAGTTCGTTGCTCTATGCGCTAGGGCAATGAACTTCCGTCTCAACACTGGCGGGGGGTGCGGGACGCGACCTGACCGGCCGCGAGCGCGACCCCTCCCTCAGTTAGTCAGCTGCTTCGCTAGCGAGCACGGTGTCGGATAGAAACTTTTTAAAATCTTTTAATGAAAATAACGTTTTTTTTTGTTGTTTTCGGTCATTTATGTTTATATTTAAGTCAACTACCCATGGTTTGAATGACAAGACTGTTTACCCTTACAGCCTGTATATTTTGGCCGCAGTAATAAGACAAATACATGTTATTCTCTGAAAGTTTAAAATTTTAATTTTCCTATGATGCTGATAATGTAATTATTTAAAGTTTTCAAATAATGTGCTAGAACATTTCTCTTCATCTGAAAGTTAAGAATGCAGACATTGTAGTATGAAATATATATTAGCAATCCCAGCAAATCTATACAATAATGAAATAGTAACGAAGAATTGTCCGTTTGTCTGTTTGTCTGGATGTATGTTCCGGGTTGGCGCAAAAACAGCTTAACGGATTTGGCTGTGATTTGGCACATACCTATAAATAACCTGAATTAACACATATCATAGGTATTTTTAATCCCGATAGTACACACGGCTACACATCAAGCTATACATTTCCAGTATAAGCTGACCTCGCATTGTACGGGTTACGCGTGTGTGTAAGAAATACTAAACTGTCTAACTTAATTATATTTCAGATCGCCGTGAAGTAAAATTGGGAATCAAACGAGCTTACCTGTGAAGCGAAGTCTTGGTTCTAATTTTACAAACGGCGATCTGAAATATCTGTATAACTTGTAGCCGTGTGTACGGTCCCGTGGGATATTTTAGTTACGATATCAACCCCGGCGAAACCGCGGGAAAAAACACGGAAAAGAAAGTTATTTCGGCTATCTGAAGAACAAAGAAACAAGAGGGAGTGTTGATTCGTTTACAATGGGTTCTTTGAATATTCATGCAGGACTGAACATCTTTGTTTTGAAATCAGCTTTCAGGAGAGATTTCATTAGCTAAAATATCAGATTACAACTTGAATATATATACCAATTTACACTTATCTTTAACACTTATTCTGATTGTGAAAACATAAGTAGACACCAAATATTTTTAAACTTTTAGCTTGTGTCACTAAATCTATAATTTCACCGAGTTTTAATGGCTTCCCGTGTATTTTCGCAGTCACTCCTGTTCCATTCCTTTCAAATACTTACTTATTATTATTTTTTTTTTTTTCCATTGCTTACTAATAGTTCATTTAAAATAGCAAACTTTTTTTAAATTATTAATGTCCTTTCGTGTTACCAACTCATCATCATAATTTTAGCTAAAAGGTGTCCACTGCTGGACATAGGCCTCCCCAAGGCCAACCAACTAATATTTTAACTAATCTAAACTAAAACCGTTACTTGAACATATTTAATATTACATTTTGTTTAACTAAATCCCCATTTAAACGATCCATGTTTCCTTTACCATAGAATAAAATTGAAGTAACACATGACTTGCCTCGTCTTAGGACTGTTTAGATAGTGCAACTTTTCAACTATGGTTCGCCGAAGGCAACCGTGTAAATCAGGCTTAATTCTGAAAATTTTCATTTAAGAGCGTTTATTCTGAAAGTTGGAAACGTCGTAAATAACTGGCAAATATTTGTGCCTATTTTGATTAATATGGAAATATTACTTACTGTATGGAAATATGAAATATGGCTAGACAACTGTCTAAAATATTGATTATGAATTGCAATTATGTCACTGAATTTAAGTTGTAACTGGTTTAGGTGTAAAAAAGGCATTTGTAAAATTTCAAATGCTCTTTTTACAACTAAAACTAAATATTCGGTGTTACGATACTATTTATTGAATTTCATAATCAATATTTTAGACAGTTGCCTAGCCATATTTCATATTCCCATACAGTAATAATGCCAAATTAATCAAAACAGCGAAATATTTGATCTCTATTTGCAACGTTGCCCACTTTCAGAATAAACGCTCTTAAAACAAATCACAATCTACTAATAGATCTGCCATCTACATAGCCTCTGCTGATCCCACTACGCCTATAAACGCTACAGTTGTGCCGTTCAGCGGATAAGCGTGAATGACAAGGGTTAAGCCTTAAGGCCTGGGAGCATAGCTCGTGTGTAGTGACCTGTCAAATCCTCTGACCGATGTTACACTCGACCAGACTCCTGGAATTTGCTCGTTATAAAGAATTAGGTACAATTGTTTTCCATCATGAAAGTTCTTTCAACCTTTGTGGTGCGATTGTAAGTGGATTCAGGTGAATTTTGTTTTATGGCTTCTGGCTTAGCAGGATCGTTTACTACTTACCTATGTGTTTTTACTTCATTGCTTGTAAAGGGATCTTGAAAGCACATTAAAATCTAAAGCTTTTAGCCGACTACGGCGAAGGAAAAGGAGGGTATGATTTTGACCGGTATGTATGTATGTATGTTCATGTGTTCCCTCATAACTTCTAAACTACTCATCATAAAATTATGATGAGTAGTTTAGAAGTTATGGGTTCCTACTCTTGTAATTTCACTTTGTCCTTCTGTCTGTCCACGTATATCTGTCTGTCTGGCCGGCCGTCTTTTTATTATTTTTGTTTACCGTGAAAAAATAACATCCCTTCTTTTCGTGTAGGGGACATGTAAAGTGGGGAAAAATCCAAAACCTCAAATTCTTATTGATGAGGATCCCTTATTTAATTGAATACCTAATGAAAATTATATAAATTAACATAATTTGTTTATGTCTTACTACTTACTCTTACTCTTTTTACCCGACTACGGCGAAGAAAAAAAGAGGGTTATGATTTTGACCGGTATGTATGTATGTATGTATGTTCATCTGTTCCCTCCTATCTTCCAAACCACTTATCACAATTTGACAAATGAGGTATCGTTAGAAGCGTCGTGATTGTCCGCTGGTTATAGGCTATATGAAGTCATATTAAATTAAAAATGGCACCCTCTAAAGGAAATAAAGTGAGGAACGTAAAAAAAAATATGGTTTAATCGTACCATGTTGGGTATCAAATGAAAGGACTTAATGAGCACATTTCAAAAATATATATATTATAACCCCAAAAGAATTTTAAAAAAAATCAAGTAATAAAAACTAAAACCCAACTACGACTTAAAAGGAATAAACAAGACACCACAGACAGACAAATTAAAAATCCGGAGTCACACGTAATCTGTTCGATTTATGCCCTAACACGTGTGACTCCGAATTTTTAATTTGTCTGTCTGTGGTGTCTTGTTTATACCTTTTAAGTCGTAGTTGGGTTTTAGTTTTTATTATTAATTGATTTTTTTTATTACTTGATTTTTTATTACTTGATTTTTATCTCACTTGCTCTGTTTATGGCTTCAAGCCAAAGGCACGGTCCAGTTCTCAAGCTCTTACATTCATTGAGTAAAATCCAATTTTCGAGCTCGCTTCGCTCGCTCTTACATTCTCTTACTTCCGAGTCAGGATTCTCAAAATATCTAGGTAGATTCGCTCGCTCTTGCATTTTCTTAGTAAAATTAAGCTCTCGACTAAGGGTGCTATTTTTTGCCTCCTTTTGAGGCTCGCTTCATTTAAAAAAAAGACCCCCAACATAGTTTGATACACAACATTTTGTCTACTAGCTACGCCACTTGCACTGTAGGAAATCCGAAAGGCAACCCACAGAAAGCCCCAATGTCTTTGACTGACATCTCTCAAGACGTACAAAAGGCCAATCAAAGTAATTGGTACCCGTATTACCTACTGTCAAAATCAATAGAACCTGAAGTGCGGTTAATATCATTCATTGACTAATGGACTTTGCTAGTAGTAAATTACCTGAACTTCCCTTAAAATGAAAAAAAAAGCTTCAATTTGACATTTGCAAATGTCAAAATCGTAACAAAATTTATAAAAAGAGTTTTTTTTAATGGTTCCATTTTGACATCAAAGTCAAACCCGCATCTCGACGGAACGTTAACGTTAATTTTAAATGAAGTTAACCGAAATAAGAATTTATTTCAAGTGAGCGAAAATTACCTACCTATTCCTTTTTTATTTAAAAGTTTGTTTTCTGAAGTATAGAAACGTCATACTCAAATCGTGAAGCTATGTTAGCGTTAATTTTAAATGGAGTTACTCCTTATTACCGAAATAGAAATCTATTTTCACGCCTACTTCTTTTCAACTTGGCTGTAAATAGATTTTTAACTTTTTTTCGAAAGTTTGCATCGCGCTTTAATAAAGGTTTTATACTAAGATTTTTACCTATTTGAGCTCTTAGGTTCTATTCCAGTACCTAAACTCTTGGCTAAAGCGCCACAATGAAGAAAATATGGAAAATAGATTTCCATGGAAAGTTGGTAGGATGGTAGGTATATTTGCGCATTGAAAAATAACAACATAACTACTACAGTACTACCTGCAGGTCTAGCCGCACGTTGGTACAGAGGATGGTAACAGTCGATTTTTCAAAGTCTATCTGCAGTATCTACAAGTGACAATCGCTTCAAAAGCGTTTCGATTTTCTACAACGACTGTCAACAGAATTAACAAAGCATTTCGATAGCTTAAGTCAGTCCTACATTTTTGCCTTTACCATCATCGTTATTGTTGATAGAATGTCACTTTGTCTAGGGTCGTAATAAAAAAAATATAAAAATCGACATTTCTCAACCAGAAGCTCGCGTTAGAACAATAGGCAACTGACAAAGCTGGTCGCTACAAATAGACGCGATACTGCCAGACTAGGGATGTTATCGTAACAAAGTATCTATGTCTATCGACTGGAGCGTTGGTTCACGACCCGCACCACAATTGCGTAAAACACTAGGCTACCTATCACAATCCGAACGATTTTGAAAAAAAAATCCATTGATTCATATGTTTGAGTTTGAAATATTCATCTGCTCGACAATGTTAATAACGCAATGAATATTGTTGAATTAATGGCATAGAGATTGTGAGTGAGACAAAATTTTCCAGCTGTTTCCAATATGGAAAGAAAACAGCGACAAACTTTGTATAACTCCCAATCCTGATGATGACCAGTGATCTATATGCCAAAGCACTTTTGTGACTTAGGCATCTGGTACCTAACTACCGTGAAACAGGCCCTTAATTAATTTAAAGTAAAACTTACCTACCTACAACAAAACATTCTAAGTAGGTATTTATAAATACTCAATTTAATTTAATTAGTCCTTATTTGGCCGGAATTTGTCTAATACTTTATGCATTAGACAAATTCCGGCCAAATAAGGACAGATACCTAATGCGTCATATTTATAATGTATTATTGTATGTATTTATTATTGACTGCATTTTTGAGTATTTTTTGTGTACATTTTTTATAGATTACACCACATATGATACCGAAATAATGAAAAATATTCTTATTGAACTAAAATATAATAAATAAATCTCGATGTTTTGTCAAGTCGTAAAAACCGAGTGAAGCAGGGGCGGGTCGCAGTGATAAAATAAATGGAGAAGGAATCGAGACTATTATAGTATCGATAGTTTAGAATTTCTACCGCATACCAACAACACCAAACAGAAGGCAGATAGGTGTCAGATTGCTGCTGTGTAGGTACCTACACCATGCCTTTGTCGCCCACCAGTAGATATCTTTGGCTTTAATAAGTAAATGAAATAATATTATTATTACCCGACTGCCCCAGAATGAGGGTAATGTTTTTATAAATATTTTTTATCGTGTAAATAACTATAAACTTCATCAATAAATTCCTGACCAGAATTTGTTATTCACATTAATATTGCGATTGACATATATTGTACATATAAGTGCAAATCATACGTCGTTTATAAATAATAATGAAAGCTTTCCAAGTTTCTTTACAGTAGTATTCATATATTATATTATTTCTCTAATCAGTAGGTATAAACTCTGATGTACTTTCTTTTTACTTATATTATGTTATTTGTGCATTACTTCGAAGAAAACGCTTGTATAAGCAGAATAATAAGAAAATTAATTCCAAAAGAGTGAATTCACAATTTTCTGAAACATCCATTTTATTATAAATTCTGCAAATGTTCACGGGAAAATAAAGAAAGGGAAAAAGTGTTACATATAAAGAAAACTAACAAACTGCTTGCTTTGATCTATTATAGAGGAACACTGAAAGGCACATGACGTATTGTCAAAAGGTACATAATTATGCAAGTATTACGAGTACATACTGGCTTATTATTTCAACATAATGTTCTTTCACGAACAGCTTCTGTTTAATTATTATCTTTGAACTGATATTCTAGTATTTAAATCTTTATAATAGCTACGTTCCGTACCCAAAGGGTGCCAACAGGACTCTATTACTAAGGATACTCTGTCCGTCCGTCTGTCACAAGGCTGTATCTTTTGAACCGTAATAGGTAGACACTTGGGGCCTTAATATAAAAACTTAGACCAAGTGTCTAGTGTCAGCAGTTCAACGCGTGTTTAGTGTCAGTTTTATGTCTGACTCCATAAAAAATGTCATGTTTAAAAGGTTTTTAGGCTAAACACATTTTGTAGTAATAAGGTTGTTTTTACAGAGTGTGTACTGTGGCCGCTATAACAAACAATGAAAATAAAATGAAGGTAACAATTGAAGGCTTAAAAAATATGTAGGGTTAAATATTGGACGGTTGTACTATTCGTATGCGAGTCCAACTCGCACTTAGCAGCAATTTATTTAACTGCTGCTCGCTTAAATACCCTAAAAAAACCCGTTCCGTAAGAAACAGCAAAAAATCTCAAAGGATGAATTAATTTTTCTTAGATTTGTAGAATGAACCGTTCAAAAAGTTTTTAATGAAGGCCGCCCAAGCCAGGAACAACATGTCCCCTGGCTCGCACTTTTAAACTTCTTAACTTTTGATGTTATCTGGAGGATAACATCAACTTTTGATGTTATCCTCCAATGCTGGATAAAAAAACATTTAAATAAATTAATTAAATTGTCCACTAATGAAATTATGGTCGAACTAGCAGTAACCCGCGACTGTGTCTGAATGTAAATTTATTTCATAATTTTTATTACAAATATTCAGGATGAAACTAGCCTATGTCCTTCTCCAGGTCCCAGGCTACCTGTCTTTCGTAACGATTGGTTCAGTGGTTTAGCCCATACGCATACTGCAACGCACTCCTCGCGGTTTACACATTTTTTGGCGTGTACCAGCAACGCAACACATGCGTTTTATTTGTATGGTATGATAATTACTATCGGCTCTTTCACGAGTCACGATTGATAATTATTATTTGACTTTTTGAAAACGAATAAAGTATAAAAAAGACTATTTTTCTTTCCAAATAATTTCCAGGTACTATGTTGTAAACACTGGATCTTACTTAGATGGGATGGAAATGGATTAATTCCGGGCTTTAAACAAAGAACATGAAACGAGACACTGTTAACTTAGAGCACACTTAAGTTACAAACTGGCTGTAATAGAATATGGAACTGTTAAGTTATACTTGATCGATTTTCTGATCGCCTTTTAAGAGCTTATAGTTAATTAAATTAGGAAAAGATGAAATTTTCTAAACTCTATACTAAAACGGTGCGACAAAAATATTTAAAAAAATATATAAAATTTTATTTTTAATTTAATATTTAAAAAATATTTTGCCAGAACCGCAATCGAATTCGAAGATGCCAGCCATCTCTTTTAAAATATACTCGATTTTGTCAAGTTTATATTTTACTTCATGAAGCTTCAATACACTTCCATTTTCAGGTGAGTATCCAAGTCGAATGCGGAACTTAAGTCCTGAGATTGAACTCTTCTTAACGAAGTATCTTTTTCAATCCTCATTACTTCACTGAGAACCTATATTGCCTGAAGCGTTTATGAGTTAGTAATTTAAACTGATGTACTTTAGACTCCTACCTAACCTCTAGTTATTTTTAGGTCAAAAAGAAAGTATTTTATAGATGTTTTTTTTGATAATGGTGAATTAATTAATAACCCACCTTAACAAATTATTTTTCCTTGTTCTCGTCTGAACATGAAGAGATTTAGTGGCGATTGGATTTGTCTAGGAATTGAATAAATTAAAGTTAAAATTATTCGAACATGGGAGCTGTGGTCATCGATTCGATCAGTAGAAGAGCTTTGCGTGAACAAATCAACTACTTTAAATTCATGGCTCTCGTGAACATTTTAAAATTATGAGCCAATTGGTCTAGAAAGCAAGAAAGCAACCTTACCCAGGTACTAATCATGTTAATGAGAGAAAAATGCAGTTCCAAGTGTATGTAGGTCCCACTCCCGTACAATCAGCAGTCATACAGTTTCGTTGGGTATAAAGAGAAACTTTTTTTTTTTTTTTCGCAATAGAATGTACCGAGACAAGTTTGTTTAAATCAAGGCGCATAGGGTACGAAACGAACAGTTTTATTTATTTTAGAGCAAAATCTTACATAAAGTACCTACCTATAACAGAAAAATCTGAAATAATTCAGTTAGTACTCTGTCAACATCAAAATACCACTTGTGTATTTTCCACGTAGCATGCACATCGGATAAGCCGGATTACTGTCGTTCCATTTTTCATACGGGTGTTGTATCTATTTTTACTATAGTCTCTCATCATCTCGTCGCGTCGCATCGCATCGCCCGTCCGCGCTTTTACTTCGTTTTCGCTTAGCTATCTTTCTGACTTTTTTTCTTTTAACTCGGCTCCAAACGGTGGTTGCGTACCTACCTTAAATACGTGAATAACCTAGCCTTCCTTCCTCAAAAATTGGGCTATTAAATGCAAAACAATTTGTTAAAACCCGACTAATAGTTCCAGAGACTGGCGCGTTCAAACAAAAATAAAACAAACAATATTTTCAGCTTTAGTATTAGTATAAAGAGTGCGCGTCACGAAAGAAGGCCCGCGAAAAATTGTGGAACTACATTTTTATGATACCCTCAAATTGAATTTAAAAAAACACAATTTTCTAGAGTCCGCGCCACAACTCAAGTCCATTTGACGCGGCGCCAGGGTCTATGACACTAACCGGATGCAGCTGAATACCAGTATTTTACATGGAGCGCCTGCCTATCAGACCTCCACAACCCAGTAACTAGGTCATACGATACCCCTTTAAGACTGGTTGTCAGACTTTCGGGCTATTCTGACGACCCGTAACGACTGATCCATGAATGACAGCCGGAACCAACGGCTTAACGTGCTTTCTAACGCACGGAGAAGTCTCGATATGTGAAGATGGTAACCCATCCACGGACCAACCCTGGCAAGCGTAGCCTAACTTGATGTATCGACCCGTGCGGCTATTATTACTAAGCCACCAGCTCCTCATGATAATAAAGTTTATATTATATTATAAACAATATTTCATATTTTCAAACCGTCTTGCTGTAATCGCATCTGATAAGGTCAAATCAATTAGAACTAATAAAGTATTAAAAGCTTCTATGAGGGGCAGTAGAGAATAGCCCAGCTGCGCTTTCAGCTGTAAGGCTTTCAGGCTAGAGGTTTATTAGCATGCAAATGAATGGTGCATCTACCCTGCCCTCGTTGATTTAAAATAGTTTGATAGTAGCACCTATCCTCGGAAAATATATGTTGGAAAATACAAAAAAGAAAATATATATTATGTATTTAGTACATTATTTAGTGACTAGATATACCCATCTACCTGAATCCTTAATTTACATATTATAAAAACAAAGTCCACAGGCGCGTCTGTCTGACGTCCTGTTCGCGATAAACTCAAAAACTACTGCACCGATTTTCATGCAGTTTTTAGCAATGGATAGAATGGTTCTCGAGGAAGGTTTTAGTATAATAATAACCGACATCTAAGCAGACGAAGCCGCGAGCATCAGCTAGTATAATCTATAACTCATCTGCAGCAATTTTAAATACTTATTGGAAACTTGAACAATAAGTTCAAATAAACAGTTCCTAGTATTATTTGAAAGCTTTTATTATTGGAAATACATGTCCAACATTCATTCCTTTACCTTCTTTTACTAGATCATATTCCTCGGAAATATAGCAGACATTGTCGCAAATGAAGAGCAAATTTTTTCAGAAACGTGAGGATATCGGATTTAAATAACATAGGCGTTACTGCGAACCCTTTGTAAAAAGAAATACTTATGGATAAGGAAAGAGAACGTATTAGATTTAATGAGGGAACGGTACCCTTATGTATATATTTACATGTATTGTAAGAATAAATGAGTATCGAATAACATATAGGAAACTTCGAGCAGACATTTAAAAGTGTATCACGGCTCCGCTCACTGGGAGTCATAAACTAAGCTTAGCTGGAAAAATCTACGTAGGTACTGAAAACTCAAAATTTCACATAAATTGTAAGAGGGTTTCGCGATGTAACACTATAGACATATTTTGAGTTTTATAAATAATTAATATATTAGATACAGCCAAATAAAAATGTTCAAATGGGCGATTAAATATAGAGCTTTCCTTTAATACGTCAGTACATCTACTACAGGTCGTTATGTTAAACGAGGGACATAGGGAGTGTAACTACATAATAACGGTAAAATATGAAAAACGAATCCCCTGTTCACAACGAAGTGCAATAATTTACCTACACGATCAAAATGTAGGGGACAGCTGATTTATTTTAAATATTTTGGTTCGGTCCTGAAGTTAATGCTGTTCATTTTCATGAATAACCTTCCTTGAAGCATGCCCTTACTTAACCTAACACACTTAATAACTGGTTCAGGTTTGAATACCGTGCAAATATTCAAATCCGGATGTATGAAAATATTTCAATTAAAAAATGTGCACAGGTTTAGAACAAAGCCGACTTTCATCCAGGAATCACGGAGTATCTACCTATATTTGATTCCATGTTGTTTGTGAATGCAAAAATAAAATCCAGTTGACAGAGACACATTTTGCGATTGAAAATCGGAAGTCCTCTATGCAGAAACGCAACATAGCTTTTAGGTATCCATATACATATATGACATCAGAGTTAATTAAGCTTATTATCGTAATTACTGACATAGCATATAATCCCCGCTCCGGCAGCGTCTGGACAGTAGTAGGTACACCATGATCTAATTATCCGGGTTTTCGCAATATACCCTGTGGCATATGCACAGAGCGGAGGTGTAGTTTTGGCATGCTTCTCTATTTTGTACGCAACGTTCTGCCTTGGTTTTTTATTTTGTCTGAGCACGGGAGACCTAAGTGGATATTGCAATATCCACTTTTTACAACTTCTGGTAAGGACCCAGGACTTCTTGATCTAAGATAATACTCTTAAAAATTACGTGATAATGTAATAGCTTTGTATGTTGCATAATAATAAATATTAATGCAACTTGCATAACATACAGTTATGCTACTGCATTGTTACCTTTCGCTGGTGCTCTTTGTTATAACGTTTGAATGACGTGTTTATCGCGGTATACAAATGTTTCTCTGTCTCTCTCAATGGAAAGTGGGAGGGAGACTGGCTGACGGTTTGGTTGCGTTACTTCAGAAGTTTGGTGTAGGTTTATCACTAGTTTCTTTTTATTCTACTAGGTTTGTAATGGAACGTCGCCTTCACCTCCGTAATAAGAGCGGAACTTCTGCAAAAAATTGTACATACGCATGCGCATCCGCGTCCTTGAAAGAAAGAAATAAAAATATTTTATTTGGGACACGTACAGGAAATAAAAAAAAATAAAAACAAACATTAAAACTAACAAAATCAGTAAAACAAGTTATAACAATTAAAAAATTAAAACACAAGGGCAAAGAAAATCTGTGCGAGGCCAAAAAGGCTCCTATCTCAGCATAATGCTACGATATTTGAGAAAAATAAAAAAAATACCGCAGCGCTGGTATTCTGATGGACCCGCTGTGATGCCACGGACACACCTACGGACACAAAATAAATCCCACAGCACAGAGGAATAAAAGTAATAAATATATTTGTTTATTTTAAACAATAATCCTTATGGAGTTGTAACGGAGGTCTTATACAGAAAATCGGCTCCAAGTAAGCGAAGATAGAAGTTTCAACTTTTGGCTCCCACGCCCCCAGGTTCAGTACCATACCAAGTGAGCAACTGTTTAGTGGAATCGGTTTAATTTATGAACCACAAAAAATGCCTAGAAGGTAACAAAGCCGCAAAACTGATGTATGTGAAATAAGAATTTATCCCATCGTCGTTACATTATTAATTCTTTATGAGTTTATGAAATAATATGTTTTTCCTTTGCCAAAAGATTTCGTTTATATGTAGGTATTGCAGGCGTAGCTTGTGAGGTAAACTATCAGACTGTATTAATTGGTATTGTCAATTACAGGATGGATAGGTACTACTCGCTTGCAGGCTAGCCGTCGCGTCGCCCAGAGCGTTAGTTGCCGCAACGTGCGCACAGGATGACTGACAGCACATTGAACTTGCATCTTCTGCCAAAATCATGTGCTGACACAAATACTCCCGTGTGGATGAGGCTCCATGAAAAAGTATTTATTTCATCGTCAGTTCGAACGCTGAAAGTGATTGAGTTGTTGTAAACTGGAGACGGTTGTAAATTGGTGTTGACAGTGGCAGGCGGTGGTGGCAGGCGGTGGATGATTAGTACCTATGCTATTATCGAATTAAAATATATAGGTATTGCACGTGCACTATACACCCAGCCAGACACATAGCTCGTACTTGTCCGTTATACTTGTTGCATTGCAAGCGCGTCTGGGCTCTTGGGTTCGATTCCCGGGTCGGGTAGCTATATTTGGAAGTTGGTGGTGTGACACCCCCGTGGCTCGGAAAGCAAAACTCGTTCGTTCGTTGAGATTGGCCGCCGAGCATGGCCGGAATTTGATTGATAGGATATACAGGGTGTTAGAGTAAACACCGTTATCCTTGCAACCAGTGGTTTGGTTTCATTTATAGAACGTAAAATCAATGGAAAATTACAACTTTTTTTTTTTTGATCTACATTTTACCACAAGAGACGCAAGTTCGTTGCCCTATGCGCTAGGGCAACGAACTTGCGTCTCAACACGGGCCCCCCGCCCGTGCAGGATGTGACCTGACCGGCCGCGAGCGCGACCCCTCTCTCAGTCAGTCAGCTGTTTCACTAGAGAGCACGTTGTCGGATAGAAACTTTTTAAAATCTTTTAATGAAAATAACGTTTTTTTTTTTGTTGTGTTCGTTCATTTATTTTAATAATTAAGTCAACTACCCATGGTTTGAATGACAAGAGTGTTTACCCTTACAGCCTGCATTATTATTATACTTGCTGCAAAAATGGTTTTTTGAGAGCCTTGAAATAGTCAAGTAATGTTGCACAACAGTTTTGTAAAATCAAATATCCTACATCTACATAAATACTAGTAACTATAATTTTAGCGTTATGGCAATTGAAACTCGCCATAAAAAGTTCTTCGCCTGTATTTCAATCATAGTAGAGAAGTAATAATACAAGCTAAAATGTTGTGCAGCTATTATTTTAATCCTGTTTTCACTATATTTGCTCTAAGTTCAGTTCAAGCTATTGATTTAGACACTGAACCAAAACCAAAACTTGAGAAAGAAATGGGTACGTTGTTTTGATATCTAAACTTTTACATTCCCGTGGTTGTCAAATTACCTACTTTGTTAAATTACAAAGATCAAACCTTCAAACTGTTGATGGGCAGGGTGATCTTAAGGGCCTACTCAACTTCAAATTGCTTAGCATGATCCTTCGTTATGCCGAAAATACTGCAGCATTAATTTTGAAATAAATATATGTTTTTGAGGATTGATGCTAGGTCCTATGTTTGACGAAAACACGATTACATAAAATTGTCTTGACAACAAAAAAAAACCCTTGTAACCTCTAAACCGAGCTAAAACAAATTAGATCATAAAACTTTGCATAAGTGAACTAAAAAAGCAGGTCTTATGGTTTTTTATTTTTTTTAATTACCCTTATTTTCACCGTACAATGCAATTACCTAAACTTTTCGAGGCTTGGAGCCGCCAGCACCCCACTCCGTCTCGCTCTCACTCCGGCTGGGAGTAGTATGGTGCGAGCAAGATAAAAAGTGAATTTGACCTGCGGTAGTATAAGCCCTTAACCATCGTCCTATCCACGTTATCCGTGTCCGTTGCTTTCAGATGATATAACAACCTTCAAATCGAATACTTATTGCAAATTTCAAGCTAATCGCTACACATGTGGAAGGGGTCAACGTGGCTTATTCAAGTGAGTGTTACTTTTGCATTTAAGTCTATATACACGAGATGCCTTACTTTAACCTTGTGAAGGCCGAAGGAATCCGCTGGATGCGGGGAGCACAGAACTAGTTGAAGTGGCGGTGCTTGGGGGAGGCCTAAGTACAGCAGTGGACGTCAGACGTAAAGGCAAATTTAAAATACCCCTGATCAACGCATGCTGGTTCACAGTAGGTTGGGCCGACAGTTTTACCGTTGAGTTGGCCGGGTCTTGCCGTTGACACTATAAGCTGCCGCATGTCCGACCTAATGTGAACACCACTGTCGTTACCGTCGATTTAACGCTGCTCGGCTCGTCACGCAGCATGAGTTGGCTTCTATGTACAATGGACGAAGACAATATTCTGGTTGTCAGGTGGTACGAGTATTTAAATTAAAAATACTGCCAACATGTCTTATCCCCATACTCCTGTCTTCACAAGAGAAATCAAAACTTCTGTATTTATTTCACCCTCCATGTTTCAACGAATATTCTCTGCTTACAATCCACTGGAGTAATGTAGAAACTGGTGGCCAGAGCGAAGAATGCGTGTTTGGGTGTATTGGGCGGCTGGTTTCGCCGCTCCGAGCCGACAAATGTGAACAGCCCAATACAAGTATACCAATATTATGTCCGACCCGACCGAAATCTTAGCTGAACGTCCGGTAAATGTGTCGTCACCGACAGTTTTATCGGTTCGCCCTAATATGAACAGCGCTATTGACATAGGTACATCTAGGCCAATATGCATCCCACACTTTTGTCGTTCCGGTAAAACTGTCGATCCGACCTAATGTGAACCAGCTCTGTGAACCCGGCCTACCATGTAAATAGGTTTTTTTTTTAAATATTTTTCACAGAATAGATCGGTTAATCATAAAAATTAACATGGTAGGCCGGGTTCACAGAGCTGGTTCACATTAGGTCGGATCTATTTATAGTTAAGGGGTGGAAACTTATAGTTACATCTTTTTCAGATATTACTACGACGCGGAAAGAAATACTTGTGAACCTTTTTTGCATGGAAATTGCTTTCACCCCTACAATGTGTTCTCTTCTTTACATTCGTGCACTTCGGAATGTGAAGGTAGAATCAGTCCAAGAGCCGCGTATTTATTGGAAACTTAAGTTGAGAACCAGTTGCAACATTTTGATCTTTGTCGCCCGACACGTCAAATTTATGTTGATGTAATACAGTGACAGTGTTGCCAGAAACATTTTTCCCGCACCACGAAAACATGTTGTGCAACTTTGTTTCCCAATGATTACGAGGAATAAAGTATACATCTAAATGACATAGGTATTTAGTGTCAAGGAAAGAAATCTGCACTATGTGAGCCAATTCATATTTTTTATTTGATAGAAGATTAATTCTGCATTGGTCAATAAAATGCTGTACACACGGCTACACATCAAGCTATACATTTCCAGTATAAGCTGACCTCGCATTGTACGAAAATCCTACACAATGCGAGATCAGCATAAACTGGAAATGTATAGCTCGATGTGTGTACTAGTCAAATACATGCCACTAGCGGTCGGCAAAGTTAGTATGAAAATCCATATCTGTCATATAAAGGTACATGTCATACAAGGTACTACTTAGCTTGAATTTCCGAGCAATAATTCAGAAAATTACCTACTATAAAAGCCTTGGCCGCAACTAAGCATTGATGGACTCACGTATATTTAACTTCGTCCATTAATGCCTCTCTTGCCGGCTGCTGCAGTAATGTAGTAACTATTCATTATTTTGTGAGTACACTTCTACAGACAACAAAAGAGTAAGATATACCTACAGGCAAAATCATGTATATATCTACTTTTTATTGCAGATATGAATAGCATCCCAACAATTATAAATACAACAGAAAACATTTTCTGCCGGTTCCAGCCTGAATTTGGGAAATGTAACTCGTATCATCCTAGGTAAAGTACTAGGTACTAATTGTTAAGTTTAATAAAACTTATTTCTGTGACCGAACTAAACTATCACTAATATTCCTTACTTTTGGCTATGGGAATCTTAACGCTATTCTGACAAAAAAAAATTCAAACAAAATTAATTTGACACAACTAAAATCGAATTTGACAATCGCGCCTCCACTTGGCACTTGGTTTTCCCTACCCCGTCAATTTTTTTTAGAGCCGGTAGCGCGCATGGACAGCAGCTTCGTCGTGTTTTTTCATTTGTTGTATGGCAAACATAGAAAAAATATTACCAACGTGTTAGTCTCAGGGGTTTATGGGCTTCCTAAAGGGGTCCTTTTGTGACGAGAGAATCGGCACCACTATCTGCATGCGTAAATATTCATCCGAACTACAGAAAAACCCTTCACTGTGCGTGGTCAGACACGCACTTGCCTGGTTTTTTAAGGCCCGGACCACACGCAGCGACTTCCATGCGCTTACAAGATGGTGCACTATGCGGCGTACACACGATATCGTACAGTGCTGAAACTGCTTTGCCATCTGCACGATATTTGTAGGATTTTTGGCTAAAGGTCGGTTCGTATCACATACACATACGTTCATTAAACTTGTCTCGGCTGCCTATTGCTCATGTGGATGTTAACAGTTTGATCTCTGTATTATTTTATTTTATTTTGTTTTGTTTTGCACATGGAGGGTTTTTGTATATTTTTTTCTTTGAATTATTATGTGATGTCATAGGGCGGTGTGTGTTTCCTGTGGTACCGAGTGGGAGTCGTTTTTGCTCTCAACGACATTGGCCAACACTACGCAACATATATTCAAAGAATGTAGATTATTTTGGTCATTTGCGGACAGATAAGCTATTTTATCAATTACTGTCAGCTTACAGCAAATTAGTAGTGTTTTCATGTAATTTGATGACAATGCCTATTATGAATTTTCAATTATTATTTCGAAGGACTTATATTATACAATTATTGTTTACAGTGGCTTACGTGCAATCTTTATTTACAATTTCCATTATACAATTTTTATTTACAATTATTTATTTAAAATTATTATTTACAACAACTTATGTCTATCTATTTTTTTATTTATTTTTTTATCTATACAATGTTGTTTTTATTATTTCATTTTTTGGCTTTGTTTATAATTATTATTATAAATCTCGATTCGTTGTTGATTATAATACTTATTTGCAATATTTCCATTACTCATTACTATCGTATTTTATCTCCCTAACAAAAGCGAAAACGTCAATATTTTATTTCTGCGACAGTGCTTCTTGGGTTTATTGTATATTTGATTATGCTTGAAAAATACCTTAAAGTTGGTTTGCTAAACGTAGGCTCTCTTGGCACTAATCACGATGATTTTATCGCGGCAGCGGAAAGACATTCTTTCGATGTGTTGGCAGTTAACGAGACTTGGCTGCGACAGGGTGAAGAGGGGCGAGCGCCCACGGTGCCGGGTTACAGCCTGCGCCACGCGCCGCGTCCGCTGACTGTACACGGGGGTCGGGGGGGGGGTGTGGGTTTTTACCTTAAACGCGGCCTAACCGTTCGTACCTGGTCCACTCCAACTGACCCTAGATACGGCAGTATCGAACAAATGTGGATTACCCTTACACTAAATGGAAATAAAATTGCTATAGGTACAGCGTATCGTCCCCCACGCTTAGACTTGGACCTCTTTCTCGACGCCATAACCGACTCCATTAGCTCCTTAGTAAAATGTGATCACTACATACTACTCGGCGATTTCAATGTGAACTTAATGAGGGCAAACTAAGAAAGTTTGTGAGTTCTTGAATAGCCTGAGTCTAAAACAACTGGTAAGTTCGCCCACCCATTTTACAGACCATAGCGAAACATTGATTGACCTAGTCTGTACTAATCTCAACCACAAAGGGGTATCAGTTGAGCCCTATGGCTCAATAAATGGTCACTCACTTGTTGTGTGCGAATTTAATATTAGGCGTAGCAAATATAAACCCCATTCAATAACGTACAGACCCATTAAACAAATAAATAGGGAAATATTAGATAGTGACTTATCGCACATACACTGGGACAACATTTGTGGCCTACTTAATGTGAATGACATGGTTGAGGAATTAAATAGAAACATTTTAAAAATTTTTGATGCGCACGCTCCAGTCAAGAAATGTTTAATTAAGGAACCGTCCTATCCCTGGATAACAGAGACAATTAAATTAATGATGCACTTACGAGATGACGCTCTGACTAGGTACCGTAAAAGTAAAACGAAATCCGATTCCAAAAAGGCATACTACAAGCAGCTAAAATCTCTGGTGGCAATTTCATTATTTAGGGAAAAAGTTGCATTCTTTAATTTCAATATAAATAACAAAATCAAAGATCCTAAAACATTATGGAAAAATTTAAAAAACACTGTATTACCAAAAAAAGAAATTGATGACCTTCCTACTAACTTCAGAGATCCAAACCAAATAAATAATCACTTTTTGAGTGTTCCTGGTAACCCCGTCTGCAATACATCACAACGCACTTTCTTTGAGTCTCATAGTTATGGCGATGATAGCTTCGCATTCGCATTACAACCAGTAACTCCTGATCAAATTTTACGATACTTCCGCCAGCTTAAATCTAACGCTGAAGGTTGTGATAAGGTGACCCTGAATATGCTTTTGCTTACACTCCCACATACACTGAAGGCCATCACTGACACTGTGAACAGCTCAATCGTTTCAGCAACATTCCCTGACATCTGGAAAGTCGCAATTGTTAGGCCATTACCTAAAAAATCCAATCCGACTGACTTAAAAGATCTTAGGCCCATTAGTATTCTGCCTTGCCTATCCAAAATTGCTGAAAAGGCTGTATGTCAGCAGCTGTCAAAATATCTGGAAGACAAACATATTCTACCTGAGCTACAGTCGGGCTTTCGTAAACGACGTGGTACTTCTACGGCTCTTTTAGACGTAACAGATAACATTTTGTCAGCACAGGATAAGGGCCTGTGCACACTTCTCGTTCTACTTGACTTTTCACGAGCTTTTGACTGTATTAATATAGATTTATTTCTGTCAAAGCTACACTATTATGGGTTTGATCGTAACACGATAAACTGGTTCCAGAGTTATCTCACCAACCGTCGGCAGCGCGTGGAAATAAAATTAAGCGATGGCTCTGCCCTTGTTTCGTCACTTACTTCCGTTTATAGGGGAGTTCCGCAAGGATCAATACTGGGCCCCATCATCTTCATTTTGTACTGTGCGGATATAATAAATTCCCTAACTCGGTGTAGGTACCACATTTATGCGGATGACGTACAAGTTTACATCTCTTTTAAGCCAAATGACTATGACAACGCATTAAAGGACCTTAACGATGATCTTGACAGGATAGCACATTGGGCTGAAAACAATGGTTTGGTACTTAACCCGACTAAAACTAAGTATATGCTGCTTGGAACCAAGTGTCAAATCAGTGCGGTGCCAGCAACAATCAACGTTACCCTGTTGGGTGAGTCGGTAGGTCGAGTCAGTGAGGCACGTAATCTGGGTCTGAACATGGACGCTGGGTTAAGATACGAAGCGCATGTGGCAGAGTCAGTGCGCACTTATTTTTACCGGCTGAAGGTCCTTTATAAAATAAGGCCTTATCTATCAGAGGAGCTGCGGATCCAGCTGGTTGAGTCACTCGTGTTATCTAACCTAAACTATGCGGACGCAGTTATAGGCCCTCGACTACTGGCCAGAACTGATCGACTGATCCAGAGGGTGCAGAACGCCTGCGCTCGATTCTGCTTCTTAATCCCACCAAGAACTCACGTAACGCCATATTTAAATAAACACTCGATCCTCAAGATGAAATCACGTCGTAAGTTGCACTTAGCATGCCTGCTATTTGGAGTAATAAAGTACAAGCAGCCGTCCTACCTGTACAATAAACTGAGCTGGATCGCTGGTAGAAGAGAATGCTCAAGTAGACAGTGCTCGCAGCAACTCTCCACTCAATCGCACAAGACAGCTGCCTTCAGGGGAAGTTTTAGATACGCCGCATCCAAATGCTGGAACAATATCCCCCCGCCGTTAAGGAATCTTAAATGTCTTGGCACCTTCAGAATTAAACTGCGGCAGTTTCTTATCGACTCGCAGAAAAAACTGGGTGTGACTGTTTCGAACACGTCCATAATATAACTGGCTGTCGTGTTCTTACCGAGTCATTTTTCTTTTTTAGTGCAACTCGTGGTCACAAACCTGAGAACAAAGGGAATATTAATGTTTCACTAAATTGTGGATCTATTGTTAGGTAACAGTTATAATACATATCCTTATTTACCTATATTTATTTATTGAAACCACTTTATAATCCAGTCAAATCAATTATTTTATTTACTCCTACGCCACTATAATTATTATGCTTATTATCCTACGCCACTATATGATTATTAATTTATACGCTATACATTTATATATCTAAATAATCAAGGTAATAAATAGATATTCATCATCAACGACAACGTTTCCTAATGAAAACTATACTGTATAATAGAATATTTAAATTGCGGGTACTTACGTAATTTTGCTCCGTACATTCCACTTTTCACATAATTCTTAGTTTCTTAGATCTGCTCGACGTCCGTATGTCACTGCAGGGATCCAGCAGAATATCAGCGTCAGGTATATTCGCCTGACACATGCTGAGTTGGACTCCCATTTGGTGCAACGTTGAGACGCACACCGCACTTTGTATGTTTCTTTTTTTTTTTTTTTTTTAATGTGTGTCACAGACAATATTGTCATCACCGTGTCTAGTTATCTTTTAATGTTTCAATTTTTTTTTTTTTGTATATTGGCACCCAGCTTTTTTATTAATGTACCTAATTAGTTATAATTTAACCGTGTTTTTGTATGTTGTGCTGTCTTTTGTGTGCACCAAATAAACGTTTTATCTATCTATCTATCTATCTATCTATCTATCTTAAGCTTGCAATACATGTTCGCCGAGCTTTGTCGAGTGAAGGCCAATACCAACATGCAGACGGTATATTTGCCTTGTCTTGCTATCGCTCGGTGTCACTTGCCTAGTTGCGGATAGACAAGCGCTAACGTGTATAGACCTCATTTGACGTAGCTTGTCACAACTTGCAGTCGCTCGCGATTACTTGCCTCACTTCGGAGCGGTGTCGGTTTTTCTGCACAAATCAAAGGCGCTCGGCCAGTAGTGTTCACATGGTAGTCCGCGCGCTATTATTCGGTTGACGTCAATCGTAGGTACGCGTGCAAAATGTAACTTTCTACGAATGACAGCGCCCATTCGCCCAACATGTGGGCGTCTCCTCAAAACTCGTCTATATTGGCCATTTGCATTGGCCTTCAAACTTGCCAAAAGTCTAGATAGTAGCGCTTGCCTTGTGTCAATTTGTGTAGGCTCGCGTTGGTCTAAGCTCAACATGTATAGCAGGCTTCACAGGTTTGCTTGTGCAAATGGTAATTAGTGCAAGTAAGTTTGACCGTGTAGCCGCGCCTTTCGTTCAAACATTTTTTTTTTTTTGCAGGTGGTATTTTGACATTACGGAAATGACGTGCAGAGGATTTTCATACAGCGGCTGTGGAGGTAATCGCAATAATTTCGAAAATAATCTCCAATGTTCGGAAGTCTGTTCACGTGTAATTAAACAATGTAAACTACCACCACCCGAAAATCCGACAGAAATCGCCCAGTGCTACACTTAATACAGACGGCTCATTCCGCAAAATCATTTAAATAATAAATCACTCTTGCTACGACACAAAAAGTGCATTTCAGGTCGCACAGCGCTAATTACCTATACTCCATTTGAAATAAGATTAGACATTTAAATAAACCTTTTTTACAGTCCGTTCAAACGATTTTGACTTCTATTGCGTTGGTAGCATGAAAAATGGCAGCTGCAGTAAACAGTTGGTATTGTTACCACTCTTTTGCTTAATGCCATCCTTATGCCTACGGTACAGAAGTCAAAATCGGTTACCTAGAATTAGCCTCTCTTTCTATCGCATAACTCTTATATCGTCTGACTACGTTACGCGACCACTGAGTTGGCCCAACAAGATGAGCCTGTCACGTACTTATAGCTTCATACCTAAAATGCGGGGTGCGCCTTTTGTAGGGGAGACCGAGGGGAGTTGAAACAATTTTGACATTTTAATTCATACACAAAATTCTACAAACACTAATCGTATGAATTTAGTGCCAATCGATAGTTTATTTCTTACACTTTTAAAAACCTGTCACAAAGAACGTGTAAGTATTAATTTTGTGGTGAATAAAACTTTTTACAAAAAAAAACAACCGACTTCAAAAAAAACCTAAAAAAGTGAAAAATAACTGTCGGTGTCTTTGCTTTTTAATTTTCGTTTTTTGCCACCGACTTTTTTTGAAGTCGGTTGTTTTTTTTTGTAAAAAGTTTTAATTTTTCACTTTTTAGTGGTGGTACCTACCCCACACAAGTTACTACCTGCTATGTAAATAACAGTGAAGGAGTCTAATAATTATATCGTCTACATAGACTGTGAGAAAAATACGTAATATTGAAGCTAGCTCAAAAACTACGCAAGCAAACTTAATAAAATTTATATGGGACCATCTCGGGAGTATACTATTCGAAATAAAAAAGAATTTTCAAAATCGGTTCACAAACGGCGGAGTAATCGGTGAACATACATAAAAAAAAAAAAAAAAACAATCATCCGAACGTAGTACCTCCTCCTTTTTTGAAGTCGGTAAAAAGCAACGACACCGACTTCCGAAATTAAAGTTATTTTTCACTTTTTTAGTGTTTTTTTTGAAGTCGGTTGTTTTTTTTTGTAAAAAGTTTTTATTTTTTTAATTTTCGGTTTTTGCCACCGACTTCCGAAATTAAAGTTATTTTTCACTTTTTTAGGGTTTTTTTTTAAGTCGGTTGTTTTTTTTTGTAAAATGTTTTAATTTTTCACTTTTTAGTGGTGGTACCTACCCCACACAAGTTACTACCTGCTATGTAAATAACAGTGAAGAAGTCTAATAATTATATCGTCTACATAGACTGTGGGAAAAATACGTAATATTGAAGCTAGCTCAAAAACTACGCAAGCAAACTTAATAAAATTTATATGGGACCATCTCGGGAGTATACCCTTTCGAACTAAAAAAGAATTTTCAAAATCAGTTCACAAACGGCGGAGTAATCGGTGAACATATATAAAAAAAAAAAAAAAAAAAAACAATCATCCGAACGTAGTACCTCCTCCTTTTTTGAAGTCGGTAAAAATGAATTTGAATGTAAATGAATTTGAAAGTCATGTTGTTTCAACTCCCCTCATACCGAGGTATGTTGAAACGAGTCGAGGAGAGTTGAAACAGTTGATATTTGAGTAGAATTAAGGGTTTTAAAGTAGAAACGACGATACAATTTGAAGGTATTTATTAAAATAAAACATTCATATATATTTTACAATATTTTGTACTGAACTATTAATTAAATCTTGAACAATCTTGAGGTTGTAGCTCGAAGCCGCATCACAGAGACTTTTCTGACGCAATTTAACTTCTTCTACAGTGAGATCGTAAATTTCGCGACTCGCCATACCTCTATCAGTCTTCCTTTTATAATCAGTAGGCATACTGAAACCTAATTAGCAAAAAAAGTAAACCACACCGTATTGGCAATCCCCCATACAAAACTTAAGCGAGGTGAGTTGAAACAGTCTGTTTCAAATCCCCTCAGTGACAAAAATCCTCCTAATCTTTATACAAACAAAAATCCAGAAGAGAAACGAAAATAAATTAATTTTAACAGCGCCATGGTTTCAATCGTTAGTTACTGAGCTTTCGAAACATATAAAACCCAAGCTAATACACAAACGCATTATCAAAATATAGGTATCTTTAAAAAAAACGTTTAAAATTTAATTTTCACGATTTTTGCGACGTGGCATCCACAACGACAAAACCGCGCCTCAGAGGCACGGACGCGAACTGCGGGGCCCGGCGGGTGGCGGGGAGCGGCTGATTTGAGTCGGTGTCAGCTCGATAACGGTTTTAAATTCCGCGAAATCAGTGCTGTTTCAAATCACCTCTGTGTCAAAACCCCTCGGTCTCCCCTACTATTCTGTGGCTACACATAGTCCTCCAGTACTATGGCCCTCATGTAAAATATGCTATTCATAAATAATATGTTAGTTTTAAAATTATTTTCTCGTAACTTATTGCATCCTTCCTCAAATAGATACAATCACAGCCAAAATATGTTCGTCACCTAAGTAAGGGCTATTTTTGTCTGCTCATTGTACCATAGAATCTGCTTTACCAACTCAGCATATTATGTCAAACCACAGACTGACATTCAACCATCTTCTTTAAATGTCAAAACTTCACAATTCAATAAAAATGTATTAAAAATTCATAAAATTACAAAGCCATTACAAAGGTTTTCGGTTGAGGTCAACTCGATGTTGGTCAAAACTGGTATTTGATCTTTCTTATCAAGTAATTAAAGAAATTTTTAACCCTTCGGGGAAATAAGGCGTGATGTTATGTTAATGTTAAGTAATAAAGTTTTCTACGCAATAGTCTACTCAGTGCCGTAGCCTCAAAAGCTATAATGACTGGAAAGAGTTTGAAAACGAACGAAGATTAAAATACTTCACTGTACATGTTAAATGTCCACTGTTGTATAAAAATGGTGAATGTATAAGCTAGACACTGTCTCTTAAAATACAGGATAGCCTAGTTTAAGAGGCAGGGTTACATATAATTATGTACAGAAATTTTTGCAACACACTGTAATGCCTAGAATAAGTCTACCCACTAGTTATATCTACTTGTGTACATTTCTGTAACTATTTTGGTAAATAAACTTTACTTTACTTTACTTTTACTTTACTAAATGTTTATCATAGAAGAAACGAGAAGAAGTTTTGAACTAATGGTTTGACAATCAACAATGAACTATATTTTGCCGGCAGTTATCTAATCATACAAAGGGACTTATACGATTCGATATTCGGCAATCAATTCCATCATCAGCTTATAGCAGTCAACTGCTGGACATAAGCCTCTCCAATTGCACGCCATTCAGCTCGATTCTTGAAAACTCTCATCCAGCCACCCTGCGAAGAACGTCGCTCCACCTAGCCTGTGGGCGTCCTACCTTACGTTTGCCGATTCGCGGTCTCCACTCAAGAACACGTCTACCCCAACGGTCATCGGTTCTACGGCTAATATGACCGGCACATTGCCACTTCAGCTTGCTTATTCTATATGCTATGTTGACAATTTAACGGCAGTTTTCAAAGAGCAAGAATTCAGCTGAGCTGAGCAGGGTTTGGGAAGATTCTTCGAGACTTCTCGTTGCGTATTCCACAGAGCCTAAAGACGAAGGTCGTCCGTCAATCAGTGCGACATGCGTGGACACTCACGGTACGGCTGGTGCATAAATTCAAGGTCGCTCAGCGAGCTATGGAACGGGTATGCTTGGAGTCTCTCTAAGGGATCGAATCCGGCAAAAAGCCAAAGTTGTCGACATAGCTCACAGAAGTTATAGAATCAATTCCATCAATCATAAATTACCGGCCGATGGTGTGATGTTGACTAAAGAAAATCTGGATACATCATCAACCCATTCAGCGTTTTTGTATTTTTAAGGTATCGTGTTCCTAAAACCAAAAGGATAATTAAACACACTTTAGTCATGCAGAAAGGCGTTTATAAAGGCGTTGTTCATAACAAGATGGCGACGTTAGTTTCGATTTTGGCCACGCGCCAAAATAAGTTCTAGCGTTGTAAATCGTTAAGCGTTATCTAAACAACGATCATCAAAATTCACAGTTTTGTACAAATCTTTGCAACGAGATTCTCAACGTTTGTTCGCGTCAATCTCTCCCGCAGACATGACGTCAGTATCAGCAACAACAGGTAGGCAGCCAATCTATCCTACAAAAATCTCATCGTGAAAACTTAGGTGAAGTGAGCTTGAAATGAGCTGTCATTCTACCGGACCTATTCTGTAAAAATCTCACCGTGAAACTTAGGTGAAGTGAGCTGTAAATCCCTTTCATCAGCATTGCTATTTTGTAACAATCTCACCGTGAAAACTTAGGTGAGGTGAGTTTGGAGTGAACTGTCACTGCCTTAGCATCAGGAGGTAATTAGGTATCGATGACAATGACAGCTCACTCCACGCTCACTTGTGGTTATCACTGAATGTTACAGAATGGACCGGCATTGATAATATTGACAGCTCACTGAAAACTCACTTCCGTCAAGATTTTATCATAGATGTAGTATTTATTTTAAAACTAGGTTTTTACACAATAGATCAACTGCTGTAATCCAACGACATCTGACGAATTGGATTCCCAGTTTAACTTCCCTTGCTCTGATGAATCGTGGAAAAGGAAAGAAAATCTATCAGAACTATGATTAGCTGCGAAAATATCCTTTCAGGAAAGATAACTTTAATAAAATGCTGGTATTCAGCTCAATGGGAACTCGTGGCTAAGTATAACAGCCACACGGGTCGATCCACCAGGTTAAGCTACGCTTGCCGGGGTTGGTCTACGGATAGGTGACCATCTTGACATACCGAGACTCCTCCATGTCTCGGCAAGCACGTTAAGCCGTTGGTGCCGGCTGTCATTCATCGATCTTTGATAGTCGTTACGGGTCGTCAGAAGCGCTAAAGTCTGACATCAGTCTTACCAAGGGGTATCGTATTACCCAGTTACTGGGTTGTAGAGGTCAGATAGGCAGTCACTCCATGTGAAATACTGGTACCTATTCAGCTGGATCCGGTAAGACTGGAAGCCGACCCCAACATAGTCGGGAAAAGTTTAGCTATATCAATCTTGATTCAGCTGCATAAGAAAAAGGCAAATGAGTAGTCAATCGTTTTCCAGGTTCAGATCTCAAACAATGATTAATCTGATAGGTAGGTAGTAGAGGTAATTTGAAGAAAGGTAAGGTAAGACTTTAACAAAAATAAATAATTAAAAATATTCGCCAAGCATTTTGATCCCCAAAAAGCTTTAAAGATAACTCTCTCCGTCCATTTTTAATTAACAAAATTAGACTCAGCTGTTCTAATTAAAGGTAACCTTGGCTTGCGGTTTCACTTTGAAGTGTCTTTGCAAACATTGAGGAAACTATTTAACATGCTGGAACGCGAAATCTTGTTTGCTAAGTTCTCCTTCTTTATGCCGAGAGCCAGCAAGTTGGAGTTGGTCAGATTGCAAGACAAATGTGTCTTATGCAGAGAATGAATAAGCATGAACCTGACGCAAGTCATAGATTCCAACATTTACGAGTAAACACTTTGTTTAAAAGGTTTAGCAAGAGGTGATGGCAAAGTGTGATCAAACTTTGCACACTTTCTCAAACACCCGTAACACACATCACGAATTTGTTATTTGTAGCCTAAGTTAGTACAAAATATGTTTTAATACCCCGATACTAGCATAGTTGGGAAAAGGCTAGGCAGATAATGATATCTGGCACATAAAAATCACTCACTTGAGTGCGGTTCAAAGTGAGTAAGAGGGTGCATTGAATAAAAATACAATGACATTAAAAACTTTCGCGCCCTCACGCCCTGGGCTTCGAGAATCACAGGCCGATTCCCGGCCACAGTAGGCATGGGGTTGCGAACGGTGAGCAATGGGTAGCTCGCCGGCCGATAAGGACCAGGCCCGGGTCGACGGCGCGTTGTGTTCCACGCGCGCCACAAAGAGATATCATCACAACTGACGGGGTCCGCTAAGGCCGATGCCTGGCAGGTTCGCGGGAAAGTCCGAAAGAGTTATCGTGGCCCCTGGCAACATACAGGCAACTGAAGGAACACAGGTGGGTTGTAGTCTGTAGGAGTCTGACACGCCCCCCGCTCCGCCCAGACCAGGAGAAGTTATTTGATAATATCCAACCAAAAAAAAAAGTTAACGTGACCGTCGTTTCGCGCTTTCATTTGAATTAGATATAAATTAGATATAAATTAATCGCGCTTTCATTTGAAGTACATTGTGATACGAGTGTGCTCTTTTGGAGATTACAGTCGAGGCGGTAGCGATAAGGTAGCCGAGAGTGTAATAATCAATGCACACGCGTTTCATACGACGTTTTTCAACACACTTGCGAGGAAAAAAACAGACTTGTTGTAAGAACTTATGCTACAATAACGTACCTAACTATAGAGATGATAGATTTATAAATTTTAACTGACCTTTGTTGCCAGGTACTGACTATCCGGAGTTTATTTTAAAAACTTCTATGTCGGTTGGTGGCAATACTTTAGATTTTGTATTTTTGATAGGTAAAATAAACCACACAACGAAAACTATAGTAAATATTTATGGAAAATGGCGCGCTGGCCGTTGGCTGGTTTTGTTTTTCCATAGGTGTAAATAAAGGCACTGGCAAAACCGTTAGACAGCCTATACAAAAAAAATGATTTGATTAAGAAATTTTTTTTTTATTAACACAACATACCATGGCGGAGTAAAATCTATTTATTATTATTTACGCTCTTCTCCCCTACGTGAAATCGACATTTTAATGATTACAAAATGTTAACAAATATTTATTATAATTTATTAATATTTGGCGGCTGGTTTTGTTTTTCCGCTAGCGATGCGCGCGCGGGTGTAAATAAAGGCACTGGTAATACCGCTCAACAGCCTATATAAAAATATTATAATATACATAATACGCAAATGGGGTTAGGGTAGTGAACAATATAGACTGAAATTGCCACAGACGATATAAACCCTTATTGAATAGTACAGATAAAGTTTTATTCCGCGCGTACGCGGTGGCACACGGACAGGCGAGTGCGATTTATCAGGGCGGGTCAAGTGGCCTGCGCGCTTGCCACCCGCAGTCTTACCGGAAAAAAGTCTCTGCTCGTAAAAAAAAAATCCCATGAATATGCATGGGATTTTTTTTTACCATAACTAAACGCCAATTGAATTGCTTATGGTTCTTTTTTTAAAATAAAAACTTGCTTTTGAGCGCTTTTCTTTGGTAAAAAGCTTCACCAAAACCAATTTCTATTGGATACAAAGTCCATGATGCCATGATAGTACTTACTAATTCCATACTGCGTAAATAGTTATCTGTGGCGCACATTACCGCACTAGTGCGGTAATGTAAAGTAAAAAGCACGCTTCCATAATACACTGCATTGTGAACTTAAATGCGGTTCAATAAGAGCCACTTTACGAGCAAGTGTGTTGAAAACAGTATTACAGTACACATGGTAATCACCTGTTTACTCCGCAAGTCTTTTTAACAGCATGATGAGTGAACATAAAATATTTAGTAAAACAGTTCTTAGGTATAGTGTTTTATCAATACTTATGTTGCGAAGGAATGATTGCAAAATGGTATCGAAGTCTATACCGATTCCTCGCTAACCCAACTTTTATTGTTTCACCCTGTCCCGGCTCGGGACAAGGGGTGGAACAATAAAACAAATGGCTTTTTGATATTGCTAATTTTCTTGACTTTTATCTAGTTCTATCCTTTTTGTGAAAATGGGATCGTTCGTCGTCAAGACACTTATTTCATGTTGAACATGTTGTTATTGTAAGTAGGTACCTAACTTTGAAAAATAAATAGCTTTTATAAATTAATTCCTTATCTAGAGAAGTGATTGACACTTGTGGAACCAGTGATTTTTTTTAATTATGTTAGGTAGTAAAAATAAAATGAAAATCTTAACTTCATATTTTGTTAGTGTTGTGTGTACAGTATTAATACTAATATTATCGTTACTTACGTTTTTAATGTAGGTAAGGACCGCCTAATATTCAATTACACTAGGCTAGCTTTCACTGAGGCCTCTATACCTTACTCTATCTAATGAACAATTCCAAATATAATAACAAACCAAAAGGATTGAAAATCCGATTGCGACATTTTTCACTTTATGTTTGTCGCTTTCTGGTTTTATTTTCAGGTAGCATTTTGTTATGTATTTGCAATGAATCCAGCAATTTTCTGCGTAGTAACACTGTCGATGGCTGGCCGTTATACTATCAACAGAATTAATGTTCTGTTGACAGTTCATCGGGCATTCAATACTACCTTTTTCGAATTGAATTCATATAATCTATGAGCGGCGCGGCGCCGGCGGTCCTTCCATCAGGTGAATAATATCTCAACCAACTATTTTGATCACAGCAATGTGTATCAAGGTACTGAAAACTCGCATAATAATATAAGGCGCTCGCATAATATCATAAACTTGCTTCTGTCCGCGAGTTCGCCCGCGTGCTAGTCAACTTTAGGTTTACCTTCACAATTAATTAATATGTTTAGGTACCTACAATAATCATTAAAGGTACCCAGACTAAACTTTTACTTTGTAAATAAACAATTTAATAATTCAAACGTTTTCTCAAATTCTACAATAAGTGCCTCTAATTATTTTCCGAAAGTACCGGAAATTTGATTAATCTTTGATATCAAAATTAACGGTAACTTGCGAAAAATATTTCCGACAACTTTTGAATGAATTAGAAGCGTTGCCAATTAAAAAAGTCTTTTCATTTTTAATTACGTTCTCAGTTAAGGAAAATAAATAATTAAGATGGGAGAAATCATTTGCCCTCCATCGGAGAATTTAATTCACGATTCATTGTAAGTAAAGTCGACCTCATAATTTATTTACCACTTTTGGAAACAATTGTAAGTAGGTACATACATTGAAACTTTCACTAAGGTTAAATACGTCACATTGGTCACGTTAAATATACCTTGTCGTTTTATCACGTGCAAGTAACATTCAACCATAAAATAGGGTGATAAAGCAATTACGTGGTCTAAAGACTATACTGGGTTAGTATTATCCTGTTAGTATTTTTTTTAACCAGTTCTGGTTCTCAAAATTTTGACTTTTTTATTACCTATGTTATAAGGTTTTTTCCATAAGGATATGCTGACCCCATTGTACCTTAATCAACAATTTAACTTTAATTGAGGTAACTACATACATACCATCTAACAGAAATAGAATCAGTGACTAGTTATTCATCTTTGCAATCGCCGATATAGGGATCTATATGAAAGCTGTGAGGGGCAATTCCCGTAATTTTGAAGAACACTCACATCTCATTCGCAATTTGTTAATAATACAATCAATTTACCAGCATTTTTGACCAGTTTGACAGATTGCGACTTGAATGTGAACGTTTGTTGTACGAGAAATGGTGTTATGACACCCCTTGTCTCGCAAAGCTCGTTGAGTGGTTGGTCCTGCGCCTGATCACTCGCTGGACGTGCCGGATTGCCGTCCGCTCGGACTATGGGACTTAGGAAATAGAGACAGCACTTGTGTTTGCACAAACACTCGTACAATAAACATCTCCTGTTAGTCTGTGTTGTGTAGCCGCCGTGAAGTAATTCGGTTGGGAGGATACATAAGTTATGCATCGTTCTCTCGCGTCGAATTATTACAGGTACATAAGTTACTGAGACGGCACTCTAAAACACCGATTTATTAGGTTTCTCACAAATCACTTCAATTTCTGTTAAAATTGTTGAAATTCCGAAAATTAAAAAGAAATAGGCAGTTAAGTACTTTTCAACCATTTATTATTTTCTTTCAAAATCTCTGGACAGTCACACGTATACGTGTTTATCAAATAAGTCAGACAAGAAGAATACGCCCCATCTGATATATCAAACTGGCTTTTATCCGCAACTTTGTATGTCTATTTTGTATTTCACTTTTCCGGGTCCCAAGCTATGGCGATCAGTTCACCGGTGAGGGGGTGAAAAAGTAACAGACAAAGGGGACAGAGCTACTTTCACATTTATAATATAATATTAGTTTCGAAGTATGGTTTAGCCGTTGACCGTAACACAGTATAAATATACATAGACAGTAGGAAACTAGGCCTTTTTGTTCCATTAATTTATAAAAAGATCACGGCGACAATCGCTTGGGGCTCGTCAATGAGTGCGTCTGTGTAAGTGTGCCGTTTCGAACGTTTACTACGTAGTTTCTGTACTGTCTATATTTATACTGTGACCGTAGCCTGTAGAGTAGTAACTGTATACTGTTTAGTGGACTGCATTTTATTGATGGCACTTAAACCAGACTCATGCTGCTGGAATTTAATCTGACCTCTTTTTGACTCATTCTGCTGTTATTTAAGCAGGAAACTGAGTTATGTGGGCAGTGAGCTAACAAGTTGCAATTTTAGTATTTATGCGCGAAAGAGAATAATAAGAATGTGTGCTATTTTCGTGTTTAGCTTGGCGTTACAATGATTAGGCCCTTAAACAACTGTTGATTAATGTAGAGCTGCATCGGCGTCGACAAGGGAATTCATCATGATGACCAAGGTACGAACTGTTCTGTCAGTACCCCTGCCGGATCGTCAGAAAAACCATGATGTGGAGAAGTGGCTGGACTGTACTCCTGCTCAGCCTCCTCAGGACAGCATTCAACAGCTGGCACACTTTAAAAGGTATGATGAAACAGACAGCTACGCATCAGAAATCCAACTCAACGTGGGCAACCATAGGCTCGGATAATATAAAAACACATCGTCACGAAAAGAAAAAGAAGAACACACGGCCCGTAGATATAAGCTGCCCGAGCAAACCAGGAACCAACGCTGAAGAGTGCGTTTGCGACCACTAATGCCGTGATTCGACGGTGCGCCATATTATTGCGGACGGACACAGACGAGCCCACACGACGTACCGTGGGAAGGAGTACGTGCGGGGTATCGCAGACATCGGAAGAACCTCGGTGCACGGTGCGTGGCGGTCTGTGGTCGTCTGCCGTGCGTGTCCGTCCGTAAAATCGCGGATCGTCGGATCTCGACATAAGAGATCTCGCGCACTAGACGGCCACGACTACGACCAGTGGTCGCAGCGACCAGGTAAACTATAGAAACCGATACGGAACGGACAACTAGCCGCAGACCATACAATACTACTAGCAGTCACGACTAGCCGGAGTCGTGGGCAAGAACCGTAAACCAATATACTTACTTTTTTAAATATATCTTCTATTCTTTACTTGCTATCAACCTTTTACTCCCAACAATACCAATTACTTAGTACATCACTATTTGCAGTAACTGTAACGAATCTTGTTGCTCTTTTGCAATCTAGAAAAATCTGTTGCAATGGGAGAAATCCGGCACGTCCGAAGTGGAATCCACGTTGATAGAATATTTTCGGAAGCCTGTTACTGTTGTATTATTTACTCCTGTGTTCTGCAAGCAATCTGCGTTGTTACGCAGATTGCTTGCAGAACACAGGAGTAAAGCCAGTGCCTGATTGTTTTGTGTTTCTCTACTTGATTTTTATACCCAAACTTATTCGTAGTATCTAGCTTTTTTTTTCACTACAGCTAGCTAGTTTTGCATGGGAACTGAACTTTGCACGGAATAATTAAATAACTCGACTGAATTGATTGGCATCCTACTTTTCTTACGTATCTCGCTTGCTTCTCACGCGGAAAACTCGGACTAGGCTTAGAATTAGAAACACGTCCTTAAAGTCAAAGTCAAAGTCAAATAATTTATTTCAAATAGGCACTTTTGAACGTCAAAAACAAAGAAATAGAACTGATTCTAGTTGCCCCTTCCAACAGGTAATTTTCAGGAGAAAGGCAAGGGCAAGAAACTCCACCGTTACTCATTTAAAAATGTTTTACAATATTTTGTTGAACTTAGAACACAATACAGAATTTTATCTTTATTACACATCGTCTTCAGTTACCTATTTATTAGTAGCCCGACTATGTAAATGACCACTACACTACTAATGCAGTCAGCCTTTCATCCACCACGAGTGGTGATAATGTCAATTTAGTGAAAATCCTTTGTCCTACTTCATCCATTGTCCTACCCTGGACCTCACTGACAAGAAATAATACGTTTGTTGTCAGTGAGGTCCAGGGTCCCCAGTGAATGCAGATGTCTAAACGTCTGTCCCAAACTCATAAAGTGAGTTTATGAGTTCAAATCCAAACTTAACTAAACCTTCCAATTATTTCCATTATTATTTCAGCATAACGCCGTCTGTTTGTTCAAGACGACAGGAAACGTCTGAAATAGCAGGTAAGCCGGAGTTCATACAACAGAAGCTCACAGTTTGCACAGAAGTTTGCTTAAGTTTATGCACCGTTATGCTAAATAATATAAGCGGTGATAGTTCTAGCTGTTGTAGACTCCAGTCGTGAAACTACATTAAACTATTGCACTCATCATAGTTACATTTATTATTAGGAAGTTTAGAAATAATCATCCTGAGATCTTGCCTTATGTATGTTATCGAATGTAGCTATAGATATGGCAAAGCATGGTCAATAATAATTTGCAAGAAGAAAGCACATTTCCCTAACCCCTCTGAGAAAATAGGGGTGATCGGTACTTGCCAGGTCCACACCCGCTGCATTCTCGTCAATACGAGGCAAATCCCTCGGCCAGGAAATTAGCGGCAAGCAAGTAAAAGCTAAGCAGAAGGAATTTATTTATCACAAGCCATGTGCCCGAATGGATGCCCCGTCGGCAAAATTGTCGAACTTCCATACAAACGTTCATCCCCTATTTTACCCCTTTAGGGGATGAATTTTCTTAGTGCAATATTACATGCTTCTGGACCCTGCAGTTTAGACCGTGGGTTTTCTGTCAGTGAATTGAATATTTAAAGATTTTATTAAGTAGATAGAACTAAGTGTAAAACAGGCGTGATGTTATTAATACAATACAGAAGCATTTAATTTCATACACCAAAAGGTATAATGGTTATCACATAATTATGTCAGCTTAGCAAACGGTCATTTCCCATTTACCTAGAATTCGTGCGGTTGTTTTACCCGTAAGGATATGAGAGGTCGCGCTATTAAGGTCATAGCACACAGCACACATATCGACTCGGAAACGGATCGTAAGCGTATCAACTCGAGCCGTTTAGTATGAAACTCCCTACTGAAAAGCAGACTTATCGGAATAGTAACGTAAACGATTCGCCTCGAGACAAGCTCACACACCATGGTGTGGCGCGTGGTCAACCAGCGATACCCGCGCTTACGGCTGGTCGTCCACGCGCTTACGGCTCGTCTTCGGCGCGCTTACGGGTCGTCGTCCCCGCGCATACGCCTCTCCGTCGCCGCGCTTGCAACTCTTCGTCCACCCTTGCCCCAGTTGCCCCTCTCACCCCTCCCGCGGCCTGCCTGCAGCACACTATTCTTGCCAGTACCAGCGGTCAGCGAGCCGTAAGCATAGCCTCGCCTAGCTGTAGCAGAGTCGACATATCGGAGCTGCTGGTCCGCTTTGGTTACCTGCTTAAGTTAGGTTGCCGCCTGTTTGACGGCGAGGCGAAAGGCGATGGTGACGATCCCTTTCCGAGTTGATAATAAGTGTGCTATGACCTTTGTACTAATTAATTTCTGCTCCTAACTATGAAGCGAGAAATATGCATTTGCAGAGTATTAAGATTAGAAGTACCCCTTCCTGTGGCCTGCTAATCTTTTATTCAGATACACGAAATTAGCTTGCCTAGGCTTTTCAATTCTATGTCGCGGTTTTCTGCCAGTCTGAGTATATATATATATATATATATTACACGTGGTCTTACCTTTCTTCGGCTCATGCCAATAAATGATTTGACTTTATCAAAGTCAAATCATTTATTTCAAATAGTCACAAAAGGGTCAGTACAGACCGCGACGTGAAGCGACGCGACGCTGCGCGCACTTTTTAACAATTATCGAACTTATTTTCTTCACGAAAAGGTATCATTTCAGTGCGAGTGTTCACACGTGTCAAAGTACGCTGAGATGCGCGGTGCTGTGCAGCGCGTGTACCTTACATTATTGTGTCTATACTAATATTATAAAGAGGAAAGATTTGATTGTTTATTTGCATTGAATAGGCTCCGAAACTACTGAACCGATTTGAAAAATTCTTTCACCATTAGAAAGCTACATTCACCCTGAGTAACATAGGCTATAATTTATAAAGATTACACGCGGGCGAAGCCGCTAGCGGCAGCTAGTAGTTAATAAATTCGATATTGTATTGGATCATAAAAAAGTGCGCGTCGCGTTGCGTCTCGGTATGAACTGACCCTAAATAGCAGTTTTGACGTATTTTTGAACGTCAAAATTTACAGTGTGTAGAACATGAATTGAGAATTAGACGGGACTACCTCTTAAATCTAATATTTCAGATCAGGTGTCCAAAATTATTAGCGACGCTTTAAAACCTAAGTACTTGATTATTAACAACTCTCGCAAAAGCTGTCATGTCGCTAATGCAACCAGTAAAATTTTGATGAAGACGATTAAAATCCTTAATCACATAACCTGCACTTTGTATGTTAATCTTCCAGCACCATGTTGTTTCCGTCATTTGTGGATGCAATTAAGAAACCGATTATATTCGCAAACGGAACCATTAGGAGAATCCTCACAACAGCCTGTATAATGTAGATACCTATTGTTTGTTCAAATTGTGGCAGCGAAATATAATTTATTATGTATGGCGAAACATTTTGAGGTAAACTGGCTGAACCCGTGTCACAGACTGGGGGAAAATGTGTAGTTATTAGATTTATGCGCATAAAATTACTCTATATCCAGGCCATTTTTCCTTCATTGTTTTTCACCACAACAAATTAATAACACCACATTTGGTACTGTCAAGACGTCAAAAAAATGAGCAAGCATATCAGTAGTCGCATATGATGAGTAACATCTGACATCTTGGCTGACAGTACCAACCTCTCGGAAAATGGGTTAGTACTATCTGACGGCCAACTTTAGCACGGCGTGCTCTCATTGGTCAAATAGCGCGTGCTTCCCACACTTCCGTCGTTTCTCACGAAATCACTACCACAGCTTGCGGAAAAGCGATAGGAAAGATGTTACACATCAAAGAGTTTGTACGGCTATAGACTGCAGATGATGTGGATGTTTCAAAGGTTACACGGGTCACGGACGCGTACCCGTTCGGGATAACTTTGGAATCACATCGAATCAAATACAGAACCTCACACTTGTATAGTTTCAAACTTCAAATGCAACTCCAAGCTGTAGTGCAGGATGATAAAAAAAACACTGCTAGCTGAAATTAATTCAAAGCCCCAAGCGAATGTCAACCTTATCGCGTAATAGACACTTACATTGTATGTTCATTGCAAATTAACTCTAGTGTTTATGAATGAAAACAAAGGAGAACTATTCGGTTACCGGTTTCTAAAGTACCAAATCCCCTGAAAGTGAGTATAAATTGCTTTCATTATCGAAGTAACAATCTCAACCTTTGTAAGTTTCACTTTGTTAATTATTGTACAGGTATACGGAATTAATTACGTGTTGCTTTAAGAATTAAGAAATTAAAATACAATCATATTGCCTTTTGTAACTAATCATTGACCAGTATTTTTTTGAAAAAGATTGCTAAATCGAAATATAAAGACACTAGTTTGGAGTAAAAAGTAGTCTACGGGACGCCTTGGCGGCTGCTACGCCGCGCAATGTAGCTGCTAAGCCGCGCCTTGCGGCTGCTACGCCGTGCCTTGCGGCTGCTACGCCGCACCTTGCGGCTACTAAACCGTGGCTTGCGTGTGCTACGCCGCGCCTTGCGGCTACTAAACCGTGCCTTGCGGGTGCTACGCCGCGCCTAGGTGACGGCTACTGTGCGCCTACTGGGCTGCTACGCTACGCCGCACCTATGAAGCTGCAACGCCCCGTTACACGGCTGCTACAGGATCCCATGTACTTAGATAGGACCCGTGCACAACATCAATTTCACTGGGCTAGCAACATGTCGCTGCAGTTACTCAGAATCACGATTAATATCTTTTTCACTTACTAGCTGACCGACAAACGCACTATTTTTCAATAATGCATACAAAAATCCGTAAGTCTAATTCGGACTATTACGAACATTTTAGTACACAAAAATAGCCAAATCAGACCAGGCGTTCTTAAGTTATGCGCTACCAACGAACAGCATTTAATTTAATTTTTAATATTTCCGGTAAAACCTCTTTGTCAAATAGTGATTTTGTTTTTCAGGGCGAGCTGATTGGCTATGGGTACTAAGGGAGGCAATAACGTTATGGTTTTAGCATCCAGATTGAGCAAATCTACCACATAATTTAAAAAAATCTGGAGCAGTCAAGGACCACATAAATTCATAATCGATGACGTATTGAAATCCAGGAACTACGTATTATTTATCTGAAAACGTAAATTGCGAGCTCTATCATAACTAAGTACCACTTACAAACTCCACGTATGCTTCAGCAAAAAATATAGCCGAGTTTATGTGTGATTCCGATTCCTAGGTTTACAAAGTGGTAATAAAATATTAGCTCTAGATGAGTGGCTTGGAGCACCGTATGTAGGTAGTGGGTACTCCACGCCAGCATTCACAATTAGTTCAAGTGTCCGTATTAAGCTATCCTGTGCTAGTAATTGCTCTCGTGGCTTCCACTAGTTTGGATGATGCAATAAACTGAATGCTTCCCTTAGTTAATGGAAATGAACAAGCAATATAGTATACCTATCTTCTATTACTTGGTACCTGTAGTTCTTAGTTCATAAGAACTTGTTATTTTTTAACATAATTATAGCCCCAAGAACATGTTGGGCGAGCCCAAAAAATCACGCAAAAGTTTTTGCGTGATTTGCCGTTTAATTTGCACTAGGTGCAGCACTAGAGGCTATTTATTGGTTGAATGTCACTCTCAAGTCATTAATCGACAAGAGAATGATCGTATTACTCTAGTCTCAATCTGTCACATATCTACATTCTTAACAACGTTTTTGACATTGATAGTCGCTGTAATGAATTTGCAATGCAATTGAATTTTAACGTTTTTGGAGTCCGTAATATCTCAGCTTAAATTCACTCATTATCTCGCTCGCACACCACTGATCGCGGGCTGAGTGAGAGCGACACTGAGCGGCGGAGAGAAGGCTCCATCCAAGGCGCCGATAATTTCTTTTTACGGTGAAAGAAATGGTAATTAAAAAAAACGTGTCTGCTTTATATTTATTTCAGTTATTACTTCTGCAAACTTAAATCTAACAACGATTTGGATAAAAATAAGGTCCACATTCGTATACAACGCCTACTTTACTTAGCAAAGTCAAAGTACGGTCTGTGAATCTTGCTCATAAAGGACCTTCTCGATTGCGATCGATAGATATTCTCGACCGTTCATATCGATACAGACTGGTGCATGGCAGCTGGTTTTCGTCCATCAATCAACCGTCGATTATGTTTTAAGACTATCAATATTTAAGACGTTCGATATTGATAGTCTCAGTCGATGAGGCTAGTCGATATAGTCGATAATGTCATTCGACTGGTGTAAACGAACGCGTTTGCATCAAACGTAGAGTCGACCGCTGACTGTGAAGAATCCATACTTTACTAATAAATTAAAGCCAAAGAGTTTGTTAGTTATTAGGATACCTACCTAAGTAAAAAGAAAAAACGGAACTCTTATCGGATCACTTCTTTGTCCGTCTGTCTGTCCGTGTAGGTCAAGGTGAACTAAGTAGTCAAATAAAAGCCATCTTCCTCTCTCCTACTTTTGCTGTGCCCGACAGGGTCCACAATGATTTTTAAATTTATATAATATAAAAGGAGAAACTGACTGACTGTTTGAATATAATTATATACTTTGTCTGTTAGATACTTGGAAGTTTTTTATTAGCTTTTTTGTAGTAGAAAGATTTCATTTTTTTTTAATGAAAAATACAGCACATACATTCAGCTGACGTTGTTTTTTTTTTTAATAAACTTTGGATTTGACTATCACAGTGGCGGCCGACTATAGGTTTGGTGTGAACAGGGCCTAAAGTTCGTAAAATATAAATAAATAGAGTAAAGAACTACCTAAACAATTTGATAAGAAACGAAATGCCTTCCCAGTGAAGCAAAATATAATATTATTGAAAATGTACGTAGTAATATGCAAAAGCACTTCCACAAACATCTACACATTCCATTTGAGTAGGGAATCTATTACGATTACCTCCACAGCCGCTGTATGAAAAACCTTTGCACGTCATATCCGAAATGTCGTAGTACCACCTGTAAAATAATAATTAGATAAATGTATTATTGTTCCTCTCTGAATACTTAGTACGTACTTAAGATAGCTCATTCCCCAAGAGGTTTGTTGGAATTGCACGAATTCGAAAGCGATGTAATTATTACGGCCATATATTATATATATTTTTAAATGTTTTTTTTTTAAATAAGCATTTAAAAAATGGAAATATAATTTAATGTAGGTACAGTACAACTATTTTCTTAATATCCCTTGGGAATCATCGCATTTATGAATACAAACGAATGCTAATTTCGATGTCCATCAATTATTAGATTTATCGTAATAATTTGAATTCAGAACTAAGTAGGATACTTTATTGATGTTTTTTTTTTCCGTCGGAACTATAATAGACATAGAGTTGTAAAAATATTTTCTTAAACTATTTCCTTCCACTTTTTAAATAAATTACATTAAGTTAAAAGGGTAAACAACTCTATAATTATACTTCCAAGTCGATTGAGAGCGTCCGTTCTGCACCAAGTGCAAAGGGTAACTGACAGAAATCAGACGACTGACAAAACGTGAAGTTTGTCGAGGGACATTAAGAGAAAAGTTTTTCTGTACCTAGGTATCGTCGACCTCGAAATTGCATTACCACCCTTATGCTGAATGTCACTTGCCTTCACAAAAGGACAAGCTATATTTTTATGAGTAACAGTTTGAGGTATCCATACTAATATTATAAATTCGAAAGTAACTCTGTCTGTCTGTCTGTCTGTCTGTACGTTACCTTTTCACGCCTAAACCACTGAACGGATTTCGATAAAATTTGGCAAGGAGATAGATGGTATCCCGGGGAAGGACATAGGCTACTTTTTATCGTCGTACCAGGCGGGCGAAACCGCGGGCGGGACCTAGTATTTATATATATGAGTAACAGCGAGGTTTCAATTTACTGGGAATTGTTGTCAAAAATGCTGAAGCACTTACGTGATTGCCAATAAATTAATAGACAATAACTTACGAAGGGTGATACGCGTTACAATCTCCGAAGGTAGGTTGATACTGGCAGTAAACCATTTCTGATACAATTTCTGGAATTTCCTCGTACGCCTCCTCTGTAATGAAATGTAGGTATTAGAAGAAGAAGGTAGGTGTTCAATTATACATGTACTGTACTGATTCTGAGAGTTCTAGGTTTTTGTACCGGATTTACACATGTGTGCTCGTGATTCGCCTCGCCATTCGACGAACTGTTAGACGAGTGATCGTTTACACATTCGCGTCTTTAAATTTCTACTTCAACTTCATGAAATGGACGACGTCATTCTAGCTGCTTTTGCATTGCATTTGCAAAGTGAATATTATAATTATTTAGAGGTGCGACAAAAATTATTAAAAGAAAACGTCGTCACAGACAGATGGTTGGAAAGTTTTATTCTTTTCATTCGACTACATAATCTATTGTAACAAGACTTACCTATGTGAGGATAGATTTATATTAGTAATATTACAGGGAACAGTCTATGGATAAGTTTTGTTATAGTCGAGTTACGTTAGTGTCATTTTGAATCGTTCAAAAGTCACTGTCAGTTATAAAATCATTTTGACATTGAAGTGAATTGTCAGCTTATCAAGTTACCGACAGAATTCAGTCTTGAACGTGCCAGTAGAGTGACAAGTCTTAAGGTTAGTAAAATAATGTGAAATGTACTGACTTATGTGGAATGATTAATAATAAATATTGTTATTGAGTTGATTTGTTTGTCGTTTAAATTCTATGAGTCCCTTCTGAGGTAAATTTACATCTCAGAAGTGGGATTCGCAAGACATTTTGTTTTGTAGTGAACCACCCCATGAGCTCGACCGTCGATAATCAAAACTATATTCGTTTTAAAACGGAAAAATCAACGCAATTACAAGAAGAAAAATAAGAATAAGTGTGGATTGACATTACATGATAACATTGTGAACCCCGATTTGGCTGATTGAAGCAGATGGGTTTAACAGTTTATATTTGAAAAAAAATTTTTATTGCTGGATGGATAGAATACGTAGAAATATTAGTCTAAAATAGCGATTGAGTTTATTTATCGTCATGGAATGATAAAATCTTTTTATAATTATCAACAGTTTTCGTGATGAATACAGATTAGAAACAAAGGTGAATTATTTTCCTTCCTATAATTTATACATTTGTGTACCCTCGTGGTGTCGTTGTTGGAGGTAGTATGGTAGGAGTACAAAAAAATACAAGGTTATCAGAGAAAATATTATCTAGAAATAAATATAGAACCCCAAAATGGGTCGCCATTTTTGTAATGCATACAGAATAAAAATACAAATACCCACGTTAAAATTTTAATTCGGTTACTTTGTTTTGGAAGATTTTACATAATACATTAACAAAATGTTCTGAGTTCCAGGAAAATGAGCGACAAAGAACCCAATGCGGATTATCGACGCAGCAGCAACCCTTCTTGCAACTACGAAAGACGGAGGAAATATAGTGAAGCATCCCGTAGTCGAAAGCGAGACCTAGGGGAAATCGAGAGGCGCAGTCGCAGTAACCGGCATGATCGTGGCCAACAACAAAAGCAAGGATCTCGGGGAAGGAGTCCAGCTCGTGATCGTCGGCAGAGCATCGCAACGCATCATCAGCTGAGAAGCCGAAGCATAAGCACCACTCGAACGCTACTCGAGCAGGAACGTGAGCTGTCTAGGGAGGGGGAAAAATTAAGAACCCTTGAAAACCAGGTACGTAATGAAAGGGAGAGATTAACGGAAAGGAACAGATCACGTAGGCGTTTCGAAACGCCTGAGCCTGGCCCGAGCAATCGTGGGCAGACAAAAGCTGGCAATAAAAGCTCAACTCGGTACCGTTCCTTAATCACTCCCGCAAAACGCACACCCAGTATTGAAACACATGAAGCACAAGACTGCAAGAAAACTAAAATTATGACTACAGACCTGTTTGAGAACTTTTTTTTTAAACTTCTTAAATCTAAAGCAGGGGATCGTGAATCGTTTTCGAGTTCAACTTTGAATAACGTCATTCCAGACTTTGATCCCATGTCCAAAGAAATCTCTCGATAAAACTCGATAAAGTAGATGAATGTTCCGAGATTTATAACTGGAACGATAAGAAAACGGTTCACTATGCCCTGCCTAAACTTACCGGACTGGCTAAGACATGGTTCCAGGGTCTGCCCTCTATTAAGCATACTTGGCTTGAATGGAAGTTGATGCTTAAGGAATCATTTCCTGCAACCGAAAATTATGCGGAACTTTTGACGGATATGCTTAATAGACGGGTACGCTCTGGAGAATCTTATGAACTTTATTATTTTGCGAAAATAAATTTACTGAATAGATGTAAGATATTTGGAAAGCAAGCAGTGGATTGTTTACTTTATGGGGTCGAAGACAGGGGAGTTCATGTAGGTCCTCAAGCAGCAAAATTCGATAAACCAGAAGATGTACTTGAATTCTTTAAAACCATTAAATATCATAATAGAAATCAGTCGGACTTTAACAAAGATTTTAACAAGGATAAGCGTCCTAGCAGTACATCAGGAAGTAATAACTCGACAAAAAACACAGATAATACGGCGTCAAATAAAAATAGTGTGAGAGGGTCGATTAAATGCTTTAACTGTCAGGGTGTCGGTCACCCAAGCTTTAAATGCCCTAAACCGATCGTGAAGTGCACTAACTGTAATTTTATGGGACACGACAGTTTCCGCTGTCCTAGATTAAAGGATCAAAAGAATCCTTCAAAAGATAAAGAGGTCCTTGAGGTCTCCTTCTCTGAAAATAGTAACGACAAGTACAAGGTTTTGACAAATATTAACGGAATCGCTACAGTGTGCCAATTAGATTTAGGTAGTGAGGCAACATTAATTCGTAAAAATAATGCTTCAAAATTAGGATTGAACTGGGAAACCGTAAATGGCCCATATTTAAGAGGATTAGGGAACGTACCATACTTACCACTAGGACGTACTTTGGTGAATATAGATGTGCAAGGTATTTCGGAAAGGGATATCGAGGTGTTTATTGTAGATGACCACTTAATTAATTATGACGTGTTACTTGGACATAGTTTTACTGAAAGACCTACACTTAAGATTATTAAAACACCAACCGATCTAATATTTGAACGGGTAGGACAAGATGGTTCTCCTAAACTACATCTTTATACAACTTGTGATGTTACAGTGGACATCGGTGAGATGGTATCAGTCCCTGTAAGGTCAAACGTTACTTGTACCGGAAATGCCTATGTAAGCGGATCGGTAAGGGGCTGCGCGGGTCATGAATACTATCTATTACCGGGAGAATATGAAATTCATAATTCCGAATGTCATTTATTAGTTCAAAATGTCGGTTCGAACCCAGTGCGCTTCAAAGAGAACACCCTCATTACACGCACTCAGTTAGTAGGATCGAGCCATTTAGACTTACATGTTTTAAGAATTACGAATGATTTGAATAATCACGGTGTGGTCACTCCGAATTGCGGAAAACAGCTATCGGAAGATCAAAACCGTCAATGCGTGAAATTGCTGGAAAAATATAAGGACTGTTTCTCCACTGGTATGCACGACTTGGGATTTACTAACGTTACGGAAATGGAAATTCACCTTAAGGATTCCGCCCCTGTCGTTTATAGGCCGTACCGGTTACCTTACTCTGAGCGTAAACTAGTTCAGGACATGGTCGGCGATATGATCGACCATGGTATCGTGCGAGAGTCTAACTCCCCATACGCTAGTCCAATTGTCCTAGTTAAAAAGAAATCAGGCGAAAAGCGTCTCTGCGTTGACTATCGCGCTCTGAATAGCCGCACCAAAAGAGATTACTATCCTCTGCCAAGAATTGACGACTTGTTGGATCAGCTGTCAGGACAATCATTGTTCACGTCACTTGATTTGGCCTCAGGCTATCACCAAATTGCAATAGCCGAGCAATCAAGAGAGAGAACTGCATTTGTCACACCCGATGGACAGTTTGAGTATAATCGTATGCCCTTCGGGTTGGCAAATGCTCCAGCAGTTTTCCAGAGAGCAATCCATAAAGTCCTCAGTAAGGCTAAAGTCGGATATATAGTTATATATATGGATGATATTATGATACCATCCATAAATTTTGAGGAAGGACTGTCACGCCTCGGAGAAGTTCTAAACCTTTTACGTGAGGCAGGGTTAACTCTTAAGATGGAAAAATGCCATTTTTTTCAAGAACGAATCGATTTTCTTGGGTTCGAAATAGACAAAGATGGTATCAGACCTGGAACCCAAAAGATTGACGCGGTGTCCAGGTTTCCTGCTCCCCGAAATCAACATGAGGTTAGGAGGTTTCTCGGACTTGCTAGTTTTTTTCGAAGGTTTGTGAAAGGATTTGCATTAATTGCTAGGCCTTTGACAAACCTTTTGAAAAGGGAAACACCTTGGAACTGGGGAGATATACAAACGGAATCTTTCAAATCCATTAAAAAGCACCTAACCGAGAGACCTGTCCTGGCCCTGTACAACCCTAACGCCGAAACACAATTACACACTGATGCGAGCAAATTTGGAGTTGCAGGCATCTTATTACAGAGAAAAGATTCCGATCCCTGGCGGCCAATAGCATATTTTAGTCGCCAAACGTCAGCGGATGAGATGAAATTGCACTCATTCGAGCTATAGACGCTTGCAGTCGTTCGTGCCTTGAACAAATTCCGCACATTCCTCATTGGTATGAAGTTCACTATTATAACCGACTGCAACGCGTTACGCTCTACTTTCACCAAGAGGGATCTCATACCTCGCATATCTAGATGGTGGATTCAATTCTTAGAATTTGATTGCGAAATTGAGTTTCGTCCTGGTGAAAGAATGTCACATGTAGACGCACTCAGTAGGGGCCCAGTGTCAGTACCATCTGAAGACATTCACATTCTAGACATTATGTCGGTTAGTACGGAAGACTGGATTTCTACGGTGCAGTCATCTGACGAAGAAGTTAGACATATTAAGGATGTTCTGGAAGACTCGCAAACATCCAAGATTGCCGGTATCCATAAAGAATACACAATTAAAAACGGACGAGTCTTTAGGACTCTTGGTGAGGGTCTTGCCAGATGGGTGGTCCCAAAAGGCGTACGGTGGCAACTCTTGAAATCCAACCATGATGACGTAGGTCATTTTGGCTTCGAAAAGACATTGGACAGAATAAAATCACTCTTTTGGTTCCCGAAGATGCGGAAGTTCGTAAAAAAATATGTAGCTGCATGCCTTGAGTGTGCTTACCACAAAAAGTTACCTTTCCACACTTTACGTGCAGACCACCTGGGTCCTTTTCCACGAAGTAAACGACGTAATAGTTATATACTTGTGATAGTCGACGCCTTTACGAAGTATGTTAGCGTTACAAGCGTTCGAAGTACGAAAACCAAAGAAAGTATAAAAGTATTTAAGACTCTCTTTAGTTACTTTGGGCCGCCCTCGCGGCTCATAACGGACAGAGGTACGAGCTTCACAAGCAAAAAGTTTAAGACGTTCGTGCAGTCGATCGGTGCTAAACACATCCTCAATTCCGTCGCCACACCAAGAGCAAATGGGCAGGTCGAACGGTATAACCGGACGATTCTGGCATCCCTGGGTTCTATGGTTCACGGTAAGAACAAAAATTTGTGGGATGAACTTCTGCCAGACATTCAGCTAGGACTTAACACTACAGTTCATGACGTAACAAGAAAAACACCTACTGAACTTTTGTTAGGTAGGACGGTCGCGAACCCAGGTCATGGCATATTAAACAATGTAATTGATGATATAGGACAGAGTAGTAATCAAACTTTGGAAGAAATTAGGTCGGAAGCAAGTGAACGAATTAAAAGAAATCAGGAGGCAAATAAGAATCGGTATGACACACACAGGAAAAAGGCCACGAATTATAGGGAGGGCGATCTGGTTAGGATAGCGAGGGCGGTAGTTTCGGCGCCGGGTCAATCTAAAAAGTTAGAAGCGAAGTGTCAGGGTCCATACAGGATAAAGAAAGTCTTACCAAATGATCGATTCCTCGTTGTAGACACCCCTTTGACTAGAAAAGGGGCAAAGTACGAATCAATTGTTGCAATTGATAAAATTTATCCATGGTTAAGTTTTAATGCCCCTGCTTGCTCGTCCAGCGATGACAATGATAATGAGAGTGATAGAAATTAAAACAAATAACATTGATAATTAAATGTTGGTAATTTTTATGATATAAGTGATTTGTAACTTAATATTATACATGATATTTTGTGATGATTTGGTATAATTGCGATGTACTAGTTATGTAGATGGTGTCTGGCATATGAACTTGCCAGTCCCATAGAGATAAGTGAGGGTACTTTGAGTCGGGCAGGATTGGCGTTGGGATTCGCCGCCCATGATTGGCTCAAGTACCGCTGCTGATGTCGAAGTGACGGCGAAGGAAGTAGCCTCACTTCGCTTGGCAATAAACGTGACAATAGATTGAGTGACAATGTTTGAACTGGGCAGGATTGGCGTATGAACTCGCCGCTCAAGAGTAGTTCAAGACATTGCGGTTGAAGCGATGTGGAGTGAAGGAAGTAGCTTTCATATCGCTCAAGCTGTATAATAAAATAAACGAAACTCATGATTCATCTAGAATATTTTATTCGTAAGAATTGAGATAAAACTGATTTATTACTTTTTTTTGTGTTAAATAATACCTAATCTAATTAAGTATAGATTTGTATAAGTGAAAGATAATTGTTTGATTGACAGAAGATACTCACCAACTGTAACATAACTTTTATGGAATAATAAATAAGGAACGAAGGGACTCGTTCTGGAAGGATGGCCGACTGTAACAAGACTTACCTATGTAAGGGTAGATTTATATTAGTAATATTACAGGGAACAGTCTATGGATAAGTTTTGTTATAGTCGTGTTACGTTAGTGTCATTTTGAATCGTTCAAAAGTCACTGTCAGTTATAAAATCATTTTGACATTGAAGTGAATTGTCAGCTTATCAAGTTACCGACAGAATTCAGTCTTGAACGAGCCACCAGAGTGACAAGTCTTAAGGTTAGTAAAATAATGTGAAATGTACTGACTTATGTGGAATGATTAATAATAAATATTGTTATTGCGTTGATTTGTTTGTCGTTTAAATTCTATGACTCCCTTCTGAGGTAAAGTTACACTATATAGGTGTACCCATGGTACCCATGCTATTTGGTATTGAAAAAATGTTTCTACCTTGACACGCGTCCAGGCATGTTTTTTTATCGTTAAACATGTTGTAGCTGTGGTTACATTGTCCATATTGAAAACGTTCGCATCGATTTAGGTGAACGTCAAAGAAATATCTGAAAAATATACCTACATAGTACATACTAAATAATATAAAAAAAATCTCTGCATTTATAGTCTTTAAACTTTCGTTATTTATTACATAAAACCTTTTTATTACCAGCATACGTAGTAGATATATCTAGAAGTGGTAATGGGCAGGCCATATTATAGTTTTTAGGACCGATACCTGTCGGGTTAAACACGGCTACATATCAAGCTATAGGTACCATAGAAATATTTCTTATATCTATGAGCTATACATTTCCAGTACGAGTATAAGCTGATCTCACATTGTAAGTACCTATAGGATTTCCATGCAATGCGAGGTCAGTTTATACTAGAAATGTATAGCTTGATATGTAGCCGTGTGTACAAAGGTGATGTGAAATTGAAAGCTGATGGACAAACAACTTGTAAAGCCAGCAGCTGGTGAAGCCAGTAGATATTACAATGACACTGCTGTAAAGGTTGAACTTGCGGGCACCGAAAAAAATACGTAGATATTACAAAAAATTGCCATCTGATGTTCCGTAAGTTTTCCCGTAAATCCTTATGACAAATTACGAATTCCAAGACTAATCCAATCATATTTTATCTGGATACGATGCATGTTTTTTTATAGAATATACTTACATTAGGTACGTGTAAAAATGGTGAAGCTGTCGTATATTTATTTCCCTACAGTAGGTAACCTATCTACCTCTTTTTACCTTACTTTTATAATATCTTTGAGTGGGATGTTAACACGCACCTGTTGGATTTCCTGCCGGCGGTAAAACAGACGTGGCGACTAGGTTGAAACTTGCAATAAATACTCATGTTCAAATTCCTCAGATCAACTGGAAGCAATGATGAATGAAAAGTTCATTCACAATGAAAATTAATTATTACTATTAGATAGGTGGTCCGTGCAGTTCCACCAGTGGGACGAGCGGGAATTTAATAAATAATATTAAATTAAGTATTATTCCCGTATTCGTCCCACTGATTTTGTTAGTGGGACAAAGGGGAATAATTTAGCAATTTTATTTTTAATTCCCATTGCACATTGGTCCCGTAGTATCCTATGTCTTAAATTCAGGTTATAAACTATCAGTGTGCCAAACATTCAAATCTTTTATACAATGATATTATATAATATCATTGCTTTTATACTAATGATTTAAATACTATAGTCAGTTCATGCAAGCACGTAAGCAAGTACTTTTTGTTAAGTTACTACTAAGAAATTGAAACGTCATCTCGTTGACGTCCCATTCGCGTTGAGGCGGACAGACGGCCTTAGGGTGGGAAACGGCGGTGTGTCATCATGTACAATACTAATAAAGGATGTACCTACCCCTTGGAGTAGTGTAGTCATCATAATCATCGTCAGCGCATAGTACTTTTATCAAAATGAATGCAAATAATGTGAAAAGTGTGTGAAATTCATAGTCAAAGAACATTATTTTGTTGAAATAATTTTAAAAACACAAAATCAAAGTAGTGCCGTAAATGTTATAAACTGTTTTCTTATATTTTATTGCGAGTACAAATGGGCATAATACAACATAAAAGTAATATTTATTTGATTTCAAGAAGTTATTACGTAACTTTTAGTGCGATTTGAATGTTCACATAAAAGTGAAGTTCATGAAACAATTTTCATCGTTGGAGATCGGTCTTTAACTATCTACATTTGCGGTAAATAATATGAACATAATGCAATATTGCTCATACCCCATGGCAAATGTATGCCTTGACTCGGACCTGGCATTTCGTAATCACATCGTAACTGTTTGTAAAAAAGCCTATAGGAGTCTAGGTTTCGTCCTAAGAAGAGCAGAGGGTTTTGCGAGTATCGCTGCGCTGACTTCTTTGTACAATGCATTGGTAAGAAGTCAGCTCGAATGTAACGCAATCATATGGGCTCTGCAGGAGCGTATACAAAAAAAATCTACAAGGTTTCTGTACCTAAGGTGGTATGGTGTTTATCCATTTTATCCATTAATGTATCCGACTTTGTTTGTTATAGGCATGGTGGGATACAATAAATTGGAAACAAGGAGGGACATAGCTCTTGCTACCTATATTTTTAAATTATTGCGTGGCAAGACTTCAAACCCAGGTATATTGAAAGAAATAAACCTGTGTGTGCCCGACAATTATGTATTGCGAAGGCGACGGCCACGTCTATTGGCGGTGCCCAGTAGTAGGACCAATCTACTGAGTAAAGCCCCTATAACGCGTACCTTGCGTGTACTTAATGACGTAGCAGACAGCATAGATCTTTTTACTTGTTCTCTGAGTGAGTTCTCAAAAACCGCGCTGTACATTATATATTATGGTGAATAATAAAGCTGTAATTATGGCCACGCTATTGAATTAGGAAATTCCTGTAATGATAGTGATGATGAGTAAATAAATAAATAATGGTGTGGACAAATGTGCAGTCATGCATGTAAAGCGAGGGGAGATTATGGAATCAGAGGGAATTCAACTCTCGGATTCCATATACCTCAGGTCCCTCTCCTCATCTGAAAGCTATAAGTATTTGGGTATGTCGGAAGCTTTAGGCATCAACGTTGCTGACATGAAGCAATCGTTGAAGGAGCGCTTCTTTGGTCGCCTGAAAAGAGTATTAATTAGTCTTCTTTCAGGCGGAAACAAGGTGCGCGCCTTCAACGGTTGGGTCATGCCGGTTCTGAAGTACTCTTTCGGCATACTCAAATGGACTCAGACCGAACTCGAAGCCCTGGATAGGAGGGTTCGTACACTGTTGACCGCAAACCGGATGCATCACCCACGATCATCGGTGATGAGATTGTACATCCCGCGGAAGTGCGGGGGTCGAGGCTTTTTAAATGCGAAGACCCTCCACAATCGCGAGGTGTGCAATCTCAGAGAATATTTTTTAAAAGCCGAAGTGGGTATGCACCGCGATGTGGTGGCAGTGGACAAAGGACTCACCCCGCTCTCCATGGCTAAAGAGAACTGGCGCAAACCTGTGGTGCTTACTACGGAAGACCGCAAGGAGGTATGGCAAAGCAAGGAGCTTCACGGGCGCTTCTATCGGGCTCTTCATGAGCCCGGTGTAGATTTCTTAGCGTCCGTATCCTGGCTACGTTTTGGTGACCTTTTCGGGGAAACTGAAGGTTTCGTCTGTGCAATTATGGACGAAGTTATCCTGACGAATAACTACCGGAGACATTATGAAGGACGGGACGGTTGACGTGTGTCGGGCATGCCACCGTCCGGGTGAGTCCATCAGACATATTATCTCTGGTTGTTCTCGTCTAGCTAACGGCGAGTACTTGCACAGGCATAATCAAGTGGCCAGGATTATTCACCAGCAACTTGCGTTGAAATATAAACTTGTGGACTCTGAGGTACCGTACTACAAGTATGTGCCCGACCCAGTTCTCGAAAATGACCATGTCACGTTGTACTGGGATCGGTCTATTATTACTGACAGGACTATTGTTGCCAATAAACCCGATATCGTAGTGATAGACCGATTAGCGCGCCGCGCAATGATAGTCGATGTTACCATCCCACATGACGTGAACCTCGTGAAAGCTGAGAAAGAGAAACAAATAAAATATCTCGACTTAGCACACGAGGTTGTCGACATGTGGAATGTGAGCTCGGCTATCATTGTGCCGATTGTCGTAACGGCCAATGGCCTGATAGCCGAAAGCCTCGACCAACATCTCTCGAGGCTCTCGTTAGGCGGTTGGATCAAGGGCCTGATTCAGAAGGCAGTACTCCTTGATACGGCTCGCATTGTGAGGAGGTTCCTGTCTCTGCAGCCCTAACCACCGGTAGCTTGGACCCTGCTCCCGACACCGGCGGACATCTATTTTTTATATTTTTAAATGTTTTTTTATATTTTTATTTGAATTTATGAAATATTTAAAAATGTAAACAAATAAGAAAATAAATAAATAAACGAAATAAATAATAAATAAATAAATTTAGCGTGATAATTTATAGCCTTTATACTGACCAGACTTATAGGGAATAAATATAATGATTTGTATGCAAAATTTGAACAGAGTCTGTCCGATAGTATTTGCGTGATACATACATTCAGCTGCTGCTTGGTGCTTGGGGGAGGCCTATGTCCAGCAGTGGACGTCTTTCGGCTGAAATGATGATGATGATGATGAAACATTCAGCTGCCTCGTTGGTCTTGTGGTTGGGAGCACTACTGCTGAGCATGAGGTCTTGGATTCGATTCCCAGGTCGGACAAAGTGTTATTAAGTTTTTCTATCTGGAGTTTCTCAGTAGCAGCCCGGAGTCGCATTAGGCTCGCCCCCTATTACAGGGACTAAAACAACTGGCAAAATGTGGATAAACTACAGGTACACATCTGCCCAACCCTTCGAGGAAACAAGACATGATGTTATCTTGTATACATTCAAACAAACAGACAATATTATTCAATGTTTTGACTTCGCTAAGATTTTATATGTATGACGGAGAAGGTACGTTTCTTTTTCGTTATTATCAGCCATATTTTAACGACTGTGGTGTGGCGTACTTATTGGGTAGTGTTGGTTATTGCACGAAAGAAAAACCGTTTGCAGTGCAGATCAAATTATTATTTTACGATCAAATTAATAACACTAGCAATTCACACACTGCACTGTAGTTACACACGGCTACACATCAAGGTCTCGCATTGTATAGAATTTCCGTACAATGCGAGGTCAGCCTATGCTGGAAATGTATAGCTTGATATAGCCGTGTGTACACAACATAACACAACGATACCGAACGCGCGATAGTTTCTAAACGTGTTCACTGCTTGACGAACTCCGTTTATCTCCAGTCCAGCGTTATGGTGTCGACTCTATCGAGTGCCGCTACGCGGCGCTAGCGCGCCGAATAGTCGAATATATGACGTATTTCCGACAAGTTTATGTATACTTATTTTAAGTCCAGGTTTCCTCACGAACTTTTCCTCCACCGATGTCATTAATGTTCAAGATAAACTCAGAAAATACATTATGAATTGAAAAAGTGAAAAAGTCAGTTTGGTACATGCCCGGATTTGAACCCACAACCTCGTGCACGAGAAGCGAGGCTGTCAAACCCCAGTGGTTTGATAGCCTCGCCTCTCAGTTCATGTAAGTGCATTGAATGACGATTTCATGAAATTTTCCATGCACTTACATGAAGTTAGAGAGTTGTCTTGCTGATTCTAATGTTTATAATTCTGTAAATCCATATTTGTTACGAGCGCTAATCATATTTAGATCAACATACAACCTGATACTGACATGCATATTGCATAAAACGTAAGAAAACTCTAGCGCATCCCCCTTAAGTACTACAAACTCATAAATATAACACTGTATTTTGGTTGATAATTTAATCAATTTAATTATAATTTGAATAGGCAAAAAGGTTGAGAATCAATCGAGGATGGTTTCTATATTTTTTTAGCCGCCCCGTTTCCCACTACGCGCGGTTATGTTGAAGTACTCTAAGGTGATCTGGATCGACCCTTCTGGGGTGAGGGAGAACATCAGCACAAATTTCCTTGCATAATATTTCGGTCGCGAATTTGTTGTCATTGCCTCCGCAGCCACTGTACGAGAATCCTTTACACGAGTGAGTTGAAACGTCGAAGTAATACCTGTTGAATACAAGGTAATTAAGTATGTGCAATTTAATAAATCACAATCTAGTTAAAATATAGAATACTCTTTAATAGGGACATTTTTTGGGTGTATTCAAAATGGCGTACATAGTCACTACGCCTGCTTGAACAGGACAAAAGCCATAAATACTATGGCGTACTTATGACTCGGCGAGCTTACTTGCCCGTCTGTCATCATCAACAAACAACCTGACACTGACCTGTAAATTGCAAAAAAACTTAAGAAAATTGAACTTTAACTCACATTGGGAAGTACTTATGGCATTTGCCAAAGTCTGGTTGCAAACGACAGATTAGGTCAGCCGTTAAGTTTTTTATGGCGCTAAGTTCTAGGTACAATGACTCTAAAAAACAAATGACTCACTTTAATACATAACATTAAAAAATAAATAAAATTGAAGGGTCTGTTTGTAATGTCAAAATAGCAGTTACTAAATGCATAAGTAAGTACATAATAAGTATGTTACTTAAAACAACAATTTTTTTTTTAATTTTTGTCTTTCTTTCTGTCTGTTTATTCCGGCTAATCTCCGAAACGGCTGGATCGGTTTTGACGCGACTTTCACTGGCAGATAGCCGATATTTTAAGGACTAACTTAAGCTACTTTTATAGAAAAAGAATTAGGGTCCACGCGGGCGAAGCCGCGGGCATCATAATCCTGCACAGTGGGAGGGGCTCGTGATTGAGTAGGCCGAATCACTATGAAAGATGCTTGCCGCGATCGGTCCGTGGATGGATTCATGGATCCCACCACCCATTTCGTGCCGAAAACCCGCCGTATGTAGGCAGGTTCGGGTGTCATTCATAAATCATTGACAGTCGTTACGGGTAGTCAGTAGCGCGAATGTCTGACAACACACACAACGTCTTACTTAGGGGTATCGTAACGTGTTACACACACAACGTCTTACTTAGGGGTATCGTAACGTGTTACTGTCACTGACTCCAAAGATAGAACCATTTTAAATTATCAATTGTAATGTAAACTTACTTTGGCATATTGTGTTACACTCATGAAGTGTATTAAAATGATTTTGACTTAAATCACATTCGCCGTACTCGAATGTACTGCACGTTTTGTAGACTGTGTCGAAATAAAATCTGTAAAAATTAACTTAAATAAGTAGTAGTTCTTATACTTACAGTTTAGTAAGGGCATAGTACGGGGACGTTCTACCAAGATAATTATCTACTTCTGCCGCGAAGCAGCGGTTTGAAGGGTTTCAGCTTTGTCTTTAAGAAAACAACGAATCCACGGTGCTACTGATGATAAAGCAGCCAGTCTATTCTGTAAAAATCTCTCCGTGAAAACTTGGGTGAAGTAAGCTGTCATTCCACTTGATGCTAGGGATTGGCACTATTGACAGCTCACTTCAAACTAGTTTTCACGATGAGAATTTTTCAGAATTTAACGGTAGATAAGATATCATATAAATATAAAAATATCTGTGGTAGATATCCATTCTGTATACAAGATGATAACAGAAAAACGCCTTACCACCCCAGAGGTCTCTCAAACTCAAACTGCTTGTGAACAGCTAGGTACTTTTACCATCTCTATTAGGATGTTACAAAGTGCGCATGGCAAACAAAAAGTGTGTGCTTGCCATGCGACATGACGTGAAAGTGATAATTTGTCGCCCAGACAAATTATCACTTTCACAGCATGTCGTTTATAATTATTATACCCAGTAGGGTAGACAAATTATCACTTTCACGACATGCTGTGAAAGTGATAATTTGTCTGGGCGACAAATTATCACTTAGTTACCTATATGCATTCTAAAATACCTAGCCAGGAAGTATCCTGGCTAGGTATTTTAGAATGCATATAGGTAACTAGACAGAATTTAAAAATAAATAAGTATATAGGTACCTACCCAAAATTAACAATATAGTTACTTGTTACTGTAAGCCTGTTTTATCCCACTGCTGGGCAAAGGCCAATGATGGAAGAACTGCACTGAAGACAACTGGTTTGTTATTTCGTTGAGCTCATCCCGCCAGAGTGAGTCAACAGCTCCATACCCCGCAGTAGATGGCAAGCTCGATATAGCTACTGTTGCTATGACATAGTCAGAAGATCTGTCTCATAGCAGCAGTACCTAGTACCGTTAACCATATTATTAAATGGTTATAAATAATCATTTAATTTAGTTATAAATAAGGATACTGGATGTTACCTATCTGTAGATTCTGTAGTTAACGATAACAATACAATAAAACTATGTATGGTATAGGCCGACCGCTTAACTGAGTCCGTTATACTACAGCTACATATGTCGCGCGGAGATTCGTGTCCCGCTGTCGCGACAAAAACTATAAACTTCGTGTTCGCTCTACGACGAACTCGCTGGGGCTACACTTTGCGTTATCGCGAACTTTTCTTCGTGCGCTCTCTCTCGCACACTCCTCGATGTCTCGCTGAGCAACAGAGAGCGCACCGAAGAAAAGTTCGCGCTATAGCGAATATTCACGTTGTCGCGACATATGTAGCCGTAGCATTAGAGGTGCGCGGCGCGGGTAGGGGTGACAGTTGTCACAAGTTGACGAATCACTGAGCTCTCGCATCACGACACCACCCCTGCACCGCGCTGCTACCTCAAAAACCGTCTCAGTTAAGCGGTCGACCTGTAGGTACATTGACAATACCGTACTTTGAACTGCTTGTTTCTAGACTACAACCGTAACCGTTCGGCTGAAGTTTGCAGAAGAGTAACTCATCATCTGATAAGCCTGAAACAAAATGTTAATAACCGTTTTTTGTTTTTTTTTGGGCTAGTTATTGCAAGCGCTATGTACTACTGAGCCTCATGCGCAGCAGTACTTATCCTGGGTTGATTCCCAGGTCGGGCAAGTGTTACTGGGTTTCTCATCAGGAATTTATCAGTAGCAGCCCGGACTCAGATTTAGTCATGTTCTTAGGCTTCCTAGATTTTGCATTTTGCGGTCCGGCGCCGGCGCGGCTCCGGCGTCGTGTGCAGGAAGCCTCAGTCGAGCCTCCTAGCATCAACGAGGAAGAACAGCAAAAAAAGCACTCAGCTGAGAAAACTAGATTTTTTTTGTATTATATTGGTATCATCTACCCATACGGTAAATAACTCTAGACATTATTTTATTATTATATCGACTAATTTAAAATAATCAACGTACCATAATGTGATGATAATATTTGTGACACTGAACAAGATATTTGACGGAAAATGAAAAATATATAAATAAAAACTATTTTTGAATACATTATGCCATCACAGACGTTATTTCACTGAGCATCATTATTATGCTTACAAAATCAAGACTGATAAGGTGAGCAACGCGTGAAATTCAGATAACGCCGTGCTAGAATCGTAAAAAAAAATAATTTGCGATCAATTTAATCGATTTTTATTCTTGTCTCTTCTTCAAACAAAATCAGACGAAGAACAAAGTTACTACTGACAAATAGGAGAAGCTTTATCCATAACTGTGGTTAATTTCTTAGTCGCCACATACAACTTGGCTCCTAACACCCGGTCCTTTCCTACTCAAAAAGCACAAAAGAACCGACAAAATAAGACTCTCCCTTAAACGAGGAAGTCGAGCACTTGGAGTCCAACCCGGACTATTATTTTGTGAGACTGAGCAGCGGCCGAGAAACGACCTTTACAGACATTTAGCCCCAACAGAGGGCCTAGACAAGTGACAATCGCTTCGAAAGCGTTTCGTATTTCTACAACGACTTTCAACATACATTTTTGCCTTTTCCATCATCGTTATCGCTGATGGAATGTCGCTTTGTCTGGGCCTCAGGGTTAGTACTGAAAGTGTGGAAACAGAAAGCGACTCCTCATTTGTCTCTACAGAGAGTGATGCCCCAGATAATCCTTCAATTCTGCAGACTATCAGGACTACGACACTAAAATTTGAGGTAGGGTACGGCCTTAAGTGATTTGGCTTCAGTTCATATACATTTAAGTCATTCTTCATTATTCAAATATTATTAAGTACCTAACTATTTCTTTAAACTTTCTGTGTTCAGAAAGTATATGCCTATGTCTATATATAAGTATGCATTTATCACGAACATAAAATGGGTTTTGAAACTGCAGTTCACCCGCGTAAGTCTCGATCCCCTGGGAATATCGGGATAAAAAGTGTCCTATGTCCTATGCCAGGTTATGGTCTACCCCTGTGCCAAATTTCATCCAAATCCGATCAGCGTGAAAGTGTAACAAACAAACAAACTCACTTAGGACGAGTTGAATTTTTAAATAGATACCTACACTCTTTAGTAAAGTTTATCTTAGCCAAATCAAAGTTAAGATAATTATTTTATAGACATAATAGATTTAAAACCAATGATCTGTTTGGCTGCTTGGGGTTAGACGGTAAACATTTCCCAATTTATTATACCTACTTATTTTAGTTACCTGAGGTAATATTACTGCCTGGCTCTAACTAGAGCCTAGGGGGCTGGCCACACAGAAGAGTCGTGAGACGAGGACGGGACGCAGACGCGGCAATAGTACGCAGAAATGGAAAAGCGACGCACCTGCGTCTTGTCTTTTCTATACGTTTTGTCGCGTCTGCGACGCGTCCTCGTCTTACGTCTTTTCTGTGTGTCCCGCCCCTAGGGCTTTCCATAGGGTAGGTTTGTATGGCATATAATTTGACATTAGCGAGCAAGTGGTGTGAAAAAAAAACAATTTCCTAGCACAGAAAATAACATTGTTCTTTTAATATAAAAATTATCTTATTTTACTGTGACTTATATAATTATTAGGTACCGGAATATTATTGACCAGTAACTTAGCCAAGATTATTTTTAAAGGTGCAGGAAAAAATCAAATTACAACAAGGTTTATGTGGCAGCAAAAGATTTACGTTATATAAGGGAAAGATATCATATTTACGCCGCTATTTAAAATAATAATATTAAATTTATAAGTTACTGAAGAAAAAAGTGTATGGTATTTAAAGACGGTATTTAGCAGCCCTCAGGATTGGGTACTTGTCTCCCGTGCAGAGGCCGCGGAAGTCATCCATGGACAGGTCGATGATGGATACTCCTCCGAGGTTTTTGGATCTGGAAAAACAAAAACAATTTAATCAAATCTCTATTTCTCTCATAATATTTTGATGATAACGGAATAAAAACTTTTTATTGGTTGGCAATTGAAATATTTAGAACTGAAAATGACAAAGTATTGTTCCTATTGTTTTTACCATTTGATTTTTTTATCAGCCTTTCCATTCATTGACAGTCAAGTGACAGCTAAAGGGAAAAAAACTAGAGATTTAACTCTAGTTTTTTTCCCGACTACGGCGAAGAAAAAAGGAGGGTTACATTCATAATAACATACATTACATTCATAATAATACACTAGATACTATACATTCTCACAGCAGCTGGCAGCCTTTGCCTTTATGTCTGCTGTGATGAGTACACACGGCAACACATCAAGCTATACATTTCCAGTTTATGCTGATCTCCATTTTGTAGGATTTCCGTACAATTCGAGGTCAGCTAATACTGGAAATGCATAGCTTGATGTGTAGCCGTGTGTACGTCGCCTACTTGGCACGCAGCATTCCCCGGTCTTATGGTACTTCGGGAAATGGTAAAAAAAACTACTTACTTGACATAAGTCGCCCTCTGGCCAGCTGTGTCAGGGTCCTCGTATGACACCCACAGACCTGATTCACCGTTGTCGTCCGGTAGACGGAATGCGTATGTTCCTGTAAGATATATTTAATTAATGTCTTTTATAATCACTTAATTATGTTGTAAAAATATAATATAATATATATAAAATAATATATAGTATAATATATATAATATAATATATATAATATAATATATATAATAATATATAATACTTATAATAATATATTATATTATATCAATTATTATAATGTTGCATAATTTCGTGTATGACGTTAACATTTGAACCCCCTTTTTTGCATTCGCGCTCAGTGTGCTACATTTGGAGCATCAAAAAACAAACCCGCGTACACTCGCTTTTAAGTACATGTACTGTACTGATCCAAGGGTTTTTGCGTAAACGCACGTGGATCAGTAGAGAACTATGCTCAAACCAAATAAAAAATCAGTTGGTCTGAGGTACTATGTAGATATAAGATTCAATATCACCCATAGGTACGAGCTTATATCCGCGTCTACGTGAAGATGAAGTCTAAAATCATAATAAATGATAAGCAAAAAGTTATGAATACTATTATTAAAATATATGCATATGAAAGAAATATTGCAAGAGGCATTTATTAACATTTTACTTTTTACAATCATTGCCATGTAGCATTTAGTAGTGTGTGTTATATGAAGCTATAAGCCTACTATGAATGAGTACCAACCAAAAAGAGGGGTTATGTCTTGCTCCTTTGTTAAGCCCTTCTCTGAAAAGTTAAATTGGCAGCTAATACTAATTAATTTACACAACGCAAAGCAAACGAGCATACGAAGTCCTTTGAGATATAAATGTCAGATTTTGCGTCGCCTCGTGTACCGCGGGCCAGTAGCTACTAATTCCTTATTGATGGTGCGATATCGAAAGCAAAAATTAGTATTTAATAACAACAAACGATACAGCACCGTTAAAGAAAGCTCTAAAGAGCCCAAAGCATATTGTACAGCAATGTACCTAACCATCGGCAATAGTTTTACTAAGTACTTGTTTGCTATGGAGACATCTTCTATGGATACTCACTAAATTATTGTACTTTTTGGGCATTTGTAAAATACATCACTCAGCCAAATATCCCAATGCTGATAGCTATTCAGTGCAAATAATAACGCTGCCTATTATATATACCTATATTCAGTACGATCAGCAACGAAGCTAATAGTTTTCTAGGTACCTACATCCATAATAATCTAAATAAATGTAAATTGTCACAAATTGATTCGATGCACTGCTTTTCATCTCGAGTAAAAATTTGAATCAAATTCAATTTGAGAACAGAACAGTCGTCAAGTTAGTCATTTGTATTCTGACCGTTTGCTAATACTGGCAGGTTAAATTTTTATGTACAAACACTTTTGCTGTCATGCTTGTTCACATACCGAAGCGCTTGCTGGGGTCGGTAACCTTCCTAAGGTGGGGAAGCATTCCCTTCTGGTGGTTGGGGTTGATCAGCTTGGCGCAGACCTCGGGGTAGCTCAAGATACCTTCGGTTTTGGTGTACGGACCTAGAAACAAAAACTCACGAATTAGCTTTCGATGAATCATTTTTGTCAATTATTTCAGACAAAAGGCCAAGGCCTATACAGCGTGTAACAAAAAACCTGTCCAATCCGTAAGGCTGTTGTTAAAAATCATACTGAGAGTCTATTTATGTGGTTTCCATTTTGGAAAAAGAAAAAAAAAATCGAATGTTTTTTTTTTTGTTTTTTTTCTGGTAATTTTATTTCTTTCAATGTTTGTTGGTTTAAAATAACCCAAAAGACAATCAGCATTACAATAAGTACCAAATTAAGATGTCACCAATAAGACATGGTTAGCTAATCTCAACATTATGAATATTCATAATTTCTTTTCTGAATATTTGCGAGCACAATTTTTTTGTGCCCGAATATTTTTTCAAAAACGAGACAGTAGGTATTGCTAAAAAAACGAGACAGTAGGTATTGCTAAATGCGTTCCATAGTTGTGAATTTTTTTATACTCATTCTTGTTATTGTTTACTATTGCTTCGCAATTGCTTAAAATATGAGGAGATTTCACCAAGAAGTAAAAGTTTAACGATCCTGTGTCATGTTTGCTATTTAAAAAAACACAGACTCGGAAACTCAATGTCCCAATTGTACTCAACGTGTACGCATGATGAGTAAAATTTAAATAATTACGACATACCAGCTTCGCCGGGGCCATCAGCGTGTAGGGGAGGAACACCAGCGATCTCGCTCTCAGAGTCCAACTTCCATGTGCGGGCAGCAGTCGGAATAGCAAGGATGATCTTCTGAGCAGGGGCACCGCTTTGGAGCCTGTTCACAAATAATAACATTAATCTATTGGTGGCAGTCTAACCAAGGGGTATCGTATTACCCAGTTACTGGGTTGTGGGGGTCAGATAGGCAGTCGCTCCATGTAAAATACTGGTATTCAGCTGCATCCGGTTAGACTGGAAGCCGACCCCAACATAGTTGGGAAAAGGCTAGGCAGATGATGATCTATTGGTGGTTATCTGAAGCGGCCAACATTAGGTATGGTAATTTATTAATCACTGCTGATTTGGTGATTATTAAACGAGTAATAAAAAAGGTTCATAAATGTACTGACCAGTAATTGACGACAGCGTCAGCGTTGAGCAGGGGGTTACGGTTCTGGGGGGTGTACAGGGGGGTGGCGTAGTCAGCTTCCTTGGGGTTACGCTCGGGGGTTTCGAGGTCATAGACGCCAAGGTTCACGATGTCAACCAGGTTGATGATGGCAGGGACGTCGTAATAAACTACAAGAAAAAAGAAGACGTTGTTATACTATACACTATAGACGTTGTTATATTGTACCTACTGCGCGTACGAGACGCGTATTGAAAACTGCACTATCATTGTCTGAACTTGGTGCGTAAATAAATCGGGATCAATGGACTACCGTACGTACTAAAATGCACAAAGGTGACTGTCAGATCTTGTGATTCAGAAACGGATAATGCCGTGGATGCACATAATAGAATAATCACGATAAAACGGCCGTATGATCACTACTGTACCACGAGGTCGTATTGATATCCTTATAAACATACATTACTTTATCCATACCTATTTTAACCTGACTTATTACGCGTCTCCTTTTAATACTTACATTATTATAGGTATTTCATAATTACGAAAGAATTTTCGTATTATACAGCCATGTTCCAATTTTTTCAAGCTTTCACTCAATTACATAAAAGAGAAAAAATTACAAAAGAGGGTTTTTTCTTGCACGATGCCACAGACAGACACACAGATACACAAATTGACATACATTATTACCCCTCTATAAACGTCGGGGGTTAAAGCTTACCTGTGGAGTTGACATTGGGGAGGACAGTGATAGCCAGTTGCATGTTAGGCTTGACGTTCAAAGCCTGCTTCATTTCACGGACCAAGGCGGTGAAACCCTCACGGTGCTCAGCCTCCTTCTCATCGACGGGTGTGGTGCCGAATGTCTTCTTGATGCCGTGCCAGATGGATCCTGAACAAATAATACATTGGTTAAGTTATCGCTAACTAAGCACCTTTCAACTAAGTTTAAGTAAAGCAACTACTAAACAAAGACAGATGGAATTTCCATAAAAAAACATTGACGTCTTCAAAATTAAGATATATACCGTCTCACAAATCCAAATTGCTTACACAGCGCTACATAAATAGTTATAATTGTTGATACAGATGCAGTATTGTATTGTTGCAGGTTCTTACCCCAGGTGGAGCGGATCTTCTTGGGCTTGTACTTTGCGAACTGCCAGGCGAGGTCAATGCCGTCGAAGCCGTGCTGCTCAGCCAGCAATACTCCAGAGTTGACAAACGCCGTACGGGCTTGCGGGGACTCCAACTAAGCAGGAGAAATTGAAAAAATTAATATAATTTAACTTGCTAATTATTAGATAAAAACAGGGGGCTTAAAACGGTCACTTTGGCAGAATCAAAATATTATGAATCATCGTATAAAATATCACAAACTGACAATTCATAATAATATGATCTGCGTGCAATTCATATTACAGAATAATTCATTTTTTTTATGGAGATTCGTAAAATGGTCCACAAATTATGAATTGTTTTTGTGTCATACAGGAATTGCTAATGACAGCTGGAATTTCAGGAAATGAATTGCTTTAGAGCGATTGATTTTATTGTCCTTACTTATGGATGAGGAATAGGTTCACATGAATGTTCGATGTTTAATTTGGGCTAAGCAAGTATGACCACAATGTTCTTCCTATCTTAGAACCTTTTTAATTAAGATTACTAATTCATCTTCAATTCCGCTATTATAACTAATTATAACACAATTTCAGAATACCGGCTCATCTAATTTGTAATGTTCATTTACATAATCTGACGCTGCCTCATACAAAACCCAATCATGTGTGTTCGTTGACATCAAAATGTAGGTAGGTACACGAAACTAATCAAACTCATTAGTTTCTATAATTTGATTAGTAAATCTTATTAAATGTTTGACTGAATCTGGATTTACATACTTTGCCATAAAATATTATTCGCTGGCCTATTTTAAGGTTGTCCACTGGACTAGAGAAGAGAGGAGAGGAGCGGAGATATGACAATATTAATCAATTGAATGTACACTCCGCTCCAGAGTTTAAATTCTATTGGCCAATCTTGGCACAGCACCACTCGTCTTCTCGCTTCTCCGCTCGAGTGGACAGGCAGCCTAATACGCCTACAGATGGATATAAAAATTTGTGAAGATAGGACCTTGAAAATACTATCTGATTGAGCTCGTAATTATAATCATATTATATGAATGATGTCCATAAAGTATGGCCGTAACTATTCGAGCAATTTTTAGCTATTTTAGAAGAACATAATAATTTATTCTGTCCCTCGCTCCAGCTAACTAATGTTTATTATTAATAAACATTAGTTAGCTGGAGCGAGGTTTACCTTCTGACAAAAGGTAATCACTTTTTACGGAACAGTTGCACTTACCAGGAGGTTGTACTTGTTTGCGTCTTCAGTGTCGACGTCTCCTCCGACGGACAGCAGGACCTTCAGGCCAGGGTACTTGGTCTTGAAGTTCGTGATGGCGCGGTAATTGGCGTGGGAGCGGTCTACATCCAAGTTTTCGTTCAGCGGCACCATCTTGTAGGTATCGGGCTGGACGCCGGCGTATCCGTACACCAGGTGGGTGCAGAAGGACAGGGCCGGGTCCAGGTCCAAAGGCAGCATACGCGCTTGAGCTGGATAAATGCATCCTTCGACTGAATTAACATGTTAACAATGTATCTCACGAAGAGATGGGTCTAACATAGAGCCCAATTTTGTTTCATTGCTCCTTTTCGAAATAAGTATTGAGTGTATTCTTATTTTAAGGCGATGACTTTAAAAGGCTCTTACATACTGGCGCGACGCCGCCGCCGCCACATTGTTCGCCGTGAAGTTTTCTCAGAAATTGTTTTGTTAAAATTCGCGTCGCGCGACGAATCGCGCCAGTATGTAAGAGCCTTAATTATTCTCAATTTTGTAAAGCCTTTCGCAACATTGTATACCTACCTATATACCTAAAGGTCAACAAAATATCTGTCCGCACAGAAACATAATTTGCATTTGTTATTATAATTGTGTATCGTGCCGTGGGCGTAGTCTTTTGAAATTGACTTGTTTGACGACTTGGATTAAACGTGTGTAGTAGGTAGGCTTAAGTATGTATATAATTTTTGAAGTGACAAACATTCAGACGGTAGTTTCGCAACTCTTCCACAAAGCTCTATTATTCGTGTCCGTTACTATGGACTTTATACTGTAAACAAGAGGCTATTAATCTATTATCATCGCGGTACGTATCGGCTATTATCCGCTATTACGAGAGCTCTCAATTGAATCAGGGTCACTCCTGAATTGGTCTTTGACTTTTCTTTGAACTGTCAACAATAAATTGAATAATCATTTTAAGTATTTAACCGGCAATAAAAGGTGGTATTGAGGATTAGGTTTTGCCCGTGGTAGCCCGCGTGAATGTCGGATAATATCCCACGGAAACGCACTGCTGCGATTATACCCTAGATTTTTTGTGTGAAAATACATTCCGACAAACAGACAAACGGACAAAACTAATATATTTCCGGCAACACACTCGTTCCCACTCCTCGTAGCAAGCAAGTTTTTCAAAAATATTCAATATTCGGTTTTGACTTCGTTACTATTATGTATAACTTAATTTATTAAATTATGTTTATTGAGGAAAATATTATTCTTTGTTTATGATCGTATTTAAATTAAAGACGCATGCAAATGCTTAAGTAAAATAAAAAATTACATATTGGGAAAACAATTTTAATAACTATAATTAAAAATCTTTTCTCAATATGTAAATTTTAATAAATTTTCGGGAAGTCATAGTAAGTTCATGTATGATCAAGTGTTTAGGTTTGGTAAACATCAATAAACTAAATAATGGAGCACGTAATGAGCCATTGTTTAAATTAAAATCAAACTGCCCAAATTGAGGAACAACGAAAAATAAAATAATGTAAGTTGTGAAGGCTACATAAAAATATATTACTTAGTGAAGATGAAGCGCTACTCAATTACATCATCTTTCAGACCATTGTTAAACATTCGACTAATATGAATAAAGGCACGCAAAATCGCAGGTGGGTGTCAAGTGTTAATGGCTATATATCCCTAGTATAACTAAGAACACTCAATTCCATTGTTTCCGTAACATTAACCACTTAACGTCTGGCACGTACCAACTCGTATCTAGCGAAATGACGTGACCAATGCACCAAGTATGAGGCATGAGGGTTAACACAATCACAAGGAAAAAAGTAAAGAAATATATGATATCTTGGTAAGAAAATGGAACAAAAATCATTTTAAAATTAAAGCATATAAAAAAACTTTTTACAAAAAAAAACAACCGACTTAAAAAAAAACACTAAAAAGGTGAAAAATAACTTTAATTTCGGAAGTCGGTGTCTTTGCTTTTTAATTTTCGTTTTTTGCCACCGACTTCCGAAATTAAAGTTATTTTTCACTTTTTTAGTGTTTTTTTTTAAGTCGGTTGTTTTTTTTGTAAAAAGTTTTTATTTTTCACTTTTTAGTGGTGGTACCTACCCCACACAAGTTACTAACTGAATAATTACATCGTCTACATAGACTGTGGGAAAAATACGTATATTGAAGCTAGCTCAAAAACTACGCAAGCAAACTTAATAAATTTAATGGGACCATCTCGGGAGTATACCCTTTCGAACTAAAAAATAATTTTTAAAATCGGTTCACAAACGGCGAAGTAATCGGTGAACATAAATAAAAAAAAACAAAAAAAAAAAACAATCATCCGAACGTAGTACCTCCTCCTTTTTTGAAGTCGGTAAAAAAGGCTATTTATGACAATAATGTAAAATCATCTTTTTAAATATAAAAGCCACAATCACAAACAATTTATAATAGCAGCCTGGGCGGAATCTGCATTTGTGCCCGGTTGATGACAATAGGCTTGTCTACTATTAAATGGGACTCAAACTTAACTGGCGAAATGTGGGTCTACCATAGGTGCACCTGTGCCTAACCCTTCGAGGAACACAGGCGTGATGTCAGTTATGTGTGGACTTAATATAAAAGTTTCATTTGTACCGAATCAGTCTTCATTTTGCCAATTAATAATTGAACGTGTCATTTCCCAGCCTTTTCCGTTGGGAAAAGGCTGTGTTGGGGTCGGCTTCCAGTCTAACCGGATGCAGCTGAATACCAGTATTTTACATGGAGCGTCTGCCTATCTGACCTCCACAACCTAGTAACTGGGTAATACGATACCCCTTGAGTAAGACTGGTTGTCAGACTTTCGGGCTTCTGACGACCCTTAACGACTGTCAAAGATCATGACAGCCGGGACCAACGGCTTAACTTGCTTTCCGGCATGGAGGAGTCCCGATATGTAAAAATGGTCACCCATCCACAGACCAACCCCGGCAGGCGTAGGTTAACCTGACGGATCCATCCGTGCGGCTGTTATTACTTAGCTATGAGCTCCTCTAATAATTGAGGAATAATAAATAATTGAACGTGTAAATATCATAAAAAGGGATGTTTATGCCTGTCTGGCAACCCTACACCTAAGTAACTCAACCCTCTTTGACTGCAGAATTATTACATACAATAAAATGACACTTTCCTCATTGACTCATGTTTCTCTAACAAGAAGGCAAACATGTAGGTACAGTCGACCTATTGCGCTCAATTACCTACCAGACGTTGGCGTTGCATGAGTAATGTCTAGATCTTACAGGGTTACCAAGTAAATATAGCAAAGCTGAAGATCAACAAAGCTAGTTTCTTAGAATTTCTACTTATTTATTCAACACTTAAGGTGAACGCAGACTTGGCCGCACGGCACGCGCCGCAGTCTTCGCATTCGAATTCTTTATATGAAGTTCTATGCAACCTCGCACACCCACCCGCGTCGCAGTCGCCGCAGTCCCTGAACTCCCCAAGCCGCAGCTGATGACGTCACCAACGCCGGACCGCACGCAGCGGACGCTGCGGCTAGCGCGGCGCGGATGACGTCATTCGCATCCATCCAATTTATATTACAACCTGAATGAGAGAAATCAAGTGCGATGCGTGCGACGACGGGAACAACTGCAGTGAATGCGGTGCGGATAGATGTGCGAGGCCATTAACAAAAAGCGATGACTGTGGGGACTGCGGAGACTGCGGTGCGGCCAAGTCTGCGTTCACCTTTATACAGCTTTGTCTTGGGACAACATTTTTCATTGGTCATTTTAGAGAAGTATTCCCGTTTGAGCACCTATGCATTGAGTACCTGACCAATGGTAATTCAAATGGGAATACTCAATGCAATTCAATGCATAGGTGTTCAAAAAAGAAGCTGCTCAAACGGGAATACTCCATTTTAGATCGTTTTATATACATTTCTATATAGTTTTGATTAAGTCTGCGCACCGCCATATACGACACAAAAAATACTGGTTAGAAAAGACTCCTCGTGGCTAAATCTTTAAACTCAGTTCTATTATTACCTCTGAGGAAAAGGTCATTAGTCGGACAAGCAATTGATAAATTGTTTGTGTCCCTAATCCGGGTAATGCCCAGTTATGAATTAGATAGAGGTAAATATATATGCAAACATACATAGAGAACAAGTCAATATTGTGTCTGCTAGCAACTGAGCCTTGTGATGTGACACGTCAAATACGGTAATCACTAATTGAGGACATCGACTCAACGACCTCAACAAACAATGATATTTCGCCTTTTGTTTATACGAAAGTCTTCATAAATCAGTAAAGCAAAGGCAAATTACGACCATTGAGTCGTGCCGGAGTTTTGATACCTAGGTAGGGATAATTGATGACGTTTTCCCGGATATAAACAAAGGCTTGATAGGAAAATACAACCAACAAAATGAACGTAACCTATGTGAGTAGAAAATGTTAGCTGTCAGTAATTCTAGAAATTAAATGAAAAATATAAAATTTCATGTCGGCGTCGACTCCCTTTATTCTCTCCTGCTAATTAGAACGGGGCCTTTTTTCCGATGTTACGTTTATTTAGTAAATCATGATTGTCTGGGTTCCAATTTGTTTCCATTCGAAAGTTACCGGCAGGACTGATCAATCCCTTATAAAGCTAAGAGTGAAGTCTGATGGCATCTGCTGCTTATACCATCCTGCTAACTCAACAGAACGAATCAAGAAAAGATCCATTACACGATGCGACCGACACCATAATTGCGTAACAGACGCTCTATCACAATCTGTTTCAACAACATTCATTGCGTTAGCTACGTTACAGAGCAGACAAATTTTTCGAACATGACATTATGAATCAATGGATTTGCATACCGATCCTTCAAAATGATTGATCGTGTGTTACGCAAATGGGGTGCTGTTTGCAATTTATTAATTCGCTACCTGCCTACTTGATGATGTCACAAAAGATTCAGAGTCAGACCATCTCAGTATTCTCGGTAGCCAACAAGGTAACAAAGCAAGACGCAAATGTTAAATTGATCAGTGCCTACTATACTTACCTCTTTTTATTTGCAGCTCACGTCACAAGTTAACGATCAAGAGACAGGCTGAGACAACACAAAAAAATAAGGAAACTGGCGTGCATTATTACGTATACATTGGTCAGTTTTGTGCCTATTATCTCACGAGCTAATAAACCAAATGTTTGTCTATCGATTCCGAGTATTTCTAGAATAACAATGTTTGTCGAGGACGTTATCATGTGCCCTCTTGTTGACACGCTGATACCTACTCGGGTCGCACACTGTGTTGCGTGTAAGTGATTGTCTTTATTAGCTGTTATCTTCCTCTGTCACTCATTACTTGAATATTACCTACGCAAGCTTATTGAAAGTTTCACCGAATGTTAGGTTACTCAAAAGTTATCATTTCTAAAACAAATGTCTTGTATCTAAGTATAGTAGACACGGATATTCTTAAATATACAAGGTCTCGACCATTTTGGGGTCAAAAACATTTTAGTTCTACACCTGACACGTTTAATGCTGGTTATCTACTAAATCAGGTTTCAATACACCTCGGTATAATTATTATTAGGATTAAATCATCAATAAATCAAAGGTTAAATCGAATATAAATTACTGTTTCGGTTTATACATAACGAAATCAAGGTAACGTGAATAAAAAACAATTTTCTTAGAAAAGGCCTTGTTTGTACGGCCTTCCTCTGTTGTGTTGGTATAGTCGACCTCGAAATTGCTATACTAGTTTTGACAACAATCCACAGATTGTTGTCAAAAGTGGTATAGCAACTGTCCCATAGACAAATAGACTTTGATGTTTTGTGACGTGCAAATGACATTCAACCTCGGGTTGCAAAAGTAATCATGGTTGTCTATAGACAACGTTTGTAGATACATAAAGGTATCTACAAGCGTTCAAGTTATTCTTAGGATTCAATACAAAGCGGACTTATATTATTACGTAGAAGGAAACAATGCTGTCCTGTCATCCTGTGCATGTAATTAAGCATTAGCAAGTTAAATCAGTATAAGTATAGGTACTTACCTATTACCTAAAAAAGAACGTATTCTGCGGTTGCAATTTAATTTTCAAACATGTATACAAAACATGTTTTTGGAAAAATAACCTTAAATAAAAGGTCAGTTTCTGCGCTAGAATTTTTTTAATGAATTTTCGAATACACGTAATAGGCAGTAGTAGCAAGTAGAAGTGTTAAGTTGTTATAATTATCTTGACGTGTAAATAACATCACTTTGATACAATGATTTATAAAGAGTAGAGGCACATTCAGCCTCAAAAATATGTATACATCGGCAAGAATTATTTTAATTATCACAATCTTATTTGCATAATTATATCACACATTGGGTAGGTACCTACTTAATTATAGCTACACACTATTTAACACAAATAGTTATAGACCATCAAATGAATTCTTGTCGATGCATATGTACATCTTTTTGAGGCTGACGGTAACTGAGTAAGATTTAAGTTTTTTTCCAAGAATATGAGAATAAACGTACATATTTATTAACGTGTGACCAATTGCAATGTGACCCGGGTCCCGGATATTATAATCATATTTATTATGTAAAACATTTTGCGCAACAAGGTAACGAAGTAATAATTTTATCGTTATAATTGGTTTTATTCTAAGAATTCAGCATAGCATAGAAATTACAGCGAATCACCTTACATCAAAATGCCTGCTACAGCAACTTACACAGGAAAATAATAATAGATAAAGAAAGAAAACTTGTTTATTCTGCATAAACTAAACGCATAGATCACCAAAATATCAAAATGTATTGACAAAATATTATAAATGCGAAAGTAAGTTTGTTTTTTTATTTGTTACGCTTTCACGCTGAAACGGATGAACAGATTTGGATGAAATTTGACACACGGGTAGACCTTGACCAGGAGAAGGACATAGGCTATATTCTTATATACTTTTCATCCTGGTTCGCAGACGAAGTCGCGGTTAGTAGTTTGTTAATTATAATATAGACGTCTCCATTATAGGTGCCATTATTTATACCGTTTTAACTTTTTTCAGTTTGGAAAAAAGCCCACTGGCTTTCAGCATTAAATCAGCATTTTAAAACATGTACTATCGTATAAAATTTTGCAATGAAAACACCAAAATTTATTAGGAAATCTTAGATTTATGTACCCAAGAATCCGTTTATGTATAAATGTGAACCTACTTTACAAAAGGCTATTTTCGTGAATATCTCGGACAAATACCTCTAGTATAACCCAGGAAAATGTAATTATAAACAAACCAATTTGGAATCGTATGGACATCCCGTGCGCGTTAGATTTCCATATGATTACAAATAAATTGTCCATCGTGTGCTCAGCGCCTTCTGCAACGTTTGAAACAATCCACATCTACTTCACTATTCGAGAACCTACATCATTTGCAGACGAACAATGAACAAACGAAAGTTATCACAAAAACATTGATTACGTTGACTTCTACAACATTTGGGCAAAGTAAAAATGTCGTAACCTATGCGGGTGTTTTCATTGCCAAAAAACTCCCGCAGTTAAGTTGCGAAAACACATTAATTAAACTATCACTTTTAACCCATTATTTATTGCGATTGCGTAGCATTTATTTCCATTTTCCGTTACCTCTTTTTGTACAAAAATGGTAATTCCGGTTCTAAACCCTGATTTTTAATACGTCTAATGCTCTAACCCTTTTTTGCCGAGGACTATTTATTCGCCATCCTTATTTTACATAAGTGTGGTTGGAAATACAATAAATTTTATTATAGGTATCCGCGAGCTTTTCAGACCCCCGTTTTTAACAATCTGTACAATGCATTACAGATTGTTAAAAACGGGGGTCTGAAAAGCTCGCGGATACCTATAATAAAACACGTGTATTTTCAATTTACATTCAACTAAATTGTACATTACCGCACTTGTGCGACACGTTAAACTTAAAAGCGATGCAATACGCGCCACTTGAGCAAGGGTGCGAGGGCAAGGGAGCGAGAAACATGTAAAAAAGGCTTTGTAACATAGCTATGTTACAAAGCCTTGCCACTCCTACACATTGTTAAGATATTTGTTTAGATAGGTACCTACCTAGTTCTTAAAAAACTTACATTGAGGTATTGTAATTTAGATAAATCATGTAATTATCGAGGGATGTCCAAGCTGCCGCTGTCAGTGATAAAACATAACAAAGAAATTAAACTCTGAACATGATTCAGACATTTAATTCTTTGTTATGTTTGATGATGGCCTTTACCAGTAAGTGCCTTATTGTACCTATACTATAAATAATATGTGTTCTATTTATACACCTGAACAAGAGCATCCATATTAATAGCTTCGTCATCACTGGCTGGTCGTACGTATGCCTTGAATACAGATGTAGCCAAGGAATTGTACTTACTTAAATCTAAATGAATACGTTGCATTGTTTAATGTAGGTATGGTCAGCGACACAAGATGAGCAACGCTGCTAACTTTTACACATCATCTAAATTGCTAGGTACACACGGCTACACATCAAGCTATACATTTCCAGTATAAGCTGACCTCGCATTGTACGGAAATCCTATACAATGCGAGATCAGCATAAACTGGAAATGTATAGGTTGATGTGTAGCCGTGTGTACAAAATTCTTCGTTATATTCATGTAAGTAATAAGTAGTTAATATTCTTTTATTTTTTTTAAATTCTGTTCGGATTATAATTATTTAGCTTAATAAAAAATAAAAATAAACTGAATTATTAATCGACCGTTGTCGCTGACTGTAACTCCTACATACTTAGAAGCTATATTTTTTTTACAATAATTATATAATAATGGCAGCTGCTAAAAAGATAAATCCTTTATATTCGAGGTTGAATACTGAAAATGTTATTGATGAATATTTTTCACAAAATATTGTTACAATCTTACATCATACAGTGGGACCGGCTGTAATAATTATAAAACTTAAGTACCTAATACAAATTAATAAAGTTTTAAGCCGCAATATTACCTAATTTTGTTTGCCGAAAAAAGAATGATCTAGTAACTGCGGTAGTTTCCTTCAAAAAACATACTGACGAATTAAGAACCTCCTCCTTTTTGAAGAAGTCGGTTAAAAAGGAGGCGGTTATGTTCGTCTATAATGTATTATTTTAATTTATTTAATTTATCTTTATCGATATTTTCGTCAATTGCGAACCGATTTTGAAAATTCCTTTTTCATTTGGTAGAGGAAGCTTATTGATTATGAAAACTATTCTCAATCAGAATCATTCTAGAACAGTCGCTGTACCTAATGCTACCACTTATTATTATTTATCAACCACCTAATATTAACTAATGAAACACATTAGAATAAGTAGGTAGGTACCTATAAGTATACATATTAACCCTTATCATTGAGGTTAAAGGTTGCTAACAAAACGGCTTGTTTACACAATCACGTCAATAGATATTTTTCCCAGAAATAGATAAAATAAGTCATTTAAGTAATTCTGTCTTTAAGTATCGCTGACTTATTTGAATCAATGCCTAGTCTTTCCCAACTATCTTGGGGTCAGCTTCCAGTCTAACAAGATGCAGCTGAAAACCAGTATTTTACATGGAGCGACTGCCTGCCTGACCTCCACAACCTGGGAATACATTTTATGTAGACATCACACAGAATAAGTACCTTGTTTTGAGACAAAAATGTTTAACTTTTGTCTGTATAATATTTTCCTCAAAAACTGCTGGACCAAGGCCAGGGCCATTGTAACTTGTACGTTGCATCAAATTGTTCATCTCAATGGCTTATGACCTCATTCGAGGAGACAAAGTTTTGTACCACTCTCAAAATTGCTTCCAACAACCAAATGAATACGAAGTAAGCATTCTTTTTCTTAGACACAAAATAATTACAAACAAAAAACTTATAGGTATTGCACTATAAACACATTAGATACCTATCTAAGTATGTATACTTTGAAAGTTTCATCACGCGAGATCTTCATGCAAGAAAAATCATCTAGGTAATACAATTTTTTTGTTTTAAGTAATATATTTTATCTTATTACGGAGTCGCGGGCGCAGCTAGATTATATGATCTTATTTTTCCTTCTACCCACACACTGGTAACATTTACAGTGCTCTAGCAAAGTGTGAATCACCCTTTATATAAGTTAATTGCATCCGCCATAGTTTCAAAACCGTCAGAAGAATCACAATAAAAGATTCAACTAATTGGGACTAATATAATAATTATGCAAATCGTGTGATATGAGAGTGAAATGTACCTCCGATGTTGTTATTCTTATCGAGGTTATATAACTCTAACTACAAACACTCCTGTGCTGTTACGGTTTTACTAGTTAACTTCTGATCGTAGATAACCTTCCGCTATAAACAAATGCGCCCTAGTTAGTGTAAGTATTATGGCCAATAATCGGCTGACCGATTTGGTACAATATGTAACATTTTGTTAAAGTATTGTCTAAAAATATTCATGTGATCAATTAAACAGGTAGGTACAAATAATATGATTGATACCTACTTAGAAAATAACTAAATGATCTAATTCGACGCAACTTAAATTAAGTCATTGGTAAATTGTAAAAAAGTGGGTAGGTAGGTATACTGAAAACTATTAAACGTTTTCAAAATTTAATTCTATAGGTCCGTACCTAACAAATAATTAATTAGCGAAATCAGATAAATAAAAGCGGTAAGTAATTACTCAGAAATAAAAAGGGCTTTCTGCTCTAACCAATCACACATAACTTAAATTCTACAAAAAATCTTTGAAGAGTTGCGAAACCGTCTAACGAACAAAATAAAAATTCGCTAATTATGTACATAAAAAAAATATCGCTCGGCAAAAGTAAATATACTTACATTCCCTGACATAGCTCTTGCTGTTGTAGTAGCAGAGGACTTTGCTGGTCGGGGGCCCAACGGCGCCCGCTATAGCCAGAAAACCGGCTAAAACGATTAAAATATTCATGACAAATAAATAACTATATCTACTAAATGACTGATCACCACGACGCGTTTGTGGCGAATGAGCCTCGACGCTCCAACATCACCGCGCTTACGAGATGCTAAAAGGTCATAGATTAAGGAATGACCGCAACGGGTTTCGCCGAATCTTATCTGCTGTTGTTTTTAACCTCTTGCTTGACGAAAGATAAACAAGCTGCTTACACAGTTTCTTTATTACCTTTAAATAGCTACATACATATAAATATATTTTTCTTGTTTTGTACTGTTTAATAAAATTGAATCACGAACTATTTGATTTTTAACTTAGCAGTTTTTGCTCAGGGCTTCGCCCGCGTGAAGGTCATAAATTACCCCACGGGAACGTACTACGGGGATAAAAAGTGTTATATGTCCTGACCCAGGCCATGGTCTATCCGGGTGCCAAATCTCATCGAAATCCATTCAGCCGTTTCGGTAGACAGACAGACAGACTTACTTTCGCATTTATAAAAATTAGTACGCATAGTCCAATTCCTATAGTCCTTCACGTTGATCGGTAATTGATGGGTCTGCATGATTTTAGAATAAACTGCAAATGTAGGTATAATACATTCACTTAATCTATGTCTGTCCAAGCTCGGTGATGTCATCGCGCCAGTAAAAAAGATTTCATGTAACAAACATAATAATGGACGGTATTCGTCGAATGCAAGTCTCAGCCCCGAGTATACTGTTGTCAAACTGGTTGTTTCACAGGATCCCAAAATCATGTTCTAGAGACAAGTTTTTTAAATTATATAAATCATAATATATTTTGGGTCAAGATTGTTTCATTTCAATCAGCTTGGTACCTATAAAAAGTTTAAAAAATATGATTGGGATACTTATCATCATTATTTCGTTTATTGATTTCTTTTCTTATACTTATAATGACATTTTAAAATATTTCTTAAATTAAAATGATGATATTAAAAAAAAAAAATTAAAATATAAAACGGGAGCAGGGTCCAAGCTACCGGTGGTTAGGGCTACACAGACAGGAACCTCCTCACAATGCGATCCATATCAAGGAGTACTGCCTTCTGAATCAGGCCCTTGATCCAACCGCCATCATCATTATTATTATTTAGGGTACTAAGTCATTTGTGACGCAATTTTTTTGTATTCTATAGGTCCTATTTTCAGGTTTTAATTAAGTAGTACCTATACCTACATCAATACTGTGCTAAGCGTCCGTATTGTTGTTATAAGTTATTTACTAAGACAAAGGTCGCTTGTATCGATAAGGATGGTAGGCAATGCTATTACAGGGACTGTGGAAAATGTAGGACTCGGGGGATTCCGATTTCCAAAGTGCATGAACTTTTAAATCGACATTGATCGTTATCAATGTACGAGGCGTTCCTCGTTTAGACTGGTACGACGCGACAGCACCACGCAACGCGACAGCACGACGCGATGCGACAGCACGACGCGACGCGACAGCTCGACGCGACGCGATAGCTCGACGCGACGCGACAGCACGACGCGACGCGACAGCACGACGCGATGCGACAGCACGACGCGACGCGACAGCACGACGCGACGCGACAGAACGGCGCGACTCCAACAAAACAATTTCTAAGAAACTTTACGGTTTGCAAAACCATATCTTATGTGAGTAACTGATTAAAACATAACGGTTGAAAGAAATCATATTTTTTGTTATTTACCTACTTACGTACTTACAATATAATTTTTTTAAAGATATTTCTAGGTACGTAAGTATGTACAACGGCTAAAACAAGTTCCTACTTACTAACAAACGGTTTTTAGGTAGAACGAAAATCAACACAAAAAGCTAACCAATTGTGCAGCAGCATTGTTGTATCGGTTCACTAATGAATTCATTTTTATTTCATTTTATAAACTCAAACTCAACTCAAACTCAAAGCATTTATTTCAAATAAACCAATTACAGGCACTTTTGAATTGTCAAAGGGTCGGTCAGTCAGAAAATATGAAGCTAGTTGCCCATTCCAAAGCGTAGTAGGTTCCTATGGAGAAGAATCGGCAAGAAACTCCACGGACACTCTTTTAAATCAGAATATTGTTACAATATGTTGTTTACATCATTCATGTTGGAATCATACATGTGAGTACAATGTAGAAAAACGTGCAGGTTAAAAGAGTCCGTAAATAAAAGATAAAACAATTCAAAAATTAAAATAAATAAAAAAAAGCCGTGGCAGCTAAGAGATGACCAGTCCCTACTGATGGCGCCCGTTCACGAACATGACGCATGGATCAGCACCATTCAGCTCAACCATTTTGAAGGGAACTTAATGATCCAACACACACGCCACCACCAGCGAGACATTAAAGTGAGCATGACATGCTTTCAGCCGCCAGGGCACATTCAAGTCAATGAAAGACGTACCTAGTAAATGGTAGCTTTAAAGTACTTAGGTAAGTACATAGTGCTCACACACATGTGCTATGCAGTTATACAATACTAGGAGATTGAATTTATACAATGTTAAGATAGTTTTTACAATCTTCAGCAACTTCAACAATATTTTCGTATGCTAATCAATTAGTTGTTGCGCCCTGTGGAGCTGGACCAGCGCTGAGCCAAGCATTTTTGTCAGTGATGCAATCCCCCAATTTATAATATGCTTGGCGGCATAGTGTGCGTTTTATACAAGATTTAAATTTTGTTTCATTCAGTTGGAATATGTGGGGAGGTATTTTATTGTAACATTTTAAATAGTACCCCATGAAGGATGAGTCTACTTTAGCCAGTCTGAAGCCCGGTTGAACTAATTGGTCCCTATTCCTATAATTGTGTTTTTCACCTCTTTTACTAAAAAGACTTAGATTTTTCCTTACGTACATGATGTTTTCGTAGATATATTGACAAGGTACCGTCATGATGTTAATATCTTTAAACAGTTCCCTTAGAGAATCGCGCATACGGAGGCCATATATTGCTCTGATAGCTCTTTTCTGCAGAATAAAAATAGACTCGATATCTGCAGCCCGTCCCCATAGTAAAATACCGTAAGACATGATACTATGAAAGTAACTGAAATAGACTAGCCTCGCGGTATCTACATCAGTGAATTGACGGATTTTCCTCACAGCATATGCTGCTGAACTTAGCCGTCCTGCAAGAGATGTTAAATAAGGACCCCATTGCAGCCTTGAGTCGAGTGTGATCCCCAGGAAAACAGTCTTATCGACGAATTCTAGTTTCTCCCTATTCAATATTATGTCACAATGACTACTTTTAACATTCGGTAAAGCAAATCTCATGCATTTAGTTTTTTTCCCATTTAATACTAAATTATTAGCAGTGAACCAATTTTGGACCTGCAGTAGGGCGTTATTTACGTCGTCAAGATTTGATGCACGTCTATTTATTTTAAAAATTAAGGAAGTATCGTCAGCAAATAACACCATTTGTGGTTGGTTTTTTAATAAATGGGGTAGATCATTAATATAAACTAAAAAGAGGAAAGGACCCATAGTCGAGCCTTGTGGAACACCCATTTTTACATTTAAACTCAGACATCTCGTCGACTGAAAGATGACGAATAAAAGATAAAAACCGGCCATGAGTGAGTCGTACTTCGCACACGAAGGGTTCCATACCGTACTGATCGAGCAAAAACCCCTTTAATTATTAACTTTTATTTATTTAATTTTTATTAGTTTTTGTTATAGCGGCAATAGCAATACACAATCTGTGAAAAAATCAACTGGCTACCGATTACGGTTCAAGAGTTATAGCCCGCTGACAGACAGACGAAAGTGCAGCGGAGGCATAGTAATAGTGTTCCGTTAGTAACCCTTCGGGTGCGGAAGCCCCAAAATTAACAAAAACTGAAGCATCTGTTGACTGCTTACACAAAACATGTGGGTAATGTGGGTTATTAATTTTATAGTCCTAGTTTTATATACAAGCCGTGTTGGGAGTTTCCATCGGCAATTTATCAGAAGCCTTGGGAGCCTTTGGGGATGAATTTCAAAAAATTATGATACATGTAACTTTTACTGATAAATAGAAGTCTCAATACCAACTCCCACGTTCCTAACTTCAAACAACTTCCATACAAAAATTCGATCCCCTTTAATTGAACCTCTTCAGTGGATGAATTTTCAGAAAAACTTCTTTAGTTCCTATAGGGAACTCAAAATTTCAAGCCCAAGATCCAGTGGGACGTTGTCACTGACAGTGAAAAGTAGACCGACCGTGCGACCTGTATAGGAAGTCCTATCGGTAAAAATGACAAATTTCCATACAAACTTTCATTCATTTTACATTCCTTTGGGATGAATTATCAAAAATCTTTTCTTAGTGTTCTCCTTCGTTCTATGAGGAACACTTGTATACCCCGCTGCGAGCTGCGGTCTGTCTAGGCCTGTCTTCCTAGGTTGTCTTCGTCAGTGAATTTAAGATTTTTATGCATAATCAGCCTATAATATTCCCACTGCTGGGACTCAAGCCTCCTCCTCTCTGTGAGAGGGAGCGGGCCGTAATCCACCACGCGGGCCTAGTGCGGGTTGGTAGATGTCACATGTCTTCGAATTTTTGGTTCTAGGACATGCCGATTTCCTCACGATGTTTTCCTTCACCGTTTTGAGAGCAGTGGCGATGAAATAATTTACACAAAGTAAAGCGCCTGTCGGGGTTCGAACCTACGACCTACAACTCGTAAGTCGTGGCCGTTACCACTGGGCCACCAATGCTCTGCATGCTCACTGCAAGATTTGTATACCTACTCATAATGGTGGATTCCTTAATCAAATCGGTAGGTTTTTACATTTTTATTTTAGTCTTCACAGCTCCATAATTGCGTAAGCCAATCAATTTCAATCACAATCTAAAAGATATTGCTAATCGATTCATACATTCGAAAAATGTATCTGCTCTACACCGTGCTACGTAATGCATTGTTGAACTGTCAAAATGAAAGCCATTACAGTAGTGTGTTATCCAATTACTGCTGGATATCAATCACGTTTGAATCTGGAATCCTCTCGTTCTAGCTAGTCAAATACCTACCAAGAGTAAATATTACGGAAGTTTCAATTAGTAACGTAACATAGTATGAATAGATACCCTTTGTATGTAGTTCGATCTACATAACCCAAGCATAACTAGTAGGTAGATGCGATGTTGTTCAATACCTAGACGCCTAGGCTAAGTATCGTGTTACTCATGCCTGTGGCCCGCTGTTGATCAAATTCCAGATAGCTAATAATATTATTAGGTTTAGCTACTAATGTTAGGTTCTGCAGCTACTATAACAATATTATCACCACTGTAGATCAAAACCATCAAGATTGTTAGAAAACACCATCATAATTGTTATTTTACAAATATTAGCTTCGACAAACTTCTATTGCTTAAATATGAGGCTTTTGCAGAATAATCAATTTTTCTTTCTTTTCTTTCTTACTGGTATTCAGCTGCATCCGGTTAGACTGGAAGCCGAGCCCAACATAAGAAAAGGCTAGGCAGATTGAAGTAAGTAGTAAGGTATATCAATAACGGATACAATACAAAATGGTTTTCCTTTCGATCTAAAAATCATAACCCTCGTTTTTTCTTCGCCGTAGTCGGGTAAAAACTAGACTGACGCGGGGATTCATTTCCAGATTGCGATGTTTGGCATGCCAACGTAAGTAGGTACCTAAGGCGTTGGCTAACGACGGGAACAAGCAGGAAGTTTGATCTTTCAAAAATAAATAGTACGTTATTATTAATAATAATATCTGTCTGTCTGTCTGGATTACTCTTACTTACTGAATCAAATAATTGTGTCTTTCACTATCCATTAATTTGCGCCTTGCAAATCATACCGTCACTTTTTTGGTAGGTAGTTAGCGTGCTGACTCAGGGCTGATTTCACCAATGAAACTGAACGCAATTAGCACATTTAAAGGGAGTTCAAGAGCTGTCAGTGTCCATACTAATAATTATTCTATAATATAAAAATGAATCGCAAAATATGTTGCTAAGCGCATAACTCCACAACGCCTGGACCAATTTGCCCAGGTAGGGTAGGGTAGGTAGGTAGGGTAGGTAGGGTAGGTAGGTAGGGTAGGTAGGTAGGGTAGGTAGGTAGGGTAGGTAGGTAGGGTAGGTAGGTAGGGTAGGTAGGTAGGGTAGGTAGGTAGGGTAGGTAGGTAGGGTAGGTAGGTAGGGTAGGTAGGTAGGGTAGGTAGGTAGGGTAGGTAGGGTAGGTAGGTAGGGTAAGTAGGTAGGGTAGGTAGGGTAGGTAGGGTAGGTAGGTAGGGTAGGTAGGTAGGTAGGGTAGGTAGGCAGGTAGGTAGGGTAAGTAAGTAGGTAGGGTAGGTAGGTAGGGTAGGTAGGTAGGGTAGGTAGGTAGGTAGGGCGGGTAGGTAGATAGGGTAGGTAGGTAGGGCAGGTAGGTAGGTCAGGTAGGTAGGGCAGGTAGGTAGGGTAAGTAAGTAGGTAGGGTAGGTAGGTAGGTAGGTAGATAGGGTAGGTAGGGTAGGTAGGTAGGGTAAGTAGGTAGGGTAGGTAGGGTAGGTAGGTAGGGTAGGTAGGTAGGGTAGGTAGGTAGGTAGGGTAGGTAGGTAGGTAGGTAGGTAGGGTAAGTAAGTAGGTAGGGTAGGTAGGTAGGGTAGGTAGGTAGGTAGGGCAGGTAGGTAGGGCAGGTAGGTAGGGTAAGTAAGGCTACTTTTTATCGACATACCACTCGGGCGAAGCCGCGGACGGAGCTAGTCCCCAATAAAGATGACACTGACGGCTCTTGGTTGCAGTTTAGATGTGCTGATCGCGTTCAGTTTCATTGGTGAAATCAGCCCTCAACAGTCAGGACGTTAACTACCCTATAACATCAATGCTCACGGTGAAAGCCCCGCCTGTGAGCATTTACGTCGCTACTAGATCTTGATTTACCGCCATCTATGCTTGCGCGAAAGCAATGCCACAGACGTTCGCAAAAAAAAAATCCTAACCATCGTGCGTACCTCGCGGGTTTCGTGGGTACTATTCTTAAGCGAAGATAGATGGAGCTTTTCCAATCTCTGGAAAAAATTGCGGTTCTCGTTACGGTAAAGTCTAGCAGTACAGTCAACTGCATGTTAATCGACCAGTTCGACTCTTATTACATTAGCAGTATCAAGTGTTACTTACTATTGACGTGAGGCTGACTGTACCACGTACAATGTCCAAGCGCGGCATACTAGGTTTTGGTATTGGGAGTTCATGGCAGTTCAGGAGGTCGATATACTTATATCGAAACGTGGCGGGCGAATAGTTCATATTGCCGGCGGATCATTCGAACTACTCTGTGATGGATCTGGCGGTGGTGGCTAGCGAGAAGGGTAAGAATTTTATTTGTTATCATGCTTTGTTTTGTGTGTGTGTTTCAATTAGCTTTCTATATAACGAAATAAATTGTATGAATCTGATCTGTGTGTAAAGATTTCATAAAGAATTGGATAGTATTAGCCATGGCGCATGGCACAGACTTTTTTAACTAATGGATTATTTATTTCTTGTCAAATCTCGCTAACCACTGATTAGCCACTGTTTAGCTTACTCATGGTCATGAGTTAGCTCTTAACTAATGACACAGCCAATGACTAATTTTTCGTCATAAAGAAACGTAACTGTGCGTTTGCACTGGCGAAAATTGCAAAGTGACAGTAGAGTGCCCGTTCTTGCCAACATATTTCGCATTTCTAATTTTCTACTCCATAATTCAGTTTTCGGCTCTTACGGTCCATCTACCGTTAAAACGACCAATTTCAAATTATCAATATTAGATCCTCACAAAACAGTTCCATGAAAAATCTACAACAGCGCCCCAAATTGGGAGAAATTGCGAGAATCGTTGCCATTAGAGTGCGTTTCATCAAATAGTAGTTCCTATGCCGTAATGTTGGTTACATTGTTGTAGGACTAATACGAATACGATACGCCGCTATGGAGCCCTACCTACCTCATAGGTCCGTTTTTAAAAATTAACAGTTGAACCAACATCAACATTACGAAAAAGGAACTATTTGATGAAACGCACTCTACTTGCCATCTAACTAATATTATAAACGCGGAATTATGTATGTTATGTATATGTATGTGTAAGTATGGATGGATGGATGGATGGATGTTTGTTACTCTTTCACGTAACTAAAACTACTGAATGGATTTGGATGAAATTTGGCAAACAGATAGTTTATAACCTGGATTAACACATAGGATACTTTTTATCCCAATATTCCCACGGGATCGAGATTTACGCGGGCGAAACCGCGGGGCGCCGCTAATACAAAATATAGACGAAACGCGTCGACGACGGGTCTACCCCTGGCACACAGGATCCATTTTTGTATTTTTAACACCAGTGGTCCTACCGTTTGCCGCCGTTCCTATGTTTCCAAGCATTTGTTTCGTGCGTATAAGCGTGTTCATAGGGGATTATAATATGCATATTATACTCCTCTATGGTCGCAGTGGACGATCCCGCCCCCATACGAAGTCCACTTTCATACGAAGCGAAGCTAAATAAAATACATGCGTAGTTTAGCCGTGGGCTGCTGCATGGCTGCACTAGCAGTGCTAGTGATGTGCACAGCAGGGTGACACAGTGACAGTAAGTGACTTAGTGCCCTCATTGTTCAAAAAACGCATAGCAATTTAGCCTACATCAAGATGTACCTGCTACATGAGAATTGATTGTTTCTGTTAAAAAAAAATTTGCCCCCCTAATGCCCCAAATAATTCAGTCGCCAAAGCGCCAAGGTAATTAAACACACATCGTATTCATAAGAGAAAAAGATTACATTTAATTCCAAGATCTACAATATTATTGGTACAGATACATTGACCATATTGTATACTTCGAATATAGAACTACACTATCATAAAAAAAATCCAAATTTGGCTTCCTTATAATCAGTCCTTTTCTTCCTGCATATTGTTCGTCGTTCCACTGCTCCGCTGGTGACCGCTCGTGCTCCGCCCCGGTCCGCGCTGTCTGCTCCATCATGTCCACACTACTACCAGTCCATGGCTTCCTCCACTGCAATATCCTCCAGGTTGATTCAGTCTCAAACTTCTTCTTTCCGAAAGACGTTCTCGTCATTTTATCGAATATTGAGTATTGATATGACCACATAGATAATAAGATATGACAATAGATTAAATGATTAATAAATAGTAACTTTGCCTTTTTATGCTACTATGTTACTATTTTGATGGAGTCATTAATGAAATTAGCCGGCTGTTCGATGTTCGGGATCATCATTGGTAGTCATCTCCCTAAGAGAACGTTCCACAGCATCTTCGACTATGTTCATCAGATTCTGAACATGTATTTTGCCCATTTCATCATTGGGTTCTTCCTCTTGCGTCCTCTTCTTCAGCAAAGCTTGTACCATCTCCTTGGTTACTACCTGTTTGTTAGTAACCCCAAACATCTTGTTGAAACGTTTATGGATCACTGTTGGAATGTCATCATCTTCTATCTCATAGATATATGCATCCATAAAATCGAGGGATCCATCCAGGTACTTGCTTGTTTTTGGATGCATTTGTATAATCTCCTCAGTCACTTTTCCGTAGCGTATCATGTTGTTTACCTTCGCATATCTGAATTTAATGCTGGTCCACTCCTGTTTGCATGCTTTCTCTGCAAAAGAAAGAGAAAATATGTAAGTAGGGTATATAGCGATGGCTGTGTATTAGGGAAACTTGGTTCCCACGCTCAGCAGTAGCTCAGCGGCTCAGCTATACAATATTTTTTTTAACGTTTTTGTTTCCAGATGAGATCGCCAGGTGGTACCTAGGTACCTATATCTATTGCATACGCAGGCAGGCACAGCACGTAATAACATTTTGAATACCTACACAATCTTCTTTACAAAAAACAGCTTTTTTATTTATCAACTCGTAGCGTACCCTAAACAATAACAAAACAGATAAGCAAGTACTTACGCGGCATGCGAATATCGCGAGCAATCCTATCCCAGGCAGTGGTCAGGGCAGCCTTGTACTGGGTCGGGGTCATCATGATGTCCCTTATGTATGTGATGGGATGACGCTGAACCATCTTCATCACGTCCTGCTGGAAAGGCGACCAGTAGTTTTCCTCTGGACCGATCTTCTTCGCCATTTTATATTCAGTCAATTCACTTCGCTCACAAAACTTGGGATACGTCTAACACAGGTGAGGGAACGTAGGGAATAAAGCAATGAAAGCGATCAATATTTCAAAAGCTGCGCAGCATCGAGCGGCCTGGAGTCGCGCGCAACCCCTCATCCCTTCTACTAATCCTCGGCCGATGTAAGGCCTCTCGCTTAGTGGCAAGCGGTGGCGGGTCGTCATGGAGCGGCCTAGTGAACTGATCGGATTTTGCGGTCTGTGTCGGTAATTCCTACAGATAGGTGACCTACATGAGACATTATTTAGCTTTTCCTCTGCGATGGTTCTGTTAGGGAGCAAGACCAATGGCATTTACCAGTCTACCATTCAGGTTGGTCGCCTATTTGTTCGCCATCTAATTATGAACCAATGGCAAAAAATAGGATAGTACCTAATGACGTCTAAGATAAACATACATTTTGATTTTAAACTTTGTAGGCCCCTTTGCCAAATTCGTACCTGCGGAGCATTCCTAAATTGTACCGTCAGAACAGAACTACTTTACTCGTACCTACCGAAGGAACATTTTGTAAAACCCAGTATGGTAAAAGATTTTAGTGCTTTGAATAATGAATAGGTACTGGTTGATAGCTTATGATAATTAATTTGAATTACCTACCCTAAAAACTACAGCAGTTCTCCCTTAGGAGTAACGACTTACCCTACGTGCAAAGTGCTTCTCGCTATCCGCTTCCGCTGCTTGTTGGAGACAGCTTTAGAGCCTGGGAAGATAGATAAGTAGGTAGTATTTACCTATATTTAGAACTGTCAATTATGATATTCCTAGTACCTACCTAGGTACTAGAACCTATACTTCTGGGTAACGCAATGCGAAGCCATCCTTTTATGTTGTTGTTTGTTTTGGTAAAATTAACCATTTGTAATTGCGATTTGGTACGAAACTTTTACTTATGTAGGTACCCACGCATGACGAAGTCCGAAGTCCTAACTGCATGGAACCTCTATCAAATGTCTACGGGTTACCAGTAAATTTTTATAAAAATACTAGCTGCCCGTCCCGGTTTTGCACGGGTAGCACTAAGTACCTACCTCTACCTACCTACTCTACCTACCTCTACCTACCCTACCCTACCCTACCCTACCTATCACTTAGGGGTATGAAAAATAGATAACGACCGACTCAGACCTACCAAATATAGGTTCATAAAATTTCATAAAAATCGGTCAAGCCGAGTCGGAGGAGTATGGCAATTGGCAACTAACACTGTGACACGAGAATTTTATATATTTGAAGAATACTAGGTTAATTAGATAATTTAATTAGATAGGTAAACGAATTCATACTTATTATTTCAATTGAAAAACACCGCTCAAGGCGGGCCGGTTTTAGTACCTAGTCACACAGGGTGAGAGCTAGCAAGAGATTATGAGACAAACAATATACCTACTTAGCTTGGACCGTCGCTGCATTATTTCATGCGCAATCGCAGGTCAACCCATTATAGGGCGCCTTGGCTTAACACCTTGTCGATGCCTAGGTTCATTGTAATACCTAAATGTAAATAACTTGAGCCTTTAATAGAATATGACTGGAACTCTTCACATGAGACATAGTGACCATGAACGCGTCAAGTACCTAATTGTCTTTGTCATCATCATCTGCCTAGCCTTTTCCCAACTATGTTGGGGTCGGCTTCCAGTCTATAACCGGTTGTTGCAGCTGAATACCAGTATATTGTAGCTAGGTACGTACCAAGTTTAATAAACCGTCCGAATGTTTTTTTTACCGAAAATACTAATGTCGCGAAAATACTAATGTTATATTTATTATAAGTACCTACTTAAATTGAAGAATATTCATCATTATCTTAGTTTGACACTACTAAAGTAGTTAGTCGTATAAACATAATCAGCCTTGGGACACAGGCCTCCTTTCTGTGGAAGGGAGCGGGCCATAATCCACCACACCGGCCCAGTGCGGGTTTGGGATGTCACGTCTTCGAATTTTTGCTTCCTGATGCCGGTTTCCTCACGTTTTCTTTCACCGTATTGAGAGTCGTAGTGATGAAATAGTCAATACCTACCTTTATTTAGTACTAGCTGGGCCCCGCGGTTTCACCCGCGTAGGTTTCGATCCCGTGGGAATATAGGGATAAAACGTATCCTATGTCCTATTCCAGTTCATGGTCTACCCGTGTGCCCATCCTCTCCTCGCGAACATAGGGAACATCGCGCCCGCGTCGAACGGTTCCCGTATTGCATTTTTATAATCATGATTACTTCGAAATTACATGTCCGATTCGAATGAATTAAAAAGTATTTTGCTCCTACATAAATAACCTTGATGTTAAAACTATTTATTTGAATAAAAATTAATATTATGTTGATAAAACTCCTTCGCAAATAATGCATTAGTTTCGAACAAATTTGATTACCATAAAAAATGGTTATTTTGAGTCCATCCTAAAAGATAGACATATGCTGTCGCGGACTTTTTTTTAGAACTTTTAAAGAGGAACAATTCCATCATACATGATATTTGCTTAACTTAAAGCGGTTACGCAGCGCACGCAACAGAAGCTCTCAAAAAGGAATAATTTTTCCCGATTTTGCAACATTTTTCATTTATGCTCCGCTCCTATTGGTGGTAGCGTGATGTTGTATAGCCTATAGCCTTCCTCGATAAATGGACTATCCAACACAAAAATAATATTTCAATTCCAACCAGTAGTTCCTGAGATTAGCGCGTTCAAACAAACAAACAAACAAATTCTTCAGCTTTATAATATTAAGTATAGATTAGTGCGTTCGTTTCAGGTCTAGTGAGGCAACGATGAGGTCAAAGATCTCTTCAAAGTGTTCCTCGTTGTGTAATATATTATAATGTGTAAAATGGGCTAAGTGAGCCGACACCTCGATTTAAACAAAAAAAAAACTAGTCATCAACAAGACGGAAAAGTCTAACAGCTTTTCTCCTCGCCGTAGGTGAATATTGTTTCTTGCTCATCTCTGTAGAGATGATTTCGAGTCAAGTGGTGGCTGCAGTCAGTACTTCAGTGCACCACTCCAGAGATGTGTGCTAGTGGGTAAGTAGCCCGCCAATTTATTATCATTCTTTTGCCTGTATCTTTTATCATTCTTTTGCCACTTTACTTGGGGTCGGCGCAAAATAGATTTTTCTACCATACTTCTCTATTAGACGTCATCTCGGTAGTCACCCCCCCTTTGTAACCAATTCATCTTTCACACAGTGCATACATCGTTTCTTTTGTCTTCCCCTTTTCTTATATTCAAAACATACCGACACTGTCCTCATTCCTCCGAGTAACATGCCCAATGCCCATACCAAGACAGGAGATTTCCACACAACTTTTCAGTCATCTAGCATACCAAAAAAAAAAGATAAAATTTGCCGGTTTGCTATTATTTATTTAACAGCTAATAATTTTCTAATTTACAATTATTAATGTTTTATTATTATCTAGTTTACATAATTCTGTCTAGAGCAAAATAGCTATAAATAATTAAAATAAACGAGCATTTCATGAAAATCATAAAAATAAAAAAGCGTGACACGAATTTGGCACTCAGTAGTGATATAATATAAAAATATAACAAATAGAGTCAAGATCCATTAATAAAATTACAGTCCTTTTTAGGCAGTTGTGTAAAAAATACGTCACGTCAATAAATGTTGTTTAATAATCTATTGATTTTATCCTACGTTTTGTGCCTTAACTGGTGGGACTTGTGCTTGCGGTGGTACTTGGTTTTGAGTCTGTGCAGCCTGTGCTGGTGCCTGCGGAACCTGTCCTTGAACTGGTTGAGACTGACCTTGGCCAGGTTGAGCCTGCCCTTGGCCTGGTTGAGCCTGTCCTTGAGTAGGCTGTGCTTGTTGCACCGGCGGAACTTGACCCTGATTCACATTAAGCTGTGGAGGCGCTTGCCCTTGTGGTTGGCCTTGGGCTTGAGGTTGCTGACCTTGAGGAGGTTGTTGGTATTGACCTTGAGGTGGCTGTTGATATTGACCTTGAGGCGGCTGTTGGTATTGACCTTGAGGCGGCTGTTGGTATTGACCTTGAGGCGGTTGTTGATATTGGGCTTGAGGTGGAGGCTGCTGGTATTGACCTTGAGGTGGTTGTTGGAACTGGCCTTGAGGATATTGCCCTTGATATTGCGGTTGTCCCTGCTGATATTGCTGTGGAGGCTGCTGGTAAGGTGGAACCTGTCCTTGAGGCATTTGACCTTGAGGGACTTGACCATATTGTTGTTGGCCTTGGTATGGCTGCTGTTGCTGGTGCTGCATTTGTTGTTGGTAAGCTTGCTGGTGTTGGTAAGTACGGAACTGCTGCAGAGCTTGGTGAATTTGATGCTGCGCACCAGGGATGGGCTGGCCATGAGCATCAACCTGTAGAAGAAGACAATAATTTTAATGTTTATATCTCAAATTGATGAACCAAGTGATGGTAAAGCCTATTTTAATGAATTAAAAATAACAGTCATTGTGAGGGATAACAAACGCCAGAACAAAATTGGACCTATACACGTTGACTAAGGGTCAGCTCAGACCGCGACGTGAAGCAACGCGAAGCTGCGCGCACTTTTTAACCATTCTTCTGCCTAGCCTTTTCCCAACTATGTTGGGATCGGCTTCCAGTCTAACCGGATGCAGCGGAATACCAGTATTTTACATGGAGCGACTGCCTATCTGACCTCCACAACCCAGTAACTGGGTAATACGATACCCTTTGGTTAGACTGGTTGTCAGACTTTCGTGCTTCTGACGACTCGTAACGACTGCCAAAGATCCACAAATGACAGCCGGGACCAACGGCTTAACGTGCTTTCCGAGGCACGGAGGAGTCTCGATATGTGAAAATGGTCACCCATCCACGGACCAACCCCGGCAAGCGTAGCTTAACCTGATGGATCGACCCGAGCGGGTGTTATTACTTAGCCACGAGCTCCTCCCTCACTTTTTAACCATTATCAAACTTATTTTCTTCACGAAAAGGTATAATTTCAGTGCGAGGGTTGACACGTGTCAAAGAACGCTGAGATGCGCGGGGTTGCGCTGCGCGTATACCTTATTGTGCAGTAAATAAATTCGATATTGTATTGGATCACAAAAAAGTGCGCGTCGCTTCGCGTCTCGGTGTGCACTGACCCTAAGGGGTACATTGTTAATAGGACATTTTATAAGAATACTAATGAGAAATTATTCCACAATCTCACTATGTAGCATGGTCTTAATAATGGAAAAATACACTAATCTAAGCACAAATGAATAATTAAAACTACACGTCTTGGATTTTCTCTAATGTCCTTGTACACGATACTGAAGGTAGGCTGCTGACCGCACTGAATATTAATTTCTTTAATCTAACATACAGGGCCGGATTTAAAGGTTGGTAATTTTATGGAATAGATAAAAAAGTTTTAATTCGGTTTCCGGTATCAAAGAAATTCAACGTATCGTTTTTTAAGACCATCAACAACAGGACATGAGGAGAAAATTAAAAAAGGTTCCTTTTGAATATGATTTTTTTTTTTAATCTAAAACAAATTAAATTGTGGTGGCCCCCATTTTGTGGAGGCCCAGGGCCATGGCCCCTGTTGCCCCGCCTTAAATCCGGCCCTGCTGACGTAGAAACGTCAATCAACTAATTTAAACGTTCAGAAGTGGAACTCCTAAAATCTTATTCTCCCTCTATATACCCAAGGATAATTTCTACCCAAATATGCCTATGGCTCTTTATTGCTTTTCCAGTAAGTGTCGAAACCGTTTTATGTATAACCGTGCTCTATGCAGTAATAACCTACCTATTCCAAAACCAAGCCAGTGAACATAACCATTCATTATCAGAAAAAACAATAATAATGTTAAGTAAGATTGAGGGTCTGCGAGATGGACAGACGACAATGCTGATATTACGGGCAGAACCCGGATGAGAATAGGACAGTAGCGTCGAGATTAGTAAAAGCAAAGGGACGCCTAAGCCCAGCAGTGGGCAAAGTCGGGCTGTGGATGCTGATGATGAAGGATAAGTAAGATACGAACCAAGCCACGCTGCTGAAGGTATCTCATTTCTTCAAGCCTCCTCCTCTCGTATTCGTCATACTCAGATTGAGTGTAAATTTGATTTTCTTCAAGTGTCTTCCATCCTGAAAAAATATGAAAAAGATTGTTAATACTTACTGTAATAATATTATTGACAGAATACAAAAGATTCTACGTAATTCGTAGTTATATAACAACTGAGTTTGATTGGAAAACTACAGCAGAAAGGACAGACTCATTAACTCATTGTGTGAAGTGGTATTATTTTTTCTGAGCTTGCTACGTTCAATCGGAGAATGTAAATTTTACAAAGTTTTGAAATGTAAAAGGTTGGTACAGTCAACAACAGTACGGGGAAAAGAATAAAGAAGAAACTAACCTTCATCTTGGTTAAACTCTGCTTTTTGAGTCTCTGTCATAAATTCGTTGAAGTCGATCAAACCGTCGCGGTTTTTGTCGTTTTCCTTGAATACGTGCTCGCGCATCCTTTCCATTTCCTCGGCCCTCTCATGCAAATCCTTGTTGGGACCGCCCGGTCCATACAACTTGTCTAACTCCTTGATGAACAAAGCCTTTACTTCGTCTGCGTCCCAAACGCCGTTGCCATCAACATCTGTCGATTAAACACGTCACAGCATGACAGTTATAACATATTAACGGTAAAAAAGACATCATGATCGTTGAGATTTGAATAACATATCTTAGTCCCAGTACATTTATGTGTTAATAGAAAGTTACTTGGTAATTTCGAAATCAGATAATAAAGGAGATCATTCATTTTGGGCTAAATGATAAAAGTGCCACATAAAAAAAACTTCTCTTTACTTTTCACTATTGGGTCAAACCTGTACGGCAATTCCCTGAGCTGTTATACGATTTTGAAAAATAATGTTTTCAGTATATTTTATACTTGAAATAATAAAAAGTAATCTAATTAAAGTACTAGCTTGTGGTAATAAGAAATGAAGGGAAAAACGTACTCTTTCGGAATATAGCTTTTTTTTGTTTGGCTGGACTTTCACCTCCTTAGCCCAAAAATGTATAGAGGGTGATCTCCTGAATGTGTCTGAATGATCTCCTTTAATGTATTTTAATTATTTGATATTTCTTTTTAAATATCAAGTTATATTTATTTCATATAACTACATTAAAATGCTTATTTAGAATATATAATTAAGTATACAAGATAATAAATTAATTATACAATCTGATAATAGTGATAATTGAACGAAATTGTATGTTATGATTATGCTTTAAATGAATAATTCAGTCCTGTATACTCAATATTTTTCTTTGAAAGTTTTCATTCATTATCTAATTTCGAAACTTCATAGTACAATGATAACAGAAAATTGATTTTGATGCTGAATGTACATGAATATTTCTTTGCTATGCACTGATATTTTAGAAAAACAAAAAAAAAACACTTGAATTACCCACACATTAAATAACCTACTTATATAACCTTTTAAAATTATAATATTATTTAATATTTTTCATATTGTTATGGAAGCCCTCTATTCTGTGCTCTTCTATTGTGTTGAACAATAATTTATAAACAGCTTTTAATACATTCAATGTGAGGATATAAGCACTAAAATCTACATTAAAAAAGTGCTACAAAGTTAGACGACATACACACACGCACACTAAATTTAAATAAAAGCAAAATCAATTCTAGAGAATATTCAACTGTAGTAGGTACGCGTAAAACCATGCAAACCTACCGTGTGAACTAACACAGCGCACTAATTGATTACGACTACAAACTTTAATTATTAACCAAATACAATTATTTATTTATTCATAAAACAAAAGCAGTAATGCATGCCAACAAAAAGACAAAACAAATGTGAAATACTCAACAGTACATGCGGGTTTGTAAAATCCAAATGAGCGTGCGTAAAACCTTTGTAAACTCGATCTTTCATTGTTTACGAGTTACCTACCTATAAAACCTACTTACTAATTCGTGTTCTAAGATAAACTTGACTTGCACGCTATGGATCTTACCATGCATCATGAAAAACACCTTTGGGTTGAAATCTTTTGTATCCATTTTGTCGGCATTTTTCCATATCTCTAACAACTGATCCTTTGTCGCAGGGTGGTGTAACTGTTACAAATAATTGACGATTAATAAGTAATGTTTTAAGTCACCACTCACCATGCATCATGAAGAATGCTTTGGGTTCAAATTGTTGTTGTTCCATATGATCCTGTTTCTCCCATACTTCTTCCAGTTGTTGTTTAGAACCGGGATGGTGAAGCTGCATTTTATCAAGGTCATTTATAATTTAATTTTAGAGATTGAAGCAATTGTAAAATCGAGAAATAAATTGGAAGTTAAAAACCTTATCAAAATTACACGTGAAGGAATTAGAGGCCTTATCACATTACTAGTCATAATAATGGCCGTGTTTTGAGTTCATTTCAACAACATATGACGCGAAGGGGAATTCACAGTATTATTTCTACGTTTCATTTTCCTGAATGACACGTCATAGGCAACAGTTATCATTTCTGACAATTGAAGCGGTAATTCACTCTCCTGACAGTAGCGGTACTTACCGGCTTGTGGTGTTTGATAGCCTCTTCCTCTTTCTTAGTTTTCTCAACATACTCCTTCTTCTGTGCTTCTTCCATGCCTTCTACTTTCTGATGTTCCTCAAATTTCTTTTGCATTTCATATTCCTGAAAATCGATTTATATTGTAACTACAAAACAGCAATAAGGAAACAAATAACCATCAAAGTATTTGAGATCATAAAATATTTGAAACAATAAACAAGTAATAAAAAATTATTCAAGGCTACGTGAGGCTGACTGAGGTACTAGGGCGACTGTATTGGTTTAATGTATGTAAAGCACATGCGAAGACAGACACGTCTCGGTAATACGTTAGGAAGACAATATAAGATGTTAGAATAAGGCAGTGGAGGCCATCCATTACCTAAGAGTAGTCAAAGAAATAATAGCAACAAGTACCTTAAATTCTTCTTTCCTCTTCTTATCAGCAGCTTCTAGGTCGGCAGTGGTCTTCTTGATGAGCTTCTTTAAATCTTCAATCTCGAATGTGTGTGGGTTATTATGGTCTAAATGTTCATTTGTAGCGCCTTTGCCCTCTTCATGCTGTTCTAAGTTGTTTGTCAACTCAAATTGCTGTTGGCAAAAGAGAAAGTAGCAAGTGTGTAAGAAAAAAGAAAAACTCCTTTTTAACGGCTGCACCAAAGAAGTCTCATTGTATACCATAGCAATAGGGAATATGCATGTATTTTTTTAATATTTTTATTCGATAGTTTACATCGTCAAATAATAGTTAAAAAAAATTCGACGGCAAAAAAGTAATTTAAAGTACTCAAATTTTGTTTTTTTAAATATCCACCCGATCCGGGCTATTTAAACGCCCTCCATTTGGTGCGCTTGGTGTGGTGACGTCACAGACCGTGAAAACAGACAAGCAACTGTCAGGTCAACGTCAAACGCTCGCTATTTGTAGGAGCGTTTGACGTTGACTTGACACTTGTTGATTGACTTGACATTGACATTTTGATTGTTGTCCCGGATTGTTACGTCACATCCGCTCTTAGCTTTTCAAGTATTTGAATTACCCAGTTTTTTGGGCGTTTTAAAAAATTCATTTCTCGCTCAAAAATTAATTTTATTCAAAAATATTGATGGAGGCATAATTCTGAAGTAATATAGTTTATAAAAAAAAATATTTGACCCATATTTGAATCACATGCATATTCCCTATTAGGGAATAAATATTACTATTTACCTTAGTCGCCAAATGACGAAGTCTGTCTAGCTCCCGACGTTTAATTTCATCCAATTTTGTCCTAACATTATGGTTGACAAAGTCCAATTGTTCAGCAATTTTTCCTGACTGTAATGTAATAATTAGATTTCCAATGAGATTTATAGAACTTTATTACATCTTCCAAAATGGAATCGTCTACTACACTACACTTTGAAATTGCGCAAGGGTCCTACGCAATTTCACCATGATTGCTGGTGGCCTTATGCATTACTAGCTGCGCCCCGCGGTTTTTCCCGCGTAAGTCTCGATCCCGTGGCAATATCGGGATAAAAAGATGAATGATGAGAAGATCCAAATCCGTTCAGCCGTTTTAGCGTGAAAGCGTAAAAAAGAAACTCACTGTCGCATTTATAATATAAGTTAGGATTAGGATTTAGGGCTATAATGGCTTTCAAGTTACAGAGTTAGACTATTAACAGTCAAGCGGAAAATTATCAAAGTCTAAGTCAAATCGTTTATGCCCATCTAGGCCCTTGTATGGCACTTATGAACGGCAAAATTTACAAAAAAAATAGAATTGTTTCTAATAGCCCCTTCCAAAAGCTATCGTATGGAGAAGAATGGGCAAGAAACTCCACTGTTACTCTTTTAAAATGTTTTACAATATTTTTTTACTAATATACAGGGTGAAACATCCTGCTCAGCGCTGACGGCCGTCAGCACTGTGACGAGTGCGATATTAATTCAGGGTCATAGTATTCATCATTATGAACAACTTTCACTAAAGGACCAAACTAGAAATCGCGATAAAAAAATCAGTTGTTCCCTACATATTGAGGAGCTATGCGAACATAAATGTTAACAGCAGATTTTTTTTACGCGTAAGTATCTCGACCTGTGCTAGTTAATAGCTACAAGGACACAGTAAGTTTATTGATCCATTGTAATGCATCACGTTCACCATGATCACTTCTTAAAACTTGTTGCTTTTGGTAAAACTGTGGCAGAACTTGTTGACGCAAAATTTTATTAAGGCTGTGAGAGCTGAGATGAGTTTTTGGACTCAACTGAGAAGCTGCTCATCGGTGGGTATCAGAGATCATGATGTCATCATAGATCAATGATAACCAATGTAAAAAAAACTACAATTTATTCTTTGAAAACTGCCATGGATCTCCAATATGGGCCTAAACACATAACCGCGTTGCGGCGCTGCAACGCAAAAATTAACGGCGGCTTCGGGCCATTTTTACCCGACTACGGCGAAGAAAAAAGGAGGGTTATGATTTTGACCGGTATGTATGTATGTTCATCTGTTCCCTCCTATCTTCCAAACCACTTATCACAATTTGACAAATGAGGTATCGTTAGAAGCGTCGTGATTGTCCGCTGGTATGTGAAGTCACATTAAATTAAAAATGGCGCCCTCTAGAGGACATAAACAGAGGAACTTAAAAAAAAATGGTTTAATCGTACCGTGTTGGGTATCAAATGAAAGGGCTTAATGAGCACATTTCAAAAATATATATATTATAAACCCAAAAGACTAAAAAAAAAACAAGTAATAAAAACTAAAACCCAACTACGACTTAAAAGGTATAAAAAAGACACCACAGACAGACAAATTAAAAATCCGGAGTCACACGTAATCTGTTCGATTTATGCCCTAACACGTGTGACTCCGGATTTTTAATTTGTCTGTCTGTGGTGTCTTGTTTATACCTTTTAAGTCGCAGTTGGGTTTTAGTTTTTATTACTTGATTTTTTTCTAAGAAAATCTTAGGGTGCCGTCTTGAGTTGCGGCGCCGCAACGCGGTTATGTGTTTAGGCCATAAATGCGGTCAATATTGTTATGCATTAGTATCATAGGTCATCTCTGCTAGATAAGCACAAATTATCTAGTTTTGTCTATGTGTCTGAACATAACAAAATCTGGTACCAGTTGGTTATCATACCTATAAATATTAATTAATTGCAGCGGCGTCGATGTACGAGAGCTGCAACGGAAATTTTATTGTGTCTATGATTGCACTTGATTCATTGAGCATTCAACCAGTTTAAAAATATTATGTAAATTGGATAAATGGTTCTCGAATGCACTAACAGCCAGACCGAGAGACTGCATTATGTTGTGTATCATGGATGCTAAAAATACCCTCTCACCCTAACATCCTCTTCATCGGCTTTTTCCAAACGTTCTCTGAAGTCAGGATCACTTTCTAGGGCTTGGACGACTTCCTTCAGATACCTGTGGTATTCCATGTACTCTTCCTGTGAACAAACACAATAATATTAATATATTGTTGCAGTTTTTCAGTTTATAATTGTTTATAGAAAATGAAGTATGTCATTACAATAGCCAACCAGAGGAAGTTCTTTTTGCAGAGCAGTTTTTAAATAAAAATAGACAGCATTCAGCATTAAGTTGTTCTACACAAAATACTTTCTAAATCGTGGTTATAAACAAGTTACACTAGCTAGTAAACATTTGCAGCAGACAGAGGCTAGGCAAAACAAATAATAAGAAAAAAAGAAAGCAAGAAGACAAAACAAGTGTTAATGATATTTTTTAAATCTTTTCATATTACTGCTGTGTAAGGATTTTCGAGGATTAGTGCAGGTATCAGTACTTTTTACTTTTACATGATTATGACAAAGAAAAACAGAACAAATCTCTCAGAATATGTATGAATGGTCCTTGGTTGGAAATATGTCCCAACCCCATAATTAGACATAGAAAATAAATGTGACATTATATTTTTTTGCCTATATAAATATGGATATGATGTATAATTATATCTTTCTAATTATTATTTTATAAATTTGCACATGCATAAGTGATACTTCATATATATCAATGTACTGTATACAGAAAAAAGCCAAGGCATTCCTCTCCCTCCCAATATTACTTCAAGAAAGTTGTGACAAGTCGCAAAAGCCAGAAGTGGCACAGCATACAAAGGTTTTCCAGTTGTGTTGAACTAGATATTGTCTTTACAGTGTATTCAAAAATACTGACCCCAAATGGAAGCAAAACAATGAATTGTATTGTTCAATTTGTAATAACAATATTGCTCCAGTCTGTACTGTTGACACAGTATTGTTTGTACATACAAACAATATTGTGTCTGTATGTTTATAGACATTTATAACAGTAGCAAGTGGATGTATTGGTTATTTCAGACACCAAATCACAGCATTTAGCATAAGATTTTACAGTGTGATACTTAGTGAATATATAGATTAGCCCTTCAGACACCTAATGATAAAGAATCACTCAAGTTAGACTTTTTTCAGAAAAAGGGTCTAACCCTGCTACTGACAGCTGCTCCATATTTTTCAGTTCTAGACTATAGGGAAGACACATTCCAAACAAAAAAACAATAGCAGTATGAACAACAAGTAATTCACTATTATATTATGCATGAAATATGTTACACATAAATGATTTATAGGAGATGCATTTATATTAAGTATGGATGCAGCAAAGCCCAAAGTTTCTTTTTTTATGTAGAAGGTCAATGTTCTATTTTTAAACACATGCACTTCTTTTGTCAGACTCACTTCTAGAGCATGTCTACATGTAAAAGAAAGACACTTGATTAGAGGTTACTTATGTAAAAGGAATTAATAAAAGATAATTACCAAATCATCCTTGACTTCACTGTCCTGTTCATTTGACTTATCTGGAGTCACGGGCGGTGCATACGAGCAATGGAGAATCACCAGGAGAAATAAAAAACTTGTAAACAACTTCATTGTACTCTACAACAAAACCATTATCTTATTAGGTAATTGATTTGCGGATTATCTTAGCACTTAATTAGGCATAATTATTTAGCAGCTGAAAAATGATAACAGGTATTGTGTTTTTGGCCATCATAGGCACAATGATTGATCAATGAGTCAGTAATAAATAGAGTTAAGTATCAAAGCGTTCGAATATACACTGAAAGTTACCTAAACCTTTTTCAATGGTAATTTATTAATCAATAAATCTATCTTCAGCCATTTGCTTTTTTATTCCAAAGCTTTCTTTAAAAAAATAAGGATTCCATACATTTTATTTTGAAAAGGTGTACCTACCTTTTTAAGAGAATAATTTATTAAAAACACGATATCGCGCTAGTATAAATTTAGAGGTAAATATGTAATAAATTTTCGCAAAGGAGTTTATGTATACAATTTTAGAAATGCTACTTACATATTTACGGTCACTAGTATACACAAAATGCCGTGAAATACACAATTTACGGAATAAATTATGAGATTTCGTCACATTTGCTGCATAGAAAATGAAATACTTATTGACGTGTCCCAATCATCGCAGCCCTTTCCTCTTCCATGCTCTTCCACAAAAACAGTGATGTGTACACTCAACTCAACTAACTCCTACTTTAGTAAGTTTCAAACTTTAGTAGTCGATTATGGTAATTAGCATTTTCATTAAAGGGGTGATAGACGTGCGAGCAAGTACGCGTACTTATGGCTCGGCGAGCTTACTCGCCCGTCTATCATCGCCGCGAGCCAATTTGACAATTTAAAGTGGGTGATAGACGTTAAAGTACGCGCTTTGTAAGTTCACGATCTTACTCGGCTCGCCGTCGGTGACACACGTGAAGCTTGCTCAAAATTTCATTGTTGGATCACCGACGAACTTACTCGGTGCTTTTAATTAAAGTCCGCGTACTTAGCATGACACACGGGCGAGTAAGCTCGCCGAGCCGCGGACTTGGTCGCACGTCTATCACTCCTTTAAGCCAAAGCTGTATGAAAATACGGCCAAGCAACGGACTACTTTCCGAAACGTGTACTATTAGCAATAATAAAATTCCTGCCATTAGAAGTCACCTGCTGATTGATTGAATTGAATCCATGAGTCCATGATTGAATCTGCCTGAATCATGAATGCGGTGAACTGAAATGATCGACAGGATTTTTGTCAATTGTCATTTTGACATTGACGTATTAAATTCAGCCTATTTACCGTGTGTTTACATTTTTTGAGACGCCGTTGTCAACCAACACAATTTAATCAAACATTGAGTTTTGCTGTATGAAACCGGACCACTTTAATTACGCACATGTTATACTAAAACGTATTCATAACTTTATGATTATCTGCATAATTAATACAAGATGAGAACTGTTCCAAAGTGGGTGAACAAAATACACGAAGCTGACAAAGTAGAATTTTCCAGGTAAAGCTTCCCTGGATCACAAAAAAGCATGCGTATTCTAACGTGAAGTTATAGTACTATTGATTTTAGGATTATTGATAATATTTTCTTGCCAATTTATTTTTATAATTAGTATGTTACTTTGTATGACTGCATAATCAAAATCATGTCTCTTCAGTAAAGTTCATGTTTGCCAATCATGTACATAAACATAAACGCTAAATAAAGAGTTGTCAAGCTCTGGAACTATCAACTCTTCAAGTTTCATTGTACTCATGAGCTAAGATAGAGAACAACTGAATGCATTAAGTCACAATATTGTATAACCATTTCTTTCAGTGTGCACACAATATGCTTCAGTCCAGACGGCAGTCAACTGGTGGTAGGTGCAGGCGAGAAGGTCATGGTCTATGACCCTAGAGATGGAGCCCTCGTCCAGTTACTCCAGGCTCACAAGGGAGCAGTCCATGCTGTGGCATACTGTGGAGATGGCAAGAAGTTTGCAAGTGGTAGTGCTGATAAAAATGTTATCATTTGGACTTCCAAAATGGAAGGAATATTAAAATATTCGTAAGTTATAGTCAAATTATGTGGCTGGCATTGTTTTATGTATGATATGTTAATAAGGCATAAACAAGGTTGATGAGGTTAAGATGTTTATTTGGCCTGAATGCTGAGCGTATAAATGCGAGTGCAAAATTTGTCCAATGTTTGTTGTGTTTTTTACAGCCACAGTGAAGCAATCCAGTGCCTTGCCTACAATCCAGTGACATTCCACCTGGCATCTTGTGCTCTCACTGATTTTGCATTCTGGTCTATGGATGTCAAAGCAGTTCAGAAGTATCGAGTACCAGGACGGATTACAAGTTGTGCTTGGTCTACAAATGGCCAGTACTTAGCAATAGGTCTGGCCATTGGAGCAGTTACCGTAAGAGATAAAGTAAGTCAGTTAATTCATGTAAGTACTGGCTAATACTATTCCTGTGTGTGAATGTAAGCTGAGCTATAGGCAGTAAGCAAGCAGCATTTTCATCATACATTTTGAATGAATAAAAGAAATCAAGTCTGTTGACCGATAAGAATAAACAAGTTTACAAGCCCTATTTATAAAATGTCTTGCTTTTACCTGCGTGGTGTTCGGAAACCGTCCAAAAAGAAACTTCTGCACGGATTAAAAGTATCTTATGTGTTAATCCAGTTTATAATAAACTATCTGTGTGCTAATGCGTTTAATTTCACATGTGGAATAAATTAACATTAACCTTATAAAAAAATATATTATAATTTTTTCAGCTTGGCGATGAAACATACCGCGTGGTTCGTGACGCGGCTGTATGGGCCGTTGCCTTCTCAAAATCTGTTCTAGTGGTTACTGACTGGAATGATACCCTATCATTCTATAATATTCAAGGTCAACAGGTTATGAAAGAAAGGAATATAGGTAAAAATCTATTGTAGTATCAAATAGTTATATCCCTAGTGGGCCCTAGTGGATGGGTCTTAAGTGGCAGTGGGCAGGGCACATTCCTCGCAGAACAAACGGCCAATGGGGCCGAAAGGTTCTGGAGTGGCGACCGCGTATTGGAAGACATAGCGTCCCCCACAAGGTGGACCGATGACCTGGTGAAGGCCGCGCGAATGCGCTGGATGCGAGAAGCATAGAATCGGTCGAAGTGGCGGTGCTTGGGGGAGGTCTATGTTCAACAGTGGACGTCTTTCGGCTGAAATGATGATGATGATGATATCCCTAGTTGAAAATGGATACCATCTGTTTAGGCCCTAAGGCTTGTGCATAACAACAAGCTTGTCTGTACAAGCATATAGATTGCGTGAGTTTGATCCTCACCTATTGCATTATTAATGGATGTGAACAGGACTGCCTCGTTGGTCTAGTGGTAGCAAGGGCCACTTCTGAGCATGAGGTCCTGGTCCCCAAGTTGGAAATAGTGGGTTTTTTCGTGTGTGTTTGTGTAACCGCGTTGTTCTTCATAACGTAATCCGTTACGTAGTTTTGGTACGTAACGGATTTTGATGCGGTTTTCAGAGTTTATTCCGGAAGATTTATAAGGAGCATAACTTCTAAAAAATCCTTAATACAACTACAGGTATATCAGCATTGTCTGTCACAATGCTTGGAGCATTAGTGCTGGTTGGTGGTGTGGGTGGATGGGCCGCGCTGACGTCAGAGGGAGTCCCGATATTAAGTACGCCGCAAGAATGGGTGTGGGCCATAGCCCCCTCGCCTTCTTATAATAATTTGGTAAGTTTACAGTCATTTGATGCTGCCAGTCTTTCCAAGTCGATGACAAAAACATGAATTATGTTAAACGAGTTTGGCATCAGTGGCATTTTTGAGGTCCTCAGAAGTGCAGGTGTGTGGACACTTTGGACACTCCAATATCTGGAGCCATGTTTGGCCAGGCATACCGCATTCGCACTGGGTATCATTGTGATCTATTACCCCCATTTTGCTAGATTGTGCTTGCTGCCACGTCGTTCAAAAATGCCAGGTCCGAACATCGAAAGCTTAATTTAGGCAAAAAGCCGAGGTTTTTCGGCAAAAGACTCATTGCCTTGAAGAGTGAGCTTTTAGCTATAAGACTGCATACATTTGTACCGTAAAAGAACTTTCTTCCCCTAAATGTACATTATTAGAATATTACCTATGTGATGGATAGGGCCGAACTAGAATGGTTTATCAGTAAGCATGCATTATTTTTAGCCAGACACTATACCTTTTCATTACAAAAACTAGTGTATAATTAATATACTATTATATTTGATTGAATACATCATTTATTATAGGCTGTAGCATGTCAAGACGGCACTCTGTGGTGCTACCAAATAGTGTTCAGCACAGTTCACGGTTTGTACCGCGAACGATACGCGTACAGGGAGAACATGACTGACGTCATCATACAGCACCTCACTACGGGCCACAAAGTGCGGATCAAATGTCACGACAGGGTGCAAAAGATTGCGATATATAAACATCGACTGGCGGTATGTATCATCTTAATTAATATTATAAATTGGAAAGTGAGTTTGTATGTTACGTTTTCACTCTAAAACCGCTGAACGGATTTAGATGAAATTTGGCACATGGGTAGACCATGACCTGGAAAAGGACACAGGATACCTTTTATACCTATATTCCCACGGGATCAAGACTTATGCGGGTGAAACCGCGGGGCGCAGCTAGTAATAAATAATTTTGTTGGTTGGCTCTGCATAAAAGTATTTAGTAGGTAGGATTGGTAACGTTGGTTTAAATAGGTTTGACTGCGTCCACCTGGTTTCTAGGACGTATATCAACTGTCAAACTGTTGTCAAATGATCTGATTGGCTGTTGATAATCCAGTCAATCACAACAGTTGACATGCGTTTGTCAATTTATTAGCAAATTGTGTTAATTTTCCTTTCGGAAAACGGATTAGTTTTATACCGTTTGCTTAGAGCTGATAATGTTGTGGTTTTCAGGTGCAGCTACCGGAGCGCGTGGTGGTATATGAACAGGGAGACGTGGAAGGGATGCTATACAGGGTCAAAGAGAAACTTGCGCAGAAGACAGAGTGCTCGCTCCTAGTAGCTACCAGCGAGGCCTTGCTTTTGTGTCAGGTAATCATGTTAAATAATTATATTACTGTCCTACTACAGGACAAATGCCTCTTCTCATACAGACAAGGCATCACCACCCTTGCTTAAGACGGGTTCGTGGTAACCATGCTACTTTAGGGGTATGAGGAATATGCAGGGTGTAAAGTTCACTCATCCTCTATCGAAAAGGGAGAATCCTCCGACCAGGCGGGTGTTGTGTCTGGCGGGCAACTGCCCAACGATTGATGTTGGAATCTTGTATATAAGTCCATCGCGCGGTAAACTCTAATTGCGCGATGCAGGATTTATGTGACGTCAGGTCTTTGATGCGTAGTTCGCATGTGGCGATGTAGATGCCGCCACATCACTCCCCTCCGAAGACTGGAGGTCGCCACACTACTTTATAAATATAACCTTTAGTCATTCCGTGAATACCTACTTTGATTTATCACCGCACATTTCATTTTTAGCTTCTTAGGCGACCATCCCTTTGTTCTGACGACTATGTTGTCGCACAATCTACCTAGTATCCTATCTCTCGGGTGAATGTATCCACAATACTGTTAGATTCGCTCAGAAAACTCGGTCGCTATGAGTTACGAGGTGGGGATGCCGAGCAAATATTAAGACGCGACCGCTGAATTACTTTCTTTTGAAGAGCTTAAACAAAATGTTAAGGATAACAATCTAAAGATTGATCGCAAACGCTCTCAAGCAGCTCGCAGAAGCAAAGATGCTCAGCAAGAATAACAGAAAGATGAATTTAAAAAGGTATTCATATTTATCATTTCAGGACACCAAACTGTCAATAATAGGACGACAAATACCGAAATCATGGACAGTCCCAGCACCCATACGTTATGTGAAGGTGACCACGCTATACTTTGAAGAAGTTTTGCTGTTGGGTCTCATGAATGGACAGGTAAAATATACCAACAAGTTAGTTCGCTAAGCTGTTATTACGGTCTATCAATCATCGCTGTTATCAGACTGAAACTAGGCCGTAAGATTTCATCTAAAAACGCACCCTCAACTTCACTTTCTAATTAATCAATCAAAACTACAAAGTAATAATGTAAGTGAATAATTAACGCAATGATATTGTTAAAAGTTTATTTGTTTTTTTTTATACTCACTTATTTTTTTGTTATGACTGATGTGTATTGGCCACATCAATGATATTAAACAGATATGTTGTGAGCGCGCAATCGTGAAGACTCGAAAACACCCCAATTGTAACATATTGACTGTAGTCTGCGACACGCATGGCGCGAGTAATACGCTTAGTTGAATTATATTAATTATACAATTCAAAAAAAGCCATCGTGTGTATTTAGAAAGTGTACCAATTATGATACCAAAGTTAATACAACACAAGGGATCTCGTATCATATGTAGGTACGCAATATCCTTCGATTTATTATTAAATTTCAATTATTTTCCTAATATTCTGATATTTGGAGGTTAGAAAAAAGAAAGAAATGGAAATACATTTGTTTGTCGTGAGGACGACAAGGACGCATTCACTCCGGACATAGAATAAAAGTACAGATGCGAATATCGTAGGCAGTAAAGTCATCGTTACCCCACAGTTCTGTTTTCCTTTTTTCTAACCTTGTATTATTTAATCATTTTGTCTTATGATGCTATACTTAAATAGAAATTAAACATGTCATGTGCAGGAAAAGAAAATATAGATAGCTTACCATTACCATAATGTATCACGGAGAATACTAAAGTAAAGCTATTTCTATTTTTTATCACCACATTTAGGCTGCCAGCCCACAGCTGATAATTGGTGGCCGACTTTTAGTAGGAGCCAAATGAAACAGTAGAGATCAAACGTACGATACAAACCGCGTGCACAATTTAGTACGCGCGGTTTTTACCTTCTGTCTCGTTAAATTTGTTAGTCTGTGATGCCAACATTCGGTTATTAGCGGCCAGAATAATGTTTGTTTACATTCACGCGCAACTGACAACACTAGCTGTCTTATTTTCTTGTTGTTTTATCAAGCCATCTCTTTTCTATCATTTTTACTAGTAGTGAAATGTAAAATAAATGAAATGTGGCTATGTGTGCAGCCGCTGCTGCACGGAACACTTTTTTCTGTTGTTTTGTATAATATCATTGGGCCACATTATTTGTTCATTACGGTACCGTTTATTATTTATTCGCGAAATTCAGACTGATTCGTATGATTTTTGACCCCCTGGCCTTTGCCACCTGTCGTTTAATTTATAATATGTATAGATGTATATGAGGAGATGTAACATAATATGTATTTATGCCCCACAGATCTGGCAAGTGGAAGCCGCTCAGGGCAGCGCTAAGATGGTACTCCAGACACCGGCGTCGGTCCGCTGTCTGGACGTTAGTGCGTCGCGCGCCTACCTTGCCGTTGTCGACGAGTCTTCTGTCTGTAGAGTCTACAATCTGTCTACCGGGGAGTTGTTGTTTACGGTAGGCTTCAGTACGAAACTGACTGCGTGATGTGAAACACCTGCATGAGAATTGGCTAGACAGTAAGATTGATTGTAGAGACAAATTATGAAGTGACTAAAATTATACAGCACATAAGATACGCATGCAGCTTAGCACCCTAACTCCGCGTTTATCCCCACAAACAAGTTGTGATACATGTTTTCAACAAAACGACTGTTGTAAGAGACTTGTCAAAAATATGCCCATGATTATAATAACGAGTATGACATTGTTAAATTTTGTTCACATTTTAGACAAGCTTTCGACAAGGTTTGTGTAACTACCTACAACTAGTCTTCACAGCTTGTTTTAGGTGTAAAAAATAAACGAAAAAAATTTACACAACATGCGAAAAACAATGTTCGAACATCAATCGCACACATTGTGTTGATCTAGTTGTCGAGCAGACAAATAGATATTTTGACTTTTTAAGGTTTTCGATAAATGGTGAAATCAGGATACGGTAAAGCATTATAAAAATAGCAGATTAAAGAAAATCACAAGGAAAAAAATTAAAAGTTAATCGAGGTTGACTGATATGATGATAATTATGTCAATCGAGATCCTACTTTTAGAGGAGTTAGGGTCAGCTCACACCGCGACGTGAAGCGACGCGACGCTGCGCGCACTTTATAACAATTATCGAACTTATTTTCTTCACGAAAAGGTATAATTTCAGTGCGAGAGTTGGCACGTGTCAGATTACGCTGAGATGCGCGGGGCTGGGTAGCGCGTGTACCTTATTGTATAGTAAATAAATTCGATATTGTATCGGATCATAAAAAAGTGCGCGTCGCTTCGCGTCTCGGTGTGTACTGACCCTTAGAGGTTCCTTACTTTGCTTTGTAGTCTATGAAACGGTCGCCGGTTTTGGGTAGGTAAGCACCCTATTTTCACGGGGCTTAAATAGGCATTATCTTAACTGGTTTTCAGGAGGAAAACATAACATCAGTGTCGTGGAATTCATGGTGTGACGAGCTTCTGAGTCTGTCTGGCGGTGGTCTGCTCTCTATAAAGGCCTGTCACTTCCCGCCCGCGACGCAGCCTTTGTCTGGCTCAGTTGTAGGATTCCAGGTAAGAAATATGGTATTTTTAATAGAATATAAAGTAGGTGTGTGTTATTAGGACTAGCATTAATATAGGGAATGATTTTCTTAGGTTTCTAAACCGATAAACGATGCACCAAATGTACATAAATAAATTGTTATGTATTTATGTACTTATATTTGATCTGAAATTTATTTACAACTTGACATAATACAGTTGATAATAACAAGATAAAAAGAAGTTTATTTCTAGTTAGTTAAATATTTAAGTCAGGGAAGATATTCAAAGTTTTCTTTTCAAAATGCTACTGAGTTATATTATGCTTATGTTGGGATTCACCAGGCTGCCTTGACCTAAGATTGTGGATTGGGCAAGTTAGTAATGAAAGGCACTTATTTATATCGTTCACAACGAATGCAGTGAATGTATTGTGTACATACATTGTATGTCATAAGGCAGGTCTGCTTCGACATTTTATTTTTGTTCGGTATATTTATTATATTGGGATGTTCCAATTTCGTTGCAGTCACTTGAATATGGCACCCTGGCTAGGTTAGGCATGTTTCGTTAAGAAAATATCTGCCAAAAAAAAAACAATCTTCATATCGGAATCGAATGGAAATCCTTCTCGATTCTTGGTGCAGTAGACCTAGCTATAATTTCCAAATATAACGGGATTTCTATTGACGTTCGACAATCAGGTTAAATAAAAGTATAATACACTCATACAGACCGCATTTATCAGGCAGGGAATGCCTCGTAGAAATGGGGTTGGGGCCATGGTTATAAGCGTTACACATTCTAGGATCGAAAAAATAATAACAATGTTTAGTTTTGTTGAAGCATTTAGTTACACAATAAAATACACAAAGTGAATGTTTGCCAAAAACAGACAATAAACAACACAAAGTGGAGTTAGACGTTATCACCTTAAGGTTGATGGGCTAGGGTGGCCCGCGAAATTCAAATTTTATTACGTTTTTTGCTATTTGCAGGTCAGTATCAGGTTGTATGTTGATCTAAATATTATTAGCACTCAGTCAGTAATACAACTCTCTAAGCTCATGAAAGTGTATTGAATGACTATTTCATGAAATCATGACATTTGGCACTTTCATGAATTTAGAGAGTTGTATTGCTGATTCTAATGTTTATAATTCTGTAAATTCATATTTGTTACGAGTGCTAATAATATTTAGATCAACATACAACGTGATACTGACCTGCAATTTGCAAAAAACGTAAGAAAATTTGAATTTCGCGACCCACCCTAGCGCATCCCCCTTAAAATGGAAAGTAATTATAATAATTAGGTCTCATAGCAGTGGTAGCCTAGCGGACTGCCAAGTTATAGGTCTCGAGTTTGAACCCAAGGCACCTCTGAGTTTTGGATTCATGTGCGTATTGTATAATTATCTGTTGAAAGAATAAATTAGAAGTTGCAGGTATTGAATTTTATTTAATGGAATCAAATTAGAACAGTACAGTTTTCAAAGTAAGAAAAATATATGCATTTGACAAGAACAGAGTACAGTACAGCTTTTTGTATGGTACACACCTAACAGTATGAATATACAACATTATCGCTTGCTACAAAACCGGTGAAGGAAAACATCCTGAGATGTTTTTTTTCTTTATTATGTTTATATATCGATACCCATCACGTATGCGGAGTTTGCCTAGCTAATTCAATTTGACCCTGTAGGTATCCCTCACGCATATAATATCCTAGAAACTTGTAGGATAGGGAAGCGGAGCATGATCGTGGTAATAATTTATCAGTATACATATAGGTACACTACGGGCGAGGTGACTACGGGCAATACCATCTTTTTGCCAAAAGTCCACCAGTGGATAGCTGCGTTAGGCTGTTGATGACACAGGTATACTGATAAAATCTTACTGCAATCAAAGCACTTCACCTTAAGTAGCCAGCCACAAATGTATAGTTTTAGCCTCATTCCAATGTAACGATTTGTTTAACCTCCACACAAATATGCCGCGACTGTGTGTCTTCAAATAATTTTCATCTAATTAAACCGATTTCAATACAACTTTTACATGGCTTAGGGAACGCGTATGCGGATATTTAAACGAAAATTGAAATTGGCTTGATTTATTTTTCTTTTTATGCTTGTCCATTTTATAAAACGTAACGTCTATGTGTGTGTTTACGGCACTTATAAATAAAGTACCATATAACTGTTGTTGTTTGTCGTATCTATAGGTTGTAACTATAGTTTCTTACGTTACGTAACATCGATATTAGCGACACATGATATTAGTTATGTAAATAAATAGTGTAGAAAAAACTACAATGCATTGAGATAACTGTAGCGTCGAGCATGTGGGTTAGATTAAAATTTACTTAAAACTGATGTTCATATTCCTACTTGTATTTTTAATGTATTTTATTTCCAATCCAGAAAATATTTGAAAAAGTAAAGAATAGATATATGCCACCGTATAATTATGCGCCGCGTAATTTTGAATCAGTGATATTTTTTAAAGTATCCATTCAAATGATATGATGTCAAGGCATATTTTAATCAAAATTTAAATACCCAATGTAAATAACATATTTTATTGAATAAGGATTAAGTAATAATAATGTACCGGTCAAAATAGCTTGGGAAATAACAGTGAAACTTCATATTCATGTGATTCATCCTTAGAAGGTAGCCATAAGCTATCGAGGAATTTTTTGTTAACCTTTTTAAGATTTAGAATCCTGTAGAATATTAAGTTTACGTATCTGTTACGGTTTACGCGGCGCACGCCAGTAAAGCTCCCAGTCGACATGATTTTTTCCGACATCTTCAATAATCATCGTAAATTTCAGACAATTTACACAAAATCTTAATTAATTATACACCTAAACCTTCCTCACGAATCACTCCGCCTATTGGTGAAACCCGTATGATAATCCGTTCGGTAGTTTATGAGTATATCGCGTTCAGTAAGAAAGACGCGGCGGTTTTATAATACGTAGTAAAGTATGGATATGAATTAGTATGGACTATTACGTGACTTATGACGACTGATTTGAAGCCATATCAAGGCAAAGCAATGTGGTCTTTAATCATTTGAATAATTTTTCAGTCTCTGTGACACGTTGAATCAAGAATTTCTCAGTACAAGTCCAGAGTAAGGTGTGTCCAAACATTGCGCGGCATTAATGCGCAGGTGCCGCGAGACGACTGATGACTTTGGACGACAGCCGCGTGCAACACTAGCTAACATTCGTCAATGATTGTGTTTGGACGAATTGTAAGCAGAGCTACGACACACGCAACCGCTTTCATCCCAATTGAAGTGCGCGGCGTGATCGTCGTCTCGGATACGCCGTGCAGTACCTACGGCCGCGCAAACATTCGTCGGTTTGGTCCACACTAGAGCGCGGCAGGAATGTGTCCTGCAAATGCCGCGTGTTGCTGCCGTGCTCTTGCCGCTCAATGTTCGAACACAACCTTTACCTTCATGGAACATAATTGGCGAATTGAGGGGTGAACGTTGAAAACGTCAGACAAATGTTTAATTTTGACAGCTTTGCGCACAGATTACTATAAGCCGGCGGCGCGCGAGTCCATGCATGCCGACCACATAGTACTTTATATATATTTATATATTATGCCGACTAAACGGAATGTTGCCATTAAAAAAAAACTATACTTTTTATATATTTTTTTCTTCACAATTATTAGGTATTTTATTTATTGTATTTCTTTTTCTTTTCAATCAGTTTTTAATTTATTAAGTATATTATGTTTCTAGCGTATGACACTCGTGGGTTGCAGCTGAAAATCAGCGTCAGGTGGTACACTGTGTGTTGCCATCTGACAATATGCTGAGCTGAGGCTCTTTTGGCATCGTAATGACTGTTTTCTGTTTTTTTTTAAGTTTTAAGGTGTATTTTTCTGTGACAATGCCAATAAACGCATTTTTCTTCTTCTTTCTTTCTTCTTTAAACATCTGCTTTACCCTTCGGGGAACACATGCATAACGTGATCTTTATGTAACACGTGGGAAAATGGCGGTAAAATAAAAATGACGAATGATGTCATAAGAGATATACGTGACCGGTGACCACCGTTGAGAGTACCCATGCCTTTTTTTAGTTCGAAAGACTTTGAAACACCCCTTTAACTCAACCAATCTCAATCAATTGTCTATACGGTGACCCTTATAGACAAGCATTTCTTTATTAATAAAACTTTAGAGAAGTAAAAACTATGTTGGTTAATAATTATAGTTCATGCAATTGTAATGTTTTTTCAGGGCGGACGTGTGTTTTGTCTACAAGCTAATTCTATGCAAACTATCAACGTGCCACTCTCACATGCCGTGCATCAATATATCCATCATAAAATGTTCAAGTACGTACTTTGAATATAAGATACTAGCTGCGCCCCGCGTTTTCACCCGCGTAAGTCTTGATCCCATGGGAATATCGGGATGAAAAGTATCCTATGTGTTAATCCAGGTTATAAACTATCTGTTTGCCAAATTTCATCCAAATCCATTCAGCCGTTTTTGCGTGATTGAGTAACAAACATCCAAACACACATAGTATTAGTAGGATAATAATTATATCTTTAAATTATTACTATTTGTGAAGTTTTTGTTTCATCATGTATGCGATTCTTGTGCATTTTAGCGTCCTTGTGATGAGACACTGATTCTGGAGTCATTTCGTTATTAATCTCAACTATTTGGTTCTGAGGTCCGCATCCTCAGATAAACTCAGAATAGCTATTAAATCGGAGTTTTTTAGTGTTTGTATTAGTTAGGCTTTGACAAAGTTAAAACTCGTTTTGTAATACGACGGTTAAGATATGGTCCAGATATTTTCCGGGAAAATTACCTGCCAGATATGTACGAATTCTTTTTATGTAATGGATACAGGATAGTGCCTATACGGAGTTGATGCGAAAGGCCCTTAAACTTATGATTTTGATTCCAGTGAAGCGTACTCGGTAGCGTGTCTCGGTGTTACTTCGTTAGACTGGGAGCGGCTAGGAGTGGCTGCTCTAGAGGAGCTTGCGTTCGAGATCGCTAGGAAGGCCTTCCAGCGAAGCGAGAACATCGTTTTCCTTAACCTCATTGATCATTTGCAGGTAAAAAATTCGTAAAATAAAACAGATGTTACGTTTAACATTTGGATGTTGGAATATTTTAATCGACTCTGGGTATTTTTGAAGCATCCTCCTTTGTAATAATATTTTGTTTTCACAATTAATGCATGTCTGCCGTAGGTAGTACACTTAAAAATATATAACATTGATGTTTTTAAGCGACTTGGAAAAACTGGAGGTTTGGCATTCGGCTGGTCTTTTACTACAATTTTCTTTATTTGACGGAATGGAGGAAAGACAATACGAGCTAATTATAATAATAATGATTTTCTTTGCTTCACTATATCCAATTCATAAAGCCTTGTTTAACCAACAGGAGCGCTTCGAAGCTGGCGAGAAACGCGCCGTTGTTTTAGGCGAGGTACTGGCGTACCGCGGACGGTACGCCGACGCCGCGCGTTCATACCACAGCGCAGGGCGAGACGAAAGAGCATTGAACCTTTACGTTGATCTTAGGATGTTCAACAAGGCTCAAGTAAGTAATATGCAATATGGACGCTCCATACTTACTCCCCTATATATCTATACTAATATAATAAATGCGAAAGTAACTCTGTCCGTCTGTTACCTTTTCACGCCTTAGCGGATTTGGATGCATTTGCCACACGGATAGAACAAGGTCTGGGTAACATAGGACTTTTTATTCCGGAAATACGTTCCCGTGCGATTCCAACCTCCGCGTGGGTAAGAGCTAGAAATTAATAAAACAGCGTCCAAGAGTCGTCGATCCTTAAATTTACATACACGCCCGGTGCACTGGAAAGTAAGCTTCGCTACTATCTTGCTGACTGGCGAATATTTTAACCTTGATAATATGGAACACTACAGAATTAGCCTAAAATGTCCCCACGGTTTGAACTCAGGTCTCCGTTATGAAAGATGCAGTAGGCGGTAATCCACCACGCGGACCAAGAGCTACCTCATAGTTATTATTATGTCATGGAATTTTTAAATTATTAACTTGTCTCTTAAGCTTAACACACAAGCCAGGTGTGTATTGTGTGCGTGTTGGGCGCGTGTCGGGACGACTGTACGTCGGGCAGTATTCCTTGCATTTTTGTAGATGTCAGTATACGAACGCGTGCGCGAGTCATAGCGGAGCGGGTCGGGTCTGTCGTTTTCTTCGCGTACGACCTGACCCGCGCCCGACACGCACCCGCGTTGTGTGTTTTGAGCTGTACATTTCGCCATCATAACAATATGCAGCAAATTCCCCAGAAATGCACCTTCTACTCTTACAGATGGGTCTAAGAGAAAAGGCAATACAACGACTATCACCACGCTTGCTCACTCCGTGTTGACAAGTTCTGATTATTAAATTTTCCTTAACATAGGCCAGTAGCAACTCAAGGTCCTAGTACAAAAAAACTGAAATCGAAAAATATTATTCATTTCACAGTGTGTAAAGTTCACTCATCCCCCATAGAAAAGGGAGGATCCTCCGACCAGACGGGTGTTGTGTCTGGCGGGCAACTGCCCAATGACTGATATTGGGTTTTTGTATATATGTTCACTGCACGGTAAACTCTAATTGCGCGATGCAGGATTTATGTGACGTCAGGTCTTCGATGCGTAGTTCGCATGTGGCTATGTAGATACCTCCACATCACTCCCCTCCGGAGACCGGAGGTCGATAGTGGGCTAAGTCTTGTATCTTGCGATGCTTGCCAGTGCCAGTTGTGGTTCCAGTGAGTGGGAACCGGGTGCCGCATTGTTCGCGGTGGGTCGGAACTGTTTGCGGTGATTGAGTTGATTGCGGTGATTCCCCAGTGGCTCAGGGTGATGAGGTTGAGGTGATTGATGTGATTCCCCAGTGGGTCGGGGTGATGAGGCTGAGGGTGATGACCAGGAATGCGCGATCGCTGCATGCTGGTGGTCAGGATACCCGTTGACGCCTCGGGTGTTGGCTTGGCTGTGTGACTCGCCTCACTGAAAGCTTGCGGGAGTGATGATGATGACGTCACGCTGGAGTAGTTGCACGAAGGCTGCGTTGACGTTCATATTCGGGGTCACCAATTTAGGGGTATGAGGAACCCGAAAGGGATACCGGGACCTTGGCAACAGGCAACTGAAGGAACACGGGTGGGTTTTAGTCAGTAAAAGTCTGACACGCCCTTCCGCTCCACCCAGAGCGGGAGAAGTCATTGGATGATTTCCCACCCTCAAAAAAAAAAAAAAAAAAAAAGGGTTATGAGGAACAGTGTGTAAAGTTCACTCATCCCCCATAGAAAAGGGAGGATCCTCCGACCAGACGGGTGTTGTGTCTGGCGGGCAACTGCCCAATGACTGATATTGGGTTTTTGTATATATGTTCACTGCACGGTAAACTCAACGGATTTATGTGACGTCAGGTCTTCGATGCGTAGTTCGCATGTGGCGATGTAGATACCGCCACACAGGTATCCAAACTTTCACCTTTAAAATCTCTGAATCACTCCTGCACGTCACAAATGCCTTACTATATTTTGTTACCTATTTGTTCTGTTTTACAGGAATACGTGGGTGAGGGCGAAGGCCTAGCGGCTTTAGCTCGGCGCCGCGCGGAGTGGGCGAGACATGTGAACGAGCCGCGCGCGGCCGCTGAGATGTACCTCGCAGCGGGCGACGTGAAGCGTGCCGCTGAACTGATGGCGGAGACCGGCAGGAGAGACATGTGAGTACAGCTTTTCAATTCAAATTCATAATATTTTATATCACATAAACCTACATGGGCACTTATGAAGCGCTAGGTGCACGGTTAAAAGTGCCACCACAGTAGTTACAATACCAGAAATAGAGTTCACTAGATTAAACATCAATTAATCTGCCTGGCCTTTTCCAACTGTGTTCGGGTCGGCTTCCAGTCTAACCGGATGCAGCTGAATACCAGTATTGAATACTAGATTAAACATAACAAATGTTATAAAATAATAAATAATAGGCTCCTTCTCACGGAGAGGAGGCCTATGTCCCACCAGTGGGAACATTATAGGCTGAGTATGTGTGTAATGTTATAAAAGACCAGTAGACCTAGAAAGAAAGAAAATAACCATACGAGCTCTGGAAATAACAAAGTTTGAAAACAAGGATAGTAATAAATTATTCGCACAACTTGACGACTTTGATACACTGACTAAAATACTGAGAGTTATCACATACTGCCGAAGATTCCTGAAACAAAAACGATACAGTATTAGATGGAGATGTGATTATTATTTTGTAAAACGTATTAATTTTTTTTTTTGAAAGATCTTTTACCATAGTCCTTTGCTGGGCGGCTTATGTTAACGCCAATTTAATCATAGGAGACGTATAAACCTATGTTAAGTTAGTTACGTCGCATTTTTTTCAAAACTCCTCTAACACAGTGCTATCAAAATTGAACCCTACCACATAAGACAACAGGTGTGATATTGTATTTAATCGGTTAAAAGATTTGATATAATGATTCAGGTTGATTGAGTTGGCGCGCAAACTAGACAAGGGTTCAAGCAGTTCGCTTCGTTATGTGGCAGAGGCGTTAGTGAAGGCTGGAGAGCCGGCCACTGCCGCTGACGTATACCAACGACTTGGAGACTACACGTAAGTAATACTTTATCATTCAGGTGAAACAGAGGTCGACACCTGTTTCTCCCAATCATCGCTACAGCGAGCGGTTGGTTCCATGCTTTCCGCGTCCATCTGATTCCTGTCGAATCAGATGGACGCGGAAAGGGGGGATTTGGCCGGGGGCGAACTGCACCTGACGCCCCCCCCCCCCCCCTCCTTAGTCCGCTAGTGCGCTTTACTTTGTGTAATTTATTTCATCACGACTGATCTCAAAAACGGTGAAGGAAAACATCCCGTTCGCTTTTTAAGAAAGGAAGCCTGTTTCCCAGCAGTGGGAACATTATAGGCTGATGTTCCTAATAGATAGAAAATAGATAGAGTACTCTTTATTATGTACACCATAAAAATTACAGACATAAACAGCAAGAAAAGGTGAATAATTATTGAATTCTCACAGTAAAGTGGCGCAGCTGGCAGTGGCGGCAGGCGAGTGGTCGCGCGCGTTCACGCTGGCTCGCGAGCACGCCGAGTGCAAGCGCGAGGTGTATTTGCCTTACGCGCACCGAATGGCGCAGGAAAACAAATTCGTTGACGCGCAGAAAGGTTAGTCATTATTTTCCATTGTAATAATTTCTCTTCTACGCATATCCTAATTTATTTCTTGTCAGCGCAGTATGTCTACTTCTTTCAAACATCTCTATCAGTCTTCTTCTCTGTAGTAATTTCCTCTATAGGAATCTCATATTTCACACGATCATTTCAAACAACGATAGATGGATTTTATCATTTTTGGTCCTCCTCTTATATTGACTTTTATAGAACCAAAAATTCAAAGTCATGTGACATCCGGGGAACATTGGGAATATTATTGGCTGATTATCACTACATATTATAAAACAAAGTCCTCCGCTGCGTCTATCTGTCTGCCTGTTCGCGATATACTCAAAAAACTACTGCACCGATTTTCACGCTGTTTTCACCAATGGATAGAGTGGTTCTCGAGGAAGGTTTTAGTATATAATAACCGATATCCACGCGGGTGAAGCCGCGGGCATCAGCTAGTTAACATATAAAATTCAGTGCAGACACACATTCCGTCATTCATTGATATCATGCAACTAAGTGTTAAATTCGAGTAAAGTATGTTCCATCTTTGTCAGCGGCGGTACTTCCATACAAGCCGAAAAGCCCGGCTTGCCTTAAAAACTGAGCCAATCAATTTAAAAAAAAAAACTCCCATAAACTTCCAAGTCAATCCTTCACGTCGCAAGAATTGATAAGAATAATAACATAAAAACTTCGGGCTGCACCAGCCGCGCGCTATAAGTACAAGCTACGTACGTTGCCAAACTGCCACAGTTGCGATCTCGCTCTAACACTCTATAGTGTTAGGCGAGATCGCACCCATGAATGAAGACGTCAATTCTGTAGTACATTGCATCTTTCTCGCTCACACACGCTTGCGGCAACGTCGCAGAAGCCAGCTTCTAGACCTCTCATTTTTTGCATGGAAAATGCGTACGTTTTTTATACTATTAGAATGTACTTATTATGCAAAATGTTCTAATATTTAAGCCCGGCTTTTGAGTTTTTATGAATGGAACGAATCGTGTGTTTGAAGTTCGCGCAAATGCACTAGTCGCGATGTTGACCCGCGTAAAGTGAGTTGCAAGTCCGCGAAGCGACTCAAATTTGTTATTGTTTTGAAATAATATTTTGAGATCAGTATTTTATTTTTCAATTGAGGTAATGAATTACCTAGTTTTATTATTTAAAATGATGTGATAGTTATTGCGGCTATGTCATTCCTTATGCTTAGTAGTGTTTTTATCATCAAAATGTGAATTTGGAAACTGTGTTCGAAAAGGTATGTAAATACATTGAGTTTTCTGACAGTAAGTAACTCTTTGCTTCACCGTAATCAACCCCAAATTACTTTAACTCGGAAATATAAACAATTAGGTAGGTATTTTTGTCATTCGGAGAATATATTGAAATTGGCATTCGATTGTTTAGTATGTATAAAGATAAGAGTATGACCAAACTTAGGTAGCCCTAGCTGGTGCCATGAAAGACATCAAAATTTGTATAGTGTTGTTTGTATGGCAATTGTAGTTTTAGTAAACCACTAAAAAACAAACCACTTGTTATAATACATCTCATCAAGATCACAAAACACAATAATTTTCGTATCGAAGATATTCTTCATAACTAGGCGTTTTGAAATAAAGATTAGAGTTGGCTATTGTCATTATGATTAATTATAAAATGTTATATACCCAATGTAATTGTAATATCTCATTTAACATTTTCAATCGACTTAAAACTTAAATTTCATAAAACTAAATATGCGTACGGTAATAGAACAACAAATCGATAATTTGAGGCCATCTAGCGGCTTTTGATAGAATAATTTTTATGTGACAAGCGTTGACAAAGTTATTATGGTGAAAAGGTCCTGCGAAGCGGTGTGGTTACGCGCATTCGTTAATAGATGGCGCTTAGGACAATTTCGTACTGACACCTGAAATATGTAGAACTCTTCTACATCGGTAAATCGCTCACTTGTCTGTTTTTTTAAATCGTTATAAATCTGTCGACTTGCCCTGATTTTGAGCCCTAGGCACGCCACTGATCTTTGTATATTTCAGCGTACCACATGGCCGGTGAGACGACGACGGCGATGCGCGTGTTCACGATCCTCGTCGGTAACGCGGTCGCTGAGGAACGGTTCAGCGACGCGGGCTATCTCCATCACTTGCTCGCCATGCAGTGCCTTGAAACTACTGCGGCTGCTACTACCGAAAAGTTAGTACCATTACTTATTTGCAAGAATGGATATTCCTTCCATTATTGCGTTGTTCTTTTCCTTACCATTGTTACAAATTATACTATCACATTATCATAATCCAGGCATTTTTCAGACAGAGGCGACATAAAGTCAGATACAATGAGTGTGAATAAAGTATTACTATCTGTGAAACTTTACAAACGAAATAAATAAAACCGGCCAAGTGCGAGGCGGACTCGCGCATGAAGGGTTCTATACCATTATCTAAAAAACGGCAAAAAATTCACGTTCACAAACGTGAATTTTTCGCCCTTAAATGTTTATTTTATTCTGTTTTTTTGTATTTGTTATTATAGTGGCATCCGAAATACATTATTTGTGAAAATTTCAACTGTCTAACTATCACAGTTTATGAGATACAGCTTGGTGACAGACGGACAGACAGACAGCAGAGTCTTAGTAATAGGGTCCCCTTTTACCCTTTGGGTACGGAACCCTAAAAAATGGTGTACATAAATAACAGTATTCTATTCTACCCCAATGCACGTTGCATCCGCAGAGATCGCAATCAATCGCTGCGTGCTTACACACATAACGACCGGCTGGCGCGCATCTACCACGCTTATGACGTGGTACACCGCTGTGTGAACGAGCCCTTCTCGCTGAGCCAGCCCGAGCCGCTACTCAACGCGGCGCGGTACATCCTCGCCCTGCTGGACGCCGACCCGCCGGCTGGAGTGTCTATGTTGTATCCTTTGATAATAAGTTTGGTAGGAGGGGATAAAGCAGTATCTTAAGTAACGACGGATTCTAATGCTAGCTGAGTTAAGTTAGTAAGAATTAAGACGGTTAATTGATTCAGGCGTGACTTTGCGTCCAGCGCTCGGTGTAGTAACACGTCGCGTTCTGGTTTGCAATTGGTCAATCGTCATCCTGAAGATGCCTCGTCGAGAGGTGAAATACGTGTCGTTTTCTTACAGGGTTTTTATGACTCTTGAAGAATAATCAAGCGGAATAGGTTACTAAATATATCTGCATCTATTGTATTTTAAGAATTAAGACTGCAATCCTTAGTGCAGCGAGGGATCCAAGCTCGCCCAAATTATCTCCGAGGAGAACACTCTATTTTTCACACCTTCTGTGGAAGCTCATAAAAAGCAATTCGATTTTCGTTTTTTTTATTTGAGGTTGTACTGAAATCGAAGACGTTTTCCATAAAGAGCTAAGTATTTAACCTGGGTAGGCATAAAATCAATTAAGAGATCAGAATTACTTTTGTTTATCATTTTTACGTCTCACACAATTTAGTTAATTGAACCTTAATCATAAATCCAGTTGTTTGTATCTTTGTTTATCAAAACAAGCGAGGGCGTTGAACGCAAACACGCTGGCTCGTCAAATGTTGGACAAAATATTGGGCTTGCAGATACCACATAGGTTTCAGGTTGGTTTGATTTTTTTTTTACTTATAGGTACTTACTGCTATTAACTAAAATCTGTGACACAGAATAAATAGCTACAGAGAGTCTCCAGGTCTGTTTTCGCTCGCTGTGTGGAGCCGTTTCTATCATTTTGTGTACATTATTTTCTTTATCTGCGAAACTAGGTGGATTTTCGCTTTTACATTTAGGGCTGGATGTATTTTCGCCACGTAAAATGCATACTATTTGTGAGACACTGACAAGTACAAGAACTTTCGTTCGCGTGAGAAAAATTAGGTTATAAATAGCCTAGTTTTTTGCAATAGCCATAAAACAAAAAAAACGTATATCCCACCAGTTAGTTTTATAGTCAACTGTAGGCACCGGTCTATACCAATTATACTAGTGGTACCAATTAAAGAAATGACTTCCCGAAACAAGGCCAAACTCAGGCGGTAGCGGAGTTTAAGTGTCCATTTCCATACTAAGAAAACACTTTTTTTCTCCTGATATACGAGTCCAATTAGAAAAAGTCTAAGAACAATATTTGTAGGTTTTGTTAAAGGAATACGATACCTTTTTTTTTATATTCAATTTGTTTTCACGATCTTCCTACGTCCAACTTCTTATATGGGGACAATCCACTGTGCGACCGTGGGACAGCTGCCGTAATATCGTACACCTAAACTGTTTATTCAGGAAAGCGTGGAGCTATTGATTCTGAAGACCCGCGCCAGCACTGGCGGCGAGTCTTGCGATGACGAGGTGGCGCCACTGTGCTGGCGCTGCCGACGCCACGCGCCACCGCTATGCGCAACTCGCTGCCCTTTCTGTAAACATGCGTTAGCGCACTCGCTTGCTACACACGGTCAGTTATTACATATATTAAATAATACTATAATTGTCCCACTGCAGGGCAAGTCATTCGTCTCAAATTATCTGCCAGATAAAATAGCCGCCGTTATTCACAGTAATGTACAACAAAAGTTTAATAATCAAGATATCAATTAACAGAAGTGCTACCTCTCGTTCAATTCGAGCCTGCCGAGGGAATAACTAACGAAGAAGCATTGGATCTTATCGAGCGCGCCCCCCTGCCTGAGTCTTCGGATGCTGAGAACACAGAATATGGCGCTGAAGTCCTCAGAATAGACCATGACGTTAATGGTGCTGACCCATTCTTAGATAAAGTTGATGAGGTAAGTGATTTTTTAAAATTAATTTTACAATAGGGGAACGTCCCTATTTTCTTCTTTTTTTCGTATCTGTTCAATTACTGAAGCTTGGCTCGGATTATTTCTCCTTGTCCTTTGCTTTGTGAAAAGCTCAGCAGGACTGAGTCGTGACTTCAGTCCATTCGTAATTTTTTCTTTAAATAGATATGCGAGAGCGACAAAACCAGTAATTGATTAAAAAAATAAAAATGATCTCAGTCCTGATTTTCTTTGTTTCTGTTGTATTTATATTCAATTCCAATTCTTATTTTTATTTTGCTTAGTGCTTGTGATTAGTGGTCTATGTGGCATCTTAGATCATCATCTGCCCAGCCTTTTCCCAACTATGTTGGGGTTGGCTTCCAGTCTTACCGGATGCAGCTAAATTAAATACCAGTATTTTACATAGAGCGACTGCCTATCTGACCTCGACAACCCATTATCTGTGTAATACTATACCCCTTTGGTTAGCAACACTGCTAGGCCATGTATTAATAAAAAGTATTGTACTATTCAAGTAGGTATTCAAATTTTTAATGGAACGTTGAAATAGTTGGATAAAAAGTCGTTTTTTGTCTGTACTGACCTGTTGTTTTGCTCTAATTTTATCAGATATGCTGCACTTTCATATTCTCTCATGTGACTAGCATATCCTACTTGGGCCGAGAAACTCCGAGCACAAAGCGAACATGATAAAATATAACTGTTGGTGGTCTAGCTGTCAGGTCATCAAGTCTTTTTTAGTAAATTTTGGCAACTTACTAAAAAGCTTTGCTAGCTACCGAAGGAAAATTTTCTTTTTTCCGTGTCTGCAGGACGACGATCTTGGTGTGGTAGTATGCAGCCGTGGGGCGTTGATACAACTGAGCCCCGCCAGCGTGATAGTGATCAACCGGCCGCCGCTGCGACCGCTCATGTACCGCAACATGCTGCCGGAACTACCTGCCATCGCCTGCCAACACTGTCATAAAGTACGTTTACCCACATTACAACTTTAGGGCGGTCAACTCGGAATTATACAACTTTAAATTAAGATTACCAAATATTTTTCCATAATTATATTATTCAGGCTTGGCAACTTTATAATATGGTAAAAAAATATCTGACACCTCCAGTTTTATTCTTAAAAATGTGATCACTTCTCATCGTGTTTGTCATCAAATTTTCGCATAGGTACTTTAGTAGGTTTCCCACTAGCTAAGTCTCAAATATTCTGCTTTTCGTGTTCAATATTGACCATGACACACACCTTTAGATAACCCAATAGAAAAAATCTTGAAATTCGCAAACCTCAGTGATTCGTTACTCGTAATAATTTGTTAGAAAAATTGGGTCGTTTTTCAATCAGTTTAAAAACTTCAGGATTCAATTAATGAAGGTATTGTGGTATACGTGGTCTTATAGCGAATTTTCCGCATTTTGACTAAATAATAGATATCGCACAAATGCAAAATGTGGCTAAAAAAGTTGTATACATCCGTACTGACCACCCTGTACATTCAATGAATAGTTTGATGCAGGTGCGCGTTGAGGCTACACCTGTACGAAAAGTTTTCGGTATTAATTATGTTCCATTTCCCCCGAAATCCCGTTATTAGAGTAGGCAACGTACTAAACAGGTAGAGAAGCTACCAAAACAAACGGTAGTCCCCCTGACTTAGGTACTCTCTCCGATTCATAACATAATCTGCTATCAAATCTCATGCTGGTTCTTGTGAATAGGCAAAAGTTCTAACAGTCGGCAAACACACAACATCTTGGCACCACATAGAACAGCTCACTAAACAATAATCAAACAGAGCGACCAAACGAATGACTGAAAGATGACGTTAATAAACGGTCGAGTTAAATCTGCGCGTATCAAAATACAAAAGCATTTTAGTAAATATTACGAACTATCTAGTAGATGCACTGATACACTTGCATGACTTGAATCGTAAAAAATGTTGTGTGCCTTATAGCTTGTACTGAATAAATGCATTTTCTTTCTTTCATGTCGGAAAAATCTAAGACTGCATATTTTATTTTATACAGCTGTTCTACATGGAAGACTTCGAGATCCAGCTGATCAGTAAAGGCCACTGTTCGTTCTGCCGGCACCCGGCTGAAGAGCCCCGAAATGATGACGAAGACACCGAAGATTCTATGCTGAACGACTCTAGTCCTACCACCACTAGCCCTAGCAATGACCGCGGCTCCTGGTAATTAGGATATAAGGTTCTACTACATCTGTGCTAAACGGTTGTAAATTAGATATTAACAAAATTATTTGAGAGATATGATGATTTCATATGATATGATATGTGGGAACATATTCCCTCCCACACCTTCCGATGATGTGATTTTTGTATTTCACAATGCAGGTTGCCTAACATACGTCATTTTGGAATGCATAAATACGTTATTTGTGTTTAACGAATTATTTCTAAAATTAGTCTCTTAATTATTATTTAAGATTGATTTTTGAAGGTGTCCAATTGTATTTTACTTTTAAGTGTAGATATTTTTTTGTTTTAATTACTTTTAGGGCCGATTTTATAATCGTTAGATTACTTTGCTCTGTGGAATACCTAAATTGATTTAACATATTGTCTGTACAAAAGCTGAAACCACAATATTTATTCATTAATGTTATTTTCTACGATTGATAAATTGGCCCATACGAATCCAGTTTGACTTTGCTTAAATTAATTTTAAGGGTCAGTTCACACCGAGACCTGACCCGAAGCGACGCTGCGCGCACTTTTTAAGATAGTTATACAAAATATAACTATATTTACTACACAAAAAGATACACATTTAATTGAGATAATTCGAAAATGCCTCGCTGCGCCACGAGGCGCAGTCTGAAGCCGCTGTGACGACTTGTCTCTACTCAGTGATGCCAACTTAGGGTAATTTACTATAGATTTAGAGCAAAACTATTACAGCAGGGTAAGTTTTGGGGTATTCATTATTTCAGGGTAAGGTCTGTTTATACTGGGTCGTTCCAGGGTTTTGTTTTTTGTCCGTTTGTCTTGGTTGGTTATTTTTTGTTCAACTAAATTTGAATTATGTGCGACTTAGTTCCAATGTCGTCTTTAGTTGCGGTAATAGCACAATATTAACATGGTAAACTAAAATTAGACGTATTACATTAATTGACCCTAAAAAAGGTAGAAATCCCTAAAAGTGGAAACACTGGCAGACACGCTCCGCTGCACCGCGCGGAGTCTCGCTGCGCAGCGCGAAACCACTGGCCTCTTCAAGCATCTTCGCGTCGCGTCACGTTTCGGTGTGAACTGACCCTTAGTTATACTGTACTTAATGTATTGATCCATTGTAAATGCTTCGAAAATATTTTATTGACTGTGTGATATCCATCCGTCCTTTGTAAAATTATGGTTAAAAATATTTAGCAAAATGTATTTCTTTAAAATAATATTACCTCAGATTTTTTGTCAGATATGCCTGTACCTAAGCGATTTTTGAGTAGGCTATTATTAGAAGACGCTGAATTAGTTTTCTTGATGCAAGAAAAAAATACGCAAGTCATACAAGAAGACTTGTGTCTTTATGCATGACTTGCACGAGTCTTATGCTTCGGTCCCACGGCCCACTTTCTCACATGCCATTATCGTGGCAGGCCAGGCCGACAGGCCGTAGGAACCGTCGATTCGATGAGTCCTATGGTGGGCATGCTCGGCACGGACTGCGACAGGCCTCGACAGGCGAGGCCGCGCGCCAGGACGCGAGAGGCCTCGACAGGCCATGGCACTGCGGCTTTAGTAGCGTCGAATAGCTATGCGATTTGGCAGACTTTTTATGACAAAATTCATGATTTATTTATTATAAGTATACATAGGTACTGTTTCTAAAGGGTGTAATGTAACCATTATAATTATACAAAAACATAAATAGTTTCCCACCAAAATTATAGTTAAATGGAATTTATAAGAAATATGGGCATACAAAACATGTTCTTAATTATTCTTTGCCTTCATAAAAACACATTTCAGTTCAAATTGGTAATATTGAATCCAGAAAAAATAATAAATAAGAAAATGATCTCTTAAAAATATATGAATAAAAAACATTGTGATAAAAGCGACCATCCCAACGATTGTAAAATAAATGTAAATACTAAATAACCGTTTATTATTTATGCTGCCGAAGCACTGATTTCCTTTAAACGACTTGTAACGACCAATCTGTGGTTACAACATCTGTTACACCTACATCTTGCAAGATGTTTTAAATTTCTTAAGATTCTGCCATATGTCAGCTGTTTGTTTTTTTAAGTAATGTTTTGTCAAGGGTGTCACTACATCTCAAGTTGCGAAAATAATAACTTTGATTTGCGTATCTTTTTTTATGGGTATTCAAAAGTTATTTATCTCGGACGCGCAACTGTCGTGATATCATCCCCTCGTACGATAAGCCGTGTTTACCTACTGTTTATTACGTGTAACAAAATATTATAAAATTATTAAAGTAAGTCTTAAACAAATAATAAAAAAGTCGGTGTGTCTAAAAGATTTGAATATATTTATTAATAACTAGCTGCGCCCCGCGGTTTCACCCGCGTAAGTCTCGATCCCGTGGGAATATCGGGATAAAAAGTATCCTATGTGTTAATCCAGGTTATAAGCTATCTGTTTGCCAAATTTCATCCAAATCCATTCAGCCGTTTTTGCCTGATTGAGTAAGAAACATCCAAACACACAAACTTTCACATTTATAATATTAGTAGGAAGTAGGATAGTAGGATAGGATAATATATAGTACTATTGATTAATATCTAATATGTCATAGCTAATATGTCATAGCTATTATATTAGCTCACAAGAGACAACTCGTCTCCCGTGACATGCCAGACTGTCGCATGGAAGGCGACTGACGGATTGCGTTAAAAGATGGCAGCAGCAGTGTCTTTCTGTCTGCTATAAACTGCGATAATACCTTGTTGTAGGTATAAATTAAAGACCTTTCTTCTACATCACTACTGTAGATTATTACTAAATGTACTTCACTAGTACCGGTATTGTAAACTCTGTAGTCTGTGGTAATCTCTCAAATATAGAACGTTGCAAATTATTTTCATTTGCTTTATTTATTAAATATAACATACTAGAGATGCGCTTCATTGTTCGTATTCGGCCGAATATTCGGTTGATTTGCCGAATAATTACCGAATGTTTAAATTATTGTTAATATTAAAAAAAAAATCATTTTATTAAACAGTAAGGGCTCTAACACACGGCGTAGTTTAAACGCGTAGACGACGCGCAGATGACGCGCGTAAACGCGCTTCAAACGAGATTAGATTTACGCGCGTCTACACGCAGATACAGCGATACAGACGCGCTGTAGTCGCTCGTAGCTTCCGTGTTTTGGTCAGAAACTCTTCGTCGTGTCAGTTGTACAACCAAGGTCCGTCAACTTTGTTCGCCAATCATGCGGCAAGGGGACGGGAAAATAATGCTACCATTACAATAAATTTATTTGTTTATATAGGAATCTATGATACCAATATTGCGGGCGGTGCGGTGGCGAGAGCGCACGCCCCTTCTGTACCCCACCTCCGACCATTTGTACGCGCTTCAAACGAATTTCGAACGCGCTCCACAGGCGCATTTGCATCACGTTACACGCGCGTTTGAATCTATAAAGACACAAAAATCGGCATATACGGCGCAGAAAACGCGCGTTATTGAAACGCGCGTCGTCTGCGCGTTTAAAATACGCCATGTGCTACCGCTCTAAAGTTAAGTAATTACTAAAAAAAGTGTGGTTTAAAGTTTCCGAAAGTTATACATAGTTTTTTGTAAATAAAAGAGACACTACTTTTTGTACCAATTATTTATGGATAAAATAAAGAAGATTACCTTTAACAATCATCTAATAAACTTCTGCTTTTTTTTTACTAATGATAAAAAGCTAAATAAATTTTCTATGAAATTAATAATTATAAGAACATTGCGATGAGTAACAACGTGTACAAACCTGTTTACCGCGCAGAATTGAACCGAATGATTCGGCCTCGGGAATATTCGGTTCGGTTAATTTTGGACCGAATATTCGACCGAACATTCGTATTCGGTTGAACCTACATTCGGCGCATCTCTATAACATACCTTATAACCGACCCCTTTATAAACCCGGACTACAGTTAAGCAAAACTTAAACTTAGGTTCCGGTTAAAATTATTAAACGGAACCTAATACAACCAGACGATCAATGGGCCAAACTTACGACCCAGTGGGTCCCGCTTAATGGTAAGCGACATCGCGGTAGGCCCAGACGGAGGTGGCAAGATAAGCTGGACAATTAAAAATTGGTCCTTGGCAGCTCTGGATAGAGAGAGGTGGAAAGACAGTAGGGAGTCCTTTGCCCAACAGTAAATAATTATTAAAGATTAATAATTAATTTTTAGGGTTAGGGATCCAAAGAGTGCCAACGGGACACTATTACTAAGGCTCCGCTGTCCGTCTGTCTGTCTGTCACAGGGCTGTATCTTTTGAACCGCAAGACACTTGGAATTTTCGTAAAGGTTTACGTATAGGTACTACTATGGCCGATATAACAACATATACCTACTTAAAATTAAAGGGAGTCCACAATACAACAAACGTGCTTTTTCGGCGTTTAAAAAATATATGTTTTATAAACATTGTGCTGTGTGTGGTACGGAACTTTTCGTGTGCAAGGAACTCCGACTCGCGCTTGGCTGCTTTCTTAAGTTACTTTTCTCCAAATTTATTAATAAGCCAAGCGAGTGGTGCCAATTTACTCTAATTATTTTGTTGCGGATTCTAGCGGCCATTTGGGGGCCTGGTATCTGTTCGTAGGCACCCAAGCACCGCCACTTCGACCGGTTCAGTGCTTCTCGCATCCAACGCATTCCCGCGGCCTTCACCAGGTCATCGGTCCACCTTGTGGGGGGCCTTCCTACGCTACGTCTTCCGGTACGCGGTCGCCACTCCAGAACCTTTCGGCTCCATCGGTCATCTGTTCTGCGAGTAATGCGCCCTGCACACTGTCACTTAAGTTTGGCAATACTTCGGGCTATGTCGGTTACATTGGTTCTCCTACGGATCTCTTCATTTCTGATTCAATCAGGCAGGGAACTCCGAGCAAAGCCCTCTCCATTACCCTTTGGGTGACTTTCAGCCTTCTATTATGGCCCATTGTGAGCGACCATGTTTCAGTGCCATAGGTAAAAAAATAAAATGTCCTTATAAGTTCAGGATACATTATATTTCTAATAAGTATACAGTATGCAAGGGTAAACACCGCTGTCACTCAAACCATGGGTAGTTGACTTAAATATAAAAATAAATGACCCAGTAACAACAAAAAAAATACCTTATTTTCATTAAAAGATTAGTAAATATCCGTCACTGTCCTGATACTCATGGATACGCGTTCGAGACAGCTGCGAAACAGATGACGGCCGGTCATGTAACGTCCCGCGCGCCCCGCCCGCCCCCGCCAACCGTCGGCCGCCGTGTTGAGACGCAAGTTCGTTGCCCTTGCGTGTAGGGTGAAATATTCTTGTAGAAAAAGGTAGGTAGATCTTCTTAAAAAAAAAAGTCGTATTTTTCCATTGATTTTACGTTCTATAAATGAAACCAAACCACTGGTTTTAAGGATAACGGTGTTTACACTAACACCCGGTATATTTTCTGATTTTGTTTAGGCACTTACCTACTGCAGTGCATCATAATATAAGAACTTTTAGGCAGTAACCAACTTGCGTTTAGCTCCAGTAGTCCTTTTTTTATATTGGTAAATCCTCCAATGACTTCTCCCGCTCTGGGCGGAGCGGAAGCTTGTCAGAGTTTTACTGAATAAAACCCACCCGTGTTCCTTCAGTTGCCTGTTGCCAAGGTCCCGGTATCCCTTTCGGACTTTCCCGCAACCCTGACAGTCATCGGTCCTAGCGGACCCCGCCAATTGTGCTGACATCTCTTTGAGGTGCGCGTGGAACACGACGCGCCATCGACCCGGGCTTGGTCCTTGTCGGACGGCGAGCTACCCATTGCTCGCCTCCCGCAAGCCCGCGCCTATGGTGGCTGGGAATCCGCCTGGGATTCCCGACGCCCAGCGTGTCTCCAGCGGCGGCGGTTAGGGGCGTGAGGGCGCAAACTTTGCCTCTCCCTCACGCGTTCCGCCTCCGCCTTCGCAAGCATTACTGCTTCAGCTCCTTTAGTCCTGGTAGTATTGGATTTCAGTCTTCACTTTTTACAGAACATTAAAATAGACTTGAATACATGGAAATCATATTCCGCAGTGCCTAACGCATTACTTACTTATATTAAAGCCAGGTATTACAAGTTGTTAGTTCACTGAAATTGAGTTCGAATACAAAGTTGGATTAGTAAGATTTAATTGAATGCAACACACAGTTCTCATGTAACCTTTCGTAGGTAGCACAAACTACCTAATCAAAAGTTCCGACTGTGATGTTTTAGTTTTGTCACAGGATAATAAAGTAACAGTATTATGTCTCGGCTATGACCTTGAAATGATTACCTACGGCCGCTAGATAGATAAACCTTCCGCGTCCGTGCCTAACTGCTGCGCACTCGAGACTGTTACGTACAGATATACGCTGAGATTTCGAAGCGCGTCGTTTCGTCCGTTTTCTATGAATATATAATACTGTTACTTATTTTATACTGTGGTTTGAGTATGTTTAACTTACCTACCCTACTTCAACTGATGATTCTAAGTAGTTGGCTAGGTAAAGTAAAGTAATTAGTGCTTTAATTATCTTGCTGTGCAAAGGATTCGGATCTAAAACGCCCTCAGCGGTGAACTAAACTGCAGTTTTAAGGTTTTTTGATCGCTAGCTAAGTCGACCAATGGTTAAAAATTGCAACAAACGGTTAAATTTCTGAAAATTCTGTTTTTTGATCCCTAGTTAACACGACAAGTGGTTAAATATGTAACCATTGGTCAAAATATTTAACCACGGCTCCATCACAGAGTACATTATACTATACTGAAAGGCTCCATCGAGGGTTTAGCAAGATGGCGGATAGTTAACTCTTGGTCGCAATCGGCTGTTACGTGTTATTTTATTATGAATGTGTGTTTGAGTTTTCTTCATCTTATTGAATTTCTGCTGTAATTGTTTTACACTTCGATATCTTACTGCGTCAGAGTCAAATTTTTCAGCAAGCGCCCGCCAAGCTGCCTCTTTTTGTTGGTTACTTGCATGATCAGTTTTTTGGTCGTTATAATGGGATAGTCTCTGAGAAAGTACGAGAGCTTTGTCGTCTCTTGTTCATTAAAATTGGCGTTACGATCTCTGAAACACGTAGTAGTGCATATTAATTATTTTTTCACTAGCAACATACCTAATAAAAATATCGAAACACACAAGACGTGTTAGTGTAAATATAAAAAATATATAATTACTTATTTAAAAAAATATATATATATTATAATAAGTGAAAAGTAAAAAGACAAGTATGACAAGTATGCGTGTACAGAGTATTTATTTTCCGTATCAATTTAATATGTTTTGTGAATATTTTACTAAATTGCATAAAAGAAACTTTTTTTTATTATAATATTTTTTTAGCATGTATAGACGCTATACTATTGCAGGATAACGGGAACGCCCTCCGTTAGATAACATTCTGTATAATATGAATGTAAAAGCAAGATATAATAACAAATAGCACGAAATCACAACACAACAATCAACAAAGTAACATATGACGACTTTGACATTAGACATACGCGATAGACGTCAAAATGCACGCGTATTACCATAGCAAAATAATTACTCCCAACTTTAAAATGGGTAATTTAGTGCCGATTGCAATGGCAACATAGTTAACAATAGTCAATTCTAACCATTGTTCAAATGGGGATCAAAAAACGTAAACTTGAGATAACTATTGGTTAGAGTCTTAACTATGGTCAGTTTAACAATTGGTTAGCTTGACTATTACTAGGGATCAAAAAACCGGCCCTAACACGGTACCACAGAACAGATAAATTTTATCTGTTCTGTGCACGGTACCTATGCATGAGTCTAAATATATTCAACTGTTTATTTAGCAGGCCTCGTAGTTTCTTTACCACCCTATGGTTGAATGTCACTCGAAGGTCATATAACGACAAGGTCTAGTCGAAGGGCGGATTTCACCAATATAACTGAACACGATCAGAACATCTAAACCGCGTTCAACAGCTGTCAGTGTCATTGCTGAGGAATATTGAGACTACCCTATATATTACTTTACTCTATGATTGAGACTGACAGCTCTTGAAAGCTAATCGCGTTCAGTTTCATTGGTGAAATTGGCACTTAGTGACAGTTGAATAATTTTAACCTTAGTGAAATTTCAATTTACTGGGAATTGTTGTCAAAAGTGGTAAAGCTATTCTGTGGTCGACTATACAATAGTTAACGATGGATGCCCAAAAGAACTTTTATTCTTCCTGCTGTCCTTAACCCTGCCGTACATCAAACGTATGTAAAAAATAAAAACATATTTGTTCGTTCAATTGAATACAATCCTCATTAAAAACCTTGCATTTTGTAAATTATAGGTATATACAGGCTGTAAGGGTAAACACTCTTGTCATTCAAACCATGGGTAGTTGACTTAAATGTAAAAATAAATGACTCAACACAACAAAAAAAAAACGTTATTTTCATTAAAAGATTTAAAAAAGTTTCTATCCGACACCGTGTTCTCTAGCGAAACAGCTTACTGACTGAGAGAGGGGTCGCGCCCGCGGCCGGTCAGGTCACATCCCGCACCCCCCGCCCGTGTTAAGACGCAAGTTCGTTGACCTAGCGCATAGGGCAACGAACTTGCGTCTATTGTGGTAAAATGTAGATTTAAAAAAAAAAGTTGTAATTTTCCATTGAATTTACGTTCTCTAAATGAAACCAAACCCCTGGTTGCAAGGATAACGGTGTTTACCCTAACACCCTGTATATATTTTTTTTTGTTTTATTATTTATAAAATGCAGCATCTTCATTCATCAGCATATAGGTAAGACTTCATATAGGTAAGTAGGTAGGTACCTACTGTATACAATAAGAGTCTCCGTAATGTGCACATATCGCAATGAGGGAAAACTATGCTTAATTTTATCGGCCGATGTAACTTATACAAATAATTAGATAGGTACGCACGGCTACACATCAAGCTATACAAAACCAGTTTACGCTGATCTCTCATTGTAGGGAAATCCTATACAATGCGAGATCAGCTTAAACTGGTTTTGTATAGCTTGATGTGTAGCCGTGTGTACCTACATACATACCTATTTAACTCATGTTGAGTTTTGTTCAGGAAAATAAACAAAACTTGTAGTAGTAGTAGGCCTGTGAAGGTACCTACATACCTACCTGGAATAATATTAGTTAGGTTAGGTTAGGTTAGAGAAGTGTACCTACCTACCTAAGTAAAGCTTAAAATAAAGCAAGCTTTGCCAAAAAAGGCTGACTTTATTGATTTGGTTTCGTTTCGGGCGAGATATAATTTTAAGATCTTTTAAATTAAGCCACCTACAAGTTTATAACCATTTAAAAACCTTAGTAGGTAGTTACCTAAATTGACCGCCCTGAAAGTATTTAAATAAAACACAAAAAATAAAACATGTATTTATTAAGTTTTTAACCCCGAAAGCCGAGTAATGATATTTGAAATAAAAATATAAAGTATCGATAGTGGTTGCGCCGCAGTATCGATGAGCGGCAGCAGGTGATGCGTCGTGTTCGTTTTTGGCGAATCAGAGGCGAGCAGGTGCGCGCGCAGGTGTCCCCGCGATCTCAGCCGATATCGATATACAGGCTGATGTTGATTGATCGACTCCCTCGCCCTTTGATGATATGTTTCTATCGCATTACTTGATACTTTAATTTGATAAAATAGATTGACATAAATGTAAATAAATTAAGAATAACGTTTTGTTTTGTTTTATGATTTTATCGTTTAAAAATTAACATTTTATCGTTATTCATGATTGTACAGTAAGCCACACGTCTGTGGTAACAAAACCAGCATAAGCTGGCCTCACATTGTATTGATTATCCGAACTACGTTATGCCAGCTCAAGGCCAGGTTCAGGGTGTGTGAAAAAGTGTTACCACGGACGTGCGGTCTACTGTACATAATCAGCATTCTACTGAAACCTTGCTTTTTCAATGAAAAACGCACTCAACAAAGTTTGTCGTGTCAAAATAGACTGGCGCAGCGTGGCGCGGCGCAGTAGAGTAGGAGCAGCCTGTAGCGTCGACCCGTGCGGTACTATGCTAACGTGCGCGAGATAGGACAGATGCGGCGCGCCATATGCGCCGGACTGCACGCGCAGCCCGCCGGACGCTTGTCACTCCCACCCTGCGCAGCGTGTATCTATACAACGAGCCCGGATTTATTGAGACTTTCTGTCAAGGTGTCTCACCAGGCAAACTAGTTTTGTGTTACATATTATTTTTAACGTATGGTCTTTGTAAATGGCAAGCCTCGTCTACATAATTATATCTAAGTATATCTTTACAATGTAAAATGTAAAGGTACATAGGTTTTTTACAAAATTAAAGTTTTGTTCCGGTGTTTTACATAACCGCTAGCCGTTTTAAAAAACATCTCCGTTATGTAAAACAGCTGAACGACCCTGTAGGTATACATATTTACAACAGTTTCGAAAGATGTTTCGAGTCGTTTTTACGAATAATGATCAGTACACATTTCTTAATCTTTACTTCATAATTTTATATTAATAAGTTAAGATATACTTACTTATTTTGCAATAAGTGCAACATGCATTTCCATGTGTTCAATTTAAAGGCAGGTGTTAATTAAATAATAATTATCAACTCATGACCACGAATCTTTGATAAGTACCGAAATATAAACAACATTAAAATTATAGCCTGAAATGAGGAAACCAAAAAACTGCAACTCAGGTAGAATGATCGGCTATGCCTACTTAATTTCAGAGTTCCTTAAGACACACAGTCAACATATTGGCTTTAGGTATACCTACCTATGATACGATTTAAAAGTAGGATCTACATCTACACATAGCGCCTTTAATCAACCTTTAAAAAACATACATAGACTATGTTTTAAAAGTTGATTAAAAAAGTACTTACTTGCTCAAATACGTAAAGTTGCTTGAGTACAAGTTTAATAAAGTACTTACCTCTTTAGACGCTGATGAAACATGAATCTTACTTCGAAAAACTTAGTCCTCATAAATATCGGCACTACGTAAACAGTATTGCAAGTTTAACAGCAACATTGCATAGGTACCTACTGAAAATATATTTTTTTTATTTTAAAAATAAAGGTTAATAAGTTATGTTTTCTACACGAAAATGGCTAACCTTTTCATATAAAAAGCAGAAACGGGCGATTGGTCTTAGATTGGGAAATCAAATGTATGCAAATTTTCTCCATTGGTACTACAAAACATATCTAAATTATCTAATCTTACGAAAACAGGCCAAAATACTTATTCGGCGGTGAAGAAAATACAACCAACGAATACGGAACTCGGGCGCAAGGAAGATGTTCAACTGTCCCATATAAAATAAAGGAGCGTGTGTTGCAGCTGTCGTTAATAATAACAATGTGGCTCCAAAAGTATCAGAGCGCGCGCTTCGGGCACGCACCGGCTGTCCTTATTGCCTTCGAAAATACAGCTGCCTATATACCAACAAAAAAAAAAAAACTCCTCAAGTGTTAGTACCTACATTAGCCCGAGACAGTTGTTAAATCTCTGCAGAGCAATTTATGGTTGTTTTTAAAGTCAGGTATTCCTGAAGATGGCAATAATTGGCACTTGGGTTCTGACAGGAATGCGGTTAAGTAACAATTGTTGGTAAAAATGTAAAATGATTTAGTTAATTATCTTGTTGCAGTTTCTAAAGAGCTTTATTTTCATATTTTGGCATAATGATTACCTAACTACTGACTGTGGAAACGGATTTACAAGTAGGTAGATATGTAAATACATAATTATGTTTAACTGTTGAGTGCGAGAAGCAATTTTGTTTCCATACATTATACATCGTGATACACATACATACACACATAGGTACAGATGTGGACAATGTTTTCGATTTCCTCAAGCCCTTTTAGAAAAACAGAGATCTCAAGACAAAAGGGGGCTCTGATTAAAAACGGAAATTTTGAAGAGTCGAGTCCTCGGTGTCTGCACAATGACTCGTACCCACTCGTGTTCAGGAACATCCAAGATTAAGGAAGACTTAGGAATTTACTAGAGTAGGCTTATAATATAATACTTGCCTACCAACTTTTGTTCAACAATTTTGGATCGAGCAAGTAACAAACTTACTAATTAAAAAATTTCCATTAAAAATTTTAGATATTGACACGAGATTTGACTGTAAATCAATTTGGATAATCTTTCACTATTCGGTTATCAGCCTGTCACAGCCTCAGCAGAATATAACGGAACTTATTTAGTATTCGGATTGCCATCCTTGTCAAAGAATCTTATGTTATGCCTGCTCCTCACAATCGGCGATGATCGGCACGATCATAGGTCTCTGTCTTCCGGTGAATGAGCAAGCATAGAACATGATCGGCGACTACAGACGAGTAAGCCCTTCACACAATCGTGCTCGTGTGTAATCGTCTATGATCGCCGATTGTGTAGAGCAGGCATACCTAACTAAGGTGATCTAAAATATAAAACAAACTAAAATACAAACATTAAATTAAATTGTAATGAGAAGTACCTACTTAGGTACCTACATCAAGCAACTACAATCTGTCAAATTTCTTTAGTAGATTAAACTTTATCGCTAAAGCAGTAGGTTCAAGGTTGATTGGGAAAGTTTGACAGTTTCGGGTAGCTTGATGTGCTGGCGTCTGTACGTAGTGTACGTGCAACATGTTGTACCTGGGTAAGTTAATCGTTATTCATGAAGATGTGTTCCTTTCCTACTACAAGAACACTATCTCAGTTACTGCACTCTGTACGTCAGCGGTGTCCCTTTTACTTCCGTACAACGTGAATAAAAACGGGGTGCACATTTGCAAACCACCTTTGTGCAATTTTCCCGACCGCTGTAACAAATAACGTAAGCTTTTGCGGTTAAAAGCATTTGTTTGGTCAAAGTGAGTACAATACAATTCCATTCAGTTGGACATGAGCATTATTTTTTTTTATTTTTTTTATTGTGTATTGTTTTCGGGAGACTATTTGACTCCAGCCTTTGCGGTCAAGCTTGACCAATTAAATAGTAAATAGTAAAGGGCCAAAGTAAAGCTGGGAAATGAACACGGAGGTTAGAATCAGACACAATGCAAAACGTTTATTTTATTTATTCTTCAGAAAGCTTACAGTCGATACACCTTTACTATCTTTAAAGTAGGTTATGTACTTACAATAGCGCTTACAATTGCCATTTACAAGCTTCCACAAATTAAATAGGTAATAATTATTAATGTTGTACTAGCTTCCACCCGCGGCTTCGCCCGTGCAGTATGTCGATAAAAAGTAGCCCAGTCCTTCCCCAGGGTGCCATCTATCTACTTGCCAAATTTTGTCGAAATCCGTTCAGCGGTTTAGGCATGAAAAGGTAATATACCTACAGACAGACAGAGTTACTTTCGAATTTATAATATTAGTATGGATATCTTTTCGGTGACTAATTTCTTTACAGGCTTGATTTTAACTTTGTTAGTCTTTGGTTACAGAACCTTCCCAAGGTCCCAACCTAGACAACGAGATAGTTTCGAGCAAACTGCTCTTTAACCTGTGATTAGAGTGGTCTATTGTGAAACTTTTCTATTAACAAGAACTTAGTGTTCACCTTTAAAACTTGTCTTGGACAAGGAAGGCACGAGACTTACATAAACCCTTAATAATTCAATATCAATTTCACAAACCAGTCTTTATATAGCCCGGGCTCAGACGTATTACAGTTGGACGTTAGTTCGATTTGAAGAAAAGAATTATTAATGGCAATATCAGAAAAGGAATAGAGTCACCAGTCATTCTTTTTAGCCGATTTCAAAAAGCAGGAGGTTCTCAATTCGTCTGTATGTTTGTTACGCGATTACTCGGACAATTATTTTTTTTGTTTGGTAGGTCATGCTTCATGGTGGTTCCATAATTTTTTTATTAACTTTGCTTGCGTAGTTTTTAAGTTAGCTTCAATAATACGTAGTTTTCCCACTTAGCCCACATACCTGGATGAAGTTATAATCAGTTCCTATCACAGCTATTTACATAGCAGTTACTGGTAACGAATTTGTGTGGGGTAGGTAGGTACCACGGTACCTAGTCGGTGGCAAAAACGAAAATTCTAAACCAAAGTCACCGACTTTCGAAATTAAAGTTATTTTTCACTATGTAGTGTTTTTGAAATTATCTTTAAATACCTACACATATTTAATTTATAAAAAAATATTCTATTTTTACAAAGAAAATGTAAAGTTTACTTTATGTACTATCGAAGAAACAAATATCGACACACCGTAAGGACTATTATTGCTTGCAGCGTTTGGCCGCTATAGAAATCTCATCAACCAATAGCATCACAGCATCAGATGTTTGCCGAGTCCCTTGTTTTTGTAAATGAAAAAAAGACAGTAAAAAACCAGCTGAGATGGTGCGTTTTTTTTTCAATGGAAATAAATATCAATGGGATCTTCAAACACAGCAGTTTCGAGTAGATAAATAAATTGGGAGCTTAGTCATGAACCACATAATTATGTAGGATGTTGTATTTTACAAAATTTACAGATTACACTTTCATTTACATGTAATTTGGTAGATAGTCGGTGGCTCCTTTTTTTTTTTTTTTCATATTTCGTATGGTTGTACAACAGGCAGCTAACACGTTTAACCTATTTATTGATGGGTTTTCTGTCGTGTCCCTGCCCGTAGGTATTTACATAAATCAGCAACGAAGCTACAAGTCAGTCCATTGAATAAAATAAAACGTTTCAAGTGTTTTATTTCTTTAAGATGGCATGTCCTAGTATCCTACTAAAAAAAGTGGAAATGATACACGATCCCCGCTTCTGAAGCTTTCATTGAAGTCAATATTAAAAAGCTTCTAAAACGCCGCCGCATTTCGATTGTTGGCTTGGAAAGGTCGTCGTTAGAATACATAGGTACAATTTTTGGCTTCCAAAATAAGTTTATTTTATATTAAAAATACCACTAGTGAGAAAAAATACGGCTGTTACGTAATATGAGTTTAATAACGCTTAAATCTACTGTGATTGCTTCACCCTAACAACAACATCAGCCAATCACAGAAGTTGGTAAGAGATTTCACAACAAATTAGATTGAATAAGCTTCAGAAGCTCGGGGCTTAAGAGCAAATGACACGTGTACGGTTGGAGGACGGGGATGGGACGTATCTTAAACAATTTAATAAAGTAACAAGTCGGAAACAAGTTCGTCTGATATTTGTTCCAATATATGTACCTAACTCTTCGTAATGTTGTAATTAGACGGTTCACTTTTGTCTTTCAATTTGGATGAATCAACCAAATTGGGTCTTGTAAATACAAGTCTGGCATACATAGTCAACAATACCCGTCATTTTTGCAACTTTTAATCGACACATAATAGTATTATTACACATTACCTATACATAATAAATTATACATATTATTATGTTTCAGAATTAGAATGTTGCTGATATTTCATCACGCCTGTGCTGTGGTCGCCAAAGGGTTAGGCAGAGGTAGTAACAGTACCTACATGTCGCCACTTATGTTTAATTCCCATGTCAGACGGGGCGAGCCTATCTGCTATCAAACGGGCACAAATCCAGACGGTTACTGAGAAAATCATGGAGAAACCCTATAGCACTTTGCTCGACCTGGGAATCGAACTCAGCACATGAGGTCCTGACTTCGAGCTCAGCAGAAGTCGAACCGTGCAATTGTGATTGCTCTGATATAATTTATCGATTGATAGATAGAATATTCTTTATTATGTACTCACACCATAAATATTACCTACACATAATTATAAATGTAGAAATATAGGTGTAGGCCCCGCTCGCCCCTTGGATCTTGCCCCTTATATTAAAATGTCCCACTCGCCCAGTTTTTTATTATTTTTGTGTACCGATTCGCCCCTTACGAAGGGGCGAGTGGAAAATTGCAAAAGAACAAACATTGAAGAACATTGTGGAGAATTGATATATACCTAAAGCAATATAGGTATATCGCTTTAGTATATACGAGCATGCCGCTCAGTCAGACGCATTCGCCAATTAGCAATAAGATATTGTTTTACTACTAATTGGCACTTCTCCTACTGGATACCAGGTAATCTTCTTATGTCCGTCCGTATTGTGTAACACGCATCAATTAGGCATTTATGCATTTTTCTGCAACTATTTTGTTGTGTTGCTTTCTTACTCTGAGGGAAATAATATTAGGTATTAATTGGTATTCTTAGGAATACAGTTCAGTTACTCGGTTGTGGAGGTCCGTTATGCAGACGCTCCATGTAAAATATTGGTATTCAGCTGCACCCGGTTAGACTGGAAGCCGACCCCAACATAGTTGGGAAAAGGCTGAGCAGATTGATTGGTATTCTTAGGTGTATATTTTCAGTCTATTATTCTGTAGGATACTAATATGTTGTTTATAACAAAATTAAACGCAACTGTACAATTGTATTATAACCTTTGTAGTTTGTAAGGAGCTTTTACCAGAAATTTCGTCTGCGTACAAAATCCCGTTGCACCCATATTTTGGGCCATACCTAACGTAAGCTCAAACTCAAACTCAAAGCATTTATTTCAATTAAACCATTTACAGGCACTTTTGAACTGTCAAAGAGTCGGTCAGTTAGTCAAAAAGTTGAAGCTAGTTGCCCATTCCAAATCGTAGATCTCTATGGAGAAGAACGGGCAAGAAACTCCAAGGACACTCTTTTAAAAATGTATATAGATATTACAAAATCCTGGTTACAGTATTCTTTGTTCTTCTATATGTGAGAACAATGTCAAACGCAAAATAATCAAAAAAAATTCAAAATATAAGATTAAAAATAAGCCCTGGCTGATAAGAGATGACCAGTCTCAACTGACGGCGCCCGTTCACGAACATGACACGTGGATCAGCACCATCCGGCTCAACCATTTTGTAGGGAACCGAATGATCCAACACACGCGCCACCATCAGCGAGACATTTAACCGTCGGTTGTTTTACAAAACCTATTTGGTTCACAATTGCACACGCCAGGGTAGACCGTGAAATATTGCAATTTGCAGGTCGGTATCAGGTTGATCTACTAACATAAAGATATGCGACCGTAACAAATATGAATGTAATAATAAAAATCGTCAATACAAGTCTCTTAGTTCTATTGACTATTTCATGAAATCATGACATTTGAGGTCAACTTTAGGAATTGTAGTTGTTGCAGATTCTGAATTGTAAATACATATACAGTACCCAACAAACATTTTTGTCATATAATCAAACTTTTATATGACCTTAAGTCTTTTTAAAGTTATTTTATAGTCATTATTTTAACTCTTCGTCATGTACTGGTGTATTATATGTCCGAATAGTCATAAACATTTTTTGTCGTATAATAATGTCATATGACGTTATTTCGACATTTATAAAACTTACTTATACAACTTTTCGTCCTCTAAACGTTTTCGTAGTATAAACGTCATAAAACTGTACATTTTGTCATAAAATTACCTTTTAAACATCTGCTAAACGGATAATAATTGTTTACACGTAGTATTTGTTACCATTATATATAAGTCGAATAAGAATTACGAGTGCGACCTGTATACATCCTAAAGTATCACAAACATGATAATACGACCGCTACTTAATTAATACTCATATTAAAGGTTTATAATAACCTTGTATACAATTTTCGCGTACTTTAATACAAAGTAATAGAGCTCAAGCTGAGAGTGAGGAAAATAAGAAAGGTTCCGTATCACATTTAAATGCAAATTTAACTAATCAATTTAACCAAAATACTACAAGTGTGCCTCGCAGTTCATTTTCCAAAGTTCAGGACTCTTGTTGATTTTTCGAAGTTGAAGTCATCCGAAAATGAAGATAATGTTGATAAAGAAGACACTTCAACCAACAATGATGACTTCAGAGACTATTAAAAAAGTGGGCTATTGATTTTAATATTCCACAAGTTGCATTAAAGGAAAATAAATCTATATGAAGGAGGTAATATAAAAAGGCAGTAATAGTAGATTGCTGTATCGAGCGCCAAGTGAGTTATTGATGCACTCGTGTTAATTTAGTGCCCTCGCGTACGCTCGGGCACCAACATAACCCTCGTACATCAATAACTCAATTTTAGCAAGGTGCGTAATCTACTTTTCTTTCAACTTCCAATTTACTCAACTCAAGTCGGGTCAAGTCAGGTCAAGTCAGGTCAAGTTAGGTCAAGTCAGGTCAAGTCAGGTCAAGTCAGGTCAAGTCAGGTCAAGACAGGTCAAGTCTGGTCAAGTCAGGTCAAGTCAGGTCAAGTCGGGTCAAGTCAGGTCAAGTCATGTCAAGTCAGGGCAAGTCAGGTCAAGTCAGGTCAAATCAGGTCAAGTCAGGTCAAGACAGGTCAAGTCTGGTCAAGTCAGGTCAAGTCAGGTCAAGTCAGGTCAAGTCAGGTCAAGTCAGGTCAAGTCAGGTCAAGACAGGTCAAGTCAGGTCAAGTCAGGTCAAGTCGGGTCAAGTCAGGTCAAGTCATGTCAAGTCAGGTCAAGTCAGGCACTGTTTTAGTTCTAAGCAAAAAATACGTCCTTTGAGATCAGTTTTGTAGTGATTAATGATAACATTACCACAGATATTATAATACTACGTACAGATGCCCAATCCCATATAAAGAAATGACACCACCCTAAGTCTGGCAATTGAGCTGGCTATTTTTCTTCCCCATTTTTTTAACAGATGGCAGCATCATCGACTCACTAATTGCCAGAGACCGTAGTTTTAAAACGCCATCTAGGAGTCTTGCCTAGGTACAAGGCAAGACTCCAGGATTTTTTGTTCCTTTTTTTACGTTTTTTTCTTCCTAGGCGTTCAATTCTTATATTTCTACGTAAAGTACTAGATAAAAAAAAATTTTGTTTGATTTTCCTTAATGAAACGACTAAACGTTTCAAGTTTAAAGTGACCTGTCATCACTTTAGTAAAACGCCATCTATTGCAACAGATGGCTACTCTATCATTCTAAGGATTCGAATTGAAGTAAAAGGCTTAATTTAAGTTTTTTGTTGAAAATACGAGATTTATGACTGTAAATACATAAATCAGCATTAAACAAAGATGTTTTGATTTTTACTAATATTACTATAGCCAAAATTTGCCGTATAACGCTTTTTAGTAATTGTTAATTTCATAATTGTTACATTATGCTGCCATCTATGATTTTTTTTCAAGACTAATTATAATTTGTTCGAGTTGGGACCCCATGACATTACTATGTAGTTGAAAGAAAAAACTGTTTCATTTTTGTAATTATCCCAGGAACGTAATTAACATTTCAAGGTTTCCATTTCAAATGTGCGCGTATCATTTCAATGAGGTCCATCTTTGATAAAAACTTATCAACATCCGCATAATTAGAGATCATTGTGGGGTTTACCTAAAACAAAAATATTATTTAGACTTAACCGCTTGAGTCCTAATGATGCACGCGATGCATCAATCGGAAATATTTATACCTTCAAGCCCCACTGATGCATAAAATGCATCAGTCGATGCCACGCTACTTAGATCTCTATTTCTACTGAAATACGGGTTAATAGTGTCTATGGGCAGTAGCACTCTAGAGTTGGATGATATTCACTTCAAATTAATCTACTAAATGCTTAATCTGTGCATGGAACACCACTAAAAATAAAATATTTAAAAAATAAAAATTGACGTTTGACAGTGTCATCTGTCAGAGCGCCGCGGGGTGTGCGCGGACGGTCTCCGTGCATATTTTAATAATTATTTCGTGTTTTTACTGCCGTAATCGTCGTGAAGTGATATTAAATCAAATTAATAATAGTTTATACATCGTGTGTGATAATAATATTACCAAAATACATAAGTTGAGTGTGCAAAATTAGCGTATCAAAAAAATGCCGTGAAAGTACTGAGTGTGGAGGTGATTATGTGAATAGTGTTTGTTTTATGATGTTTACAGCATGGGAAGCTACTATAAAATATTAATTAGTGTAATTGAATCAATTTGTAAGTGATTTTCACTACTATAACGACATAATAACAACATTTTGTCGTCAAAACACAGTCCTTGAAATCAAGGTCAAGATGACCTCTAGTTACGTAATAATTTTGTTTTTTATTTTCTGTTATTATCTCAAACTGTTATTTTTTTTAGATTCGTTGTCTATTCATAATACTGCCTGCAAAATTTTATAACAATAGAAACAGTATTTTTAACAGAAATCGTCAAAACATAAGAACAAATAAACTACCACGCACATTACGATAATATTATATTATTGTAAATCCTATTGTATTCATCCGTATATAGATAAGTATGTGGTCTGTTTATTCAAGAATCCAAACTACTTTAAGTTATCGAGCTGCGAAAAGTATAACTCAAGATATTGAGGTTTTACCCGGAGCCGCTGACACGCGGCGGGCCTCCGGGGCGCGATGTCGGGCGAGCAGCGGGCCCTAAAAGAATTACGCGTTCCAGCAAGGAACCTGAGAGCAGTTAACTAAGTTATAAGTCACGCAAACAAATATTCAATTTTTTTAATATAAATTCTTTAAACTAAGTTAGCTAAGCGTTTGTAATTTTATTACTGATCCCTAAATCAACTGTAATGGCGTAAACATTTACAATGAACACGCAGTTTATAGGTCGGGAAGTTATGTAGTTGTCATATAACGCAGTCACTTAATAAAATTATTAATAAAATATGTGAAAACGTTAGAGTTTTAAAAGCGCATAAAAAATTTGTTCCAAACCTACCTCACATTAATCAGTAAACTTGATTGCACAATGGTTTACAACTGATGAAATGGTTTTATCACCTCAAATAACAAAGAAAAAATGCAATATTAACTCAGCTGTCAAAAACACCGCCATATTAAATTAACGTGATATAATCTGTTACAATATAATTTCGTTCAATATGAGCATCATCTTTAAATGACAATAACACAACGATTACATTATATGAAAGTCGTATTGTGTACCATAACTCGACCCGAAGTCGAATACACGCCGCGACAGCTATCATTACATGATATTTAGTCAAATCGCCGACGTGTATATGACTACTATGCGACTAAGTAGGTATTTATATGACTGTTACACGAAACTCTTAGCAACTTAAGTTGAATAAAATGGGCCCTAATGCCGTTGAGTAAACGTCCTTATGACATTTATACGATTATACTAAATAACATTAAGTTGCCACCAAAACGTCTACTCAACGTCGTAAATGTTTGTTGGGTAATCAAAAAACGATCTAACACTGACCTGCAAATCGTATAAAACTTAAGAAAATTTGAATTTCGCTAACTTTGCGCATCCCTCTTAAGGAAATATGTATCTAATTATAGTTGACCTCATAATTGCTTTATCACCATTGAGAACAGAAAATTTAAGCTTCATCGAGGTTGAAACCATCCAACTGTCACAAAGACAAATAGACGTTGTCGTGTGCGAATGACATTTATCGTTAGGGTGATATAACAATTACGAGGTTGACTATACATACCACGTGTTTCTATATTGAAAGAAAGAAAAGAAAGGAAACAAATTAAAGAAAAAAGGAAAAGAAAGAAAATACGTTTATTTGCGGTAAACAGACGCAAAGAAAGTAGATACACAAGCACGAAAAGAACAAGTTGGGGGAAAATATGCGTTACATCCACGCAAAACGGCCTTCGTTCAGCATAATGCTGTATATTCAGCATATTCAGTGGTTTATAGTGCTAAAATCAGTAGGTATAGTTATGTTAGTGCGTTGCATTCGACGTGGTGGTTCACTAGTAATTTACACATCAAGCGTTAACAAGCTGTTTGTATTCCAATGAGCGGAGCACTGCGCTTGTGAATAACTCAACTGATTTTGTTTCTTAGCTCATATAATCCTTCTTTTTGCAAGTGTGTAAAAGGCAATTTCACACGAGTATTATAAGAATATCAGTGCGTCCATTAATTTCTATAATCTTAGCTGTACGTTACCATAGTTTGTGGAACAGCATTACATTTGTGTCCTCAGGGTGTAGTGGTTTTGTTACTACTGACATTTGGCCTACCATAAGTCTAATAATGTAACAGATTTTTATTCAGGCTACCCGATCTAAAAGTCCCGTCTTTTTCTGGCTCAAGTCAACTCTTAGCAAAAATAGTCAATCAAATCGGATTGGTTAACCATATACCTAGGCGCGACTGCACCTCTTTAATTAGATGGAGTATTTTTCGTGGTTTTTGTCATTTTTAGGCTGTCTCAACTCGTACCGTCTCATTAGAAAACAAGTTCTAACTTTAGTCTTCGAGTCAGTTATCATTTTTCGAACATTCTTCCGACTGGTGTTATAAAGTTCTGACGATGAGAGTCAGGTTACAATCAGTTTTTGTGATAAGAACGATAAAAACATAAAAGTAAAAAATTTAAAAATGCATCGATTGTTTAAAGCTGCGTCTAAAAAAAAAAAACAAGTTTTGTAATCAGGCCGTTATAGTCTTAAAATTTATGCAACCTGTTTCCAAAAAAAGCTCCATTAGCTGAAATCACAAACAAAGCGTTCAAATACCCATTATACGCGGTAGATTATTTAAAATATGGTTAAAGTAGCCGGTACCTGAAACACTGATTTACCTCTATGAATAAAGTGATGAATAATTGTGTTTCTACTTGTCATTACCAGGTTTAATTCCAATAGTCATTTAGGCATCAGGATAAGCCACATTTAGGTGGTTCTAGTTGGTACTAAACTTAAAGATTAGGAAAGCTTAATTTAGAGAATTGATGTTTGGGTTTTCAAACTATTTGTGTTAGCCCAATGCTTAAAGAACTGGTCGAACGCCTATAATTAGGTATGCATCCGAAGTTCCGACCCTTCGTTGCACTTTTGAGATGCAGTTTTGCAGAGAAGACTCTCTTGTTTTCTCTGGGGATGATTTTTAAGTACGCACCCTGGGTTTAATCCCGCTACTACTTTGTAAACTAGCTCATCTTTACACCATGACTTGTGATTCTTCTACTGACCTCGTGTCGACACGAAACAAGAAGTTGCACTATCGATAAACCCACTTCACCTTTAGGTACCATTATGTACCTGTACTTGAACAAACTACTATATTATCTACAATTCGATTAATTGATTTCTAAATTGGCTACATGTAGCTATGGTGTAGTACTAGGCACCTAAATGTCGAACCTAACTATAGATACGAGTTTAAAGGTACATTAAAGGCACGTTAAACAACTGAAAGGGTACACCTTTCAGTTGTTCATGTTACAATATTGGGAACCTATACAATCACGGTGGATTGGAAGCATATAAGCTTAGGTATTATATTTGGACAGGCAAGCTCTATTGTACCTACTACTAAATTTTGGAAATGATTGAATGCCTTTGACAAAACCATTTTCTGCAAACAAGTATTGTTACACTCAAATTGGCTTTATTCCGGGAACAATCTATGGCGGACATGGGCAAATTAGAATCTGCCGTGATGTGAGCGATGTCAATGGCTCAAAGTGACAGCATCTCAACAATATCGAGTTACACAAAGGCGGTAGCGTTAATTAATATAATAATTATAACGCACCGCAGTCAATGGTAGGCCATGACAAAGGAGAATCAGGGACCCTATAATGAGGAGCAAACCAGCGAATTAGCAGTCGCAATTAGTAATAAGTATATAATATCCGATTGCTATATATTGCCGATTATTGTCATCGAGAAGAATAAGATCAATACGATGAAGGTAGGTACTTTCCGAAGGATTAGCTAGCATTACTAATGACCGCGATCGGTCCGTGAGTATAAAATAATCCGTTTTGTAAGTGTGAACTGTTTGGTAATCGGTAAATTGTTAGCCGATTCGGTCTCAGATGAAAACTTCTGGTGATCCCTGTTAGTGGTAACAAGGGTGTTCGTTAGTTGGGATGCAGAATTAACTCATTCAAGTCATCGGGTACAAGACAATCCTAGGATTTCGGTAGACTGCTGACGCATCTGAGTATGGCATTCCACTTACAACTCCTATCATACCGTTGTTTACAAAAGAAAATTGGAATTAGGTTAGAAAATGTTATGCGTGATGTCGAGGTCCAGTTATTCGCACTAGCGTAAATTCTAACTAGGGTTATTCGCAGTACAGTTTTGTCGCACAAGCGTTATACGCTCATCCGTTTCTCGCTCTCACGTAGTACAATCGTTAGGTATAATTTATATCATATTCGCAAATTATGTCATACCGATAATAGGTAATGGTCCAATAGATATGACCGTATCCAAATTTTTCTCACACGTTAATGTGGTGCTTATACGTATTTTTGCTATACTTTCAAGGAATTTGTAACCATATATCTTCGCCACGTCGTAGTTATCCCATGAAAGGTGGTCGCCGCACACATGTCGTGGGAACCCAACTGTTAAAATAGCCAGTTTCATTGGCTTCATATCAAATTGCTGAATGGGTATTCAATATAAACGTTCAAATGACGAATAAATAGCTGCTCCACATAATGTTATTGAAGCAAATTAAGTCTGTATGCGTACTTCAAAAATCGGCCGTTATTGTCGCATGAATACGATGTAGGTATGTCATTTAGATTGTACGCTTTGCTTTTATAAAATTTGCTGTTTTTTCCGTACCAAACTTGGCAAAAAGTAAGACAGAACCATTTCCTCAAAGTGTCGATTTTTAAAACTTTTCGAGTACACACAATAAAGCAAAACTAAGTACGAAACATGCAATTTATTCAGGTGATGATTGAGCAATTCATGTTTTCCACCAATATCTAGATACCTACAGGGTGAAATTGAATTCATCGGCATCCTCATATGGGGTCATTCATCATCATGAACAACTTTCACTATGTAACTAACCCTGAAATCGCGAAATAAACCCTAAATTTATTTTCGCATAGCTCGTCAAAATGTAGGGAACCGCTGATTTTGTTTTCGCGATTTTATGTTTGGTTTCCTAATGAAAGTTGTTCTTACCTTTTCAATTCAATTTCACCCTTTATAAGTAAAATATACTTTTCACACCACCTGCTTGACAATGTCAAATTGTATGTTATGCAAACCTAACCTAAAGTAAGTCATTATGACCTAAGACTCTAGCAGGGTAAATACTGAATTTCATTATGACCCTCTGGTCAATGTGATTTGAATTTGGAACATAAAGTAGAACATTTATGATAAGTAGTAGGTACATACTAATTCCATGCATTCACCATTAAGATCTGCACTAAAAATTAATTGTTCGAAAATCGAACTGGCCACCACGAGTAGAATATTAAAAAAGAAAATTAGAACACAAATTATAAAGAGGCGCGAATACTAAAAATTGAATTGCTTTGTGCAACAAATTACTTAACTACAATACATACAAATTTTCACAAAAATGGCGAGTGACGATAGTGATTTGACTCCGGAGTACATTAAATCCGAAGCCATTGGCATTGCCAACAATCTACTCCCAGAAAAGTCCAAGGAATCGTACATTAAAGCCTACGACGATTTTTACAAATGGAAAACTACAAAGGGCTTCAAGTCTATATCTGAATAAGTGCTTTTAGTCTACTTCCAGCATTTATCATGTACAAAGAAGTCAAGTAGCCTATGGTGCTTCTATTCGATGCTCAGGTCAACAATAAGCATCAAAAATAATATACAAATTAATACACACACCAAATTACTGGCGTTTTTAAAAAGGAAATCGGAAGGACATCGTCCTAAGAAATCAAAGGTTTTCACAGCTCAAAATGTGGATTTTTTTCTAAATGAAGCCCCTGACCACAGCTTTCTTGCCACAAAAGTAAGTCCCTACCTATTGATTAAATTTTGAGTAACTAAAATATCTACTGTACTTATTAGGTATACGTAAGTATAGGTACTAGCTACCCGCTCATGAATCGATCGCTTGTATGCGATCTACTGATAGGTGATGTTTCGACTCTTAAGTTTAATAATAATTATTATTGTAAACCTTCGTAAGGTTCTTAGATAAATTTCTTATAACATGTAATACAAAATTAATATATTACGTAAGTTACCTTCCTACTTAAATACTAACCTACCTACCTATTTACATGTTACAGGTGGCATTGATTCTTGGAGTAAATGGCGCTTGTCGTGGAAATGAACTCATAAACATTAAAATCGAAGATATCGAAAAACATTCAGATTTGTGGTTGGTAAATTTGCCAGATACAAAATCAAAGAAAGAACGGTCATTCGTAGTCCGTGGAGAATGCGTAAGAATTATCGAAAAGTACCGAGCTCTACGTCTCTAATATAAACACTAAAAGATTTTTCGTAGCTTATAATAATGGCAAGTGCACCAGGCAAGTCATTGGAAAAAATAAGATCTCTCAAAGACTCCCAAAGCGAGTTTTTTTCGGCAATACGGCGCTCGCTACATAATACACTACTTTATCCCCTTAGTGCATAATCTACTATTATGGGAGCTCACTTTGATTGTTGCAAAAATATTTTTTTTTATATTTACAACAATAAGTATGTTTCTTATAAAACTGGCGAATCGCTATTTCTTTTTCAAATTTCAAGCCAAATCAATAGCTGTGTACTATATAGCGGTGTTAGTATTGGGAGATGATTGGGAGAAACTGCTTCATTTCCACATTGATTGCAGAAATTATTTGCACGATAAATGAATGGCCGTCAATTCGGATTACATAATGGTTTCCTGAAAGAACACGATTGAGCCATAAACACCCTCAATCATAATCAGCCTATAATTTTCCCACTGCTGGGACACAGGCCTCCTCTCTGTGAGAGGGAGTGGGCCGTAATCCTTACGCGGGCCCAGTGCGGGTTGGTAGATGTCACATGTCTTCGAATTTTTGGTTCTAAGACATGCCAGTTTCCTCACGATGTTTTCCTTCACCGTTTTGAGAGCAGTAGTGATGAAATTATTTACACAAAGTAATGCGCCTGTCAGGGTTCGAACCTACGACCTACAACTCGTAAGTCGCGGCCGTTACCACTGGGCCACCACTGCTCCTAACACCCTCAATCATGGAATTGAATTTCCTAAACCACTTTTTGACTCTGATGCTGATGAAATGCCGCAGTTTGCGATGTCAATTTTCATAATAAATCTCTGGTATATTATATGTGCCTTAACTTTTTCACCAATTTCGTAAAATGTGGTTAGGATTTTTGTCTTTTTTGTGATCTGTATGGATTTACTTTTAATTTACTACCTTTGTTGATATGATAATTATTTATGAAGATTTGATTTCATTGAAACTTAATGACATCCATACCTTTGGGTAGAAAGGTCGTATAAACCAAAACCCGACTTTTCAGGAGAGCAGAAAAACTATTTTTTTTTTATATGAAAATTCATAACTTTTTTGTTTTTGAAGTTATAAAAAAATGATCTATGAGAAAGGTTCTTACAATTTGCAAATGAAAAAGGTTAAATCATCAAAACCTATCTATATTCTTTAGTTTTAAAGTTAGCTTGGATTTACGTCTAAGAAAAAATCAATTCTTGGTTAATACACTCCATGAAAATGTACTTCAAAAAAACTGTATAGTTCGTATATCCATTTTTGGTAAGCTTATGGTCACATTTACTGTCGTAAAAACCCATATAATGTAGTTTTTTTTGTATTAAAAACCATTTATAATCATAGATCAATTGAATTCTGACTAATAAACAACCTGTTACTCTCAGAATTTGTAGGAACTCAATTATTATTATTCTAATACCCAGTAATGGTCGATTCAAATAAAATAAAACTACCTGAAATACGAAATCAACATTTATTAAGTATTAGAAAAACCTTCCGTCTGGCAATTTGGGAACTTTATGCGACCTACCCAAATGTCCTTTCTTTGGAATTGTTCGTCGAGCCGTTGAGCTCCTGTTGAGTTGAGCTCCACTATTACTGACAAATGATTGCACTGACTGGACAGGTCCACTCAAATCTGTGTGGTTCTTTCCTCAAAAGACCATTTCAGACTCTAATCTACATGGTCCTCATATGGCCTGACCAAGATTATGGTATCCTGCCTTTTTGCCGAAAATTGTTTGGCCGATTATCACTTGCCAACCAACGTTTCGCCGATGTTTCACTTTGACAACTAACGATTAGCAAATTTTTGTTTGGCAACGTTTCATTTGGTAGGATTATTGTTAAGCTGATTATTATAATGACACAAAACGTTTGGGACATTTATCATTTGTCAAACATTTCAATCTTAGGTTACGATAGTTTAGGTTAGGTTATAGTATGACAAACAACGCACGAGCCGAGCGAGCGCAGCGAGCGTGCCGCGGCAGCGACCGGCGAAGTGCCAGAAGCGAATCGCTTTTGTAAAAGGAAACAGTTAAGTTCACATTAAAGATAAAATAAAAAACACTCACTCACTGAGCACTCTTCAATACACTCACTCATTTTAATTGTTTTTAAAACATTTCAATCTTAGGATACGATAGGTTAAGTTAGGTTAGAGTATGACAAACGACGCACGAGCCGAGCGAGCGAAGCGAGCGTGCCGCGGCAGCGGCCGGCGAAGTGCCAGAAGCGAATCGCTTTTGTAAAAGGAAACAGTTAGGTTAGGTCACATTAAAGATAAAGTAAAAAACACTCACTCACTGAGCACTCTTCAATACACTCACTCATTTTAATTGAACTCTACTTCAAAGTTGGCATTTTAAAAAGTCTCATTATGAAAAGCAGACCAAACGTACAGTTGGTAACTGTGAGGTTGGGAAATAAAAACGTTAGGACGTATAAACCATTTACAATTAACGACTATTTTTACGCCCTGAGTTAATATAAATTATGGTCATTACATCATAACAAAACTACAAAAAAAAAACATTTGGCTTTTACATTGAAAATTTACCTTTTTTAAGAGGCTATGACCGAAAATTTCTGGGTCGTATTAACCATTTTTGTGCGAATTTCTGCATTTCGTTTATACAGATCGATAGAGAAAAAAATTCTGAGAAAAATGGTTTATATAACTCAATTTGGCCAAAATGGTTTATACGACCTTTCTACCCAAAGGTATCGACATGATTTTTGAAGTTTGCCCTCAAAAATCATAGTCATCGACAGTCTACTCAGTCTGTGATAACAGACTACTGCGTGACTGAGGCCTCTTCCAAGATGCGATGAACTCGATCCTCCGCATCCAGTCTGTTCAAATAGCAAAAGTGATTGCCAAGTAGCAAAAAGAAAACGAGCGCAAATGATCTCCAGTATTAATATAGGATCTAATTATAGCTCTGTATATTGTGTTCTGTGTAAAACTACGAACTAAAACAGCTAATTACTTAATTTTTACCCGACTACGGCATTACTTGATTTTTTTTATTACTTGATTTTTTTTAAATTCTTTTGGTGTTATAATATATATATTTTTGAAATGTGCTCATTAAGCCCTTTCATTTGATACCTAACATGGTACGATTAAACCATATTTTTTTTTAAGTTCCTCACTTTATGTCCTCTAGAGGGCGCCATTTTTAATTTAATGTGACTTCACATAGCCTATAACCAGCGGACAATCACGACACTTCTAACGATACCTCATTTGTCAAATTGTGATATGTGGTTTGGAAGATAGGAGGGAACAGATGAACATACATACATACATACATGCCAAAATCATAACCCTCCTTTTTTCTTCGCCGTAGTCGGGTTTTATACCTTTAAAGTCTTAGTTGGGTTTTAGTTTTTATTACTTGATTTTTTTTTTATGGCTTATGTTAGGCTTCATTGAGCATAGACTTTATCAATTAAAACAATCGCGTTGCTCTTGCTTAATGACGAGGAGGTACCTGCGTAACGCACAAGCTTAAAGCCGAAGTTGAAAGTTTTTGGTGTTACATTCCGAGAATATTTATTTTTATCGAATAAATTGCAATATTTTTGTTACCTATATGTATCCATGTTTCTGCCGTTTTCAAGATCTGCTGAAGGCTTTACTGTAGTCAACAATGCATGGTTTAACAGCCTTTAACAGATTGTATCAGAAAAAAAAAAAATGTATCTGTTACATTAAGTTGGATATCTGAAAAACAGGCTGCGAACGTAGGCCTTAGGCGTCTGGACAACTGTTGAACGCATCTGCGTCTTCGTAGTCCCTGACGTCGTATATACGGCACGGCGGGCGACCCGCGCGCTCATTCCAGTCTCGACCACCGTGCGAGGCAGCCGCCCCTTTTGCGAATATTCGCACTCACAACTTACGATCGCGTAAAAATGAAGTGCTTCTTCACTTGTGTGTTTCTGACTGTTACGGGCATTCTTTTTGTGACCGCAGCCGAAATTCAAATCCGGGATGAGCTCCAGACTGTGGCTGAACAGATTTCTATCCTGAAGAACCAGCACCAGTCTGAAATAAATCAGATGAAGAAAGAAATCGAGGAGTTAAAGTAAGTGTTTTTTTATTTGATTACATCGTAAAGGTCCGATTGTGGCGAATTAGATTAAAGGATTTACCCACCGTGCTTCAAACTTGCCTGAGTTTCCATTATTTAATTTTCATGATGCGTGTATTAATTGGAAGTTAGCTGACTCGGGGTTTTTCAGCGGTGTATAGCGATTATGGCGCGCTATCGTGGACGGTTTCCCGCGCTTTGCCCGGTACTTATAGAGACGTAAATTTAAAAAAAAAATATTCTTCTTACAAGTTCCACAATGCTGTGCTTCACTTGTGAAATTTTCTTGCGGCCATTGCGATTTTATTTAATTGCCGGGGCGCAATTCGAACGTTCTTTCACTGATAAATTTATACTACCTTTTTATTGTTCTGAGTTCTTATTTATTTCGATTTGTTTGTTTATTTGATCATTGATTAAACTTTTATTTTGCGAAATAGGTATTTATCATTTCGTTACCATAATTATGTTTCTTTTTAATTAATTTTCAATCATATCAAATGAAGAATTTTTATTTTTAGTATATTAATCATCACTATCTCAGCTAAAATCTTATCCTATGCGAAAAATACATACTTACCTACCTAATTAAGCCTTGTACATTAAAAAATATATGGGTACGTGTAATGTATAGGCACTACACAAAAGGGTCTTCGCAATAGATTTAAGTATCCCACAAACTAACGTCTTTACGATTTTGGTTATCGCCGATGATTGGGTCCTCCATATATTATGCGTTATTTATGAGCACTTATGATATTTCCTTTTGGTAGGTAGTCTAACCTTTTTGTGTATCTCGCAAATATTCACAAAGAATTATTGATAAGTTGAATTTTTGAGGTCGTAAAAGTCTTCCATATTAACCAGATTAATAAAAAAATTACGGCTATGGGACAGGCTCTCTTTATAGCCGTTGAAGTACTTTCAACGGTAGTACATACATAAGGCATTGCACAGTTAAGGGCCGACAACACATCGAGCATTCACGAGAGACTTTTGGAATGTTTTAAATTGAAACAACATTTAGGAACTCCTTTTAATTTAGGGAATGTAGTTATGTAGTACCTACATTATAAATATGTAGATGTCTTTGAGCTCATTTGATTTGCTCGTCAGAGTGAACTGAGGTAGAATCTCTGCCTGCCAATTAAGCTTTGGTTGACATCACTTGCAGTCAAGGTATAGTACGCTGATCCTTAGTCCCTAGTCTGCTCAACACAGTTGCCTAATTTCGAATAATTTGGATACACCTCAGCGGGCATTGATTGAATAATAGTCTCCTGGATTCATCTTACGCATGAACAATATCACAGCAGCAGTACAAAACAAGGATGTAAATGAGTACCTTACTGTTTAAGAAGGCTTTATACTTTATGCAATTATGGTACTTTTTACAGCCTGCTCTCAACCCAATCTGGAAGGAATAAAAAGAGCCTCTTATAAATGCGTTGCAATTATTCAACCGCCTTCAGATCTCAATATTTTATTCATCTTTATGAATTAATTTAATATCGTATGTGGTCCAAGAGTACTCAAGTTTAGATAAGTCCGGAGCATCCTGGGCATTATTGAGCCCTATGCTGGATGCTAAATTGCTATCTAGGTATTTTTTTTAATACGACATGAGCAAATTTTATAAATTCATGCGATGCAAACGAATGAGATCCTTACAAACTATCACAAAAATATCAAAATTTGTAACCTATGAAATTTCTTATAACCCAGCAGATAAATTCGCTGATTTGACAAATAGTTGGATTGTGTGCACCTGAACATCATGTAGGTACCAGCGGGTCGCGCGCAGGTGTCCCGTGTGATACGATACGATACAAATGACACGACTACGTGACATCACCCTATTCATAATACCACCGAGTCCTGTCGAGCAATTTCTCCACTCCCACGATCCGTCTTTTAATAAATAAATAATTGATTTTGTCTCCTTAACGCCTCGGATAAGGGTTGATATAAATAAGAGCGGCTAGACTTGTCAGGTAGATATAGGTAATGAAGTATAAAGTTATCTTCACATCGCCACATGAGTGCGTGTTTCTGAAAAGGTTGTTTTGATAAAAACTGTTTTTTTAATGGAGTAGTGTTTACGGAAGGTCAAAAGTTTACAAGGAGAAAAGTTTTGAACTAAGTTGCCGAGATATGTTCTGCCTCCTCGAAACAAATACTCCAAATATTATCAAATAAAACAAAAGGTCTACAAGATTAAAATTTGCCGAAGCGGAGTTCGTTAGTATTTGGCAAAAACAACAAAACAATCTCAAAGTTGTTAAGCTCTTGAATCGAAACCGGGTCAAGAGTAATTTTTACGGCAGAAGCAGAATCAACGATGGCTCTCTAGAGAAAGGGCCATATGAAGTTTTCATGTTTACAAAAGTGTTCTCGACGCGACAGCTCGAACAAATAACATACTTAATAATGCACCGAAACTAGCAGGGGTTCATCCGCATATTCATTGAGAATATCCCGATTAATAATTAATAAGCATTAATATCCAAAGGGACACATTTCATGTATCGGAGCAATCATGTCCGTGATTATGTACTTGTTAGATATTTACCATTGTTTGCCTATATTATAACATAGAGGTAGGTCTCGAGCAGTACCGATGACGTTCATTCGATTGATGTAAGTGGCCACAAAGCCAGAGTTTAAAATGGAATGAAGAAGAAGCGGAGTTCCTTTAGCGGGGCATTCAAAAGTGTTGGAGTTCGCTCGAGGCTCGAGGGCGTGTCTCGGCGTCGGCGTCGGTTACAATAGGTGTCGCGGCTGCAGCCTCAGGAGCAGTAATGGCTCACGCCCGGGGCTTTGAAGTCTTGCAAGACGTGTCATAATATAAAACTTGTAAACGCAGGAGTGGTTCGAGATCGGGAAGCAAGGGCCTCTTCACGCGAACCAGGCCATCTGATCGACACGATTATTACTCTTCGTCTTTTCCTTGGGGGATTTAGAAATGACATCGCCGTTTTTATTTCTTTATTGAAACGCTGCTGAAACATTAAGGCTCGAGAGCCGCTTGATATTATGCGCACTTATTGATAAATTGTATTTCTTTTTTTGCTGTTTTGATTTCGTAATTTTGGTTATAAAATACCTGTCAGAGTTGTAAACTCGGCACTTCGGGGCCTCGATTATAATTGATTTGCTCACTTCTCACTTAGTTACTTAGGTAACTGAGGTTTTTGGCCCAATAACTGATGAATATATTCAGCTCACCTAACATTCACAAAGTTCCTTCACAATCTTATGTAAGTGTCAGGTTTGAGCATTTATTTCCGGTTTGATGAGATTTCCCGAGAGCTCTCATAATGCACATAAAAGCAGACTGTGAACGTTTGACGATCAAAAAGGGTCTCTCCTACATTTGTAGAGCGCGGGTGGCATTTTTTAACACATTTTCCATAAATCTTGCTTTAATGCAAATTATGAACGTCGAAAGCCGTTTGTAACGCATTCCTTACCATGCATCTTATTTACTTTGGCGGTTGCTAATGTGACAGGACATTTTTCGAGTTGCCAGTTCCGAAACATACGTCTTACCTCACCTCCTCCATTATAGTTTTTGGGTGTTTAATGTTTATACTTTATATATTCATACATATTTTTTACTATGTCGTGTATACGAATGTCGTGTATACGCATGGTAAGAGGTTGGTACACCATATGTTGGTTACGTGTAATTGGCAGTAAATTAAGCTCTATCTATGAAAAGCACCTGCGAGTAGTGAGAAGTGGTGGCTCTTGATCGCGGCGTGTGGAACAGACTAGTTTAAACCTTATATCAGAGGATTAAGATTTAAAATGAATGGCCGATAAAAAAGTAGCTATAGGTAGAATGTGCCATCTCGTGTGCCAGATGAGTTTGCATCTGGGAACTGCAAAGGTACCCGTTTGCATACTTGAAATTCAACGTCGCCAGCTGTAGATATCAGTTTTGCTCATCGATTTTTATTAAGTCTCAGTTTATTTTTACATTCAGAACAGCAACAACCTTTAGTATCGCCGTTGTATTGAGTTAATAGTGAACGCATTGTAATTGTTATTGTATAATTAATGTGTTTGTCAGATGAATGTATTATTATGAAGACTAGTTTTGCTGAAAACCTTTATGGAATTTAGTCCACATGACTTATATCAGTATGCTCATATTAATGTTTTATTTGTATGAAATTATACGTTCGGATAATGCTCTTATGGATTGTTCTAGAGGCTTCAGTAAAAAATATAATATTTATTAAGCATCGAGGCTTGATCGCCACGGTTGGTAGGTTCTTTTTGTACCTCCAACCGAGCTATTTATTTGTCACTTATTTTTACTCTTTTTGCCATCTTAACATGCGCTATCAATTTTGATAATTCACATAGTCACTGTTTTTCCGTATTGTAATGGCGTGGATGGTAACTTTTGTTAGGGTATATTTTAATTAGCGTGCAATTAGGTACATCTCTGTGAATTGTAATTACATATTACCGATTCACTTAATCCAAATGGACAGGACGGATACCCTGACGGACATATTACACATGATTTGTCGATTATTCTCTATTAATTAGATCCAGCTAAGATGTACCTACATATAAACGGACATATTCTGCTTTGACTATGCTATGACTAAGTATGTATGCATTGCTTGATTAATTAAGCTTCTATACAGACTGCCTCAAACAGGCGCGATATTGCGGGTGCGGCAAGGGTTATGCTGCCTGTCGTGCCCGCGACATCGGGACATTTTGCACGAGGTTTCAAATTCAAAGGTCCGAACCGACTCTGATGTATTTAATTTCCAACTTCAGTAGGCTACAGGTAGAGTCTAAGCTTATTTTTTGCAAAATTAACCACGTTTGTCCTTAGCTGGAAGGAGGTTCTGAACATGAAAATACATTTGGAAAGTCTATTGCCATCTCATTTAATAGAAACCTCTTGAAGCGCCAGAATAGGTGCTTTTCCCGATTAGCCCCCAGTCTAGCCAGATGGGTCCGAATGTTAATATGTTTGTTCTTAGTGCGGCTAGGTCTTATCGTGTCTGATCTACAAATTACTTACTTCATATTAATGTCCCACAGAAATATATACAACGCGACACAACTGAAGATAGACATAAGACAATAGACAGACAGAAGAAGATTGACAATATATACAACGCGACACAACTGAAGATAGACATAAGACAATAGACAGACAGAAGAAGATTGACAATATATACAACGCGACACAACTGAAGATAGACATAAGACAATAGACAGACAGAAGAAGATTGACAATATATACAACGCGACACAACTGAAGATAGACATAAGACAATAGACAGACAGAAGAAGATTGACAATATATACAACGCGACACAACTGAAGATAGACATAAGACAATAGACAGACAGAAGAAGATTGACAATATATACAACGCGACACAACTGAAGATAGACATAAGACAATAGACAGACAGAAGAAGATTGACAATATATACAACGCGACACAACTGAAGATAGACATAAGACAATAGACAGACAGAAGAAGATTGACAATATATACAACGCGACACAACTGAAGATAGACATAAGACAATAGACAGACAGAAGAAGATTGACAATATATACAACGCGACACAACTGAAGATAGACATAAGACAATAGACAGACAGAAGAAGATTGACAATATATACAACGCGACACAACTGAAGATAGACATAAGACAATAGACAGACAGAAGAAGATTGACAATAGACAGACATAATTGAATAAAAACGAGTTTTTCAAAATGAAAATATTACACGATTTAAATCGAATCGAAAAGATTTAAGTGGAATAGAAAAGATTTGCAATGAATTAGTCAATTGAATTGAAGTGTGGCGATTGCAATTTGCGAAAACGTCAAACCTACTCTTTTTTATGGTACAGTTAACCTCGTTGAAGCAAATCGTTTACTCATGTAAAACAGGGGTACAATCTGTTAACATGTATGTTTACCTCCAGATTTTCCTTATAGGACACAGGGCACAACGGCACGTGCTCTTCTTTCCTCACACATGCCAAACAATAATATATTTGAGGCACACGATTTCTTGTGACGCACTTACGATCCATGTCTCAACTTTACTAGGCGTTCATTTGCTGAATTTACATGTGAAAAAATAAAAAGATTCATACACTAGGTTCTTCGTTTATTTCTACGTCGCTCTCGCAAAGCTAACGTAATATTTTAGAGCTAGTTATGGGTTCTGTATATTTATATCAGCCCCTCTTTGGTCGTAAAAGGAAATGAACATGTTTAAGTAAAGAAGGTTTTTTCTTGTTGAAATACATTTAATAAGATGTATACAAGGGAATTCTCCACATGCGCACCGGGACTCACAATAAAATATAGATCCGAATATCTTCGAAAATATTGAGACCGCATGGAAATGTTCTATTTTCTATTAAATAAATGCATTCATAAACAAATTATCCTTCTACTAGGAATATTGCAGGAGATCAGACATTCCAATAATAATTTAAAAAAAAAAATGGATGACACAGCGAGTTGGTAACCGGAAAAATTTTGGGTACGAAGGAAGCTAGTTAATAATTATAAAGCTTGTAGTACCTAAACTAAAATTGGTGCAATACCAATCTGGCATTGGGAAGCAATCATCTTTTAGTTGAACATAGGCAAAGCAGCAGATTTATCTCTGCTAAATGCAGAACATCGCCTTCGTTGATATGTACCTAGATGTATAAAAAAATACATCTAATTTAATTAACTTAATATACATACATAACATCTCGCCTGTATCCCCTGAAGTGTCAGGCAGAGGTGTACAGTACATTATGCCAGTTATTTTTAAGTCCCATGTAATAGGGGACGAGCCTTTGACATCAACCGGGCACAAATCCAGACTCCGGGCTGCTACTGAAAATTTCCAGATGGACACACTTTGCCCGACCCCGGAATTGAACCCAGGACCTCATGCGCTTGCCAGACTAACGAGGTACTCCTGTGTATAACTTTACAATGTCTAGGAAAAATACTGATGTATAATAATACCTATAGGTGAAGGTAGAAATTCAAATCGAATAGAAAAAATCAAATCCATATCGTTAGTACCTACGTAACAACAGCATAGGGGTGAACATCTGGCGGTGATGGGATGTTTATTTATATCCCGACCGGAAGTAGTGTGCTACGAACCCACATCCGGTCGTAGCAAATGGCGCGCGTGCGCATTCTAAGCCAAATATGGTCACAAACATTCATAGAAAAAACAAAAAAAAAATTAAACCGCAATTTTTTTTTTTGTGGCTCTAAATGTTCTGTACTCCACATTTGCTCACTCTACTCATTTACTTGTCGTTTAGGTCACTTAACACACTTAATTATGATTTATGAATAGCTCCAGTAATTTATCTCTATAATACAGTAAATTGGTAGCGACCTAAACAAAATACCTACAAAGTCCACTTTTCCTTTATTTGCTGAAGAAATCTCGCAACCATTTTCAGCTCTAGGTAATTTTTTCTGTTAATTAGGGAAATAGTTGGCGATCGCAAGATCTGTAAAAAGCAAGACGCTTTCCTTTTTATCTTATACTTATTAAAAACTAGCTGTGCCCCGCGGTTTCACCCGCGTAAGTCTCGATCCCGTGGGAATATTGGGATAAAAAGTATCCTATGTGTTAATCCAGGTTATAAACTATCTGTTTGCCAAATTACATCCAAATCCATTCAGCCGTTTTTGCGTGATTGAGTAACAAACATCCAAACACACAAACACAAACTTTCACATTTATAATATTAGTAGGATGAGTAACAAACATCCAAACACACAAACACACTTTCACATTTATAATATTAGTAGGATTATTGCTTTATACTGTTTTTTTAGAAAACACCTTTCTTTCTGTAAATTAAAATTTAGTATCGTGCCGGTACTAGGGAATTCGGGCCCTCGGCCTCATGTGAAGGGACAGACATTATTCACCTTCTAATGTCTAACAGAAGGCAGGTGCTATTTCTAATGACGGTCATTCTGTTTCGACGCCATTTGGTCAACTGACAATAGTTTGAGTTGCCTAAAAGAGGCTTTGGACTGCATTGAAACAAGGGCCAAAATGCTCAGCCGGCAGGAAGGCTCAATTTGAACCTTTTTTTTTATAAAAGCGATGTTTATCAAGGACTTCGCCCGCACTTTTGTTATAAGGGTGATATTCGATTTGATTTTTTTTCTAATACCATTGAGGAGCACATGGCATCCTTGCATCTGCTGTTACAATGAAAGGTTTTTGAGGACTTTTTTTACGCCGGCAGGTATAATCTTTCTTCGATTGTGCACGTATCCCGCCACTTATAAAAACAGTTTCGGTAATTATAGAGTATTCAGTTGCGTTATTATAGGCGCGTGTTGCTGCCATATTATACAAAAATGTAAAGATATTTTTTCTGTTTTTGGAAGCTGTTACGATTGAAAGTAGGTACCAGTTAAATAATAATAATAATCGGATTCCAATAATTATAACACTCACAACAAATTTTTGCGGCTGAATGTAAAGAGCACTGAATTATAAAACAGCTTTGTCGAATAAGACATTGCAGGCATTTCTCATCATACCATTTCTTTTACATAGAATCTAAGATTTTTTTATAAGGACCATCATAAATTAACGGCGCGGCGAGGGCACGTGGCGTGCCTCAAAACGCGCTCCGCCGTTATTATTCGCCTTTACTGAAAACCGAAGTCCAATAAAATATAATTTACATTTAAACTTCTCTGAAAAAAGCAATTCGGCGCTCTCCCCAAATTGTTAATTTTAATAATGCTTCCGAAATGCTCCTCTCTATCCTTCGCGTTTAGAGATTATTGCCGCCATAAAAAAAATGCTGTACTACAATCTCCTTTAATGTCTGGAAAAGTAACAAATCGACTCTATGGCATAGGAACGCTAACGAGTGCTAGCTGACAAAGTTAATTGGGAACATACTTTATGAGCCGGTGAACTTGTGCCTACCACGTAAAGAGGCTCTCTCGGCATTCGCCGAACGATTCGCATGGAAGTATATTTTTGACACTTAAGTACACGTGTCACCTCTAAATATGTAAATTATTTCGATGTGAACTGACTGAGATACGAGTGCGTTATACAAGTACTTAAAGTAGGCGTCACCTGAGATGTTACGAAATGTATTTTTCAGAAATAAAGTTTAAAAGAGAGAGTAATTAAAGGTTACAAAGGCAGTTAATTGATTCACGCGTGACTTTGGTTGACCACACTGAGCGCTGGAGCCTAAGGATGCCTCGTTGAAATCGTTGAGAGGTGAAACACGTGTCGATTTCTTACAGGGTTTTTATGACTCTTGAAGAATGTCAAGCGGAATAGGTTACTAAATATATCTACGTCTATTGTAGGTTACAAAGGCGACACGCAACGCAGCCAAAGCCCAAGTACGGCGGGTATATTATGTATGAACTCGGGTGCAGTGTATTTTAGTCATTAATATTATTTTCAAGGTCGCTCAGCGTACAATGGAGCGGCGGCGGCGGCGGCGCTACGCTCGGAGTTTCTTTGAAATCCTAAGGTCCTCATTTTTTTTCATGTTTGTCAAAGCAGGCTATGTTTGTCGAAGGACCGATGGCCGGTGGACCAGATGAGTCCAGGGGGCCTACCACCACCGCTTACAGCAATATTATTTTAATAATACTTCAGTGTAGGAAAGAGATGAAGCTCTACAGGACGTATAGCGGCATCTCTTTCCCCCACGAAGTAAGATTAAAATAATACTGCAAGCGGTGGTGGTAGGCCCCCTGGAGTGGGGACCACTTATCAGCAAGTGTGGGACCAGCTAGATGGACCGCGACCTCAAAGAGGTGGTTGGGATAGACTGGAAGAGGCGTATGTCCAGCAATGGACAACGATAGGCCGAGTTCATTTAATTTGAATATTACGATGTATCATGAATAAATAATAATTACGAGTTGGAACAGATTTTATTTCAGTATTTACAGTATATTTACTGTGTTGCAAGTGTGGGCGTTGATAGCTTTAAAAAGTTTCCTTGAAATGTTATTTCACTTGCTGCACAGTTAAAATGTAATTTCTAGGTAGTGCCTGTTATTAATAAAATACTGAAATAGGTATAGAACCTTTTCAGAATGATTTTATTCCATTGTTTATGAATGGTTTAAAAATCATTTTTAATAGGATTGAGAAGAATAGTTCCCAGTGATACTTTAAAACAGCAGGCACCCAATTTCATAAAAGTAGACTAACATTAAGCATTTCAAATATAATATTTATCATATTTGAAATTCTTAATGTTAGTCTACTTTCTCTGAAAGCACTTTTTTGTATTTAATGTAAATACATTAAATCTGTGATTAAATACAAAAAAGATCTTTGTAAAAATTAAACAATTTACCGTATAAGAGGGTTTTTTTATAGAAAAGGAATATATACCTAAATCCGATTGTTTGCTCATTACGGTTGGTAACTGAACTGCTTCCTATTTGTTCGATGGTCTGAGACGCACCGTCAGCAAATAAGATAACATTTTGTTCCGAGAACTGTACAATCCTGAAGTCGTTGCTACTGGTATTTTTAATTACAAACATAAAGAAAATGTGATGTTTAAAAGACTGGATTATTTTATTATCAGTGCAAACTCGGTTCGCTACAAACTTAATTATGAAAAAGGAAAAAAAAACCCTTGCTTCCGGTATGCTGATTCCACAAACATTAAACTAAATAATAATAATTGTGCAAACGAAAAACTACCTACAACACCTACATTATTATCTCCGGTGTTTGATATGGGAAGATTTAAATGCTTACATTTTTGAAGTAACGTGTTATCTTCGCTCACAAAACAAATATTTAACATTCGCCTGGTCGGCACGGTACCTAATAGGTAAATAAAAATATTTGATAAACTATCAATATCGATACTGAGTAAAAGCTTAGGCACATGAACATGATATTTGATTTTAATATTACAGTTTATTTGGGTCAGTTAGTCAGTTGCCCAACGATAAAAATTTACAAAATAGATTAATAAAATTACTAGAAATAGACACAAAACATTGAATAGGTAGGTACTTACAACATCATCACATCACAGGTATAGACTGGCAATAACATTATTAATTGTTTTTCCCAGTAGGTACCAAACAAAGTATTCTCTTTTGCAAACTTTTTTGAAGCAATTGCAACAAAATCATCGTATTATAATAACAATAATCTATACCTACTTGAACACGATTGGATAATAATATTATGTGAATTCTAGTATTGAATAATTAGTAAGTGTTATTACCGAATGGAACCGGAAGGTTCGTCACAGCAGGAGACACGGCGTTGCTTGTGCGCCGTTGCATAACATCGCATCCTGCGCATGAGCTGCGTGTATGAGACACGCTTGTATAAACATGATTATTGAAAAAAAAAAGACGACGAAGCATATTATTTTAATTGAGCCGCCAAACATGTTTAAAGGTACCATGAATATCATACAAAACTAATCATGAAATCCTGAAAAAAAATTGTCAAGCACGTATTCAGACCTCATATTACTTACACAATTTTATTTTATCTAACGAAGTGTTTATTTTTTTAAGGCTGTATTTATTTTTCTCTTTTTATAGTTTTGTATGAAAATGAAAAAAAAACCTTATAATTTCGTCATGTCCAGAAGTCACAGTAAACAATGGATTAGCTAGTCAAGTTACGAAAAAAAAGTAAGGAATATAAAAGAAATTCAATACACAAGCGTGTAGTGTATCCTACTAATTATAAAAAGATTACCTAGGATGTTTCTTGGTGACTTTTTTATATGTCAATAGTTTATGAGATATGGGCTATTTTCGGTTACAACCGCAGAAATAACTTTTTTTTCATAGTTTTCTGTATCATAAAGTTCTTGTCCAACAGACAGGCGACCCACATCCACGTGACCAACAACCACGAACGCAACGAGCGAGCTACCCTGCAGTGGGCCAAGCGGTCCATGGAAGAGATCCGAGTTGAGATGCGCGAGCTGGAGGAGAGCGTCAACAACTCCGTGCTACTACGTCAACTTCACGTCATCAGGAACGAGGTATGTACCTACTCATCTTCAATACCATATCATCATCCTCATCATCCACAACTCGACTTCGCCCACTGCTGGGCATAGAGACCTCTCTGTGCTAGTGCCAATCCCCACGCTAATATTATTAGCTTTACTATTGGTTTAAACCCTGTCTCCCTTTTTGGCCAGTCGGATGACATCTGCTTTAGTGTTACCTATTTGACGAATTCTATACCAACCATTTTAATATTTCTGATGAAATAATAGATAATCCTATAATTGCCCTAACCTCTCCCTTTCCATGAAATCAACTAACGAAGTCTAGACAGCTGATAGATTGCTTTAATTAACAGTCAATATTGTAGAGTTTATTTCGAAAAGTTGCTTTAAAGTTGAGTTCATATTTTGACATATAAAATGGTATTAGTAAATAACGACAAAATTATATTAATAAGAATTGGAAGGAACTGTCTAGCAGGTACAGGAAAATACTAGAGTTTTTTATTGTCACTTACAAACGAACTACATTAAGCGTGCGTCCATTATTAAGATCGTACATCGTGTGCGGGTAACGTTGTACGCTGCCTAAATAATAAAGGCAGTCACTCAGTATTCTCTTTTAAAACATTTTCTTTTTCCACAGTTAAAACAAGCTTTAATGGAGACTTCGGACTTGGCTCAGCTGGCACGCACACAGGAAGCTCGCATTGACAAATTGGACAGTGAAGTTGGTCGCATGAAGTATGAGGGACAGCAGATGAGGACCATGATCGCTGAACAGCGTAACCATCTCGGCAAGCTTTCGAAGGAGGTAAGTCTTAGCAATAGGTTTTTTTAAACGACGAAAAAAAGAACAATGTACTCATTCGAAGCATAATTTTTTTTTATCTGTGATGCCGCACCCTCTTTTTATAGAATTTACATATAGGGTGAAGAAACTAATGTGATATCGGAGATGGCTAATTTAACGAAAAGTAAACTTATTTTTACTAAAAACTAAAAATCGAAAACTTGGTAAATAGCTTTATTTAACCGTGTCACCAGGAAATGCAGTTAATAATATATTAAGATATCCAATACCCACTCAAAGTAATATAATGAAGCCAAAGCCGTAGCATTCAAGGAAAGTATTGAAATCTAATAGCCTAGTAGCTAACGATATCATTGAAAGTGGTAACATAAAATGTATTACTATAGCTACTGAACAGCAGGTGGTGCTCGCTTCAGCCACCCTGTGTCGCTCCTAAACTACGTGGTCATCATAGCGGAGAAAGGATTCACAGGATTAGGTAGAATAGGGGGCACAATGATGTTATAATTTGGACATGAATTCCTCTTAAACGAATCCGTTTATTTAAATTAAAAATATTTTCGGAAAACATTGTAATTGTTGGAATGAATAAGTACCAAATATTCAATAACGTCCTCGTGTCAGTGTTGGAGGCGGCTCCCGGCTACATTCAGTTGAATTATTATTAGTTTAAATCTGTAATACTAAAGTAAATAGATTTTGACAGATGTCAAATCCTTATTTTAGTATTACAGATTTACATTTTTGTATTCTCAAATAAAGTAGGAACTTTGAGCTTGAGTAGGTAGTTAAGATTTTAAATGTCAGAAATGCAGTTTGCGCAAACTTGAAGCAATGTTTATAGATTAGCACATTGGCTACCGTTTGTGAAGTGGTTTGAATTAGAATTGAGATGAAATTTATTTACATTTCATTCACAGGCGATAAAACGCTCGTCCTGCGAAGGACGGATAGAACCAATTTCTAATTAAAGTCAGAGTAGATGAAGCAGACCTATTAATATAGCTCTAAGGCAAACTTACCCACAAAGTGAGATTAGTCGTAGATTACTGGTGCAAGATGTACAAAGTGTCGGACAACGTAAACACTACATATTTGTGGGAAGTTGTGCAAGAAGCGATATAGGTACTCGAGCTGAACTCCATATAAATTATTCAGTAGCTACCTAATAACCTAATGTCCTCCAGAATGTATCCTGTAATATCAATTTAACTAAATATAATTATATTCATACTTAATTATTCAATTGGAACTTAACTTATACAAGACCAACAGCCTTCTGAAATTAATTACCTACTTAATGAATTTGTATATAGCCGCCTTAAGGAAAACCCCACTAGGTATGAACATGGTGATGTAGATAAATTACAATACCAACAATCTAACATTTTAATATGATGCGGTACCCTCCAGTAATCAGTAGAAAAAGTTACAACTCTATTACTACTCGAACCCTACATTTACTCAAGATATCTCACAATTTTCTTTATCGGACTCTCCCTTTATTTTTAGAGAGAGGAATAAACTTCACGTAACCAAATTGAATCCATTAAAACGATTTGTTCGGGATTTGGTTTGTGTGCCACTACTTTCATATTATCTGAAGGTTTTATTTGTTGGGAATTCGGGAAAATAAAAGAGCGTCCTTTGAAATATTGGGTTACGAGAAAATAGAGTCCGATTACATCACACTGCATTTGTTGACGCCGCACGCCGACGGAAATGAAAAAGCGTGAAGTAGAAATGTTCGGGAGGAAATTAGGCATCCGTGGCCGGAAGAGGAAGGAGGCCTGCTGTTCAAATTAAAAGCATTGTATGAAGGAGAGGTTCGGAGTCGCACTACATTGGCGGATGAATATCCGAATATCCGTCTAAGTTATCAAACGAGAGGCAGAATTCAAGCCACTTTGTGCCTTACCACAAAATCTTAGACACTTGTTCAACGCGTGTTTAATGTCAATTTTATGTCAAACTCCATACAGAAATGTCATGAGGGTGTTTAAGCTAAACAACTGATAAACACGGTTTTGTTGAATTAAGGTTTGCGTTTTGTGATAAGGCAAAGCTCTGGAGCGAAGTACAAAGGAAGATCGCTAACGAAGCCAATAGCAATTTGTGTGAGGGCGGGTACTATGTAATGAACTAGCCATGGAGTCAGTACTGTCTCACCGGCTGAGACAACTACATGATACAATACGCTCCGCCGCACTTGTTTGTTATGAGGTGACAAGTTATTATGTTGGCAGTCACAGGGTGACCTAATCCTTGTATCGGACGTCGCAAAGCTGTGAATAGCTTCGAGATTAAAAAAACAATTCACATAATATGTGCATGGTTTTTCAACAACATGTTTTGTTTTAGCATATAGAAATAGCGTGGCTCACCGCTTCGACTGCAATGTTCTTGTTTTGTCATGTGAGCAGACACTTTAGAAAGCGGGCACTTTAGAAATGACAAAAAAAACGAAGCTGTTTGCGATATTAAAAATTCATTCAGATGTTTCTTATTTTGTATATTCGTTATGACAGTTTCCAAAACAATCTTGGTGTAGTTATTTAAGGGATGTATAAAATGGCACTTTACAGTTATAAGTTTTTTTAACAGCAATAATAAATCTATAATTTAATATTATCACTATAACAATGATATAACAATAATAGTTTGCATTACTAAACCGTGTCGAACTCCGAAACCAGTTAGTTTCTGATTGATCTAATTCGACTTTTCGCGAAAACCTAGGATATTGCGAAAACCCTGATAATTAGAAAATGGTGAAAAAAAATTGCGAGCAACTTGGAAAGCCCCGGCAGTGGCGGCGGCGAGCGCTATCGCCGCCCGCTGCCACGGCACCGCTCGCTTCGCTCGCTCTGCTCGCGCGCGATTGGTCAGTTATAACCTAACCTATTTCACCCAGTTCAAAATGACGAATCATACAATCTGCCGCAAAAATGTTTTAACCATTTGTCTAATTATCTAGTCATTCAATTAATTTTAAATCTAAACATTTTTAAGTGTGAAACATTATTTTTAAAGTGCGTTTTTATATATTCCCTGTTATTTAATAGAGCCTTCAACTGAAAGCCTTAACATAGCCGTGCATAATTTTCTTTCATCGCTAGCCTTAATATTAAGTTTCCATAACAAAGGCCGCTGTGCTACAGCAGCTCATTAGGTACTAACTTTACGGGATGTAACAACAATTCACAAAAAAGGTATTGTTAACGGAACATAGAAAATATTACCCTTTACTTATGAAGTTTCTTTGAATAATTCCTAACTCACTTCTTTTTTGTCCAGAAACGTTAGTAGAGCAATTTTCCCTAAATTTATCGTAGCCATGATGATTCACGGTCCGGTTGGCCGGGATTAGGGCCTTACATAATGTACCCGTGGGTTGCGCACATTGTAAAAGAACCCTTTCCGTATTTGTCGATTGTTGATTTGACGGAGTTTGTTCCATTTGCTCGGTTATCACGTTAGTGGCAGATGAAGGGAGTAAAAGGTTTTACATTTAGCAACACACATCCGGGTTTTATTTAGCTCTTTATGCAAGTTAAGATTACTGACCATAGATATAAGAAAGTGACAATCCTAGTGCAGATGAATGCACTATCCGATGAGCATGTACCTACTCCCTAATAATTTCCATATGTACAACAATTTAAAAAAATACCTATTTATATATTCCATATTTTATTAATTACGTAGGTAATGTTACAGTCTGCTTGATTAATTAGCAACGGGGGTTCAAACTGTATGATTAAGAAGTGAAGTCGTTTGGTAGGACAGGGGCAATAACAGGTGGTATGTCTGTTCACGGTCGGTGATTACAACCGCCAACCGGCGACCGTTGCGCCAGAACTTTTTACCGGTCGATATGCTTTTGAATTTAGAATATAGTTAGAGAGTTGCCAGCGTGGAAAAAGTTCACATAACAAATATGGTAGTACTAATCGCTGGCGGCATGTTTGTTGAGGCTTGTACAACTGCCATTTTGTGAACATAAAGGCGCTCCCTCAATTCGAGCATTACATCAGTGAGTGAGGAGAACCGAGCATTACAGTGCGCAACCTGTATTGATACAATATTTGTAGCATTACACTCACCGAGACCATTCGCCGGAAATGTAACAGTAGTGATGGGAGCACCCATGATATAATTTGTAACATGAATGCGAATCTTATCGAATCTTGATGACCGGCGAATGCTCGTCTGTCAGTGAGGCAGTATGGTGTTGCTGAGCCCATCAATCAGTGCATTAAGACGCCTATTGAAGGTCTGTGAGGATTACGCTGTGATTCAGGGGCTTAGGTATAACGTCGCTAAGAGTGAGTTAGTTGTTTTTAATGTTGGCGCCAGAAGAGACTTAAATGTGCCATGCATCTCGTTAGCGGGTAAGCCCTTAAAGCGAGTCTCAAAATTTAAGTACCTGGGCCATTGGGTCACCGAGGACCTATGTGATGATTTAGATATAGAGAGGGAGCGTAGGGCGCTGTCCGTTCGAAGTAATATGCTGGCCCGCAGGTTTGCACGGTGTACTTGTGAATGCCTTCAGAATGCTCGTGGGGCTGCCGCGGTTTTGTAGCGCGTCGGGTATGTTTACCAATGCGAGGGTAGGTGATTTCTACGCTATTATTCGGAAGCGGTGCGTTTCTCTCCGGCAAAGAACATGTTTTAGCTCCCACGGCATGTTGCGGGTATTGAGTGACCGGTGGGACTGCCCGATGCTTGGCCGATGGGTGAGACTGCACACACAGGTCGGCTCTAAGTAGCTATACGGGCTTCTTGTTTATTATTTTATGTTACTATTTGTTGTTGTTGTATATGTATTACTAATAGTTAAATAAGTATTTTTCATGTCATTACTAACACTATGGACTTTAAGGTCTGCCAATAAAGAATCAAATTAAAATTAAAATAGTAACGTAATGCTCAAAATCGAATAATGGACTGTTACGTTACAGGCGGATGCTCCGGTGAGCTCCGGTTTCTCGTAGACCACTTTCAAAAGTTTTCCTGATTTCTGTGGACCCCTGCTGCTATATTTCTACAGAATTCCCAAAACTCACAGAAAAAATATATTCAAGCCCGTGGACCAAAAAAAAAGCTAACAATTTGCAATATTATTTTTTCGCGCTATCTTGTTTTTTGAGTAGTTTATTATCTGCGTACATTGATAGGTAAAGTCAAGACAACATTTTTTTTCTTTACTATCGAAACTAGATAGGTAAATCGTGGACCCCCATTTACAACTTGTGAACCCACATGTTTTTTACACGCCATCGTATGCCCCCGTCGCTTCTCCCGTGGACCCCTGGGGTCCACCTGGACCACTTTGGGAATCACTGCTTCAAGGCTCTTACATACCTATCCAAGCAATATTCAGTATCTACTTTAATTTGAATAACGTAGGTACTTACGTGTGTGAAAATAATTATCTACAGCAAAATACATCTTCAAAGCTTCAAGCTCAACAGTGGTGCCGATTCTCTTGTCACAAATTCTCAAAACTAAACTAAAAATCACTAAAATTTAGTTTATTCCTGTCAAACGACGATTTCCCATTCTGAAAATAGACTAAAGTGACACAACTTAACTATAATTTAGTTTGACGGCACTAAGATGGCACTGAGTTTTAATTTAGTGAAAATGCTATTCTGAATTTGACGTTTTAACCAACATTTTTGTTCTATATCTACCAACTATTTTTAATCACGATTAAAAATGTGTGGAAAAAAAATCAAGTAATAAAAACTAAAACCCAACTACGACTTAAAAGGTATAAACAAGACACCACAGACAGACAAATTAAAAATCCGGAGTCACACGTGTTAGGGCATAAATCGAACAGATTACGTGTGACTCCGGATTTTTAATTTGGCTGTCTGTGGTGTCTTGTTTATACCTTTTAAGTCGTAGTTGGGTTTTAGTTTTTATTACTTGATTTTTTTTTAAATTCTTTTGGGATTATAATATATATATTTTGAAATGTGCTCATTAAACCCTTTCATTTGATACCCAACATGGTACGATTAAACCATTTTTTTTTTAAGTTTCTCACTTTATGTCCTCTAGAGGGCGCCATTTTTAATTTATTCTGACTTCACATAGCCTATAACCAGCGGACAATCACGACGCTTCTAACGATACCTCATTTGTCAAATTGTGATAAGTGGTTTGGAAGATAGGAGGGAACAGATGAACATACATACATACATACCGGTCAAAATCATAACCCTCCTTTTTTCTTTGCCGTAGTCGGGTAATAAAATTAGATGTAATGAACTAAAATTCAAACCAACACCTCGAATTCAGTTGCAAAACGGTACTGTATCGTTTTTATTTTCTTTTGCTTATATCTCAAAAATGGTGTGTCTTATCGCAAAAATAATGAAAATTTTGACCCCCTTTGCACTCCGCAAACCCGTAATACTCAACATGTTGGTAATATTTTTTTTTGGTTTTCTTCCTAAATGTGAAAAATTCCATATAAAAATACGTCGAGACGGCCACAGTGCGGTCCTCTCCGGCTCAAAAAAATCACGTGGTAGGCAAACAAGTCAAATTCGATTTTAGTTGTGTCAAAATAATTTTAAAATTTAGAGATTTTGTTTGGCAGAATAGCTCTAAGATTCTCATAGTAAAAAGTAAGGAATTTTAGTGATAGTTTAGTTAGTTTAGTTCGGTGTACAAGAGAATCGGCACCAGTGCCTAATTAAAACTAATACATAATTAATTATCTGCTATCTGTACCTAAATATTTTTGCGAGAACTTATCATAAAATAAATAAAATGTGCTGTAAAATGAAGTAGGTAGACGTCTCAAAGGTCATCATCATCTGCCTAGCCTTTTCCCAACTATGTTGGGGGCGGCTTCCAGTCTAACCGGATGCAGCTGAATACCAGCAGTGACTGGGTAATACTGGTTGTCAGACTTTCGGGCTTCTGACGACCCGTAACGACTGTCAAAGATCCACAAATGACAGCCGGGACCAACGGCTTAAAGTGCTTTCCGAGGCACGGAGGAGTCTCGGTATGTAAAGATGGTCACCCATCCACTGACCAACCCAGGCAAGCGTAGCTTAACTCGATGATTCGACCCATGCGGCTGTTATTACTTAACCACGAGCTCCTCAAGGTAGGCGTCTCAAACGCATTTAACTGAAAGTAAGTGGGTGGGTAGGTACTTACGTACAGCTCCAATGAAAATAAAATGAGGTCAATAGTTGTTTCTGCGTACATAAACGTTGTTACTTTTCAATCAACTTTCGTTACTGAGAAGTTATACCAAAGGCAGTGAAAATTAACCTTTCTTGAAACCTTTGAAGAGAATTAGATGTGTGCTGACACCTTATTATTATTCCAAAAGCACGTTTGTTTATAAGTACAGCTAAAAATAAATTTAAGTTAACTAGCAGCGCCATACGGTTCCACCCGCTTATGTCTCCATTCCGTGGGAATATTCAGATATAAAGTCCTATGTGTTAATCCAGGTTATAAAGTAGGTAAGTATCTGTATCATCCAAATCCGTTCAGCTGCTTTTGCTTGGTTGAGTAACAAACATACAAAATTTCACATTTATAGTAGGACTAACGATCCAGCACGGTTTTTACGACTTGATATCGTGATTTCTTAGTTATATGTAACTTTAATATTAAAGTATTAAACACATAAACCTTCCGGAATAAATCCTCTAAACGATGGTGTAAACCACATCAAAATCTGTTGCGCGGTTTAGAAGAACAACGCGGAAATACAGACAAACACGAAAAGCGACTTTAATTTATAATAAGTGTAGAAGAAGGATAACTTATAGAACTTTCATAATTACATTTTTATCTCAATTCCACTGAACACAAGAACCTTCCCTCTAAGGCTCGATTTCGTAAAAAGTTTTTAGATTAGGTAATAGATGAAAAGTTCAACGACACTTCGTAAAAAATAAGTACAATCTTATTAACTGAATACGAGGTATACACGGCTACATATCAAGCTATACATTTCCACTTTAAGCTGACCTCGCATTGTACGGAAATCCTATACAATGCGAGATCAGCATAAACTGAAAATGTTTAGCTTGATGTGTAGCCGTGTGTACATACCTGAGATCAGGCGCGGGGCCAACGATGCACCGAGTATCACACCGCCAAATACCAAACTCCGGGCTGTTACTAAAAAAAATCCTAATGGAAAAATTCAATAATACTACGCGGGAATCGACCCAAGGACCCTACGCTCAGCAGTCGCGCTTGCGACCACGAGACCAACGGGGCAATCAGTCTTTCAAGTGACGGTCTATTTCCTATCAACGACTGGCTTACTGTCTGTGGCTGCGTAATACGAAAACCGAAACCATATATTATGTCATGGGTGAGCTTTTATCTCTTATCACAACGACCTACAGCCTCGTTACCGCCTCGCCGTGCTAATTACTTAGAATTATTATAAGCATACGTGCTACCACCCGGCCAAGGGAACTGGCACGCCGCCAAGTTGAAAGGCCCACAGATAAGTGATGAGATGGCATGTAATGGCCCGTTCGTTGTGATTACATCTTGAAACTCGCTCCGACCATTGAGAGGGACTGACGTAATGCTTGTACGAACGTTAGTATCATTTTGTTCATTTGTAGTCGTGAAGTGATCGAAATTTAGAAAAACTAGAAAATATCTGAAAGGTCGGAAAAATCGTGGAAATTTTACGATGTAACATTTTCACAATATGTTAGTCTCATAATATTCTGATAATTATGGATGTTGTTGGTTTTTGGTAGGTTCCTACCCTTCTCCCGAAGTTGTGGTGGACTACGTGTTTCTTCACGACATTCCATTCTAGGCGCAATACTTATTGCTTCTACGGTGATGTCTCGGTGACACGTTATTATCGCTTCGGAATGTCATGAAGAAACACGTAGTCCACCACAACTTCGGGAGAAGGGTAGGTACCTACCAAGAACCAACAATATCCATTATTAGAACACGTTGCAAAAAATTAAAAAAAGTTATAAAAAAAAAACCTATACACAAAGTTTTGCCAGGTTGATAAAACAACAAAAATAATTAAAAAGAATCAAAATATTTTTCAGAAAAGTAAATAAAATATGCTGTAATTACAAAAATACTATAAATAGTAAGCGGTGTGTAATATTGCCTTGCGCGTTTTTCTGCTCCATCCATCGCTAAAGGAGTACTTACCGTTTTGATTGAACAGACATAAAGTAAATAGATATTTACATTCAAAGCAAACATGAACTGAACGTACCTGCTTTATTATTATAAACTAGCTGCGCCCCGCGGTTTCACCCGGGTAAGTCTAAATCCCGTGGGAATATCGGGATAAAAGTATCCTATGTGTTAATCCAGGTTATAAACTATCTGTTTGCCAAATCCATTCAGCCGTTTTTGCGTGATTGAGTAACAAACATCCAAACACATAAACTTTCACATTTGTAATATTAGTAGGATTAAAGTCGCTTTTCGTGTCTGTCTATGTGGCAACGTAGCTACGTTTGTTGCTACGGAACGGATTTTAATGCGGTTTTCATAATTATTTAGAGAATTTATTCCGGAAGGTTTTTGTATATTATAACAGGTATTTACAAATAATCACAAAAAATCATCAATCATGTTTTTCTCTTCATGTTCTCATACACTATTGTCTATATTTCTTTCTCGTTTCCCCTTTCGCAGTTCTGCTGGAAGAAATTTCTTAAGAAATAAGCAGTAGGTACCTTTGTTCTCATATTTTAATTATGTCGTATCTATTATATATTTTACTGTGTGTAGGGACATAAATAATAAAATAAATAAATAGAAAAAACACATCATACTGACGAACATAGAATTCCTCCTTTTTAGAAGTCGGTTAAAATGGATCAATACGTATTATTCACTTTAACCGTATGGTAAAATAAATAATATCCGGATAATTTATTCGACTTTCCGGATAATTTGGATATCCGGATAGCATGCCCTAGTTGGAAACTGTATAATGAACGTTTAAATATTGTGTAGCGTAGCGTTTTATTTTACGGTTTGTGGTGAAAAGAACGGGTAAACTTTATACACGAGGTCTTTTTAAATCATTTTGAAGTTGAAAATCTGGCAATAAACTAACATTATGTCGTAAAAAGGGGCGGTTACTTCGAGTGTTATTGCGTGTAGGTTGTTGCGTTACACTATCTTTCATGTAACTCTTCTGGTCACAAACTTGGTGCAACTAGAAAAGCTTGTAATGAATCTCGTTGAAAATGATTAAATTCGACGTGCATTGTGTTTGTGAAGCCGCTCACAAATGCTCGAATCTGTTGTTAATTTGGTAACAACGTTTTGTAGCGAACGATGTACTAAATGCCGAAATTCTGCAGAATACTAGTCAATGATGAATTTATTATAACTAGTTACAGCGAGGGAACTCTCATACCAAGTGTACTGTATAAAGGTCTGAAAACACCGAGGCGAATCCCGAACGGGACGCGGCTGCGCGGTTCGATTGTTGTGAGCAAAAGTCACACGACTATTCGCGCCAGTTCAAATACCACCTTACAAGTTTAGTTTAAACAGTCGGCACGAGCGAATTTCGTCCTGGTTCGGGCCCCACGGGGTTCGCTTCAGTTTGGTTGGAGCTTATAACGGTACACAAGCAACTAGGTAATTGTGTTAAACAAATTGTAATGCAACCACAGAAGTAATTATTATCGTTCGTTACACTCGTTAATTTACTCCTTTTATGAAGGAAGTAGGTACTCCCTGCGCCTTACGTAGTCACAATTTCTTCATAAATTATGAAACCTGACGAGGTCAATAATGGTCACACGAAAAACAACTTTTGTGTACAACTTTGTTGTGAAAGTAGAGTGTATATCCCTTTGTTGGGACATCTCATGGCTACAAGTAATAAAGGTACCATTCTGTACCCGACCGCAGGCGGCAGCAGCAGTCGACGTGTCACCGCGATACGACAGGTTCCTATGTATTTCTAAGAAATACTTTCCGTAGCTAGCGAAACGTGGGTTTCATAGAAATACATAGAAACCTGTCGTGTGCGCAGGCGATGTGTCGCTACGACACGACAGGTTTCTATGTATTTCTATGAAATACCTTCCGTAGCTAGCGAAACGTGGGTTTCGTAGAAATACATAGAAACCTTTCGAGTCGCGGCGACACGTTGCCTGCTGCCGCCGCCTGCGGTTGGCTACGGAATTGTACCTTAAGGGCGTATACCTACCCTACCTCAAATTGCTTAGCACGATCCTCCGTTATGCCGAAAATACGTATAAATTTTGAAATAAATATATGATGAGTTGAGGATTGATGCTAGGATCTTTGTTTCACGAAAAGACGATTAAACTCGATAGAAAAAATCCAAAGTTACCTCTAAACCGAACCTCTAAATTTGAAGTATTTTTTGTATACCAGCGGTGTATACGCTGGTATACAAAAAATACTTCAAATTAGAGGTAACTTTGGATTTTTTCTATCGAGTTTAATCGTCTTTTAATAGATCATGAAACTTTGCATAATTACTGAACTAACTATAAAGCAGGTCTTATGTTTTTTTATTAGAATTATTTTCACCGTTAAAACCAATTACCTAAACTATTCGAGGCTTGAGAGCGCCAGCACCGCACTCCGTCTCGCTCTCACTGAGGCCGCGAGTAGTATGGTGCGAGCGAGAAAAAATTTGAGGTTGGGTAGGCCCTTAAATTGAGACAGGTGTACTTAACAACTTTTGTTCTAAAGACCCAATTACGATACAAAACACTTTGTGTTAAAACATACTACCTACGAACAAAAAAAAATAGGTATGCGGATTTATCGTAATATCCGCGCAGGCCAAGTGATTGCGAACACGAATGGGACACAGAGAGTACAGGTCCGTGCTTTTCCGTTCATGGTTCGAAATTTTAACGCAGCGGAATCACAAAGGCACAAACGGGCGAGGTAATGTCAACCGCGCATATAGTGGTAACAATTTCCATTGATTTTTGTGTAGTAGCAGTTAGAGTGATTTTCATAAATAAGGGTTTGATAACCCTAAATATCTATGAAAATCACTCGGTGTGGGGTTGACTGTAACTTTAGGTACGTGCAGCATTTATATACATGTATAGAGCTAGAACAAATAGGAAACCTTAATTCGTAAATTTAGGTAGGTAAATCACAGGACGTTTCATGTCGGCGGACATACATAATTATGTGATGGAAAGTAAACTCCTTAATACTGACTAATCGCTCTTTGTGCTCATTAAGTATCAAGTGATGAGGGGTTTAATGGATTCGAACCCTTTTGCAAGGTTAAGTAAGGAAGCTCTTGCGGTGTAAGCGACGTGGCGTCGCGCATCATTCATTGTGATGACACCAGACAACATATACTTAGCTTTCGTTTTTCTATGCTACATTTACTTATAATTTTGGGCACCTATTGTTAAAAATTCACAAATTCATATAGGCCATGATTGAGGGAGGCCTATGTCCAGCAGTGGACGTCTTTCGGCTGAAATGATCATGAGTAGGTATGGGTAATATCGATGAATATTGTTATAGGCTGGTGTCTAACAAAAAAAAATGAATGACTCCTGTAATGTAAAAAAATCAAAATTAGAAATATGATTACAATAAATTAGTATAACCACGGAGTAAGCAAACTTTCCTTGCTACCATTTAATATTATTTCAATTTGCTTATAATGTAGTCCAACCCACTTAATTTGTATAGGGAGGCCGTGAGAAACTAACTACGAAAAGCCTGTGGGAATCACTCGAGTACACTGGAGGACGCAAAAAGCGGGTGGACCTCACACAGTACTCACTACACGAAATCCGATCACTGCAAGTAATTAGTTAATAAAGCCAATGATCACTTTTTATCGACGTGTAGAAAGAGCTACATCAGATTTTACGAATAACACGATATTGCTACCATGTTCTTGAGTACACTTTACTTACCTCTTTTTCTAGGTACTTCGATGTAAATATTTATGTACCTACCTACTGTTTTAAAGAAGAGCCGCTTTCAATGGAATCACGGGCTGGTATTTTAATTAAGAGTTATTCGCCTACGTATAAAGTAAGAATTTTGTTAAAGCAATTCATAAATTTTTAGCTACTTATTACATAATAAAAATGTTCTGTGGTGTTGTAGTTTAGCGACAAAGCTACTTAGCTATTTAGATATTGCAAATTAACGTGAGGACATGAAAACAATAATAAAGAAAGGATTCCTTCGTTTCTATTTCGAGTAAAGTTAAGAATAATTTATATCTATTCGTCAAAGAAAAGAAAGAGTGCTAAGTTTTGCCAGCATATTAAATTCTGGGTAGTGAAAAGCGCCTCAAAACTTAGTTTGAATATTTATTAAGGCGTGGACATTGAATTTCGGTGAAAACTCGCTGAGTCTGTGAACACTAACATACCCTTGGCCCGCGTGGTGGTACAGCCCACTCCCTCTCGAAGAGACGAGGCCTGTGTACCAGCAGTGGGAACATTATAGATTGATTGAATTATGCATATACATTGAATTTAACCTATGCATGCGTGTAATTGGTAGTTTTGGTGTGTGGCAGCTTTTAATGGTTTCATTGTTGGGGCTGTGCACGAAATCGACTGATTTTGATCAATTGTGTTCAGTATTTGTTAGAAAGGGAAAAAGAATTTTAACAAAATTGTATGTGATTTGTAAAGTTCTTTGTTTTGCGTGTGGCTGAAAGGGATTATCAAATAGATTAATTATTCATTGAAAATCACTAATACTTGCAACAAATTTTTCGAAAAATGACCCGAGATTGACGTTTGATTATTTTTTTACAAGAAACTGCTTTTGATTTTGAACATTAAAAAATATATGGTCTACTTGCATGTAGCTGAAAGACTATTTTTTACAAAATATAGCAGAAAAACAAATGTTGATAAAACCTTCTTTTTTTTAAACCCCTTTCAGTAATGTATTTTTTCCTATTATGTAGCAAACCATATCAAGAAATTTAAAAATCCTTCATTAGTGTTCAGCTATCCTTGAGATAAAATCAAAATTTTATTTTATGATTATAGAATATCTTCTTTAAGTAAATTAAAGGCGAAATAAACCATATTTTCGAGAGCGCAAAAGCATTGGTGGCAAGCATGGTTTAGCATCACGAAAACTGTAGGTACTTTTATAGTCACACAGAAATAATTGAAACATTAAGTTCAATTATTTCAAGCTTTCTCACAATTAGATAAGTAATTGACAAAAGAGGGTTTTTTTCGTGCACGGAGCCTTATTGTAAAAGCATATATTTTAAAGCTCGTTTTGATAGAGATGATGGACAATTCAATTGGACCATGTCACTCAAAATGATCTTTTGTGTGTGAAAAATTGTTTTAAGACAAATGGATTGAAGTCCCTTTTAATCAATTTAATCATCATCAATTTAATCAAATAAAAATCCCTTTTAATCAATCAATTAAGAAATTAATGCTATTATTGACTACGTATCGACAATAACTTTGACATGAAATGCTACTCCAATAGGGAATATGCATGTGATTCAAATATGGGTCAAATATTTTTTTTATAAACTATATTACTTCAGAATTATGCCTCCATCAATATTTTTGAATAAAATTTATTTTTGAGCGAGAAATTAATTTTTAAAAAGTCCCAAAAATCTGTGGGTAATTCAAATACTTGAAAAGCTAAGAGCGGATGTGACGTAACAATCCGGGGTAACAATCAAAATGTCAATGTCAAGTCAATCAACAAGTGTCAAGTCAATGTCAAACGCTCCTACAAAAAGGAGTGTTTGACGTTGACTTGACAGTTGCTTGTTTGTTTTCACGGACTGTGACGTCACCACACCAAGCGCGCCAAATGGAGGGCGTTTAAATAGCCCGGATCGGTTGGATATTTTAAAACATTTTGTTAAGTACTTTAAATTGCTTTTTTGCCGTCGAATTTTTTTAAACTATTATTTGACGATGTAAACTATCGAATAAAAATATTAAAAAAATACATGCATATTCCCTATTCCGAATTTCCGATAAACATCGTATGTTTCAAGAAGTTGAATATATCGTAAAAAATAAAACCTAACTACATACAATACTTACCTATTGTTTTCTATTTTAAATATACTTGGTTCAACAAATCACTGAAAGAATATAAACACCATTATTCTTAATCTACTTAAATTTTATTTTTACGTTGCAATCAAATTGTAGGTAGCGCCCTAATTATGCCTCTGATTGTTGATAGCTTAGAAGTAGGTACTGACACACATGCATAAAAAAAGCATGCATGCTCTGCAGGTGCTAAATAAGCGTGCTTAAAGCAAACAATCGGGCATGCATGCTATTTAAGCACTGGCTCTCTGTCAAGATGAAAGCTGTGCAAGAAAATACACAAATCTAAAGTGTTTTCCTAAACTTGCAAAAATATAATACTTCTCCCCCGAATGCGACATATTACTTATTTGATTTTTTTAGGAGACGCATCACTCATTTCATCACACTTCTTCACTTCGTCTTGGTCTGGATCAAATCGATACTAACATGCTCATAAGCAAACCTGTTCAGATCAGACGCGTTCGGCGACACGCCTCCTTACAACCGCGCCTCAGATAGCATGCTTCTTACTAGCAAGTTTTCGACACACATGCTATACTAACTAAGTAGCAATTGCTGAATAATGGCATGCTTTCATGCTATTAGTGAGCAATTGAGCATGTCTGTATTAGACCTTGGATAAGGACGGGCTATACCTACTTATCTGTATTGTTATTATTACCTACGTTTAATGGAAGCCTTGTATTGTTTATGCATATTTGTATCAGTTAGAGCCTAACTTTTTTCATCTATGGGAAATTATGTAGGTCCTAACATTTGTTCGTACATTCATCGCATCCATGCACACACTCATAAGATAACTAATACTCCTACTAATAATAAAGAGCCCAGCTGCCAGCTTACCTTCAAAACGAAATGAGAAAACTTCGCAAAACTGGTCCCGCTTCCGCATCATTGAAGGACAGCCAATCACCAACGATGCTTTTGATTTGTTTTTTTTTTATTCCATACGCATTACACATGTCAGCCGATTTACGTGTATAATGCGACCGGATGTAGTCGCGACGAGTCAAAAACTATTCTTTGTCAGTTTGCAACCCGACACAGTGGGAACCTGTAGCAATGTAATTGCTCTACAACTGGCAATTTGACGATTCATTTCAAACATAATAGAATGTAATGGAAAAACATGCAAATTGCGTGCTTTATTGTCTTGTAAACTGATTGTGATACTATATGGGAAGGTACTTTTAATGTAGCATCGTTGTTCCGACCTACCCTAAGAACATTTTGGTAGATAGGTTTTGCACAGTAGGTAGGTAATTGAGTTGTGGAGATGATTTGAGCAGACTGGACGCTGACCCTCAGTTAGTATGGGAACGGGTAGGGAGGTCCGTAAAGATGGCATCTCTTTGTCAACACAATTTACTGATAAGCAACAATTTAAATAAGGATGAATTTAAAGACCAGGGGTCAGTAAAAAAAAACGAAAAATAATATCTAGTGGTTCCTGGGATCCAATAATAAACCATTTTATAAGTGCACTCCCACAAGTCGCAATCAATACAATACCTTACGAACACTCATTAAATTCTTGGGCATGCGACATCTTGAGAGAAACTGTGTCAAGAATATTATTCAAATCACCCTTAAAAATCGCTCGGACGCCAATGCCGAAGTGGCAAATTCAGAGGTTAAGCAAGAGAATATCGTATTATAATGACTATCTTCTCTTTTTATTTTACCAATATTATTGAAATCTACTTGGATGTTTTGTAAAGTGAAAGAACTGGAATTAAGCTTTTATCTACGTTAGTAAATCGTGAAATATTTTTCATTCAGAAAAATTATCAAGATTTTCTGATTTATTTAAGTCTCTGTCTGTTTTTCTCCTTATATTTAAAATTAACGTACTAACAGTGGTTTAAACATTACCTACCCAATATTAATTTACACGAACGGAGCCGTGTTCCACCCTATTTTATCAATAAAGCTTAGAGTAATTAATTAAATTATGGTTCCGTATAATATGTTCGTCAATTAAAACCAATTTCACAAACTTCAGAGCTGAGCTGAATACTAAAACTTTCGGCAATAATTCGTTTATTGTCAACTATGTATTTTGCATTGAATTAATGACTAAATTCATTGACAGCCGGGCAAATGAAAGCTGGAGGGAAATGCAAATGCTTCGACCAAGTTTTATTCCAATAACTACCGTATTGAATTTGTGTTATAAAACTGGAATAAATATGACATATCTATTTGCTTTTCGAACTACCGAACTCAATTTGAATGTATTATTATGCGTAGGTAGGTAACCTACATTCCTCGGAACCTGGTTCCGGCTGTCATTCAAGACAGTCGTTACGGGTAGTCAGAAGCCCAAAAGTCTGACATCCAGTCTTACGAAGGGGATTACCGTGTTACCCAGTAACTGGGTTGTGGTGATCAGATAGACTGCCGCTCCATGTAAAATACCGATATTCAGCTGCAGACGGTTAGACTGGCAGCTGACCCTAATATAGTCGGGAAAATGACCCTAATATAGTCGGGATTGATTCAACGAAGCAAGTCTTGGGTACACTACCAGCCGACAGCGATGCGGAGGAATTTTTCGACGCCATATTTTATATATTAGTTGTTTATTTGTACAGTTAGTTTTATTTAATATTATATTAGTTAGAAAATTGTTCCGTGTTAGATTGTATATTTTATTTAAGACAAAAATAAATTGAAGTTGAACAAAATAAAATAAATGGTTAAAAAAGTTAAAAAAAAAAAAGAAGCAAGATAAAGCAAATTAAACAATACAGCGGAATCCCAAATTTCATTTAGACTAAAATTAACATAATCTTGCACCACAGCCAAGACACTTCAATGTTATGCGAAAGTTATTTAAAAAGGACATAATGGTAGGTACGAAACTTTTAGGGTTCTGTTAAATCAATTCAGCTGTGGAACCCTAAAATGTCTTGAAGCATTGGAAATTAAATAATAAATTATATAGAATGAGAAATAGCATACGAGCCTTGGTGGAATACAATATGTCTAGAAGAACTCAAATGAAATAGGTTTTTGATCGGCTTCCTTATGGAAGTATCGAGTGGAAACGTAAGAATAAAAAAGCTGCATTTCTTTTTAGAACCAGGACAGATTTTACGCTAGAATAGGTTTCAGTGATTTATTAAAAATATAAGAGTAGATAGACAAAAATAGAAGCAATAGAACGTCTCAAAAGAAAATCGCAAGAAATGAATGCATATCTCGTTATTATTTTTAAAATAAAATGACAGATCAGAACGGAAATACACCGTAATATCTCAGGCGAACAGATTCCAAACACCACAAAAAATACGACTATCACAATACGACTATCTATATTACGACGAAGTGGCGTCCATAAGGCCAGGCGCACACTAGCGGCCAGGTCGCAGCGGCCATAGGTCATAGCGACATACATAAGTATAAAATCACCATGGAGCACGCGCACCTGGCTGCACGCAGCCAGCGGCCCCACCAACTATCTCGCTGGCCGCTAGTGCGCATGTGAGCTAAGTATAACAAAGTCCATAAGTATAGCAAACGGCCCCAATCAGAGGTCACTCGCATTTATTTTTTAATGAATGCAGCTGTCGAGATGGACCAGCGTTCGTCCAATTCAAATATTCACTTCTGAAAATTCAGCACTAGTTGTTCATTCAGTAGTAGATATGCATATATGGCATATCTATATACCTATATGTGTGTCCATGAAGCTTCTTGTCCGTTCTTCTCCGTAGGAACCTACGATGGTCTGCAATGGAAAAATAGCTTCATGTTTCTGACTCACCGATTTCTTGACCACAAAAGAGTTTCCCAATTGCACACATTTTATAAAACCTTTTAAGTATAAAATATTATTTATATATAAAACCTATTAAGTATTTTAAGGTGCTCCCTCATCGCGAGCATTCCTGTAATGTAACAGTTTAGATTCAAGTGAGAATAAATGCTAATCAAAATCGAATCTTGAATTACGGCAAATGCTCCGGTGAGGTACCGCCTTTAGTGTTTTAGCTGTAAAACCACGTGTATACTTACTTTATATAAATTGTTTACTAATTATAATTGTTAGTTTTTCCATCTGCTACACGTGATGTGCTCAAAAAACAAATTAGGTAGTCGTCGCGCGCTGCACAGGCGAGCGGCGCGGTCGCACCAGGTGTTATGCATCCATAAGTGAGAAGGTTTCCATTATCCTGCCCACCACTCGATGACCAAAATAGGCCGTATATTAATTTATGCCCAAAGTGTAGATCGGTAGCAGCTTTCAACATAACATCGTGTTTCACGCACCTGTAATATCCTCCGTAAAGACAGTACGGAAGTATTACTACAACGTTCACCGAAACAGGTAACGTGTCTGCCTGTGTGTTAATTAACTAAAACAGGCCCCTTTGGCTGTAATTTAAGGAACCGCAGAAAATTGGCACTTTGTCATTATACGTGTAACTGAGCCAAGTCTCAGCAACAGGAAAACAATAAGCCAGAATAATGAATTTAGGAACATCGAACAACTCCTAAAACCTCTTCCAAGGTTCTTCGTTAATTTTAAACAAACATAGATTACATTTTTATCTACACAAATGAAAAAAATATACCTGTTATATTACAAGTGTTCTGTCGTAACTCAGTCATGTCATCGGACAAAATGGACGAGCATTCAGTAGAGTAGAGCGTTAATAAAACTTTGGTAACTCCTCCAGGGAATCTGTCGTCTAGAAGATCCCAACGAAATGAACTAGAGGAAAACGTTGAAGACGTCCCAAAATAGTTAAGTAGCTGAATAAACAATCGTTCGCACAATATCGACGCAGTGGACAGGCGCGCAGGCGGCAGGCTTGAGACACCTCCTGCCTCCTGGATGAAACCAGTTCTGGCGGTCCACGTTAATTACACCCGCCGAGTATTCTGAGCAGATGGCAACGGCCACTCAATTTAAATTGCATTACTCATCTTACTGCATAAATACTGTATTGTTTTCACTCGCAATTTGAGCAAAACTGTTCTCAAGCTTAAATAAGTAATAAAAGTTCCCTGATATTTTGAAGTAGGCGCATTCATAAGAATAGTAAATTCAACGCGAGTCAAACGAGTTAAGGCCAATAAAAGCTCTTTCCTTCAAGTTAAGTTTATAGAAATTAAAATTTCATATTTAATTTAATATTTTATTAAAACACTCGTACATAAAAGCCTCGTATAAATTGTAGAGCTGAGAGGAGTTCTGTTCAAAAAGATTTTTCTACTGAATTCGGGTTTTACACCAACATGGCAAAAACCACAAACATTTTCTCATGACCTTATTCTTTCGCACGATGGTGAACATTAGTGAATGCAAAAGCTAAAGGGGTACTGGAGTTGTATACGGCCTACGCTGAGTTTGAATATTCTCGTGAAGTTTTGCATGCGAAATCTTTCGTTACGAGCGGAGTCTAATAGCAGGTATGTTCGTGCGAAATAGCAGAAACTACAATATAGACTTTAAGGACTGAACTTTAAGAGTCACGTGAAAATCAGTGAAGAAAAAACTTGGTCGAACGGTATGAATATTCTGGGCGCCGCGTCGCTATGTTGCCGCATCGCAACCCGTCACAATCTTCATTAGCATTTTGTCTCTCCCTTTTTGTCTGCCATTCCATCTCCTTTACAATTTTACCTGTTCTCTCTGAATTTTTCATGCATGTTTTTGTTAGACGCGCAAAGTGGATTACAAGGCGAAATATTCTAATATAAATATTTGTGAGTAACTTGACACACTGAATAGATAATATTGCAATTTTGTACGAGCATTTTGAAAGTGATTTCGTTCACAGCTGCGTGGAACCAGCTCCGGCTGCCGGCCGGTACCGGGCGCCCTTTGATTCGGTCGTGGGGAGTTTGATTTAAACTATAGACGTTGCGGAGGTAACGTGCTTAACGCATTAATAAATCACCTGATCGGAACGATACCTACGTACCCCTTCATATGTAGACGAGCTCCATATACGAAGTAGCTCGACACGATGCGTACTTACGTACCGCTATGCAGTTTGCGGAAATGTTACACAACTGCATACGTGTGAGTTTCTGAACGAACATTTCGAAATATAAGCTCATAAAAATTTTCTTCCTCAGAAAAGTTCCCTCTGAGGTTTTATAAAAACGTTATCTCTTCTCTTCTAATAAGTACTGCATTCAACGAAATAAAACATATTCAAACATACCCGTGAATAAAAATTGATTGATCTTAATTAATTGCCACGTGTATCCGCATAAAATCATGAAATACCTGTACAATATTTACAAACATGAGTATCCTTATAGACTATACAGGAACATGTACTTACGTACATGAAGCGTGTATATAGGGCTTTAAGTTCACGGAAACTAACCACAGTCAGGTAACCGTTGCAAAGCGTAATAATCGGGTGTTTACCTGTACCTTAGAAATCTGATGGAGTACTTGTATTATTCAACCACAAACACCGCCCCAGTCAACGAGCCTACCACCTACCGGCTGCCACAGAGTAGGAGAAGACAGAAGCCCCACTATACAGGGTGCGAAACAAGTTAAGCAAAAGATATAGATAATGCGTATGCCATAGAATTATCGTGCATGACAGTTTCAAAACAGCTTTAAAAAATAATTGGGACTTCTGTACGATGTGATTCTGTGGCTCTTAATATTCGAAGCCTAGAATGTTAGTTAAAATGCGAGGCAACGTATACCGCCAGATCTAATCAATAGATTATTATTATGGTTTTAGCAAATCTAATTATCGACTACATAATTATAACGCAGCGGTTCATAGATAACAAGTTAATATTGATAATAACACAATGCCAACTTAGATTACTCGCAACATTTCGTGATTAAACTGAATTTAATTTCCACGAGCGAATGTGTTGAGATATTTCGCGTAGGCATTACCAAATTATTGACCGTTATAAGTGTTTATTCTTGAAATATTTTTCATATTTCTGTTGTGTAGGTGGTTGTAATGGTTTAATGTTTAAGGCTGTACCCTACCTCAGATTTTATCTCGCTCGCACCATACTACTCACGACCTGAGTGAGAGTGAGACGGAGTGGGGCGCTAGCGGCTCTCAAGGCTCGAAATGTTTAGGTAATTGCTTTTACGGTGAAAATAATGATTATTAAAAAAAATACATAATACCTGTTTTATAGATAGTTCAGTTATTATGCAAAGTTTCATGATCTTTTGAACTTTTTTCCATCGAGAACATTTTATGTAATCGTGTTTTCGCCAAACATAGGACCATCAATCCTCAACTTTAACATAATATTTATTTCAAAATTAATGATGCAGTATTCGGCACGGAGGATCATGCTAAGCAATTTAGGTAGGGTGCGCCCTTAATCGGTAGTTTTAGATTGTTCATGCAGTACATGAACAATCTACCGACTTATTCTAAACGACTCGATTTGTGTGTTCCATCGCCTCTCAATAAAATAGCTTCAATGCTATGGTTTGCTTGTAGTTCAGTATTTTACTCTTTATCTACATTTTTCAGAACAGTTTACAGAGATTAAATTTAATATAGTGCAAAAGTGACTTTTCAGAAGGTATCGTCAAACTGCTAACCTAGAAATTATTGTACCTAATTTGCGGCGGCGAGTTAAATTGTTCTCACAATAGACTCGACTAATGAATAAATGAGTGATTAGATATTTATATACCTGCCAGCGAAGACAAGGGCCAATAGCGGTAGCTTAGTTGACGGTATACCTAAGTAGATATGAATAATTAATAATCAGGCTTCTAAATAGGTCTACAATGTAAGGCAATCGGCATAAATGGTATTGACATTTATAACTCAAGGGTTTATTTTTATAACGGTAGGGTATTTTTTCCACCATTCCTAACCCAATATTTCTCGTTGACGCAGGTAAAAATTAAGCAAGTTGCTGAAATGAATCTGGAGAACGAAATCCTGCTAGAGCCTCATGAGAACCGAGCCGGTCCCCTAACTTCTGAGCACAATCATAAGTACCGCCACAACAAGATGGTGCACGCGCAGATCTCGCGACTGGCTCGCAGCCAGGATCAGCTCGATGAGCTTCAGCAGAGCCTACAGACCCAGGTCCTTGACGTTCAACGCCGCATGGACCGCTTCGAAGAACCCAACTGGAATCTCCTCTCCGCGAAAGTAGAATTCTTGGAATTAGAACACAAAGTACTCAGCGGCCATCTGAAGAACACCACCCAGAAGGTGGCCGACTTCGACAAGGTCCATGCCTCCATCCTCGAACTTCGTGAAGACGTGGAGAGCATTGAAAACAAAGCCGATAAAACTATCCCCGAATTCAGAAAGGAGATTTCCAAGTTGGACGTTAATTTCGCTCAGGTAAGACTATTGTTACTGCGTTATCTTGCACATTTACTTGTGAACATAGGCGAAACAATAATACTTGGGAACTTTACCGATTTCACTATGATTGTTGGGGTTTTATAAACAATGGAATGTTAATTATCTTGTTATACAAAACTTATTATTTTACAAATAACAGTTGTATTGCACTATCCTTATTTCAAGAGTAATTTTCTGTTTTTTACATATTGTTTTTTTTTTGTATAGTTGAACGCTGCATCATCGTACTTCAAGGAAGACCAAGAAAATCTGCGTCAATCGGTAAAGGCGATTGCCGTCAGTGTGAGCAATTCTATTGACCGTGCGGAGATGGACCGTATTGTCATTAAGAAGATTAACGATTCTGTGGAAGAACTCGAGGCCAGGTCCCGCCAGCATTTCTACCGGCTCAACGACCACATTCTGAAGGTAGGTTTAGCACACTATTTCAGATCGGCAACCGAACGAAGGAGCTAGTCAGAAATAGAACAAGACCCACACACACACTGTCACACTTTTGATTCGACTTGAATTGTAGGGACAAACTTAACTTGAGTGAGAATTGTTTCACAAGAATTTTGCTGTACTGAACTAGTTTAAAGATTCCAACTTAGTTATTTAAAAGCACAGGCTTGCTTAAGCACGAACTTCTCAGAAATAAGTCTTATTTCGAAGCTCCAGTCCAGATAGTTATTTTGTCACGTTAAACAGAGCATTAGGTAATTGGTAACTGCATCGGAATGTGGACTGTTGACTGGACGTGGTTGATTTGCTCTCATAGTTTATTTTTACTGAACCGTACACAAGGTTGACTTAATTAATGTCTTTGAAATTCAAATGGATTTTTCAGTGTTTGTTTGTACCTTAGCTTTTGCTCATTTTCTGCATTATAATCCTGACATAGACTTCTTCTTCATGCGCTGATAGTCAGATCAGATTATCTAAAGTTAACTTATTTTGGGACAGAGCGAGGCCAATCAAGAACTCAACCAAACCGAAACCATTCCTCTCCCGGAACTGATGGGCGAAGTAAAGGAGCTGCAACCCGTACAACGTGAGTACGAAGATTTGGTCAACCAGCTCCCTAGAGACTGCTCCAGCATCTCCGGCCCTGCAGGCGTCTATCTCATCCACCCCGGGCAGGCTCCCTTCGACACCTGGTGCATCAACGGTAGCACTCTCATTCAGCGCCGATTCAACGGCTCCGTAGAGTTCAACAGGAAGTTCTCTGAGTACGTCCACGGCTTTGGTGACCCATCCGCTGAATACTGGCTGGGATTAGAGTCCATGCACCAAATGACCGCTGACAACTGCTCTTCTATGCGTATTGACATGAACGACATCTATGGCGGATTCTGGTATGCTGAATATGAGCACTTCTTTGTTGGAAGCGCTGATTCAGGATATGTTCTGGAAGTCGGTGGATTCAAGGGCAATGCCAGCGATGCATTCGAGTATCAAAACCATATGGAATTCTCGGCTATCGACCGCGACCGTGACATCTCGAACACGCACTGCGCCGGCAACTATGAAGGAGGCTGGTGGTTCTCGCACTGCCAGCACGTGAACATCAACGGCAAGTACACGCTAGGCCTGACTTGGTTCGACTCCGTGCGCAACGAGTGGATCGCAGTCGCCACTAGCGAGATGCGCATGACCCGCCGGCCAGGCTGCTCTTAAACACACTAAGTTTTAAGCAGGCTTTTTAATCATGTAGTTAATATCAAAACGATTCATAATATTAATGTTATTTCACTTTTCAATCATACCAAAGATTTCAATTTAAGTGAGGGTATTTTATTTCATTAGATTGATTAGTTGCATAGACAGTATTAACTATTTCAGATGTTTTGTCTTATAGTTTGATTTCAGTTTGATAATTTTAATTTTAATACTTAATTAAGTACATTCCTTTTTTTAAATATCACGTTGGTTTATATAACCGTATTGGGTTCTTTATTACTCAATCTAAAAGCAAATGGAAGTAATCAGGTTAATTTTAATTTAGCCTTTTTATTTTAATGTAAAATTTCTAGATTGTGGTGATGCTGGATTAGCGTCTTTACTTGAATGTTGAACAACTTGAGAAAGTGTATTAAGTCAGTGAGTCACTCGTTCTAGAACATCTGAACTAGCTCGGGCGCGGACTCTTTGTACTTCTAAGTTTATTTATGTATTGTTTCTTAGTAACTGTTTCGGAGAGGTAAAACTTTGTAAATATAATTTTATTAGGCAAAAGATGCCATATTCTGTTTCGCATGCATGCCAGATTTAGTCAAGGGAGTGTAAATGATTTAATATAAGCGATTAGATTGTAAGAATCTTTCATAAGAAGCATTAAATGCTTTGGGAGACTTGTTTGATAACACCTAACATGAGGGAGTAGGGGCGGGTGGAACACTAATTTATTTATTACAAAATTTGTCAATTTAATTTTATTACATTTACGAGATTATTTCAAAATTTCTCTGTAATCGGAAAAGACTGCCATGTCTGCGGAAAGTGCGTTTTGCTTTCTTCGATTGACATTAAAATTTTAATTCAATTTATTTAACTAATTGGTATGAAAATAGTGTTTTTAATAATAATAATCTATTTATTCGCATATAGTCAAAATATTCAAAATAATAAAATCAATGTATACCCATAAGTAAATAATTAAAAAAAACAATCTCTATGTAATAGAAATAGCGAGACATTATTGCAAAATTAAATTGTATAACAACTACAATACCATCGAACCAATTTTAAAACCAAATAAATGTTTTAAGAACTACTTAACTGTTTTCCATCCATTTTTTTAATTGAATATTTCCAGTACATACCTAATACGAATGGTACATACATGTACACACACGTCAGGTTACACGCCTACGGTATGAGGTTCAAATCGAGTAATTTTATAAATGGGTACTGAATTATTTATGATTAAGTCACTAAAAATATTGCTACTACTACTACCTACTTTGCTGAGCACTTATAATCTAAGAGGTGCTTACGTAAAAAGGACTTTATGATCCATAATAAATGTCTGTGACAGTGATAATTTAAATTACGAGATAATTAATGACATGAATCCAGACGGTATTTTTTGCTAAATACATCACGATATTTTTTGCAAAAAAAATACTATACGCACCAACAACACATTAAAAATACAAGAACAACAATCGGATCAACATCATGAAACAATGCAAAATTATTGATGATGTTGCTGATGGATTAACCAGAAAAAAAATGGTTATTTGGTATTAGTTATTTAGTATCTATTCTTCTTTTCGTATCACCATGACCTGAACCTATACACACTTGAAAATATTTATGCCTTGTAAAAATATGAACCTGTCGGCTGATGGTAGAGAGGGTTGTCCAGTAGGGACCCATTAAAAAAAATGCCTATTATGTCTTTCACAAATTATACATAGACTATGTATTTGCCGTCATCTTGGCGACATATAATAATGTTATGAAATCAGAGAATATTGCTGAGCTGTCCAAAGTAATAGCTCGTACCAACCGTACGCCACTGGTCGGGGAGGCTCGCAAAAAGGTAAGTGTATTTTACTTAAGCTACAATAAAACAAAACACAGTTCTTTTGTATCATAGCTTCAGCGACAACGGGGTTCGAAAACGGATCAATGGTTGACAAACAGTATTCGAATCATCGATCAGTTTTCAGGAAGCACGGTGAGCTTAGATCTGCTAAATTTAAGCGGTTGGATGACGCCATATGGGCAGCATACGGCTACGATTATGCCGTCATCCAACCGCATCCGGTTAGACTGGAAGCCGACCCCAACATATTTGGGATGAATGTTGTGAAAAGTAGGATGAAATGTTGTCAAAAGTGGAAAAGCACATATTCGTTCTCTCATCCCAGCAGGCGTAGCATGAGCACCGTTTTATCGACGGAAGAGTAGACAAAAATGACGTTTCCTGTAGACAGTACGACGGCAGCAAAGTATGTTTAATGTGAGATCATATGAGAGTCAACGCAACTTTTTACGAAATTCACTCTTTTAATAATTCGACTCAGAATTCTTTGTTTTGTCATAGGATTTATCGGTTGTCACTGTGACATTTTGACAGTATAAGGATAGAAAACTTTCTTCCTAAATAGTCTACATACAAAAAGACCTAGACAACGACCGTTAGCAATGAAAGACAAAATGACAAATTGTAGAAGGATTTCTACGGTGCGATGTCAAAAATGAAGAAACAAACTGTCAATTTGTATAGAAACAGCTATGTCTATTCTTCGTAGAGATAGAAAGCGCCATGGTACGCCTGCAGGTGTGCGGTGCAGCGGTGTTCGCAACTCGCGAGTTTTCATCTGATCTCACATTTCCCGATGCATTAAATCCTCAACTTACTTGATATTTTCTAATAATGACAAAATAACTCTTTTGTTGCTCAAATAATTTGCTATTTGAATTTCTTCTTTATAGTAATAATTGAAATGATTAACTGAAGTAATATTTGTTTAGTATTAAGTATTTTAATATCTACAACATTCGTTGCAACTAAGGAAGTAATCATGTAATAGATTGTAGGTATAACGTTATAAAAATGTATTAACGTCAAGAAATTACTATATTAACTAATTGAAAAGCTATGCGTATTCTTCATAAGATTTATCACTTTCGTTTTCAGATACATCCGATGTATCCTTAAACAGCCTTTCTTCCTCCATCACCATCTCAACCACCTCAGTTGAATTAGGGTTAAGGAATGGAACGAATCGCGGCGTTATATACGTCAGTTGCGTCTTTTCCCAATAATCCTTGTCAAATATCTTCTGTCTTAGTTTCGCGTATAGCCTCGTCTTGTACTTGTGATGAATCCCATCGAAAAGTAAGTCTCTTATGTCAATAATGTGTCCCCTCAACCTTGCCAGTTCTTTGTCCAACTTCAGTATCTCCATGGGTCTGTCACTGCGAATGAATGGTTCGGGTCGTACCACTCTGGTTATATTGAGCCATTTCATCAGTTTGTAAGCACGTTTAGCTTCAAAAAGTATCGTTAAGTTTCCTTTGTAAATGCGCCGTATTATCGGAATGTTGTGAAGTAGCCATCTGTAATAGGTAGAAGCGTATGATGATCAGGGGGCCTACCACCACCGCGTACAGCAGTATTATTTTAATATTACTTCAGTATAGGAAAGAGATGAAGCTCTACAAGACGTATAGCTCCATCTCTTTCCCCCACGAAGTAAGATTAAAATAATACTGCTGTAAGCGGTTGTGGTAGGCCCCCAGAAAGTTTTCTTTTATCATTGTTTCTAAGTGTGTATAATTTTAACGAATTAGGACACAGTCACTAGCAACATAGAAATTCAACAAAAGCTAATTATACCTGCAAGAATAGATCATATGCCGTGATTGCAAGACTAGCAGTAGCGAATAAAAAGACGGATCAATTCGGTATGAAGGTTAAACCAATACCTATGATATACGATAATACCAGTGGTCAAAATTAGCCTATGCCTGCTGGCACTCCATTACTTGGTATCGGAAATCAACATAATCAATAAGTACTAATAATATCTCAGTGTTACTATAAATCTAGGCTTGCCAATATTTATTTTAGTATATCCTCAGAGCCCATTTCACCGAATACGGAGAGGAATATGTCCAACCGGGACAACTAATTGATTGATCGAATATTGTAATATATTCGTATAAGCGCCATAGGTAGGTACAGTTATACCATATTGAAGCTTCACGAAGCCTAGTATTCGAGAACTGAGTAAAACATTTATCTCTAGGAGTCTAGATAACTAGATGTCTAAATATAATGATTAAAGTGTCATTTTTTTCGAGATGAATTTAAGCGACGAAATGACAAAAAATGAACACTTGAGACTTAGGTAGGTACTTGGTACTTAGGTTGGTGGCTTGGAACTTCGGTTGGTTATTTGTCTAATCTGCATTTGTACTAACACAGTTATTTAAGGTAAATTGTTTACTAACAAATTATGGATGTTTGTTCTGAAATAAAATGATTATTATTATTTATTATTAGGTAGGTATTATAACTATAAACTAAGCAGACGTTAATCACCTTAAATATTGTAGAATAACAGCTCACTTCACCACAGTTTTCACGGTGAGATTTTACAGAATATACGGGCAGGAGTGACACTTTTCTTTTCACTTCAGAATAATCCACTTACGGTTGATAATGCTGGACGTTAGTATAAACCAGCGGCAGGTCGTGTTCATAGCCGCAGCCATAGCCCCAGGACTGCAGGGCAGCCAGGTGGCCTTCCACCACCAGAGGGGCGCCCGGCACTGCTAGACAAGAGGCCAGTTTGTCCTCTTCTCGGGAACGACCGACGCACAGCATGCCTCGCTGCATTACTACACCGTTCTAGAAAAAAAAGATAGGTATAAGATAGAATACCCGTTATAAACATTCTTCTAACCCTGGGTTTAGTAATAAAAGTGATGTAATTGTAAAAAGTGTTTGGACTGATTTTTGCAGTCAGTCCAATGCACGTAGTTTTGGCCGGTGAAGAGTTTTGTCTGTGGCCGATCAAGACCCGTGGTAAGTAGCGGGTGTAAGTAGGTAGTACTTAAATGGCAAAATTAAAAGAAAATGACCAAATAAAAACAAAACACTACACTGTGAGCCGCCGCGAGTATACTCGTACTTACTCGAACGTAGTAGCGATATGCGATATGTAGCGATTCGAATTTACTAAAACAACAAAAAAAAAATCGTATGAAAACTTTAAGTAATGAAAAATAAAATTTTATTTATGAATATTCCTTATTATCGACATCAGCAGCATTGCCATACAGAAAAATTTAATACAATAGAAATCTACCCTGAAATACGTTAGTACAACCATTACAATAGAACTACAACCAAACTACACCTCACTACGTGCACACATGTTTACGAAACCGGCCTCACGTCACTATTGACAGCACTCTGTCTTCGCTTTTTATTTGGTCTGAGTACTAATGATGTAGTTTCCGGTAATCGATTGGTTGTTGCGCCTACGTGGAATGTTATAGCTACTTTTCTCGAGTGATGTCTCGGTTGCGCTTACCTAATCCGCGGTGGGAGTGACGACTTTTTTTGAAATGTTTCTAGTTGCCTGGCGGTTGCGTAATACTAGCTTCCTCTTTGAAAACTCGTAGTGTATTGTATCATCAGTGCTGCTAGTTTGTAAAATCATTTTGTGTTTCTGTGTCATTTAGATATAAGTATATTTGGAAAGTGTTCATGAGTCCTAGACAGGTAGTGCCTAGAAACTTATCCAACTTGCAGCACATCATAACTTTTTTATAAGTACAGTGTTTGTAGTACTAAGATTTAAATGACTTATTTTTAGCAACTTATAGATAAAGTCAAAGTTACAATAATCTATTTTACAACTTCTAAACATTGATAATGTCCATTGTAAACATTGTTAAAGACAATTATTTTAAACCCCCGATGGAAACAAAGGGGTGATATAGGTTTAGCGTATGTATCCGTGTGTCTGTCCGTGGCACCAAGTCCTAAACGGCTGAACCGATTTTTTTAAGAGGAATTGTGGAATTTCTTGCCGGCTCTCTTCCACAGAAACGACCTATTGGAACCGTGCACCTAACTTCTGATGTAGCGTAAGTAAGGGCCCAAGTATGTAGGTTAACGTGATTTTATCTAATGTAAAATTGTTTCTTAGAATACAGTGATTTGGCGTGTACACAGCAAACGATAACGACAACAACACTGTAGGTATCGCCGTATCGATACTATCGGTCTTGCAACAGTGAATCCGGTTACTGCAGTAGGTACTTACCTATTTTGTTTTCCAGTCCCATTCGGTTTTGGTAACAAAAAATTGAGACTAAACTGATAAAATATAGATACAGATGAAGAAATATTTTGAAAAGATTATACATAATGTAACCGATACTTAAAAAAAAAATACCTCATCGGTCTAGTGGTCGCAAGCGCTACTGTTGACAATAGGAAATGTCGTAAGCTAGGGAAGGTACACCTCTGCCTAACCTTACGGGGATTACAGGCCTAATATTATGAAACGTTATGTAGAAAAAATCTTTCACAGTTTACCGATCTCTTATGTTCACGTACTTAAAACATAGGCCAAGAAAATAATAGGCTTACATATTCACAACATAATAGTGTCGCAGCCATTAAAAGGAAGATTGTAAACCTGAAAATAAATAAAATACATGGAATTTTACCCTAAGAGGTTTTTTAACGCAACGCGGCAACAACGATTTGAAAACAAACGTAAAAATATAACGGTACTTACTATACTATATTTATATTTCGTCTATATTTATTTTACTTTCTCCATTTGATGTGCGTCTATCCTTTTTGAGAAGTTTATGAGATATTTGTGGAGGTCAGACAGATAGGCGAACGGACATCAAAGTTTGACCGATAGCAGTAGCTCTGTGACATGAATAGATATGAAACTAAAAAAAAAGCTCTGTGTAAAGGTAAAATACATTTATTTATTGACTAGCGACCCGCTCCTGCTTCGCAGGCTTTCCGGAATAAATTCTCTAAATGATGGTGAGGTGACAAACCGCATCAAAATCTATTGCCTAGTTTAGAAGAACCAAGAGGTTACAGACGCGGACAGGAAAAACGTCATCAAACTCAAAGTAAAGCATTTATTTCAAATAAACCAATTACAGGCACTTTTGAATCGTCAAGGGTTCGGTCAGTCAGAAAGATGAAGCCCATTCCAAAGCATAGTAGGTCCTTATCGAGAAGAACGGGCAAAAAGATCGTTCATAATAATTATTCATTATTTTATCTATTTTAAGTTTGCTCTAATTAACCACCGTCATAATTTTTCGTGACTCAATTTTCTTTTAGCTGCTATCATTTTTCAATTTACCAAGAATAGAAATAAGGCACACATCCTATGGAACTTTGATTTTCTATATTTTCAAAGCAAGATCGTATTAAGGGGCTTTATTTATAAAATCAGCGGTAATTACCTACGTAACACGTCCTATGGCAATGCCATTCATTTGGAGAGTTAAAAAACATTAATTGCGTTGCTGTCATATCGTTGTTGAGCAGACGAACTTTTCAAACATACCTATGGAGCATTGGCAATTCTCTTCAAAATATTTCGGATTGATAGGGTGTTGTTCTATTTTTATTCGCAGTTAATAGTGGAACCGTTTCGTATCCTGTCCACCACGAGCTGTTGGCATGTAACACATGGTTCTACTCTATTATATCATGTTTCAGGCCGAGTTTTATTTAAGTACACATTCACACACAATACAAACTCTGCGAACAACAAAACCATAATATAAATAAACCAATATTTACAAAGAAAGAAGAATGTATACTCTATTTTTAGGTACAAAAACCAAACAATTAAGCCGGGAGAGAGCACATTGTGTCAATTGTCATTGTCAATTTGTTAAGATTTCATAAAACATCTGTCTCGTATGCCAAGTTACAGAGGCCTGTAAGCCTATTTGAAAACTTATTACAGAACAAAGCAATAAAGTTAAAAGGCCTTTGACGGTATTTATCGATTTAACGTCAAACTCAAATTATTACGGAAAGCAGTTAGCGGCTGAAAGCTTGTTAAAAATATTGTTGTTTTATTAAAGTACAATACTTTAATAAAACAACATATTTTTACTCGTATTACTCCATAGAACCAGCAGGGCTAACATGACAAGCGCGAGAACGCTCTTTTTGTCGTTTTGTCGAAATTTGTCATCAATTATGACGTCATTCTAATCCTTAACATGACCGTTATGCACGAGTATAATCGAAAAAGGCACTTTGACACTTCTCTATCTCGTGACGAGATACCGATGTAGCAAATTATTTAAAACAAATATTTTTTATGATAGCAACATCAGCTTAAAGGTTCGGTTTCATTCATTCGATTTTACGCATGGAATTAGTATGTACTATATTAATTTTACGTCCACCTCTTTTATAACCGACTTTTTTTATTAAAATTAAATATTTTTCTTTGGCATGCCGAAATTAAAATACAAAATGACGGAAACGAAAATTAGTGGCACAATATAAGTTTAAATATCATTTCTTTTTCGATAAGTATTGTTGTCATAAATGAAAAAGAATAGATTACGATACGGTTAATACGTGTGGATAACAATGCCAATGAATTAAATTTCAGCCTGTATACTCACTAAATAATCACCACAAATGACAAAGGGGCCGATGATCGCCATTTGATAAAGCGAAGGTTGATATTGTAACAATCACCATAAAACCCGTGTTATTGCAAATTTTGTTAATCACCACACTTGCCAAAAGGACTGATGTTCAGTTAAATATGCAGCAGGAGTTGATTTCACTGTTATAACCACAAAAGACTAATCGTGGTTAATCACCATCCTATTATGTTGCGAAGGTATGATACTGCCATACAGCCATAATCCCTAGACTTCATTAATCACCATAATTGCCAAAGTGACTGGTTATTACTGAAAGTGATGTTCATCTACTTAATAGTGCTCCCCTCCGCCACAGTTTCTCTCGTGGCTGCTGAAAGGAACTTTCGTTCCAATATAGATAGTTGTTTAAAACTAAGTTTTTTCCATTATTATATATTACATATTATATTGCAAAATAAAATTATGACTAAAATAAGAACAATTTAAGAAACTGCCATGTTATTATGGAGTTTTTTTTGTTTTTTTGGTATAATAATTTTGTCTATTCATCTCGTCGTAAAAATCGACGACGAGTAAATGACAGGAGAATCGGAGATTATCTCGTGTTTAATTTTCAAAAGTCGAGATATCTTGGGTGTCATGTTAGGGTTTGTAGAGAAAACATCAAGTTTGACAAAACGAGTCGAGTATTTTGTAAGGCAGCGCTGTCAGAAAACGAGAAAAGTGACGAAATAGACAAAAATTTCTCACTCTCGCGTGAGTAGTTGTCGCGTGTGTCATGTTAGGCCTGCTGGTCGTCCGAGCTGTGCTCGGGTGAAAATAGAGAAAACGAATTTAGATCTAGATAGATTTTTCGCCCCCGTAAAGCCCTGTACTGCAACTTTCATAGAAATAGTATAGGATATCCAGTAGTGTATAGAGTGCGTCGTAACACACAGAACGTGAAGTTCTTTTTTTTTTCAGTTTTGCAATTTTGTCGTGAAAAATGCAGTTTATATTTACAGAGCTACTTAAATAATACATTGGGAGCGATCAACATAGGTGGTCATTAATTATTGAGTCACACAGCTGTCAAATGATTAGCGAAATGTTTAAAGGCTTAGTAGGCATAGCGTTAAACACCGAGAGTAGGAAAACGATGATAGGGTAACGTGGGGTATATTAAGCCATAACAAGATATCATATTTCATACCTCGTTTGTATTCCCCGAAGGGTTAACCAGAGGTGTACCTATAGCACTCCCACCTCTCGCTAGTTATGTATAAGTCCCAGGTAATGACGAATCCAGGCTCCGGACTGCTCCTGAGAAATTTCAGAAAGACCTAATAAAACTCAGCCCAACCCGGGAATCGAACGAAGACCTCATGTGCGGCAGAGGCGCTTGCACTAGACCAACGAAGCAGCTATTAATTCTGATTAATAAACTACCTAAGCCATTAATTAATTCTCATTCTCTTACATAGGCACAAACTGTATGAGAATATAAAAACGCCTTGGTAAAAAAAAATTGTCAGCAAAGTACTGGGGGGGCTGACTGCCCAATGTCTCATGAATGTGCGCCACTCGTGGAGGCCATTTTGATCACCCTTATTCATTTATCATTCATTCATTCTTCAATTTGAAAAAGAATAGCAAATAGGTATAGTGGCCATTCAAAAAACACGTGGCTGCACTCTAGCTACACCTCTGCCCAACCCTTTGGGGAAACAAGGTGTGATGTTTGTTTATGTAAAATATTATTCTACTATCTATGATTTATTACCAATTTTTTAAGTATCCTTAAAAAAAAAAATACCCAATTCTATTAATCATTTGTTTTTACTTTGTGTTAAATAACATTGAATAAATGTGAATCAACGGTCCATTGACCAACAGCACGCGGAGCATGACATAGCGCGATGGAAGAACAGACAAAATGACAGATAATAAACAACCACAATCTGTCATTTTGTCTATTCTTCCGTCGACAAAACCCGTTTCTACGGTGGTCATACTACGCGTGCAGGTATTTCTTTTAAAAAACACAACGCGTGCTGTTATTTCTATTTAAAAAATCACCAATATGCTTCTTCTTCATCTCCGTCGTGTTGATGTTTCATTTTCTATATTTTTAAATTAGCTTCGACCGTAATTCGCGGTGCACGCGAAGAGCCTCCCCGAGCGGCGCGGCGGCGGCGTCGTCTTAATAAATAGATGATTATAATGCCCGGGGCGCCCAGGTAACAGCTGACAGTCGGTACCGCGTAATCCGGTCAATCTTCTCACCACGATGATTCCCCAGGGGGACCGTGGAATCATCGTCATTCTCAGGATCATCACCAAAAGCACTTTTCAAAGTCACCAATATGCTATTAAGTATTGTAATAATTCACCAGATACTTGTCAAGTCTGTGAACCAAGATGTTCGAGGTTTACAGCGGCAAAACTTCAAGAGGAGCCGCCTTATAGAGAATAGCGGAAATTAATCTCAGACATTAATGTCGCAATTTGTGTCCTAGACTCAGCTGAAGTTGCGACGTTTATTGCATCCTGTTACCTACTGAAGATGGAAATTGTATACCTAGTTAGTTTCATAGGAGAATGATGTAGTAAGAATCTTGTTTACTTCTGTAAATAAGATTCTTACTACTTAAATAAATATTAAATTGAAAGTAATGACAGTACTGCCCCCCCCTCTGGACCGGATGTTAATTATTATGAGACAAAGTTTCAGGAAGGTTATCGACATAGCCCGAAGAATTGTCATGGATGGCCACAGGAATCCTCTGTATGCGAGAAGCACAAAACCGGTCGAAGTAGCGATGCTTGGGCGGCCTTAGGCCAGCAGTGACCGTCTTTCGGCTGAAATGATAATGATGATGATGATGTTGATGATATGCTCACGGTAAAAGGTATTTATACTTAGTCAATTGCAGCCGGTCAATTTTGTAAAAATCTCAACGTGTAAACTTTGGTGAATTGCGCTGTCATCCCTTCTGGGGGCATAAAACGGCCACATTAGCAATTCTTCGAGCGACCCGCTCCTGTTTCGCTCGGTTTTTACGAGTTGACCAAACATCGAGATTTCTTAGATATATACTTTAATATTATCGTATTATACACATAAATCTACCGGAATAAATTCTCTAAACTGCTGGGATTGAGCTGCTCGCTCTGCTAAGCATTGTGACATTTTGAATATTATGGAAAGCCATAAAAATATACCTACCAGTTTTATATACAAATTGACATTATTGAATATTATATACAAAATGACATGATGATTACTTGTAAAGTATTGTTTTATTGTGAATGTGAGGACTATGTGGATATTTATTTTTCGTTCTGTTAGTTTTAGCGAAGGTCTGGCAATTTGAGAACTTTATGCGACCTACCCAAATGTCCTTTCTTTGGTATTGTTCGTCGAGTCGTTGAGCTCCTTAAGTTCTGAGTTGAGCTCCACTATTACTGACAAATGCTTGCACTGACTGGACAAGTGGACAGGTCCACTCAAATCTGTGTGGTTCTTTCCTCAAAAGACCATTTCAGACTCTTATCTACATGGTCCTCATATGGCCTGACCAAGATTATGTCTGGACTTTAAAGGAGACGGTGACCTCTGAGTTTGTTTCGGCCTTTCTTCTCAGAGTAGTCAGATAGGAAACGCCGACCTCATCTAGCTTATTTTTACAACTTTTTAATATGACGTGTAAAAGTGATTCGAATATCCTATTCGAATAAACAATTTCATGTCATTTCATTTCAAACGATGGTGAAAATCTCATTAAAATCTGTTGCGTGGTTTGAAAGAACAACGCGGACATAAAGACAAACACAAAAACGACTTTAATTTATAATAGGTATACGTATACAATAATATAGATTATACTAGGGACTCAGAATTTCCCTTTGAACGCACATGTATCGAAAACATATTGTAAGTAGAAAATTCAGATTACACATCCCACAGATTTCATTATTCGTTCTCTTTTAAAAATTTATTCGCGGATCTGATTAAAACTGAAGTTTTTAAAGCGTGGTTTATGCGCCGCCATACTGCTACAGTTTTTATGATTCTGAAATCCCCTCTAAGTGCTCGCTACGACCATCGAGTAGGGGAGAGCGGGACTAAATAGTGTTGGCTCTCATTCAACCTCAACAATTTTATAGAAAAAATACTTTTATATGGAATTTAACAAATATTTTATCATCCATGTCCTTTTTTAACTATATTATGTTATTATTAGTTGTTTTTTGTTAATGACATTTTATGCACTTCAACGCTTAAAGCGAAAGCTTCAGGTCAGCCCGCAAATTCAAATATTCTTACGTCTTTTGCAATTGGCAGGTCAGTATTAGGTTGTATGTTGATTAAAATATGATTCGCGACCGTAACAAATATGGATTTACAGAATTATAAACATTAGAATCAGAAATACAACTCTCTAAATTCGTATACTCGTAAGTGTATTGAATGACTATTTCACGAAATCATGACATTTGGCACTTTTATTAAAATTCTGTAAAGCTTGTACATACTATATCTATATTAGTGTTAGCTTGTATATTGTATTTAAGATTTGTCAAAATAAATAAAGTTCACGCATTATACGAAGGATTTGAAAAAGAAAATGTACCTATCACCCGGGGGTCAGGACGCATTAATCCCCGTCCTCCCCTCTAATGTCTATAACTTGAAAGAGAATGCATACTTCAAACTTCACGTTTCTAGGATCAGACTGGGCGTTTCAATATGATCCGGCGGCGTCACCTTTTACTTCGATATCCGACTCAAAGCTTCAGTTGGAGATGGAAAGGTAACCACAATGAGATTTTCAACGATTGCTAAGTCTACACAGTGATTTTTAAGTCACTGTTAACCTTTCAGGGCTTTAAAATACTCATGATTATGAAAAAACTTTCACTATGAGACCAACTATGAAAAAAAACCAACTGTTTCATACAAAATGCAATATTTACCTATTGAAAATATATTTTTGTATGTATTTTTTTTTACTATTTCCCATTTGGTTCCATAGTGAAAGTTGTTTATAATTATGAGTACCTTCACCTCCTGAAAGGTTAACAGTGAATTAAAAATTACCGTGTATAGTAAAACCGCCGAGCTAGTTTTTTGATTTTGCCGAAGATTAGAACAAAGTTTGGCAAAAAAAAAAAACTTTTGAAGGAGCTCAATTATACAACAAAATATTCATGTATAACAAAGTTACACCCATTCAACGCACTCATAACTCAATTAGGTGAATATTTAATCACAAATATAGAACATCCTTCCTAAAAGTTGAATGTATTGGATGGATGTATCATAACTGCTACCGTGTCGTCTGTGGCGAACTTTATATTTATAATTTATTTTAAGCATTTTCTCATGTAATAACAAATATTATTATTATTGAAAATAAAGTAAAGTTAGTGCTATTTAAACACACTTTCGCATTTATAATATTACTTAGGATAGGCAGTCATGGGAACTGCAGACAGAAGCAAAAACTTAAAAATTTGACATAAGCGTATTTCTTTTCATATTATTTGTAGTATCAAAAATCAAAATTACAATATTTTTAAATTAAACCTATTAATTATAAATTAAAATAGTAAACTCCTTATGTTCGAATAACTCCCAAATGTCATGATTTCATGAAAATGCATTCAATACATTTATATCCTGCCAGGGTTGCGGGTTAGTCCGAAAGGGATACCGGGACCTTGGCAACAGGCAACTGAAGGAACACGGGTGGCTCCGCCCAGACCGGGAGAAGTCATTGGATGAATTCCAACCATAAAAATAAAATAAAAAAATTATATGAACTTAGAAAGTTGTATTGCTGATTCTAATATTTATAATTCTGTAAATCGATATGTGTTACGGTAACCCCATACTGACCAGCAAGTTGCAAAATTTCGGGCTACCCTGAAGCTTTCTAGCATATCGGTGACGCGGACCCATAAGAATACCCCTACCAAAAATCGCTCAACGTGCATATCGAAGTTTTTACTTCAACAAAGAAATCACATTTTTTTTGTCACGTAAAAACCGTGCGAAGCGTACGTTCGCTTATTCATTAATCTATAAAAAGACAAGTTACTTTGAGTTGGCGGTCCCAGCCGTATTTATAGAACAAAAGCATCATTGTTATGTTGCGAAAAACGAATGATTCAATACGTCCTGTACAGCTTCAGCCCTTTCATGCATTTGAACAATGCTTACACGTTACTCAATTTGCCTGAAATAAACATAAACAAGCTAATTTTGCGTGATGTGACGCATGTTTTTCCCAACTTGTTCTCTTGCGTTTGTGTTTTTTCTTAGAAGTCGTGTTTTACCGCAAATAAACTTTCTAAGTATTATGGTTTCTTGAAGCTTTTTAAGGTGGTGACTCACCTGGCATTCGCGTGTTATATCCCATGATTTGATTTTGAACATTGCGTTTACTGTAACCGCTCGAACTATGAGTATTTGTACAACTAATGATGTTACATTGATTCAGATATAATGCTCATTTTCTGCATTCACTGCTGCAATGTTACAAATTGTATCATTATAGATAGGTACGCACTGTAATGCTCACCTGGGGGCCTAAAACGACCACATTAGCAATTCCTCTAAAAGCAATTCATTTCCTGAATTTGCAGATGTCATTAGCAATTTCTCTAATTTGACACAAAATCAATTTTAAACCATTTTACGAATCTCCATAGGAAACTGTCAAACAGATGAATTATTTCGTAATATGAATGATCATAGATTTATCAGATTGTGGCATTTTACGATGATTCATAATATTTTCCTATTATGATTCTGCCAAAGAGACTGTTTTAAGCCCCCTGACCTGAATGCTCCCGGTGAGTCAAGTGACTACCTTAAAGTCTTACCAAGGGGTATCGTATGTACCCAATTATGGGTTGTGAAGGTTAGATAGGCAGTCGCTATATGTAAAATACCTACTGGTATTCAGCCGCATCCGGTTCGACTGAAAGCTGACCCCAACATAGTTGGGAAAAGGTTCGGCAGATTGATTGACTTTTTGCAGATCGTGCAATTTAACTGATAGACAACGCACAACCTAAACCGGTGGGTCTAAAAAAATACTTCTAGACCCAGCGGTTTAGGTTGTGCGTTGCAATAGTACAAGAGTGTTTTATTAATAACCACGATGAGCACTAAAAACGTATTTTTGAAAATTCATCTCCTAAATGGGTACGTGTGTAACAAAAGCCGTGTCCGATCCGTGAGGGTGTTGTGTAGAATCATACTGAGGTCTATTTAGGTGACTTTTTCAGGAAAAAAGAAAAAAAAAAATCACCGCTTTTTTTTTTCAATGGGGAATTTTACCGTCCGTCGTTTAGCGAGTGTCTACAAGTACTACTCATGACTTCTGTAGAAAATTTTCTATTTTATAATGAAATTGGGGTAATTTTGTTACTAAAAACGTGAATTTTAAATAGTACCTATTAAAACTATTTAAAAAAAAAAACTATTTTTTATTACTTTTTACTAATTTTGTTTGCGGTACCCTTTAGGATCGGAGAGGGTTTTTATTACACGCTGTATGAGAGATGAAAGTTTGTTATTTTTGCCGATGGAAACTATCAGGCGCACGGCTTGTCTACCTACAAAAGCGAGCCGGATATTGTCCCCTTTTACCTGATCTCCTTTGTTTAGCAGTAAAATATGGCTGTGCTAGACGCCAAAGGGCATTTCCCGGAACTATTCTGATATCCAGACTTTAAGCTATAGCCATATCATACAACTGAGTAATAACTAGGTTGTAAGGCATTGAATACAATACGTATGATTTAAATTCATGTTGTCAGCATGTTGCAATGGTAGATTTTTGGCAAAAAAAAAAAACAGAATACCCAAAAGCACTAGATTTACCTATTCTGCAAATTAATTCAGTGGGATTGTGAGTTTACCATTCAGTAAGTAAAACCAGATTTTAAGGTAGCATGTAAAATAGCTATTGGCAGCATTCGGGTTAACATACGAACGAGCGGACGTGTGTTTGGCAGCCGTGTGGAAAGCTTAGCTCACAAAGTAAGTTTAACAGAAAATGTTTCAGCAGAAAACAATGACCACGTGTTACAAGGAATATTGGGCGTTATTTAATAACACATAGATTTGATATTACCTACACTCCGAAATCTTATTAGTGGTGGGTGTTCAATTAAAACAGATTGTCAAATCTTGTAGTCTTCTTCAACCATTCGTCGTAATTTGTTACGTATCGCCATTCTTTTCGGGGGCTGGGGTAAGCTTTGAATACCTACGGAGCCTATAACATTATTTACGCAAATTCATGATTTTTTTTGACGCTTTAATTTTCAGCAGCGGTAAGATAAATAATTATTTGATTATGAATAACTATAGTGCCATTCTCTTTCTTGTAAGTTCGTGTAAGCTGAATTGACGCGGAATAGATAATAGGTACTTTAATTCTATTTATTGTAATTTTCTCTTATTATATTGAGAAACGAAAACTAATGAAACGTATTCATTGTAGATACGTTTATATCATATTAGTTTATTTGATAACATTGTGTTTATTTGGAATGTTATGTAATGGATACTGAATCAAGATATTTATTGCATTTCTTTACGATTTTTTCAGTGAAAACTCAAGGAATTAAAAAAAAACTAGAACTTCAATAAACAATTTAAAGTCAAAGTTCCATCGCCGACGGTTTTTCTTGCAAACTGAGTTCGTAAAATATTTATTATAGAAAAAAATCAAATGCGTAGCTCCAATTTACGAGAAAGAGAATGGCACTATCGTTATTCATAATCAAATAATTCAAATTTCGTACTGGTGCTAAAAATGACAGCGTGAAATATCATGAATTCTCGTAAAAAAATGAAATAGTCACTTATTATAATATTATAAAGTGTCAGTTGAGTGTTACAAGTAATTGAAAGAAAAAATATTTATTCTGCACAAACCAAACGCATAATACAAAATAAAGAATGACATTTACTAAAAGTACAAATTAGCCAAACGCCTCGTAATTATTAATGAGAAATTAAAAAAGTTTGACAAATTTTGTCGTGTTTCATCCCTCTCCTGTTCGACGCCAGCAGTCAGTCTCAACCCGGTGCTGTATCTCATCCGATACACTGGATCATAACGCAGCGCCACCCTGACCCTGCCCTGCCGGCCCTGGCAAGCATCACGATATGCATCGGCTCAGCCCACTCAATAGTGGGCTAAGCTGATCTGAGGTATGCCTAGACAAGTGACAATCGCTTTGAAAGCGTTTCGTATTTCTACAACGACTTTCAACAGGATTGAAATAGGCTTTTCGATAGCGTCAGTTCAATACATTTTCACCTTTTCCATCATCGTTATCGCTGATAGAATGTCACTTTGTCTAGGGCCTCAGGTCTCCGGAGGGGAGTTATGTTGCGGCATCTAATGCCGTGATCCAACGGTGCGCCATATTGCGGACGGACACAGACGAGCCCGCACGACGCACCGTGGGAAGGTGTACGTGCGGGGTACCGCAGACATCGGAAGTTCCTCGGTGCGCGATGCGTGGCGGTCTGTGGTCGTCTGCCGTGCGTGTCCGTCCGCAAAATCGCGGATCGTCGGATCTCGGCATAAGGGAATGTACCCAATCTCGAACGCACGGCGACAGACGTGTCTGCGATACCACGCACGTACCCCCGGTGCGTCGTGCGGGCTCGTCCGTTTCCGTCCGCGATATGGCGCACCGTCGGATTCCACTTTTACACGCCACATACGAACTACGCATCTAATGCCGGCGCCAGACATAGCAGCAATATTTGATCACATGTTCGACATATGTGTGGCAGGGGTGTTTGGGTATTTCATCAAAGTTTGATCACTCATTTCAACTTTTCCATTCGGTGTCGGTTTTTCGGGCGCAAATCAAAGCGTTTAAAGTTCAAATGTGTGCGTAGCGCGTTCGAATTTCAAATGTGTGCGTAGCGTAGCCTGCAAGGCCAGTGTCTCGTAAATAACTGAGCGGAACGGTCGCTTTGCTCAATCGCAAGTGCTTGAAATGAAAATTTCATGAAAATGCCATTCAATGCACTTACATGAACTTAGAGTCGTATTGCTGATTCTAATGTTAATACTTCTGTAAATCCATATTTGTTACGACCGATAATAATGTTTAGATCAACATACAAACTGATACTGACCGGCAAATTACAAAAAACGTAAGAAAATTTGAATTTCGCGGGCTACCCTAGCGCATCCACCTAAACTATATTTTAGTTTGACAGCACTAAGATGGCACTGAGTTTTGATTTAGTGAAAATGCTATTCCGAATTTGACGTTGTAACCTAAAATTTTGTTCTTTATCTAAAATCCTCTAACTAAATCTGACTATTTTTAATCGCGATTAAAAATGTGTGGAATAAAATTAGATGCCACGAACTAATATTTAAACCAACAGACTGAGTCGACTTCAGTTGTAAAACAGTACTGTATCTTGTTTTTATTTTCTTTTGCTTATATCGCAAAAATAATGAAAATTTCGACCCCCTTTAAAAACCCTTAAACCCCTAATACTCAACATTATGGTAATTTTTTTTTCCTTATTTTCCATACAAAAATTGAAAAAATCCATAAAAAACACGTCAAGGCTGTCCCTGCGCGCCTACCAACTGGAGGCGCGGTTGTCAAATTCGATTTTAGTTGTGTCAAAATAAGTTTTAAATTTAGAGAATTTATTTGGCAGAATAGCTCCAAGATTCTCATAGCCAAAAGTAAGGAATTTTAGAGATAGTTTAGTTCGGTGAACAAAAGAATCGGCACCAGTATCAGTCTGTGACTTAGGTAAACGACGAAAAAGTGTGCTAAACAAGAAGAAACTCTGCCAAATTTAGCATAAAAAATGATAAATTGCCAACACTGCGTGCTGCAAAGCATGCAGTGTTGCCATCTTAGCTACTTTGTAGCTAGATCTAGCAATTTTTCAGTGTCAGGCAATTAAATAAAAAATTTAATCAAACTTGTAGCTAGATTTTTTAGCTACTTTTTCTAGCTACTTAAAGACACATGACGTAAATAGGTACTTACGATATTTTTTTATTAAGTGAGTGCGTCTGAGAGTATGAAATGATATATCTGTAGTTTCATCAAATAGTTGCTTTGCCGTATTGTTGGCTCCACTGGTAAACTTTAACAACATTTTTATTGTGTTGTGTTATCAATTTAATTCATGCTCGCGGAAAATGGAATTACCTATGAAAAGAACTAGATAGACTAATTTGACAGGTGCAAATGTCAAACATCATATTAAAAAAACAAACATTTGAAATTTCAAATTATTATCTGGGATTCAAAAACGAAGTAGAAGTAGCATTTAGCTACTTTATTGGGTACATACAATCTGACAATCTAGCTACATTTAGCAGACTGTCTAGCTACTAACTGAAGGTAGCAGTTTGGCAACACTGAAAGCATGTCGCCAGTGGTAAAGATGGGTTGTAACAGGTTAAACACGATATCTGTTATCACTGTTACTGTTACAAAAAAATAACAGTTCCAAATATCTGTTCGCGACGTTTTTCAATCGGGCGCGCCTATTTGTAATACGGCGTGTTATACAATATGGCTGCGACATATACACAACATCCCGACATCAATATTTGGGCACATGTGCCCACACAGACACCCGCCAGGTCGGAGGATCCTCCCTTTTATATAGAGGTGAGTCAACTTTTACACCCGGTTCCTCATACCTCTAAATATTAATTAAAGAATATGTTTCTTTAACTTTGAGCGTGCTATAACCAATTCGTTGTAATAATTTTATTTATCGTTTCAGATATTTTCTTTGTGTAAAAGACTTAATATTGAAATTCATTGTGTGTACTTCCTTAATCGGAATAATAGGAATTGTAATTTTACAGAAATAAGTTTCATTTGAAACATTTAGATAAATCTGAGTAACATTTTATTATGAGTATGTAATATTTCAATTTTATAATTAATTAATTATGTAAGACCCTACTATGAATCGCTTTAACAAAAAACCGAGATACCAGCAGCAAATTAAAAAATGTGCAGTATTTTAACAATTATAATTTAAAATTCTTGCAAAAACCCCTAGGAAATCACCTGACCGTCCGAGATTCGACAGTTTCATTTGTTTTTGCTGTGAATATTTTTCGAAAGAAGAAGGCAAAAAGTGTCGAGCTGTCAGCTCTTCAAAGGCTTTGTCCGTTCCCATGCGCGCTGCCACCACAAAATGGTGTCAACTGAAATGTCCGGCGACATGACATGTCGCTAGGAAAAATGCTGCAGTGACATCATACCAGTATGTGAAATGTGATAATAGATATTTTGAAAATATTTTATTCCAATTTTAAACCATGTGGAAAATAATGGTATTCGTTTTCTTGGGAATGGCCCTTCCTGCGCTAGCTATTGCATTTTAACAGAATTTATTAGAATGTTATTCAGAAAGTTCATGTAAAATATGTCCGTTGGTATTTTCAAAACTTAGCATTTAGAGGCATTGCAAAGAGCCATATAGGTATAAATAAAATCGTTGTAACTTGTAACAAAATATTTCTCATATTAAAGCTGATGCTTAAATGACGTTATTCTGAATTTATAATTTAAGCCAAGATTTTTGCCAAGCCTAGCCTAGTGTAGGTATTATGCAGATAGTACCTACACTCCGATGTGTGGATTCAAACGCATTCTTAAACGATACAACAAAGGTGGATATGAATTTAGTTTCTACAGGACACACCTATTGATTAGTAGGTAATGTATACCATCTTACGGTGCTACCCAGTAGAAGTTCATGCACGTATGAGCTGGGTGCCGAAGTAATCCATATTTCCGCACTAAACCTTGTTTGTTGCCTATCACAACTTGCATTTAATGTGCCTTAAGGCAGGCACCTCCTGTATTCACTGTTGTTGCTTAGAAACTAGGTACATATATTAATTAGTATGTACCTATAGGTATATTATATTTTGGCACAGGTAAGGTAAATAAGACTGGAAGCAGCAATATGAACGTTCATTACGTACATTCACGTTTGTCCAAAAAACTATTCTAAAATGTTAATTATCTATCTATTAATTAAACAAAAACTAAGAAAATGAAGAGGAAGGCCGTAACTTTTCCTAGACGGCTTTCTATAGAATATTTGTTGCATACAAAAAAAAAAAGATTTCATTTTTTTAATTGCTTAAACAGGATGTAAGGGTAAACACCGTTGGCACTCAAACCATGGATAGTTGAGTTAAATATAAAAATAAATGACCAAGTAACAACAAAAAAAACCTTATTTTCATTAAAGGATTTTTAAAAGTTTCCATCCTACACCGTGCTCGCTAGCGAATCAGCTGACTGACCGAGGGCCGGCTCGCGGCCGGTCAGGTCACGCGCCCCCCACCCGTGTTGAGACGCAAGTTCGTTGCCCTAGCTAGTGCATAGGTGAAAGGGTGAAATACTGTAGTGGCCAAATATATTTTTTTTTAAAAGTCGTAATTTTCCATTGATTTTACGTTCTATATATGACACCAAACCACTGGTTTCAAGGATAACGGTGTTTACCCTAACACCCTGTTGTTATTGTGTTGTATTGTTTTACTGCTGGGTACAGTCCCCCAAATCCTTCCAGGAACGCTTTTCATTACGCAACCTTGACCCTTGATCAATGTATGCAGTGTGTTACAATAAGAACTCACGGACGCGGAAGATCTACCGAGCGGCCGTTGGTAATTATTTGAAGATCACTGCTGACATATAATACTGTTACTTTATTATATGTACTGTGCTTATATAATGCTTAGACCTATTCTTAGTTATAATATAACAGCTCATCAAATTGTTACTCAATCAAGCATCAAAGTCCATCGAGTAGTTGAGAAGTGTTATGGAAACACAGACAAACCACTCTGTTTCATCCAACTTAAATGGAACATTATGTTATAAATATTTTATCTACACCCATGCTATAAGTCATCTCTAAAAGTTTCTAAAACAGTTAGCTTATTGCCAACATTAAAACATCCAGTGTCATAGTAACCATAATATCATCCAAACGGGTGTTATAATGTTGTACTGAATTTCATAATGCAACTCATTTCAAAAAAAGAACATTGTCATTCACGAGCGTTTCGCTAACAAAGCACCGTAATTTAAAAACAAAATACATTCGAATTCGAAAAAATTGAATTCACGTCGTACCGCGCCAGTTTTGTTCGATATTGGTATTGCAAAGAAACTTTTATAGAAAATTCATATCATGGGTGTATATAAAATCTTGTATGCAACTGTAAATAATTAGGTATTAAAACACTCATGTGATACTATTAACCCACTTTCGTGTTTTAATATCCTTTATTATATAACAGTTGCATAAATAAGTAATATGTTATGTACTCTCTCAGAGGAATATTTTTTGGTAAGAGTAGGTACAGAGCACGGAATCGCCGCACCAGCAACATCAGACGGCGGTGCTAATGAAATTCGTAGCGCCAAAAGTAAGTTGAGCGCAAAACTTCAGTCACGGATCAGCATTCAGGGGGCGTGTATTGACAGCAAAAAATCATATTTCACCCGCGCAACCCTTACCTACCCCTCTCATTAAACACGACGAAAACAAAACACAATGCCTTCCCGCCAGCAGAAACTTTTCGTCTGGCGTTTATAGAATTCGAATTTCAATCTTCTGTAGTTTATTTTGCTTATACGATACGCTAAGCTTGAATTCAGAACTATGGATCATGTTCATGTTTTGGAACTAGAAACTCAATGTTGACGTGAAAAAGTTCAAATTTAAATGTTACCAAATTTTATTTAGGACCTTGTACAATTTGTACCTAATGACGTCTTTGTGGAAAACTATGTTACCAAGTAATAAATATAATGCTATATCGTGGATTTCTTTCTTTGGAGGATCGTGTAAAGTGATACCCAAGTAAAAAATAATATTCGTATAATGAATTTTGCACTGTATTGTGCAACGAATATGGCATGTGTCATGAAAACCTTTCCTGCGCCAAACGCGAACAATCCCCTTCGAAAACATTTGAAACATGTGAAAAAGAGGCCGAGTTCTGCACAAAAGAAATAAATGAAGAATTGTCGGTTTCACCACTAAAAGAATTGACATCTATTCATCTATGTAAATGGGTGCCAAAGTACCAAAGGGACTAATTATAACAAGGGCCCGAGGTACGCGGCTCAGTACCTGCGCTGTGTTTTGGGCGCGCGCCCGGCGCGTTTTGGACGCTCGTCAAACGCAACAAGATTTCCACATTTTGTTGTAACTTTTGAACCGTGTTTCTTTTAAGTTTATTACTAATGCGGAGAAAATGACAAGGAAAAATAGTGAAAAAGGAACTCGCGTCCAAGCGTCAAGGGCACGGTTAGGCTTCATTTACGGAGACGCGAGGAGTCGCGCGTGGCTTTGGGCGGCGCGGCCCGCACTGAATTCAAACATATGGCGTTGTATGAGTGCGTTTACGGAGACGCGATTTTACACGCGTTTGTTCGAAATGGAGCGTTTTTTACGGCGGAGCCCGCGAATGGCATAGCCGCGTCACACGCGGTGTTTCATCACGGCGGCGCACACAGCAGCAATTCTCGATGAAGCGATGCCCGCGGCATACCTTCTCCCAGTCTTATTTGTAAATCGCACAACGGAGATGCAAGTTGAGAGTGGCAAGTTGCGACATGTGCAGGCCTAACGGCGCCCGGCATGGGCGCTCGCTTAGACTGCAGCGCTTGATAAAATTCGTTACATAGGAATTCATACAATTTTATTGAGCGCCCGAAACGCAGCGTACAAAATGCGCGTCTCGGGCGCTTTTTATAACTAGTCCCTTAGTAGAAAGTTTAGTATGGTCCCTCTTTTTAACCGTTGAAATTGTAGCTTTGAAATATGCCAAGTTGCATTATAACTTTAGGCCTCATTTACGGAGACGCGGCGCGTGGCGCGTCGCGTGCTGTGTGGCGTCACGCGGCGCGTCTGACGTTTTTTCTGTTTACGGTGCGGCGGCGCGTGAAGCAGCACTTATCATCCCACGCGTTAACATAAACATATGGCAGTATACGTCTTGATTGTCGCTGCTTTTTTTTGGGGTTATAATATATATTTTTTAAATGTGCTAATTAAAACCTTTCATTTGATACCCAACATGGTATGATTAAAAAATATTTTTTGTTGTTCATGATATGTCACCTAGAGGGCGCCATTTTCAATTTAATGTGTCTTCATATAGCCGATGACCAGCGGACGATCAAGAAGCTTCCAACGATACTTCATTTGTCAAATTGTGAAGAGTCTTTTAGAAGATAATATGAGGGAACAGACATAGATAAATACATAGAAACAGGTCAAAATCATAACCCTCCTTTTTGCTTCGCCGTAGTCAGGTAAAAACTAAAACCCAACTACGACAAAACAGTCAAATAAAGAGATATAAACAAGACATCACGGACAGACCAATTAAAAATCCGGAGTCATACGTAATCTGTTCGAGTTCGTTCGTTATACCAATAACCGAAGAATAAAAGTATTATTCTAAACAAGTTTTTTTTAGGGGCGGTCAGTCGCTCCAATTGTTCGTCTAAGGGTCACCTTACAAGAAGTTTGTCAAAAAAGTGGGAGTAAACGAATTTGGATCCTGAGTAAATCGCAATAAGATTTAATCTCCAGTGCGAATTTTCAAATGAACGTGGAATGGGCTCGTTGGCTATGTTGTAATTTTTCTCCGCAAGAAAATTCACCGCAATACAGAGCAATGGCGCTAGTTGTACCTACTTCTTTCTATACTCCGTGCTACTATATCAGTCAAAAATCTGTCAAATAAAATGTATGTCATCTTGAGTTTTCAAATATCAACATTGAATTTTATATGTTTATTTAGACTCGGTATTTATTTATTTATCAATCAATAACACTTGTAATATTCGTTTTGGAAGTGGTTTTAGTGTTTATTTCATGTTTTCTATGTCTCAGTTTCTTTTGTGGAATGTGATAAATTACGAAAATATTATTTACGAAAATAAATAATATCTCAGCGCAGCTAAAAATTTGAGCGTAGTCCTCTCGTCTCAACAGAGCGAAGCCGACTGATTTGTGAAACAAAAATATGCTTGAAGTTCCCGTAATGTGCGACGGAAGATGGCTTCTTCCACGAACTAAGAACGTCGTAAGTCCTACAAGCTTTGATTCGTAATAAAACCAAAAATAAAAGGAATAAAAAAAAAAGCCTACACAATTTTTTTTGCCTTGTTTTAATACATATAATCGTCTAATTTTTATCATAATAGGCATTAGCATTTTAAGTACAAATCGAAAATACGTGAAAATTAGAGGTAACTTCGTGATATTTTTTTATCGAGAAAATTTTAATATTTTGTGTTTCTGTTACACAAAAAGTTTGGAAATATCATGTAGTTACTCATACTATTTTTATTTTATACCTAAGTCTTATCAATTTTATGAAAAATCAAATTGAAGACAGGCAATTTTGGTTACGTCCCGGCCTTCACCCCTTGGCCACGACATCACCGCTTGCGCGACCTGCATCTTGCGTCTGCGACCGACCGCGGCGAGTACAAAATGTTAGAAGGGTTTAGAACGTGCCATGAGTCGCCGCGGTGCGACACCGAGCTCCGCCCTGCGCCGCAAGACGCACCTTTCTATGTCTTGGGGCTTCCACAAACACGCGCGACATCGCAGGCGCGACACGTGCTGTGCTGCCTGTCGCACCCACGATATCGCGCCAGTTTGCACGAGCCTTTAAGCTGATTTCAGACTACGCTACGCTATAATATAATAGCATATAGTTCATAGCCATAGCACAACAATATCGCTCGCCATACATTTATTTAGAACACGTACACACTTTGCTATAGTATATATGAAAGTATATTATATATAGGTCTGTAGTATATAGTATATTTGAAATGTAAGGCTAGCGATATTTTTGTGCTATGAACTTTATGCTATATGGCGTAGTCTGAAGGTTTCTATACGTCATTTGTGTCATAGTGCAAGCAAACGGTGTCACGCTCGATTTGTAAAATGTCGACGAGGCCGCCTCTAGCAGCGGCCAAGGCTGCTCCATGATCTGTGGCTGAAATATTATAGATATGATATAATATTAAAACTTCACACTCCCCTGGCATCTGTATGAAGACAGCCTTAATCGGATTTTACTTGCAGGACCAACTTGGACTTTTCATCGTATATGGAATAATAATTTTGTCATTATTTTACGCCACCCAAGCCAAGCCGGGATAATCTAATTTTATGTGAAAGATTGAATTTTACGTAGAGAGATATTTTATCATCTTTAGAGTGTTAGGTAAGTACTGCAAAATGGGAAATTAACTATAAGGAAAAATTAACACTTGGTAACTAAATCGGCTGTTAACATCTGTACTGTAATTTTTCAAGTTAATTCCGTTTCCAATATAAAATACTCAATTAAAGCCTAAAACCTGTCATCAAGTGCGTGCAGGACCACGCACAATGAAGGGTTCCGTAGTTTGGATGAATTTATCCCAATCACAAACTTAACATGTTTTTGGAACTGCAAATGTAAGTTGGTCGGTTGGTCCATTATTATTCTTTAATTTGTAGAGCCTACTCAGCTTTAATAGTTTTCCTTTTTATTTCGTTATATTATACTACTACTGTGAATTTTTCACATAACCAGAACTAACCATTTAGCTGGCAGGGTTAGGTTTGTAGAGTCCAGTTCCGGAGGGGCCACTGGACTCTAACAAACGGTGGTACCTATACATAATATGTTTTTCATTCAAACCTGTTTTTCAATAAACACATAATATCTACTAGTGATCTATTAGCAATTGACTTGCCAATAGGCGACAACCTCCATTTTCTTTTGTCCCCACATCATTACGGGAAAACGCAAAGAAAGATAACTGTAAGGGGAAAAAAAGGGAAAAAGATTCACAATGGCTGACCAGCACAATAGTCACAATAAAACTGCTGTCGCATCTCTAGTTTCTACTTACATATAATATTGTGTAACAAGCTGTTACACGCGGCTACGCTTGCGCGAAATGAATTTTTCTGCCAAAACGTAAACGCTAACCTAACCACTTCGTATATGAACTTGATACTCTTCTATTCTTCTCATTCTCATTTTCTTGGATTCATTTAAAAATGTTGCATGAAATGTCCCAATGCATGGGCGTACCCAGCTTCTGGCCTAGAGGGGGGCAAGTCAGATTTTTTAGGTCGGATCGTCCGCGGCTTTGTTTAACCAACTTCTTCAAAAAGGAGGAGGTTCTAAATTCAGCAGTTTTTTTTTTGTGTGTATGTTACGCGAGTACTCTGCCAATTATGAATCGATTTTGATGATTCTTTTTTGTTTAGTAAGTCATGCTTCAGAGGTGGTCCCATATAAATTTGATTAAATTTACTTGCGGAGTTTTTGAGTTAGCTTCAATAATTACGTATTTTTCCCACTTTGCGTATGTAGATGATATCTTAGTTGGCTCCGTCACTGTTATTTACATAGCAGGTAGTGTTATACGAATTTGTGTGGGGTAGGTACTACAACTAAAAAGTGAAAAATAAAAACTTTTTACAAAAAAAACACAAAATAACTTTAATTTCGGAAGTCAGTGGCAAAAAACGAAAATTGAAAAGCAAAGAAATTCCAAAATTAAAGTTATTTTTCACTTTTATAATGTTTTTTTTGGAATTCGGTTGTTTTTTTATCATACACACTACACAAACACACCTACATGAAACATGAGGTAGTATATGTAGTGTAGTGTGTAGGGCAAACAGCCTACCGAAGACTCCCTACCGAAGACTCCCTACCGAAGATTACCGTATCTAGCCGCGATGCGATTTCCAGGGGGGGGCCGCCGCCCCCCCCTGGAAATCGCATCGCGGCACCCCGCTCTGGGTACGCCCATGTCCCAATGTATAATAATATGTCTTTATGCTGTCATTTTTTTTAAGATTATTTTTTCTATGTTGTTTTAATCCTTGTCCCTGTCCTTGAAATTTCTTGCCCGTTCTTCTCCATAGTGATATGATCTACGTTTTGGAATGGGCAACTAGCTTCAACTTTCTGACTCACTGACCGACTCTTTGACAATTCTAAAGTGCCTGTAAATGGTTTAATTGAAATATATGCTTTGAGTGCAAACTCAAGTTTGATATCATTTGTGGCTGACGTAGTGAAAAACCACACTACTATTGATCATAAATACGTTACTGTTTATTATTTACAAAGACATAAAATTCCACACGTGCATCAGATTCATAAAATATCACAGTGTAAATTTAGGTGAAGTGACCTTGAAGTGAATTGTCAAGTGTGGAATGATAGCTCACTTCACCTACTTTTTCACGGTGTAGACTAATTGGTGTACTGGTAAGTCAAAAAAAAAATTTTTTATTTCAAAAAAGAGGAAAAAAGGTCAGTCCCATACCTACAAATCCTCAAGTATTCATTCCAAATATCAAGAATTTATTTCAATATCATTTCTTACATAGTGGGTACTTATTCCGAGTAAACTCAACATTACTATCGCTTATATCTCAGCCTTTCTAGTTATCACCAGAACCCATAAGTTTGCGAGCCCAAGTTGTTGAGAGAGTTACCAAGATAGGGAACATTTGAATTCAAATTCCAAGTAAGTTGCTAATACCTCTGCTTAGATCATGACGTAAATTGGACAGCTTGAACCCGAGTTCATAATGTCATGATGTTGGCCTGCCGTACTCCATGACGCTACTCAAAAGGTAAGTTCCCAAAATTATGTAACGCTGAGTCGTACACGCTACAATTTCTTTACATTTTTTTTGTTACAGATTTTTAATTCATTGTTACTTTTACCGAAGCACAGTTTCTAGAATCTAATCGAAACCGGAAGCGCGCGAATAGTGCGTCGGGTCGCGTGGCTTCGCGTTCGAACCGTCATTGAAATACTAGCGCTGACATTTTAGCCACTCATTCCGATGTGAGTTTGTAACTTGTAGGTGAGTAGGGTCGTGGACGACGCGGATGGGCCGTTAGTTTGCAAACTATTTCTTTGTAAGGCAATCAAATCATGCAATGCTAATAATATCGCACGTTAATCGCCACACTTGAGCGGACGTAACTAACGAGTATCGTTTGAAACTACCTGCTCTGAACTTTCCAGGATACTGCATTTTATTTTTCCTTGTAATTTTATCACTAAGATTTCCGATATGTGATATTGCAACACAATTCTATCACGCGAATAACAGATATTCTTTGTATAAGTGTACTAAAAGGGGGTCATTTTTGTTAAGTAAAATTAAACCAAAGCCTCACATAAAATCTCTTCCACTTTTATTGGAAAACTTCAACAATTTGTTCTGTTTTATTTGCAGTCCCAGCTCCTCAAAAACAAAAATGAACTCTTTGCAGCCGAGACTTCCTGAAATAGAGGTCACTTACCTGCGAACCACTGCCGACACTACCGACTATCTAATCGGGTGAAGTCGGTCATCCAATCATGTCGCGAGCAGTGCTGCCAGTGTCGGCTGCTTTATCACCAAGCTTCGTTTTTATATCTGGATCTCCATTGTGACGTCACCATTGTACTACTGAACTGAGAAAATTGGCTCAAAAATAATTTTTGACCAGCAACGTAATTTTGGAAACAAAAAAGTTTGCGCTTTCCTAAAGTTGGTCTTAAATTATTTTTGAAAAACGCAAACTTTTGTGTACAGAATCAATTTTAGTTGATGTTTTGTTAATGTGAGGGGCTTGTGGCCACGTTAAAACAGCCGTACAGGTCGATCGATCAGGTTTAGCTACGTTTGCCGCGGTTGGTCCGTGCATGGGTGACTATCTTTACATACCAAGACACCTCCGTGTGTCGGAAAGCACGATAGGCCGTTTGTGCCGGCTTTTATATTTGTAGATCTTTGACAGTTGTTACGGGTCGTCAGAAGCCCGAAAGTCTGACAACCAGTCTTACCTCAGTTACTGGATAACAAGATATGTTACCCGGTAACTGGATTGTGGAGGTCAGATAAGCAGTCGCTCTATTTAAAATATTGGTATTCAGCTGCATCCAGTTAGACTGGAAGCGGATCCCAAAATAGTTGGAAAAAGGCTTCAGATGATGATGATGTTTTGAATCATGTTTTATTTTGTTTGGCAGAGCGAAGAGAAAACTGTAATAACTTTGTTAAGTTTTTCTTTTATTTAACATTTAGGCACACGTAGATTCTTTTCATAAGTCTTTTGGGGCGCTTCAACTTTTCCATAAGTTGTACCTACTTTAAAATAAAGTTGTCTACCTAGAGAATGGGGTCTTCTTTTCGGGTCAACTTTAATTAAATGTATTTGTTAATATTTTATTTTGTTGATAAAGTAACTTACTCTTTGGTTACAAAGGACTTGGGATTCTATAGGTATATGTTCTATGTTAGGGGTTTGGTTTCCGCACTGTAGTCCCTAAGGTGGACCATTGTTCGTGGGACTTGGGATTAGGATTTATTTTCAATTGTTTTTTCAAATGTGTTATTTTCATCAGCTGAATTAAATCTTAAAGTGACATTACATTTAGCAGCTGTGATAGCGCTATCACACTGGAACGCCATAGCGCAGCCACGTCGCGACGCCAACAAAATGTATGGTTGGCTGCGTAACCAAGCGGTTGCCAGGTGAGCCACCCACTTTATTGCTGTGTGCATTTAGTTGGCAGCGCGGCCTGTCATCCCAGTGTGATAGCGCTCTAAGACTGATTCGAGTCAAAGCATATTTTAAACTACCATAGAAAATTCTGGCAAATACTCAAGTAATTAAAGTTAAGGGAAATTTTACAAAACAATTCCAGGATCATTCAAAGCGAAATGTTGAAGAAAGTTCAGTTAGTGTTTACCACCACGTTGAGTTTTCAGTTACAGTTATATTATGGTGTTAGGTACGTTTAATTTAACGAAACTTTAAATTAACAGTTTCTGGTTTATCGAGTTTTTGAAACAGACTCTCACAAATAGGTATTGAGCCATAGTAACTAGTCGGTATCCACGCATTTATGTACTGCCAGGTAGGTACGGTATATAGGTATCCACGTTACACGCACACACACATTTATTCAACATAACGCATCCTACCTGCATGTCGATAACAGCCAGTCCATTCTGTTACATCTCACCGTGAAAATGTAGGTGAAGTGAGCTGGAAATGAACTGCCAATCCTTAGCATCAGAAGGAATGACAGCTTACTTCAAGCTCACTTCACTGAATAAATGCGTGGAAACCTACCTACGAGAACCCACCGGTAGGTAGGCGGTAATAATATTGGTAATAACCATAGATATAAGAAAGAAGAATAGAATTTATGTCTCTTTATTATGTACACCATAACAATTACAGATATAGGATGCAGAAATTTTATGGGCGGCCTTATCGCTAAAAGTGATCTTTTACAGACAACCTTTGGATGGATTAAAGTAAGAAGGAGAGACAATACTGCAGAAAGAAGTTTGCTTTTTTATATTTCTACTACCTTTTTTCCGCGCCTTCGCCCGCGTTGATGACGGAAAATATCCCACGGAAATGTACTACCGGGATTTAAAGTACTTTATTTGTTATCCAGGTTATAAACTATCTGTGTGCAAAATTGTATACAATGTTTACGCGCCACGCGGCATTAATGCTCGGAACCCAGTCGGCATGGCTTTTTCCGACAATCAACAATCATTGTCATAATTCAGCCAATTTACACAAAGCCTTCATGAATTAAGTATACACCTAAACCTTCCTCATGAATCACTCCGTCTATAGGTGAAAACCGTATTAAAATTCGTTCGATAGTTTTTGAGTTTATCGCGATTAGACAGACAGACGCAGCGAGTTAATAACACTTGGTAATAACTCATGTTACTTATTTTATTACTATAAAACAAATATTTATCTAAGGTACTAAAAGGTACTTGACACTAACACAGAAGGCAGTTCTAATTGTTTTTCAATGGATTTCCGAAATAAATCCAATTCATATACCATAGTGCATAAGTACCTACCTAATATTTTGTTATCAACAAAATACACTAACAAAATTCATATTTCCACGACTTTCAAAATATTGTTGGCTTTAGTGGAACTTTGCGTGAAAGTTAGTGTAAGTCATTCAGTGTGCAAACTTAACTACAGTTTCTAACTAAGAGTGGTTGAATTGTTGTTATCGTACAATCTGTTACTGGTATAAAGATAATGTTTTACTTCGTCTATGTATGTATGTGGTTGTGGAGTTAATAAAGCTATCCTTAGAAGGTACGAAACTAATCTTATTTATTGAATACATCAAGGACACAAATGTACAGTTTTGAGTAACTAGCAGGTAGCGTCGAAACAGTAATTGAATGCCTTAATTTAATCAAAATTCAATCTTTGATGTTAACTATATACCTATTTGAAACGGTGCTCTTCGAAAAACTGAAGGTAGTAATATTTAATTTGCTAGGCGAGTCACCTTGTCAGTATAATGTAATTCCTTTTAAATAAATTACTAATTACCAATTATTAGATGTTTTATTTAAATGCACTCAACAAGTACCATAATCGTGGAAAATAAAATGTACAATAAATTACCGGAAATAAATAAAAAGAACAAAAATTTTATTCACAAACTAAAACATTTTTTTAAATAAAGTAGAAAAATATTTATCGCCGAAATGCTATTATAATTTTAAATTACACGTTTCTAATAATTTCATTACTTTACTTATAATGTATACTACGAGTATACCAAGTAATTTTATTAGTCAAAGTAAAGCCCTCTTCCTCTGTACTAGTTTGCTGTGACAGGACCTACATGTTTTTGTAAAACCAACAAATGCAATAAATATTTATGTATAAATATTGAGTAAATAAATAAGTTTAAAAGTTAAATAATTGTATCAAATGAAGTAAGTAGGTAACGACAACAAATCAATATCAAAAGCTTCAACACTAATGAAAACCCCTTCATTTAATAAAATATACTACACGCCAGTGAAGGTGTGTCAGCTTGAATCCGCCCGCGAATCGCGTGTTGTGACAACCGACAACGGGAAATGAAGTAGCCCGGCACCACTCGAACATTCAGACTCGCGGGAAATGCGTTCTGTGCGCTTCTTTTCATCGGATATCATCTTGTTATTGGGACCAGTATCCGCGTGAGATTTTAAGCGTGTAACCACAGATGAATTACTGATCTGTCGTGTAACGTGATTATTTTGCATGTGACTATTTTCACAGGCTATTATTATGATGTATCGTGTTCGTTTTTATATCCTTTTCAAGATAGATTATACCAGTAGGCATTCTCTACATACAGAGAAGGCATGTGCTCATTACAACATAACATATAACATCACGCCTGTAATCTCCGACGGGTTAGGCAGAGGTGTAGGTACCTATAGAACACCCTTCATTGTACAGGGTTATTAGTTATGTGTCGGCAATCCGTTAAGGGAATGCAGGAGAGGTCATTTGCAACTAAATGACCCCTCATGACCCCTATGCCAATGTCAACCATTTTCGAGTAATTCGACATTTTATACAGTATGTTAACTAACAAAGGGCGTTCCCGTTAACCTGCAATAGTATAGCGAGTATACATGCTAAAAAAAATATTACCATTAAAAAAAAAAAATTTTTTATTTTATTTGTGTCGTGAAATGTTCACAAAACGATTAAATTTAAACGTAAAAGAAACACTCTGTACACGCACACTTGTATTTCAACGTAGAAAAACAAGTGTGACAAGTGGGCGTGTACAGAGAGTTTATTTTCCGTAACAATTTAATATTTTTTGTGAATATTTAACTATACAAGACCAAAAAAAATTTTTTTTTTTTTAATCTTAATATTTTTTTTAGCATGTATGGACGCTATACTATTGCAGGTTAACGGGAACGCCCTTTGTTAGTTAACATACTGTATTTTATAATGTAATTTATGAAATAAAAATATAATAATGTCAAATAATTCGATTTTTTTTTATATTTGCATAGGAGTCAACAGGGGTTGTAAATGACCTCTCCTACATCCCCTTAATGGATTGCCGACATATAACCAATAACCCGGCTGTATAAATACGAATCTATTAACCATTTAGCAGCGAGCGTTAACTTTAAAACTAGTTTAATGAACAATGTGTTATCTTACCCGCTTGTATCCTTCGCAGTAGACGTTGGGCATGTTTATGAGGAAGGACACAGACCTCAGCATGGGGTCGAACTTCTCACCAGGCGTATACTTGCCGGAGCGAGGCAGGCATAGCTCTCTGCCCTGCAACATTTATATAGTTAGATAGATGGAATATGCTATCTATTTTTTATTTTCTTTATTATATGCAAGTTGAATATGTTTTATTGGACAACATAAGGCAGATCGCACACGCCCCGCGTTGTAAGCAAGTAACTCTGATTGTATGTATTTTGTTTTTTTTTTTGTCTGGAACGCGTCGCGGTTAGTAATCCGCCTAATTGCAACTCAGCTTATTACAATATTTATAATTTAAATGGTCTTACCGCTGATAACGATTTCTACAAGACAACGTTTGAACGGACAAGAAGTCAATTAATTAAAACTTTTCACCACACTCCTACCATTTCCATGAAACTGTAAGTACATAGTACGGTCTTATAGTACCTATGCCTTTTTTCCACCGTGATCTATTTTTATTTCTTAACAGCTAACAACCCGCCCACGACTTGATAAAACATCGAAATTTCTTTATTATAAACTATAGCTTCCGCCAGCGGCTTCGCCCGCGTGGTATGTCGATAAAAAGTAGCCTATGTCCTTTCCCGGGATGCCATCTATCTCCATGCCAAATTTTATCGAAATCCGTTCAGTGGTTTTGGCGTGAAAAGGTAACACACAGACATACAGACAGAGTTACTTTTGAATATAATATTTAAGTTTATTCTTGTTCTATCTCAGCATAATAATAATAATGATAACGGCTGGCAACACTGATACGTCAACAACAATTTTTCCTCAGAATACTATTTATTTTATCAAAACCAAATATTTAGAATTAAAATAAACTAAACCTTAAACCGGAAAACCATAAAAACCCACCAAAGAGACCAAAAAAAACCATGAACAAAATGTAACAGAATTCTTTTATAACTGCCGAATCGGAGGTGACATGACAGATGTCACCTCCGATAAAACAATAAACAGAAAAATAGTAAACCCATGAAGAAAGAATAACTATGTTGACGAGATCGGCCGCACGACGAGCACGCCCACCACCTCCGGACTCTTCGCTCAGCTCCGCCTCGCCGCCGCCGGTACCCAGTGCAATTGTGAGCGCTGTGATGACACCGGCCTCGGCAGTTGCGTCGAGCTCGAGCGACGAGTATTTCTCCCCGCCCACGACGCCACCACCTGCTCGTCGACGGGGAGGACGCCGGCCGCCGGACGGTTTAGGACCTCGAGGCCCACCGGCCTCTGATAGGGTCCCAGCCCCCGGCGGAAGTGTGCAGCGCATGAGATGGACACGATCCATTAATGAGAACGTCATGCGCTCATACTATGGGGCTACAGAGGGAGGAAGCCACCTGACCGCGTACCGTGTTCGGATGCTCTCTCTGTTTCAGGTGCTTGAGCCAGCTGTCATCGTGTCGGCACAACGACTGTCGGATCAGGTGCGGGTCATCCAGCGTAACCATATGTTGGATGATACTGTACTTGATCGCCTGCGAAATGAAATGCAGAGTAGCCATGTCATCGCTCCCCCGTCGCAGACTGTTATGGTACCACTACCGGTCACTACCAGTCAAGCCGACGACGCGATTGATGACAGGGCTACAAACGTAAGTACCCAGTGCAATGATGAATTGAGGAGTGCTTTGGAGGGTGCGATTCGAGAATATCGGCTCATGCCGCCCGAACTTAGGCCACGCTTACCTCGTTTGCCCATGCATAACAAAAATAGGGCGCTGGTGGCGGCTGTGGATTCGCAGTTGTCAAGCTATTTTGACGACTGCGAAGACCTCACCGATACTCACTCGATTCTGTACTGTGCGGCTGTAGCGGCATGTCGTGTAGCTCACGTCAAATTTGATAATGAATCTAGAGCTACACGACCGAAATCAGCCGTACCAGCTTGGCAGTGCAGAATTGAACGACGTATTGGTGGGGCCAGAGCGCTCATCGGCAAACTAATCTGCTTCAGGGAGGGCAATACTCGCCCTAGAGTTATGCGCTTTGTGAGGCGGGCGTTCTCAGGCACTGATATCAGTCCTGAGGACTATATAACCCGTGTCGCAGAGCGCATAGACTTCCTGAAGCAGAAAGTGTATGCCTGGGCAAACCGTATTCGTCGGTATAAGCGGCGAGTAGACCGATACACTCAGAACCGCACCTTCCAGAGTGATGAAAGATGGGTATATAGGGCTTGGGAGCAACCGGACCAAGGTGTGGCTGACACGCGCCTGCCGGATGATGATGCCATGTGCTCTTTCTGGCGAAGTATCTGGTCGGTGCCTGTCAGTCACACTGAAGGGGACTGGACTCGGGAAGTCGAGCGAGCCTGCGATCCTATACCAGAAATGGGGGCTATTACCATCTGCCCCCAAGATGTAGCTCGTGCAGTCCGCCCGTTACCTAACTGGAAGTCTCCAGGGCCGGACGGGCTGCACAACTTCTGGATCAAATGGTTCATAGGGTCGCACGCCCGCTTGGCGGCTCAGTACCAGACTGCATTGGACTCCGGTTTGCTACCCCAGTTCTTAACTACAGGAGTTACCCACCTGCTCCACAAATCCGGTAGCACCGCGGAACCCAAAAATTATAGGCCGATCACATGTTTACCGACGGTCTATAAAGTTCTTACATCCATTTTGAGAGTTAAAATTAACAAACATATCGACACGAACTCCATCATGTCTGCCTCTCAAAATGGATGTAGGAATGGGTCCCGCGGTACTAAGGAGCTACTCCTCATTGATATGGCCATTAGCCAACAGGTTCGTCGTTCCCGAAAGGATCTGTCGACATGTTGGATAGATTATAAGAAGGCCTATGACTCGGTGCCACATACATGGCTCATGAGGGTGCTGGAGTTGTATAAAGTAGATGCATCTCTGCGCACCTTCCTGATGTCGTGTATGGGGCAATGGAGGACAGTCCTTCGCTATCCAGGATGTCGAAATATCCAGAGGAATAGTGAGCCGATAAGGATCGAGCGAGGCATATTTCAGGGCGATAGTCTGAGTCCACTTTGGTTCTGCTTGGCCCTGAATCCTCTAAGCACACTGCTGGAGGACTCAGGTGTAGGCTATCGGCTGAGGAGAGGTGGACAGGTTATATCTCACCTCCTCTACATGGATGACCTAAAACTCTTTGCCTCCAACAATTTACAACTGATGGAGCTACTGAAAATAACTGAAACTTTCAGTAGAGCCATCAGGATGGAATTTGGTGTGGACAAATGTGCGGTCATGCATGTAAAGCGAGGGGAGATTGTGGAATCCGTGGGCACCCAACTCTCGGATTCCATATACCTAAGAGCCCTCTCCGCATCCGAAACCTATAAGTATTTGGGTATGTCGGAAGCGTTAGGCATCAATGTTACTGACATGAAGCAATCGTTGAAGGAGCGCTTCTTTGGCCGCCTGAAGAAAGTATTTAATAGTCTTTTATCAGGCGGGAACAAGGTGCGCGCCTTCAACGGTTGGGTCATGCCGGTTTTGATGTACTCCTTCGGCATACTCAAATGGACTCAGACCGAACTTGACGCCCTGGATAGGAGGGTCCGTACGCTGCTGACTGCATACCGAATGCATCACACACGGTCATCGGTAATGAGACTGTATATCCCGCGAAAGTGTGGAGGTCGAGGCTTTTTAAACGCTAAGACCCTCCACAATCGCGAGATATGCAGTCTCAGGGAATATTTCCTAGAAGCCGACGTGGGAATGCATCGAGATGTGGTCGCGGTGGACAAGGGCCTCACCCCGCTCTCCTTGGCGAAAGAGAACTGGCGCAAGCCTGTAGTGCTTGACACTAACGATCGCAAGGAGGTATGGCAGAGTAAGGAGCTTCACGGACGCTTTTTCCGGGCCCTGCATGGACCCGATGTAGATTTACTAGCGTCCGTAGCCTGGCTGCGTTTCGGTGACCTCTTTGGGGAAACCGAAGGTTTTGTCTGTGCAATTATGGACGAAGTTATCATGACGAACAATTACCGGAGATTTATTGTGAAGGACGGCACGGTTGACATCTGTCGGGCATGCCACCGACCGGGAGAATCAATCCGTCACATTATCTCCGGATGTTCTCATCTAGCAAACGGAGAGTACTTGCATAGACACAACCTTGTAGCCAGGATTATCCATCAGCAACTTGCTCTGAAATACAGCCTAGTGGAATCGGAAGTGCCGTACTACAGGTACGTGCCCGACCCAGTTCTCGAAAATGGAAATATCACATTGTACTGGGATCGATCCATCATCACTGACAGGACTATTGTTGCCAATAAGCCTGATATAGTGGTGGTGGATCGAACAGAGCGGCGCGCAATGATCATTGACATAACGGTCCCGCATGACGGGAACCTCGTGAAGGCCGAGAAAGATAAACAAATCAAGTATCTTGACTTGGCTCACGAGGTTGTCGACATGTGGGATGTGGACTCTGCGATCATTGTGCCGATAGTCGTATCAGCCAATGGCTTAATTGCCAAGAGCCTCGACCAACACCTAAGGAGGCTCTCGTTGGGCAGCTGGATTAAGGGCTTGATTCAGAAAGCTGTACTCCTGGACACGGCTCGCATTGTTAGGAGGTTCCTCTCTCTGGAGCCCTGACCGCCGGTAGCTTGGACCCTGTTCCCGATACCGGTGGGCTACTATTTTTTATATTTTTAAATGTTTTATATATTTTTTTATTCTAATATTTAAAAATATAATTTATATGTGTGAAAAGTGAAATAAAGAAAATAATGATAAAACTGAAGAGTGTGTTTGTTTGAACGCGATAATCTGTGGAACTACCAGTGGAATTTGAAATTTTTTTTCGGAATTTCATAGCCTAATTCTTGAGGAAGGTTAGAGGTTAGTTTTATTAGCATTACGCTACGACCCTTAGGAGCCGAGCAAAAAGAAAAAAAAAAAAACAGAAAAACGCTAAGCGAAAACGAATTAATAGCGAGTGTGTGTTTTATGAAAATGTGGCTGTATTTTTGTTAATTGTGTATCTTACGACTTCCACGCGAATAGAAAGAAAAAGAAAGAAAAGAAAGAAAGAAAAAATGTTTATTCTGCACAAACTAAACGCACATTACAAAATAAAAGAATGTCATTTTTGTCGCGAATTAAGTCGCGAGCAGCAGCTAGTGTATTGCACATTTAATGTATTGTAGACATATGGTCTTTACATATATGGCTTTTTGTTCCTGTTGTGCCCTAATAGCCCAAATACCAAGAGAGACCGCGAAAGCACCCGATAATAGCCGTACCTTCAGCACGCACAGCGTCCCGAGCTAACTCGCCTCTCGTTCGGGCGCTGACAATGCTTAAAAGCTGCCACAAACAGGTGCGATATCGCGGGCGCGACAAGTGTTGCACTGCCTGTCGCGCACGCGATATCGCGCCCGTTTGCACGAGGCTTAATGCTCTTCAGCCATCAACACCAGAGTGTGATTTTTTTGCCGGGAGATGGATAGATGTTTGTCGTTAAATGGTACTTTTCTTCGTTTGTTATATTTACATTGTCTTATTGTGTCAATTTTGACAATTTCTCGTGTTCCATTTTTTATTGTTTTGTTAAAATTAACTGTACAACTCCTTAGATTTATTTAAATCTGTTTCTATACGTAATTACGTATCTTAAATATCTAAATAAATACAAAGGAAAGCTCTCTTCGGAAACGTTCCACGGTGTTTTAATAACAAACATAGTTCCGTGAAATAAAATAAAATATTAATAATAATTATCTTAGTCCTCACTTTCGCGAAAGAACTCTTCTTTTTTAACAGCGAGGCGCTTTCTATGAATAAATAAACAGATAAAACGCTATAATAAACAAATGACATGACCAGTGGGACTATGGGCGCCTGCATAGGTGTCGAAATCAATGTGCAGCAAATATTGTTTTATTTTTGCAATTGTTGTATTCTCAGTTTCCAGATAAAAAAGTTTCACGAGTCTAAAAGATCAGGAAACTGAGTAAAATAAAGATAAGTATTCACCAAATGACTCTGCTTTTCGATATGAGATGGCGCTAGGCGTTGTGGTTATAGAGTTTAAGACAAGTTTTTGACATTGATTGTCGCTGAGATGAGATTGCGACTTGTATTTGAACGTTTTTAGTTACGGGAATTAGGCACCGCCGCCCATAGACATCCACAACACCAGGGTTTTTGCTGATGCGTTGCCACCCTTTCCCCAAATAAACGCTGCTTTATTAAGTTTTGCTGGCTCACATGCAATCGAACCGCTATGTCAGACTTTATACCTGCTGTCTTGTTGTTAAATAGTAGGTATCCCAATGTAGTTTAAGTACTTACCTGATTATTCAATCACCGGGCAAGTCTCGCTTGCAGGGGTAAGGTTAGCATTGACATAATATGCCTTTGAACCCGCCTTACGAAATATGCCAGTTTATGCATCTCATCATAATATCCATGTAATCGAATTGTAGAGCAAAACCGATGAATCCTTTTTATATAGCAATGGTAATCGAGCTTTGAAGATATCAGTTAGTAAACAATAGCAATGGTCGTTAGAAATAGAACACAATAATCGCACAGTACCTACACAACGAACATGTAAACACAACGTGACGCCAAGATTGGATGGATCGGTAGGGATGGTGAATGGTGATCTGAGATCGATAAAATAATGATACTCGATTTTTTCCGAACCTAAAACACTAAAATCGAAATCATTTGACTGCCTCGTTGATCTAGTGGTCGCAAGCGCTGTAGCGCTGTGCTCAACTGTAGCTGAGCATGAGGTCCTGGGTGCGATTCCCTGGTCAGGCAAAGTGTTATTGGGTTTGTCCATCTGGAATATCTCAGTAGCAAGTGGAGTCCGGATTTGTGCCCGGTTGATGGCAATAGGCTCGCCCTCTAATGCACGAGACTTACAACACAACTAGCGAAATGAGGGTGTACAGGTACACCACTCCCTTCAGGGATTAGAAGCGTGATGTTATGTTATTATTAATCAAACACGGTTAAAAAGGGTAAGTATAATAAAATATCAATTCAAAAATATTTTTTTTGTGAATCGATTTTTCATGCTTTGACTCTAATCGATTAATTGGGGATTTTATGAAAAAGATTGCTACCTTAATATATTGTGCCTTTGGTCCCGCCACTAATGTCAGATGCATTGTCAAAGAAATAACAGTCCTTTATACACAGTGATTATTATGGTATTCGATCGTCACAAATGTCAATAAAAACCTAACCTGTAGGCGTGTAAACTTAGATTATAAAATGCAAATAAATAAAATTATTTATAAACAAAACATGCATTATAAATATTATTCCATGTCATTTATTCTCTTGATCGAAAATAACTCGTTCTTATTTTATTTTTCCCATACTGTGTAGCTTATTATGGCTACCGGATGATTATGGATACAATGGAACGTCAAAATTGGGAAGTACGTATAGAGTGCGTTTCATCATTATAGTTCCTATGCCGTAATGTTGGCACTTTAACAACGGACCTATTAGGTGGCGCCGTCGTACAGAATATGTTCGTCCTACAACAGTGGAACCAACACTACGGCATAGGTACAATTTGATAAAACGCACTCTAAAAGAAAAGCGGAAGCAATTAAAATACTGTTTTTTCAGATATTTTAACCTTGGCTTTATTCAGAATAATTTATCCATGATAAATTAGATCTTTATTTTTAAATCATAGTGTATAAACTATAATCCTGCACAAGTCCCCGAATTCGAATGCAGGAACTGGTCATGTCCTTTCGAACACTTAACTTTATTTCCATAAAAAATTAATGGTAACTGCATAACTAATGAGCATGACCTTATTCAGAAATAATTCATAAATCTAACTTATTACGTTTAGTTTCCTTCACACTCCTAAAATAGAGTTTACATCGAGTCAGACAGCACTTTTTTGTTCATAGATCATATTTTAAATGGTCGTGAATTCAAATTCCGAACAATGGTGACACTAAAAAATGATAGCCAGTAGGTGTCAGCTTCAAAACTGCATGAAAACTTTTTCTTTGAATCATCATTATTTTGGTGTTTTACATGGAACTGCAGTGTGGTTCGATTTAGAAGGCTGGCAGTGTATGTTTAATTAAATCCGAGTTTTTATTTAGTTTCACTTGATATTATGCTTACATGGGTTGCAAGAAGTATTGCACGACATACTCTTGACCCATCATGCTTGTAAGCCAAGAAAGTTTACACCTACTCATTACGTTTCGAAGCCAACATAATTATTTGATATCAGCACGAGTTACCTCTTTCAGTTACAAGTACCATTTTGAAAACTTGTACAGGTACACGTTAAGATTGGATAATGTAAATAATAATAATCCTTACTAATATTATAAATGCGAAAGTAACTCTGTCTGTCTGTCTGACGCGCTTTCACGAGAAAACTAGTGAACCGATTTTTTGGTACACAGATAGTCTAGAGACTGAGAAAGGACATAGGCTTCTTATCGACATACCACGCGGGCGAAGCCGCGGGCGGAAGCTAGTAATTAATATATCTATTTTCTTTTACAATTTATTTACTCTATTTAAGGAAATATCATGGTATTTTGAAAGTGACCCGTCTATCACAATGTAGTCGTAGTTATTAATTTGTATCCCTTTCTTCAATTCCAGTTACTAGTGCTACGCATTGTCGCGCCTACGTCGTAGCGCGTAGACTACCCGTAGAGGCGTAGAGGCTTGGCGTAGCCGGCGTAGCGCTCTCATTCAATACAAATTAATGGGACTTCACAATTTACAATCTCCTCTTTGCAGTAGTGTACTGCTCAACTGGTCAACTGAGTGTTACAGTGCGTGTCGTTGGCTCTACTGTTGTAGGACCAGTACGTATTGCCTAAAGGATCCGTTTTTAAGTTTAACTGTGGAGCCAACATTACGGCGAAGGAACTATATGATGAAACGCACTATAACTTGAGTTTGAAAGATTGACAGAAATAGTGACATTTCTACTTAAAGACATTGCAAAATCATGGAATAATGGCTTTCTTTTCTTATTCGTCGGATAAGTTACGTAAGTACTTAGTTACTTTCTCTAATTAATGATACCCTACCACAACCCACTTTTGGACTCACCCAGCCCACTTGAGAGTTGCACCTAGTGCTTCCAAAATTACGGATTTGCTAATTACGTAACTAGTTACGCATTTTGATGCTTCAATTACGTAACTACGTAATTACGTACTTAACTGTTTTGATTTTTTAAAGCACGATAAATTCTGGGCTTATTACGTATTTTAGAAGTAAAAAATCAAACAACTTCAAATGAAAAAAAATTATAATATTAAGGAATTAAAAGTAAATTACAGATTAAAATGATAATTTTAAAATTAAACTCAAAATCAAAATCGTCAATAAAATCAAAATGTAATATTTTGATTTGATTGACGATTTTGATTTTGACTAAACTCAATCAACAATTCAAACAAAACATGTACCACGCACAAATGGTTTAAAAGTAAGAAACAATATAAAATATGGTTATTTTTCCAATCTTTGTTCTTGATAATATGATCTCATAAATGATAACGAATGCAATGTTCTGTCACCAAGGGAACTTCTTAGTTTAGAACAAAGATAGCCGGCAGAAGAAAATGCCCGTTCTGCTTCAACACTAGTAGGCATTATACATAGTAAATAATTATAAGCTGCTGTTAGGAAAATTTCACGACCGCCGCCAGTGCTATCGTAGATACACATTTCAACTCTGATGATGGATTCAAGATCTGTGTTTACTCCAGATTTGTTTACTGTAGACATAGTTTTCTGTATTTCTTTTTCTAGTTGCTGTGCAACAGTCAACTCGTCGCCACAACCATCATTAGCATCATTGTCATCTGCTTCGGAATCTAAACTCATTTGTGTACTTGTAGGCGGTGTAAATTTGAGCCTTTCTAATAAGTTTGCAACATATGTTCTAATATAATCCGACGTCGGTTTTGTAAAAGTTTCTGTTTCTTCGGTTTTATAATATTCTTCATTATTATGCAAATACTGCAAGACACCAGACACATTTGTTCGCCTTTCTTTTATTCTTTTTCTAAGGGATACAGCAAGCTTGTCACTGAGCCCATTGGACTGAGCATCAAGCTTATTTAACATAAACTGAAGCGCAGCATCTGCTGCTAACAAATTCGAGTCACGGCGACACAATGCCATCACTGTAGTTTTTATTATATCTAAACTATGATGAATGTTATGTAGATCTTGTATTTCTGTGTCTGTGAAACTTATATTTGATTTTAAGTCTAATAAAGCCTTAAATAAACTTGATTTCAATTTCAGAAATCGTCCAACCATATCTGATAAGCTGTTCCATCGCGTTTTGCAGTCTAGTATAAGATCGAGGCTTTTACCATGCTCTTGTAAAGAATATTTTTGCAACAAATCGGTCTTCAGTGGTGATTTTTTGAATGATTTAACAAGTTTTCTTACTTTTACTATAATATCTTTGTACAGAAACTCTGGTTCTAGAACTCTAGGTACTTCTATGAAAAGTCCGCCATCGTTTTCTTCAATTTCTTCAGTGTCAGTATCTGAAGCTTCATCTTCTAGTTCTGGTTCAGTAGTTGTACTTTTCCGTGTCTTATATAATACGTCCAGCACTGCAAGTTGTATTCCGTGAGCAAAACACAACTGATGGTGACCATCAAAATTTTTGCCCATTTTAACCATAACACTGGCTCCGTCCGTTGTGAATGCAATTATATCTTCAAGTTTCAAATAAAAGTCATTTAGATGATTTTCTAACAATACAGTTCCAACGTGAGCTGGCATTGAACCCTTTATCCTTACTAGTCCTAAATTTTTATATTTAGCTGGTTCTAGGTCTTTATTATGAATATTTATATTCATATACCTCCGGTTCCGGGTAGAGGTCCATTCATCAAACGTTATAGTAAACCGTTTTTTTTGGGACTTCATATCTTTAAACTGATTTATTAATTGTTTTTTTATGGCACAACTCTGTTCCAGGACAATTTTGGTAATAGTTGAAGGAGATTTCGGTAGATCATAGCCAGATTTTTTGAAAACATACCTTAGATCTTCAGAAGTACAAAATTTGCTTAATGGGATGCCATCCAATGCTGCCATTCTAGTCACTATAACGTCCAAGGAATACTCAGTGGAAAAGTAATCCGTTAGTTTAGTTTTCTTCGATGGAGGTTCTAAACTTTTTCTTGCTTGAAAGCACGATGAAGTACTTGCCCTTTGCGCATCTTGCTCTTGTGACATCTCGCCAATATGTTTAGCACGCATATGTGTATGTAGTGCTCCAGTAGCACCACCAGGAGTCTTCAAAATTTTTTGACAATGTTTACATTGGACACTTTGCCCATTTTCAGCCCTCAAAAAGTGTTCCCATATAGCTGATTGTGTGCGTTTGTTCAAAAACTCCTTATAAATAGTCTTCTTTACTGCAGACCTAAAACAATATATAAATATTTCATAATTTAATAGTTAGGTAATACATATAAATAGCATCTATAGTTAGGCACTACACTTAAAACGGGATACATTTACATACGTACCGTGAACTCATAATCAATGTCTATTTGCACAGACATCTAACAAGCAACAATAAAATAAAATCGCACATATTTTTTTTTTTTTTTTTTAAACGTCGCACCACACTAGGAATTACTGCTGTATCGTGGGTGCACTCACAATCATGTAAACTAACATACACAAGACACCCAGACCCGGAACACCTATCTGTAGGTCATACAAATATTTGTTCCGTACGGGAATCGAACCCGTGACCCGCAGCGCAGCAGCCAATCACTCAACTACTGCGCCAACCGTGCCGTCAACAATATAAAATCAACTACTAAATTATATGTATAAACTCTCACACTAATACCCTAGAAACAAAGTAAGTAGACAAGTAAAGTAATGTTAAAATAGGTACTTACATTTTCGTTGAAGTATCTCTACTCGTGTATGGTGATACCTACTTAGAAACTTGTAATGAAAAGCTTCTGAAAACCAAGCGTCAAACTTTGCGGCACATACACAAAATCACAAAAGTCAATAAAATAAGCTTAGACCAGGCAGGACAGTATCTCGCAGGTGTACGTAAGACGACTGAGTACCGAGTATTGAGATTGTTTCTAAATTCACGAAAGTAAAGAAAAATGTAGGGAGTTCCCTTAGCTTGCTCAATCCACAATATTAAACTTTATTATCTACGAGGTAGATCAAATACTTGCGAAACACTTATAAACTTTGATTGTGTTACGTACCGAACTATCCACAACCAACGGGGATTCCCTTCGTTTCCCGATTGGTCAACAATGAACTCTATTCTGTACGACTAAGAAATTAAATCTTGCGGACTCAAATTGGAAGTTATAAAATAAACCCCGGGAATTCGGGGGATACCCACAGAAAGGGTTTTGGTGTTGTCATAATGTAAGTCGTAGGTTAACCTAAATTAAGGTAAATTGTAAATACACAGATAAACCCATGCCTTTTTCCCATGGAGTAGGCAGAAACTATAGAACTAAATAAATGGGTACCTAAATTAATTAATATTATCCTATAGTTACGTTATTACGGACTGCGGCTCTTCAGTTACGTATTTCTGAGATTTCTAAAATCTGTCCGTAATTACGTAATTGCGTAATTACGTAATTACGTAATGGAAGCCCTAGCTTGCACCGCCGCGCTAAAATACGTATCTGATCCAAGTGTTCCACGCTCATTAAGTCTGAAGTGATGCGAGTTGTCTGGTATGTTTGTACTTCATTCTAATTTAATGAATTTTGGTTCCTGTTGCAACTGTGAATTGTTTGCTTCAAACAAGCTTTGGACATATTTGTGGTTAAATGTGAAACACGTAGGTATACTAGGTATATTAAGTACAATATGTACCTACGTATGATCGTCTGGGGCTTGTGTTTTGTTCGTTTTAATGCTCACGATCGGATATTTCGGAGCATGAGTGGCTGCAAGACGACGGCGCCTGCGACACTTAAGAGTAAGAGCATCCTTATTAATTCGAAATGGGAACACGATGAGTGTACCTACCATTGTTACTGTAGGAATCAATTCTTTTCTCGCTATTCAACGAACCGTGCATCAGTTCTATAGAGTGCGTTTCATCAAATAGTTCCTATGACGTAATGTTGGCTCTACTGTTGTAGGACCAATACGAATACGCTACACCGCTACGGCAATACCTAATAACTAGGTTCGTTTTTTTATGTAACAGTGGAGCCAACATTACGGCGAAGCAACTATGTGATGAAATGCACTCTACATAACTGTCTATTGAAATTGTGACATATTACGTACGTTAAAAATATTTGAAAACAATGTTACAACTTTTTAAATATTAAACATTTGTTTTAGCTAAGCCCTTAATGACTGTACATGGAAAAGCCTGACGGTGACATGTTATCTATAAAGCTATAATAACTAATGGACTATTCGCTATCAGAAGTAATGGGATAATCGTCGAATGGAATAATTATCGACACTGAGGATGGAATTATACCTACTAGCTATTCACTAGTCCCCACGTGTAATCAAAACAATACGTCATAAAGGTCCACATATATCAGGGCCGTTTCCCGGACGCGGAAGGACAGTGCACAGCAAGAGGCTAAAAAAATTTGGTGTGTACAGTTTATTTGAACTCGTACACACACGTCCGGGCCGGAGACGGAGCTGCAGTACCTGCCGGGTGTGGTGCTGACATGTGTAGATAGACCTTTAGTACATATAAGCTTTTGAGCAATATACAGGGTGTAAGGGACAGCCCTCCGCAAATTAACAGTGGGCATTCAGCTCTTTATTTTGAATCATATTCCACTGGAAATTTTCTCAGGAAAGTTTTCATTTTTTTATCGTTTTTTCAATTACTATTCCTTTATTTCAATGTAAAATTACATTCCCTGTACGCAGCACTCCATTTATGTAAATAAAACAGCTAAAATAAAAAAAACCAGCAATGGATCTTAAAATACTCGAGCGCGCCCCCCCCGACACGGGGAGTGCGGCTACGCGGGTTTTGCCACGGTAACGATACATTGCGCGTGAGGTAATAATACAAATCAGGTTTATTGGATTCCCATATCGTTCCTGAAATAATTTCATGTACCGGTCGTCTTAGTATGATATGCTGAATTCATCCTACCAGTTTGCGGAGGGCTGTGCCTTACACCCTGTATTCCAGTTATGACGAAGCTTGTGAAGCGTACGCATGCAATCGACGAATATTCTACGAAATGCTTGTAAGTCCGTCTAAGTACCGGTAGTCGATCAGGTTCTCAGCGGTATGCAAACCGATAAGATACGTTCAATTGAGTCTTAATGGAGTATTGATGGCGAGCTGTGCAAGTTTTCGACGAACTCCATTAGTTACATCTGTATTTCTTATGGTATGGACAAACACGTTTGATAGAACCACCCCATTTCTCATATTTATTTATTTAAATATACTTTATTTTACACCACAAAAATATATAACAAAAAAAGAAACACTACAAAATATACGTTGGACGACCTTATCGCTTTCCGCGATCTCTTCCAGTCAACCTTGGTATGGACATATTTCGAAACAAAAACGAAGTAGTTTTAAATCATATGTACCTAATGGAAGACTGTTGTTTGCGATCGTGTCAAATCAGTCAATTAGTTGTGATTGGTGATGGAATGAAAAGTTACAACGCAATATTGTGAGAGGAAAAATAAGGATGGGTCAACCCAGTAGTGTAATTATCCCGTTTTCCGTTTGTGACTTTTACTAATATTTTGCAGATTTGCTGTTATAAGGTTATCCCGGCAACTAAAACTAACTTCTCGTTATTTTTAGTAGAATAATTTATGTTTGTCGCATAATCCAGCCTTATTGTAACTTAAAAGTGATATCTTTGTGTCGATTGTAATAGCAGAAAAAGCAATAAGAGCTAGTAAAATTGTAGCGCTGCTGCAAGAGAAAAAACTATATTCTTATTGATTATAACAAATTACTAGTCATTAATGCTAATGACATAGTAAAAATACTAATATTATCCATACAAAAGCCAATGACTGTTTTTTTTGCAAAGCAGTGTATTTTGAATAATATTTGTCACATTTTGAATCGTATCTACATGTTTTTTTTTTTTTTTTTTTATATCTTTATTGATTTAATTAGGGTTTTTATCCCAATGGATACGTCAACCCTATCATGCCTTATACAAACTGCTACTTTCAACTTAAATTAAAAGGAGAATCTTAATCAATATAGTACACCAGCTCGCTGAATCTTTTCGCCACATCTGAGTATCTACATGTGTATGAGTGATATTCGTAAAAATAAAAAATGAAAACACGCACGATTGGCGCGAAACTTCGTCTTTGGATAACACAAAACTTCATTACCACTATTTATTTAACTTGAACAATGGATTAATTCGTCAAATAATTAAATGATGTGTTATTCACTGCCCTTGTGGTGGGGTTTGGATGTTCAAAATCACCACTGTCATCAAAATGGCAATTATGGTATTTACAGTCTTGAATTTTATATAAGTGAATTAATTAACTTGCGCGCTAAATATGAAAGATTTAATGGCGTTAACATAATGAGTTTTTATCCAACTCTCTTAATTGACGCATATTCATAAGATTTGATGGGTAGCATAATAAATATTTACTTAATCAACTTATGGTGTCGTATGTCTTAAATATGGGGTCCAATGGGACCCGCCATCGGGGGCGGTTCCGAACTATACGGTTAATTTGATATAACGTCACGATATAATGTCACGTTATTTGAGTTCGAAGATTAAAAACAGTAGTAATGTAATTAAAACGACTTGGAATATTATTAATAGTGAAACGGGAAGGTCTAGTAACCGAAATACTGACTACAGCCTGTCTATTAATGACTACATAATAAAATCAGACTCACAAGTCGCCGAGGCCTTTGAGAATTTCTTTTCAGATATTCCCGTTTCTACTACTAAATCCCTAAACTCATCACCTTCTGTTGCTGAGTCTTTGCTTAAGGAAAATGTTAATGTTTGCGAATCGGAACTTCTTTTTGAACATATTACCTGTAGAGACATAATTAAAACCTTTCACACTTTAAATGTAAAAAAGACTGCAGATCTGTGGGGTAATTCTGTAGAAGTTGCTAAGTCTATTATTGACATTGTAGCACCTACTTTAGCTCTTATCTTTAATAATTGTATCGACTGTGGGAAGTTTCCTGACCTTATGAAAAATAGTAAAATAATACCTTTGTTTAAATCAGGTAGTACATCAGACCCCACAAATTATAGACCTATTTCAGTACTACCTACCTTTAGTAAAATATTTGAGAAGCTAATTTTAGAGCAATTGCAAAGATTTTTTAATAGACATAAATTGTTACATAACAAGCAGTTCGGTTTCACAAGGGGTCATTCAACAACTGATCTGTTGAACTTTTAGGACATATTTATAATGCATGGGAAGATAAATGCGATGCCTTGGGCATCTTTTGTGATTTGTCTAAGGCATTCGATTGCGTTCTTCATGAAACATTAATCAGGAAACTCCGCCACTACGGAATCCGGAACACCGCTCTGGATCTTCTTACTTCATACTTGAGTAATAGGATTCAGAGCGTTGACGTTAATGGGAAAAGATCTCCCGGATCTATAGTAACAATGGGAGTCCCACAGGGCTCAATTCTTGGTCCTTTCTTGTTTCTTATTTATATTAATGACTTGCCTTACCTCATAAAGGATAATCATGAGATAGTGTTGTTTGCGGATGACACTTCGCTTTTGTTTAAACTTAAACGTCAGCAGCTGGTTACTGACGATGTAAATAGCGCGATCGCAAAAGTAGTTCACTGGTTTAATGTTAATAATTTACTTCTTAATGAAAAAAAAACCAAATGCATTAAGTTTACGCTACCTCACGTTAGGCAGGTGAAAACTAATGTGTTGATAAAGGGTGAAGAATTGAATCCCGAAGATAAAACAGTATTCTTGGGCTTAACTTTGGATGCTAAGCTTCAGTGGGGCCCACATATAGATAAATTGTCAAAAAAACTAAGCTCCGCAGCATATGCTGTTAGAAAAATTCGTAATTTAACTGACATAGAGACAGCCCGTTTAGTGTACTTTAGTTATTTTATTGTAATTTAGGTATTCTGTTGTGGGGAAATGCCCCTGACATTCAGACTATCTTTGTTTTGCAGAAAAGAGCTGTTCGATCAATTTATAAACTAAGTCCGAGACACTCTCTCAGAGAGAAATTTAAGGAGATAAATGTAATGACTGTGCCTTCACAGAATATTTTTGAAAATCTTTTATACGCACATAAAAATATAAAATTGTTTAAAAAATACAGTGATATCCATAATATAAATACTAGGAACAAACACAAATTTGTTGTACCTACAACAAGGCTCAAGAAAATAGGTGGCTCGTTCAGATGTCAATGTATACGCTTTTACAATAAGCTTCCAAGCCACGTACAAGATCTAAGCCTTAATAAATTCAAAACATTAATTAAACGTAAGTTGTGCCAAAAAGCGTTTTATACCATTAAAGATTACATTGAAGATAAAAAGGCTTGGGATTGAGCTGCTCCAATTTGTACATTTTTTATTTTTATTTTTGTTTTTAAATTACTTACGAGTTTTGTTATTTTTGGTAACTTTTTATTTTATTATATACCTACACAGTGACATGAATATTTACTTTGTGAAGTATAATATTATTATTATTTTAATTATTGTGAATTTGAGGACTATGTGGATCATATTTTTTATTTATCTGGCAGTTTGAGTACTATAGGCGGCCTACCCAAATGTCCTTTCTTTGGTATTGTTCGTCGAGTCGTTGAGCTCCTTAAGATCTGAGTTGAGCTACACGATTACTGACAAATGCGTGCACTGACTGGACAGGTCCACTCAAATCTGTATGGTTCTTTCCTCAAAAGACCATTTCAGACACAAATCTACATGGTCCTCAAATGATCTGACCAAGATTATTTCCGGATTTTTATATTTATATTTACATTGACATGAATATTTACTTTGTAAAGTATTATATTATTTTTAATTTATTGTGAATGTGAAGATTATGTGGATCTTTCTTTTCTTTTTTATTATTTATTTTTTCTTAATTTTAATTAATCATAGTCTGGCAGTTTGAGTAATTTATGAGGCCTAACCAAATGTCCTTTCTTTGGTATTGTTCGTCAAATCGTTGAGCTCCTTAAATTCGGAGTTGAGCTGCACGATTACTGACAAATGCGTGCACTGACTGGGCAGGTCCACTCAATCTGTGTGGTTCTTTCCTCAAAAGACCATTTCAGACACCAATCTACATGGTCTTCACATAATCTGACCAAGATTATGCCTGGACTTTAAAAGAGACTGTGACCTCTGAGTTTGTTTCGGCCTTTCTTCTCAGAGTAGTCAGATAGGAAACGCCGACCTCATCTAGTTTTAAAAAATGTGATTGACGTGTAAAAGTGTTTGTACAAACCTACTTACAGAAATAAACTCATTTATCATTTATCATTTATAATTGAAACCGAATTATTGGAAACGAAACTCCAGTATAACATAATATGATTACATCGCCACATGCGAACATCGTCCGGAGGACACGGTGGAGCATACGGTGGAGATGTGCCCTGCTTGGGCGGAGCACCGCCGTGTCCTCGTGGAGGCGATTGGCGGCACTGACCTCTCGCGTCCGGCCCTGGTCCAGGCCATGGTACGGAACGAGAGGGCATGGGAGGCGGTCACCTCCTTCTGCGAAGCAGTGATGCTCGCGAAGGAGGAGGCGGAACGCGTGAGGGAGAGACAAGGCCTGCGCCCTCACGCCCCTAACCGCCGCCGCTGGAGACACCCTGGGCGTCAGGAATCCCAGGCGGATTCCCGGCCACCATAGGCGCGGGCTTGCGGACGGCGAGCAATGGGTCCGATGGTCTCGCCGTCCGATAAGGACCAGGCCCGGGTCGATGGCGCCTCGTGTTCCACGCGCGCCTCAAAGAGATGTCAGCACACCTGACGGACCCCGTCAGGACCGATGCCTGCCAGGGTTGCGGAATAGTCCGAAAGGGATACCGGGACCCTGGCAACAGGCAACTGAAGGAACACGGGTGGGTTTTAGTGAGTAAGAGTCTGACACGCCCTTCCGCTCCGCCCAGAGCGGGAGAAGTCATTTGATGATTCCCACCCAAAAAAAAAAAAAGTATAACATAATATGATTACATCGCCACATGCGAACTACGCATCAAAGATCTGACGTCACCCAAAAATCCTGACGTCACATAAATCCTGCATCGCGCAATTAGAGTTTACCGCGCGATGGACATATATACAGGGTTATTGGTAAAACACCAACAACCTCATTATGAACAACTTCTAATAAAAGTTAGTTTAGTAAAACTTTTAGTTTAGTAAAAGTTGTTCATAATGATGAGTACAATGACTCCTTAAAAAGTTGTTGGTGTTTTATGAATAAATAACCCTGTATAAGAATCCAATACCAATCATTGGGCAGTTGCCCGCCAGACCCAACTCCCGTCTGGTCGGAGGATCCTCCCTTTTTTATGGTGAATGAGTGAACTTTACACCCTGTTCCTCATACCCCTAAAACATAAAGATCTTCGGTTACCTCAAGGACTTCTCGATTAAGTAGAAAAAAGTGATTGAAGCCGTTTCAGTTATCAGTTTCTCAGACACAAATGCAAGGATATTAAATCCTTTGTAGATGCAAAATAACAACGCAAGCAAGTTTTGAACCGAATATAAAACGGTCGACTTCTACGAGTGGTTTAATAATCCTGCTTAAAGCATTAAACATGAAATTTTATTTCATTTCAAAGTATTGGCCTGTAGGCCTAGCGCGTGGAATAAACGTAACTTAATTCAAACGATTTTAAACACATTCACCAAACTTTTATACCGAGTATAAGTCTTATCCTGCGAATAAATTTTGAATTGTTGACAGTTACTCCATACAAAAACTGTCAGACGACAATTTTATTCCACGCATAAAAGATATCTGACTTTGATGAAATCAGCCCTAAAAAAACAAAACATGGGTCTTCCAAAAAAACCGCTGAATGCTAAGTAGGTAGTTGAATTTTATCGATTCAAAAATCGTTAAAATTTACGTTACGTGTATCGCGCGTTCGCGTCAGGGCTTCGGTACTACTAGCGGGTAGATAACACGACATATGCATTCAAAGGAATTCGCAAAATAAAAAGCTGAGCGTAGGACGGAATGTTACGAACGTCAAGAACATTGACAATACCTATGTACGGATCACTGGACTCAGCACTTCAGCGCTTTATTATACGCTAGTTGCAACCATGTCACGCTAAAATCCAGCGGTGCAGCGCTGCCTGGGTTAGTTGCACATGACTGAATGATTCAATAGTAGCATTATCGTATACCTACTTATATCGGAAAAAATCAATCGCTGCACGGCTGCATTTATTAAGTTTCCATCCGATAAAAACTGTTTTTTTTTACACTATCTACCGCAAATCCGCTTAACATGTTTGAACAAAATAAAACCATTCAGTTTTGATATTGACTCATGTTTTTAAAACGGATGAAACGATACAATTTTTTTTTTTCAATCCCTTACTCTAAAATATTTCGAATTTATTGTGTTTGTGGATATTGGATAGACTTTTAAATTGTGTTTTGCTGTTATACATGTAGGTAGGTACTACTTAATATACAGGAGGATATTTCAGATGGAGCAGTAAGGGCAGGAACCGGTGTAGCTACTGGAAAATGGTCTTAGGAGACTGGCCTTAACTTTTTGAGACATTTTGATCTGCATTCATTCATTTTGAAAAGGAAGCAATAAAAAGTAAACCGACGAAAAAAGTTAACTGAAAAGCGAAAAATTAAAATAGAAGCCTTTTAGTGTAACTAAGCTCATAAACTAATTTAAGTTACAAATTTTGAGTCGGCGCCGAACAAACAAACAAACAAATTAATTAGGTAGGTACTTAATTATAGCGTATAAGGCAGCTTGATGAATCTTCGTTGAATGTGTGTTCGGCGCCGCGCCGCCTCAAAATGTGTAACTTAAATTAGTTTATGAGCTTAGTTCCGTTAAATCCGTTTTTTCCGTTTTTTTCGTCAGTTAAAAATAGGCAACTTTAGCAAAATAAATTGACGTGAATACGGTTTGTGACCAGAGGCCGTGAGCAGTGATTATCAAATACAGGGTGTAAAAAGAGCCATCACATAGCTGTCAACTATGCATTCTGTACATTTAATTAAGTAACTGCACAAAAATATTGCTGGGAAACGAGTTTTATTTTTGGTGTGAAAAATCACTGTTTACGGTAGTGCGCAACGTAACGCACGGCAAACATTGTGATTATGGGCACATGCAACCGTTCAGGGTTTGCCGTATTTAAAATTAAATTATAAAATTTTTAGAGGTCAAAATGGTCACGGGAATAATAAAGTGACTTTCGGCTTCGTTAAGTGTCTTTTTACACTCGTTATATTACACAAATTAAAGTGCATGCCTGTCTGGGTTCGTACCCGCGTCCTACTTGTAAATCGGGACCGATACTTCGGTCATGTCATTTAATATTTTTACCGACTTCAAAAAAGGAGGCGGTACTACGTTCGGATGATCGTTTTTTTTTTTTTTTTATGTATGTTCACCGATTACTCCGCCGTTTGTGAACCGATTTAATAAAAAAATTTTTAGTTCGAAAGGGTATACTCCTGAGATGGTCCCATATAAATTTTATTAAGTTTTCTTGCGTAGTTTTTGAGCTAGCTTCAATATTACGTATTTTTCCCACAGTCTATGTAGACGATATAATTATTAGACTCCTTCACTGGTATTTACATAGCAGGTAGTAACTTGTGTGGGGTAGGTACCACCATTAAAAAGTGAAAAATAAAAACTTTTTACAAAAAAACAACCGACTTCAAAAAAAACACTAAATAACACTAAATAAAAAGTGAAAAAAATAACTATAATTTCGGAAGTCGGTGGCAAAAAACGAAAATTAAAAAGCAAAGACACCGACTTCTGAAATTAAAGTTATTTTTTTCACTTTTTATTTAGTGTATTTTTTGAAGTCGGTTGTTTTATTTGTAAAAAGTTTTTATTACTTCAGCATTACTCATGCTCATGCTGCATGAGCTTCCTAATCTCTAGTTCTTTACAATATAGTTGGGGTAAGTAATTGTTAAAGCACATTGATTCCCTACGAGTATTTGCCACATTAGAGACATTTTATACAACTGTCAAAGTATGACAGGTGTGATTTGATTATAGGGGATAATTTAAGTTAGTAGTCGACATGTTTAACAATTAATTTCCCTGACTGAACAATAGTTATAGGAAGTGGTACTACCGTGCGATCGCAGCGCCCCCAGCCAGTGACGAATGCTCGATGTCCGGCCAGAGATTTATTGGGATATACCAGCTGGATAGCTTTTACAGAGCATCTGGAAAAATAGGAATAGGATAGATAACCTGTTTGAGAGCATACTACTTACCCACGCCTTCACCCGCGTGGATATCGGAAAATATCCCACGTGAACGTACTACCGGGATTAAAAGTACCCTATCCTATGTGTTTATCCGGGTTATTAACTACTAGCTGTGCCCCGGCGTTTCACCCGCGTATGTCTTGATCCCGTGGGAATATAGGGATAAAACTCATCTTATGTCCTATTCCAGGTCATGATTTACCCGTGTGCCCATCCTCTCCTCTCTTCTCTAGAGTAGGGAACGTCGCAGAGCGGCGGGGCGGCGCCGGCGTCAAACGGTTCGCGTATTGCATTTTCATACTCGTGATAACTTCGAAATTAAATATCCGATTCGAATGAATTAAAAAGTATTTTACTGCTACATAAATACCCTTGATGTTAAAACTATTTATTTGAATAAGAATTAATATTATTTTGATAAAACTCCTTCGCAAATAATGCATTAATTTCAAACAAATTTGATTACCATAAAAAGGTTATAGTGAGTCAATCTTAAAAGATAGACATATGCTGTCGCGGACTTTTTTTTAGAACTTTTAAAGAAGAACAATTCCATGATATTTACGTGATATTTACGTAACATAAACCGTTTACGTAGCGCACGCAACGGAAGCTCTCAAAAAGGAATATGTTTTCCCGTTTTTGCAACATATTTCATTTATACTCCGCTCCTATTGGTCGTAGCGTGATGTTATATAGCCTATAGATAAATGGACTATCCAATACAAAAATAATATTTCAATTCCAACCAGTAGTTCCTGAGATTAGCGCGTTCAAACAAACAAACAAACTCTTCAGCTTTATAATATTAGTATAGATAGTATAGATTATATGTGTCAAATTTCATCCAAATCCTGCCATTTTTGCGCCAATCCTCAACAATCAACATACCTACATTCAGACAAACGAACAAAAATTTCCAAAAGCTATATTTTTGGCATCAGACTCGTTCCTACGCCTCGTAGCAATAATCTTTTTTCGAAAATATGTACAGTTTTGACGTCATTACTATTTTACAGTCCGTTTTATAATGTAGACTAATTTGACCGTTCTATCCCTTCGTTAAGATAACATACTGTATAAAAATATAGATTTGCCTTACCGTCCCTATTTTACCCCCTTTCCACCTATTTACGATGTCCATTGAACAATCTGTTAATATCTCATTCCATTCGAACCAAAATATTGAAACTAACTATTATTGTAGTTGTAAAACTAATGTCTAGTTTTGTTGACACACGAGATTGTTTTACGATTGGGGTACCTAGAGCGATAGTCAGAAATGTGTATATAAGTTTCAGTTTCAGTAGCTATTTCAACTTTTCAGTTCTAGTTTTAGATTGAGATACAAGGTGGGTTCACTCGTGTACTCGAGACCTCACCATAGCGTCCCTGCAAATCTAAATGTAAGTTACTACAGAAAACCCAAACCGAAGAATATTCTTAAGGCTCGTGTAGACGGCACTGCAGCCTTAACGGTATACTAAGGCCTGAATTCCAATTACGCTGGTGTCGGTCGCGTACGTCTGTCGCGCGTGCGTATATACATTGTGTACTATAAAGCACGTCCGCAGCGCGTATTACATTGCTACGCGTACACGGCTGACCGTACGCGACCGACATCAGCGTAAGAGGACTTCAGGCCTTAGATGCTGTGTGATTTACATGCACATGAGACATAATTTACTTTTATACTGAACAATGGTAACGCACGTCTGAAATCTCTGGTAGATACTGCAGATATGCAGCAGGAAAGGCCGCGGTGGCCACCTAATATCAGAGGAGATGTCACGTGGATCGCCTTCCGATAGTAGGTAGATACAGCAAATGTATTAAAAAAAGATTGGTTTTCTGACCTTTCACCTTCCTTTTCTTTCCATATAATACAGGCTAACAAGAACCTCGAACAGAAAGCACATCATTACCTGAATGGCGTGTCTTCGTAGACCCTGAGCAGGGCTAGGTCAGCGGCCAGCGTGTACCGGTCGAAGTTCTCGTGGATGATGACCAGCATCACGGTGAGAAGTGTGGCTCCTCTATCCGCATAGTTCTCGCCCACTACCACGCCTAATTCGTCGAGTGGCACACTGAAATTTTAAACCTTGTTATCCTTATACATACATCTCAATTTGTGTTTAACCTGTGTAAGTACCTGCTTATGTATGACCTAGAAAATAATACAAATTCCTGTTTTGTTTATAGACTTATTGCAGCGAAATAAAGTTTTTATTTCAACGGTTTTCGTTTCGTTGTGTACCCCATAGTAAGTGATGTTAGAATTGATGTTCGTTTTAGAAAAAAACTCTTGTCCCGCCAAACTTACAAATGAAAATGCATGCGAATAGCAACGCTTATGTTGCGGGGCTATAAACCTGCTTGCAAAATTATTATAAAATAAAATATAAGTAAAAATCTTTTTAAAAACAAGCTTTTAATTAACTAAAAAGTACTAAATAAAACTTACGTAAACATAGAACTTTAATATTTTCTTAAAACCTTGAGGCTTATCTTCAAGTTTAGTGTAAGAAGTAATTTACGCCTCAAGCTTTTAAGAAAATATTAAAGTTCTATGTTTACGTAAGTTTTATTTAGTACTTTTTAGTTAATTAAAAGCTTGTTTTTAAAAAGATTTTTACTTATATTTTATTTTCTACTTTTTAGCATTAGGATGTATTTAAATATCCGTTCTATCCTACCTTCACAAATCCAACGAATTAGGTTTACCCATGGCCACCTTACGGATCCATCATCATGCCCTGAACACCACCTAGTGTCAAAGCACTTGTTAATACATGACCAATGAGTCCAAACACGATGGTGCTATCTTGTTTGATCGTGTTTTTCCCATGGCCACGTTCCGGCTCCATCATCAGACCCTGAACACCACCTAGTGTCAAAGCACTTGTCAATACCTAACCAACGAGTCCAAATACGATGGTGCTATCTTGTTTGATTAAGGAGTTCCCATGGCCACCTTCCGGCTCAATCATTAGGCCCTGAACACCACCTAGTATCAAAGCACTTGTTAATACATGACCAATGAGTCCAAACACGATGGTGCTATCTTGTTTGATTGAGGAGTTCCCATGGCCACCTTCCGGCTCTATCATCAGACCCTGAACACCACCTAGTGTCAAAGCACTTGTTAATACATGACCAATGAGTCCAAACACGATGGTGCTATCTTGTTTGATTGAGGTTTTCCCATGGCCACCTTCCAGCTCCATCATCAGTCCCTGAACACCACCTAGTGTCAAAGCACTTGTTAATACATGACCAATGAGTCGAAATACGATGGTGCTGTCTTTTTTGATTGAGGAGTTCCCATGGCCACCTTTCGGCTTCATCATCAGCCCCTGAACACCACCTAGTGTCAAAGCACTTGTCAATACATAACGAATGAGTCCAAACACGATGGTGCTATCTTGTTTCATTAAGGTTTTCCCATGGCCACCTTCCAGCTCCATCATCAGGCCCTGGAACACGACCTAATGTCAAAGAACTTATCAACACATAATTAATGAGTCCAAACACGATGGTGCTACCTTGTTTGATTGAGGAGTTCCCTTGGCCACCTTCCGGCTCCATCATCAGACCCTGAACACCATCTAGTGTCAAAGCACTTATTAATACATGACCAATGAGTCCAAAAACGATGGTGCTTTCTTGTTTGGTTGAGGAGTTCCTATACAACTTCCAGCTCCATCATCAGACCAGCAATATGGTATCATTTTTTCAAAATTTCTCGATTGTTGTATAAGTGTACCAAGTTACAGCACAATCAGACGCCAGGAAGTGCTTGATAAATGGATGACAATTGGAGTTACTAGAAACACATATGGCCACCTTCCGGCTCCATCATCAGACCTTGAACACCACCTAGTCTCAAAGCACTTGTTAATACATAACCAATGAGTCCAAACATGATGGTGTTATCTTGTTTAATTGAGGAGTTCCTATGCCTAACTTCTGGCTCCAGCATCAGACCAGCTCCATGGTATCATTTTTTCGAAATGTCTCGGTAGTTGTATGAGTATGCCAAGTTTCAGCTCAATCAGATGCCAGGAAGTGCTTGAAAAATTGATGACAAAAGGAGTAACCGGAAAGACATACGAACAGAGCAAGCTAATATTATAAAAATAAAACAGCTTGCGGTCGCGGTCTAAACATGTTGAGTTTTCAAATTAGATTCTTTACCACACTGTGTGCAGTAAATTCTGTATCTAATTTTAAAGGTGACACATTACCATAATGACGTTTAACAAAGAAAATAGGTTTGAATTTCTAATTTTTAATCATCGACCTTGTGACATAGATGTGTGCATGCAATTATAAGCCTTAGTGGTTAAAATTCTCAGACCGCGACCGTACATATACCACATTGGTTCCGTCTTAGGCACCCATAGCAGCGCACGCGCACGAACGTCTAACGGCAATTGAGTCTAAAGTTTAGACTCAATTACTAATCCACAAGAAATGATGGAGCCAACCCCTATAAACTATCTGAAGCCGCCGGGGTCTTAGTAATTAGCAGACAGTTAATTTAAACATATAACTAGATTGCCCTTAATGCTACAACAACGCCCAGGTCAATACACCAACCTTATTTTTATTAACCGACTTCCAAAGAGGAGGAGGTTCTATGTTCGACTTTATGTATGTTTTAAGTTCCTGTCACTGCTATTTACATATTAAGTAGTGGTATCCGAATTTGTGTGGGGTAGGTACCACAACTAAAAAATAAAAACTTTTACCAACCTGCAGAACGGCTCATCCCACTGTCTCTTGGAAGATGGGCCGATATCTGTATAACAACTTACTATATTTTTCATAGAACTTTAAAAAATACAACCGACTTCCAAAATAAACACTACAAAGTGAAAAATAACTTTAATTTCGGAAGTCGGTGGAAAAAAACGAAAATTCAGACCAAAGATACTGACTTCCGAAATTGATATATCAATACGTCCGACCAATACTGCTCATCGTACCCGCCTGCTGGCTGCGGGACAGTGGGAGTCGGGCCTCTGGCTTCAGACCGTCATTCAACATAGGCTCTATGCTGGGTGTCACCACCTTCTAGCTCGCTACTTGTCTGCGTCTGGGTTCTCCGCATCGCTGCCAGTGCCATGAAGCTGTTGACTGCCCAGGACACCACGGGCTATCTTGCAGTAAGAGCGCAGGCCGGATAGCACGGCTTGCCTGCATCAATGACATCATCCGTCATACTCTTGTCACCCACCGGGGTGCCAGCTGATGTTTTAGAACCAAACGGCTTGGCACGCGACGATGGGAAGAGACCAGATGGAATGACCATAATGCCTTGGAACTTAGACGGGCTGTTTTTGTGGGATGCAACATGTGTCGCCACCCTTGCGCATCCCATCTTCCTAGTATGGCGTGCTGGGCTGGGGCGGCTACTTGGACTGTAGATTTATTGAACATCATCTATTTTTGTTAAGTACCTGGTACTTACTTGTTGAAAGGCCTACATTGTCCCCCCATGCCTACCAACACTGTAATTTGAAAGTATTGTAAAAGCCAATTATTTCTAAAAGAGTAACCATGGAGTTTCTTGCCGGCTCTTCTCCATAGGAAACGACCAATTGGAACCGTGCACCTAGCTTCTGACGTTTCATAAGTGCCCATGTAGGTTTATGTGAAATAAAATATTTTGATTTGATTTTGATTTGACTGCAGGTGCGAAACACCTCAAACGGCGAAAATACTCCAAGAGCCATAGAGTTATATTCGAGCCATCTTGAGTTGAAATGAAACACTATGGGTTCCGAGAGCCCACTTGGTTTTTCAAGATATCGCCAAGCGGTTGTTCGACTCTTCGCGTGACCAGAGGGCAGGCGTACTTTTACAGGACTGCCCAAAAAGGAGTGTAATGTTTTTTGGCCAAAGAATCAGCATCGCCATGAAAACGTGGCAATGCTCCCAGCCTTTTGAGCACTTTTTCTGTTTAGTGATGCGGACGAATGTTTTGATGCTCTATGATTCTTTTCCCTATTTTTTTATTTATACATGTATATATTTATTATTATTTTATATCTGTTTTTATATCTGTAAGCTTAAGTTGCTAATAAAAAAACTCATTTAGTCCCAGAACACAAGACATAAAATCATATTTTAACAGAATCTCTGCTACCACAGTTAATTACTTAATGGGAGTGAGAGAAATAATTCAATCTCGGATAATATTCGCTGTTAGGGGAGAATTAAGTACACAGTAACCATATTCATTAACTCACTCGATCAAAGGATGTGCCACGGTTATGAACAAGTTTTTCGTGAGCATGGTGGCCACTGAGTAGTGCATGATGTGCCGTCGTACGCTCGCGATGTACGGATGTTCACGAATCGTCACACGCATACCTTTGAATATCTAGAAAAAATGTATTTTTTCCTCACTCAATCTTCTTTATCTGACTGGTTTTTTTTTACTTTAAAAATTCTGCTAACAACTGCGTTTCTGGCTCCAAATGCTGAAGTTATTTATATATTTTCTATGAAAGAAATTGGAATACCAGCCAGCAAAGAAAAAATATCTGCACAATAATACCCTTAATATCAAAAACCAGCGCAGTAAAATACGATCCATTGTTTTCACATTTGCAGCATACCTACTTACTGCTAACTGCGTTCAAAATTGATTAGGTCCAATGTATAATAATAACATTTGGTAATATGCAGGAAATTGGCATACCTTTCTATTTAGCAATGGTATATCACCCTGCTTCCATGCCACATTGTCTTGAAAGAGTGATCGGAAATCCTCTCGTTCGTCATACGTTTGATCAGCGGTTAAACATTTAATAACCGACAACATAAAACATACCCATATGTAATACAACATCTGGTATTTATCTGTAAATAAAATGATCTATTGTTAGGGTCCAGTATATTGGATTTCAAATATTTAAGAGATGTGGGAGCGAAGCCGTATTATCCGGGATAATACCTGGCGAGGCTGAGACGTGTGCCCATGTGTAAAGAATAAGATCAATATAAGTCCCAAGAGTCATTTATGAGTCCAATTAGAAGGAGATGTGCTCGCTAATCTGTTTACGTCGCCGTCATTTGCGGTCGGGTGCGACAGCGAATACACGTAATATGCTTCTCATGAACAAGGAGCGGCTAGTCTTACAATATAATAGATGGCGCCATACCTCACGTATAGACGTGAGCGGAAGGCTGATATCGTGTAAAACCGCGGGGATAAAAGAATAACGCGCGCACTTTACACTGCTTCATAATTGAAGGCTGTTTAGTTCCCACCATAACTTTAATAGGTAGGTATTGTTTTGAAGCTGTGACGCACTACATAGCTTCAAAAGTTGAGTATTGGGTATTTAATTCGTCAAGCACTTGCTAGGTTATTAGTTTAGGTAAGTTTTGGCACGCGCGCGGCCCGTCTGATAGCTTAGCGGTACAATCCTGAGTAAAGTTATTAGGTAAGTAGATATTATAAATTGTAAGTAGATAGAAGCTATTTTTTTGTTGCCTTTTGTACATATTCCGTGACTAGCAGCAATTTTTTAACCAAAATACTTACTTATTTACTAGCCAAATATCGCATACATTCAGCAGGCTTCAGGCGATGCGATGTGACAAGTCAGTTCGGTGGAGCCTCCGGGCACATTTCGTCAATTGATTTGTATTTTAAATAAAAATATCTAAAATTGACGCGGGTCGCAACTGTGACTCGCATAGAAACACGTAGAAAAACTTATATTATAAATATGATCACCATTTCAAATGATAAATTATTTTATTTCTGTAATTAGGTTTGTACAAACGCTTTTACACGTCAATGAACGTATGAAAATAGAACGTATGATCGAAGAAAATACTATATAAATACATATTTAATTAATTTCAGAATAATTCAATAGGTACTTACAAAAGCTCAGTATTATCAATTTCATGGTTGCAAAGCGTATTTTCTTGGAAAATCATCTTTCCAAACATAAAATCTATTTGGTTCAGATTATCATTACGTTCGGATATTGTGTTATTTTAGTAAGTAAATATTTTTGAAATAAACAAGCCAATTACTTTACAATTTTTATTAGACAACACTTATAAATATTTAAATACACAGAATTAAAAGTATATAATAACTAGGTACTATGATTAAATACTAATATAAAATTATGTTTCATACATATAAAATGATAAAACGTTTTCAAGCGAGTGTCACATTTGCAATTTGCAAATTGCCTTTACACTTAAAACGTTACATAGAATCATTATATAAGGCCCGTGAAGACTTAACCATAGATCGGTTCTACATACTGGTTCGCATACAAACCGTGCGCAGTTTATGCCGCCGCGCCAGCCGGAGGGACACTACCTACTCAAAGCAAATCGCAAGTGTAAGTCGGACTTGCACACTAACGCAACCTTTTTTGCCATGTTAGAAGCCTTAGCAACATTAGCAACAGGTATTCTGAGAACATTTTAACCGGCTACCTATCGCGTCTAAAAAGCTACACCTTTTAAAATACAGACGACAACGTAGGCTTAGTAATAGGGTCCCAGTTGGCACTTGGCACCCTTTGATTACGTAACCCTAAAATTATCAATGGTTTCGTTTATCAAGCCAAACTGGAGTTCACCTATTTACGTTAGCTTTTCTATGTACAATAGGCTTATAATAATAATATCTAACATTGTATAACAATTCGCATTGTTGTAACCGGATACCGTTGCGTTGATTTTTTTATTTCATTAACGAGATTAGATATTCCTATGCATCTAGCATTAAATCATGTTATCATCACCGTATTAAAACATTGTAATACAAAAAATAATGAAGGTGAAAATGATACAGTACCTAATGGCGTTCATCACCGCAGTCACCTGTAATGTTCGGATTCGAGGATTAAATCATTGAGTGAGGAGAACCAAGGCTTACAGTGCGCAACCTGTAATGTAATGATACAATTTGTAACATTACATTCACCGGGATTATTCGCCTGCAATGTAACAGTGGTGAGTGGCACCCGTGATACAGTTTGTAACATGAATGTGAATCTTATCGAATCTTGGATTGCTGCATTACAGGCGAATGCTCGCGTGTAAAATATTTTGTTACAATACTAATATTATGATGTTAGTTTTATTTAAGGAAAACGACGTAGCAACGTAGCGGCGTAGCACCGTAGTGACGTCTTACGGTCCTACCTTGCTTACAAATGATACTAGTTGACCAAGTTAGTCAGTACTGACATCTTCCGCAAATGTTTGACATAATATAATTATGTGAAGGTACAAAAATATGTACTTTATAGACTGTAAAATATCACAAATTCTTATCTTTATACAAACTAATAGGCATCATAATTTTTTTTTCCAATTTAGTATACAGCTGTTATTCCTGTGCCAGTGTAGTGGCTTTAGGTTCGCCGGTGCTAGGTGTGGCAAGATGCACGTAGGCTCGTTGAGGCCAGGCCGCCGGTCGCGACCGCTCCATGACGCCTAAGCACGAGGCTGCACTACTGCCCGTCCCCCCGAACGCACGCGTACTTGTTGTTGACAGCGAATGCACCGATATCACCTGGGAAGTATAGTCAAAAAGTAACACTATAAACTGGGGTAATAGAAGTACAGGTTGTTAGTGTAAACACCGTTATCCTTGAAACCAGTGGTTTGGTTTCATTTATAGAACGTAAAATCAATGGAAAAATATAACTTTTTTTTTTTTAAGAAAATCTACATTTTTAAGAATATTTCACCCTACACGCAAGGGCAACGAACTTGCGTCTCAACACGGCGGCCGGCGGTTCGCGGGAGCGGGTGGGGCGCGCGGGACGTTACATGACCGGTCGTCAGCTGTTTCGCAGCTCTCTCGTACGCGTATCCATGAATATCGGGACAGTGACGGATATTTACTTTTTAAAATCTTTTAATGAAAATAAGGTTTTTTTTTGTTGTTACTGGGTCATTTATTTTTATATTTAAGTCAGCTACCCATGGTTTGAGTGACAACGGTGTTTACCCTTGCATACTGTATATAGGGTGTATCTATTCATACACGAAGTCTCTTAAGAGGCCATTGTACTCGTCATTATGAGCAACTTTCACTATGGGACCAAAAAGGAAATCGCGAAAAAAAATCGACTGTTATATTTATGTTCGCATATCTCGTCAAAATGCACGGAACAGCTGGTTTTTTTAGTTCATGGTGTAATTACCATTAAATTTTTTGTTTAATTTCTGACAGTTTCGGTTTATTTGGAAACATTATCCTTACATACGATCAATACGATTTGTATTCTTTATTTTCAATCACCGTAATAAAAATCTTGCTTAGCCTCTAGTTATCCTCTATTACGAATATTTTCAACTGCAAACTTGGACTGAGACCCGTTGAAACCGCGCCGTGTAGCACGGTTTCTTACCGATACGGCGCGCTAGCCGCACCGTAGAATAATCGTGTGAGCTAAGTAAGCTTGTATATGACACGGCAAACTACCGGACGGCGCATTCGGCGACGGCACCGTACCGTAGTGGCGCCGTATCTATCAATAAGCTTCCAGAGTGATCCATACAACATTGACGACCTTGCCTAAACACGGCGAATGAACCGCAGTTGTTCACGGCAAAAAACGTGTGTATAACGGGCCTGATACAAAAAAGGCGCGGTTCCGTTTCTTCAATGCGATTAAGTCTATGGTTCAATTTAAGGCTATTATTGATCCAGACATGGCCCGCTTTTTGACTGGACTTTTTGTCCGGCCTTTCTTTTGTCTGGAATTTTAAACGTTAAAGAAATATTATCATAAATTGGAAATCGTGTGTACGTTTGTCGAGACATTTCTTACGAAATGGTACAATTCTTAGTTACGTCTATTTAATTAAGTCGATAGATTTAATTTCCATCAGAGTTTAAGTGGAAGTTAAAGGGTCCGACACGACGCCTCAACAGGCTCGTCTAGACGACTGACCAATTTAATCAGCTGTGTCAATAAACACTTATTAGTTGCCGACTTTACAAGCTGGGGCGTTTACAAAGGTAGAGAAATCTAAATATTTTTGTTAACACAGCTAAGTAGGTAATGGAATTTTCCTAAAATATATACTCACAGTTGAAGATAAAAAAATTAAGCACTCTACGGTAAAACCTCGGGAAAAACCTAAAATAAATTTAACGTATGCATTATGCATGAGACTAACCTAGGTCGGCATTATTTTTTCGAATGTAGATTCGGGCTTCCAATTTGATTGATGAAACTGGCTTTTTCGAAGGTGGCGTATAATATGTCCGGTGTTCCCTTGTTTCGCAGACAGTTTCATAGAATTTCGTTTCGCAGCAAATGTTTCATTAATATACAGGGTGGCAGGGACATCGACGCGCAAACGTCGTGAAAAGGTTACACCTAATGCCATAAATAAAATTACGAAAGTCATTCATCTCGGAAATGACCGGTTAAAAAAAATTACATTTTTGAGCGCGCAATGTATTGCAAACAACGCGATCGAAACGAAATGCTCCGCGGATGGAGCGCGCGCGCGCTACCTAACCTACACACACACAAGTGAGTCGCGCGCCGCGCCGCCGGCGCCGCCGCTGCCGGACGAACGTGAACGTACCTACGAAATATCGCCTAAAGACAACATTGATAGGTACCTACAACATAAAATCATGTTTAATTATTCTTGATAACCGGTGGTAGTTACTTATTTAAGTACGTACCCGTTATGGAAATAAATCTAACAATAATCTTATTCCCATAAAATAGCGATACCGATGAGGATTGATAACAAAAAAGATGCTTGATAAGAACTTAGCGATCCCGTAATGTTCAATTAATGAACTTAGCTTAATCTCGCTCGTTCCTAATGAGATAGAGTTCGAACACACACACACACACACAAACACACACGCAGAGAAAATTTCTTTTGTTTTTTTTTTAAACTACGTAAGAGACTACAAATTCGCGACAAACAGCACGACCGTTTGCGATCAACGAAATCTAGGAACTGGCAAAAATCCGATAAAATCGGCGAAATGCAAAAGAAATGTACTTTGCTGATCTTTCTTTCAATTTGCCGCACTTGCTGCCCATTCTGTGCCTACAGTGCCTACACCGAACACAGATCAACAAAATGATAGAGTGTACAAACACATTTAGTTGTACCTACTTACCTACTCACGAAATTAATTGCGAAAATGGATGTATTTTTTTTATGAAACAGTAAATTACATTGCTGAATTGGATTCAAAACTAAAATATTTGATTAAAAAAAAATAAGTATCGAAAAATTGCGTGACTATCAATATACTTCTACACGTATTTTTTAAATCTTCTTTACTTAAATCGATGAAGCTGTAGAAAAATAATCATCCCCCATAGTGAATCTAAAATAAAAGTAGTAAATGGGTCTTTCATTTAGGTAGATGATTAAAATGCCTCATGTGACGAGTCTGTTAGATTCATTGGGATATGTCGCATAGCTTCTTACGAGACCGCTCGCCGCCGCGGTCCGTTTGTCGGCATTTGAAAGAGAATAGGGCACCGGACATCCGTTGGTACTAAGCCAGTGTTGACCTCGCAAATGAACTTTAGCAAAACAGCTGATCAGGTAGCCCTCTCGAGTTTTATTTACATTGCTGTTTTAAGTGAAATAAGTGAATTTACAATTTTTTTATTAAAAATCTCATTGGGTTAGATAGAAATAATGATTTTATACAGTATAAGGTAAAAAAAATTGCAGAAAAAAACGTAAAAATTATGAAAAAGCCGACGGAAAATTTCACCGCGGGGGGGTCCAAAATCATGTACTGAATCCATGGTAAGCGGTTGTGCGTCGATGTCCCTGCCACCCTGTATTTTGGTCCTTGTATATGTATTTCGAATATTATTGTTTTAAGAACTATTTACTTGAATGAAACATTCAATGAAACACAATTCAATGAATTTTATAGTCACATATTTTTATTTAACAAACTTGTCAAACAGTTGAATTATTTTTTAACGAATATTGTTTGTTCGGTGTATTTTTCCATGGTATTTTATTTCAACGAAAATGTAAAAATAGACGATGCTATCCAAAAATAAATATGGGTACTATTTGAACATCGAAAATTAAAATACCTACGGGTCAAATGTCATGTCAATTGATAACATAAAATTGTGGAATATTTTATACGTTAAAATGTGTAATCCCAATATTGAAAAGTTAACGTATTGACGTTACTATTACTAGCCTTCTTTTATTAGTAAGTACTTAATTGACAAAAATTTTTTTTTTTTTTTTTTCAATGATCAAGACTTATACTTCTTCTTCAAGTCAAAATCCGCGGTTCGCAAAACCATAAAAGTAGGTCAACATCTTTTTGGAACAATTTCTATACAAACACTAAGCTGCTTATAGTTTTATGGTAAAGTTGTATGGCGATAAAGTTATTAATTTCGAAAAACATACAAAGTAAATTCAACTCTCTCCTCATAACCCTTATGTTTGACTTTCCAATTCGGCGTGGTGAGTACTGAAGCTGTTCGCTCACAAGATATGGGGACTCGTTAATAATAACTTACTTCACGATTAGCATGCATATGTTTTACATGGAGGTGACATCGAGGTAGCGAGCTAAACTGCCGTGAGGCACTTTCGGCGTGTAATTACCCTAAGGGATGTTCTTTGATTCATAACATTATTTGTTTGAATAACTGTCTCTCTTATAAAATAAATTGTTAAAATACGCTTGGTTATACAGCAATCCTATTTTAGTTTTTGTTGAACAACTTAGTATTGTATAATTGTATAATATTTCTAGGGAATCCATGCATTTCATTCCCGTCTGGCGTAAAGATTTCAATAAAATTAGTACTGGATCCTGAATACCGTAAACCCCGCCCCCTTCCCCCCTCTCCTTTGTTTTTACTGTTTGTGGGGTACCTTCCCGTCTGGTCGGAGGATCCTCTCTTTTCTATAGTAAACTTTACACCCTGTTTCTTATACCTCTGTACTGGCGACCAAAGTGGGCCCGACATGGATCAGCAGAAGTACGTCACGCGTTCAGGCAGTACAAAGACGTCAACTGTCCTCAAGACCTCACCAAAAGCTATGTCAGTCAACCTGCCCAACAAGGATCAAACCTCACTGGTGTATTTCATTTATTCATGTGACCCAAATAAAATATTTTTCTTTATTACCTACTAATTTTATCACGGTGCATTCCACAAATCTAATTGTCCTATTATATTCATTGTTTTATAATAAATTCCCAGATATTCTTCTGACTACGATAATAGTTACCGAGTAATATTTCTATTGTGCCTTAGGTATGCTATAATAATCTATAGTAATAATAAAGCTGTAGTTTGTTTTTTTGTTTGTGTATGCGTGGCTAAGTAATAACAGCCGCACAGGTCGATCGATCAGGTAAAACTACGCTAGCCGGGGTTGATACGTGGATGGGTGATCATCTTTACATACCGAGACTCCTTCGTGTCTCGGAAAGCACGTTAAGCCGTTGGTCCCGGCTGTCATTCGTGGATCTTTGACAGTCGTTACGGGTCGTCAGAAGCCCGAAAGTCTGACAACCAGTCTTACCAAGGGGTATCGTATCGGATTGTGGAGGTCAGATAGGCAGTCGCTCCATGAAAAACATCCGGTTAGACTGGAAGCCGACCCCAAACATAGTTGGGAAAAGGCTAGGCAGATTGATTATATGAACGCGTTAATCTCTGGAAATAACAGTCGGATAAAAAAAAAATGTGTTTGATAGCCTAATTCTTGATGAAGGCTACACGCTAGGAACCGAGCAAAAAGAAAACAATACAGAAAGAACGCTAAGCGAGAACGAAGTAAGTAGTCGCTCATCGAGTTATTTTTGTTTCGAAAAACAAAGGTTTCATTTCTGTTGGAGACAGTATTCTGTGGCACCATTATTGATAAAAAAAACAACTTGTCAACAACATATTCGCACCTACAAAGTGCGAGATACCGTTAATGCCATTTAAATTTCGTATTATTTTCACATTTCAGTTGATTGAATTATGGTAATGTGGTGTAGGACCAATTCACAGTAGACTTTGTGTTCATTTTCGCAAAATTAATTTTAATTCGAATACAGTATTTTACTCCAATATTTTGTTAAACAAAAACACCTGTTATGTTTCACGAATGAAACCGGGAAAATTTATTGTCTACTAGGTTATGCCCGCGGCTTCGCCCGCGTGGACTTCGGAAATTATCCTAAGGGAATGTGCGACCGAGGTAATAAAGAAAAAAGTATCCTATGTCCTAACCCAAGGGGCCTAGACAAAATCCCTTTTCTGTAAGCGTTAACGCCAACGGAAAGATCAAATTGTATGAAGTTGACAGCAGCAGTCACGTGACATCTCTGAAGCTAATGTCAACTCCATACAATTTGATCTTTCTGTTGGCGTTAACGCTTACAGAAAAGGGATTTTGTCTATAGCAGCAGGTCATGGTTTACGCATATCCAACAAACTCACTTTCCTATCCTTACTAATATTATAAATGCGAAAGTAACTCTGTCTGTCTGTCGGTCTGTCTGTCGCGCTTTCACGCCAAAACGATTGGACCGATTTAAATGAAATTTTAAATGAAGTTATTTTTTTATTGCAATTTTACGCCGCGATTTAACAGAGTGGCTATATAAAAAGTTGGGATATGGATTGCATAGTTTTTTTAATTTTTTGACAGTAGGGAAAATCGTTTCCCAGGGACGAAAAAAACTGTTTTCATCCCTCTGGTTCAAGCGTACTTTCCAACTAAGAAAAATGAAAAAGGTATTTACAAGGCAGATGTGAGTGGAAACGCCGGGAGTGGACGCCCTAGGATATAGTGATTGGTGTACTGGTGATGCTGTTCAGAAAGGTCAGGTCAGGTGCATAGTAGGTACTCGCAACCAGCGTGCGTGAATGACCAGATGTATGACTGGTGCGAGGGAAAAGGAATAACTATGTAAGGATCGTAGCAGGTCCTGCCAGGGTTGCGGGAAAGTCCGAAAGGAATACCGGGACCCTTGGCAACAAGCAACTGAAGGAACACGGGTGGGTTTTAGTCAGTAAAAGTCTGACACGCCCTCCCGGTCCGCCCAGAGCGGGAGAAGTCATTTGATGCTTTCCCAGCCTCAAAAAAGAAAGGTATCGTGACAGGTGGCGTTCTTTAGTTTCTGCCTACCGCCATCATGAGAAGAAGGCGTGACTTTGTATGTATTTAGTGATTTGTGGTGCAGGCGGCGTAAGCATTCTTCGAGTGTCGATGGCAAAAATAAAACATTTTGTTATACATTTTTTTATTATAAAATTATGATTCCTTTTTTGTTTAAATGTAAAACTACCAGAAGTTCAGTAAAACGCAGATAAATTGATGCAAATTGTTACTAACTTTGGATCGATGGTGTAATAACGGCCGACTTTCCGACGAGGAACCGTCGGCGTCGATATTCCTGGACTGGTAGTCTTGCGCCATCCACAGAAACACGAGCATTGCAACCGCGAGCATCGCAGCGTACACGAAGAATTCCGTCGCCTGCAACATTTTACACGATCAAATTCAAATTCAATTCAAAAATCCCGCTGCGAACTACGCTTCGGAGAGAAATACAAAATGACATCATATTTTCACGTAAATCACTACACGTTGAATTTAGCTCCACTGTTTCAAACTAAAACTTGACGGAGACGAACTGAACGCATAAGTAGCTATGCAGCACATGCTAGCATATAGTATGCGAAATGAGTGTTTCTATACATATTTAGCCACAAAAGCAAGTAATGAATTTAAGCACACGTTTGCTTTATGTTGCTACATGACCTAAGCACACCTAACATGACCTAAAATGCTTTGTAGGATACTGAATTCCACACAATGTACTACCAAAAAAGTCTTAAAACATAATGCCATAATACTTTAGGTTGTCTTCAATCATAATGCAATACAAAAGAAGCTAAATTATGCAAATTATCGTAAGTATTATTAACGAAACGTTTTTCAAGATTTTGACACGTTTGAACTGCGTAACTAGGTCACGCACGGTCACTGGCGAAGGGAACAGCGGCGTCGGAGCAGGGTTGATAAGTGAGTGCATCGAGTGCATCACAGAGGAGTAAGAGAGATATCCTATTGTCTGTAGTCGCATGTATTATGCTAAGAACTATCGATGCCATTCTACGTACCGCAGCAGACTAACAAGTCATTGTGGCTGTCTGTAGTCGTATGTATTTTGCTCCAATACTCTAAAACAAAGAGTATTTCAACACAGACATTGTCTGTGCTGGTATGTACTATGCTCTTAATTCATTCAAGCAAACTACCTGCGAGCACAGAGCAACCTGTGTCTGTGGTAATATACAGTTTAGCAATAAGAGTCCCGGCAGTGATTTGTAGATATTTGACACTGGTTACGAGTACTGAGGAAGTCTAAAACTCTGATAACAAGTTTTACCAAGGGGTATCGTGTTAACCAGTAACCGGGTGATGGAAACGGAAAGGTCAGATAGGCAGTGGCTCCATGTAAAGTACTGGTATTCAGCTGCATCTGGTTAGACTGTACCGACCCTAAAGTAGTAAAGGCTACCTAGTGTGCAGTTTCCAAAAGTTGTACCATATCATATTATTGCAGGTTTCGGGGTTCCGATTTTTACAAGCGTAATTCGAAGCAGAATAAGGGAACCCAAGAGTATGCGTGATCTTTTTTAACAAAAAACTGTAAAGTTCCTCGTCGCGGCCCTTTGTGGAGGTCGCCACTACTGGCTGCCAGGAGCAGAGGCCCGAAGAAAAAAACTGTTTGTTGTGGTATCTGTCTAATAATTACAAGTTACGGGTAGGCCGCAAATAAATAGTCGGTTCGTTGACTTGGTGTTTCATAGACACTTCTTTCTTTTATCTATTCCGTATATTCTTTCTTCATTCTTATTATCTTTAAAATACGTTTAGGTACTATGTATTGACTAGTTGTACTTTTTATGACTAGCTCTTAGTCAAATATTTTTTATTTATTTAAAATAACGATCACTCTTCCTACTCTACAACTCTCAACACACACCATCATGGGTTATTGATGCCCAGTGCAGTTCTCACAATGTCAACACGAAGAAATTAGGGCAGGGCTGTAAGTTGATGTTAATGAACACAACTCTGTTCGTCCACAGCTCTAGACCGGAAGTTCTGATTGAAATCTATTAAATTGTTTTCAATATTCTATAGCTGAGTGAGCGACGGATACAATGCTACCGCTTCCAACCTGTACCACTGCCTCGAAGCTATGTAATTCCCGTCTAAAACTATTCATGGAATAAACACAGGCCCAAGGTATATACAAATATCGAAATACGCATATGTTTCCTTTTATATAGGTGGAATATCAGACCTAACAGTATTAAGGCGCCGAAATCTAGATACGCTATACGTAACGTGCTGAAATCCGCGGTGAAGTATTTACATTTGAATCGGAGAGCTGGGGCCGTCTCTGTCTTGTTTCGCTCAAACAGGCTATGGACATCTTGTGAATCTTCAAGTTAACATGATAATATATGCTTTACGAACGAATTTCCAGCGAAATTATTTGAAATAGAATAATAATCGCAATTGTGTCGAAGTTAACAATAGGGAATATGCATGTGGTTCAAATATGGGTCAAATATTTTTTTTTATAAACTATATTACTTCAGAATTATGCCTCCATCAATATTTTTGAATAAAATTTGTTTTTGAGCGAGAAATTATTTTTTTTTAAAGTCCCAAAAAACTGTGGGTAATTCAAATACTGGAAAAGGCTAAGAGCGGATGTGACATAACAATCAAAATGTCAATGTCAAGTCAATCAACAAGTGTCAAGTCATTGTCAAACGCTCATGGAAAAAGGAGTGTTTGACGTTGACTTGTCTGTTTTCACGGACTGTGACGTCACCACACCAAGCGCGCCAAATGGAGGGCGTTTAAATAGCCCGGATCGGATGAATATTTAAAAAAAAATATATATATTTCTTTAAATTGCTTTTTTGCCGTCGAATTTCTTTAAACTATTATTTGACGATGTAAACTATCGAATAAAAATATTAAAAAATACATGCATATTCCCTATTCCGGTACAGGAGGCGTTATATAGCACCAAAAAGACGTATTTGAAACTATAAGGTGAGCAAACATAAATCTTATTTTGCGGTACATTCGTGCTAGAGTTCATTGGTTTAATTTCAGATCGAAAACGTATGTTTGTCGACGGAAGAATAGAGAAAATAACAGATGCACAATCACAATCTGTCATTGTCTCTATTCTTCCGTCGACAAACCCGTTTCAGTTGTCAGAGGTTCTACGCGTGCTGACCACATAATAAAGGGTGCTCAATTACTCATTGTATGGGAATAGGTTATGTTTTATATCATAAATTTATCTCGATAGCTCTATATATACACTGTGTTAACGTCGCTGAGTGTACAAGAAAAAATAAAATAGCCTTGATGACGAACGAGGTTTTGCTCCAATTCATTCGTTATTCGATGCCATAATCCACCTCATCGCACAAATCGTTGCCTGCAGATAGACGAGAATTATCTCGCCTTGTCGTATCGAACGACAATCTTATCAAATATAAACTCATACCATCTTACCATAGAGGTAGGCAGAAACTATAGATATTGCTTTTTTATTTTCATTTTCTATCCATATAAATTATATTTTTAAATATAAGAATAAAAAAATATAAAAACGTATAAACATATTATATAAAAAATAGTAGCCCACCGGTATCGGGAACAGGGCCCCAGAGAGAGGAACCTCCTAAACAATGCGAGCCGTGTCCAGGAGTACCGCTTTCTGAATCAAGCCCTTAATATTGCTTTATTATTAAAAGTATAAATTATACCTATTATTTAAATTTTATCATATATTCAACTGACTGCCCCGTTGATCTACTGCTCCTGAGCGCGGGGTCCCGAGTTCGGAAAGTTTCATTGTGTTTTTCCGTCAAGAAATTATCTGTAAGAACCCAGAGTCTGGATTTTTGCGCGGTGATATGATCGCCCTTATAATATGGAACTTTAAAAGGAATGACAAAATGTGGGTGTACTTACACCTCTGCTTAACTTAAACCATCGAAGAAATTTAGGCGTGATTTTATTATTATTACGTTCGTATTCGAATAAATGATGCTGTAGGTATCTCGCATGATAGTTTTTGTATATCTCGTCTTGTGTTAACATTTGTATCCTATTATAATTAATCGTCTGAATAAATCGACGTGCCTATCACTAGGATCAGTGACACATAAATCATCGTTATGTCGTAAATGTACAAACAACCTGATTTGTTGCCATAATTATTACCTAATGTGTTGCCATTTACGCCTAACATATTAAACAGACATAAGCATCATGTTTGGAAACATAATTATATATAACATAGTTGGCAAAATGCTACACGGATTATGAGGTATGTGTTATCTTAAATATAGATCTGGCAATTTATGTTGCATTAAATCTATGTTTCTACCAATGTATTTCGTTTGTGGCTAACGAAATCAGTTCATAGTTAGTCATAGACATTTTCATTGACTTATAAATGCGGTTTTTTTTTGTGAAACCGTCTACCCAGTTTAAATGTTTTCAGACGCAATGTTTTTCTGTAACTGAAAACATGGTAAGTACGAATAAATTGCTGTAAAATGACTTCTCGGCTTTACGGGCCTCAATTTGACCCGATCCAACGAGATTCCCTAGATGCCTAATACAATTTACACCGGGCCAGAGCGTTGAAAAAGTGTATATTTTTATTTCTTACCTATTACGGTAAGGAAATAGTAAATTACTTACTTATCTTTCTTTTTACAAAACGAGCGAAAGCGGCAATTTGCTGTGGCGGTTGTCAATTGAGGAAAAATAAAAATGTTATCCAACCAAAGCTTAGCGTAAGTAAAGTTATCTAACCCAAAATTAGTCAAAAGTTGTTTTAATACATGGATAAACTGTTCGATAAAATATTAAAAAGAAAATCTTATACCTAAAAGGAAGGAGTAAATAGTTGCAATTTATATGAATTACATAACCGAACATCACGCTTAAATTCCCCGAAGACTTCACTACTAGAAGTCCTCTACCTACCGTAGAGGACTTCTAGTAGTGAATTTGTTCAGCGTAATACTTACCCTAGATTTAAATATCTTAGTCTGAGCGACGAGAATTACGATCAAGTTTCCAAAAGCAACGGACACGTACCAAGCAGCTATAGTTATAGTTTTCATACTTTTCGGTGCCTGAAACAACCATAACATATTCAGCCTATAAATGGGATACGCCTTTATACGCCCTAGAGAATATGCCTTTCTCTACTGGGTACTACTGGGATACAGGTACGACTAGGATACAGGCCTAGTCTCTGTGAGAGGAACCGGGCCACAATTAATCACGAGCATTTCACAGCACGGCGACGACTTACTTGTGTAAACGAGAACTCCAGGCCCGACACGGCAAACATAATCTCCGCCACTGAGACGAGGAGGTACTGAGGGACGATCCAGGCCAGATGGAGCTCGTTGGGTGGGTTGGGCGCGTGCAGCACAGCGGCATCCAGCCTGCCCAGGCGTTCTCGAAGGCACAGCACGTACACGCCTCCAGCTCGAAGGTAGCCTTCACCAGACCCTGACATCTGGCCGTCCGCGCTTAAAGCTCGCCATCGGAATCTGATGAAAGATAATACGAAGGTGAATACATTAAATAAATAAATAACATGTCAATAAGAGATGTACGGGAAGACGAAGACATGCTGCGCTTCTATTTATCGATACATCCTAACTAATATTATAAACTAGCTTCCGCCCGCGGCTTCGCCCGCGTGGTATGTCGATAAAAAGTATATACGTATGTCCTTCCCCGGGTTGCCATCTACATCCTTACCAAATTTTATCGAAATCCGTTCAGTGGCAGAAGCAGGTGGTAAAGTTGGGGCAATACATCAGTGATGAGGCAGAGGTATTATACGGTGTGCCCCAGGGCAGTGTTTTGGGCCCCACACTTTTCCTAACATATATTAATGACCTCTGTAATATGAAAATTAACAACGCCAAAGTCTTTTCTTATGCCGACGACACGGCTGTTGTTTTCTCTGAGAAATCCTGGGATGACGTAGAGCAAAGTGCTTCAAGTGGCATGGCCCAAATCGCTAAATGGCTCAATAATAATCTACTGACGTTGAACACCTCAAAAACAAATTATATATGCTTTAGTATCTCTAATCGTACACAACCAAATAAGGACCTCACAATCAAAGTTCACAAATGTGGTGACATTAGAAACAATAACTGTATGTGCCCTACCATTAATAAGGTCACTCACACCAAATATCTGGGGGTCATGCTGGACCAGAGATTATCGTGGTACCCTCACCTTGAGCGGATCACTAACAGAGTTCGGAAACTAAACTGGATTTTTAAAACACTGAGGCATATTGTACCAAAAAATGCTACCAATAAAGATGACCCGCATAGAAATCTATTAAAGGATATATATATCGCCTTGGTGCAGTCTGTATTAGTGTACTGCATCCCTATTTGGGGAGGGGCAGCTAAATCCAAATTTATTGAGGTGGAACGAGTACAACGAGCCCTCATAAAAATAATGTATTTTAAAAGGACTAGATATCCCACCGAGAGACTTTATCAGGTAAGTGATTTGCTTTTGGTGAGAAAACTTTACATAGTTCATACTGTTTTGAAAAAACACAAGGAGCTGCCTTATGATGCCGCTATCTTATCAAAAAGGAGGAAAGATATTATTGCACTGATTCCACAAACAAAAACCAGGTTTTGTAGTAGGCAATACGAGAAACGTTCATCTCAACTTTACAACAAAATAAATAAAGATATATATGTATACGCCAAACAATATTATGAATGTAAAAAACTTATAATTGAATGGATAAAACCACTCGCATATGAGGACACCGAGGCCCTCTTGCAGTACACATCATAACTCACTCATTCACGCGTACTGTTACTCACATGTACAACATGTACATGTACACACCACACATACACACATCCCACACACACACATATCACACAACTCAACTCAATACCCAACTCATATTTACAACATACACAAAACGCGCACTTGTGTAAATAAGCTTGAAGTAAATTCTGTAATGTTTCTTCCTGTTCCTGTACCTAATTATCTGTTAAACTGATTTAATTTGTCGAAAGTATATAAATTACAAATAGGAAATGCTGGAATAATTCTTGTATTACATTACGTAAATTTAAGTTGTGGAAGAGTGAAGTGTCCTAATACAGGCATTTATTTGCTTAAAAGGACACTTCTATCACTAGTTAAGTAGAACAAAGCTTGTTAATGAAAATAAACTATTTGTATTTGTATTTGTATTTGTTCAGTGCTTTAGGCGTGAAAAGGTAACATACAAACAGACAGACAGAGTTACTTTTGAATTTATAATATTAGTATGGATGCGAAAGTGAATTTGTTTGTTAAACCTTCACGCTAAAATAGCTGACCGGATTAAGATGAAATTTGGCACATGGCTAGACCATGACCTGAAATAGGACATAGGCTACTTTTTATGCCGATATTCCCATGCGTTTTACGCGAATTACGCGGGTGAAACCGCGGGGCGAAGTTAGTAAATTATTCATTAAAGTCACGTTGTTCTTCTAAACTTCGCAACGGATTTTGATGGAGTTTTCCGCATCATTTAGATAATTTAATTTAAGAAAATGTAGTTTATGAAACTGTTGCATAATGAGGGGTATTAAAACACGGGTGTTATTTTTAACAGTATCACATGAGTGTTTTAATACCTAGATAAGTGAAATAGGTATATGATATTCTTCTGGATACATGCTAGTTAGATAGTGTGTTGAAAATATAATACAACTAATTTTATATGAAAGAAAACATTATAGATACCTCTAGAAATTTCTTTTAACGATAAAAAGCCATATTTATATACATGCAGTCATTCTGATTTTTATCAGATTATTCTACAAGTAACATATTAATTTTTTAGTCCAAGGAATGAATTTGTAAATAGATAACTGCATCATATTTTTCAGTGAATAACCAGGGTTGTGTCCCGCTTCTCTTTTCTATGCCGTTCGAAATTGACCGCGCTTAAGCTGTTGTCAGCCTCATAACTCATCAACCGCGGCTCGTCAGGCGCACTAATTTGATTGTTCAACCATCGCTAAAAAGATGTTAACAGGCGAAAAGCTAATTGAGTCTGTAGTACCATATAATAATGAAGATGTTGCTGCACTAGTGCAAATCCGCTGTCGTGATTCCTTACTAACTTCACACCGCAATATCGACTTATACTTTAACTACCTACTCATTTTCTTTGTTTTAGTTTCATGAAAAAGGCACGAACTATGAAAATGATAAAGCTTTTGTCTATTACTGTTATCTTTTTGTATGCACGTGTTTCTGTGACAAATAAACCAATTTGATGATTCTTTTTTTGTTTGGTAGGTCATGCTTCAGAGGTGGTCCCATATAAATTTTATTAATTTTGCTTGCGTTTTTGAGTGACCTTCAATAGTTACGTATTTTTCCCACTTTGCGTACGTAGACGATATCTTAATCTTCATTTACACAGCTGATTACGGTATACGAATTTGTGTGGGGTAGGTACCACAACTAAAAAGTGAAAAATAAAAACTTTTTACAAAAAAAAAAACAACCGACTTCACAAAAAACACTTAAAAAGTGAAAAATAACTTTAATTTCGGAAGTCGGTGGCAAAAAACGAAAATTGAAAAGCAAAGACACCGACTTCCGAAATTAAAGTTATTTTTCACTTTTTTAGTGTTTTTTGTGAAGTCGGTTGTTTTTTTTTCTATCTTTCTATTATAAACTCAAAACAAAAGTGTGGATTAAATATTTGCGTTTGTAGAGTTTGTCTTTGTTTATTACAAAGAAAGCATTACTTCACTATGCTGAATAATCCGTAAAGTTGAATAAAATAATAGTAGTGCACAGCTATTCGGGAAACAACAATCATATCTTTGAAGAAGGAAAATGCTTCGCTGGACTTTTCATACTATTGTTAAATGGAAAAAATATCATAAGTTTACGCCGACAAATAACGCCACAGGCACAAACTAATTAAGTCGGTACTTAGACCTGAAACGCAATTAGACAAATAGTTGGTTGTATCATTATTTCTGGAACTTACTACACCATAATGATTACCTACTTGTGTATATACGTTCAGTCAGTTCTATTGTAGCTACGTTCAGACTGACTTTAATGATTTCATACATCCTGTGTATGAAATCATTAATAGCCAATTCACAACCTGATTTGTAGGTATTATGATCGGTCATGCAATGCTCACTGTCAATAATTTGGTGCAGCTTCCGTATCCCAGAAATCACAAAATGTTTACTAAATCAACCCGGTCGAATCTTCCAATAACGATATTTTTTACAATAATCGAGTTTCACAGGTAAATAGGTCGCTCCATTTATGCGTGCAACGCAAACGTTTGGAGACGGAATTAAATTATGGTGGCAGGGCACGTCAAATTGACACATAATATGCTACGGCTACATTGTCGCGATAACGCCAACAACACTTCGCGGGCTTTCTGTTGTACAGCGAGACGTCAAGCGATGTGCGAGAGAGAGCGCGCTAAGTGTAGTTCGCATTATCGCGACAATTATAGCCATAGCATCATAGCTACAATGCACATGGTTCAAACTCACTTGACATATTACTTTCTGACAAATGTTAACATGTTTTTTTACCAACTTTGAGCGCATTTTTCGCGGTGCAAGTAACTTCAGTTTTTTTTTTTTTAATGGGACGTATTTAAACGTTAGCCTGTCCAATAGAAACAACCGACAATATTGAGTTGAGTAGCATTTGGTCAGATTAGTAGACCGTATGGGCTTACAGATAGCTACATATTCTGTACGCGCGTGAAGTTTACACAAAGAAAACTGATTTCAAATGACTACACTACCTGCGGTTTATTACCCAAAAAAAATAAACTCATCAAAATATTTTTTTTGTTCGATCATGTTTAGATAAGGTCTGTGCAGTTTCGCTAGCTACTACTCGGTACCTACGTTTCTGTACGTGGTGTTTGAGCATGTGTAGTCTATGTTTGTACACGTCCCCCCTCGATGTAGGAGAAATCCCTAGTGCGAGGCAACTTTAAGTGGATAAAAAGTATCGATTGCTATAGATACACGTAACAATGTTGATTGCACTCACTTGTCAGGCTGTAGGCACATGTAAGCCGACTCGCCAATGTGGTCCACAGGCTGGTCCGACACATAATAAATGTCGCTCAGTCTTTTTTCAGTCTCAACAGCTATCGACAGGTTCTTGTTCGGCCCAGTTTCACCGACGTAAACTACTCTGTAAACAAAGAATTTACTATAGCGCTTTTAGTGAACCAAAACATCTAGTTAACGAGTTTTCGATAAAAGATATGACAGACAGATGGAAGCAAGTGGGCTTATTGGTGATTCGCACGAATTTACTCGCCCGAAACGGGAGAATCGTCTTTTGGAGTTGTCGATTCGCCTACAAATAAAGGACATTGACCATCCATATATGAGAGTTGGACCAAGTGCTGCCCAGAATGGACACATAGTGCCTTATGTTCCTTGGGTTTATACTAGTCTGTAAACCAAAGCTCAATAAAATCTATCCGAGGAGTTTTGAGAAAAACGAATTTTTGTTGAGTATTTTTATTGATGAATACCAACCAACCGGTGGTGCACTTGATTAAATAATGACAGTAATTATGTTAAAAAACACATTATTATTTCATTTGTATGCATATCATTTACATGTTAAATAATTTTTACTGACCATCCATATTTGGGAGTTGGGCCAAATGCTGCCCAGAATAGACACATAGTGCATTATGTTTCTTGGGCTTGTACTAGTCTGTACACCAAAGCTCAATAAAATCTATCCGCGGAGTTTCGAGAAAAATGAATTTTTGTTGAGCATTTTTTATTGATGAATTCCAACCAACCGATGGTGCATTTAATTAAAAAATTAATGACAGTAATTATGTTAAACAACACATTATTATTTCATTTGTATGCATATCAGTTACATGTTAAATATTTTTTACTGACCATCCGTATATGGGAGCTGGGCCAAGTGCTGCCTAGAATGGACACATAGTGCATTATGTCCTTGGGCTTGTACTAGTCTGTACACCAAAGCTCAATAAAATCTATCCACGGAGTTTTGAGAAAAACGAATTTTTGTTGAGTATTTTTTATTGATGAATACCAAACAACCGATGGCGCATTTTATTAAAATTAATTACAGTAATAATGTTAAAAAGCACATTATTATTTCATTTGTATGCATATCATTTACATTGTAGTGTAAAGCACTTGTCAATGCATATTCAACGAGTCCAAACACGATGGTTCTATCTTGTTTGGTTGAGGAGTTCCTATGACCACCTTCCGGCTCCATCATCAGACCCTGGACACTGCCTAGTATAAGGCACTTGTCAATGCATATTCAACGAGTCCAAACCCGAGGGTGCTGTCTTGTTTGGTTGAGGAGTTCCTATCGGTACCTTCCGGCTCCATCACCAGACCCTGGATGCAACCTTGGGCTATACTAGGTACTTATCAAGACAAAACCAACGAGTTGAAACACGATGGTGCTATCTTGTTTGGTTGAGGAGTTCCTATGGCCACCTTCCGGCTCCATCATCAGACCCTGGACACTGCCTAGTGTAAAGCACTTTTCAATGCATATTCAACGAGTCCAAACTCGATGGTGCTGTCTTGTTTGGTTGACGAGTTCCTATGGATACCTGCCGGCTCCGTATAATGGCAATAACTTTTTAACCCTGGGACCGATATTTTTTTTTTTAATTTTTGTATGTATAAATTGATGCAAGGAATCATTTAGAAGCACTCTCATGGCTGGGCAGCATTTGGTCCAAATTAGTCAATATCCTTTATATAAAACATCGTGCGAATCGCCTCAAGAAAAAATCATAATATTTAAAAGTGTCGATTCACCCGTTTCGGGCGAGTAAATTCGTGCGAATCACCAATAAGCCAGCAAGTGAGATATTGTAAGTACTATCCGTATATTTAGGACAAGTAAAAGTAGTAACTGTTAAAAAGTGAAGAAACTTAATAAAAGTAGCCTTATGTTACTCCTTAAAACATCAGCTATCTGCCAGTGTGAAAGTCCCGTCAAAATCGGTCCAGCCGTTTCGGAGATTAGCCGGAACAAACAGACAGACAGACAAACAAATTAAAATTGTTTTTTTGGTTATTAGTACTAAGTATAATTAAGCGTTTAGCTTTATTTTGAAATTACAAACAAACACTTCATTTTTATTTATTTGTATACAGGCTGTTAGGGTAAACAGTCTTGTCATTCAAAGCATGGGTAGTTGACTTAAATATAAACATAAATGACCGAAAACAACAAAAAAAAAACGTTATTTTCATTAAAAGATTTTTAAAAGTTTTTATCCGACACCGTGTTCGCTAGCGAAACAGCTGACTAACTGAGGGAGTGGTCGCGCTCGCGGCCGGTCAGTTCGCGTCCCGCACCCCCCACGCGTGTTGAGACGCAAGTTCGTTGCCCTAGCACATAGGGCAACGAACTTGCGACTTTTGTGGAAAAATCTAGTTTAAAAAAAAAGAAAAAAAAAAGTGTAATTTTCCATTGATTTTACGTTCTCTAAATGAAACCAAACCACTGGTTGCAAGGATAACGGTGTTTACCCTAACACCCTGTATAAGTAGGTAGGTACCTATAGATAATCTTTTTTATACCTTTCAATCACTGCCTGTATGTTTATCCATATTTGAAAAAAAAATGTCAACTAAAAGCACGGTGGTTTTTTATTATTTCATCATATTATCTAGTCAGTACTCTATAAACATAATATTTGTGAACATTCAATGCGTACAAATTAAAACAACAGTTTAATCAATTTGCATAAAATATTTTTAGCAATTCAATAAGGAGCCTCTGATGCGAAAGATACCTACAATGTTTTTTACAGTATAATAGTAATATCTATACATATAATAAATCTGTAGACGAGGCGTTTCTGTACAATGAAAAAAAAAAAAAAAAAATTGGTTGGTTGTCCAAGAATAACCAACAGATTCCATTTCTACCATTTTTGGAATTTTTGTCTGTTTGTCTATTTGTCTGTCTGTCTGTTTGTATGTTGTTTTGTTTGATTGTTCCACTATCACGTAAAAAGTACGAAATCAATATGGTTAACTTTTATACTCAAATATTGTGTGTAACTCGATGTTTCAATTAGTTTTTGTTTCATCGCAATCGCTTCAAAATATCAAAAGATATATGAATTTAAAGTGTTCAAGAAGGAATTTTCATTACGTAATGTACATCCACGTAACGACATCTATTGACGCGAAATGATACTTACTTCTTAATTACTAGGTTTGTGAGATCGTGTGTTGTTATATGACCGTCATTTTCTTTGCGCGGAAACTTAACGCGATACATTGTGTATTTGTGTATAGAATATAACTCTAAAGTTAGATTAATTAAAATTTTCCAGATGCGTTGTTTATTTATTAGTTTAGTATTAGTGCGATAGGTGGCGCTACCTATCTTTCAAATCTTGATAATCATGAAAGAATAGTGACAAATGTTAATTATCCTGTCTTCGTCTTCTAGATTTAAATCTTGACCATGTAGTAGCTAGCCTACGCTTCGAACACGTCGCACAAGTCTTAAGAGTATAAGAAAGAGAAAAAACATTGTTTCCCTCTAATGCACCTTGTGGCGCGCCATCCAGGCGGCACCTCATTGTTGTCCGTGCGCTCACGGCGTTTGCACAAGCACCTACAAAATACTAGGAAACGGTTTTACGGTTTGTACCAAAGATGCCTAAGCGGAATCGTGATGAAACCCAAGAAGACAGATGGAGAAGGAAAATGAAAAAGTACGAAGATAAAATTCAAGGGAATCGACGCAGTGCTCGGAGGATTATATATTCGGACGACGAAGATGATGTCTACCCTCAAGGTGATTTTGTGCACCCATTGTATTCTTTGGGATCACTATGTTTTTTCTGTTAATCCGTTGTATTCTTCGGATGATTTTATATTAGTCAGTAATTCATATTAGTACGACCGTTGCATTCATCGGGAATCGTACATTTTCTAAATATCCGTTGTATTCTTCGGATACCTACCAATAAACTTTTTACAAGTTTGTTCTGTGTGCATTCAAAGGAACATGTACGGCTTTTGCCTACTGAAAAATGATGCTCATGCATTCATGGCTTACCTAAACCTTTGCTATACTTAGCAGTATCTATTTATTCGCTGTTGCTATTCAAGGTTTTTTTTTTTTCAAACCCCCTTTTGTGTTGTTGCTTTTTTTTTCGATATTTGCTCATCATAAGTAATGGTTTCCAGAACATCTCGAGGTGGATCCACCAGACAACTTGTCGCTTCCCACCGAGTCTGAATGCGTGCTTCAAAACAGGGACCAGTTAAATGAGATTGGAGATGGCGTTATTACAACTGTCGACGCGGAGGCTGCTGACCCCCGCTTGACGCACATTGACCTCGCGACACCGCCACAGGATGAAACAGCTGAGTCTGATAATTTTGACCCTCAATTATTAAAAGCCCTTGGTGATTCCGAGGTTGACATCGTTGAGTACGGTAATGACCTTCAAGCCGATTTAGCCACTCGATTTCAAAAAATTCTTTCGTGTGGTTTGACAAAGGAAACTAAAGAGGAGATTTTAAAGAAACATCTTTTTCCAAAAAATGTTCCCCTCGCTAAAGGTCCTGCTCTTAACCCGGAAATTGGCTCTATGCTAGTCGAGACCTGTAAATTAAGGGACAAGCGGCTGCTTGCCAAGCAAGATCAACTCGGTAAAGCCCTATCAGCTTTGGGTTATGCTATGACATGTCTCTTAAAGAAAACTCCAGATATCATCCGCACTCTGAACGAGGCGGGTCAACTCCTGGCTGATTCCCACTACACTGAAACAGACACTCGTCGTTCAGTTATAATTCCGTTGATCGACAAATCTTTAACCGATCCTTTTAAAGATAGGAAAAGGGATTGTCTTTTATTTGGAGAAAACCTAGGCGATTTAGTCAAAAACTCACGAAGTATTAAAAATACGAGTCAGTTAATTCAAGCTCATACATCGACTGTCAATTTAAACGAAAAAGGCCCATCGACCCGAGTGCGGTTCCAACACCAGCGCAGCGGCCAGATGTACCCATCCAGAGCCGGTGGGCCGAAACAAGCGTCGTATGCGCACTACGCATACCGGGGCCGCAAGCGAGCGCCACCGCCGCCGCCACACCCCGTGCGTCGGGCGCCGCCGCAGTCCGCGCGCCACCCGCAACCGGCGCCTGCGCCGGCCCAAGCATCGCGCTACACAGCGAACCGTTAAATTCAGAAGATCCGCTGCAAACCCAGGTACTCGCTGGTCAATTAAAAAACTATTTAAGTGAATGGCAATCTTTCACCAATGATAAATTTATTTTAGATGCTGTGTCTGGTTACATGATACCCTTAATTAAAAAGCCTAATCAGAAACAAGAAAGTTACCCATGTCGTAGTTTTTCCAAATGTGAATCTGTAGCAATGGAAAATGAAATACAACATCTTTTAAAAATTAAGGCTATTAGGAAGTGTAAACCAGTCATTGGTCAACGTTTCAGATATTTTCTTAATTCCTAAGAGTGACGGTGGTAATAGGTTTATTTTAAATCTCAAAAAATTAAATGAATATGTACATACCGAACATTTTAAAATGGAAGATGTAAGAACGGCTACCAAACTCATGACTAAAGACTGTCATATGATTAATATCGATCTTAAAGAGGCCTATTTTTTAGTTCCTATTCATGATAGCCATACAAATTTTTTACGTTTTTGTTTAAGAGAAGATTTATATGAATTCATAGTCTTGCCTTTTGGGTTGTGTTCCGCCCCTTATATTTTTACAAAAATATTGCAACCAGTTATGATTCATCTAAGGTCTGAAGGTTTCCTTTCAGTACGGTATTTAGATGACGTTTTGTGTTTAGGAAAATCCCCTAGCGATTGCCTAGAAAACGCAAATAAAAGTATTAGTTGTTTAACAAAATTAGGTTTTATAATTAACTATAAAAAGAGCAATTTGATACCCACAACGGCTTGTAAATTTTTAGGTTTTATTTTAGACTCTCATTCCATGACTTTACAACTACCAAATTCAAAACGACACAAGATCCTTAAAGGAGTAAATTGGTTATCAGATTCAAAAAGACTTCGAATAAGAGAATTGGCTCGTTTCTTATGCACTCTAACTGCAGCATGTCCAGCTATTCCATACGGCTGGTTATATACCAAGGCTCTAGAAAGAGTTAAATATTTGGCGCTGCTTAAGAATAATGACAATTATGATGCATTCCTGAGTGTACCAGATAGTTTACATGATGATTTAGCTTGGTGGAAGAAGAATATTTTAACAAAAGTCAATCCAATTCGTCACCATAAATACGATCTTGAGATTTTCACAGACGCATCCCTAACAGGTTGGGGTGCAGCCTGTGGTTCACAAAAAACGGGTGGGCATTGGAATACCACAGAGCGCAATAATCATATAAACTATCTGGAATTGTTGGCAATTTATTTTGGCCTCAGATCATTTGCGAAAGATAGAAGAAACTGCGAAATTCTTTTACGCGTTGATAACACTACCGCTATTTCGTACGTTAACAGAATGGGGGGAGTTCAATACCAGCACTTAAATGAGGTAGCCAACATGATTTGGAAGTGGTGTGAAGAAAGAAATATTTTCATTTTTGCATCATATATTTGCTCTTCATCAAATGTACCGAATCTAGAAAACTCAATATTGATACGGAGTGGGAATTAGGATTTAAAGAATTTAAACAAATAACTCATACATTTGGTAAGCCTAACATAGATTTATTTGCTTCACGAGTAAACACGAAGTGTTCTGTTTACGTATCATGGAAACAAGATCCTTTCGCTTACAATATCGATGCTTTCACGTTAGATTGGTCACTATTTTTCTTCTACGCTTTTCCACCGTTTTCTTTAATTTTAAAAACCCTAAGGAAAATTATACTTGATCAGGCAACCGGCATAGTAGTCGTGCCATTATGGCCGTCTCAGCCTTGGTACCCACTTTTCAGATCACTCTGTGTTAAAGAGATGATATTATTTTCTCCAAGTAAACATCTCCTTCTCTCTCCTTTCAGATCAATACACCCCCTGCATCGTCATCTTTCCCTGGCAGTTTGTGTGCTATCCGGGAAAGTTTCCGTAGACAGCACGTTCCCGAATCAGCTTTAGACGTCATGCTTTCATCCGTCTCACAGAATACAATTTCGCAATACAGTTCAAGTCTTAAACTGTGGTGGAATTATTGTATACAAGGAAATATTGATTTCTACAATGTTAGCGTCCCTTCCGTAATAGATTTTCTGACCATTTGCTTTCAAAATGGATCATCTTATGGTACTTTGAATAGTCATAGATCAGCAATTTCTATGATATCTACACAAAAAATAGGTGAAGACAGTAGGCTCAGACGATTTTTTAAAGGCATTTTCAAATTAAAACCAGTATTTCCTCGTTATGATATTACATGGGATCCAAGTATAGTTTTAAATTATTTAGAAAACATTCCGAATGAATCGGCTAGTTTAGAAACGCTAAGTAAAAAATTAGTCACTCTGTTAGCACTCGCTACTGGGCAAAGACTACAAACTTTGTCTTTGATAAAATTGTCAGATATTAAAACGTTCCAAGATCGATTTATAATAACGATTAGTAGTCTGATTAAAACTTCAGGAATTGGTAAATGTCAACCCCTTTTAAATCTAGCTTATTTCAATCAGAGACCTGGAGTTTGCCCAGCCTCAGTCTTACATAAATATTTGGCGATAACTTCAGGGATTAGAGCAGATTCGGAGGAGCGTCTGATCTTAACGTTTAAAAAGCCACATAGGGCAGCGTCTTCTCAGACCCTTGGACGCTGGGTTAAGCAGTTATTATTAGAAAGCGGCATCGATACTTCCATTTTTAGTGCTCACAGTACGAGGCATGCCTCGACTTCGGCAGCCGCTCGTGCGGGATTAAGTATCGACGCCATTAGGAAGACCGCTGGTTGGTCTGCTCAATCCGCAGTTTTCGCTAATTTCTATAATCGACCAATAGTCACTGACCAAACGTCAGTAAGTACAAATCTGTTAGATTTTTTTACGTAGATTCCAGAATAGGAACATATTTTATAATTGGTCAAAGTTTGACAGCTTTTTTGTTGACATATTTTATTTTTATTGATTAATATTATTTGTAAGATCCGTTGTATAGTTTATCATTTTATGGATAGTCAATAAATATTATTTCATATTTTTCTTTAAAACTTTTGTTTGATTTTTTTGAAACATTGATCATGATCTCTAAACATCTACATGGTCAAGATTTAAATCTAGAAGACGAAGACAGGATAATTAGAAGATCAAACGAACTTACCTGAAGTGAAGTTCGATCTTAATTATCCTGTCTTCGTCGAAGAGATTTAAGGTCCCTCCCTAACCCAATAGGTATACCCCTGTATGATCAACGTTGCTGTTGTTCTTTCTATTCTACTCTAAAGATAATGAGGTGCCGCCTGGATGGCGCGCCACAAGGTGCATTAGAGGGAAACAATGTTTTTTCTCTTTCTTATACTCTTAAGACTTGTGCGACGTGTTCGAAGCGTAGGCTAGCTACTACATGGTCAAGATTTAAATCTCTTCGACGAAGACAGGATAATTAAGATCGAACTTCACTTCAGGTAAGTTCGTTTGATCTTCTAATTTCTTAAAAAATATAGGTATTTATTCTTTAATTTTTCACTTTTCTACATAGTTTATTTAGCTTACAGAGTGTTCGAACGTTTTCCCATATATTTTGACAGTATCATTTCGTGCTCGATAGATGGCGTTGTTCTTTTAATGTCATTTTCTGAATCGCGGTGTTAAGACTCTCCGTCGAAGAATGACTTTCGCCCAGATATTCCAAATAATTTTTAGTATAGGTATCTTTGTTTTTGACTTCTTTAGTGTCGATAATATAATAATATAATAAATAAATAATAAATTGTTTGTTGGGTTGGGTTGTCATTCGTTGAAAGTATTGATCTTAGAGATGGGTTGTAACAGGTGAAACGCGATATCTGTGATCACTGTGACTGTGAGAAAAAATAACAGATTCAAATATCTGTTATTAAATCACAGCCTGTGATTTTTGATAAATACGTATCTCAATCGAATATCATCTTTATTTCTTTTGATTTAAAGTCAAAAATCGTATCTATCTGTTATAAAATCACAGCCTGTGATTTTTGTACAGACGATAAATACGTATTGACTCAATTGAATATCTTCTTTATTTCTTTTCGTTAAAGTCAAAAATCGTATCTATCTGTTATAAAATCACAGCCTGTGATTTTTGTACAGACGATAAATACGTATTGACTCAATTGAATATCTTCTTTATTTCTTTTCGTTAAAGTCGAAAATCGTATCCGAAGTTTTAACAGTAACAGTCTTGAGGATCTGTGATTTTAAGTAACAGATATTTTTTATCGTTAGGAGCAATTGCTATCTGCTATTTTATAATATCTGTGATTTCTATCTGTGATGATAAATACGCCTCACTCCTAATTGATCTGATTGGTTTTGATTTGGTATTTTGGTTGGTTTCGTTCATTAGGTTCAAATTAAGAAGTCAAGAAACGAGTCGTTACAGATCGATTCAAACTTAATGGCGGCTCGGAAGTTAGCTTTTAGCTGCGCAGTACCCCACCCCTCACCCCCGCTGTCACATGAAATTGTTTTCGTATGTTTCGTGACCGCCGCTCATTCGATTCGATCGTTGTTGGCGTGTGTAAGGCCTCGGCCTTGAATCTTGCGGGCAGCGGGGCGGATGGCGGCTTGGAAGTTAACTTTTAGCTGCGCAGTACCCCACCCCTCACCCCCGCTGTCACATGAAATTGTTACTGCGCAGCGACTCGCCTCATGTTCCGAGCCGCCATTAAGTTTGAATCGAACTGTATTATACTTCGTAATTTGTTCGTATGATTCGTGACCATCGCTCATTCGATTCGATCGTTGTTGGCATGTGTAAGGCCTCGGCCTCGAATCTTGGGGGCAGCGGGGCGGCGGCGGCGGCGGCGCGGGAGCGGGGCGGGCATCAAAGACCCGTTCTCGAAACTAGCGGGCAGATCGCGCGTCACTATTTGTTTTTATTCGTGAAAGAAATGGCTGAACAATGGCGGCAACATCTTTTTGATTCAAATTTATTCCTAACGCTCAATTTATTGTGGGCAACAACACTGCAATGCAGACGCGCGGGCGTTCACCGCTTGAATGGAGTGCACCGCTCGCTGCCCGCCGCCTCGCCGCTGCCGCGCCGCTGTTTTCGAGAACCGGTCCATTTGATTTTACGCATAAGATCCTGCTGCGCCCGCGTCGCCGCCGCCGCCGCCGCCGCCCCGCTGCCCGCAAGGTTCGAGGCAGAGGCCTTATGGTTGATTCGATTTGTTCGACTATCGGACAGCAATAAATACACAAATATTGGCACATGTTTCTGGGGAAAGTCAACAATATACATCGATAAATACGGTTTCCGAAGAAGAAGATGCCACACACTATCCAGTAGAGTTCTTAGAATCCCTTAACACACCCGGTCTTTCAGCACACAAAATTTGTTTAAAAGTCGGAGTGCCAATAATTCTTCTCAGAAATTTAAGTCCTCCCAAACTTTGCAACGGCACTCGGCTCATAGTCACCAATCACCAACAAAACGTCATCGAAGCCGAAATCTTAACAGGTTGCGGCGCCGGTGATGTTGTTTTTATTCCAAGAATTCCTCTCATTCCCAATAATTTCCCGTTTAGTTTTAAGCGTGTGCAATTCCCCGTCAGCCTGTGTTACGCCATGACCATTAACAAAGCTCAGGGCCAGACATTATCCGTTGCGGGGGTGGATCTTAGTATTGGTTGCTTTTCCCACGGCCAACTTTATGTAGCTCTTTCGCGTGTGAGCAACCCTAGCAACTTTTTTGTGTACGCTCCAGGTGGTTCCACCGCTAATATTTTATAAAAGGAAGCATTTTCTTAAATAAAAACACAAGTTTTTTTACTAGGAAAAATCACCAGGCCTGGTCGAAAGATTCCCCCTTTTTAAATGAAGGTACAACTTTTCTAAGCGACATATTATTGTTTTCCGACATCCATGCGAACGAAGTCGCGGGCACAGCTAGTTCGTAATAAATCCTACTAATATTATAAACGCGAAAGTTTGTAAGTATAGATGGATGTTTGTTACTCTTTCACGTAAAAACTACAGAATGGATTTGGATTAAATTTGGCAAACAGATAGTTTATAACCTGGTTTAACACATAGGATACTTTTTATCCAGATATTCTTACGGGATCGAGACTTACGCGGGTGAAACCGCAGGGCGCGGCGCAGCTAGTTTACTATAAATTGTAACAGCGAATCAATTTCCACGCCTCCCCTATAACATCTAGGCAAAATATTTTTTTATATTCGTATTTCTCAAGAAATAAAAAGAAGAGATGAATTAAAAATTTCGACTAATTAACAAGTTATGCCATAACGCGAAACGCGGGTATACACTCGTGCATATAGGTACAAGACGCTGCCGTTCATCACTGCCTTTATTAATTAATTACTCTTCGTCAGGAGGATCGTTTTCGATTAAACGTAAGGTCAATCAATTATTCCAAACTACCGAGTAAAATTCGCCAGCAGCACCTTAATTGCGTAATGCACGATCGGTCAGAATTGGAATCAGTTTGAAATAAATGTCTAAGCCATTGCTTCATCAATCAATCTGCCTAGCCTTTTCCCAACTATGTTAGGGTCAGCTTCCAGTCTAACGGGATGCAGCTGAATACCAGTATTTTACATGGAGCGACTGCCTATCTGACCTCCACAACCCAGTAACTGTCATACGACACCCTTTGGTAAGACTGGTTGTCAGACTTTCGAGATTCTGACGACCCGTAACGACTGTCAAAGATCCAGGAATGACTGCCGGGACCAACGGCTTTACGTGCTTTCCGAGGCAAGGAGGAGTCTCGGTGTGTAATGATGGTCACCCTTCCACGGACCAACCCCGTCAAGCGTAGCTTAACCTGATGGATCGACCGGTGCGGCTGTTTATTAACTAGCCACGAGCCCCTTCAGCCATTGCTTCATAAGTACAACAAAAAATCTGCTGAGCAACGTAAGTTACTATAGTGTATTACGCAAGTAAGGTGCTGGCTTACCCTTCCGTTTATTTTAACCCCTAAATTCTAGCGTCAGAAATCCACCTTTAGCAATACCCTCTTGAATATTGGCGTCCCTCTCCGATTGAAAGCTTCCATGCAAGTATAAATCGTCACACGTTGAAACGCCAAAGGAGTACAAAGATAGGATAGACATTCAAAAGTGAAATTACTGAACGAAATATAAAGATTCAAATAAGTTCACAAATCGAATGACGGAAAATATTGAATGCTTTCTAGATTACGTCAAAAGGACGCCAAGCGAGATGAATCCTCCGTATACGCTATTAAACCCCTCCCCCTCTAAACTCTGATCGACCGGTCAAAAATAAAAAAGTAGGTATCATGTTATGAACACCTGTCTTTTTGAAATCTTCTGACCTTTTTGAAGATCGTTAGAAGCACGCTCCACAAATCTATTTCCAGTGGTCATGCAAGCGCATCGAAATTACAAGATAGGTAATAGGGTACGTCAATCACTCAACACAAGTACTGAAATGCAATTTTGAAGAAAGCATTTCGATTTGAAATGCCAATGTTACGAATAACCCTATAATCCAATTGCTATTATTATAATACAAGCATAATTACTTGAATTATAAATCGTCGCAAATTATATGTCATGTCATGCAAACATAACCTAAAGCAAGTCATTAAGGCGAAAGTATCAGGGTAGCCTGTGAAATTCAAATTTTCTTACGTTTTTTGCAATTGGCAGGTCAGTATCAGGTTGTATGTTAATTAAAATATGATTCGCGACCGTAACAAATATGGATTTACAGAATTATAAACATTAGAATCAGCAATACATCTCTCATTTAAGTTCATATAATCCTATTGATTAACTATTTCATGAAGTCATGACATTTGAGGATTATTCTAGGCAAGGAGAAAACAGAGGAATACGTTAGTATGCATTGAACGCCAATGACCACGTGACCGCGATTCCTCTTAAACTTATAAGCAAAATAATATTTGACCGTCGTATTCAACTTCATAAATATCTTGTCAATTTGTTTGTCCACCATATAACGATTTCAGTCTCCAGTTCCCCTAGCAATCACAAATCGATTTCGTTTAGATACGGTACTCCGTCGAAGACCGAATCAAAAGCTACAGACGGACGCAAGAAGAGTGCAATGCGTCCCAGAAGCGCACGTGATGCAGCTAGACTCATGACTCCATGACCCAGTAACGTATGATCTAATGTTACATAACTATCACCACAGTCACTAACACAATTTAACTAAAAAAATTATGTAAAGTCCTTGTGGTAATTACTTGTGCACCGTAAAACGAACAACCGTTTCAAACCGTATTTATAGGTATCTTTTCGCAACTGATCGAATAATGTCCAACGAACATGTTAAGACGAAAGCGACAGCCCGCGAAATACAAGTGTTCTTACGTTTTTTGCAATTTGAAGGTCAGTGGCAGGTTGTACTCACTTATGTTAATCAAAATATGATTCGCGACCGAATTTAGTGGGCTACAAATCCCCCTTAAACTAATAAATAGCTACCTACGTTATAATTACACTTCAACTGATCTCCTGCGAAATGCCCAACTAGATAACAGTACCTACCTATTGTAGATGTATCTACACTTCTACAGTATGTCTAGTGTTAGTCGGCGTACCGAAATACTGAATATTCGAGTCAAAGCTCCAACCGACCGATTTTATGGTCGAAATAATCTATATTTAGGATAGATATAGATACAAGCTTGTTTGATACTCACACAAATGTTAAACTCTCATTATTTAAGTTACCTGTTAATCGTCGACACAATTATACCAAGCCCACTTGTAACCTAACGATAAGTAGCTCTCACACAAATGTTAAACTCTCATTATTTAAGTTACCTGTTAATCGTCGATACAATTATACCAAGCCCACTTGTAACCTAACGATAAGTAGCTCTCACACAAATGTTAAACTCTCATTATTTAAGTTACCTGTTAATCGTCGATACAATTATACCAAGCCCACTTGTAACCTAACGATAAATTCTCGTTCGTTCGAATTGTAACGTAGTAACAGAATATAATATGGCACAAGGAGTGCACGCGCCTTGAGGGTGACGAAGAGTGCACGCGCCTTAAAAATATGACCAATGAACTTTAGAAATGAACTAGAAACTAATGAACTTTATTATTATTAAACAAAATACTTACTTTAATTTCGGCTTCCCAGTTAGAGACTTCACGAAGGGATTGGGGTCCATAAAGTACATCCCTATATGATCGTCAGAATTTTGTCCAATCACGACTGGCATGAACTGAAAATTAACGAGAAACAGTCAATATTGCGGTTTCAGTTTGTTAACGAATTCTGGATTATAAATTGATGAAATATCGCTAAGGTAAAACCAATTCCTATCGTTAATTATTTTGTTTGCAACCAAACTATATTAATAGAGAATCCGCGCCGTTGTCAATTACATACTGATAACGATGTAATTTTAATACAGAATCTGAACCTAATGATCAAATCGAACAATATTATACCTAAGTTATGTACTTCAAAATTCCGATCTGTTATAAATCGTAATGCATGTTGTCCTATCAGCTTATTGCGTAACTTATTTTCGTAACCGATTATGACAAATTTGTGTCATTTTGACAGTTTAACAACATTCATAGCGTTATTTACGATGTTGAGCAGATTTTTTTTCGAACTTATGAGTAATGTATTAGACATTTGTTTCAAACCAATTCCGATTCTGATTGATCGTGTATTACGCAAGTAGGGTGCTGGATTTTGTGGGAAAGTCCAAAAGGGATACCGGGACCCTTGGCAACAGGCAACTGAAGAAATACGGGTGGGTTTTAGTCAGTAAAATTCTGACACGCCCACGATTTCCCAGCGTCAAAAAAAAAAATGGTGCTGGATTTAGGGGCACAGGTTCTCATGCAGCACTAGGGCGTGCAAAACCGGAAGGTTTTCAAAACCGGTTTTGAATTTCGGTTTTCATCGCCCAAACCCGAAAACCGGAGTTACCTCCGGTTTTCCCGTTATTAAATTACATTTTGATTTCAATCAACTTTTTTCGAACGCCCGGTTTTATAAAATCGGTAAATTTTGTCCGGTTTCCGGTTTTTAGCAAAACTGGAAAACCGGGTTTGCACGCCCTATGCAGCACTGTTTCAAGATGACTGTTTTATCGTTCGACACTGCGGCTTTCAGCGCTAGGACGTGATGACAGAACATGATAAGAAAAATGAAAATCGCACTGTAAAACACATAGGTACTTGATACCACACACAGGTATGATTATTCCTCAAAAAATGCACAGAGATAATTAACAATTTGTTGCGTTTTTTTACCATTAAAAAGTTTAGTTAACTAACTGAAATCACAGAGTAATTTTTGGTAGTTTCGACGTATTCGCTAACAAAATTCTGTAGCTGGTCGGTGCGTAGGTAACACGATTGCTTTGCTCGCTAAACTCACATGTGGCCACAATTCTAACCTAATCTCAATGAAGTTTAATTCTTAAGAATTGAATTGAAAAATTCTAAGCCATAGCTTAGAATTTAAGTACCTATTATATTGAATAATGTATTAAGATATCAATATTATACACACGGACAAACATTAAGTTATACTATTCCAATTTATGCTGATCTCGCATTGTATAGGATTTCCGTACAATGCGAGGTCAACTTACACTGGAAATTTATAGCTTGATGTGAAGCCGTGTGTACACACGGCTACACATCAAGCTATACATTTCCAGTTTACGCTGATCTTATATTATAAATTTCCGTACAATGCGAGGTCAGGTTATACTAGGAATGTATAGCTTGATGTGAAGCCGTGTGTACAAGCTAAACAATTTTATCCTTTACTGTGTAACTTTTATGAAAACTTTAACTACTTAATAGAAAGTTCATTCACAAAAAACTTTCTTATTTGTAAATTATTATATGATTAATGCAAAATCTTAGGTAGGTATTACGTGCGATAACTATTTTGCATTAGATTATTAAATACTATCGGTAAATCAGGTATAGCTTAGATTTTCGATAGATCAAACTTGTACAGTAACATACCTACTTCATTTATAAAATATACGTCATAATTATAATGTTATGAGCGTGGGTGGTTAGACCACAAGTCCACAACTGCACACAATGCATGTTTTGTTTATAATTAATTTGATTTATTTTAGGTTTTTATTGATATTTGTGACGATCGAATACCATAATAGGTAATCGCTGTGTATAAAGGACTGTTATTTCTTTGACAATGCATCTGACATTAGTGGCGGGGCTAAAGGCACAATATATTAAGGTAGCAATCTTTTACATAAAATTAATCGATTAATCCAATTAACCGATTCAACCAAGTAACATACCTACTTCATTTATAAAATATACGTCATAATTATAATGTTATGAGCGTGGGTGGTTAGACCACAAGTCCACAACTGCACACACATCAATAACGTAACAGAGGATAATAATAATTATGCATAATAATTTGATGCCATATGCATTACGATTGGTTCAGGTAGTAGGTACTAACATAATATTATTGAAATAGCGCTAAATCAACTGCGACAAATTCCCGTACCTACTCTTTAATGAGATCGGAAATAAGTACACATTTTGTGTAAATTATTTATTAATTACAATGTTTAAACAAATAAAGAAATCTTATCTTATCTAATAGTATGTGCCTTAAGCGTAAAAAGCTTATCGATCTGCGATTTTCAGGAGATATGTTTTACTGAAATACTTAAATTTCAATAATTTTGATTAAAACCCGTACACACGTTTCAATTTACGCTCGCTTAAACTCCTATAAAAATCACGTCAACAGTAATCATCCTATCCTCATTTATGTTACAGGATATCGAACACTTGCAACGTAGATTACCACCAGGTAGGGACCAGAAATCACTTTTTTAATTATTTCCTTAGCACGATGAGGTTGGTTAAAATTCAGTTGAAATGAAAATCCTGGCGGCGTCCATTTTGCTAGCGCCGACCTCATGCGTGTTTCCGCTCTAAAACTGAGGCTATAGACAAAATCCCTTTTCTATAAGCGTTAACGCCAACGGAAAGATCAAATTATATGGAGTTGACATTAGCTTTAGAGATGTCACGTGACTGCTGCTGTCAATTCCATACAATTTGATCTTTCCGTTGGCGGTAACGCTTACAGAAAAGGGATTTTGTCTAGGGCCCCTGGTCAACGAAAAGAAGCAGATATAGTCGCATAACGTTACTTTTTTGAGACGCGATTTGCATAGCAATAATCGTTGTCATCTTGACCTTCCATCAAATGTTTATTTATTTATTTAACCACTTATGTATAACAAAAATAAACAGACAAGAAGAAAGGGACATAAAATTACGTTAGGCTGTCGTTATTGGTCGCTCTTATTTTGTGCTCATAGAATTACCTAATGTTAAGGCTTTACTGTCTAGATGAATTTCAGATGACAATTTTTCAGAAATAAGGATCTACAATGAGTAGTAGGCGTAAAATATGATAAAATAATGTCGTATTTACCATCCCCGCTATAGTCTTAAATTCTTCTTTCGCCATGTGTTTCTTCATGACTCTCCCGGCACAGTTCTCCGAACTGGTGGCGGTTACGGACAACACTTTATGTGGCAGTGGTGTCATGAGGGCCGTGCCATGCTGCTCCACAGTGGCGATGCCTTCACCACGGATGGCCAAATCAACCTGGCAGCCTAGCGTGTTCATTATCACCAGACCTGTTTGACGCTGCCCCGGGACTTGGAGCGTGGATCGCTGAAAAGCAACTTAGTTTGTAAAAAGCAAGTCAGCATCATCTGCAAAAAATGATTTTCTAAACTCATCATTTTAAGTAACTACCAGAGGAAACTTATTATGCATTTTGATATTTTTCGTTTCGTAAGTACATCTTCAGAAATCGAAACCTCTGCCGTCTGTCAAGTTTCACCTATGTTTTCCGTTTTGATGATACATGCTGAGGGTTACTTAATACCCTCAGCTCAAAATTGCCTGTTTAGCCCGCTGTCATCAGGGCCTATTGTACAAATTTGACAAATATAAATGAAAAAGAAAAACATAGGGGCACAGTAAATATCCTGCTAATTCAATTTATAGAATATCTTTTAAATTGGTCCAATATTGGAGGAGGAAATAGACGAGAGACGAACCTCGGATTATTTATTTTTATTTTTATTTATTTATTTATTTCCAACTTACATCTATCATTACAGGGTAACCTATTGCGATAGTGTACTTGTCTAACTCTTATCCTATAAAATTTTGTAACTTATTACATATAAAGCATTCTTTGTGAACTCACTATTATGACTTTTTGTATAGAGAAAAAGACTAACCCTATTTTTTCCTAGCAAACGCTCGCTGTTTTATTAGACCACCAGTACTGAGCTACTGGCCGACCAATTTAGCTAGACAACTTGCAGTCGTGTCGCCTTTCACAAAATGGTTGATGAATTTTAACGGTAGATACTAAGATGAATTCAGTACCTGAGCCACTAAAGGCTATCTTTATCGGCCTGTACTGAATAAAGCCTGATTACGGTCCGATTTAATTGCCTATGGCGTTCTTTAAGGGCCTATACAACCTCAAATTGCTTAGCGTGATCCTCCGTTATGACGAAAATACTGCAGCATTAATTTTGAAATAAAATATGTTAAAGTTGAGATTGATGCCGGGTAGGTACTATGTTTGACGAAAACACGATTACATAAAATTTTCTCTACAGAAAAAAAATGCAAAGATTATCTCTAAACCGAACTATAAACCGCTGGTATTCAAAAAATACTTCAAATTAGATCATGAAACTTTGCATACTAACTGAACTAACTATAAAGCAGGTAGTCAAGTTTTTCATTTATTTTAAATTTAACTTTTATTTTCACCGTAAAAAGGAATTATCTAAACTTTTCGAGCCCCCCCTTTTCAGTCCGCGAGTAGTATAGTGCGAGCGAGATATAAAGGGAATTTAAGCTGAGGTAGTATATGCTCTTAAGTTGAAGCAACGAAAAAGTTACGCCGTCTAAAGAGTGTTTAGACGATGCAAGTCATTAATTGTTGCTTCAATTTTATTGTATGCCTCAGGGCCCTCAGACAAAAAATTTGCATTAAACACGATACAAACCTCTATTCCAATTTGTAAGATGCCAGCAGAAACAAATGCCATCGATGCCAGCATGCCGCCGATGAACATCTTCTGTAGCGGCGGCATGTCCGGCAGCAGTGGCCACGCGCCTCCGGGGCACACGGGGATCATGAGCAGCACCATGGCGGGGTTCATGACCTGCAGCTGGTCCGGCATCAGGGTCACGCCGAACACCTCGCTGCGTAACCGCGAGGCTTGGAAGGTCCAGCGAGAACCCTGGAATCAAGGAGCTTGTAAAACACGCTACGACATAATGTTATTTTTATGTGTGTAACCTGAGAGTAAGAATTTATTTTATTTGTTTCTTTTCTTTTGCATAAGGTCGAGCTGCGCAGACAGTGCACAGCTGAACCTCACCGGTAGACCACATGAGACATAAATGTTAACTAAAACGGGTCTACGTTTTGATGACTAGGTCACAGCGTAGCTTCAAAGCGTGAGTTCCTGGGTCCGATCGGGTCGGCAAACGTGCAACGGTTCTTCGAACAAAAGTCCTTTTGCGCAATAGCAGCGTCTGAATTTGTACCCGAAAGATGGCAATAGGCTCGCCTATTACTGGAGACGTATTTAATATAACGGGTGTAAATACCCTTAACGAAGCCGAGGGTCACTTGTTCTTCCCGTAATTATGATCATTATTTCTACTGGACCATACCTTTTCTGGTTACGGAGATATTGAAGGTCAAACTTCCAATATTTTTATGTTATCGAAAACAAGTTTTAAATGTTATAACTTAACTTTAAATACTCCCACGATCCCTGTATCGTTACATGCACCCATAAGCACAATGTTTTCCATGCGTTACTTTGTGCACTACTTACCGTAAACAGCGAATTTTCACACCAAAAATAAATGTCGTTTCACAGCAATTATTTTTGCACCAAGTTACTATTAACCCCCGACGGAAAAACAGGGGTGTTATAAGTTTAACGTGTGTATCTGTGTGTCTGTCTGCGCCATCGTAGCTGCCAAACGGTTGAACCGATTTTGATTATTTTGGTTTTGTTTGAAAGGTGATTTGATCGAGAGAGTTCTTAGATATAAAAAAAACGTATGCATATTTCGCCAGTTTTTTTACTAGTGCTTCACCTGTGCGGTCTGTCTAGCCCTTCAACGTATACAGGCGTGAAGTTATATTAAAGAATCATTCGAACGTATTTCTGACCACTTTCAGAAAATGAATATACTGATAACGTTCAGAACTAATTATGAAATAACGTTTACTACATAGCTGTTACCTTTATATACCTAACTTAAATTAAAAGTTCCGTTAATTAAAAACGAAGCGAATTTGCAAACTATAATTAAGTACACTTGCTAAAATACCGTTTTTAGAATTCCGCGGTCAAATACCTTCGCCATGTCCGTCCGTCTGTCCGTCCGTCTGTCTGTCCATCTGTCCGTCCGCGGCTTAGCTCAGATACTGTTAGTACTAGAAAGCTGTAATTTGTCATGGGTATACATATTAATCGCGCCGACAAAGTGGGAAAACGAAATCATGAAAAATATTTTTTTATGGTACCACCCCTACACGTAAAGCGGGGATGTTTTTTTTTTCTCGTCTATCCCATGGTTTGGGGTGTCGTTCAAAAATATTTTGAGTTTGGAAACCATTTTTCGACTCAAGAATCTGTTTGCGAAATATTAAGCTTTAATAAAGTGTTAATTTTTGTTAGAGTAAATGTCCGCCCCTCCCCTGCCAGCAAAATGGTTATATAAGGCTATCTATGTGAAAAAGTTCACGGCAGTAGTATATCTAATATATAAGTATATATAACGAAGGGTAAGTAGATTTTACAGGTTAACGAGTAATAATCGATCGACCAACTAACAATTTTGCAGTTATAATGTAGGTCTGGGAGAACATGTTTTTAAATTTTTGAGATAAGTTCATCTCAATTACGGAACCCTTCATTGTGCGTGGTCCGACACGCACTCGGCCGGTTTAATGTTTAATTTTTCAGCAAAGAACCGGACACCACTTACTGTAAGTTAAATACTTAACTAGAAATAAAAATATGTATTCGTCGTTAAATGCAGCTTGTGTGTCTGTTTACATAAAAGTTTATTTATTTAGCAACAATGGGCTTCGACGGCCTTATGAAAATGATTTTCGAATTTATAAACTTTTCCGAGTTTTGAACTTTTAATATCGGCGTGCATATTTTACATGCTTCTATATAAAGGAGAACGGCAGATTTCGTACCGCCAACTTTAGTTGGTGTTTCGCTATAAGACATTCAGCACTTATAAAGGACCTTAAAGTAATTCTTTTTACGTATTTATTATATTTTTAGAACTTTGGAAACGTTTAAAAAAAGGGATTTTAAAAATGATAACTATTAAATAACTAAACGTTAATTTATTGACAACAAAACGCAATGCACATTTTCAAAACTAGCCATGTGTAAAATAAAACCATATAATGGTTGATGAAATTAGAGATGGGTTGTAACAGGTGAAACACGATCTCTGTGATCACTGTGACTGTGACAAAAAAATAACAGATCCAAATATCTGTTATTAAATCACAGCCTGTGATTTTTGTACGGACGATAAATACGTATCTCAATCGAATATCATCTTTATTTCTTTTGATTTAAAGTCGCAAATCGTATCTATCTGTTATAAAATCACAGCCTGTGATTTTTGTACAGACGATAAATACGTATTAACTCAATTGAATATCTTCTTTATTTCTTTTCGTTTAAGTCGAAAATCGTATCCGAAGTTTTAACAGTAACAGTCTTGAGGATCTGTGATTTTAAGTAACAGATATTTTTTATCGTTAGGAGCAATTGCTATCTGCTATTTTTTAATATCTGTGATTTCTATCTGTGACGATAAATACGCCTCACTCCTAATTGATCGGATCAATTAGGAGTGAGGCGTATTTATCGTAGAGATGGGTTGTAACAGGTGAAACACGATATCTGTGATCACTGTGACTGTGACAGTGTGACAAAAAATAACAGATCCAAATATCTGTTATTAAATCACAGCCTGTGATTTTTGATAAATACGTATCTCAATCGAATATCATCTTTATTTCTTTTGATTTAAAGTCGAAAATCGTATCTATCTGTTATAAAATCACAGCCTGTGATTTTTGTACAGACGATAAATACGTATTGACTCAATTGAATATCTTCTTTATTTCTTTTCGTTAAAGTCGAAAATCGTATCCGAAGTTTTAACAGTAACAGTCTTGAGGATCTGTGATTTTAAGTAACAGATATTTTTTATCGTTAGGAGCAATTGCTATCTGCTATTTTATAATATCTGTGATTTCTATCTGTGACGATAAATACGCCTCACTCCTAGATGAAATGATATTTCAAGAAAATCATCTGTCACTTGTCAATTGGCTTCTTTGCTGTTTTATTGAATTGCTGTGTGTGAATCCGTTTATGCATTTTTAAGTCTTTTTGATTACGTTGATACGCTGAGTTGAGCATTTTTCCTCCGTAGCGATTGATATTGTTGGCGTTACTTTGCGAATGGACGCTTAATAAGTGGTATTGTTGTGACAATTGTGAAAGGACGCTCAATTTCATTCTTGTGCATAGTGTGTTGGATTTCGACGAGATGTCGAGTGTACAGTGCATTAATTGCAACCTGAGTTTGTCTCGCATGAGACGCTCTAGGAGACGAGAGTGAGGGCCTGGTCAACACTATCCGATTGTGGAAATAATATGAATGGTCGGAAAGCAATATTAAGTTATTGCTGTAATTGTATCGTTGGCTTAAGAACTGTGGGATGCTGCTCGCATGTACTGAGTATCATTTGGTACTTGAGTTATGCTCGCCATGAGGGTATGACGCGACCTGCTCCCTTCTTAGATGAAGTGATTTTGCGAACATTTTGAATGCATTAAAATAAAAGCTTTTTTAAACAAAACTATTGTTTTATTTTACTGAAAACTATACAACATATTATTCAAAAAAGGTTTAGATAGTATGCACCTTATTTGCGTAAAATATGAATGCATTTTCGAGGTACCCATGAATAATGATAAGGGATTATTAGCAATAGTCTATAAAACTCGGTGAGCATCTTGGCTGTTCTTAACGTCGACAGGATCAACCACAGACTAAATATGAGGAATAAAAGGAATAATAGTGACTAAGTAGGTTTTAGTTTGTAAACAACCACATTTGACAATCAACTGTCATCTTACAATATACCTACTTATCTACCTCAAAATGTAACCTCTCATACATAAAATAAAGTAAAATAACTTTTGAACCCCAACTTCTAAAAATCGGATAATTTATAATCTATTTATTGATGATATTATCTATCGACTAAATATAAAAACAATACAAAACACGAAAATTAACAGCTGTACTAAACTTCCATACTAGCCTGCCATTCTTCTTTAAGAAATTAATTACGTAGTTACTTACATTTATTAGAATTATTAATTTCAGTTACTTTTTTTTTATTCAATATAGACATATAGGTACTTATCACAACTGTTTACATTAGGTAGTAAATTAAATGACTGATCAAACTACACAAATTAAGCAAAAAACTAAAATACAGGTAGAGTAAAAAAAAAAAAAATTGCAATGCTGAGAGAATGCGTTCCTGCCGTCTGTCTGTTGGTCATGACTAGTAATGGGCAACGACTGGGTTCAAATTTAACAAATTTAATCAGACTCTGATTCGCTTGATGAGGTGCAATCTTCATCATCTTCGCGAGTATCTTCGCTTAAGTGATTATCAATTAGTTAACTAATAAAAGTAAGTATCTATTCTAATAAATCACAACACAACACATTGCGAAATACAATCGAAGTCTAATTAAGCGCCGATGTCAGTAGGTATTACAAGCAGGAACAGTCAATTAAACGAAAGCTCGCTCAGGTACAAGCAGGAGCGGAAGAAAGGACAGAACGAGATCGAGGAAAACAAAAAATAAAGTTGTCTTCATTGTTTTTTTTTTACAGAAATTTAAAACTCCTTACATATGTATCTGCGTCTAAATGAAGATGTCGAAGAACTAAAACGCAACTGGCGAAATGTGGATGTACTAAGGTGTACCTATGCCTCTGCCTAACCCTTCGGAATTACTGGCGGGATATTATGATATATTATGTTGTGTCGAAAATCGTATTAGGAAAACCTTGTAGGTATCTCGAATGACACCACCTTCTTCCGGACCAGTTATGTAATTTCAGTTTATAATTTGTAGAAGTTATCTTTACGCCGCGCCGGTAGCACACCTCTGCAGCGAAACCATAGCAGCGAAACCGCAGTAGTTCAATTGTACTTTAATCAATATCTAGAGTACGCAGGATATAAAAACAGCCCATATTTCTTAAATTTATTACAAAGAGCGTTTCTGTTTCGAAATGAAAAACTACATTAAATCATTCTCATTCAATCATTTCATGTCATCAGTAAATAAAGAAAAGAAGGAAAGGAAAGGATGAAGAAGAGAACAGCACCTAATTGCGTAATGCACGATCGGTCAGAATTGGAATCGGTTTGAAAAAAATGTCTATGTTTCGAATCGATTCAATTCTGATTGATCGTGTACGTAATTAAGGTGCTGTAGGCGTAGGATGAGCATCGTTTCGTCGACGGAAGAGTAGACAAAAATGACGTTTCCTGTAGACAGTACGACGGCAGCAAAGTAGAAAGAGTCAACTGCACTTTTTACTAAATTCACTCTTTTACATAATTCGATTCAGAATTATTTGTTTTGTCCTAGGATTTATCGGTTGTCAGTGTGATTTTGACAGTAAGGATAGAAAACTTTCCTCCGAAATAGTCTACCTACAAAAAGACCTAGACAAAGATCGTTAGAAATGAAAGACAAAATGACAGATTGTAGAAGGATTTCTACGGTGCGATGTCAAAAATGAAGAAACGAACTGTCACTTTGTATAGAAAAAGCTATGTCTATTCTTCGTAGAGATAGAAAGCGCCATGCTACGCCTGCTGGGTAGAATAGGGCAATAAATAGGGATAAGGGCAAGATAATAATGATGATCAGGAAATAAAGAAAATATCAAACCTGTTGATCAAAAAGCGACCAGAATATGGGGACGGGCAGGTACAGGTACAGGATGGAGAACACCACCTTCATGTCGGCGACCAACTTCTCGCCGTACTTTTCGACGGCGTAGTCCAACCAGTGCGAACGCGGCGGTCCGTCTGACGGGCTGTACTTGATGCGCTTCATCATCCCGTACTGGAAGAGTGAATAGGGTTAAGGGGTTCAAATTTTCTTACGTTTTTTGCACATTACAGGTCAGGTGGTATGTGTCGTGGTACTTCGCGGGCTTCCCTGGCGCTTTCGCCTTGGCTGGAACTCTTTGGTGGGCTTCGCATGCATGCTATTTAGTTTATTAAAATGTATATATACCTACATATAAAATTTATATACAACATTAGTTTTTGTTTATGGTAAACCCGAAAAGGGGTCATTATACTCATCATTTTGAACATCTTTTTCTATGGGACCAACCTTAAAATCGCGAAAAAAAAACCTGCTTTTCCATGCATTTGTGTTCACTTAAATCGACAAAGTTTAAGGAACAGCAGATTTTTTCTTCGCGATTTCAAAGTTTGTCCCATAGAAAAAGTGCAAAATGAAAAGATGGTAAGTATACAAGTTAACATCGATGTAATAAACGTTAAATAAACATCAATGGCACAAAAACTGCATCAGCGGGGTATTTGCGTAACGAACGTTAGCAATGGCTTTCAGTTCGACAGTTCAGCAACATACATTGCGTTATTTACGTTGTTGAGCAGACAAATTTTTCATTATGAAGTATTGGATTACGACATCCTTCAAAATCATTCATTGTGATTGAAAGTGTGTTACGATTACGATATAAGGGTGTTGGTCCATTCATTAAAAAGAAAACATGTAGAAAATAGCACCAATAGCTACTTCCAAGAACAATATACTTGCTTCAAAAAACATGGAAGAGAAACAATATCGAGATGCTGCCTCGTTTTCATTCTCTTTGACAGAGATATGGCAGGTAAAGAAAATATTATAATTTTAACGGGCATGTTAACAATAAATCTATGTTATCAACACTGATAAAAATAACCTATCGTTAGCTAATTAATGGTTGCTTGTTTGTTTTCTCAGAATATCGATGACGCAGCTAACTGATACGTATCAACAACAGGTCCTCCTTTCAGACGCGCTATAACCGCACAACTGTAGCAAAAATGTCGCCGGCTACAAAATTTTATGAAAATGTGTCTTAGTGATTTCCACTTTGACCATTTGGTGCGTTCATCAGCTGTCGGAAAAATCTTGTCAATACTGACGATCGCGGCTACTAACGCATGCACTAAGGGCTGTCCAACTCAAGCGGCCGACCACGTCGAGACAGCGTAACCGTTCCTTCCTTACACTCTCCTGGACGAAAGAAACTACATAGCAACTAAACGACATGTTTTTTTCTGGCTGGCGACAACGCATGAACGCAACTTCAAGCAACTGCAGCAAAACCATCCAGACACGACCTGGCGACGTTTTTGCCGCTCAGTGTGGGCCGTCTGGATAGACCTTTATTTATTACCTACGTATAAATCTGTTTGTAAACATGTGAAAAAGGACTTATCTAAGTAGCTTTGTTTACACTCGCTACAGATATCTTATACCTACAATGAAGTCGGCTCATTGAAACGGGTGGGCGAGGATTAATTAACAGAACACATTGAAAAGATTTAATTAGAAATCAAAGTGGCATATAAAAGGTGAATAAAAACTGATCGTCAGAACAAACTGTATTCCGATTGACCAGATACGAATCCTTTTCTAACCAACAACGAAATTGAGAATTGGCTGTGTGAACTTTTAAGTATAAACAAGCCAAGGTAACTGAAAACTGAGCGCTGACCGAAGCTAATATTATTCGTTTCGGACTCTTGTACCTAAGGTTGGCAACCCTACTATATAATATAAATATACCTACCTAGTATCTTTATCTTGCTTTATTAGAGGCCCTATAATATAATTATTTTTTTTAGGTTGGCGAGTCTACTATATTTTGATTTCAATACAATATGGCGGGATGATCGCAATAGGGTGAGTATTACCAAAACTTATTAGAAGCTAAAATAATGTTATCTTTTAACCTGTAAAATTAGTTGAGACATTAAAAAAAAACCTGTTAATACAAGCAAAGTAGCAAAAAATATACATATAAAGAATAAAAATGTTTTTGAAACATCCCATATATATATTTTTTTTCGCCATCTTATTGATTCAATGACTTCGAAAATACTATATCTGATATAAAAAAAGTTGGCAACCCTACTTGTACCTATTTATGACGCATCACACAAAAACAAACTTTTAATGAATGTCCTAAAGGTGTACGAGGTAAAAAAAACCGTGGCATGGTTAAGCTAACGTATTATCGGCTCTCCCTTTAAACAAAATATAATTATTCGTTTCATAAGTTGACGGAAGTTCAGTAATATAACGGAAACTTTTAATGATATCCGGAGTAGGTACCTCCTAGACTAGTGTGTACACCCTACTCCGCCACGAGTTTTATATAATATTAATCCGGAACTGAAGCGTAACTTCGTTTCATATAATAAACTACACGTAGGCGACTTATTTAATTAAATATTCTCAAGTTCTCAGAATTATCTCGAGCCAGGAATAGAATAACGGATGCAAACGTATAATATGTATGTACAAAATAATTAAAACCATCTCTTTATGTTGTTATGATGGCACGTAGTACGTACCTACCTACAAAAGAGAACATTATTAAGCTTTCTGCATAAAAAAATCTTTTGTATTCCTGCTACACTTTATTCAAAAGTACAACATGTGCTGCGAGCTGCGACCAAGTTTTGAAGTCTTTGTCCCAGTACAATAAAGGAACAGTATTTATTAGATTTCGGCAGTGACCTTGAAATAATTACCTAAGGCCGCTCGGTACATAAACCTTCCGCGCACTCGATACTGTTGCGTACTGATATACACTCAATTTCGAAGCGCGTTTTATAAGAAGAAATAATACTGTTAAAAAAAAAAAAAAAAAAAAAAAAAAATGCATTTATTTAAGTAAGTTTTTACATGTAAGTTGCCGGGGCTTCCCAGAAAGTAATCGAATGATACTTGTGTTGGGAAAGCCTCGCTCTTCCGAACGAAACAAATTTAGACTTACTAGACTTACTACACAGTATGAGCCACAATAATATAACATATAAGTTCCTTAAAATTTAAAAAGAGGAAAAAGAAGCGTGAAGTGTGTGTGTGCGTGCGTTTGTGTGTGCGAGCGTGTGTGCGTGCGCGTGTGTTTGTGTGAGTGTGTGTGGGGGGGTGTGTACGTGAGAACACGCTCGGAGGTGTGTGTGTATGTTTGTGTGTGTGTGTGTGTGTGTGCGTGCGTGTGTGTGTGTGTGTGTGCGGATGGTAGTTTGATTTGGCCACATAACCCTATTAATTCGTTACGTGTAGTATGTGAGTACATTAAGCATGTATCACATTCAAGTTAATGTAAGTAGGATATCCTCCACATCTTCATAACTAAGAGTAAGGAGCCATTCAGTCAGATTTTTCTTACACTCGTACAATTTCATGGGGTATATACTAAGGATACGGTTAATTTTATTATAAACACGGGGGGCTTGAGACAAGTTTTGCCGACTAGCAAAGACAGTACGAGTGGGGTGTGTAGGGGCTACTATATCGCACCGTCTTTTACTAAGTTTGGCATAGTCGAAGGGTAATGTTTTGTGATATCTAAGTGTCATGTGTAGGATATATAGTTTCCTGACGGAGAGAAGCTTAGAAATTGCATATAAGGATTTAGTAGAAAACCTAAAAGGCTTACAGTACATAACTTTAATTAAGGATCGTTGCGCCCTCTCTAGATCTATAAGTATGACTTAGCTGCACCTCCCCATACTGAAATGCAATAGATAATTACTGATTGGGCTAGTGCAATGTATATTTTATTCAGTAGCTCAGTACTCATAACGTGTCTAAGACATTTGAATACCCATATAAGCTTTCTTACCCTCCCTATAGTTAGTTCAAGGTGAGGGCACCAGCTTAACCTTTGGTCCACGACGATTCCGAGGTATCTAGCAGAGCTAACTTTCTGAACAGTCGGGCAACTGTGAGCAAAATTATTACAAGGACCACGACAGGAGTGAATTTTAATTTCGAAGTCAGGCGAAGGCTGCGCGTTTAAGTACGGGGCAAAGCAAACGTAGTTAGTTTTTTGGGTGTTTAACGTGAGAAGGTTCTTATTAAGCCAGTGACTAACTCTAGCTAGACCTCCTTCAGCCACCAACCTTACACTCTCCCATGTCTTGGCAGTAAAAATAATAGCGGTATCATCCGCGTAGGACAGAATCCTCCCGCCGACGCCGCTTAGGTTGCAGAGGTCATTTATATATATCAAAAAGAGCGTCGGCCCGAGAACACTGCCCTGCGGGACTCCAAATGTAACGTTTTCTTCATCACTGAGAAAATTGCCAATCTTTACCGCCTGCTTTCTATTTTGTAGATAACTGCTGAGAAGGGAGAGAGCAGCGCCACGGAATCCTATCCTCTCCAGCTTGCGTATCAGTATTGGGATAGAAACGGTGTCAAAAGCTTTCTTGAGGTCAAGAAAGACTACTAAACATTTGTTTCCCCTATCTACTTCTTTTGTTATTGTGGATACAAGATCCATGGTGGCATCCTGAGTCGATGTACCCTTCCTAAACCCATATTGAGAGGTAGATAAGATGTTATATTTGGTCAAGTAGCTTATTATTCTAGAGTTCAAAAGCTTCTCAATGACTTTAGAAATAGAGGTCAGCACAGAGATAGGCCGATAGTTGTTAGCTTCGTCGCTATCTCCTCCCTTATACACAGGGGTGACAACGGAGCGCTTAAGAAGATAGGGGAAGATTCCGGAGTTGAAACTAAGGTTGGCAAGGTCTCTGATCAGCGGGACTATGATCTCCTTAGCTTGTTTCAAGAAAAGGGTAGGGATTCCGTCCCAACCTGGTGCACTCCCCGAGTCTAGGGACGTCAGGGTATTTTCAACTTCCATCTCAGAGGTGTCTAATAAAACAAAAGAGGACAGATTATCGGTGTCCATATCAGTTGATTCCAGAGGTACGAAGCTATTTGAGATATTCTGAGCCAGGGTTTGTCCAGTGTTGATAAAAAAATTATTTACATGGTTGGTTGAGGCTTGGGAACATGGTTTTATCTTAAGTAGGTTCCCATTTGAGCTCTTAGGTGGTTTGTAATGGGTAATTTCATTAATGGTTGACCATAATGCCCTAGGGTTTTTAGCAGATGCTGTAATTTTATCTTTATTGTATTTATTTCTTAGTTTTTTAATAAGGTTTCCACAGAAGGTTCGGTATCGTTTGTAAGTTATTATTAAAATTTGGTTTAGGGGGTTTGATTTAAGTTTTAGGTAGATTGTATTTCTTATTCTAATACACCGTAAGGCACCTGTGGTTATCCAGGGTTTTATCCTTCTTTTGCTGTTTGTGACTATTACATTTTTGGTGTTGGAGAGTATAGCTGACCTGACCATCTCTATCAGTGCAAAGGCGTAAGTATCCGGATCTTTAAAGACATTGAAGAAGGATGTATCAGTATTTATTAAAGTATTATGAGCATTTTCATAATTGATTACGGTTTTGTGCCTTTGAGGTACCGTATGTTGATACTTATTTGCGATTGATAAAAGAATAAAACAGTGGTCCGTTACAGTTGTATTTAAAACCGCCGTACAAGCCATGTTCCTATGTTTGTCCAGGCTCAGAAAGACATGGTCAAGACAGCCGTCCCCCCTCGTTGGTAAGTTATGAGACGGCAACAGTCCATGCAGAGATAGCATATTTAAGTAGGTTAATCTATTATTTCTTTCTTGATTAGTATCTATTGGGGAAACGATTAAGTCAATGTTAATGTCACCTAAAATCAAAACGTTTTTCCTAGGGTTGATATTCTCCAGATAATTATTGAGAGACATAATGAAATTACCTGCATTTAGGAAAGAAGGTGACCGGTAGATACCTAGTATGGTGTAGTTTGTTAATTGTAACTCCAGACCCGTAGCATTTACAAGGTTAAGTTCTTTAAATTTTACTGTTAAGTTATTTTTAATGTAGGCAACTACCCCATCACATTGATTAATGTGATTTTTTGTTTGAAATGATGTGTAATTAGCTAGTTGCGGTATGTTTTTGTTAGGGTTTAGCCAACATTCTGTAAGAATCAAAATATCTATTTCACGTTTTAGTTGCGCCAGAGTGAGTTGCAAATCGTCAAAATTTTTGTATATACTTCTAATATTTTGTGTTGATATAGTTAGATTATACTTAGACTTTTCTAACACTATATTTATTTCCTGTATACTACCCTTAAGTGAATCCGAGGGCTCTATTTGATCAATTTCACTCAGCGTATCAAAACTATCCATTTATAAATATCAAATTAGAACTCCCGGGGTTGCAGCTAGGGTAGTTGGATAGTATAGTTAAAAGCAGGTCAGGTCCATGTAAGTATAACAGTGTAATGATGAATACTTTGTGTCCTTTGTATGTGTTGTGTGTTGTGTATTTATAATCTATATAATATAGGTTTACTCTTTTGTCATTAGGGTTATAGGAGACTTGAATGTGTGTAGATAAATTTAAATTTTGTATATGTTTTAGTTTGTTTTGATAATTAGCATGTATTATACGTGGGATACAAAGTTGGTAGTTGTAATTATAGGGTAAGGGTGTGTATGCATGTATAGGTTTGTGTGTAGTCCTCTGTGTGAGTTTTTTGGTATAGTGGATATTTGACATTTCCTCAAAAAATATAAGTATTATGTTGAAGTAAACTGATATATGTAAGAAAAATAGTGGTAGGAAAAATGTACCCATAGTTAGTCATTTTTCTTGCATTAGTTGTTGCACCTGCGCTTCGTGTTGAATATGGATACTTTTAGCGTTGTCATCCTTCTTGACCAGTACCTTTCCCATGGAGGTCCAACAGTACTTAACCTTTTGAGCCCTTTTCAGGTCCCGGGCCAAGAAAAACAAACGGGCCCCCTTAGTAGTGAGTTGTTCCGATATAAAGATTGGTGTGTCTTCATTGCTTCTGAAGCCCAGGTGTTTTGCTAGCAGTCGTGTCTTATTTGCAAGATTGAAGTCTTTCACCTTCTTCAGGAAGTCTGATCTCAAAATTGGAGACCTTAGTTCCATTATAATTGTAGGTTTCTTCTCTCTGTCTCCCCTTGATTTATAGCGGAAAATGTCGTTAATATCATAACCATTCATTCCTAAATTAATGGTCTTAGAGAGGTTGACAACCATTTGAATCAGGTCTTCCCTGTTTTCCTGATCCTTTATAGGTACATTTTTAATTTCTACGCAAGCCTTGCGGGAATTTCTTTGAAGGTCTTCTACTTTTTCTTCCAAAATGCAGATGTATTCCCGGTCTTTCTGAGCTTGGTTTTCTAAGAGCGCAATTTTTCCGCGGTACTCCTCATTTTGTGCAGTTAAGAGAGATACAGCTGCGTTAATTTCAGAATTTGATTCAGTAATCTCTTGTAATTTGCTGGTTATAGACGCGAGTCCCTGACTTTGTGCGGTAACTAACGAGTTGATTAGGTCCTTTATCTCGTCCTTAAAAACGGATAGTTGATTAGGTGTGGAATCTTCTTCTCTTGGTCGTTTATGACGTTGTGTGATATTGTCATTGAGCGAAGGGAATACATCACTATTTATTGGTGTTCTATTCAGGGAGGGATCAGAAGAGAAATGCGACATTGGAGTTAAGTTTCTGTCCGGTATCGGCGATTGGGACGGAGGCGTTCTTTGCAGAGACATGTTGTTGTAGGCCTATTTAAATCAAGGTCGTCGGCAATAATTATATAATAGCTACTCACTTACTACCGTTAGACAGGTAGCGGGACCAAACACAATGACGGGCGCACGCGCAGACAGCGGTCTCTTGATTTCCGATAGCTCGGTCTCGTTCTCTCGAGGTGGGCGGAGTTGGTTTGACCGCGTGACTCAGGCCGCAGGCAGCGATGCAGGAACAGGACAGCAATTATGTCGAGCCTCTCTTTTACCCAGGACGCGCGGGGGACACGCGGGTACGCTTCGCTGCGCCGGTTGAACGGTCAACGTTTACACCAAAAAGACAACTATGCCACTAGTTAATAGGTAGCACTTTCGTATGTAATTAGATCAGATTTTTTGATAATCTTTCGATAACACGTCCGTACTCAATGCTGGTTCGGTCGAAAGAGGGCTGACTGTTACTTATTTATACTGTGTCTTTGTCATCGCGTGTCTTGTTTATTAAAAAGTAGTTGGTAATAACGTCTGTTGCCATAGTATTGCATCACCTCCTTTTGCATTAAGAATTTTACATTACACTTTTTGCCGAGGAAGCAATTAAGCATTTGTGGCCGTTGCCGTTACTATCATTCAATATTGAATCCGTGTCTTAAAATTGAGAGGTATTTTAAGTTATGATATGATACGTTTAAACCTCAGAAAATCTAGGATCAAGTTGACGTTAATCATTATTTATCTTTGAGCAACGTTTTTAAGAAGGGGGTTAAGCTACGGTTTCCTAGAAGAGTGGTGGAAGAAAGATAACGGCCACAGTGGCGGCTGACGGCTATCATAAAATGGCAAAGATTTAATTCGTTAGATTCGCCCAGCGCGTCAAAAGATAATCGCGTTTCTATTTCGTTTTGACTCTGACACACAATGACGCAGTGACTTGACTTGATTCTCTTATTCTTTTCAGTATGGACACCTGTCACTAAGTAGGCCGGGGGCGAATCTAGCGATTTAAATCTTTGGGCAGCGGGGTTTGACGTTACGGTGTCAAAAATGCTCTCTATGAAAACACATCAACTAACTTTCGCAAATAACATTTCAGTGACGTCATTCGCCGATAAATTGCAGACGCCATGTGGCGGCCACCGCTCTTCTAGGAAATCGAAGCCTTAAAGTGTTTCGTAATATTAGCATTTGTATAATAACATATTCTCTCCCAGCATTTTCTAAGATTAATTTCATAAAATTATTTTAGACGTTGGGAGCACCCATTGAATTTTTTTTCGTGCGCAATGCTCTTATATTACATAATTTAGAAAAATCGCTAATATTATAAATATTTGAAACCTCTAATATTATAAATGCGAAACTGAGTTTGTTTGTTTGTTACGCTTTAACGCTAAAATGGCAGAACGGATTTTGATGAAATTCGGCACATGGGTAGACCATGACCCGAAGAAGGACAAAGGCTACTTTTCAACCTGAATCACAGATAAAGTTGACAGCTAGTATGGTAATAATTACGGGTTTAGTTTGTAGTAAGTATACAAACTTTTCTATTAGAATTTGACAATAGGGAATATGCATGTATTTTTTTAATCTTTTTATTCGATAGTTTACATCGTCAAATAATAGTTTTAAAAAAATCGTCGGCAGAAAAGCAATTTAAAGTTGTTAAAAAAATGTTTAAAAATATCCAACCGATCCGGGCTATTTAAACGCCCTCCATTTGGCGCGCTTGGTGTGGTGACGTCACCGTCTGTGAAAACAGACAAGCAACTGTCAAGTCAACGTCAAACACTCCTTTTTCTATGAGCGTTTGACATTGACTTGACACTTGTTGATTAACTTGACATTGACATTTTGATTGTTATCCCGGATTGTTACGTCACATCCGCTCTTAGCCTTTTCAAGTATTTGAATTACCCACAGCTATTTGGGACTTTTTAAAAATTAATTTCTCGCTCAAAAAGAAATTTTATTCAAAAATATTGATGGAGGCATAATTCTGAAGTAACATAGTTTATAAAAAAAAATATCTGACCCATATTTGAATCACATGCATATTCCCTATTAGCCGTCTAAATTACATAAATAATACTTAACATCTTCACAAATCTATACACAAATAGTTGTCAGTAATAACCTCTTTATTGAGTTGAAAGGCCTGAAATATAACCAAAGAACATCAATCATAACTGATATTCTCTTTTTTTATACCTAGTCTATTGCAAAAAAACCCTATGAAAAGGATGTGCACGGCAGTGTGATGATTGATACGTCTTACTGGGAGGCTATTGGCGTGATGAATGACCCCAAGACGCCCTCTGTTGAATTACAAAAAACATTTACTTATGTGTCATCAATTACCTGTGAAAGAGAAACATAGTGCAGGCAACTGCCTGCGAAGTAATGGAACCTACTAAACACATTATCGTGATAAATGTTACACCATTTAGGGATCTGCTTGCACTGTAATGAAAAAAGCGTGGGTTAATAAATTCTGTCTCCTTGTGTTGGTAAAAATGAGAAGTTGTTTGAGTTACGTGGACTTATTCATGTCTGACCGATAGTGCGTAAACAATTTCAGTGTTATTTTGTAAATTTCGAATAGTTACACCCTAACTGAGCTTCTACGTTGAGATCCAACAGCAAGCCAGCCAATTGGCCGTACCCATTAATTTATTATACGCTTTTTTTTTTGACGGCGGTAGGGCGTGTCAGACTTTTACTGACTAAAACCCACCCGTGTTCCTTCAGTTGCCTGTTGCCAAGGGTCCAGGTATCCCTTTCGGACTTTCCCGCAACACTGGCAGACCCATTAATTTATGCTCCCATTTCAATCTATATAGTGTTGTTTTACATAATATTATATTACTCGTGCTCGTGGCCAAATGATAACACACGTGTCAATCCAAGGTTAAGCTATGCTTGCTGCGGTTGGTCCCTAGATGGGTGACCATCCATTATATATCGAGACCGCTCCGGCCTTGGAAATCACGTTAAGCCTTTCGGTCCACACTGTTATTCGTAGATTTTTGACAGTCGTTACGGGTAGTCACAACCAAAAATCTGACAACCAGTCTTACCAAGGGGTATCGTGTTACTGTTACTGGGTTGTGGAGATCAAATAGGCAGTCGCTTCACATAAAATACTGGTATTCAGGTGCATCCGGCTAACCGGATGCACCTGAGGTTAGCTGGAAGCCGACCCCATAGTTGGGAAAAGAGTAAGCAGATTGTCGTTTTACATAGTAGGTAGTGTTCCTACTCTTCTTGGTTAGCACACCATAGCACACACCATAGCAATTTTAAAGCCTATTTCTTATTGTTATACGGTAGATATTTCTTATTATCTTGATAGAAGAATCACAAAAAAAAGCCATAATCAAGGATTAGTCTTTGATCCGCTTTATTGTATGATATAATTATTGAGAATAAGAATAATAATTATCAGATAATTTTGTCTCGGGATTAGTATTATTTTATGTCAATGAGATTACTTGAGGGAATGAAATAATAATAAATAATAATTGGCCTGATAGCCGAAAGCCTCGACCAACATCTCTCGAGGCTCTCGTTAGGCGGTTGGATCAAGGGCCTGATTCAGAAGGCAGTACTCCTTGATACGGCTCGCATTGTGAGGAGGTTCCTGTCTCTGCAGCCCACCGGTAGCTTGGACCCTGCTCCCGACACCGGCGGACATCTATTTTTTATATTTTTAAATGTTTTTTTATATTTTTATTTGAATTTAAGAAATATTTAAAAATGTAAACAAATAAATAAATAAACGGAAATAAATAATTAAATTGTCTTAGAATGTCCCAATATTCGACTAAGACTTAGTCGATTATTGGGACATTTTATTTCATACCCCTCCGTGGAATATAGTCGTGATCTTATGTTGTTTCATGTTCCATATTATATAAGTCGTCAATTACTATGTTTTATCTCTTACAATGTGACGAAAAATAGAAAACAAAAATCTAATTTTTTAATCAGAACTGTAAGAAGATTTATTTCGGGAAACCCTATAAATATATTTAAGACTTTAATCTAACGGTTTTGTTATTTTGTAGCCATCCTATGGTCATCCCACACCAGTATGGTCAAGATTTCATGTTCATGCAAGATAATGAGCGTTCAAACTCAGCCAGGTTGGTGCTGAATGTGCTCAGCGATAACAATTTCACGCTATTAGAGTTGCCTGTTCAGTCCACTGCTCTCAATCCCATAGAGTGACCTTCCTCAAAATTTTAACATGGAACAAGACCTTTGTGCACATCTGTCCAAAATATGAAGCGATATTCCACAGGTGGCAATAGATAACGTGAAACGTGATAGGTACTCAGCAACCACGCCGATCGCGATGTAAAGCCGTCGCTAGCCGCTGCCTTGGCAGGATCAACTAGTTTATTAAAAAGTTGCCGATAATGTTTTTTTTATTTATTGGCATCTGGGCGTTAGGATTATTTTCATTTTTGGTACCATTTGAGATTTTTTTTTTCTCTAACAACCCTTTTATTTAATCGAAATCTGTAATAAATTACTTACGCTTCTTTTGTTATAAAATATGTTAGGTACCAGATAAAAAGTGTTCTTTAAATTCCCTCGTTCCCTAGACTTTGTTGGGTGGCTAGTGTATTCAATTTTAATTTCTATGCTTTATCTAAGTTAATTATCTTAGTCATAGCCGTATTATTTTCCCCATATTTTGGTCTTAGTGCGCGGATTCCAAAGTGGCACCATTCATCAATTATCTGACCCGTCAGTGCGGCAACTTACCCATGCACAAGATATAAACTTCAGCGTCACGTTGTCACGCGGCTGCTTTATCCTGTACGACGGCTTGCCAGCCACGAATATCACTGAAATTAATAATGTACCGTCAGTCCGTCACATCTCTGACTACGGCTTGCACTAAAACCTGACTAGACAGACATAGCCCAGACACATTCACATGTATTTAATTAACAATTTCCTTAGGTATCACAAATTAGTCTTGGAGGAAATGGTACCTTCATGTACCTATATTTGAAAAATGGCACCATGCTTTCTACGCCACTTCAAACGAAATGTTGCACCTACAACATTTATACGGGATTTTACAATTAAATATCCCACCTAAAACCAAAAATTTCAATGCATGCCACATCCACCCTGGGCCCGCGTGGTAAGTTTCGGCCCTCTCCTCCTCTGAGAGGAGGCTTGAATCCCAGCAATGGGAACATTTAAAACGGCCTATGTATTTAAATGTTGTCTCCCTGCTTCTTATACCTACCCTTTCATTATGTTCTGGTTGGCATGACTCCGGCATAGCTGGGCAGCAAAATTAAATCTACGTATATTTGAATATTATTTTATTTTAAAATCTATGTTTTGCCGACCGGCTGGGACGAATTGTACCGAATCATGCCGACCCGAAAAAGTGTGTAGCACGCTTAATGTTACAAGGTCTTACCAATAGACGAAAGCACCAGCAGAGCCGGAAACCCGAAACCCAGTGCATAGCAGGCATCGTCACCGAAACACATGACACTCCTGCGCAGGGCTGGAGTCACCACCATGCCCATGAACCCGCCCAAGTTCACCGTACAATAGAACGTGGAGAAGAACTTCTGAAGCAACTGGTTCTCTTCGGGGAGACGGAACTGGAAGAAACTAACTGCTTTGAAATCGGGCCATCGGAGATTATAATCAGAAGCTATTCTTAATATAGGTAATGTAAATACAATCTCTTGTTTTCAAAACGCTCGTGTCTCTGGTCAGTAGGAATAGTAGACCACGTAATTGCTTTATCACCCTTTTTTTTTTTTGCGGTTGGGAAATCATCCAATGACTTCTCCCGCTCTGGGCGAGCTTAAGGGCGTGTCAGACTTTTACTGACTAAAACCCACCCGTGTTCCTTCAGTTGCCTGTTGCCAAGGTCCCGGTATCCTAAGAAACCTTTCGCCAAATTGCGATTACTAGAGCCAAATAACAACAACAAATCATAGATTTTTCAAGATTCAAAGATTTCAATTTATAAAATTGAATCCCATTCACGAACACTCCAGGTATTAAAAATCTGTTTAGGGTTCCGTACGTCCGAATGAAAAAACGGAACTTGGACTTGTGTTGGACTTATGTTTGTGCTCAACCACCTCGCTTTCTTTAGTAGCCATGGATTCGAAATTTGATCTCCACGAACATTTTTGACGAACACAGTGTCTAATGTTCGTTAGTGGAACGCACATGCGAACAAAGTGTTCGATGTTCGTGTTCACCATTTTCTTGTTCGTTCGTGGGTACACGGCTTTATAGGATCCCTCGTGTGTCTGTCTGTCAGTCTGTACGGTGTACGTCTATCACAGCCAATTTGCTCTGAATATGGACCGATTAGGTTGAAATTTGGTATAACTATGAATTTCTGTGGCCCAAACACATACGTGTAATGTAAATGAATTAATTTTGAATAAATCTTTTGGGGGACAAATAAAAATAAAAAAATTAAAGTTTTCAAACTCACATTAAATTAAATTAATGGAGACTGTAAAAAAGTAAATAGCTTTAAAGTTATTTTAAGAAAATTGATGAGTATTTACCAATAACTCCGAAACTATTGAACCTATATTTTTGAAACAATACAGTTAATAGTTCTATACTTAATTACATAAAGATTACAGGAAACTTACAGAAGTATGGTCTTAAAATAACATGGTAAATCTCTTAATATTGTGCGTACAAACTTACATTTGCAGTTGCAATGTGTGGGAGAACATGTTTTTTACTAAGTACAATGTTAAGTTTGTTCTTGGGATAAATTCATCCCAACTACGGAACCCTTCATTATGCGTGGTCCGACATGCAATTGGGCGGTTTTTTTCTATACCCAACACATAAGTTAATAGAGTGTTCGTTTATTGTCGTCCATTGTGGAACGAAGGTGAAACAGCCATCCAAATGACAACTGGACCGTGACCATGCAGAAAGCAGCCATATGGCACTTTTTCCAAAAATGAGTTATAAACACAGCCATACTAATTTCGGCATACCAGATTTTTTGCAAAAACAGCCATGTCGATATCTCTATTTATCACGGAAATATAAGCCGTCAAATGCAGCCATGTCTACAAATGTTTATTGTAAAAAAAACAGTCATCTTCATGTAAAATGCAGCCAATTTTGTCAAAAATTAAAATACCTATTTTGCAGAAGTCAGCCTAACTACTCGTATATGGCCGTTTTTGACAAATCTAAAAATGTTAGGAGGTATCGGTGTTAAAGTTACGTTAAAGGCAGCCACTCTATGATAGCTGTTTTCTCTAAATTATTTAGGTAATTGTTGTTAATCGCAGTTGGCTTTTTTATTTATTTGTTTTTTTTATAAGACCTAAAGGAAGTGTACCTAGATAAAGTCAGTAAAAAACAGTATGAATACATTATACAATAGTCGGATTATTTGAACTTAGTAAACATTTTAGTCAATAGCTGCTACACTTAATACCTACTTTCTTGTCTGTTTTTTATTTTTTAAATAGTTACAGTTACAGATCACATTTTAAAACACAGCCAACTTACGTGGCTGGCTTATTCTTTATTGTGATATCTACAAAATATGGTATTTTGTATAAAACAGCCACGTCTAAAATCGCGATTATTAATCCTCGTTTCGAAATTCAGGATGGGATACAATAAATTACAATAGTTATACCAATATGTCTCAAATATAAAATAATCAGAAAATTAATATACAACCGAGAACCGAAGTGCAACCATCGAAAGAAAAACGCTTATAACTCTGTTTGTACTTTTCCCGACATGGGCTTCCCTTCTGCATAACGCGGTCCAACTTAATATCGGTTTTCTGTCATCAGAGTTTCGCAGGATAATAACCGATAAAGGAAATGGTGCGGACACGATGTTACAGGATGGAATAATTAATTTATGCTGCACATTTTAATCAACATACGCGCCGCTGGTTTTATTTAAAACTTACCGTACGAACGCGGACTATGTTGTCCCGATGATGCATTCCAAAGAGTCTCTTTACTTGCTACAATCATTTATTTTTCGAAAGGAGATTGGGCGTTTCTGCCCTGGAGCCCAATAGCGTTAAGATATAGACCAATGGAAAAATCTCATCAAGAAGAATATTTTTTATTCTGAAGACTTCTCTTGATCGTAAGTACGAAAGGAGCTACAGATCTTTAAGTGTGAGTGATTAAATATTATTGTAATTCTGGTATTTCGTCAATAGAATAACTTTTAATGACTCAGTGCCCGGCAAACATAAACTTTGAAGCCTATAAACTACCATTTTAAAACATTAGTCTCTAATAGATGCCATTTTAGGAACAATGTTTTTAAGAGTCGGTCGACCGGACACATCGTTAAGCCTGACGCGTACCCCAATAGAGTTGAGATATATGCCAATGGAAAGATCTTTTCAAGGCTAATATTTTGTGATAGGACGCTTCTCTCGATTGTTATTACGAAAGGAGCCACAGAGCTCTAAATGTGAGTAATTAAGCATTAGTGAAAGTCAGGTATTTAGACATTGAAATAACTTTTACTAACTTTGAGCCTTGCAAACATGATCTTGCAAACCTATAAACGGACATTTTAAAACGTTGGCCTCCTAGATGCCGTTTTGGGAACAATGTGTTTAAGAGTCGATCGGCCGTACAAATCGTTAAACCTTCGTTAAGCCTGCCGCATCCCCCAATAGAGTTAAGATATTAGGTCTTTACCTATGAAATTGCCGTTTTGTATGAAAAAATTTAAACGATTTTTTTTAATGTATTTTTTATTTGTTTTAATCGAAGTAATCACCCATGCAATCAATGCATCTTTGCCAACGCAGTGGCAGTTTATTGATGCCCTTAAAGAAATCAGCTGGACGGGAGGCAACAAATTCTTCAAAGTCATTTTGTACTGCCTCTCGGGTATTGATTTTTTTTCCCGCCAAGAAGTTATCCAAATTCTGGAAAAAGTAGTAGTCTGTAGGCGCAAGGTCTGGTGAGTAGGGCGGATGACGGAGAGCTTCCAACCCCAGTTCTTGCAACTTGGAGACCGTCTGCTGTGCAGTATGAGGTCGTGCAGGAGCAGCGGAGACGAGCGATTGACCAATGCTGGTTGGAGATGTGCCAGCTTCTCCATCATTGTGTTCAGTTCTTCAAAGTACACATCTGCAGTAATGCTCACCCCGTTTGGTAAGAAGCTGTGATGAATCACACCGGCGCTAGACCACCAAACAGTGACCATCACTTTTCTAGGGGTAAGTTTTCTAGAGCATTGTTTAGGTACTGAACCAGGATCCAACCAACTTGCTGAGCGCTTGCAGTTATCAAACAGAATCCATTTTTCATCGCAGGTAACAATGCGGTTCAAAATTCCTTCATTTGTGTGTCTGTTGAGCAGTGCAAGCCACGCCTCGACGCGTACTTCGCGCTGGAGATCATTGAGTTCGTGGGGCACCCATTTGTCAAGCTTTTTTACCTTGCCAATTTGACGCAAATGGACCAATATTGTTTTGACGCTAACGTCGAAAGCTGCTGCTAATTCAGCCGTAGATTGTGTATCATCAGCTTCCACAATCGCCTTTAATTCACCATTGTCGACCAAAGTCTTCGGACGACCGCGAGGTTCATTTTTCAGGTCGAAATTTCCAGAACGGAAGCGAGCAAACCAATAACAGGTGGTACGTTGGTTTGTAGTGTTAGCTCCGTAAACGTTGTTGATGTTGCGTGCCGCTTGTGCCGCGTTGCTGCCACGACGGTACTCATATTCCATAATTACTCGAATTTTTAACGTATCCATGATGACGAAAAAGATTGAAATGCGATGAAAATGTAACACTAATCATTAAACAAATGACTTCTTTTGAAAAAAGAATTCCATGTTTTTAAAATAAAATTAATTTGAAATTAGAATTCTTAGCCAAACAAAAATTATTTTGATTTGAAATGGCCAGTACTGCAGAACGGCAATTTCATAGGTAAAGACCTATTATATGCCAATGGAAAGATCTCTTCAAAGGAAATATTTCGTGATTTGACGTTTCTCTCGATTATTAATATGAAAGGAGCCACAGAGCTCTAAATGTGAGTAATTAAGCATTATTGAAATTCATCACCTATTTAGGTCATTAACTCTGTACTGACTAATAATAGGCCAAAGTCGTGTTTTTAGAAAAGGTTATCCCTAAAAAGCTCTTTTCAGTGGTATATATCTTATAGCTATTGGACGCCAAGAATTGCTTAACTTCGGTGCGCAATTTATTACCTATTTAGGTCATTAACTCCGAACTGACTAACAATTGGCAACAGTTATGTTAGAAGCAAGGGTTCTCTTCGAAAAGCTCTTTTCATTGGTGTATATCTTATGGCTATTGGGTCAAAAAAAATCCTTAACTTCAATGCCCCAGTAGTAACACTTATTTAGGTCATTAACTAACTAACAATATGCAAAAGTCGTGTTCGTAGCAAAGGGTCTCCTTGGAAAGCTCTTTATATTGGTGTATATCTTACGGCTATTGGGTCACCTATTTATGCCATTAACTCCGAACTGCCTAACAATTGGCAATGGTCATGTTACTATCAAAGGTTCCCCTCAAAAAGCTAAAGCCGTTGACGTATATCTTATGGCTATGGGGCCAAGATGGCCAAGTATTCATACCTATTTGGGTCATTTACTCCGAACTGACTGACAATTAGCAAAAGTCGTGTTAGTAGTAAAGGTTCTCCAAGAAAAGCTCTTTCCATTGGTATATATCTTATTTTTATTGGGCTTCAGGGCGGACCCCATAGGTAAAAGCCCATTCTCCTTTTAGTAAAAAAATAAATTATTAAAATTTTAATTAATTAATTAATTACCCAGAGCATTGCTTGTTATCGCGTAGTGCAGCACTAGCGTGATTGAATAGAAACTAACGTCGTTTTAGCGCACAGTAGGTAAATGTTTGACGAAGGCCTATATGAAAGGTGCCTTGAAGAACATTAACGTACCTGGTCTCCTCCGAATGCTGCTACACAAGGCTTGATTCCACCAGTACCAGTAGCTATGAGCAGCAAACCGATCATTGACGTAGTTCTGAAATTTAAAATAACATCAACTTTTCCCCGAATCACAGATTTAGGTAGTTCCACAATTTAAATTACAGTGGCACTTTAAAAATCTCCTAAATAATAAAGGGTGAACATTGCAACCTTTCGTGAGGACATTTATATATATCTAACTTAGGTGCCGTACCCAAACACTCGCAACAGCAATATAATAAACTCTAAACTAATACGCAATACACCAATAATTATCAGACCCGTCAAGTCTAATACTTCCTCTATTTTGTTCCAGCTTTTCCTTCACCGTCGACTTTTGCGGTAAGCCGAAGTATGATCAAAAATAAAACAAGTGTCCAAAGTTTCAAAGAGTAAGTATAATCTTAGGTCCTGGTTCAGGCCACCACAGCCGGTAGCGGCAGGAGTGAAGTTTCATCAAAGTTATCTCTAGGAGCACTCTTTTACTTTTAAATTTAAGGTTTTCGCCGATTGTTTGTTTTAGTTACTTAAGAAGGTAAAGTACCTACCAACGCAATAAGTACCTATGTTAGTTATTATTGAAACATATTGTACGAGTACTCAAACATTCGCATCACGTTATCATCCTTATAAGTATTAGCCCTTATTATTTTTAGTTTCGTAACTACTAACTACACTGGTCCGCAAAGAATGCGGGGCGGTAAGAAAAACTTCAATAACTTCCAAAATATTGGAGCTAGCTTCATGAAATAAAGATTGTATCTTGGACAATTTTATAAACCCGAGAAATAACTCCTTGTTGTTATAGAGTCAATTACAGGAACATTAAAGGACCTACAAAACGAATACTCTGAAGCTGAACTTAAAAAACAAACATTGAACAGGGGGCTTAGCACCTATAACAGCCACTTTGGCAGAATCATAATAGGAAAGTACTTATTATGTATCATTGTAAAATGTCACAAACTGACAATTCATATGATCTACGTCAATGATATTATTGCGTGTAATTCTTATTACGAAATAATTCATCTGTTTGACAGTTTCCTATGGAGATTCAGATTTAGTAAAAAAAATCAAGTAACAAAAACTAAAACCCAACTACGACTTAAAAGGTATAAACAAGACACCACAGACAGACAAATTAAAAATCCGGAGTCACACGTGTTAGGGCATAAATCGAACAGATTACCTGTGACTCCGGATTTTTAATTTGTCTGTCTGTGGTGTCTTGTTTATACCTTTTAAGTCGTAGTTGGGTTTTAGTTTTTGTTACTTGATTTTTTTTTAAATTCTTTTGGGGTTATAATATATATATTTTTGAAATGTGCTCATTAAGCCCTTTCATTTGATACCCAACATGGTACGATAAAACCATATTTTTTTTTAAGTTTCTCATTTTATGTCCTCCAGAGGGCGCCATTTTTAATTTAATGTGACTTCACATAGCCTATAACCAGCGGACAATCACGACGCTTCTAACGATACCTCATTTGTCAAATTGTGATAAGTGGTTTGGAAGATAGGAGGGAACAGATGAACATACATACATACATACATACCGGTCAAAATCATAACCCTCCTTTTTTCTTCGCCGTAGTCGGGTAAAAATGGTCCAAACGTTATGAATTGCTTTTATGTCAAATAAAAGAAATTGCTAATGACAGCTGGAAATTCAGGAAATTAATTGCTTAAAGAAGAATTGCTAATGTGGCCGTTTACGGCCCGCTGTTCCCGACGGGTTTTAGTTTCAATGATCTGGGGGCTGACTATGAAGTATTAATGCCATCATTATTCCACTGCGAAAAAGGATGGTGCTAGCGGCCTTGTCTAGCTACGTCTCTCACTAACACTGGAAAAATGGTGGCAGGTCTTTAATAATATTCTCATAATTACAGGTACCTACTTACGTGGGAGGCAACATGAGCGGAGGTATCGCAGAACAACAAGTCAGGACAGTCCCAATTAGGTATATTATTGAAAAATATAGTATTACTCTGAAAAAATTTCAATTTTATTAGTTTGCAACCTATGTAAGTATAGTCGGCCTCGTAATTACTTTACCAACCTAAGGTTGAAGTCACGTGCACGTTATAAAACAACAAGGTCTATCGCAATCTCCACGGGCAAGAAAATCTCGGCAATATTCCCGTCGCGCCGTGCCATCAAATCTCTACACGGCGATAATTTGAACGCACAGGCACCGTGACAACTCTACACGGCGATAATTTGAAGGCACGTGTAATAGTTGCAACCATAGTGAAGGTTTAATTTACTGGGAATTGTTGTCAAAGGTGGTGAAGCAATTACGAGGTGGACTATACATATTTTTCCTGCATGCATAGTTGGTGCTGCCTCCACTACTCGAGCGTTTATTGATTTCAGCCGAAAACATTTATATATGTAGGAACATGCTATTTGATAAAATGTTTACCTATTGATAAGTCTGATCATCTGATGATAATATTTGGTGCCATAAAAATGGCGCTGATTGAAGTCGCAACGCTCAAGACCACCATTTGCCAAGCAAGAGAGATCGCTAGAGTAGGTACTACCATATAAAAAATAAGTTTTTTCTCTTTCACTAAAAGTTATAGATACTAGTGTGAAGATGTTAGGTATGGCTTCTATACAGTGCCGTAACTAGGGCGGTGCCAGCGGTGCCCAGGCACAGGGCGCAGACCCTGGAGGGGCGCAGAAATGACCAGACCAGGGCCACTAACAATACCTATTATTTATTTTTATAGCAGCTCGCACCGGGCGCATAAAAGGCTAGACCCGATACATGAGAAAAATAATCAATCCTGTAGCTTTAAATTTTAACATTTTTAATACAAAATTAATCAATTTATCAAATGCTCAAAATGAGTCCCTTCCTGTTGAATACAAAGTCGAACAAAATTTCACATCAAATGTTAAAATTCATGATCTTCCTTTTATTTGTGACACTCATGTTATTTAGCAAAAAATAATCCTTATGATGAAGCCTTTCGATCGGTATGATAAAGCTACAGCATTGGTTATTTTTCTCATGTAACGGGTTCGATTCCCGGTTCAACCATGTAATTATTTAAATAACTATGAATGCAGTTTAAATTGTTTTTTAAATTCAAATAATGTCTTCTTTCAGTGAAATGTTCCATCTACAATATTGAGGGTACTTTCCCTCCATGTGGCATATCCGTGGGACGCCCTGTATATTCAAACTTCTAGCTAGTCATTATACTCGTTAATAAAAATGAAATGCTGCTCGTTAGTAATCGCCTCACTTGAGCTGGACCAATTTAGCTTATTGTTGGTTTAAAATGTTCGTAATAGTCCGTCTCGGGTTATTATGGAAAGCAAAATTGGAAAAGATTTTTTTCAAATTCTTAAAAAACTGAATGTCCTTTTTTCTACGGGATTTTTGTACGAATTATTGAAATTTTGACAAGACAACTTCTGTCGGGTCACCTAGTATCTAGACTATAATCAAAAAAAGCCAATACTTGTATCTTCCAATAAAGTTGTCGGCCAGTATGGCACCCATCAGCGGCATAGTGTAGCACATCATGATAAATATGTGATACACCACAGTGGCAGCGTTCTCGTGGAGGCATAACACGTTTCTTAGATACAGCGACAGTATAGCTGTAAGAAAAGTCATATAAACTGAGCATGGGCACTTTAGATAATCGCAGGGTGCTACTGCTAAACGAGTCCTGACCTCGATCGCTCGGGCAAAGTATTACTTAGGCACCAATTGGGTTAGTGCAGCAGTAAATTCATTGTCGGGAATATGGTTTTGTGTCCGGTTAGTCATAAAATTCAGCTATTATTAGGCAGTCACCTGCAGCCTAAAGCAGTCTACTGCTAGATAAAGGCCTCTCCAATTGGACGCCATTCAGCTCGACCCTCAGTTTCTCTCATCCAGCAGCCGCCCAGCAAAGATCGACGACGCTCTCGTTGTGAATGCTAGGTACTAATAGGTAGCTATACAATTGACACACGACCACTAGTTTGAACCTTAAATAAGGTGTATCTATTCATACACGAAATCTCTTAAGGGGTCATTGTACTCATCATTATGAACAACTTTCATTATGAGACCAACCCTGAAATCGCGAAAAAAATCAGCTGTTCTCTACATGGCCAGTACAATGGCCTCTTAATAGATTTCGTGTATGAATAGATACACCTTATAGGTACCATACCCAATTACCCATTAAACAGAATTAAAACAAGCATTCTGCATCCCATTATGTACCAACGTCCTGTCAAATTACCAACGTAGCGTAGGCACAGTCTTGTGGCGTAGGTACTGTCAAATTTCTGTACCTACCTATGATATGTTATTTTATTACTTAGCTACTTTGGTAGTAAGTAGGTAGGTTTAGGTACCCATGTGAAGTGGTGAGCCCTCTCTCGCAAACGTCTCAGTTCGTTACCTACATACTCGTATTACATAGGGGCATGTCGTGGAAAGTTTAAATTCACAGAATTTCGCAATCCCACGCCGGCACGCTCAGCCGCCCAGACAGGCTGTTATAAGGCTCTGCTGAACCCACTCCTGGTAATCGGCGAAGCGTCGAGATACCATAATAAGCTTGCATCGGTAGGTACGTACTTCTCAGTCCACAGAAGGAAAATCTTTCACAAAATTCTGTCGCAATAATACAAAATATTGATGTAGGGTGATTATGAATCATTCTTAAAGACAACAATAAACTCCTAAAAAAACACTTAAAACATATAATTATACAATTTAATTATTATTGACAATTCTGATGTCAATCTTATCTGTCTGAAGTTGTACAATGACAGAATATCTTACATGTTAATTTTTTTCTTGGGTAATTTAGTCTAGTTTTTAGTAAGCATATCAATGAGTCTAGTACTTAATTAATAAAGACATTCCACCTCCATGAGAAAACACAGAGCAAAGATTCTTTCAAATGCCGATTTGAACGACGGCAATACCTAAAATAATAAATTTTGCGGCACCGAAAATGTGTTGAGCGCACAACTTCTGTTACAGACCGCCTTCATAGCCGTTAGTTTCTATACACTTACGTCATTTGTGTCGTAGTGCTAAACGCTACAAGGGTAAAGTATCTAAGATAATCCCTCGCTGCACTCAGGATTCTAGTCTTTCAAAATAGCGCCCATGACAGTAAGACACTGCTTATCCCCTTAGTGAATAATCTATTATTTTTTAACATTTGTTCAACACAACCTCCTCCGTCCACCAAATGGGGTGCATCTCCTCCAAGTCCTGCGAACAACTGGAATGGCACTTTGTTTTTACGCTGGTGAATATGCCTTTCCAGTATGGAGCCGATCTGCCCACGCTATGTTAGTGGACACAGCTCTAAATGAGAAATGCCGGAATATTACTGGTTGTTTAAAAAACCGACCCCGTTGCGCATGCTGTATCCACTGACTGGCATCGCGCCTCAATCCACTTATCTTCTCGACGAAAACAAAATTATCCTAAAGACGAAATAAACGATCTCATGTATTACGAACTAGGAATAATAAGACCAGATGGACATAATAAATATAAACTAGTACCTAATAGTAATAAAAGGAACAATTTCTCAACTTTTCCGTGTCTTTGGTAAAAAAAAGCTTAAAGCAACCAACTCACTGTTATAAATGACCTTAAATTTCTAAAAAATGAACTTCATTCCATTGGCCTTGATCTCAACCTTTCGAAATGTGAACTATACTTAGCGGACAGTACTGACAGACATCTGACACTTCCCAAATTTAACGCAATAGCCCCAGATATCAGAATTATTGAAAAAAGCTCTCTTCGTCTCCTTGGGTCTCCAATCTTTGAGGATTCCTTTCCCAGTTTCATTGAGGAAAAAATTCAAAATTTCAATGACGTTTCGGAAAGATTGTTCCAAATTAACATGCATTCGGCCATAACCCTAATCCGCTACTGCTGTTTCGGCCCTAAATTAACATATTTCCTTCGCGCTTCGCATTTATGGAAGTACACTAATCTTTTAGACCAAATGGACCAAATTATCCGTCATACATTAACGTTGATCCTAAATGTGGCCATGGACGACCGAGCTTGGGCGCAAGCTACTCTTCCCATCCGCATGGGAGGCCTCGGCGTCCGCAAAATTTCTAGTATTAGTTTACCGGCATTCATATCCTCGGTCCACGGTACTGAGAAATTAATCAGGAAAATCCTAGCTTCCACACTGATTAATTTTGACGTGCCGTGCTTCACCGAGGCTATGGATGCCTGGAGACTCGCTTGCCCGAATACAGATCCACCCGACTATCCATCTTCCCAGAGACGGTGGGATGAGCCGCTCTGCAGAGTAGTACAGAACAATTTACTTGACACGTCTGCTACTACTGCGGAGCGCGCTCGCCTGCTGGCTGTGGGTAAGTGGGAGTCGGGTCTGTGGCTTCACGCACTACCGTCATCGAACCTGGGAACTTTGTTCGACGACACTACGTTCCGCATCGCTGCTTCCCTGCGACTAGGAGCTCCATGTTGTTCTCCTCATCGCTGTCACTGTGGCGAAGTTGTCAACAGCCTCGGACACCACGGCCTGTCTTGCAGCCGAAGTGCGGGTCGCTTAGCACGTCACGCTAACATTAATGACATCATCCGACGAGCTCTTGTCACCGTCGGCGTTCCAGCTGTATTAGAACCCAATGGCTTGGCACGCGACGATGGCAAAAGACCGGACGGCATGTCCTTATTTCCATGGAAGATGGGTAGGCCTTTAGTGTGGGACGCAACGTGTGTCGATACTCTTGCGCCATCTCATCTTCCTGGCTCGGCGTGCTGTGCTGGCGCCGCCGCTGCGGCTGCGGAAAACCTCAAGCGGCGAAAGTATAATAGCCTTATAGGCAATTATATTTTCGAGCCGTTTGGGGTTGAAACCCTAGGGCCGTGGGGTCCAAGTGCTCATAGTTTATTTAATGAAATCTCGAAACGGCTGTTTGACACTTCCCGTGACCCAAGGGCTGGCTTTTACCTTGGTCAGAGGCTAAGCATTGCCATTCAACGTGGCAATGCCGCCAGTCTCTTGGGTACACTACCAGCCGACAGCGATGCGGAGGAATTTTTCGACGCCATATTTTAGATATTAGTTGTTTATTTGTACAGTTAGTTTTATTTAATATTAGTTAGAAAATTGTTTAGTGTTAGATTGTATATTTTATTGAAATAATAAACTACAGAAATAAAATTGATTCCACCAACGCATCATATTTTATTTAAAGAACATGTCAGAAGATCACAGATGTATTCCATTAAAAAGAAAACACTCTCTCGCATTCTACGCTAGTTGGTGGTATGCTGAGCAAAAAGTTGTATGCTTGTTCTAAGTGAACTTGCCTGGACTCAATCATAAAGCGTCATTTTTGCACTCTGAGCGATGTATCTAGTTCCTCTCAGTGGATGTAAGTGAAGCTGACAGGATTGTATTGATCGATCTGTTTTTGCAGAGCTATTCGCGTATTTAAGTGACATTGTGTGTGATTTGCATTAAGTAATCTAACAAAATGAAAAGTATTCGAATTTTACCGACTTGAGTATTCGAATAGCAAAATAAGACGTAAGTATATTCGAAGTATTCGAATTCGAATTGCAAGTCCTACTAATTACTTAGTAATTAAATAAATTACAAATAACGGTCTCGAAGTGCAACGGAATCGAATCGAGTTATGTAGTGACACCTTTGCGATAACAAAGTACTACGCAGTCAAACGGACGACTATGGATGGCGGACGACGGACTATGGATGGCGCCACTGAACTTCTGACGGCACATCATCTTCAAAACAGACTGTTTTCATGATAGGAGATTCGAGAATTTAGAGCACCGGGGTCTGGTCTAAATAGTGCACAGGCTCGCCGTAAGATGAGTACCTTATGATTTTAATAGCGTAATATTATAACTTTTAGGTATATTATACCACTATAACTTTATTACAACATTATAGATAACTAGCTTCTGCTCGCGTGGTTTGTCGATGAAAAGTAGCCTATGTCCTCAGCCTCAGGCTATAGACTATTGTGTACCTGTGTACATTTAAATCGGTTCAGTATTTTTGGCGTGAAAGCACGACAGACACGACTGACAAACAGAGTTACTTTCACATTTATAATAATAGTAAGGAAGTAAGGATTATGATTATAAAACTAGGTGTATCTACCTATAACAAAAGCGGTCTGAGAATCGACCACCCACCACAGTTATTACCTAAATGAAAAGGTTTAGTACATCTTTTTTTTTCTTGGATACGTCGTTTACCTTAGGTAGGTTTGTAAATGAAACATCATTGTTGCAATTTTTATTTATTTTAACACCTCATAAAACGGTTTCTACAAACTACAAGGTCAGCTTTGCTTGGCCTATTCCTACACATTTAATACTACCCAATGAAATACATTCAAAAAATGTTTTTTTGAGTACCTACATTATAATTAAGTACCATGATTTCCTGAAATGTGTAATTCCCTTAAATTACAAATACTTTTAATACACCTGCTTTTATTTAAAAAAGCCTTTTGACTCTCCAGATCCTGCATCTGTAATAGCATATTCTATGCCGTAAAACTTGTGTACAACCAACATGTTTCAAACGTGGCGGTTAGCCTGCTTGACGTGACGTCATACAAGGAATCTATAAGCCGACCGCTTACGCTTAGCTGAGTATGTTCCTGAGGCAGCTGCGCGATGCGGGAGTGGTGACAGATGTCACAAGTCGCCGAATCACTGAGCTCTCGCATCACGACACCATACCCCTCCCGCAGCGCGCAGTTACCTAGGGAACGGACTCAGTAAAGCGGTCGGCCGATACATGCTTTATCGTTCCTGATTCTCCGAATTTTGTGAGTGGTATTACTATTCTATGGTTAATATTGGGTATATTTTAGACACAGATGAGAGGCCGTAATCGACGAGCGAACCGCTTGTTTATATAAGCGTCGCGTTACAGTGGCGCGCCATGCCCGTTCTGCCTTCGTGGTTAGTTTTCAAACCCGCGGTGGTGTTATACAACCGCGTGACCAGTGAACCACAACTCCGTGGTAAAACTCACCCGTCGATCTCACCCTTACGACTTAAATTATACGATTGAATGCTTAACATGCTATTTCGAAAACCTCAAACATGCACTCTACTGTTTAATTACTGTTGTATTCAATAGACACTTATAAACTGAGCAATAATATAATGATATTTAGCTGACAAATATGTTATACAATTTATAACATTAAATAAATCGTATGAATATGGAGAATTAAGAAGAATAAACCTACATAATGGCCCTGGAATTTTATAAAGTTAATCCAAACTTTAATATAGTAAGTAATAATAAATATATAGATATCAAAAATACAAGTTACACATAACTACGACAATACAAAATCACAGCAATCGAGTCTTAGTTTGCTTTAGTGCCTAAACATGTTGTGAATGCGCTCATCGAGGTACACCGCATCGATAGCGTCGGACATTTCCTCCTCCGCCTCCGTGCACTCCTCAGGGCCTTCTGCAGCCAAAGCCGCGGCCATGTCCCTATCATCTCTTGCGAAATTCTTTTCATCATCGGCGTAATCGTAATCGGAACTGTCCTCATCGTTATCATCAAAATTCTGATCTAGATTAGGGGCTGGTGGTGGCCCACCGTTTGGTTGCGGGATAGGCAAGAAGTTCTCAACATTCCAGTTTGCAGCGGGTAAATTAAAACCAGGCACGAAATCTGGATGTGTATAAGTACCATCTGGGTTCATGCGCGGTGGGTTATCATTCATTTCCGGCGGCAGAAAGTACACCCCACGGTTATCCAGGACGTGCCTGTCCGCGGGAGCTGCGTTACGAAGCCGAGCTTCGTTGAGTTCGCGCGCTTCCTCAGTTGTAAGGTACATAAACGGATAGCAACCAGTTTGCAGTGCAATCTGGGAAATCATTCTAAAGTAATCATTCCTAATGTCGTGGCTGTGGACAAAAAACACATTTTCATTAATAATGCGAAGTTTTTTTTTACTCGTTTGCCCGGTCCCGCTCGGCAAAAGAGACATTACTTTTGTGTAATATTATGTAAAGTAATGATTGTATTAGTAAAATACGATTAAGAATTTTCATAATTACCTACTCATTTTTATTAAATCAACAATTTTATGTCACATAAGCATATTAAATATTATCATTTTATTCAATATCAACCATTCGTTTCAACAATTATTTTGACTCTCCTACGTAGTCACGGTTTATCGCACTGACGGGATATCATTCGAGATCTAGGTCGCGATAATTGGCAGATTTTACAAAGGCGGTAATCGCAAAAAGTATCCTTTCCAGATTAGGACATTGTACTGTGATGCAGATTCGCTCACAGACGCACCATTGGATTTGCCCGTGTGGATAAGATCGGAAATTATCCCAAGGGAATAAAAACTTTCAAATCCATTCCAAATTTCATCCAAATCCTTTCAGCCGATAAGGTATGAAAAGGTTACAGGCAGCTGAGGCAGCAGGGGCAGCAGGGGCGACGACGGCTTCATACAACCCCATTGCTACCGGCTTCCCTTTGGAACAACAACTAATAAGTTTACTATTACTAAATAATACATCCGTCAAGAGGATAAACTAAACAACTTTTGCCATGAAACTCATAATGCGATTCGTGAAAAAATATACATGTATGAATATGATTCTCCTATATTCGTTATCAGTTTAGATTGATTTGTAAGACTGTTTTTCAGGCATAAACCTGTAATCCATATTACCTAAGTGTTATTTTTATAAAACATTGAACATTTGTTTGTGGAGTCTCTTTGGTTCCACTACTTGACCATAGATGGCGTTAAAATAAGAAAAGTAAAGGAATGATTAATATAATATATATTGGAGTACCTACCTACTTAATAAATTTTGATGTTGTCTTGAGTTTATGCGAACTGAACAATTTTTTCTTCGGCTTCCCTCTAAAAGTTGTTACTTCACTAAATCGCTACTACGAGGAAGAGTTACTTTCACATTCATAATATTAGTAGTATGGATAGCGAAAAATACCTACTCAAACTAGTCTCGAGGCTGACTTTGATAAACTAAAACAGCATCATTAAATTTTTGAATGTTTTTTTGGTAGCCGGGAATCGAACCCGCTGATTGAAAAAGAACACACCCTGTACTTTATTACTTGTGCCGTTTTTATCCGCATGACTGAAAACATTTCAGTTCATTCATAGTGTAACAGTGTGCACTTTTATTGAAAAAAATAAATAACCAACTCTTGTTAAAAAAAATTGCTATCATACTCATAAAGCACAATAAGGCGGGCTGCACCGCAACGCAAAAATCCTCCTAAATCATTTTCGGACATTTTGTATGAACCATCGCACACTACTGGCGGGCAGCACCGGACTGTTTGTATTGTAATGCGCTGCGCTGCTGCCCAATGCAGCTGCATTATGAGCTGCTGACGTCCTAATACACACTACAAAATATGCGCAGTAAAAAAAAGCGTTACTACATAAGGATATTACGAAAAAAAAAAATTATAACTGGCGCCCGAGACGCGTTTCCAGTATAGAGCCACAAGCTTTTATGATCCGGTGGCTTTTTGTGAAATTCTGTGTTGTTTTTTTTTTCTATGCCCGAGGCCCTAGTGTGAGTTTCTTTTAACCATCTCGATTTTACGCATCGACCGCTTTCGGCGCTCCGATTGGCCCTTCACCAGTGAAAGGCAGTGAAGGGCAAATCGGAGCGCCGAACGCGGTCGATGCGTAAAGTCGAGATAGTTAAAAGAAACTCGCACTAGGGCCTCTGGAATTAAGTACACGAAGCGCTACCATCCGTAGGGCGCGCGTCATGATCTTATCAAACGCAGGGTACTGGGCGTGCAGCTCGTATGACTGTTATAACTAGTCGGGCCTCACTCACAGACGCGGTCAGCCTTACAGGAGTTGGGTAGCTAGTCACAGTCAGTCAAATAAAAATAAAATAAAATAAAAACATAAATATAGCATTTTATTATTTAAATATCTTTGTGCTGTGTAGTTCACTACAGTTTGTACCTATTGCTATATTTACAATTTTGTAAAGGACAGAAATGTGCGTTCAGGTATGTCAGTATCTAAATAAACGTCTGAAGCGATTATAATAAATTATGATTATGTACAAATTGTCTTGGCACTTACTTATTATCTTGTTTACAACTATTGCAGTAGTATAATATGTATTGCAAATACAGTAGTGTCTATATTTGATACAATTTAAGCCCATAAACTTAGGATTAAAATTGCAAGTGATTCTCCTTTTTCTTGGAGAAAGAAATGTGGAATTACGTTAGGTCAATTAAGTGAAGGTTAAGTTGACCGTTAATAATAATCGAAGTGTTCATTCTGAAAGTTGGCAACGTCGCAAATAGCTGTCAAATATTTCGCTGTTTTGATTAATATGGCAATATTACTGTATGGAAATATGAAATATCGCTAACTAGATAGATAGATAGAATAATCTCTATTGTGTACACCATAAAAATTACAGACATCAATTTAGAAAGTTTACATAGGGTGACACAATAAGCTACTAGTACTAGCGAACTAAAATATTAATTATTAAATACAATAATTAATATCGTTACACCGATTATTTAGTTTTATTTTTTATTTTTAATCAAGAGGAACAACAAAGAAAATGAGAGATGAGATGATTGATGATGATGATTGATGATTTGAGATGGAAAAAAGGATTTGGAACCTTTCTAAATACCCTTTTTACACCTAAAACGGTTACAACATCAAATTCGGTGTTATAAATGCAATTTATTATTAATATTTTAGTTCACTAGTTACTGATATTTCATTTTTCCTTATAGTAATATGAATAAAATTAATAAAAACAGGCTAATATTTGACAGCTATTTGCGACGTTGCCAACTTTTAGAATGAACGCTCTGATGCCGAAACATACAGCTAGCATAATTATGTAGCTTATCTAGGTTTTTCTCGACCGACAATACATTAACTGGACTAAATAGAGACAGTCCGTAGACACCTTCAAAGCAATTAATTTCCCATAAAATTGAATACATTTAGTAAAATTAATAAACAGTAGCAATAAAAATAAATATATCCAGCAATCCATATTGTTTATTGCTAAGGTCAATGAGCCCCATTTCAATTATTTTCTGATAATTGTTAAAACTAAATCCTATTTGTCTTTCTTCAATTCTCCCGGACCGCACAATATATAAGACATATAAATATTAAAAGGAAAACTTATAAAACGTTACCTACAGATAACTTGAATCAATAATAGTAAAAAAAAACAAAATTAAATATGAATATATAAGTAAACTATATTATTAAAATAAAAACTAAAAATAACGTACTCAGTCGTCAACTGGAGGTTCAAAATAGGACGGGATCATTGAGTGGAAGAACCTGAAAACAGGCGAGCCGGCAGCGCCGACACTGCTGCTGGGCGGCCTGGGAGGTTCGTAATTGTAACTGTACGCGTAGCGGTTGACGGACTTATGAAACAGCGGGTCCCAGGCACAGGTGGGCCGGGTGAACGCAGCGGACGTCAGCGGCTGAAAGTAAACACATCATTAAATGTAAAAATATTTGTATAATTAATTCAGCTCTATAATTAATTTTGTTTATTGGTGCAAAATAAGTAATTCCGGTATATAATAATATCATTAGTTCAGGTGTGTAATTACTTCAGGTGTGTAATTATTTCAGGTATATCAAATTAATTCAAGCGTCAAGTTATCAGGTATATAATTAATTCAGGTGTAGGTATAATTATAATTATTTCAGGAGTATAATAAATGTTTCTTGTAATTGTTTTAATATACTAAGAATGACTTCATAGAAAACAGATACATACAGCGTCGATAATGAGCTTTGCCATGCTGCTAAAGACAGAAATGTGTCGCAGATACTCTTTGGGCCACACTTGGAACAAGGTGTGGCGACTTATTCCCCAGTCATTTGCCGTCTCCTGTAAACAAAATGCGGGCGTTATTCATTATTGCATGCTAACTGAATTATAAAATACTAAAAGTTGAATGCTTATTTACTCGGATATTTTTGTCAGTATTATAACTTTGGCAGAGCTCGGTGGCATTCTTCAATAGCCAGCTCATAACCACAGGCTCATTCCAGCGCGGGAACGTCATTTTTGCATATATCATGAACACCTCCGAAGCACCAGAAGACCACCTACAAACAATTCAAGAAAATAGCATTCCTAACGAAATAATAATGTTACCAACAAGTGGTAATTTATTAAGTATATTGGTTTTAACTTTAAGTATAAATAATATTGTTTATTCTATTATAATATCTTACGGGGTCTGTGGATCTGGCTTGAATATCGCATGTCCGGTCAATTCGGGATTGGAAATGTTGCAGCAATCCAAGATTTTAACAAAGGTATGTGGGAATGCCAATATAGCATCTCGGATGAGCCGGTCAGCTTCAGCAAAGTCAACTGAAAAACAAAACTTTAAAGTAACTGTTGGTAAAGAAAAACGAACTTATTTCTGAAGCGTAGTGTACCAGGCAGACAAACAGTGGTAAATTTAAAAACTGCCCTAACACTTCCGGTCGTTGGTCAATCCTTACTTGCAACTTTTATTGCATATCTGCGTAACATAAGGCGTGGAACATGCACAAGAGGCGAGGGGCGCGGGCGACCGAGTTCTATATAAAAAATTGTGGTTGTTTCTTTATCTATTATGTCAACCGTAATGGCTATAATTTGTTTCTTTGTTGGGCGTCTCTTGGCCAAAACCTCTTTTCAAATGGGCATTTCCCTTACTGGTTCACTCATTTATTTTAAGTCTGGCCGTACCGATATTTTTGAAGGTGATTGTACGCTCCTCGCCTATCTAAATACATCGGGATCGTGTATACGCCGCTGCTATCAAAATGGTAAGACTTACGTTTGTTCTTCAGCGCAACATGGAAATGTGCAAGGCTGTTGGAATACTTGATGTTGAAGAGCAAGCCGGCCTCTCGCTGGCGGTCAAAGTACTTGACGGCGTCAATCAGCCACTCGTGCTCCCTGCATCTTAAGGCGAGGATGTCGATTAAAGACAGTAATGCCAACGGATCTTTAGGGTCAATTAGAAGCATCATTTTAGCTATCTCCAGCGCCGTGCGGTGACAGGCTTTGTTAGAGAGTAGATAAATATACTTCAACATGGCAACGTGGAATGGTCGGTTCTCCAAGAACTTGTAATCGAGGCGCACGTTATTCTGTAAACATTACAAAACAAATACTCTTTGAAATACTGTTTTATCATTATAAAAGTATAAGTACTCTGAATTTTTGGTAAGTATTTACCTGGGACAGAATAAACAGCGGGTGCGCTACGTATTGAAGGAACGTAACGACGTTCTCCACAATTTCGTTGGCAACACTGTTCTCTTCCATGCGAAATAAACGGTCAGATATCTGTAGAAACAATGTTAAGTTAATCAATGGTTGAACAATAATAATGTATGATATTTGTGTAAATATTGATTATTGGCACGAACCTCAAGCAGAGCCTCGACATGCATTTGCTGCCTTGCTTGATCAAAATTCATCACAATGTCGCCAGTACCACGTGCGACCGCAAGTCTTAGCAAAAAGTTACGATGCATTTTTTGATATGCCTCACTGTGATTGAAGACAAAGTACATACGGCCGTCCTCGTCCTTCTGCTTCATCATAGACAAGCCTGAAGTTTCAAATAAAGACAATAGAGAAAATCTACGTGTTTTTTTAATACTTACAGTCCAAACTACACTTTCTTACTTCGTCACTGACGGGGTGCCAACCCGCGATCATGGTTTCGTGCCGGTTGTAACTTGTAACAACATCGAAATATCGTGACCTCTTGTCAACAAAATATCAAGAATGATATCCCGCCAGTGACATTGATAGCCTCGATAGAGATCGCCACTCACCACTATTGTTGAATTCATAGACTGGCGTCTCCTTATTTGGATGAACCAATACACGTTTAAGCAAGAGAGCGCGATTCGGAGCACGTGCACTGTAAAAATATAATTTAAAAAATTAATAACATAACACAAAAACGACAAACTAGATTTTTTATGTAATTACTTTTGCAACATTAATTCAACATTATTCAACATCATCATCTAATTCTAATAGAAACATGGAAAGTCGAATTAAAAAAGGGTATCAGCAACAAGGAACCATTACCGCCTGTTTCCCTCCTCGGAACCAAAGAGTTTCCTGAGCTCATTGGCTACATTCAAGTTTTTGGGGTCAATGGCCAACACTTCCAATGCCTGATTAACCGGCTGAGTAGGTGCTGGCGGCGGAGAACCCAGGATAGCGTTCACTTCTTTTACAGAGCGCTCAACCTCGTCCAGCTATAATGTAGAACCGTTTTTTATTATTAAATCTTTTCACAATAAGACTGATTTATTCGATATTTTGCAATTAAAAAAAGGTTCAGAACTGTACCCCATGAGCTGCAGCCCGGCCTTTTCCTTTACCCTTCTTCTTCATGTTTTTCTTCTTATTGGCGCCGCTAATGGGCACAGCATTATCATCCTCGCTGCGTTCCGAACTACGCTCAGATTCCGTAAGAGAGCCTACTTCCAGCTAAAACAAAAACAAAACACTTTCAAGGTACGGCCATGGCGTGCACCGTCACCGTGCACAGCGGCGCTTATATAGTACTTTTTATCGAAATACCACGCGGGTGAAGCCGCGGGCGGAAGCTAGTAATGAATAAGCGCAAGTTCAAGTCATTGTTGAGAAGTGCACGCTGCTGCATATTGCGCATGAGCGACGACACGCAGGGCAGTCGAGGGCGTGTCGTCGTTTAGTTACTTTATAACTCACTAGCTGTGCCCCGCGGATTCACCCGCGTCGGTCTCGACCCCGTGGGAATATAAGGACAAAACGTATCCTATGTCCTATGGTCCCAGGTCATGGTCTACCCATGTGCCAAATTTCATCCTCTCTAGAGTAAGGCACGTCGCGGCAGCGTCCAATGGTTCGCTTATTGCAACTTCGAAATTAAATGTTCGATTCGAATGAATTAATAAGTATTTTATTGCTACATAAATACCCTTGAAGATAAAAATATATATTTGAATAATAATTAATACTACAATACCAACTTTTGTTTCTATGGACAATCTAATTAAATTTTAGAACACAAAAGCTGCTATTGTGATAGTTGCATATATTCCCTCGCAGACTTTTGTAGGTAATAATGAGTACTTTAATCATGTAGAACATAGTTTTGATTTATCATCAATAGTTTTCTCAGCGCACGCCAAATAATGAACTTTATAGTCAAAATTTTGCTACTTTGGTTACATAATTGCAATTTTCTTAAGGATCTCTATTTTTTTTTAAATTAATTATAGCTTGTCTGTTACTTCCTTATAATTAAGCTTTCTATTAGTGACAAAATTGTTAAAATCGGCCCAGTAGTTTCAGAGCTTATTTGGTACAAACAAACAAAACAATCTTTCCTCTTTATAATATTAGTATAGATTGATTACATAAAATGACACAAAGTAGGCATGCACAAAAAACTTGGTTGACGCAATACCTACGTACTGCCTACTATTAAGCAGTGCACAAACTGCATGCTGCAGCTGCAGTTTTGTTATCTATACTATGCATGGCACAAACAATAAGTAATATCGCTCTTCTTTGTTTCGATGATTTCACATATTACTAGTACTTCTGTGATCACTTGACCTTGCAAGCACAAACTTTTTTTATCAGAACACAGCCACAGGGAAGGCAATAGCATTGGCATAGTTATAAAGATAATGAGAATTCCAATTGCCATAACAATGTGTTATGCCTCCGCCAGCCTGTGTTACAACAAACAACAATAAGTCCTAATCAGCCCAGCCATAACTTTCCTTAAACTATTCCATAAGATTTAGCATAATCAGCCTATAACGTTCCCACTGCAAGACATTCACAAAGCCTATCTTTCTGCAAGAGGCAGTGGGTCAGGGTTTCCCTACGTTGAATTCCTTTATTGTTTAAGGAACAGGGATCATGATGAATTGCAGTGTTTATGTCTGGGTTTAAACCTACAACTTGCAAGTCAAGTTCATTCTTGAGGTTTTGTTCAGGTTCCTCCACTATTTTGAGAGCAGTGGTGATGAAATTATTTACACAATGTAAAGCACCTGCCTGGGTTTGACCCCACAGCCTACAACTCGTAAGACAAGGTTGTAACCACTGGGCTGCTCACCATCACTACTCACTTGCAGTGCTTAAATCAGCCTAATTTATGAACAAAAAGAAGTTCTTACCCCAGCATACTTGGAAAATCCCGCACGTTGAGCATACAGGGGCTGGTACTCTTCATCAGAGTCATCAGGAGGCGGCGGCGGCAAGTTGCTTTGCTGGTTCTTTTTTCTAAAATGCCGGGAACTCATGTTGCCTGCAAAAAGTTAAAAAATCAAAGTTTATTTTTCACATACTGAATGAAAAAGGCCACGTTTAAATAAAAATTGAAATATTTTACCTAAAATCAGACAATTAAGAGCGACTGTCGCGATAAAACTGGGCACAATGGCTAGGGCTTGAGCTAGCTCTGCCTAGGACGCATCATGCGCAAAGACGGCAATCAATATTTTGGTACCTGGATTTCAGGCATGCTCAGTTGAGACTTACAAACTGTATTGATTGACCAACCCTTAGCTGCCGGGCGTCGGCGCTGTAAGCCACCCCTCTCACCCGCAACCACGCCTTGTATTGTAGATGTAAAACATTATACCTAGATTTGCTATGTACTAAGTAATCGTAACAATATAAAAATTACACAATCCAACGAAATACGAGTTCGTTTCTGACGTAGACTCATCAACAATAAAGTAACCAATCTAAGATTATTGCACTACGTACAGTCAAGTTAAGAATAGAAAACGATCTTTGGGCTGAAATAAATTATCGGAGGGAGTGAAGTAACTGGTAGTTAAAAACTCACAATATGTAGGATATTTCCAAACTCTTCAAAATTCCAAATGTTTTGATCACAGTTTTGATGGTTGTGCGAACACCGAACACGAAACGCACAGATTACAACCTACAAAAGTAAAACCACAGAGTACATTATACTATTGAGTAAAACGCATAGAGTAAAGTAATATATAGGGATTTTTAATTATAATAATATTAGTAATTTATTTATTTATTACTTTAATTGCTGTGTATAACATGAGTGTCTGAGTGTAGTGGTGAGTGGTGACCACGACCAGGGTTGGATTTAGGTGTGTTGAAAAAGAGAGTACAAAAAAATTAAAAGGATAGTATTTGTAAAAAAAGATAGTACACTTTCATTATTTTAAATTTAACATATAAAGTCATTAAAATGAACAAAATTTACTTTGGGGTAGATACTCCCGGTCTATCGTCATTTTCAGAACCAACAGTGTTGCCACTTTCCATAATAAAAACACTGAAAACGTTTTATTTTACACGAAAATTCGCAAGCTATTGTTAAAAAATTGAGCAAACTTTGATTGAATTTCGAATGGAATGGAAGGAACGAGATTAATGGAAAGAGAGAAGTATACTGCGGAGGATAATCGGGGAATCCCCGGCCATCAACACAGAAAACATCGCAAGATCAGAACACGCACGTTCGAAATATTCATAATATGACGTAAAACTAAGCATTGGGGAGCAAACTTAAAATTATAGTCTTTAAGCGTACTATCCTTAGATGTGGATAGTATATAGTACAACGGACGAAATTATAGTATAAATACTATAATTATAGTACAAAATCCAACCCTGACCACGACCACCACACAGTATTGCCAAATGCTACCTTTAGTTAGTAGCTAGACATTTAGCTAAATGTAGCTAGATAGTTAGATTTTTGTACCCATTATAGCTAAATGCTACTTCTACTTCGTTTTTTAATCCCAGATTATAATTTAACATTTCAAATCTTTGTTGTTTGTTTTTTTTAATTTGGTTTTTGACATTTATTTTGCACCTAACAAATTACTATACCTACTTTTTTTCAAAGGTAATTCCATTTTCCGCGAGTATGAATAGATAGCACAAGGCACAACACAAAAAAATAGTTGTTGTTAAAGTTTAACCGCCAAAGTCTGGCAGTCATTCCAGAGCGTTAGTGGAGACAACATTACGGAAAAGGAACTAATTGATGAATCAATAGATATATAATTTCATACTTCCATACGCACTCAACCGGTGCCCTAATATATAAGAAATTGTAGCTGCCTGACACCGAAAAATAGATAGATAGATCTAGCTAAAAGTAGCTAAGTTGGTAACACTGCCACCACACCACCACAGACTCCATGCAGAGTACAGACTCACCACAGACTAAGTAGAAGCCTATATATAAAATTATTGTAGTCTGTGGTAGAAGCTCACACCAGGACTAAAGTGGGTGATACACGTGCGTACTTAAAGTACGCGGTCTTTAAGTTCGCGACCTTACTCAGCTCGCCATCGGTGACATACGTGAAGTTTTCTCAGATTGTCATCATCAAATTGGCTCGCGGCTCGTGACGATGACAGACGGGCAAGTAAGCTCGCCTAGCCATAAGTACGCGTACTTGCGGTCATAAGCCCGTAAAAGGGAAAATTGGAATAACATATTATCTTTCGTTAACTCAGGAGTAGGTAGTTATCAGCTGTAGCGCGAGGGTCAACGACCGCGCGTCGGTCGCACTTGTCTCGCGCAGTCGGTCGTTCGCGCTGTAGGTATTCTACTTTTGGTTCGAGAATGCTTTCGAGTTTCGTTTATCACAATTCTAAATCTGCCATTTTTTAATCCTTTATTTTTATTTTTTTATAAATCAACTATTGTACATAAGACCAAGACAAAATCATTTCGCTGCGGAAAAACAAACCATTCAAATTTCAGCTTGTATAATGAGAATCGTGCAAATAGAGATGGGTTGTAACAGGTTAAAACGATATCTGTTAACACTGTTAAGTGGGTGATAAACAATAACTAATAAATCGGTGATAAACGTGCGTACATAACCTCTCAGGCGAGCAGCGTATGGCACCACTGCTGTCAAATTAATGTCATCTACCCACAAAAAAGATACGTTGTCGTTTTTATTTCACCTATCTCCCTAAATGTATTAATTGTACAAACTACGTAGTGAAACTGCAAAAAAAGTGAAAGTTTTGTCTTAAGACAAAAATTATAGCAGAATTTCCGTCAAGCAGCAAAAGCTGTATCTGGCTTTGTGACGCCCAAGAGGTCTTTAAGTTCGCGACCTTACTCGGCTCGCCTTCGATGACACACGTGAACCTTTCTCATAATTTCATTGTTGGATCCACGTGGATCGCGGACGAACTTACTCAGCGCAGCGGTTTTAAAGTCCGCGTACTTAGCATGACACACGGGCGAGTAAGCTCGCCGAGCCATAAGTACGCGTACTTGCTCGTACTTTTATCACCCCTTTAGTGTATTGAATGACTATTTCATGAAATCATGACATTGGCACTTTCATATGCTTAGAGAGTTGTATTACTGATTTTAATGTTTATAATTCTGTAAATCCATATTTGTTACGAGCGCTAATGATAATACAACCTGATACTGACCTGCAAATTGCAAAAAACGTAAGAAAAATTGAACTTCGCGGGCTACCCTAGCGCATCAACCTTGACAAAAAAAAACTCGACTAACTTTTTGACCTGTCTTGCTGTCATGTTGGCTTGGCTGTCAGTGGTTGACACAATGTTGACTTTGACATTACTGCTACCATTTTGACTCTTGAAGTCTTGCTTGTCTTGATTTGAAAGTAAATTGTGAACAATCGTAAAGAAATGACGCATACACTTTATGTGGTTAAATTAAAATGATAAGTTGGTGTCACTCAGCGTTGCTTTAGTTTGGACTCCGGAGTCACCGGCGAAAGCCGCGTTTTTTTATAACAACCTACTACATAATATTCAAACGTGACGTGCCCCGCTTCCCATTACTTAACGAGAGCCAATCAAAAATGAACCTGAGGCATGCAATACTTTTATTTATTGCTGTATTCTTTGCATTAGTGAATAGTGCAGTTATTGTGGAAGATGGTGATGTAGATCAACAGGGATTGTATAGTAAGTCGGACCATGTTGACATTTTAACGAACCGGAATTTCGAAAGGAAAATTTATGGCCAGAAACATGCAGTGGTGGCTCAATTTTATAATAGCTATTGCGGTCACTGTCGAGCATTTGCACCCAAATTTAAGACCTTGGCGGCCGAAATAATAAGCTGGAAAAGCTTAATAAAGTTAGCAGTTATTGACTGTTCTGTGGAAGAAAACAATGAAATTTGTAGACAGTTCGAGGTAATGGCATATCCATCTATACGCTATTTGCATGAGTATTATGTTAAAGGAAATGGCAATGTTGGTGATAAAATACAGATAAGTGACTCGCATGAAAAACTTAAAGCTCAAATAATAACAAGAATGCAAAATGATCAAACAGTTGGCCACTTAAAATCTGCACCATCACTCAGTATTGAATCCTACAGTGACTATTCGGCGGCTGTTAAAGATGTGCCTAATGATATCAACTATACATTCCTTGTATTAGAAAATGTGAATTCAACAGTGGGTTCAGAACTAGCTTTAGACTTCAATGATTACCCACATATAAGGATTAAAAGAGTGTATGAAACTAGTGAAGTTGCAAATCTGGCAAATATCAAACAATTTCCAGGACTTATTGCTATAAGTTCTCAAATAGAGCCTACCACACTCATCCCTAAAGACAAGAAAAAGCTAGGATTATTAAAAGCAGTTAATTCATTCTTAAAATCTAAAAACTATGCTTTCCCTACTCGGGATGAAGGTAGTCAAGAAATACTCACTAATGAGCATTCTGATGATAAACAAGTGACTCTGAATACTGATCTTGTATTTTATAGTGACCTGGAAAAAACCATTAAAACAAGTTTACATACAGAAATCACAAGATTCAAAACCTTGACTGGTGAACCTCTACAAGCACTTTTAGACTATCTAGATGTCATTATAGTCTCCTTTCCTTTTAGAGGCAATCTTAAAGAATACATGTCTCAATTACGTACTACTCTTGAAACAAAGAATACTTGGAGCGGCAGTGAAGTATATGAGTTGGTAAAACAATTGGAAACAGTTCATGCACCAGTGTATACAACCAATCTGGAATACGTAAGGTGCAAAGGCAGTCAACCGAAATTCCGTGGATATACTTGTGGACTTTGGACCCTATTTCATACTTTAACTGTAAATGCAGCTCAGAAACCTGGTACCGAAAGTCCACGAGTCCTGAAAGCTATGCATGGCTATGTAAAGAATTTCTTTGGCTGCACAGAATGTGCTGGACATTTCCAAGCTATGGCCTCTAGGAACAGAATATTTGATGTAAAAGAAAATGATAAAGCTGTGCTTTGGCTATGGATAGCACATAATGAAGTTAATCTTAGACTAGCAGGTGATGTCACTGAAGATCCTGAACATCCAAAGATTCAGTTCCCAAGTGTTGCAAGGTGCCCTGAGTGTAGACTTGCCCGAGGTGCTTGGAATCTACCAGCTGTGTACCAGTATCTCCAAAATGTTTATGGAGGTGTAAGCATCCAAGCTATGCGGCGTGCAAGGTCTTCTGCAGCTCCACCGAGCCCATTCTCCAATTTGGACATCGGAATGCTAAGTCTCCTGTACATATTATCTTTCATTATTCTTATTTTAGTCATAAAATATTTTCTATCTAAACGTTACAAAAAACGGTTTTACAAACATGGACGGGGTAAAGTATAACATCATTTTTTACGGTAACATACGAGTTTAAATAGTAACAACAAATTGTCTGATGGTTGGTTATTTGTTATTCTTTTTTATTAATAAGTATGTGTACTGCATAAGTATCACAAAGCACCATTTTGTTTGTTTTGTGGAATCAATTATTGCATTCCCCAGAGCATTTGTAATGGTTTTGAAGGGTTTCTTAGCTCATTCTAATAGTTCTTTTTATTAACATTGCATGCAACATAAGGCACAACTGCATGATGTACTATTTAGTAGTAATTTAGTCTAATTTATAATATTATCATCTTGATTTTGTGCCATTTATGATTTTGAACATCTATTATTTTTGAACATACATAATAAGCAAGGTTGATTTTGTTTTTTTTTTTAAGTAACCAAAATGTAGTAATTCAACTATATTGCATAGCTAACGATAACCCAAATCCAATGCCAAAACAAAAGTTCATAAGTTTAAAACAAATGTAAATTAGTTTTCAAACAGTCTGATGCAGTTAGTGGCATCAAATCTGATATTGAACTAAACTAGTTCTCACCAACTGCATCAGCTTGCTTGAACTGATCCTCTTGTTTTAAAGTTGGACTTTTGGAGACGCCTTTTTGATTTCTTATTTTTTTATTTATAAATTTTTGTATTGTTTTAATTGCATGGAAATTTAATCATGCTAAACATTACAATTGTGAAGGGGTGACAAAGAAATGGAATCTATTTCCATTTCTGGTGTCCTATGTATGTATAATTTATTGTTTGGAACACTGTCTTATCTCTTACTATAATAAGAATAACTAATAGACATAAAGAAAATTAAATAATATTTTTTTGGTAATAATTGGTTCCACATGACAGTTTTGATTATGGGTTCTTTGTAGGTTTTCTGCTGAGATTTCTTTTTTACTTTATCCATAATAAGGGCACTACTTAAACAAGGTGGATTTCTGAGACGGAACAGTAAAGGGCAGATACCTTAACCAAAGTGGTACAGGAAAACATTTGTAGGAGATGGTCTTCACATTAACTGGTATTTAAAAAATAAAACGCGTGGCTTGACGTTTTTCTATCTGATTGTACCATTTGTAAGGGGAGGGGCTTATGGCTAAGAAATTACAGCCACACGGGTCGATCGGTCGGGTTAAGCTACGCTTGCTGCGGTTGGTCCGTGGATGGGTGACCAGTGACCATCTTTACATAACAAAACACCTCCGTGTCTCGGAAAGCACGATATGCAGTTGGTCCCGGCTTTTTTATTTGTACATCTTTGACAGTTGTTACGAGTCGTCAGAAGCCCGAAAGTTTGACAACCAGTCTTACCAAGGGGTAAGACTGGTCCAATTACTACTATCGTGTTACCCAGTACCAAATTGTATTGTGGAGGTCAGATATGAAGTCACTCCATGTAAAATACTGGTATTCAGCTGCATCCGGTTACACTGGAAGCTGACCCCATATCATCTGCCTAGCCTTTTCCCGTAGTTGGGAAAAGGCTAGGCAGATGATATTTTATGTACCATTCGTAAAGAATTTGTTAATGCCGTTAGCAAGATCGTTTCCGTGTAGCTAAAGCTATAATGGTAAAGGTACCTGCACTTACTACCCCACGTCAAAAATCCATCCTGTATTAAGAGTTGGAAATAATTTAGTATCAATTTCCACCAATAACTTAGAAATGTTGATTTGTGGGCAATTTAAATATTTTATTTCCTTTTTGTTCTGGCTCTTGGCACTGTTTGTCGCAAAATGCTTGAACACTGTTTACGATTATTTTTGCACTTTTTATAACTAACAGCTGCAAAAGAAAGCTCAATTTTTCTTTAAATTCGTTGTCGTGTTAATTAATACAGACTATAGACGTCATCATGATAATTTACATACTTGGGTGCAGGGTGGCCCCTTTACCATTTTCCAAAACAGGAGCCTCTTACCAAGGGTCTTCCGAAACACACCCATATTTGAATCCGCTATTATTCATTTACGAAGGATTTTAAATATTTTTAGAAACTTTTGCCTTTTGTTTGTATTATTCTTTTCGTTCTAAATTGCATTTCTTGGAATTATTTCTTTCGTTTCGTTTCTATTTTACAAAGGATTTACCTACCTAGAAAGTTAATATTTTTGAAACCATGTACATATTTTTATACTTAATTATTTAATTTTTATTACTTTGGGAGATCTACAGCAAAAATGATTAATTAAAAGAACAAGTCTTTGGTTTTGATAGCCATAATAGGAACTAATTAAAATACATCTCGGTTCTTGAAAACTCCACCAGGACATTGCACAAAAAAAATATTTCAAAGCAAGAAAATGCTCACGTTTTGGATATGAATACGAATTTTAAAGATACTTGGCTAAGACCTGCCTTAGCCCGTCTTACAATGATGTCTGAATGTCAGCCTGCCTTTCCGCTGTGCAATTGAAACTGTATAGGTAATTACTTGAAAATTGCTATAATTATAAACATAGGAAGAATAGGTGCTTTGTTTTCAAAGAACTTATATTTATTACTAATAAATACATTAAATAGTTACCATTATTTATTAGTCCATCTAGTGTTTAATGTTAAAACGTCGATATATTGTTTAAGTTTAAAAGGAAATACATTTCATTTGAATACCTACCTGAATAGGCTAGGGCCTAGGCTAATATCCACATGAAAGAAGTTTATTATGCTTAACTTTTCTTTTCTTTTAAATTAACTGAAAATGCATTTGGTTGATAGGTCTATTTTTGTGGCTAACCTTATCTAACCTAACGAGTAGCGATGAACTTGAACGCAGTCGTAATTTCCGCTAGGAATTTATCAGATTTCACTTGGTACATATACATTAATTATGTATTTCAAAATCATGAGGGTCTTATAATTTGTATGTACAGTAGCTAACTACTTAGGTAAGTACCGAATTTATAGAATTTCGCATTTGTATAATGGCGTCAATTCATTTCCAATCGCATTCCGAACCGAATACGAACCGTTTCCGCATGAGTGCACAAACGTCCATACAATTACTAGGATGGCCAAACCGGATCAGAAACGAACACGAATCGAATAGGTAGGTACGAACCGGATACGGATAGGTGCGCAAACGCCCTAATGAGTGTGAGTTCCACTTACCAGCATGGCATCGGCAATAGTAACAAATTCATACTGCTCTAAATGAATATTATTAATATAAAAGTACTTTTGTTATGTTTATAACAAAGAGATATTTATACAAAGATGTAGAACTTTTCAAATGGTGCTAAAATGATTATTTTAATTAAATTCTAACAGGATTATTTTAATGTTAAAAATAGTTGACAACGTTTCATAATTTCAAGTTGATAATCATTATGTCAAATGCAGTCCTAACGGTAGTAATAAGTGCGACTGGGTTAGAAAAAAGCATACTTATAGATATTGCGATAAATTTGATGCTGGCATAAACAATTAAACATACATACACATTACACATGAATAAATAAATAATAATATAATACAGAAACAGTTACATTAATATTAAGCAAAGTGCTAGCTAGAGGGGATACAGTCCTTAGGTATTAGGTACTAATTAACAGGGGGTCCGAACCTCCTTTTCCCTGATGGTCTCGAGTTATGCCGGGAGTACAGAAAAATCAAAGGGGTAAAACTCAACACAATGTAATATTATGATAAGTATTTGATCTAAAATACGACAACAGTATTGTATTTTTTCAAATTTTCGAAATAAATCTTAAATTCGTTATGTTCTTAATAGATGTAAACACAGAATCCCATCCAATTTTATCAGTAAAGTGAGAGTCTGTATTACTTATATGAGAAATTCTTAGAATTCGTCTTAGTGACGTCATCACTCGTTTTATGGTTTTTATTATTTTACTAAACTAAGCATTGAAAATATGTAATTAGTTCATTTATTATAATTCGAACAGGGAAAGAAACCTTCACAAATGCTATTTTTTGTTTTAGCGATTATATATTTTGAAATGTTGTCAATTGATAGATTGATTGATTGATGTCAATTGCGGCCAATAATACCAATTATTAGGTATAATAAGTAGGTACGTTTTTATAATAAAATAATATAAATGTATAATTAGGTGTATTAAAGAATAATCAAAATAGGATTCCATTAAATTAAGATATTAAATTTATATTTATGTGTAAAATATAGCTTAGGAATAACAATAAAATTGCCTTATTAATAGCTTTTCAGTTAATAGGCTAATTCCTAGTAAGAAAGTCTTAGAAGTAGATTCCTATTACTTAGGTACCTATTATTTATTAACTTTATAATTATTTGTGAGTAGGTATTTAAATTAGATAATAAGGAGTAAAAAAAAGCGAAATTCGTGACATAAAAAAAATATATAATATATATAAAATAATTACCGACGGAAATAGTAGTCTGTTTGACGGCAGTGCTCATGATAATTGCAGGTATTGTTCGCGACGTAACGGTACGCACACCAAGCAAATAAAATAATGAACTATTGTTTTACTTACTCCATGACCATAACTAAACCTGTGGTGCAATAACTTTCAAAACAATCGTCCGGATATTTGAGTTTAATCATTTATCTATAAATGTTTTATATTTATTATTATGCTGCGATCACACGGCCCGCTTTCTCAATGGCCAGATCGTGCTAGGCCAGGCCGACAGGCCGTGGGAACCGTCGATCCGATGAGGCCTGTGGTGGGAATGGTCGGCACGGGCCGCAAAAAGCCTCGGACAGGTGTAGCCGTGCGCCAATCCGCGAGCCGCGACCGACCGGCCGTGGGACCGCGGCTTTAGTTTGACCTCAATCAGTACCTACCTGATTATTGATTACTTACTAATGATTTAATTAAATTTTCTTATGGCTAAGCGATCTACACGGGTCGAGGAATGCCACAGTCGCCGGACGGTCCATGCCTTTCATACCGAAAGAGACCCCTGAGCCTCCGTGGTTCGGAAGGCAGGAATGCGTTATAATAGCATGCGAAATTTAAATTTTCTTACGTGTTTGTAATTTGCCGCTCAGGTTCATTGTAAGTTTTCAAAGCTAGTCTCAACGGTTACAGCCAACTAATAGATTTAAAAAACTTGCAAAGCCAGCTTGTATATTCAGTAGAAAGGAATAAATTGATGATTTTAGTGATACGAGTAATCATTCCGTAAATAAATATTCGTTACAGTTGCCTCTACTTTTTTTTATTACCATCTAACTGCGCCCCGCTGTTTCACCAGCATAAGTCTCGATCCCGTGAGAATGTCGGGATTAAAAGTACCATATGTCCCAATCCAGGTCATGGTCTACCCATGTGCCAAATCTGTTCAGCTATTTTAGCTTGACAGCGTAACGAGCAAACTCACTTTCGATAATATCAGTTAAGGAGGATTAGTTATCTACCATCCAACCGGATAAGGAGCTGCGGATTTCAACTAAAACCGGCCAAGTGCGAGTCGGACTCGCGCACGAAGGGTTCCGTACTTACCATAATCTATAAAAACGCCAAAAAAATCACACGTTTGTTTTATGGAATTGGAAGCCCTTAAATATTTATTTTATTCTGTTTTTAGTATTTGTTGTTATAGCGGCAACAGAAATACATCATCTGTCAAAATTTCAACTGTCCAACTATCACGGTTCATGAGATACAGCCTGGTGACAGACAGCGGAGTCTTAGTAATAGAGTCCCGTTTGGGTACGGAACCCTAAAATCGTAATAACTGTAGAATTTCCCAGGCTACTAGCGCCTTACGGGCTGGCCACGGCTTTTGGCTTAGTAGGATGCGGCGCTGTGTTAGCAGGCGTAGCATCCATGTCCCGCACGGTACTGCTGAGTAACGTTAGCAGCAGCGGTAGTCAGCACTGTGTGTTGGTCGTGTCTTTGCCTTGAAAGTAGTTCATAATTATTATATTTAAGCACGTGTATTAAATATGGTGAATTTAGTGATTTCTGAAAAAAAAAGCAGGTAATATCCGGACAGATGAGCACCTTCACAAGAATTTGGCGAAACTATAAAGTAATACCTAGTCAACAGCAACACAGATAAGTTCATCTGTTTTGACATCCAAGTAGACGGTATATTTAAAATTTGAACAAAAAAATAGCAGCTTCTGTATCTGTATTAATTTTCCGCTACAAAGCCGAAATATTTTGAATTTCAAGTCGCTGCCGCCGCCGCGCCCCTCCATTCCACGTCCACGCATCGGTATCCGTGCCGCTTTGTTCGTGATACCTCACTCATCACCCGTACATTATTGTTCCCGTCGCGCGCCGTCTGCAGTGATAAGCAAAAGCTAATCGAATTGCGCTGAGCGTGGCACCTCTTGGCATGCTTCATACATTTTCGTAAATTTGTTTTTACCTCTCGCCACCCCGCACTAAGCTACCGCTAATGGCATCAAAGTCGGTGCCAATCACTTAAGCCGTTACGTTGGGACAAAGGGTGTAAATGAGTGACACCCAAGACAGAGCCAGGAATGGCTGTTATTCGTAGGTCTTTGGCAGCTAACGGGTAGTCCAAAACTCTGACAACCAGACTTACAAAGGGGTATAGTGTTACTGAGTAGGTAACCAACTGGATTGTGGAGGACAGATAGCTGCATCCGGTTAGACTATAAGCCGATGATGTAGTATTGAAAAGGCTAGGCCTATCATAATTCTTGTTATTCTATTAATTAAAGTTATTATTATGTAGGTACCTGTCGAAGGAGTTTGTCAACATATTTCCAAGCATGTTTGAGTAATAGTACATTACTGTCGCGGCCTGCAACAGAGGCATTGATGTACGAGCGTGAAAATGTTGTCCGAGGCTAAGCTGAGGTACACATTACATGACTCCATCAAAGCTTGGTTGCGGCCAAGACTTTTCTCAAATAATGCGCAGATATTCAAACTAAGTAAGTAAATTAATTATAAATTCTAGCATCAATGACAAACAACGTTATTTTTTCACGCGCCAATATGTTCATTTGTTTCTTCTTTACTTTAAACAGCTATCTAATTGCGTAACTTATTTTCGTGACCGATTAAGACTAATCTGTTTTATTTTGTCAGTTAACAACATTCATTGCGTTATTTACGTTGTTAAGCAGATTCTTTTTTTGAACTTATGAAGCAATGGATTAAAAATGTGTTTCAAACCGATTCAGATTGTGATTAATCGTGTATTACGCAATTAGGGTGCAGCTCTATTTGCAAGCCAAATCAGAATTTAAATAAAATCTTTGATAAGTCTCCTCCTCTTTATCTCCTTGGTTACCATGTGTCGAAGTAAAAAGTTTTTTTCCATTTTTAAAATAACACGACAGATTGATATGAGTTTTCATAGTAACATTGCCGGCTGCCTGCTCGCATGTATTTAAAATTTTCGATTTATCTCGAAGAAAGCTGTCAAAATAATGCTCGAATTTCCTTCCAAGCATGTCTGAGAAAATATACTTAGTTAAGTGTCACAAATTATTTTATAAGTAGGTAGGAAATCATAATGCAGTGAATTAATACTGGTTTATTGCACGTAAATGGAACGATTATTTAAGATAATTTTAGAAAGTCTCGATATCAGACAATTTAAGTATATTTATAATATTTTGTTCAATATATTTTATCAATGACTCAATTTTATAATAAAAAGGTATAGGTACCCATTGAATGAAAGAGGACCATGATACTATACTAATAATAAGTAAGTATGTACCTAAGTATATATTATTTTTATTAAATAAAACAATACCCGATTCCATATAAAACCAACTCGCAGGGAACTTGTTTCTGTGAATTAATATAGTTAGATTCGTAGCAAAAGTGCCTATATAATAATAGTTTAATTTACTATATTTACCATAAATAAGATGGCGCACAAGTTAAAATCGAATGATACAAAAAATTGTTACATATCAATACTTATCAGCAACTAAAATAAGAAATAAAACTGTTTTATGAATAATTTTGCGTAGGATCACTATAACTATAGTATTTCTCAGTCTTTACAATTGGCGGTATTCATGGGTAGGTAGTCGACAAGGTAGGACTTGCGGGCTACCTTGAGAGATCCCCATTAATTTACTAAAAAATTGAAAAAATTTGTTCGGGCCGTCATTTCTCGAATTCGGATCGAGGATGCAGCAGTGCGCAAATGCCTATGTGTTACGGTAATTCGTTGTTGTCTTTCCATTAAGTACCTACCTGTTTTAAGCCGATTGGAGAAAATGTACCTACGTAGTGCAAATATTTGCGATATTTCGCTGATAACAAATATAGCTTGCAGCATCGACAAAAACTTGCCATGATTTGAAAGCGATCTAAAAAGACTAAAAAAACTTAATACCTGAGCCCATGAGAACTGACCATTTGAAAAGTTACAAATATCGCGAAATAATTCATAAAATAAATTTCTTTTTATGGCCTAATAGCAGTTATTCGCGTCAATTTTACTGTACAAAACTATGTATTTCTTACTTAGACTTTGAAAGCAGTGTGCAGGTATAAACTATAAACTTATTAAATCAAATACAAGACAGAGTAAAAATAATGGATATAATATTTGAATTGTTTTAATTACTTACCATTTTTCTCAATATGTGTACCTTTAATGTACTGATGAATAATGTTTTTACATCCATACAGTACGTTTCATCGCAACTGAGTGGAAAATGGACTCTCGGTTAAGGTCAGTAGGTTATCTACTACTTAAATATATTTGTGGTGGTGGATAAGTTGTTTAAATTAATGGTGGATGTATTTGTATGGCTCCGTCCAATATATGTTATATGTTTCATTAACGGTGTACGGTAGACAGACATTCTTATAACGACAAACATAATTAACGTTGAAGTAATAGTAAACTAATAAATAATTCTATAATAAACTCTTAAACTTATGATTGTAAATACTTACTTACTTAAATAATTTATTATTGACCTACTCTTTACGTACGTAACAAAATTGTTACGGAACTAGTTTCCTAGATGCCTACTGTATAGTGCAGTAAGTCCATCTGGCCCGGTAACGGCGGAACTGTCGAGTTGATATCGGTGATCAAAAAATGACAGCTGATGTATTCTGTAGAAATCGCACCGTGGAAACTACGGTGAAGTGTGTGTGTATCAATAGTGTCAATCCCTCCCTACCATCAGGTGGAATGACAGCCCACTCCATCTAATTTTTCAAGCTAAGATTTTTACAGAATAGACTAGCAGATTTTGTCAATTTCCATAGTGATTTCGTTAGGTATACTTAAAGCCACCGGCCAAATAACTGGCTGCACTATAGACATTATTAAATGTACTTATTTGACACTATTATCAAATCCGAACCTATTGCTTTGTAAATAATACCAAATCCAACAAAATACTTGGACATTGTTAGTTGGGTCTTTCTTGGGATGGTACCACGGGATGGTACCTAAACATTATTATATCGAAATAGGTTCTGTCGATATTTCAATACTTACCTAAAGTTTTATAGTTATAAGATTTGGAGAGACCGGGCCTGGTTGTCTACAAGGATACGTAGACTAACTGCCAAAATTCGTCTGTACGACTTTTGGGTCATCTAATCGCATCTCGGTACCCCCCCCATCGCATATTTGTGCAAAGCACAGCATCTCAGTGGCACGCCGCACCGTTTAGCAGTGGTGACATGTTTTTGATTATCATACCCGAAAGTGAAATTTAGCTATCGTATACTTTTTACCCGACTACGGCGAAGAAAAAGGAGGGTTATGATTTTGACCGGTATGTATGTATGTATGTATGTTCATCTGTTCCCTTGTATCTTCTAAACCACTCATCACAATTTGACAAATAAGGTATCGTTAGAAGCGTCTTGATTGTCTGCTGGTTATAGGCCTTGTGACGTCAAATTAAATTAAAAATGGCGCCCTCTAGAGGAAATAAAGTCAGGAACTAAAAAAAAATATTGTTTAATCGTACTATGTTGGGTATCGAATGAAAGGGCTTATGAACACATTTCAAAAATATATACAGGGTGTTAGGGTGAACACCGTTATCCTAGCAACCAGTGGTTTGGTTTCATTTATAGAACGTAAAATCAATGGAAAATTACAACTTTTTTTTTCTTTTTTTTAAACCTACATTTTACCACAAGAGACGCAAGTTCGTTGCCCTATGCGCTAGGGCAACGAACTTGCGTCTCAACACGGGCGGGGGGTGCGGGATGTGACCTGAACGGCCGCGAGCGCGACCTCTCCCTCAGTCAGTCAGCTCTTTCGCTTGAGAGCACGGTGTCGGATAGAAACTTTTTAAAATCTTTTAATGAAAATAACGTTTTTTTTTTGTTGTGTTCGGTCATTTATTTTTATATTTAAGTCAACTACCCATGGTTTGAATGACAAGAGTGTTTACCCTTACAGCCTGTATATTATAACCCCAAAATAATTTAAAAAAATTAAGTAATAAAAACTAAAACCCAACTACGACTGAAAAGGTATAAACAAGACACCACAGACAGACAAATTAAAAATCCGGAGTCACACAATCTGTTCGATTTATGCCGCCCTAACACGTGTGACTCCGGATTTTTAATTTGTCTGTCTGTGGTGTCTTGTTTATACCTTTTCAGTCGTAGTTGGGTTTTAGTTTTTATTACTTAATGTTGTGAAATGTGAAGTCGTTCATAAGCAATAGATTAGACATTTGTTTCAAATCGATTCCAAATCTGATTGATCGTGTAGGTATTACGCAATTAGGGTGCAGTTCACAATTTGTCGGTTTGCCATGGATATATTATAATATAAACTATCTAAAAATATGCGTTAAATTTTAAGTGGTTTGTTGCAGTCATAGGTATTTTATATTTCTATGGTTGCATTTCCCAATTTTCGATAGTTTTTAAGTAATCTCCCTAGATAGATTATAAACTAACCATGGGCGTACCCAGCTTCTGGCCTAGAGGGGGGCAAGTCAGATTTTTTAGGTCGGATCGTCCGCAGCTGTGTTTAACCAACTTCTTCAAAAAGGAGGAGGTTCTCAATTCGGCTGTTTTTTTTTTTTGTTTATGTTACGCGAGTACTCCGCCAAATAAGAATCGATTTTGATGATTCTTTTTTTGTTTAGTAAGAAGTCATGCTTCAGAGGTGGTCCCATATAAATTTGATTAATTTTACTTGCGGAGTTTTTGAGTTAGCTTCAATAATTACGTATTTTTCCCACTGCGTATGTAGACGATACCTTAGTTGGCTCCGTCACTGTTATTTACATAGCAGGTAGTGTTATACGAATTTGTGTGGGGTAGGTACTACAACTAAAAAGTGAAAAATAAAAACTATTTACAAAAAAAAAACAACTGTCTCCCAAAAAAACACTAAATAACTTTAATTTCGGAAGTCGGTGGCAAACAACGAAAATTGAAAAGCAAAGAAATTCCGAAATTAAAGTTATTTTTCACATCGTCATACACAAACACACCTACATGAGGTAGGTATATGTAGTGTAATTAGGGCTTGCAATATCCGTTCATTTTTACTATCCGGATAATACGGATATTAATATTTCACTATCCGGAGTATCCGGATAATGCGGATAATACGAATATTTTTTGTTTTTATTATAAATAAAACTAATAAGCTTTTGTAACACGTTTTGATCAGTCTCTGAAGCAAAATCACAAAGAAATAATAAACTATAACAATATTTCAACTAACAATAACAAAAAAACTAGTTCACTTTCTAAAATTATAAAATAAAAGCCCGATACCGCACAAATAATTTATATCTATTCTTCTCATACTAAAAACAATTAATGAGATCTCTCATTTATCACAAATCACAATTTCCCAATCAAATGAACTTATTTAAAACAATAAAAAAATATCAGTTTTCCTGGCAGATCAGCTCAATTATTAAACAATAATAGTATAAATATAAATCAAATATAATAAAACAGGAATGAACAAAATTTCTCAAAATAATCAAATAACCCTTTATAATAGAATATTACGTAATTCCTAATTATTTTTTTCCAAATTCTGATAATCTGATCTTTAAAAGCCTAAACCATGTAATGAATCTTCTTTCATAAAAGTTCTCATACGGTTACATAAATATCCTGTAGCAGAGAAGAGAACACTCTTTCTGCTTCAACGCTTGTTGGTGGTACATTGTAAGCACTTTCTAAATTCATGCTTCTCTGACCATTCTCATCAAATAGTGCTACCTAAACTCGAATTGTGATGTTTAAATCATTTATTGAAGAAGTCCATCGCTGCACAGAAGATGGCTGACTCATAAACCGGATGATTTCTTCTCGTTTTAATTGATACGCTTACTGTTGAAGAAGAGCAACCGTCTAGATCTTGTGTATTGTCTGCTGAAGTTATGACTGTTTGATCTGGTTTTTGTGTGTCAAAAAATGGAGAAGCGGCTGTGCGTGCAAATAATACAATACAATCTTGAAAATGCGTGCAGTATGGATTTGAGTTTAACATAAAGTTAACAAGTGGTCAATGTTGTTATGATCTCTGTGACTAAATTGACTTATTTTGATTTGTGAAGTGAATAAATAATTTAAAGAGTAATTAACTATATTAACATAATAAAAAACGTAATAACAGTTATGTACTTTATAGATGACAGCTTTTTATTTAATATTTAAAAGAGAAATACAACTATCCGTAATATCCGAAAAATCCGGATTGCGATGCAAATAAAATCCGGATTTGAAAATCGGCGGATATCCGGATAATACGGATATCCGGATATCCGGATTGCAAGCCCTAAGTGTAGTGTGTAGGGCAAACAGCCTACCGAAGATTACCGAATCTAACCGAGCGTTCGAACGCTCGGCTAGATTCGGTAATCTTCGTCCGCAATCGTCGGTTTTTTGGATTTTGCCTGTGTCTACTGCGCGGTTTATTTAAATGTTAGAGCATAAGGCCCCGTTTACACTTAGATTAGTAATTAGGCGAGTTCATACATCTTCTGCGATGCGATTTCCAGGAGGGGGCGGGCGGCTGCCCCCCTGCCCCCCCTGGGTACGCCCATGAAACTAACGATGTCCATAATCTAACGGTGACGAGACATGTAGGTATATTGCTAGGTAATCTGTAAAAATAATAAACTTTCAACCATAATTTAATGAAAAATCTATAAAGTATAACCCTATATAATTACAATAATTGATTAAGTACTTAGGTAATCTCGCTAGATAGATTATAAACTAACAATGTCCATAATCTTACGGTGACATGATATGTATAATGCTAGGTTATCTTAAAACATGAAATTTTCAAATCGATAAAGTCACCCTATATAATTACAATAATTGATTAAGTACTTAGCCTATTTTAAACATGAATTGACCGAATTTCCATAATCTCGTAAAATTAATCCGTCGCTGCACAAGGCTTTAGGTATAAGGTTCTAGTTTTATTAGGTTGACAATAATAGTTTTACTTATCACCGTTACTAACTTTCCTCTGAACACTGTTCTCCGTCTCATCGGGTTAATGTTTTGGTATCATAAGACCCGGGGTCTTATCGAGTGGGGATCGCGTTTTTAGATTAATTGAGACTTGGAGCAATGTGAGTTCACTTGTGTAAAATCTAGGTGTTTAGGTTCGATTACCTAAATATAATATGTATTTTTATTTTGTTAGAGCCTCTGGAATACCACAGTTTTCAAAAACTTTTCACCGCTTTTTCACAACCGACGCGGCTAAATTAGGAAAACCAAATGATAATTAAATTAGGGATTTCCCGTATTGAGACTAATAAAGTAACTATTAGCAAAACTGTTAGGTACACACGGCTACACATCAAGCTATACATTTCCAGTATAAGCTGACCTTGTATTGTACGGAAATTCTATACAATGCAAGATCAGCATAAAATGGAAATGTATAGCTTGATGTGTAGCCGTGTGTACCATATAAAGAGTATTTAGGTAGTAGATAGATGCACCCTAATTGCGTAACACACTTTCAATCACAATCTGAATGATTTTAATTTGCTGGATATTGCTAATCCATTGCTTCATTATGTTCGAAAAAACTGTCTGCTCAACAGCGTTATTAACGCAATGAATGTTGTTGAACTGCCAAAATGAAAGGCATTGCTACTGTTTTTTACGCAATTACCCCGCGGTACCTACTTAGGTAGGTATAACGTGATACCTATCGTTAGCTCTAGGTACAAACTAAGTTCTAATGCGTGCTCGTTATCGATATGTACAGTCACGGACTTTAATTGATGAGCCACCTGGTACTGTTCGCATTTTAGCCGTGTAATGCAAATCGGGTTTATTCGGTTCCCGACACGCAAAGTCATATGTCTTCGTATTTGAAGAAGAAAATTATGTTTCATATCTTTACCGGTTGGCTAACCCGAGAGCAGAACTACAAACTTGACAGCAGTGACTACTCAAAGTCAACCAATTGCAGGTCTAGCAACAGTAACCTAGATAAATAATTGTTGCTAGGTTACTGCTGCATAGTAACGTTAGCGTACGGAGAAATTCTCTGACATCGATATTTCAACTGTCACTGTCTTCAGTTAAGTTTTCAGAATTATTGAGTTAATGAGCTATGATTCAAAGGAGGTCAGTATCAAATAGATTGGATAAACTTAATGCAACATTGTATTTATTTTTATCATTAAGAACTTATTAGTCAACCTCTATGGATAAGACTATTTCCGATTAAAAGTAATTTATTTGTCATCTTGATATTTCAACTGTCACTGTCTTCAGTTATGTTTTCTTAATTATCGAGTTAATGAGCTATGATTCAAAGGAGGTCGGTATCAAATAGATTGGATAAACTTAACGCAACATTGTATTTATTTTTATCATTGAGAACTTATTAGTTAACCTCTATGGATAAGACTATTTCCGATTAAAAGTAATTTATTTGTCATCTTGATATTTCAACTGTCACTACACACAACTTTAGTTATGTTTTCATAATTATCGAGTTAATGAGCTATGATTCAAAGGAGATCGGTATCAAATAGATTGGATAAACTTAATGCAACATTATATTTATTTTTATCATTGAGAACTTATTAGTCAACCTCTATGGATATTTCCGATTAAGAGTAATTTATTTATCATCTTGTTTACGAGCTTGCGATTTGAGTTCGTGTTTAATCGTGTAATCTCGTGATTTCGTGAATGTATGAAAGTAAACAAGATGACAAATAAATTACTTTTAATCGGAAATATCCATAGAGGTTAACTAATAAAGTCAACCTCTATGGATATTTCCGATTAAAAGTAATTTATTTGTCATCTTGTTTACGAGCGTGCGATTTGAGTTCGTGTTTAATCGTGTAATCTCGTGAATGTATGAAACTGCAAAATTGAAAAGTTTGAAGGTGGCTCATCAATTAAAGTCCGTGACTGTACATAGGTATCCAAATATGTCGTTGCTTACATAGGTAGTCATAGGTGTAATATGAATACCATGGCGTAAAAGTAGAGTATTGTACTTAGAGCTGACAAATCGACCACAATGACTTCATCCAAAAAGCCACACGGGAATTCATTCTGAAGTACTTACTCACAAAAAACATGTTGTGGAATGCAAAATCTGGATTAATCATGTTTTAAATACCTAAGTATTTACCAGTACTTATACGAGTTATACTTATAAATATAATAGTTACATATTTAATGATCATGGAATGCGCAGTGTGTCTATCACAAAGTCACAAAGCATTTGTACTTTCGATTAGGAAGCCGAGTTTGCGTCGAGACAGGAAGTATGTAGGAAGATAAGCGGATAGCATGTTCGTTCTATTCCATCATAGTGGTATTCTATCCATTTGTTTACGAGCACTTATTTGACACTAAGTAGGTACAATAAAAACTCCTTAATCCTTAAATTCTAGTTATTTGGCGTGGTTACTGCACGCTTAGCATGACCACGATAGAACCGGGTTTTGTCGACGGAAGAATAGACAAAATGACAGATAAACATTCACAATCTGTCATTTTGCATATTCTTCCGTAGACAAAACCCTTAGAAAGCTCATTTCTATGGTTGATATGATACACGTGCTGGTACCTACTTCCATAATCAAATAAGTAGGTACCTATTGTGTTTTGGCGTAGAATAATATAGCCAGTCAAACGTAAAATTAACTTGAAATTAAAAATTATTCGTCCTAATTTATGCACTGCAACACAACACATGAATTTGTTTCGACGTGTGTTACATCATGATACGTTTCGCTAATTTAATCTGTACGATAGGCGACGTTATGGCTATTGTCGCAAACCATTAAAAGTATCGATCTTGCTAAATACGAGTAGCAATGAAGTCCAACATCACTCCGGTTATCGAAATCATAATAATCATTGAGCGGTAATTAAAATCGGAACAGAAGCATAATTATGTAACTATTGAATACTAACCCTTAGCACTAGCACCTACTAAATGTAAAGCTGAAAAGCAGTTAACCGAATAATTTTGTCAAATTTAATGATGTGTAGGAAATATGACAGTGTTAATGGACTCTTCAGTTTCGTTAGGTACTGATCGTACCTACTATTGCGCTAACCCTTCTCTTCTCCCTTGGAATCATTAGCTTTCTTTTCGCTGTATGTGATTGACTATTTTTAATCTCGAAGACTAAATTGCATTAAATGGGTTGGTAATCAGTGTTTGTGATAATGATGTCCCACAGTTCGTAACAATTCGGTACCTACCTACTTACAGAAGATTTATAGGTAGGTGCCAGATTCATAACCGCATTCAAATAAGTTCCGATTTCTGATAAAATAAAACCAAGTAAATTGGTCTCCGAGATTGCAAAACAGTCCTTAATTATTACCTTGGTACCTACAAACAACGTTATTTTTAGTACCTACTATGTAGGTTTTAGGCAAACCTTTTTTTTTTTGAGGGTGGGAAATCATCCAATGACTTCTCCCGCTCTGGGCGGAGCGGAAGGGTGTGTCAGACTTTTACTGACTAAAACCCACCCGTGTTCCTTCAGTTGCCTGTTGCCAAGGTCCCGGTATCCCTTTCGGACTAACCCGCAACCCTGGCAGGCATCGGTCCTAGCGGACCCCGCCAATTGTGCTGACATCTCTTTGAGGCGCGCGTGGGACACGACGCGCCATCGACCCGGGCCTGGTCATAATCGGACGGCGAGCTACCCATTGCTCGCCGTCCGCAAGCCCGCGCCTATGGTGGCCGGGAATCCGCCTGGGATTCCCGACGCCCAGGGCGTCTCCAACGGCGGCGGTTAGGGGCGTGAGGGCGCAAAATTTGCCTCTCCCTCACGCGTTCCGCCTCCTCCTTCGCGAGCATATGCTTCCCACACCCTCTCGCTCCGTACCATGGCCTGGACCAGGGCCGGACGCGAGAGGTCACCGAAGCCAATCGCCTCCAAGAGGACACGGCGGGGCTCCGCCCAAGCAGGGCATACCTCCACCGTATGCTCCACCGTGTCCACATAGTGCAAACCTGAAAACAGTTGTTTAGTCGTTTTTAAACCATGTTATATTTTCAATGTTTTAATTGTTCGCAGTGCGGGGACAGTTCTAGCGTACCTGCACCTAACTTTGTCAAATCTCATCCTTTTTTAGACATGTCGGAGGTACCGTGTAAATTTGTTTCGGCTTTTCGTTTACGTATTAAAAACAACGTTGTATATTATTACCTAACGCTTTGCTTCCTAATGAACTTACCCATAGATAGGTACTCACCTTGTTTTTATAAGTCCTGCTGCTGGGTGAGAACGCTTTCGGTTTCGGCTTTATAGTAGTACGAGGCATGCCTTTTAAGTTTTGTCGTTTGAAAAAAACACAACTAGAACCTTATAGTACTTTTTATTGTTTTTCAAAGTATTTACCACGTAGCTTAATACACTTTTCCATTCGCTCAAACCAGTTATTATAACATTTATTCCACTCTAAAGTGGGGGTGTTCAAAATGGCTGACTTGAAAGCGTCGACTGCTTCTTCACCGGACTGGAACCATTGACCACGAAGACTTTTCTTAATTTTAGGAAATGTAAAGAAATCGCTAGGGCTTAGGTCAGGACTATATGGAGGATGGTCAAGAATTTTTACTTTTTCATGCTTCAAATACTCAATCGTTTAACGAGCGCTGTGTGAGCTTGCGTTGTCGTGGTGCAGGAGGATGCGTCGCTTTGAGTTAGAATTTCGAAGTTCGGCTATGACTTGTGGTAAACAAACTGTGGTATACCACTCTGCGTTAACCGTTCTACGATCTTCAAGTGCAATAGTCGCAACATGGTCGGTTTTTCCAACGAACGTGGCCACCATCTTCTTTGAAGTGCTTCGAGAACGAACAACTTTAGTCGGCTTTGGCTCGTCTTGAAAGACCCAGATTGTAGATTGTTGTTTGGAATCAGGATCGTAGGCATAGATCCAAGATTCATCACCACTGATGATATCGTAGACGTGATTTGACTGTCCTCGGTTGAACCTTTGCAGAGTTTTCTTACACCATCTGACGCGGGCCGCCTTGTGATCGTCGGAAAGCAGATGCGGTATCCAACGGCAAACTAGCTTTCTCACACCAAGCGCTTCATGCAAGATCTTTTGAATGGTTGTCCCTGAGATGCCTAATAGAGCCTCTGTCTCTCGATACGTCACATGATGATCTTCGAGAATTAGTTGTCTCACAGCAATAATGTTATCTTCAATGAAGGCGGATTTTGAGCGTCCTTCGCGAGATTTGTCACTAACACTAGTATGTCCACGCTGGAATTCTAAATACCAGCGTTCGACAGTCCGCAGACATGGGGCAGGGAGCTTCATCACTGAACACAGATCTTAGCTCTTCAAAACACTGAAGCCGTGTCAGGCCTCTTCTAAAGTTGTAGAAAATTATTGCACGCACATTTTCCTTTAGAAAAATTCATTTTCGTACGTAACCTGACAGATTCCAATCGACGCTGTGACTAAACAATAGCATTAATCCTAATACTTTCACTTGTTTTAAGATTCCAAATTTAAACACATTCGAATATAGAACAGTTCCAAATTCAAAATTGCCGGGAAATATGGAAACGACAGAACTTAAAAGGCATGCCTCGTAGTTACATCTACAATAAAGGTATTGTAGGATTTGTAGGTATAACTAGTATTGTCAATTACTTAAATATAATTATATATTTCAAGTAGGTACCTAGACATGCATTCACAGATAGGTTTTTGTTTTCAATAAAGACCAATCCTTCTTTATTGAAAACAAAAACCTATAATTTTAAAGTCGTTTAAGTTATAAGTGGTTGTAGCAGTAGGTACACAACAAAAAATACGTTTTAAATAACATTAACAAAACAAAATAACAAACATTACTTAGATACGTACCTACTTAAATAAAGAGCTACGTCAGCAGGTGTAGCACGAACACCGTAGAAACAGGTTTTGTCGACAGAAGAATAGACAAAATGAGAGATTGTGATTGTTTATCTGTTATTTTGTCTATTCTTCCGTCGACAAAACCCGTTTCTACGGTGGTCAACTTACGCGTGCTGGGGTCGCCAAACTTTTAAGCCAGAAGACCTAACCACAACAAAATTACTTAAGTATATTTACTTCATAATCATAACAGATGGTTGTGGTTACTTCTAAGCTAAAATCAATGAGTACCTACCTACCTACTGTTTTTCCGCGAGAGCCACATTGTTTGATCGACGAGCCGCAGTTTGCCGATAACTTTATTCAATAAGCCTTCTTATTGAATTACACGATTGATATTATGATTATTAAATACCTTTATCTAATAATCATAATATTAATCATGTAGGAAGGTGATGAGTGATGACTATAAACTGTCGCTCGCTACCTACAGGCGGGCCGGCATTGGATGTGGCTGTAGGAATATGCGCTTGCCTTTGAGACAGGTCGCTACGTGTACGAGGCATGCCTTTTAAGTTCTGTCGTTTCCATATTTCCCGGCAATATTGAATTTGGAACTGTTCTATATTCGAATGTGTTTAAATTTGGAATCTCAAAACAGTTGAAATTATTAGGATTAATGCTATTGTTTAGTCACAGCGTCGATTGGAATCTGTCAGGTTACGTACGAAAATGAACCTTTCTAAGAAAAATGTTCGTGGAATAATTTTCTACAACTTTAGAAGAGGTCTGACACGGCTTCAGTGTTTTGAAGAGCTAACATCTGTGTTCAGTGATGAAGCCCCATGTCTGCGGACTGTCGAACGCTGGTATTGATAATTCCAGCGTGGATATACTAGTGTTAGTGACAAATCTCGTGAAGGACGCCCAAAATCCGTCTTCACTGAAGATAACATCATTGCTGTGAGACAACTAATTCTCGAAGATCGTCATGTGACGTATCGAGAGATAGAGGCTCTATTAGGCATCTCAGGGACAACCATTCAAAAGATCTTGCATGAAGCGCTTGGTGTGAGAAAGCTAGTTTGCCATTGGATACCGCATCTGCTTTCCGACGATCACAAGGCGGCCCGAATCAAATGGTGTAAGAAAACTCTGCAAAGGTTCAACCGAGGACAGTCAAATCACGTCTACGATATCATCAGTGGTGACGAATCTTGGATCTATGCCTACGATCCTGATTCCAAACAACAATCTCCAATCTGGGTATTTCAAGACGAGCCAAAGCCGACTAAAGTTGTTCGTTCTCGAAGCACTTCAAAGAAGATGGTGGCCACGTTCGTTGGAAAAACCGGCCATGTTGCGACTATTGCACTTGAAGATCGTAGAACGGTTAACGCAGAGTGGTATACCACAGTTTGTTTACCACAAGTCATCGCCGAACTTCGAAATTCTAACTCAAAGCGACGCATCATCCTGCACCACGACAACGCAAGCTCACGCTGCGCTCGTCAAACGATTGAGTATGTGAAGCAGGAAAAAGTAGATATTCTTGACCATCCTCCATACAGTCCTGACCTAAGCCCTAACGATTTCTTTACATTTCCTAAAATTAAGAAAAGTCTTCGTGGTCAAAGGTTCCAGTCCGGTGAAGAACAGTCGACGCTTTCAAGACAGCCATTTTGAACACCCCCACTTTAGAGTGGAATAAATGTTATAATAACCGGTTTGAGCGAATGGAAAAGTGTATTAAGCTACGTGGTGAATACTTTGAAAAACAATAAAAAGTACTATAAGGTTCTAGTTGTTTTTTTCTTCAAACGACAAAACTTAAAAGGCATGCCTCGTATATGGAACTTCCGATCGCGGTACGTAAGGAATAACAAAAGATAACACTGTAACCTTTTTCTTTTGATTGCAGGTACATGTCAGCCTGATAAGTTGACGAGTCGAGAAATCATCGCTTCAATTATTTTTATACTCGAGTCCTGCCGTACCTAAACATGATAATAGTTCTAAGCTAGGAATATTGCTGAATTTTTAGATGAATTTACATTTTATAAAAACTCATTGGTGTTTGAAGTAATAGGTACTTTTTATCTTCATCAACAATATCAAATGCTCTGGAGATAATAATATGAATTGATATATTTGAATTCACATAGGTATTGATTTCATAAATTTTATTTTATTGTCCACATTGCAAATGTTGCGGCGTTGCTTTATTCGTAGTCTTCAGGTTAGCAGTCATCTCAGTGGATATTAAACTGTTATCGTGATTCGTTGGGAGTAATCCCATCTTGCTTGTTTCGAAATTAATTCTAAATAAGTATCTAGGTAATAAACATAAGTTGTAATAAACGCGTAATACAGGTTTGGGATAACCCACTCATTTAAAGAGACACCTGCTACTTGCGTAACAAACGATCAATCACAATCTGAATCATTTTGAAGGATATTGCTAATCTACTTATGTTCGAAAAAGATGTTCGAAAAAAAAAAAAAAAAAAAAAAAAAAAAAAAAAAAAAAAATGTCTGCTCAACAACGTTAATAACGCAATGAATGTTGTTGAACTGTCAAAATGAAACGGATTGTGATTGATCGTGTGTTACGCATTATGGGTGCTGACTGAGGCTCAGCCTTGTAGGTGCTCCCGAAATGGCATGCTAGACTGTGATTCTCAGCAAACAATAGCCATTTACTCTGTTGTAGAAAAGTCGTAGGTAATTTGTTATACGGCGATGGTGATTTGATTGGACGCAAAGGTGATGTTTTCATGAATTAGGAGGTCATATTTTTGCACAGTTTGAACTTTTGTTTGGGAAAGTGTTTTATACAATAACTTTTTGATTTTATTAGATTTGCACGAGGATAAAGTCTGCCATTAAGGTACCTACTATTTTGGATTTCATAACTAATTATCAAATCAAAAATAGTACCTAGGTAGGTGGTACCTACTTATCTTAAAAGTTCTATTGGTGATTATAATGATTATTATTCTGTAAATAATTCTTCACTGACGCGAATCTTATTTTGATCAACTTACAACCTTATACTAAGCTGCAATGCAAAAAACGTAAGACGAATTTGTATGTTTTTAGTTGATTACCTATACCTACTAATCGATGTAGAAGCTGATTGTAATCACTGGTATGTAACAATAACAACGATCATTTGGTGCCTATTGTACCTAAGTATAATACGATTCTGATTGGTTTATTAATGTAATTTGTTGTTTTTATTAAAATGTTGTTTGTGGATTTTGTAGCGGTGTAAAAATTATGATTTGTATAAATTCTTAAGTAGAGTGATTAGAAATTTTTAATAGGGTGAGTTATTGCCTCGTTGTTTTAAATTAAACATGTATGGTAAACCATTTATTTGACATTAATGCCGTGATCCGACGGTACGCCATATTGCGGACTGACAAAGACGAGCCCGCACGACGCACCGTGGGAAGGTGTACGTGCAGGGTATCGCAGACATCGGAAGTTCCTCGGTGCGCGGTGCGTGGCGGTCTGTGGTCGTCTGCCGTGCGTGTCCGTCCGCAAAATCGGGGATCGTCGGATCTTGGCATCACACAGCAAATACAAATATGACATTCCTACCTCCTTACTATGTTAACCTTGGACACCCTGGCTAGCGGTTACCTAAAAAATAACCTACACCCTAGTGGCGAAACACAATTTTCATTCCAGTTGCTTTTAATTTGACAATAAATTATTCAACAATACCGTATTGGATGTTTTTTTTACCGTCGCGTTGTCATCGTCGGGGAATACCGGGGTAGGTGAGTAAATGTTCCTTGATACCGGGTATGATTAGTTGTGGGAAGCATATGGGTTGGATTTACAGACCGCATTCTGACTTTGCCAAGTTAGCATTACATGTTATAATACCTACCTACCTATATATAAAAATGGATTTTGGAATATAAGTATGAGATTGTTAACCTCCAACAGTTTGACAGTACAGAGTGACTTTTAAACGTATTCAGTCGGGCGTGATAGTACGACCCCTTGGCAACAATTAAACACTCCATAATACGAGGGGTGTTCAACAAAAAATGATAATGAGTATGACGCAATTATCTGTTATTAAATTTTATTTTATTTTTCGACGTTTAAGCCACCTTTCAGGTTTATACACTTTGTAGGTATACAGATCTTTTTTCTAAAACTAAAATTCCCTTTTTTTTAAACTTCTTCCTGATCCCTTAAAAAATAGTGTGCGGCGGCGACTACTGCGTCATCATACTCAAATTTATGGCCCCTGAGATGTTCCTTTAACCGCAGAAATAGATAAACATCACTAGGAGCAAGGTCCGGTGTTCATGGAGGTTGTTCCATCAATTCGAAGCCAGCTTCTTGAATGGCAGCCATCGCAACAATGGACTTGTGCGTGGGGGCGTTGAACTCATGGGCATCCTCAAACAAATAACCTCTATTTTTAAAAACAAAAGAGAATTGTTTGTTTTATTATCATCATATCTAATGTCTGGGCTATGCCTGCCAATATTTATTTTTTTAATAAAAAAAACAATCAATTCTCTTTTTTTTTTTTAAATAGAAGTCATTTGTTTGCGTCGTTTCGGAACGTGTTCTGTTGTTTGTTTGTTTCACCAAGATAACGCCCGCGCGCACAAATCCAGAGTTGCGGTGGCTGCCATTCAAGAAGCTCATCCTCCATTATCACCGGACCTTGCTTCAGTGATATTTACCGATTTTTGCGGTTAAAGGAACATCTAAAAAACGTTTTTTTTTTTTTAGTCTCTTGATAATTCTCGGGACAATGGGGTCCTGGACCTTTGGAAGGCGTACGAGGGGCCGAAGCCAAATCGCAGAGGTACGGGCCTCTGCAATTTGGCTTCGACCCCTCGTACAACTTGGCAGGATATGGAAACAAAGATTTTGGATTATGGGTTTGAGTAGCTAAAGTAAACTGGTTATCTAGAACGATTGAAAGACGGTATGATTATTATCTAGTTGGACTTACATCAGAATCATCGTCTTCTGTGTCAATATCCTCTGATTCCACAATTTTTATAACCTTGCACAAGTTTTAGTAACTCATCAGTCCAATTTTGTATTCATTTTATCTTTTCACAAGCAAAGCGGGAAAGAAGGATGCGTTCGCGCTTTCCCGTTTATTTTCTGCACTATGCCAAAATGACGTTGATACTCGTACGCTTATGACGTTACAGAACGACTTCTATAGTAGTCCGTGGCGCTCGGGGCAGTTAAAACTAACTTTTTTGTAGAGATGTGAATATAATTATCGACACGGAGTGGTAAACAATAACTAGAACTATTTAATTCCGGATCGGCACCCATGTGAAGGTCGAAATTGGTAAATTTTCCTTTTGTTATAAAGTAGTTTATAAGTTCATATTTTATTGACCTCAAATTGATTGCGATAGTAGTATTTATTTATATTTCCACGGGCGAAATCAAACAGCGATAACTTTCGTGGCCGACTTTGTATAAAGTCCTTGGCGTTCAGGGGACATTAAAAATGTTACAAGTTTTTGTTTTTGCCGATTTTAATACAATTAAGGGCTTCTTTTGTGTGGAATACTAGAAAACAGGGCGTCAGACAGTGCTATATTAAATAATAACAGGAAACAAAGCTTTTAAATAAAGTAAATTTATTTTTATGAGATAGTTAAAATGAAGAGCTTCTAATGAAATCGTGGCGCTCTGGTGGCACGAAAATCCAAAACTTCTATTGAAGTCCGTGGCGGTGAAAAGGAAATAAATAATAATATAATCCTTTATCCTTCTAGGGTGGATCTGATATGGTTGGTTAGGTTAGAAGGCTGTTCTTAGACAGTTTTTTTGTAGTGAGCGAGCGAACAGACCCCACCATCCCCATCGAACCTAACCTGTCCGAGTCGGGGTGCCCCAAGTCCCGACACATCTCGACTTATTTAAAAAGGCAATAAGAACTTATGATGCAAGAGCGAGCGAAGCGAGCTCGGGACTTGGGGCACCCCAACTCGGACAGGTTAGGCTTCGTAGTATTTTTTTTATAAACCACCCAGAAGTAGGAGCCCCGCCAACTACGCCATATAGTACAGTGCTTACCTTGAAACTCTTTTTGGGGTGAATCCGACATGGTAAGTTTAAGTTGTTATTTTTATTTAAGTCTTGAAAATTCTTTAAATCGTATTCAAGTGAGGGGGAGGGGGCGGGGGGGAGGGGCTGCTACTTCCCCTTTCATTTTTTCGTCACCTCTTACCCCTTCCGACCTTCGAATCGATGTCAATACAAGAAAATTCGAAAGTTAGGTTAGAATATTAAAAAAATCATATCTCAAAAAGGGGGGGGCTCCACAAGTTTTCCTTCACAGGTGGGGTTGTACACCGCCCCCCCCCCTCCCTCCCCCACGATGCATTTAGAGGACATGCAAAGATTTATAACCGACGAAAAAAGGAGAAGTAGTAGATTATATTTTTTCAAAAATCATTTACATTTTGAACTTGACATTAAGCGTACTTACAAATTACAGGGATAACATCTTCATTTAATCAGCTACCGTACTAGGTACAAAAACCGGCCAAGTGCATATCGAACCACGCACAATGAAGGGTTCCATAGTTGGGATGAATTTATCCAACAAACTTAACATTGTACTTAGTTGAAAAACTTGTTCTTCAACTGCAAAGGACATTGACCATCCATATATGGGAGTTGGACCAAGTGCTGCCCAGAATGGACACATAGTACATTATGTTCCTTGGGCTTATACTAGTCTGTACACCAAAGCTCAATAAAATCTATCCGAGGAGTTTCGAGAAAAACGAATTTTTATTGAGCATTTTTTATTGATGAATACCAACCAACCGGTGGCGCATTTGATTAAATAATGACAGTAATTATGTTTAAACACACATTATTATTTCATTTATATGCATATCATTTACATGTTAAATATTTTTTACTGACCATCCATATATGGGAGCTGGGCCAAGTGCTGCCCAGAATGGACACATAGTGCATTATGTTCCTTGGGCTTGTACTAGTCTGTATACCAAAGCTCAATAAAATCTATCCGCGGAGTTTTGAGGAAAACTATTTTTTGTAGAGTATTTTTATTGATGAATACCAACGAACCGATGGCGCATTTAATTAAAAATAATGACAGTAATTATGTTAAACAACACATTATTATTTCATTTGTATGCATATCATTTACATGTTAAATATTTTTTACTGACCATCCATATATGGGAGCTGGGCCAAGTGCTGCCCAGAATGGACACATAGTGCATTATGTTCCTTGGGCTTGTACTAGTCTGTACACCAAAGCTCAATAAAATCTATCCGCGGAGTTTTGAGAAAAACTATTTTTTGTTGAGTATTTTTTATTGATGAATACCAACTAACCGATAGCGCATTTTATTAAAAATAATGACAGTAATTATTTAAAAAAACATTATTATTTTATTTGTATGCATATCATTTACATGTTAAATATTTTTTACTGACCATCCATATATGGGAGCTGGGCCAGTTGCTGCCCAGAATGGACACATAGTGCATTATGTTCCTTGAGCTTGTACTAGTCTGTACACCAAAGCTCAATAAAATCTATCCGCGGAGTTTTGAGAAAAACTATTTTTTGTAGAGTATTTTTATTGATGAATACCAACGAACCGATGGCGCATTTAATTAAAAATAATGACAGTAATTATGTTAAACAACACATTATTATTTCATTTGTATGCATATCATTTACATGTTAAATATTTTTTACTGACCATCCATATATGGGAGCTGGGCCAAGTGCTGCCCAGAATGGACACATAGTGCATTATGTTCCTTGGGCTTGTACTAGTCTGTACACCAAAGCTCAATAAAATCTATCCGCGGAGTTTTGAGAAAAATTGTTTTTTGTCGATTATTTTTCATTGATGAATACCAACTAACCGATGGCGCATTTTATTAAATAATGACAGTAATTATGTTAAACAACACATTCTTATTTCATTTTTATGCATATCATTTACATTGTAGTGTAAAGCACTTGTCAAAGCGTATTCAACGAGTCCAAACACGATGGTGCTGTCTTGTTTGGTTGAGGAGTTCCTATGGGTACTTTCCGGCTCCATCACCAGACTCTGGATACAACCTTGGACTATAGTAAGTACTTGTCAAGACAAAGCCAACGAGTCCAAACACGATGGTGCTATCTTGTTTGGTTGAGGATTTCCTATGGTCACCTTCCGGCTCCATCATCAAACCCTGGACACTGCCTAGTATAACGCACTTGTCAATGCATATTCAACGAGTCCAAACACGAAGGTGCTGTCTTGTTTGGTTAAGGAGTTCCTATCGGTACCTTCCGGCTCCATCACCAGACCCTCGATGCAACCTTGGGCTATACTAGGTACTTATCAAGACAAAACCAACGAGTTCAAACACGATTGTGCTATCTTGTTTGGTTGAGGAGTTCCTATAGCCACCTTCCGGCTCCATCATCAGACCCTGGAGACAGCCTAGTGTAAAGCACTTGTCAATGCATATTCAACGAGTCCAAACTCGATGGTGCTGTGTTGTTTGGTTGAGGAGTTCCTATGGATACCTGCCGGCTCCGTATAAAGGCAATAACTTTTTAACCCTGGGACCGATTTTTTTTTTTTAATTTTTATATGTATAATTTGATGCAAGGAACCATTTGGAAGCACTCCCATGGCTGGGCAGCATTTGGTCCAAATTGGTCAATATCCTTTAAGTTGGTCGATTATTAATCAGTAACTTGTGGAGCCTACTTAGCGGTGATAAGTTTTCTTTTTAATTACGTTATATACAGGGCGACCCACGGATATGCCACATGGAGGGAAAGTACCTTGAATATTGTAGATGGAATATTTTACTGAAAGAAGACATTATTTGAATTTCAAAAACAATTTAAACTGCATTCATAGATATTTAAATAATTACATGGTTGAACCGGGAATCGAACCCGTTAAATGAGAAAAATAATCATTTTGTAGCTTTATCATACCGATCGAAAGGCTTCATCATAAGGATTATTTTTTGCTAAATAACATAGTGTCACAAATAAAAGGAATGCCGTGAATTCTTTTTCACATATCCTAAACCAACCATTTAGCTAGCAGGGGACACGTGACTGTAACAAAAATTAGCACTTTAAAGCTTAATATTTCGCAAACGGATCCCCGAATCCAAAAATGGTTTTCACAAACTCTATCATTTTTAAACGACCTTTCCAATGATAAGTACCCCACACAATGGGATTGACGAGAAAAAAAAAATCATACCCACGTTACGTGTAGGGGAGACACATACCCTAAAAAAAAAAAAATTTTTACCGCTTTGTCGGCGTGATTTATATGTATACCCAAACCAAATTACAGCTTTCAAGTACAGACAGTCTCTGAGCTAAGCCGCGGACAAACAGACAGACGGACATGGCGAAACTAAGTATAAGGGTTCCTTGCAGATTACGGAACCATAAAAACGTTAAAAAAAAGGTCGCAGTCGAATGGAGTTACGTTAAGATTTGTACCAGTAAACTCCTACCGCAAGCCGCGCTTTGGAACTTCGGTCCATAAATATTTAGACGTGGTACACACGGCTACACATCAAGCTATACATTTCCAGTTTATGCTGATCTCGCATTGTATAGGATTTCCGTACAATGCGAGGTCAGCTTATACTGGAAATGCATAGCTTGATGTGTAGCCGTGTGTACATGGGTGGTACGTAGGTATGTAATTTTTTCTTAACTCAGGTAGGTACCTATACAACCTTATTTTTTGTTTATGCTAAACCCGAAAAGGGGTCATTGTACTCATCATTTTGAACAACTTTTTCTATGGGACCAACCTTGATCTCGCGAACTTAAATCGAAAAAATGTATGGAACAGCTGATTTTTTTTCGCGAGATCAAGGTTGGTCCCCAACACGCATCAGAGTGCAAGCGTGGTGATCAATGCCCGTTCCTTCTCTGTAGGTATCCAAAAATGCTCTTGACCTGCGTTGGGAAAAGTAATTTAATAATATAGTAACGTCACGTGACGTGAATTGCTTGCTAGCACGCCGACTTTATTGGAATACAATGGATTATCACTGTGACAATCGTGTGGTATTATGTACCTACTCACTTGAGAAGAAAAAGAGACACCTATGCCTATTATTTACAGGGTTAAATTGAATTCATTGGCATCCTCTTAAGGGGTCGTTGTACTCATTATTATGAACAACTTTCACTACGGGACCAACCTAGAAAACGCGAAAAAGAAATCGGCTGTTTTCTACATTTTGCATATATTTAAAATGGGTAACCACAGCTCCAGTGGATTTGACTCAGACTCGGGGCCGAGAAATTCCTGATGAAAAAACCCAGTATCACTTTGCTCGACCCAAATTTAGGTACGTATTACAACTATTAAATAAAAATCGATTTTGTATACAATTTTTAATGAATATACATGAATAAAAACCACGTCAATACACATACATACATGTTAAAAATGTGATCCACACAAAACGTAATTAATTTATTGTGCCACTCTCAGTGCATCAACTTAGACAGACAAACTTTATGCTTAGCCAGCTAAATTATAATTTACACACGGTTGCGTAATGCAATAAGTAGCACAACATGATAAAAGAAAGCAGCGAGTTGACGTTAGCATTATATTTCAAGTGGGGGTAAGCAAATTTTTTAGCTGTTATTCGAACTAAAGTTCACTTGATAAGAGATCAAACAATGCAATAAAAATCACAATACCACGTTTTTATCTGTGGCGGAAATAAGCTTTTACCTAAGAATAAAGGCCGAAAAAAAATTCGGCGTTGACAAAATATTTCATACAAAAAATAATTATGTGTTGACAATTATTTAGAAAATATAATAAATGCGTTCTTATACGAAAAATGCTTCTCTCTTACCATTCCTTCTAAATCTAAATAAAATTTGTTATACAATTAAACTTAAAATAATCTAGTATGGCACTCGAAGCCAAGATGGTCGAGGTAAAAATATTTCGTAAATCACATAAAACCATTACCTATTAATATCAAATATGTAAGTAAACAAGTTACATATGAGATAATTTTATTAGAGGTAAGAGTTTTATTGATTGTACTCGTAACTAGCAACCTGAATGTGACATAAGTAAACAAAATGTTTGTGATGTTAGTATAAAATTGACAATAAAACGGAAAACACTGCAACCTTATGCAGACTAAGAAAAAGAGATTCAGCATTGCCTTAATACATACATACACAATTGCCCACAACGGGAAGGCAGATACATTATTTTTATGCTGTATCAAAACTGGCTAAATATCAATCACATCCAAAGTGATTGAAAACTTGAAGCTAGCAGAACAGAACGCAAGTTTTTCAGTATCAATTTATTTATTAGTTAAATACGAAAGAACTATAATCTTATCATAGCTCTAAATATATAGAAGGTTACAAGGTAGAAACTAAATAATAGATCAAACAGTATGTACACGCAATTATAACAATTTAACATTATGGATAAGAAAAAATCGACTAGTTTTATCGAAACGGATACTAAACAAATTGATTTTAAATATTTACTTTCATACAAATAAGTGGAAAACTACCCATGTAAGGTAATCAACTTTTAGAAAAGGACATCAATAATGTCTACGAACGTTGTTAATCACAATAACTATCAGAATTTCTAAACTGCACTTTTTGAACACCAAATATTTTCATATTATACCCTAACGACAGTTTAGCTAATTAAAAAAATATAGGTATCATTTTTGTATAACAGTCATTTGTAATTTTCTACCTTGAGAATAAGTAGGCGTTTTGGTCATAAATTGTATTTTTTATAATGTACGCTCACTTTTTAATTTTTTTCATTATGTGCCCTAAAATAATGAAAATAATTTAACATCCCGGCGAGTTGTGCTATATTGTCACGTACCTACTTTGAGAGATAAATTTTATTTTATTATAGCGATTTCTCGAAATCTCACGCTGTGTATCCTTTAAGTACGCGCGTCAACCACTTGCTTTGCGGATTTGCAACTTCTACGATTCACTAATCATTCCATAAAATTTAGCTCATCTGAAATCTGAATCCTTATCACAAAATTGCACAGATAATATTGTACAAACGGGAACCACAGAGTAAAGAAAAGTGTGCGGGAACGTTTCTTTACTAATGTGCGGGAATGTTTCTTTACTAATAGAAACAAGAATTCGACGTACCTACCACTATCAGATAAGCCCAAAAGCCAGATAAGGTGGACATAGGTATAATTACATAGATACTGAGAAGCAATTTAAAACAAATAGCTTTTTATTTAAAAAAAAATTACATTTCCCGACTAACCTGCCCATGTACCACCACCTTACTCTACACAGTAGCAGAAAATTCATGCGTTCCCTTCACACCTACCTACATAGGTGCGAACGTATGAATTTTCTCATAATTGTTAATGGCGTAGAGTGTATGGAATGAAGGAACGTCACATCAAAATAAGTGATTGTGTAATTTCACAGCCAACCTCCTGGAAGCTTCGCTATTAATGGCCTCAAATACCATAATGTTCTATTAACAATCAGCAAAAGCGTTACAACAGTCTCAAAAAAAATCCATCCCATTAAAAATACTACTCGTCAAGCTCCGATAAAGGAAGGGAGCAAACTTTGAATAATTAAAATCTAGGTTTAATAAATTGGGCTCCTGACTCCACTCAAAGCTGATGAATTCGAGATATTTAGGTACTTTATTACCACAAAACCTTTAACATTACATACGACAACATTTCAATTCATATTTTCAAGAGTATATCTCTTTACCTTAAATGATTAACATAAAAAAATAAGAACCCCGTATTTATCTTTAATTTTTGTTTTCCTTAAAAATATCAATTTTGAAATTCTTAATATTCGAAACGAACTTCAGTAAAAGTAAGATTAGAATCGTAGCAACATGTTTATTTTCAACCATGCGCTAAAAAATATCATGCTATATTCTAAACAATAAACTGTATGGAGTAGGTGGTAGGTAGGTAGGTAAATTACACACACAATCAAAACGAATTTTGGCAGTGTAGCGGAAAATGAATATATTTTGCCTGTATACCAAATAGCTTGTTCGTCTGTACTAATATTTTTTTCGATGTCTTGGTTAAAAACCTACAGAATGATTTTTAAATCACCATCCAAAAATTTTGTAGGCATTAGGTACTAAACAAAGATAGGTATACCAATTATCCCATTTTTGAAAAAAATAGGTATACCAATTATCCCAACAAAATATTTTTCACGAAAGCATGAAAAATTCAGCGTGGTTACGAAGTCAAATGTTGAAAACTTACTATGCTTGCCGCATATACTACGCTGAATGAGAGAAAAGGGCGACGAGCGTACTGGTGCAGCTGGGATGTGTATCCGCGGGTGGTGTCTACAAACGTAGACTTTTTGAGACAACAATGACGATTGATTAGTGATTATAAAATCTTCCTGTATTACGAATTAGTTTGAAAGTTAAATAAGAATTTATAATTTTGCTTTGGTATCTTTCCGAAAGTGGCACTTAGGTCGAATATAATTAATTGCTTATCTATCTTATTTTAATACGTTACATTTTGAATAAACATAAACGCAGGTAGGTAGGTATATGTAGTAAGCAGCTTTTAAAGTGCGCGAACACCCTGTAAAAAAATCAAATCGTTAGTTAAATTGCTTTAATTTTAAATATGTCAGTAGGTACAGTCACGGACTTTAATTGATGAGCCACCTTCAAACTTTTCAATTTTGCAGTTTCATACATTCACGAGATTACACGATTAAACACGAACTCAAATCGCAAGCTCGTAAACAAGATGACAAATAAATTACTTTTAATCGGAAATATCCATAGAGGTTGACTAATAAGTTCTCAATGATAAAAATAAATACAATGTTGCATTAAGTTTATCCAATCTATTTGATACCGACCTCCTTTGAATCATAGCTCATTAACTCAATAATTATGAAAACATAACTGAAGGCAGTGACAGTTGACATATCAAGATGACAAATAAATTACTTTTAATCGGAAATAGTCTTATCCATAGAGGTTGACTAATAAGTTCTTAATGATAAACATAAATACAATGTTGCATTAAGTTTATCCAATCTATTTGATACCGACCTCCTTTGAATCATAGCTCATTAACTCGATAATAACTGAAGACAGTGACAGTTGAAATATCGAGATGACAAATAAATTACTTTTAATCGGAAATAGTCTTATCCATAGAGGTTGACTAATAAGTTCTTAATGATAAAAATAAATACAATGTTGCATTAAGTTTATCCAATCTATTTGATACTGACCTCCTTTGAATCATAGCTCATTAAGTCAATAATTCTGAAAACTTAACTGAAGACAGTGACAGTTGAAACGTACGTTAACGTTACTATCGCAACAGTAACCTAGCAACAATTGTTTATCGTTGCTAGGTTACTGTTGCTAGACCTGCAATTGGTTGACTTTAAGTAGTCACTGCTGTCAAGTTTGTAGTTCTGCTCTCAGGCAGGTTAGCCAACCGGTAAAGATATGAAATATAATTTTCTTCTTCGAATACGAAGACATATGACTTTGCGTGTCGGGAACCGAATAAACCCGATTTGCATTACACGGCTAAAATACGAACAGTGCCAGGTGGCTCATCAATTAAAGTCCGTGACTGTACCTGAAACAATTAACTGAAGAATTAATTGAATCATTGGAATCTTGAAAACAAAATATCGACTCCTTCAATAATTTCGTCATGCTATTGTGCAAACGATACAGCGAACATAATTAATAGCCGATTGTTGAGGTTTTCTTAATGATTGATTTGTTCCGTTTTATATTTTACTGAAACAAACTCCGTTGTCTCGGTACAATGTTTGATAAACATTCTCTATTGTAATGAAAGTCGGTAAGTACTTGGAAGCAATAAAAAAATACTTTGTGGATGGACAATTAATTATGTTTTGTATTAGGTCTTGTATGTATAAAAAGCGCATCAAGCCGCGTCCTAACCAAAACGATAATCGCCAACACGCGGGCGTCACGAGAACACTCAATGTCGCGTTTTCATTTTTTTCGGTGAGTACGAACGCGAGGCCGCACCGACAGAGGGCGCCTTCCGGTATTCCCAACAAATGAATGACATTTATTATGAAAGCGATGATGGCGTATTTGCGTGATCGGTCCCTTTGGTTAGGACGCGAGGTCAACGTTACCGTTGTGAAATACCGATCAAATTTTAAGGAACGTTAAAACATGATAGATATAATCTGAATAGAAAATAAGTACCTATAAAACTTTAATTGCCGGCGATCTGTGGCTTCATATTTATCTAAAGTACGACATTTTTACAGAACACTCAACAATATCTACAGCTAGTGAAATAAAGGTACCTACTTATATTTTTTCATGGTCCGATACATAATCAAAGTTAATATTGAATCGATACGGAACACCGACTATGAAATTTACTTCATTTCTTTTTTCAATTATCGCGCGAGTCTAGTCTATCTTTTAAGAACATAATGCTGAAAATGAAAGCAAAATAAATCTGCTAAGAACAAGTCAAAATAACGATAAGTGTCCTATAAATAGCAATTCATAGGTTGCTAAATTATATAGCGAATTGTATTAGGTACATACTTATGTGGACTATGCGTTTTATGCACGAACAATAATTGTATGACATCGGTAGGTACCTACTCACACTTCAGTTGACGAAAGTAAAGTGTTTGTTTATTAAATAAAATAATGATAATTGAACTTAAACTAGATTACGTGTTAGCATATTTAAGAAAATAAAAAGAGACTGCATCTTACTACATGCAACTCTACGCGCACACAAAGCGTCACGATTGCATGCTTCGTGTGATTGATGCTGCAATAATTAATATGGTCTCACCTCCATGAGCATAAGGTAGATGTCTATTATAAGTTCGGCAGTTATCGCTGTTTTCTCGCCGAGTCGCCGCGAGCGGTCGGCGTCGGTAACGTGGGCGGTTCCAGCACAACCTGCTCGAGCACCACATCGACAACGACACGTTAGTGAAGCCAAGCGTTAGATACCAGCAAAGTGTCAACCATATCATGTCACTAGACTAACGCAAATCCAAAACAATCAACAGACAGTAAACAAAATAGATGAGGCATGAGTATTAAAGACGTGTACATACAAATTATGACGGGACATGACATCAACAAGATGACACACGAATTCATGATCCTCAGCACCGAGGGACCGAGTATTAGAAGAAGATACGATTATAACCACAGTAATCATCGATGATCGATCACCGATAACTAACAAAAGGTATGAGGGATGATGTAAATGGATGTAAGTATTTTTCATAGAATACTTATGAAATTGGCGTTTTTATCTCACAAATAGAGAACCTCGTCACTTCTATGATTTAAAATATGCATCAATTGCTTGGTATTATATCGGATAATGACCTTCATAGACAACTACCAATATAGTAAAAAACAATTTATAACTTATAGTTTTCTAAACAAAAAAAATACCTTAAAAATGACTCCTCATTTTATTAGCAGAAACGACCACAATTTTTTTTTTAACTTAGCCAATGCATATTCTTTTCGCTTAATCTAAGTGGCATACGTAATCTTAGTTTTTAAACATTAGTGCATAAAAGTTTTAAAACATTAGTGTTCATGGTTTTTAAATAAATTAAGAAAATGTTAGTATGAAAAATGCAACTTCTTTAAAATTCCCCATACAAAACGCTGATTTCATAGGTGGGGACCTATATTTAGTTATTAGTTAGAAGATTTAAAAATGTCATTGACTGGAAGACTGGAAGTGATACTAATTAGATTACAATATTTTGAAGCCGAAAATTATGGTCAGGCGGCATTATGTTACAGATTCTCTTTCACCCGTTTAGGTATGCACGGGCCTTGTTATCAATATGTTATTATGTTAAACAAGACTACGTAGAAATGATAAAGCATTTGCAGTTAATTATGCTGGGAGGATAAATAAAGTGATAACAATAGTGACAGGAAAAAATAACGTAAATCTCATCATGGACATTACAAAACATTGCGTCACCCCAACCAGTAGCAATGCATACTTCCATTAATCTATACTACTAATATTAAGCTGAAGAGTTTCGTTTGTTTAAACGCGCTAATCTCTGAAACTAATTAGTCCGATTTGAAAAAATATTTATGCATTTGATAGCCCAATTTTTAAGGAAGATTATAGGCATATTACACGCTACGAGTGCTACGAACACAAGGAGCGGAATAAAATGAAAAAAAAAAAAAAAATGGAAAGAACGCTAAGGGGAATAGTAGTTGACTTCCGGAAAGCGGGGGTACTTTTTCGGCGGGTGCGACGTGAGGGTGGTACGGATTACGGTGTTTTGGACTTGCGAACATTTTTAAATACAAATTATTGTGAGTGTGTATTGTTTCAAAATCAAAATCAAAATATTTTATTTCACATAAACCTACATGGGCACTTATGAAACGTCAGAAGCTAGGTGCACGGTTTCATTTCCACTTCTGAACACCCATTACAGTTCGCCCAATAAACCATATAGGTAATCCCTGATCTAAATTAGCGGTTACGGGAAAATACTTTAAGTTTACATATTGTATTTTTCTTTATTGGTTTTCTTTAATACATTGTCACGAGTACTAAGTTATACATAATGTATCAACGGGTTGGACTATATTAGCATAATCAGCCTATAACGTTCCCACTGCTGGGAAACAGGCCTCCTCTCTTCGAGAGGGAGTGGGCTGTATTCTACCACGCCGGCCCAGACTATACAACCTTATTTTTTGTTTATGCTAAACCCGAAAAGGGGTCATTGTTCTCATCATTTTGAACAACTTTTTCTAAAAGAAAATCAGCTGTTCCATACATTTTGTCGATTTAAGTGAACACAAATGTAGGGAAGAGCTGATATTTTTTCGCGATTTCGGGGCTGGTCCCATAGAAAAAGTTGTTCAAAATGATGAGTACAATAACCCCTTTTCGGGTTTAGCATAAACAAAAAATAAGGTTGTATAACGACTATATTATGCCTTAAAAATTGTTATACTATAACTATTAATCGACCTTATATCATTTGTTGTTTTTTTTTATTATGCTTAAACTTCTACCCGTGATAATCCAACGTTACACTTTAATGTAAGTATTCGCTTCGGTTTTATTATATTAATAAATAAAAAATAGTTAAATAGAAATATTTAGTCTTGTTTACCTATCGCGTCTTTATTTCGAGATCGGACTTATTTATTAAAATACTTAGATATCTAACTAAATATCATTCTAGATTAAGTCTCTTTATCGTTATGAAAATGTCATAGGTGACAGTGATACGTAAGTTCATTTCCAAATATGACCTGAGCGCGATAATTGTTTCAGCTTGGATTGTAAGACTAATACATAATGACAATGTTTTTATTCTATACTAACTGATACACGCAGCTTCGCCCGCGTGGATATCGGTTATTATATACTAAAACCTTCCTCGAGAACCACTCTATCCATTAGTGAAAACAGTGCATGAAAATCGGTGCAGTTGTTTTTGAGTTTATCGCGAACAGACAGACAGACGCGGCGGAGGACTTTGTTTTATAATATATGTAAGGATAAGCAGGGGTCGTTGTAAGTAGTTAGTAGGATTATTTCTAGATGATATCTATACATTAAATTCAATTTAACAGCCTCATTCTTTGGAAAGAGAAGCTAATTGCGGTCCAAATTGGGTTGCTTTTTAGTTACAGCAATTGTTAGTTTTTAGATTACTACGCACTGTTAATTGTAATATTTAGACTATCAAGGCAGCTTTACAAGAAATAATTAGCAAACAGATGAATATATAAACAGATTTTTAGTAATTTTTGTGTACTTTAATAATACGATTTTTTTAATAATAATCGGTCTGATTATATTTATTTTAGGTACCTTTTTCCTCGTCGGCTACAACTAATTTGTGACTCAAGCTAACTTCAAAACATAACAGGTTGTAGTTACAATATACAGTGTACACACGTAGTCTAATGACATGACATCATAAGGTAAATGAGTGTCACATAAACTATGTAAAACCTTCACCACAGTAACGTTATACTTTTCTTTCCTTCGTTAACACAATTGCTCTTTTACATGCGGAGAGTTTCTCGCCTCCAATAAGCGATTACCGAAGAAAAAGTTACCGTGTAAAAAGTATGTACGATACCTTGCATGTTAATTGGATGATAGTGTAAACAAGTTATCGTATTCTACGTTATCAAATTATAGTTCGGTTAAATCGCCACACTTGTCTCACATAGGCGATTTTTTCTTTTGTTTCTCGCTTGGTTGTAAATTCTCGCCTACGAGACTCGCATGAACATTCTCGCTTAAAACGATCGAAAAACTCTCCCCTGAAGAATGATGAGGTGAGCTAGGAAAACGCTATAAAAAATTGTGACATACAAAATTGCAAGGTATAGCTGGGACGATTAGTGTAAAAGCGTGTTACAGTTCAACATTGCTCTGGCTGGAGGTGGCAAAGAAGGTCCTGTGAGCTGCCGGTCTAGTCTATTAAAAACACACCGTAAAAACTTAGGTGAAATGAGCTGTCATTACACCAGATGCTAGGGATTTACACTATTGACACGACAATTCACTTCACCGAAGTTTTCTCGGTGATATTATTACAGAATAGACGCGCAGGAAGTTAGTTCTATATTTCACCGTTAATTAAATTCCTGTCAGGGATTGAATGGTGCGTTACTGACCTTGGAGATATCGACTCCTGTAACTCCCTTGACGAGTTCGGGGATGCACTGCACGATGCTGAGGACCTCGCCGGTCAGCTTTGCGGCGCCCACCTCACCTCCGCCGCACGACACCATCGTCACCTTGCGAGCTTGCGACAGCGGCGCTGCCACTTCCGCAGCAACCTAAACCATATCAAACGTGAATAAAGAAAGGTTTTTTATCTCTTTTACGTAGACATTTTAAAACGCAGGGGAAACATCATTGTTTTTTTTTTACTATTGTAATTTCTAAGAAATTTAAATCGGTTCCCAGTCTAATTTGTGCGGGAGATATGATGTAATATTGCAAAGGACTGTGACCAAGTAGTGTTGAAGGTAGGTTCCGCTGATTGAATTCTCTCCGACTACCACAATCCAATCAGCAACTCACTAAGCAACATGGTAAAGTTTGTAAGAGCAAATCCGCCGTACAATGATTGTTAATAAAATTACATAATAGTGCAACCACAAACATAAGAAGAATAAAAATCAACGTCATAATGACGTTAGTTACCTTAGGTAAAGTCTCGAGCATCATGTCGACCATCGCAGCCGATCCGTACTCCTTCCATGCCTCTGCCTTCTTGGCCATTTGTTCCGCATCAGCGACCGCCTTTGCCTTGATAGCGTACGCCTCCGCCTACAGTGCAAAGATTACAATATAATACATCCTAACATGCCATAATCGCAAAGGCACTAGAGCAATTCAAATCAGTTAAAGTAACATTGAATTATTAAAAAAGGCACTGATTTAAAGCGGCAGTTACTTTTTCATAGTCGTTTTGGTAAATGAAAAAAAATTACAAAATGCATGTTTATTAACAAGTACGGCATTAAAACTGATAATAAAAGTAAGTCATAAAAAATAGTTAAATGGGTAATTAAATAAATATGAAACAGTAAAATGGCTTTACGGGCAGTTACATGTGGGTAATTAACAAATCGGAATTAGTCAACAAAAAATCGTTGGTCACAATTCCAAACTTACCTATGAACTGCCAAATTATTTACCTCACTGCCCAACATTTCTACTAGCCATTCATTTAGACTACTTGAGTATTTTTATATTGACATTGTAGGGTTTAAATAACTGACCAATTTTATTTTTATAACTATTCATGTTTTAGTTTCACACAAATTTACCAACCGCCGAAAAATAAACTGCCTGTTAATTTTTTCAACTGATGATAATAACCTCCCTAATTTGTATTGAAATAGGTAACAGAATGTTTTAATAATTATTAGTTATTACCCATAAAAAGTACTTTGAAGTCTTCCTGGACTGCCAAGGAAGGGTTATGTTTTTTAGTTGGTGTGTTCATACTTCTTTCCATGCAGATCTAGGATTATAGGAACTCGCAATTTGTTCCGGTGCATTAATGAGAATTAGAATCTTTTCACCTCGAATTCATACAACAAAAGTACAACATAACAACATCAGTAACAGAATATGTTTTTGTGTTGCACGATCATGTTGCAGCACTAAAGATGCGCAGCTTTCGTTTAGCATGAATACAGGGGAATCATGCAAGTAGTGAAACTGCTCTAACCGTTAGCGACCAATGTATTAAATAGTAATGAATACTCGCCTCTCCGCGCACTTTGACCGCCTCCGCCTCCGCTTCGGCTTCAAGCACAGTTTTTAGTTTATGAGCTTCAGCCAACTTCTCTAACTTGAACTTCTCAGCTTCTGCAGGCCTGTGAAATAACATAACGGTATAAATCCTGTTGCATTTACAGCTAAGTGGGAACTAGAGGCACATCTATACATTGAATATTTCGGTTACTAACAGACTGAAAACGCATAGCGTATTCTTCTGAAAGGGTGCAGAAGTGCACTCAGAAATGTTTTCCTCTAAATTTTACTCTAGGTACCTATAAAAGGAACCTTAGTTTGTATCTGTAATCTATCCAGAAGTTTTCCCGTAGTTAATAGATTATAAAAAAATACTTCCAGACTTCATAATATACCTACTAATCTTGACACCTTTATTAGTTACTTAATGTTGAGGAAGGATAAACATTACTTTGCCAGTTTCCCTTTAAATATTGCAGTGAAATAAAACCAAGTAAAGTAAAGGAAACTAATAAAGAGGAAAAAGAGAATTGTTTCATTACACCGAGAAGGTTGAACAACAAAATTAGTAATTAATTATACCTGGTACACACGGCTAAACATCAAGCTATACATTCCCAGTTTATGCTGATCTCGCATTGTATAGGATTTCCGTGTAATGCGAGGTCAGCTTATACTGGAAATGTATAGCTTGATGTGTAGCCGAGTGTACAAAAAAAAGTCGGTACTTGGAAAAGCTAGTGTAGCTCTTCATAAAAACAATAATATACGTTCGTGTTTATTAAAAGCGCCGGCTAACCGGCTGTCATTCTTCGACATCTTTGACAGTCGTTACGGGTCGTCAGAAGCCCGACAGTCTGACACCCAGTCTTTCCAAGGGGTACCGTATTACCCTGTAACTCGGTTGTGGTGGTAAGATAGGCAGTCGCTCGATGTAAAATAGTGGTTTTCTGGTGGATCCAGTTATACTGGATGCTGACCTCGCGCGCGGTTGGTGTCTCTTCTAGCCTAACCTAAACCAATTGGTCATGGTGCCCTAACTTAGTTTCTGCGACCGATTCGGTATGGGAAGCTACACAAAACGCTAATTGTGACTGCAGATAAGCCTTTCTGCATTACGTCTAAACGTAACTAAATTACAATCCAGCTGAACTTACATAACTCTTGCTCTTTTGTAAAACAACTAGCGGTTTTGTAAAACACATATATATTAAAACATCACGCCTGTATTCCCGGAAGGGTGGGCAGAAGCTTATAGTACACCCACAAACGAATGCTAACCAACGATATCTAATGGTATTATTCAAAGAAGATCACATAAAGAACCTTTTAAGAATGTTTCTAAGTGATTACAAAGTGTTTTGCTTACCTGCGTATAGTGGCGTCTAATTCCCTTTCTTTACGCTGTACTTCCCATTTCTGTACGGCGATTTCTTGAGTGCGCTCCACAACAGAAATCTGCATCTGTTCTTCCTTGATGCGTTGCTTAGTTTTCGCTGCTTGGAGCTCGTATGCCATTTCAGCCTCAGCCTAAACATTTTTTTTCATTTTTACACATGAATAAATAACGTTTTTGTATTAATTACAACATAACATCGCGCCTGTATTCCCCAAAGGATTGGGCGTACGTTTAGTACACTCACATTTCGCCAGTTATCTTTTAAGTCCCATGTAATAGGGAACGAGCCTATTGCCATCAACTGGATACAAATCCAGACTCCGGACTGGTACTGAGAAAAAGATGGATACACCCAACACTTTGTCCGACCTGAGGATCGAACCCAGGACCTCATCCTCAACAGTAGCGTTTGCGACCAGTAGACCAACGAGGCAGTCAGTATATTAATCAGTGTCATTTTATATGATAACTGTGGTCGTACCTTCTTCGTTTGTACTTCAACGTCGTAAGCAGCTTTTTTCAGTTCGAAGTCTCTCTGAGCTTTCGCAATTTCAGTATCGTTAAGGAACCTGGCGGCCATTTGTTGTTCCTCAGCCATCGCCTCCTTTATCTTGGCTTCTGCTTGTGCTTCAGCCTCACCAATACGAGCATCTCGTTTCACCTCAGCTGTACGCGCCATTCCAAGCGCTTTCAGATAACCCTGAATATAAAACAAGAAAAATAAAACATATGTTTTCTTGTATGCTCATTTTATTATATAAGTGAACCAAAACACGTGCGTACACTCAAATAGGTTAAACATCAGTAGTTTACAGTCTTGTAAAGCTTGAACTAATCGCGATTTCAAGCAGTTAATTTCGAACAAAACAATGTGGTACTTTTTAAATTACTCATGTTATATTCTTCACCGTAATTAGGATTTTATTGTGCGTTTCTAATTCAGGCCCTTATACTTCTCTGTAACCATTTGATATTCTCATGAAAAACTGGTTTCATAAAGAATAACCCAGTTTATTTTATGTAATATTATGTAATGTATAAATTCAGATTCTAAGGCTTCATATACATGACGCCAGGGCCGCATCGGCCCCGGACCGCATGTTTGTGTATGTATACGAATCAGGAATGAATACCTGATATGAATAAATATCGCCTATGTGGCACACCGCCGCCATGAAGATTTAACAGTATTTCTAAGATGTCTTAAATTTTCATCATTTTGCGGTCCGGCGCTATCTGTGCAGTTTCGGCTTCAAGTCTTATTACATAACCGACAAATCGTTATAAGATTGTTCTCAGGTGCTGTTGATTCTTTGATTCGGGCTTAAATAAGTTATTAAATAATAATAAACTACCGAGATGTTTAATAACTTTGATTGCACCCTCTCAAAACTTCCAATTTTATTTTGTAAATTATTTACTTTGGTTGCTACTTTTCCCTGTATTACGAAGCCTCCTAACGAACTGATGGGTAAAGGGTGTGACTGTGAAGTAATGATGCAGTTTTAGTTTTTATCAAAATCGACCTCGAGACAATTGAGTATTTTATACTGTTTCTTATATTTGGGATTTGGCTATACACGCACACTAAAAAAAATCAACCTGTATACCTATTACAACCAAATCTCGCCAGTTATGTTGAAGTACCAGTAACAAGGGCGAGCCTATTGAAATAACAAAGCCTCATCATATTATTAAAATCTAAACAAAAGCATATACATTGAATTAATCATAAGCAAGATTTGTCTATAATTCCAAATGTTTTTGGAACAGAGTAAACATTCAACTAAGATTATAATATAGTCAACATTTACAAATACTTTATAAAAGCTTTAAATTAACTATGAACATGAGACATGGTAGTAAATGGCCTAAAGTGTACGTCAAGCCCACATAAGCCCATAAAATATATTACTTTGATACTGGATTTGACACTGCTGATACATAAATAGCAATAATATAAGTACATGTATGAGAATCATAGCTACTTGAAGCTGCCTAAATCACCTACTTACAAAGTAATCATTTCTTATTGCTTCGAAATACAAATAGTTACGTATGGGTGGTATGATACTCGTCAAATATATGGGTCCAAGTTTGAGTCATCTCATTTCTTTAATCTAAGACATACTGGACTAAGATTCTAGAACAATAATTTACATTTTTTTTTTTTTTTAACATTTCCTAGGACTGATGCCAGAGCCAGACTAGTATTATGTCAGTCTCGGATGTAAATGTAATCTTTCCCAGTAAATGTATGCTATCATTTGTTATCACTGCCAATTTTACGCCTTTTCATAACAAAACATACACCGGAATTAATTCTTCGGACATTATCTTCTTCGTCTTTGAACTAATAGAAAAAATAAACTAAACGAATAATTTCGGCGACGTGTACTTAAAAATGTTTGCAACATGTTCATTCAAAAGATAGGTATCGATCAATTACAATTTTGATATTATCATATTATTTGTTTAACACAACTTGATCCTATCATTTTTAATGATATATATCATATACAATCAAATTAATCAAATTTAAATAAAAATCTTAACACTGTTAAAACCCACTATTTCCAAAGGTATCTCAAAATGCGCTTACATTATACAAAACAAGACATGTCTTTTGCAAGTTTTTCTGATGCGTATTAGTATTTATTTTCCTTAGTTTTGCACTTTACAAGTATGTGGTCAACTGTAAATATACCTAATGGAAAACACATTTACATTTTTTACCAATATATTCCTGTAATTTCACTAGTACCGTTCAAACTGGTGACGAACGATTTTGATAGGTTTTTGCTGCAGACATTTGCTTACTATTAAACTCCGTCAAATTATTTGATCGTTTGTTGTTATATCAGGCAGCCAATCACTTGAGTATTTTTGCGTTGAAATCCTACTATCCTACAAATATTATAAACTAGCGACGCGCTACTGCTTCGCACGGTTTTTACGACTTGACAAAACATCGAGATTTCTTAGTTATATATAACTTTAATATTAACGTATTATACACATAGGCTCATGCAAATGCGCAATATCGCGCCTGTTTGTGAGAGCCTTAAACCTTCCGGAATAAATTCTCTAAACGATGGTGAAAACCTCATCAAAATCTGGAACGTGGTTTAGAAGAACAACGCGGATACAGACAAACACGAAAAGCGACTTTAATTTATAATATGACGAATAGTAAAAGTCTGTATGTTTGTGAATTTGGATGTTTGTAAATTTGGATGTTTGTAAATTTGGATGTTTGTTTACCTATCACGGCTCAACGGATTTGGATGAAAGGAGAAAGATAGCTCACAGGCTTGATACCCACCGCCCATGGTCCAGTCTTATCCTAAAGGATACTAAGCAAAACCTGATTTATACACTTTTACTGCCAAGTACATAGACTGCATACAAATTAGCATGCCATAAAATGTGTCTCATATATCTATAACAATTAGTCAGTCGAGTTCATTAGCGCGTCGCGTACGACCCGGATGCGAGTTGTGGGCGCGCGAACGAACTATCGTTGCACTCGTGAGTCGGGTGCTTGGCACTAAAAGTGTTAAAGTATTAAATTTTGAGTAGGTATTTAATTATAATCTTAATAAGTAATTATCTTCTTTTAATTACTTTAAAATAAAGCCTGGTTTTTTAAATACTTATTGAATTTTTAAAATTAACATTAGTCTAAATAATTTCCAGGTATATTAGCGGTATCTAGCGAATTTCAAAAGAACTAAGTACTTAAAACGGGTGTTAACGACGTATTAATTAAAAACTAATTTAAAACACAATTTATGTACACGAGTTCTGTATCACAGTTAGCGCGTAGTGCAAAATGTGCAAAGCCTGGAGATGATTTTAGAGAATGAATTGACTATAAAAGTGAATTACTTTTTTTAACGAAATATGTATAATGTCACTAGTTTTCAAATAATATTAAAGGCTAGGCTGTTTAAAAGTACCCCAACATTGCTTCTATACAATTTGTCTTTACGACGCCAGCGATGTGATTACAGGGTTAACATTTCATACATTCTTAATCAATGGCATTGCAAATCTTATCTAAAATTAATAGCTGAATGGATTATTTTCAAAAATAATCTATTTGTGATTGTGATGTCCGTGATAAGAAAATTAATGTTTTTCATTATTTCTATCTAAATCGATGCAAGAAAAAGAAAGCTGTTTTTTTTTTAATCTTTTTAGCATCATCTTCTCAGTCTAACGCAGTCCACTGTTCCATAGGTCTCTCCCCTTGTTTGCATATTATTATATTTAAAAAAGTATTTGTCTTACCGCAAGACTTAAACTAATATCTCACACAGAGTCTTAATCGTAGTTTAGCAAATTACGCTTTTATTAGTTCAAGATTTGAATACACATAACTTGAATTTTATTCTTGATTGGCTTACGCTACGTGTGAGAAAGTGCGCAAGCGCAAAGGGGTTATGGAGCAAATAGAGACTTTCCTAGAGACGAAGGCAGGCAGTTACACTAGCAGTTATCTTTAGGATCGAGGTTACGCTCCAGATAGATTTATTCTCAAACGTTTCTCATCAATATCTATTCTAAGTATATCGGCATAACGAAAACAAAGTCGCTTTTTGTGTCCGTTTGTGTGACCGCTGAGATCTTCTAAACTAAACAATGAATTTTGATGCGGTTGTCACCCTAATTTAAAGCATTTATTCCGGAACGTTTATATGTATAATAAACACATAAATATTTAACTAAGATTAGCACAGAAATCATCATTATGAAGAAGAGGCGTGTCGCAAGTTATGTATATTGAAAAGAAAGCTTTAATCAATTCTTAGTAGAATGAACAATAAGTGAATCCCTAATATCGACCGCCGTAAAAATGTAGAACAACATACATTTTTACTTTTTGGAAAACAACCTTTTATGTTGTCTCAAATGAGATACTAAATATATTTATGCTAGTCGTTCTGGGGAGTTCATACTTAGCTATAAACGTAGAAAATTGTGATAAAATTATTGGCATATTTTACCGTCTGCGCATTTTTATCAGTTCTATTTTTAGTTTTATTTAAGCTATTAGCCAACAGTATTCTTTATATTTTTCCCTCGTCCGCCTAATGGCCGATTCCTATAATTAACGGACCGTTATTAGTTAAAATTAAGACTCTTTTATCTTTACCAATAATGAAGCAATAACCTCATAACTTTTCATAGTAGACCCTCCCATATGGAAGTAGATATCACAGGTAAAATTTGTTTACGAATTTATTTATTTGCCCAGTTTGGCAATAAAAAATGCTACCATTGGTAAGCAAAACGATTCGTTTTTGTTTATAGGAACCGAGCATAAATGTGTATTTGTATGGGGCTATCGATTTTGTCAGCGTTATTCATACTTTTTTTATTGGGCAGTTACCTGTAAATTGGTAACTAAATCTCCTCGCTGGCATTAGCCCCTTTCTTTAACATAAAAATATACTATATTTTATTGATTTTTCAACTACCTAACGACTGTAACTTCAAAAGACAGAACTCGGCACTCGACAGAGGTGGTATCATCAAGGTGCCCAAGATCGTTTTGTCGAACGACACGTGCCGTAAACCAAAATAGAGTTAATCTGAGATACATTCTTGTTCGCACCGTTCAGTTCTCGATAGTTCGCAGAGAGGCACATCTTTCCACAGCTTAGCTTTACTGCCACAGCAGCGCTGATTCGCACAGCACTGCGAGATAGTTTTTATGCTTTTCTATATATATCATGTCGACCAAAAGTGAGAGGGTGCAAACTGCATAGTGTAGAACATCACTAGGATCCCGATAGGGCCATTCGTAATAAAATTAAACAATAGGTAAGCTCTGCCAAAAAGCAAGGCAAACACCACAGATGTTTCAGCATAATTAAGTATTAACACTGATGCTCAGACTCAGACGTTATGCGCATCTAGGGCTAACGACATTATTCAAAAATACATAATACTGAAACAAGCATGATTATGGAATATCAAAATGAGTTTTCGAACCTTTTCGTGTAGAAATTACTGTATAAAAATAATGTTACGACGTCTCGTCAATTCAATTCGCTTTATTCACAAAGCGAATTAACGCAGATCAATTACGAGTATAGGTACTGCATGTATGTGTTGCAGTATAGAGGTGCGTCTACACCGCGAACAGTAATTAGAAACCTTTTTTTTAAACATTACTTAATCGTGACCACAACAAAGCTTCTTAAATAGCAGTGTTCTAACAAGCACCGCGCTTTGGAATCACTATAATTTGTTTGCAAAGTAAGGATTGACTCAAGTTCAGACAAGTGCCAGTTAATCGTTGATTGATTACAAATTCCTGCAATGGGGACGCACCTTTGTTTGAATCGATATTTAAGGGTCGATTCCATGCACGAAATAAACTCTTTATGGACAATTTTATTACCTAAGTGAGAGAAAGCTAAATATAATTGAAATATAGGTCTGTGTGATTATAAAAGTATACAGGGTGTAAGGGTAAAGAGTCTTGTCATTCAAACCATGGGTAGTTGACTTGAATATAAATGACCGAGTAACAAAAATAAAAAGGTATTTTTATTAAAATATTTTAATCGTTTCTATGCGACACCGTGCTCGCTAGCGAAACAGCTGACTGTCTGAGAGAGGGGTCGCGCTCACGGCCGATCAGGTCACCTCGCACGCCCCTCACCCGCGTTGAGACGCAAGTTCGTTGCCATAGCGCATAGGTGAAAGGGTGAAATACACTAGTGGAAAAAGTAATTAAAAAAAAATATATATATATATATTTCGCCCCCACTTCCCCACGCCATGTATCACTCGCTCTATCCCGCATTGTCAAACTGATTAGGCTACGGTAAACTACACTATTGATGACAAAGCTTGGTAATAAATTATTAACATTTTATTATTTATTGTAATATTGTAAATCCATTCCAAATTAAAAGAAAGAAAGAAAAATTGATTTATTACCAAAGAAACACGTGCACATCAAAAAGATAATTTAGTACACCAATAGTACTAAATTATCTTTTTTATGTGCACGTGTAATCGACGTCTTCTGGGAAGATAAATTAAAATATTAGAAAATTTTATTTTACTTATAAATTAGAATTTATAAGTATATGTATAGCTGATTAGCCAAGGTTGGTTGGTAACGTACGAGCATAAATACAGTCCCGGACTCCTAAATCGAGCCACCGTGCATTTTTTGTGCTTATAGGCCGAAAACATCAAGTCAGAGAAAGAAAAATGTGCAGTTTTTTTTGTTAGAAGGAGACTCGAAGAACGTGGCCTGAAACCTCAAAAGGAGGTCCCAAACTGACTCGAGCTCACAGAATGGGGCGCCTACATTTTGCATATAATGCAAAGGCGCACACCGTAAGATTTTTTCGAGAATACTTGCATGACGTTAGTAATGGAATGGCCAGCAAGAAGCATTTATATGAATCCAATAGAGCACAAGTTATGGGATGAGCTGAAGAGGCATGTTCGAGCTAACCAACCAGCTCAAGAAACTTTGCAGGATCTGAAACCTGCCATCATGATAGCATGAGCGAATCTTCCACAGCACGTCATAGTGGCATGAATTCATTCCATGCCGAACCGCATGACGGCCGATGCAAATGCTCTTTCTTGTAGGTAACATAAGTTACTAAATATAAATATATGTTTTTTCTATGTAAAAAGATTTTTTTTTTCTGATATACATTGTATGGAAGTTGAAAATTGCTCCAGCTGCAAGTAGAACATAATAATGTTAATGTTATTTTTTATGTTTCAGAATCCTAGTTTCTTGTAAAAGTATGGTTACGCGAACGTGGTTTTTCGAAAAAATTTTGTGAATATTGATTGATTTGACATTATAATAATATAAATAATGTTAAAAATTCTCTTTCAACTACACGCAAAAATAATAAGCCCCCGTTTAAAATCGCTAGAAAATTTATTAAAATTAATTAATTATTTTTCCATAACTCGTAAACAGTGAACAGCAGGGACATAGCGTAACACACTTACACAATTTTTTCGAACATATAAAGCAATGGATTAGTAATATCCTTCAAAATCATTCTGGTTATGATTGATAGTGTGTTACGCAATTAGGGTGCAGATTGTCCAAAATGAGTCGATTTCGTGCAATGTCTCAATTTCGTCTTGTAGTTCTATGTAAAATCAGTTCGGTTTATCAGAAGCGATGTGCATGTGTAAAGTGTTTGTGAAAATATGTGCAGTAAGGTCAGGTTCCAAAGAAATAAAAAATTACGCAACATGCCCTGATTTTTCAATCCTTTGGAGCTGGTCACATTAAATCGCTGCCTTAATTAAAACGAACATTGCTAATTGGCCAGAATAGCGTGAAGCTGTTACAAATGTGCGCCGCAGAGAACTCACGCATTTGATTGCTTTTGAGAAAGAACAGATAGGACAAGCCATTCAAAAGGTCACACAATTATCAAAGTACTCACCCAATAGGGTAGATAATATTGTCTGAATTATTACATAAGACATATTTTCGTTTATGAAGCCTATTATATTAGTGGCATCTATGACAAGTCATAAAATGATGAGTATTTAACAAAACATAAAAAAACATTTAACGCCATTTATAAACCTACATACCTTAGCTTCCTGTTGCCATGTCGAAAGAAAAAAATATTCTACTCAATGTTTAAAGAAGTAGATACAACATACTTATTACAGTGTAAAATGATTTTGTGAATTAGTTTATCGTTAAGTGTTTCGTCTAGTTGTTTCGATAAAAGTGGCTGCAAGTGGAACTATTAATGGAGAAAACCCAGCATGTTATCATCCTATTGAATTTAGTCAAACATTAGAAAATTGGTTCTTGATCAAGAGAGCCATAAACATCAAAATGGTTATTAATTAGCTAAGTGGTTAAGGAAAAAAGCTGAACAAGGAAAAAGTTATGTACCTCTTCATCTCTGATGTCTTTGAGTGTGTATGAAACGACTGTTATTCCCATGTTGATGAGATCACTTGAAGCTACCTCGAACACCTGGAATAGTATACAAATTGTTTTTATTACATTACATTAAAAAAACAATTAATATAAATTGTCTTTTAAATTATATTTAAAGACGATTAGCTAGTAGATCTTCATAGTAAATAATTATTATATTAAAAATAACATCACACTAACCTTCTTAGAGAAGATCTTTCTGTCTTTGTATATCTCCTCAACCGTCATGGAGCCCATGATAGCACGCTGATGACCTTCAAGGGTCACAAGGGCTATATGTTGTATCTCCTGCTCACTCTTGCTTAGAAACTGCTCGCACGCAGAGAGCAGCATCTCAGCGTTTTGTCCTTGAATCTTGACCTGTAATTAGATGAAAATATGTGGTAAGAGGGAGGATAAGCAGAGGAGAGGGTGTTATATGGCGTAGCCTGGGAGAGGCGTAGCCTGGAATCCAGCAGTGAACTGTGATAAACTGAGTTGATTGATGTGGTTACAACAACTTAATAAACAGCCTAATCCCGCGATTGATCCTAGAACCCCTATCAGTCTAGCGGCTCCTAGAACAACTACGCAAATGTGTCCACATTTCTATATGATAATTACCTGTGCTATACCCGTCACGGATATTGGTACACCCTGGCTGGTATAAACAGTTGGTGACTCGACCTGTAGAGTCATGGTGTTCAAGGAAATACGCTGTACACTTTGGATCGCTGGCCAAACAAATGCGCGCCCGCCGGGCACCAGTAGTGGCTTTGAGTAACAGCATCCTGAACAGAACAATTGCAAAATTGAAAACGTAATACTTATGTTAATAAGGCAGCGCAAGCAAAAGGAATTTCGCTATGCTGAACATTGAGTAAAGCAAAAGAAAAATGAGTGGACAGTATTAAATATAAAAAAGTAAAGCATGTTTATCATCAAATTCATCACAATACTAAAAACAAAATATTCATAAGGATACATTTTATCATTGTAAGTTATCTTTTGCATGAGCAATTGAGCAGGATTTTGATAAACATTCATCTTGTTTTGGCATTTTCGTAGATAACAGCTACAGACTTCGCATTGCTATAAATTCGTTAAGTAAATACATGACATTCCACATAAAGACTACCAAAGAGGCGAAATAAAATACAGAGGGCGATATTTATAAGAAATTGGGTTGATTACATCATAGCATTGTAGGTACTTGTACGCAATATACGCGCTCGGGGGTGGATTTGCGTAAAACTATACCATTATCTTCACAGGAATTAATTAGGGAAAATTGTTTTGCCATTTAACCGCAATTTATTTAGAACAGAACAACGTCACTCAGACGCGTATTCATTGGGAAAACAAAGTTGCGCAACATGATTCAGCAACAAAAAACGGAAAACATATTGCTGGCAACATATTAATGTTCCGTACTCATCCTTACTAATATAATAAATGCTAAAGTAACTGTTTGTCTGTCGTGCTTTCACGCCAAAACTAATGAACCGATTTAAATGATATTTGGTACGCAGATAGTCTAGAGCCTGAGAAAGGACATAGTATACTATTTATCCCGATATTCTCACGGGATCGAGACTTACGCGGGTGAAACCGCGGGGCGCAGCTAGTAGTAAATAAAAGACGCAAAACAGTGTTGTTGCACACGATAAACAATGTTGTGAGATTGTATTCAACATTGTTTTCAATGAATACAGGGCTTCAAGTTGTTGCTTTCAGCCAATTAACTAATGAGGTTGTTATATGATAATTTATAGAGCAATTTTTTGCCTAGCCCTGATTACAATGGCTTTCCAAGGTTATGTCTTTCCAGTCACTAACACACTAATGAACAATCAACAAGTTATCAAATTGCAAATTTAAAAATACCCTAATCATCACATATTCCATGCCCACATTGTAAATATAAGATATTTTGTGAAAACTAGGAGATAATGGTTTTCACTCGCTTTGAGCGAGTGGACGTATGGGTTTATTTACAAATAAAATACCTGACATCCTTTTACTGACTACCTTGGATCCTGCTACCTACATCACCAGATACTTTTGATAGTCGGTCCATTTACTCATCTAGAGCAATTCAACCGAGTCTAAGCTCTAAGTCTATGATGACTAAGGCCGAGGTCCAACGCCCATCTTCCTGCTCCATCAACAAATTATGTTCACCATCTCTAAGTCAACTAGTCATCGAGAACATTGAATGAGTCCAAACACGATAAGTCTGTTGTAAGTTGCCGAGGAGTTTGTTAAGCAGCAGTCTGTCCTGGCTGTAGCATCAGGCTAAGGTGACCACACTATTATCTACAAACTACTCATCTATACCAATCCAGCGATTCTAAACTCGGTGGATCTACGATTAGTATGGCCGAGATCCTATGAACACCTTGCTACATCATCAGACCATGTCCACTTGTTCACCGTTGTTTCTAATTCTACTAGGTACTCATCGAGACCAATGCTCAGAAAAATACCAATTGGAATACAAGCAATCTATTAATTTACTAAAGTTAATGTCTCTAATGAATGTAGACTTGACATTCAACAACACTCAATTTAATAAGCTGGTATTATTATTAGACAACATTAGCATAGTTTAGCTAGGTCTATACATTGTATAAAAAAATCGCTTTTCATGTGTCTGTGGAGGGCTAAGTGGTTATTTTTGACATAATAAACTAAAAAAACAATTGTGATGCAGATAAAACATCAAGATATCTGCGCTAAATCTAAATGACAGTGGAATTTCTTTAGCACAGATATCTCAATGTTTAGATTTGCCATCATTGCACCCGTGCGAAGCCTGTTGCAGTTGGCATAAGGTACACAGGACACTGATATTGGACACAGAGTAAAACAAAAGAATTAATAAATTAATTAGAACACAAGCTGTGCATAGCAATTTAATAAAGCAAGCTAGTACAATTTGCTTTATAAATAAGTAAAAGTATTAAGTCTTCTTAGAAATGGGCTGAAACGACGCGCTTCGAAATTTCAATGTATACCAGTACGCGACAGTATCTCGCGTACTGATATACATTGAAATTTGAAAGCATGGAAGTATATATCGAGTTACGCACGGACGCGGGAATGTTTATCTACCAGACATAATACTGTTACTTTATTATACTGTGGTACCAGTAATTTAGGAGTACTCATATAAAAATTAGGTCATGGTTGGCCACTGTGTTATTTTAAAATAACTATAGGACTGTAAACACAGACAGCCTAGCTATAAACTTGATAATGGGCTAGTCGTTCTACCGTGACACTAATAGGGAATATGCATGTATTTTTTAAATATTTTTATTCGATAGTTTACATCGTCAAATAATAGTTTAAAAAAATTCGACGGCAGAAAAGCAATTTAAAGTACTTAAATTTTTTTTCTTAAATATACAACCGATCCGGGCTATTTAAACGCCCTCCATTTGGCGCGCTTGGTGTGGTGACGTCACAGTCCGTGACAACAGACAAGCAACTGTCAAGTCAACGTCAAACACTCCTTTTTCTATGAGCGTTAGACATTGACTTGACACTTGTTGATTGACTTGACATTGACATTTTGATTGTTATCCCGGATTGTTACGTCACATCCGCTCTTAGCCTTTTCAAGTATTTGAATTACCCACAGTTTTTTGGGACTTTAAAAAAAATAATTTCTCGCTAAAAAGAAATTTTATTCAAAAATATTGATGGAGGCATAATTCTGAAGTAACATAGTTTATAAAAAAAAATATTTGACCCATATTTGAATCACATGCATATTCCCTATTATTATTTTGTAGCATGTACTATTATTTTTACTTTAAAATTCAAGTTATACTTTTAGCAACTATGTTAAAGTGACAAGGCAATTGCATTTTCTCATTATCTATAGCAACAGTAGATAATCATTGCCCTTTAATGTGAAATAGAATTATATGGGGGGAATTATAGTATTGAATGACTCAACATTGACAGCAGGTCATTTTTATTGATAGTTTCTTAGGTATAAAGAATTTACTTATCAAGACAAAGAAATGTAATATTATTATTATTAACTAAGGCTGAAGCCACACAGCTAGGTGCATTGTTTGGTGCTTAGAGCTTGACTGCTTGCTAGGTGACATGCCACAACAAAACCAATGTATCAATTTACAATTCCAATTGCCACACTGACACTTGGTGCCAGGCTGCAGCTTCATGAATAATATTAGTCACTAAACGAGTCTCAGAAAGAATAGGCGCATCGCGCAATAAAGGCATGTCCACAAGGTGCAGTTTGCATTCATAAGCAGACCACCAAGTAATCCACACTGCTTGGTTCCAGATATTATGTAAATTACCAAGTTTGGCATCTAACGCAGTTCCTAGTTGTGTGGCTTTGGCCAAAAAATTGCATAATCTAAGGCAGGTCAAATAGGGAGTAGATCTGAAGATTTTCCCATTTCTACCCCTGTAATTAATAATGTATTTTTATCCCAATCCTAATAAAAATGCTGCTGTATAATAATATTATACCTACAATCTAAGGAGATTCATGTTATCATATTCTTTTCATGCAAATTTATTTTGAGCCCACTCGCATTCCTGTAATTTTAGAGATGGCCCTACAAAAAATCGAATATGACACCCCTGATCTAGGGTCTGTCATGTAAGACCTGTGCTCTATAATTACTGCATTATTTTCACACCCAATAGATAGAAATAGCAAATTGTTAATTTTCTAAAAAATTGAGGGACTAGTGGATCACAAGAACCACAAAGACTATGACCTAAAAATGCCATTGTTTTCTTTTTACAGTTTGTATTATTTAACTTTACATGAATTGGTCGAAGTAGTTATTAAATGCAGTAAATAGTTAATAAGTCTTTATCATTTTATTTACCTAATTATTATATTATTTTTCTTGATATGTCCCACCCCTGTAGGTTTTGGGTCATTTTGCCTCTAACAATGACTGAATAGAGCTGGCGTGCATACCTAGTGCGCAAGAAGATAGATATGTACCTATATAATTACAATTCGCGCTAGCCAAACACTCATTAAATTGGTGCAATGATGTCATCCTTAACCTTCCTGTAGTAGGAACATATTAGGTAATAAAGAATAAACCTAACAAGAAATTATTGAAAGCAGAACTATGTTAATGTATCGAACTATGTACAACACCGAAAAACAACAAAAAAAGAGATTGTGTAAATAATATACTCACCGGAGACGACAAGCGCCTCATTAGGCCCGCATGTTACAAAACCCCAAGTCATGTTAATTTGCTTGAAAGAAAACTAACTATGAACAAACTAAACTCAGTAAATCAAAATACACATAAAATATTGAATAATATTTATGTCAAAACACAAATCGGCTTCTTGGAAATGGATGGGCGACACCATAGACAGACAAAATCACAGAATATACACTATGGCGACACCGGTCAGGCGTGAGGCGACACTCACCAATAAATAAACTGGATGACCTAGTGTTACCATTTTAATAAAAAAATGTGTTTTAGAAAATAATTTTACATTTACTATGAAATCTTGAATCGCGAGGCGATGTAAGCTTATGCTGGCGCAACCTGCGCAAAGCTACTATTCGAGGCTGCTGTGGAGTTTGGCATTCTTGTCACATAACCGTGGGTTTGCACTGGCGAAACATTACAACAAAACATGTTTAAATCTCTAGTTTGAATCTATCTCTAATTGTATGGAACATTGACAGAAGATAGAGATTTCAACATGGCAAATGTTTCGCCAGTGCAAACGCACGGTAAGGCATACTGATATGAATATCGTCCCGATACTGTCGTGCAAGCTGACGCTATGTAGGCGACGCGGCGCGCCGCCGCGCGGTGTCGAAGTCGATAGCTTCTTTACTTTCTTGAATGTTTCACCAGTACATACGCACGTACTGGTGAAACATTCAAGACAAAACATGTAGAAATTTTATTTGGCAACATGTTTTGTCTTGAATGTTTCGCCAGTGCTCAGAACAATAAGTTATTGTTCTGAGCGCCAGTGCAAACGTCCGGTTACAGTGTGAAAACTGCCAATAATAGTGTTGGAACAGAGGTTTTTTGAAACAGAGGTTTTAAGTGGGTGATAGACGTGCGTACTTAAAGTACGCGGTCTTTAAGTTCGCGACCTTACTCGGCTCGCCGTCGGTGACACACGTGAAACCTCGGTGAAGTTAGCCGCACGATTTCATTATTATGAACTGTTAGAACTGATAGTGCTAATCGTTAGAGAGAGTTAGAGAGAAAAGAAAAATCGTTAGAGAGTAATTAGTTTTTATGTAAAAACAATTCTAATTTTTCGTGTGAAGTTGGCCCCCCTTCCCGCAAAAATGGACTTAGACGTAATTTTATTTTTTTAATCGTTTGCTAATCGTTAGAGAGATATTGAGAGTTACACAAAATCGTTAGAGAGTTAATATTTTATTTTATAATACATCATTTTTAAGCGTGTGACGTTAGCCCACCTCTGTGAATTTGCCCCCGATGTAATTATTCTGAACTTTTGATAATGCTAATCGTTACAGAATCGTTAGAGAGAGTTAGAGAAATAAGAAAAATCGTTACAGACTAATTAGTTTAATTTATGAAAGATTCAAATTTTTTTTGTGAATTTGTCCCCCTTTCCCGCAAAATGAGCTAAGACGTATTTGACGTATCGTTACTATTTTAATTGTTAAATTATTTCTGAGAACGCGTTTCCGCGTTTCCCTAGGACCTGAGCAGGTTAAAATTAGAAACGTGCCGCATTGGTATAGGGAAGGGGGAAGGGTTAGTAGATCCCACTTCCCCCTGCCGGAAATATAAAGTTTTTTAAAAATGATTTTTGTGAGTCTCCAAGGTCAAGGTCAAATAAATAAAATAATGTTTTATTTTAAGTAAACTAACCTAACCTTTCCGAGCCGGGGTACCCCAAGTTTCAAGCTCGCTATACTCGCTCTTCGCGAAGCGTTCTATATGGAGACTTCTCTCTCGCGCGGTCCATAAGGTACTTGTGAGTGAGACTCACATGTATGCTTATTTTTTTATTTCTTCATCAAGTAATCATGATTTTACGAAGTCTAATGTTATATCAGTAGTTTCATTTTCATTTAAGGACAATAATAAATGGCAGATTTTGTCTGAATCGTCTCATTTATTATCTATATTATCAATAATGTTTTATATTGAAACTCTCTCTTTATTTTATAGAATTTATTTATAATCAACTGAGTTCAATCTAATTTGCTTGACTCTTTTACAATCATCTTGGAACTAACAACCGCTTAAGGCGGGCTGTCAAAGTGACATTATTTATTTTTTTATTATGAATGCAATGGTAACTTAGCCATTCCAACACGCTGTCTTTTTACAGAAATCAACAAAAGACGTATGGTATGGACTTAACACAACATAAAAAAGTACTATGTAACTGCTACACCACATACATTAGTAATGTACCTATAAACTACAACTAGATAAACTTAACAAATCAACATACAGAGTACAGTAGTTTATATGAACACAATATAAATGAAAGTAACTCGATATACAAGTCTCTAAGTATCTAGAAGTACAATATAATTAGAAAATATCAGAATGTTAGTTAACATTATGAATAAGTGAGTACTTATAATTTAACACAATGACCTAACATACATAGTCTTTCAGGTAAGAAGGAGTTTTTATATCTCTCCTGGGTCTACTAGGTTTGCTATCGTTAGTTAATGAAGTAGGTGTTTTCCTGACATCAGGAGTCTTAGTAGTAGATTGAGAACTTGATAATGGATTAATAGTTAACAAAGAGTTTTGGGATTCAGGATCCTCTAGGGCGTTATTTAAATCAATTGAAGAGGTGCAGGGGATTGATAAAGTAGTGTCAACATCTTCTTGTGTTTTCAAAGTTACATTGTCTTGTTCCTTAACACCAGGGAGTGTATTTTGTTGTGGTGTTGTATCAGTGGTCTGTTGTATTGTCTCAGATAAATCTGTTGACTGTGGTGAAAGTGGACGAATATGTATAAGGTCTCTTCTATATGTTGTATCATTTACATCCACTAAGTAGGAACGATCTGAGAGCACATCTGCAATTATTCCAGGAGTCCAAGTTTTGTTAGAAGCTGGGTGAATTTGAACTGAAACAGGCTGTCCTATTTCTAATGTGGTTGCCCTTATGGCTCTTTTATCATGTGAATATTTTACCCTCTCTTTATTACTCTTGATGATTTCAGATACATTTTCAATCACATTTGGTTTCAGTAAAGTTTTAACAGTTGGTAAGAAACCTCTTGTTCTACGTGAAAATATCCTTTGTACAGGGCTTGACTCCAATTTATTAGGAGTATTTCTCAGACAAAGCAGACTCAACCAGATGTCTTCTCCATCATCAGTAGCTTTCATTATTAATTTTTTGGCTATTTTAACGGTAGCTTCTGCTTTACCATTGCCTTGGGGATGATGTGGAGATGATGTAACTTGTGTGAAGTTCCATTTACAAGAAAATTCAGAAAATTCTTGACTGACAAAATTAGTTCCACCATCTGTGACAACTATTTCTGGAATTCCATGTCGAGAAAAATTTTTCTTGCAAATTTCTATTACTTGTTTGGAAGATAAATCTTTTAATACATCAATCTCAAAGAAATCAGAATAATGGTCAACCGTTATCAAATATTTAATTTGTTTACCATTTTGGTTGAGGAAGAAAACATCCATAGATATTATTTGGAATGGATATTCAGGTATTTTGTGACTTTGCATGGTAAATTTTTGTTGACTTGGTTGATATTTAATACAAGTAGTGCAAGTTTTAATCATTTCTCTTATGTCATTAGACATTGATGGCCAAAATATAGCATCTCTAGCTAATTTTAATGTATTTTCAATTCCTGAATGTGCTTTATGTAATTTACTCAACATTTTTTCTCTTAAATTTTCCGGTATTAGTATAGCTTGGTTCTTAAGTATAAGACCGTTATAGGTTGTTAACTCACTTTTATAATTATAGTACTGTTTGAGGGCATCTGGCACATCTCTTAAATATTTTGGCCATCCATGTAGAATAAAGTTTTTTAAAGCTTGATAATTGTTATCTTTTGATGTTGTATTTTCTATTTCCTGTATACAGTTATCAGATATAGGTAAGTTTAACAAAGGATCAATTTTTTCTATAATTTTAAATATTTTTAAGTCTTTTGATCTATCAATGTCTTTACACTCTAAATAAAATCGAGATAATGCATCTGCCATAACATTTTCTTTTCCAGATACAAACTGCAACTCAAGACTATATCTTTGTAACATCAAAAGCATTGACTGAAGTCTTTTTGGAGCTTGAAGAAGAGGTTTTCTAAATATATTTAATAATGGTTTGTGATCAGTTTTAATAATTGTTTTTGTGTTACCTATAATTAGTTGATCAAACCGTTTGCAGGCGAAAAGTACTGCCAGCAGTTCCTTCTCTATTTGGGCATACTTCTTTTCAGTTGGAGTGAGGCATCGTGATGCATATGCTACTGGAAGGTTCTGTTGAAACAGCGCCACCCCCAGAGCTCCTTCACTGGAATCACATTCTACAATGAGTGGCTCATTTTTGTCATAATATTTCAATGTTTTGGTGTCACATATCATGGACTTCAGCATATCAAACTCTTTTTGAGCTCTTTTATTCCAAAACCATTCAGTTTTATCATGTGTAAGGTGTCTTAGGTATATTGAGTTAGCACTTAAGTTAGGAATAAACCTACTGAGATATGTAACTACTCCCAAAAATCTCTGAACTTCTTTTTTATTTTTTGGAATTGGAATATTTGAAATTGTCTCTATTTTAGATGGATCTGGTTGGAGACCTTTATTAGAAAACACATGTCCATAATATTTTACTGAAGTTTGTAAGAGTTTTGTTTTAGTTCTATTTAACTTGCAATTATATTTTTGTAATCTGTTAAATAAATTTTGAAGATTTTTGTTATGATCTATAATAGCTTCTGTCATTGTATCCCCAACTCCATATACAAGCAGATCATCAACCAGTGCCTCAATACCATTTAACCCCTGAATCATTTCACTCATTTTTATCTGAAAATGATCTGGTGCTGAAGATATGCCAAAGGGAAGGACCTTCCATCGGTATTTTCCAAATGGTGTCCAAAATGTCGTTAATTTACTGCTTTTGTTAGATAGTTTTAAATGCCAAAATCCTTTTTTTACATCAAATGTAGAGAATATTTTAGCTCTGCCTAGCTCTGGTAGGATTTCTTCAACTGTAGTATATTGATGATTAGGCCTTTTTATGGCTTTGTTCAAGGGAATTGGATCTAGGCATATTCTAAAGTTATCTTTCTTTTTTACAATAAGTATATTGCTTACCCAATCTGTGTGACTATCTTCTTTGGTTATTATTCCTTCTTCTTCTAATCTCTTTAATTCTTCTTTCAGCATGGGTCGTAGAGCTACTGGAACACGACGAGCTTTCTGGATAACTGGTGAAACTGTCTCATCAATTTCTAGATCAACCTCACCTGAAAAGCTTCCTCTACCTTCAAAAACTGAACTAAATTTATTTACAATATTTTGTGTTTCCTGTGAATAATTGCATTGTCTTATTTCCTTGCAGAATTTCACGAGACCCATATTAGTACAGGCTTGGCATGATAAGAGAGGAATGTGTGTTTTGTGTACTATTTGAAATGTAATAGTATGATTCTTTTTATGACCTGAAATGTTGGTTCTTAAAGTTAAATCTATTTCCCCATGTACAATAATATGATTTCCTCCAAAATCAAACAGAGTTTTATTTGACAGTCGCTTTTTTTCTTGTACATAACTTTCACCGAACATTTCCCTGACATTTTGGAGACCTATTAGACATTCGTCAGCTGCTGTATCGAGTAGACACTTTGTAGATTTCCATTTATTTTTGACAATGTATTCAAGTGTGCACTCCGCTAAGTTCTTACTCTTTTTGTTTATGATCTTGTTGATAACATGTTCAGTGTCAGAGTCTGAGACAATGCTGTTATTTTGTTCTTCAGTTTGGTTTTCCATCACCACCTTTACTTGTCTCTTCTTCTTGCATACTTTCTCTAAATGGTTTTTTCCTTTACAGTTTTCACATTCTTTACCCCAGGCTGGACATATTTCTTTCTTGAATACATGAAAATTTCCACAAAACTTGCATTTTCTTTTCTTATTTGCAACTTTTTCTTCTATTTTCTTTATTTCTGAAGTTGTTGTTCCTGATAGATCTTTCATATGTCTTTCAGTGGCCTCTGCCGCACGACACAAATTGACTGCATCGGTTAAAGTTAAGTTTTCCTTTTTTAAAAGGTCTTTCTTTGTTTTCATGTCTTTTAATCCTAAAACAATTTTGTCCCTTAACATTTCTTCTTTGAATGTAGCATATTCACAGTCTTCAATCAGCTTTGTTAAGTCTGCATAGAAAACATCAAACACTTCGTATTTTTGTTGAATTCTGCTTAAGAAGATATATCTATTGTAGATTACGTTTTTCTTAGGGAGCATTTTTGTAGATATGATTTGCAAAATATCCTTGCATGTTTTGTTTGCCTTTTCTGTGTCTGTGAGACCGAAATTCCCATATTTCTTTAACGCTTCGCCGCCAATGGCGCTGAACAATACGCTTACTTTTCTTGGTTCTTGTTCCGCCGACCATTCATCCATTTGAGTTGCAGAACAATAATTAGTCCACGCAGATAAGAATGATTTAAATGCATCTTGCGGGTCTATATCAACGTTTATAGCTGTTGGCCAAGGCACATTTATGTTTTGTGGGAGTGTTTTCTGAGAATACTGCGAAAGTCTTGCGATTTCTTCTTGCATAGACTTCAGGAGCACAGTTTGTTGTTGAACGATATTTACTAGCGATGTATCTTCCATTGTGCTCGGTTTACGCTGCCACCATGTTTTATATTGAAACTCTCTCTTTATTTTATAGAATTTATTTATAATCAACTGAGTTCAATCTAATTTGCTTGACTCTTTTACAATCATCTTGGAACTAACAACCGCTTAAGGCGGGCTGTCAAAGTGACATTATTTATTTTTTTATTATGAATGCAATGGTAACTTAGCCATTCCAACAAATAACACATTTTTTTTTCAAATTTATCGTAAAAGAAATGTTCGTCCAACGTATCTGTTTTGTAATTTTAGACCTAGCAATCTCTTTTTCAGTGTAATTTTGCAAACACGTTTTTACGTTGAAATACGCTGGCTTTATTATATATTTCTTTCGCGTTTGTGTGTTCTTGTATTATAGATAAATGCTTTATTATGAATCAACCTTAAACCAGCTCGAATTATCAACCTTAAATTTTTCATCTTTTGTAATTTCTATATCGTTATACTCTAGTATTTGTTACTCATCATATTTTTATCTAAGTAGGTACGTGTATTTATTCTTCTGTTTACCTACTCCATGTATTGGTGGCCTATAACCTTATGTTGGAGCAGGTAACGGGGAAACTTAAATATAAACTAACTTGCGTTTACTTTTATAGCTATACTTACTTTTTATTTCAACATACATATTTTTTCTCTAACTGTCAAGATATTATAAAAAGAACATCGACAATGACGTAGACCAGTGGTTCTCAAACTTTTTAAATGACGGAACCCTTTTGGGAAGCAAAATACTTGATGGAACCCTACAATAAAACAATTGTTTTTATAAGTGTATTTTTTATTAATCAGCATAATAAAAGTACAATGTAACAGTTACTAATTATTATTTACTTCACCACTTGGCAAGGACAACAATAGAAAACATTAAAAAAGAAAAAATCTAACAGTTTCATACCTCCCGAAACTGTTTTTTATTTTTCATCAATTGGTTGCTTGATATCAGGTTTGATGGAAGAAAGTTGGAGTCTCATATCAGCTTCGGCGTCCAGTCTATTGCGATATTTTGTTTTCGTGGCTGCGTAGGTAGAGAATCCTGTTTCGCACAAATATGTAGTTGGGAACGGGAGCAGAATATCCAGAGCCATTTGGCCAAGCATTGCATATTCATCTTGGATTCTGCACCAAAAATCATTGAGAGGCGTCGTTTTGAACAGTGACTCCATACTTGTGTCTGATGACATTTCTAAAAGAGATTCATATATCTCGTTTGACATGTTTTCAGGCTTTTCCAAGTTGGGTAAAAAATTGGGAATACAGATGGCAATGCGACGTAGGGACCGTGCGTTCCGTAGATTTAAAAGGGATCGTACTGATGAGAACTGGACGATATTCAAGGCTGCAAGGAATAAATGCAATCAGATGATACGCAATGCTAAACGCCGCCACATTCTGGATACTATCAATTCCTCTTCTTCTGCCGATATTTCGAAATTTCTTGGAACTCTTGGTATCGGCAAACCGCGACATTTAGACCTTCCTAATTCAATTGACTTAGACGATCTCAACTGTCATTTCTCCTCTGTTTCTACTATGGATCGTCTAGCCAAGCAACAAACTCTGTCTTTGATATCTGGTTTAACGCGTCCTCGTATCAATTCTTTTAGTTTCATTCCAGTTGATCCGGGAGAGATCAGAAAGATCATTCTCTCCATTAAATCAAAAGCTGTAGGATGTCACAATATCACCCGTTGTATGATCATAACTATTCTGGATCATCTCCTACCCGCGATTACCCACATTGTAAATTTTTCCCTGTAGACCGGAGTATTCCCTTCCCTGTGGCTCAAAGCCTATGTTCGTCCACTACCTAAGGTATCATATCCCTCTCTTCCTACCGACTTCCGCCCTATTTCTATACTTCCCTTCCTATCCAAAGTGCTCGAGGCCTGTGTCCACAAACAATTCTCCAATTTTGTTCATCGTAACTCACTAATTAGCCCTCTCCAATCTGGGTTCAGGCCTGGGCACAGCACTGTTTCCGCCCTCTTTAAAGTGACTGGCGATATTAGGGCAGGACTGGAAGACACCAAAGTTACTGCTCTAGTGTTGGTCGATTTCTCGAATGCGTTTAATACCGTCAGTCACGATATCCTGTTAGCTATTCTGTCCTATATTATGGTCTCTCCCGAAGCATTGGAATGGTTCTCCTCTTACCTTCAGGAACGTCAGCAGTCCATTCATGTTGGGGATTTTTCATCATGCTGGTGTGATTTGGAAGCTGGCGTTCCGCAAGGCGGCATTCTTTCTCCTCTTTTGTTTTCTATTTTTATTAATCATATAACTTCCGAGCTTCAGTGTGCGTATCATCTATATGCAGATGACTTGCAGTTGTACTGTCAAGAGAGGGTTGATAAATTACCTGACGCTATCGACAAGTTAAATAGGGACTTGTTAACCATAAAAACCTGGTCTGACAGATTTGGTGTTGCAGTAAACCCTAAAAAGTGTCAGGCGATCATAATTGGGAGTCCTCGTAGTATGGGTAAGGTGGATGGTTTAACCTTGCCACCGGTTCTCTTTAATGGTACGATCGTTCCATTTAGCACTGACGTGAAGGACTTAGGCTTGCACATCGATGGTAACCTGAACTGGCGTACTCAAGTGGCTAGCGTCAGCCAGAAGGTTACTGGAACGCTGCGGGCTCTGTACCGACTGAAAAATTTATTGCCATCAAGTACCAAGACAATGCTTGTGCAGTCCTTAATTTTCCCCATCATCGATTATGGTGATGTGTGTTACTATGACCTAAATGCAGATCTCCTCTACAAACTTGACCGTCTTCTCAATAACTGCATTCGATTCGTTTTCAATCTGCGTAAATATGATCATGTCTCTGCGCATCGGTCGCTTTTGAAGTGGTTGCCCGTACGCCAGCGCAGAGAGCAAAGGGCACTGACCACCTTGTTTTCATTTCTTGACTCCCCCTCTCCCCCAACTTATCTATCCCCCCACTTTCAGTACATGTGCGCAAACCACAATAAAACTCTACGTTCATCACACAATCGTCTTCTCCAATGTCCCACTCACCGCACTGATTTCATTCATTCTTCCTTCTTCGTTCAGTCTATCTCTCTGTGGAATGCGCTGCCCCAGGAAATCAGGATGGCAACCAACCGATTATCCTTTAAAGTTAAAGTTCGCGAGCACATTCGCAAGAAGCTGGCAGTATCATCACAACGGTAATGTTCTCCCATTGTTTGTCTTGTTTGTTTTAGTATGTTCGTGTAGTTATGTGTATTTATTTGTTCTTATATTTATACATATATATTTAGGATTATTATATTATATATATATACATATATAGTTTTAACAGGTTCAAGTATTTAAATAAATATTTATTACACACTATAGTTATTGCACCTACCACTGTTTGTCTCTGCATCACCCAAAGGTTGACTAATAGAAAATGCCTATGGCATTAAGTCCGCCTCTGTACATAGTATTAAATAAATAAATAAATAATCGCGCGGTGAGATTTCGCGGTGCGAGCTTAGGTCAGCTTCCATGGAATAAGAAAGTACTATAAGTACCTCAACTATAATAGACTAGATGGCGCTGATTTCTCAGAATCTCAAAAGGGGGATGCGCTAAGGAAGCCCGCGAAATTCAAATTTTCTTTAATTTTTTACAATTTGCAGGATAGTGTCAGGTTGTATGTTGATTAAAATATGATTCGCGACCGTAACAAATATGGCATTACAGCACGCCTAGCATGACAACCATAGACACGGGTTTTCTACGGGTTTTGCCGACGGAAGAATATACAACATGAGAAATTGTGATTGTTTGTCTGTCATTTTGTCTATCTTCCGTCTAAAAAACCCGTTTCTATTATGGTCATGTGGTTGTGCAGAATTATAGTCCTATGAATCAGCAATACAGCAATCCCTGTCAACATCATTCGAGCGCCAAAAGATTCTTGTATTAGTATAAGTATCGGACGAAAGCTATAAAATCGAAATTTATTAGGTTTTTTAAATTGCGGCGCTGTTTTACGTTATAAAATGATCGAAATTCAATACGCGGCAATATGTTAAAACAGTTTGTTACACTTTCACGCATTTAGATGAAAGGACAATGCCAAGAATCGGCTCGAATTGTATGGAGCGTACGACAGAATTTCTATAATAATGATAATTCATATTAAAAAACAATAAGAATTATACAATATAAATAAAATCTGTAGAACCACACCGTTGAAAAGTCATTTTATTCAATTTAACAACACATTCCATAGCATACCTACAATTTCAACTAGAAATGTCGCCAATACCAAAATAAAACAAAATCGATACGAAATTGCTCTTTCGAATCGATTACAATAATATCAATATGAAGATACGTAAGTGAATTTATTTCTTACATAATCGTTACTCGTAATTATATTAATTAATGGCGTTTAGTTATATTTTTGAATAAGTTTATTAAATTATATAGTTATGTAATAATTAAAAATATTTTTAATTCGATTATCGATACTGTTTAGAATAGTTTATTCCTAATCTTTATCTATTCTAAACAGTAATATAGTAATTATAGTGCTGGCTGTGCTGCACGAGTAACGAAGTATTTCCGTATTTTTTTAGAGTTTTGTGTTTGTATAATGCTGTGTTCTGGACTCCGATTTTTCTACCATTTACGACTACCTCGGCTGTTGACACTGAGGATAATAATGCTAAAAGTCATTAATTCATTTAGTTTATTTCATGATATCGTTAATATCAGAAGTGTCAAGTGGTCAACATAAAAAAAAAACTCTTTTTTTTGGTGTGCTTCTAATAGTAAACTAATTATACTATCAAATTCTATATTTATTTTCCTTTTTTATGAAATATAGTTCATCTGTGTCGGTTCTGGCCGAGTCTTGTGGGAAGCCCTGGCATTCTCCTTTAGCGCATGGATAGAGCATAACCTGGAATACGACATAGGATACTTTTTATCCCGATATTCCCACGGCATTGAGACTTACGCGGGTGAAACCGCGGGGCGCAGCTAATAATTATTAAATAAAAAATATCAATACAGCGAGAGCTGAGCTGAGGCGCGCACTCAGTAGTCATTACGTTACCTAACGGGCGCGCGCATTGGACGCTCGTAAAACGCAACAAGATTTCCACTTTTGAACCCTCAACATGCTCAGTATAACTGTATTTCTTATAATTTTAGTACTGATGCAGAGAAAACGGCAAGGAAAAATAGTAAAAAAAGAACTTTCGTCCACGCGTCGAGGGCGCGCTAAGGGCTCAGAGGGGCCGCCACGGAGCAGTGTGACGCGCATCCTTGGCTGGCAACGCTTGATGTACCTAATTCTTTGCTATAGAAATTCATACGATTTTATTGTGCACCCAATACGCAGCGTTTGTACAGTCACGGACTTTAATTGATGAGCCACCTGGTACTGTTCGCATTTTAGCCGTGTAATGCAAATCGGGTTTATTCGGTTCCCGACACGCAAAGTCATATGTCTTCGTATTAGAAGAAGAAAATTATATTTCATATATTTACCTGTTGGCTAACCTGAGAGCAGAACTACAAACTTGACAGCAGTGACTACTCAAAGTCAACCAATTGCAGGTCTAGCAACAGTAACCTAGTAACGATAAACAATTGTTGCTAGGTTACTGCTGCATAGTAACGTTAGCGTACGGAGAAATTCTCTGACATCGATATTTCAACTGTCACTGTCTTCAGATAAGTTTTCAGAATTATTGAGTTAATGGGCTATGATTCAAAGGAGGTCAGTATCAAATAGATTGGATAAACTTAATGCAACATTGTATTTATTTTTATCATTGAGAACTTATTAGTCAACCTCTATGGATATTTCCGATTAAAAGTAATTTATTTGTCATCTTGATATTTCAACTGTCCCTGTCTTCAGTTATGTTTTCATAATTATCGAGTTAATGAGCTATGATTCAAAGGAGGTCAGTATCAAGTAGATTGGATAAACTTAATGCAACATTGTATTTATTTTTATCATTGAGAACTTATTAGTCAACCTCTATGGATATTTCCGATTAAAAGTAATTTATTTGTCATCTTGTTTGAGAGCTTGCGATTTGAGTTCGTGTTTAATCGTGTAATCTCGTGAATGTATGAAAGTAAACAAGATGACAAATAAATTACTTTTAATCTGAAATATCCATAGAGGTTAACTAATAAAGTCAACCTCTATGGATATTTCCGATTAAAAGTAATTTATTTGTCATCTTGTTTACGACCGTGCGATTTGAGTTCGTGTTTAATCGTGTAATCTCGTGAATGTATGAAACTGCAAAATTGAAAAGTTTGAAGGTGGCTCATCAATTAAAGTCCGTGACTGTACAAACGCGCGGCTCGGGCGCCTTTTATAACTAGGGCCATAGAGAATAATGTGTCTACTTCTGACAGTGACAATCTGTTAACAGAAAAGTTAGTCTATGAACAGGAACAGACAGAACCAATGTATTACTATACTCTATGGATGGACAGAACTATCTAATCTGTGGTTCTGTGGGTGATTTGATTCCAATATTTCCAATCTATCAGTGGCAAACGGGCAATTTTCTTCTCGATATTTTCTTGTCGTTCTCTCGTATTTTCTCAACTCACACAACAAAATTGCAATCGCTCGGGCCCGGGCGCGACTGGGCAACGAACTGTTAGAAACTATGAAAACAAATAGGTAAACAGAAAAATACAAAATAATAACAATTCTGAATTTTAAAGTTAGTTTTATTAGAGAAAAAAACAAATTCTATGGTGTGTATTAGAAAGAGAACATGAAAAAATAAGCAACTTACTTACCTAAATCTTGTTTGTTTTAACACACAATTTTCTTGTTTTAGCGGGCGCAACTCAGAAGTACAATTTTTTCCCTCAACTTAGTACTTACCTCCTACTGTAAGCGTTAGGCCCAATCCATTACCTGACCGGCCACCCTCTGCTGAAGATAGACCTTTTCAATCCAGGAGACCACAGGTTTGAGAGGATATTCCACCATGACCATGTAGGGCCTAATAGCTAAAATTATACTATTAGAAAAGGATATGACTTCTGATTTTTATTTGGAAGATCAAAATCACTTGTTGCAATATTTATGCCATGTGTGCATGTGTTATTTTGATTTTGAAACATACATTTTATTAAGGACACATTTTTTTGAAGTGCCTGGTTTTTACATAGGTACTTTATCTATACTAATATTATAAATTCGAAAGTAACTGTCTGTCTGTCTGTATGTTACCCTTTCACGCCTAAACCTCTGAACGGATTTCGATAAAATTTGGCAAGGAGATAGATGGAATCCTGGGGAAGGACATAGGCTTCTTTTTATCAACATATCACGCCGGCGAAGCTGCGGGCGGAAGCTAGTATCTTTCATAAAATGTTGACTTAAAACTTAATTAATATTATTAAGAAAATTATGTAAATGGTGTGTGAGTTTAAGTGACTCAGTTTGGTGACAAAGATAACACTGCATAGATGAGAACATAAATAGTTGTTTAACAAACCCCTAGTTGGCTTCTTCGAAAGTAAACAATGTGACAATGTTCCAGTGAGTGGGTCGTCTTAGGGGCGGAGTTCCTTCTTTCCTTATAAGACCTGGTATTTGTGGCATTTAAGATACCCTTATTCCTCTAGATTTCTTTTTTATGCCATCCATAGTTTGTCAATGCATTATCTATGTGAGACAGATAAGTCAACAGTTTATTTTCTCTTGCAGATCTCTGTTGCCTGTATCACTATGACAGACTGTAGTGCTTCTTTGCGTTCTACATACAACTTCATACAAGGTAAGAATTTGCATGTTATTCAAAATAATTTTAATTGTCACTTAAAATACAACTTATAACGTAATTTTAGTGGTAACATTTGAGTATTTGACTAATTTTCTTAGAATGAGCTTATAGCTATGAACTAGTTCTATCTCAGCAATGATGTCCATTGAGAGCCTTGTCCATCACTCAATGCTGAGTATAAACAACAATAAATAATAGGTAACCTGGAAGGGTTACCTATTATTTATTGTTGTTTCTTGTATTTATTGTTTGCGTCATACTTTACTGGTTTTTTCTGATCGAGGTTTATGCCGATATACGCGCCTTTATTTGCGGGTATTCCAAGCATATGGTACAGATCGATTCAAACTTAATGACGGCTCGGAAGTTAGCTTTTAGCTGCGCAGTACCCCACTCCTCACCACCGCTGTCACATGAAATTGTTACTGCGCAGCGACTCGCCTCATGTTCCGAGCCGCCTCGAACTGTACCTTACTGCAGGGCGCGCTATAAAACACGGCAGCTGCTGCCAGCTGAAAAGGTGCCATATTATGAAGTATTAATGCCACCATTTTTCCAGTGTGAGAGAGAGATGGAGCTAGACAAGTCCGCTAGCACCATCCCGTTTTCGCAGTGGAATAATGATGGCATTAATACTTCATAATACTACCCCAGTACTGTTCCTTAATGCTGGTTTACTAAAATATACTAATGCACCGACATACGTTATCATTATAACAAAATCGGCAGCCTTAATTTCGGGCTTCAAGGGAAATATAATTATATATTTGTATGTAAAGTGTCTCTATGCAAAGGTGAGAGACGAACGAGCCAATCTACCTACGACGGTCTTTTTGCTCATGTGGTGTTGTCATTCGTAGATCTTTGACAGTCGTTACGGGTAGTCGAGACGCCCAAAAGTCCGTTAACCAGCCTTACCAACGGGTATCGTGTTACCCATGCTGGGCTGTGGAGGTCGGATAGGCAGTTGCTCTATGTAAATTACTGTTATTTAGTTCCATCCGATTATATTGGAAGCAAACCCTAAGGAATAGGGAAAAGGCAAGCCAGATTGATTGATTGGTGAAAGGTCCGCGAACTTTGGGTGAAAAAGGTCCTCGAGCCATAAGTATGCATGCTCGCTCGTGCATCTATTAGACACTTAACATATTTTTTAAATTTATATGTAGTTTTCTTAATGCTTATGTGGCACTGGTAACCGTAATAGTAGTAGAAATGAAATGAAATTATTTATTCTGTAAATAGGATATCGGAATCACTTTTACAAGTCATATTAAAAAATAAAATAAGCTAGATGAGGTCGGCGTTTCCTATCTGACTACTCTGAGAAGAAAGGCCGAAACAAACTCAGAGGTCGCAGTCTCTTTTAAGGTCCAGACATTATATTGGTCAAGCTATATGACGACCATGTAGATTAATGTCTGAAATGGTCTTTTGAGGAAAGAACCACACAGATTTGACTGGACCTATCCAGTTAGTGCAAGCATTTGTCAGTAACCGAGGAGCTCAACTCAGAGCTGAAGGAGCTCAACGACTCGACGAACAATACCAAAGAAAGGACATTTGGGTAGGCCGCATAAAGTACTCAAACTGTCAGACCATCATTAAAACTGAGAAAGAGGAGCAAAAAATAAAAATGATCCACATAGTCCACACATTCACAATAATCAAAATAATTTTTTTACAAAGTAATAATGTCATTTTATATAAAAAATTATCAACAATGTCAATTTGTAGGTATATAAAACTGGTATAATTGAATGATTTTAGATAATAATTAAAATTAAAATGTCAAGTTCTAGGGTTTTTTCAAGGCTTAGCAGAGCGAGCAGCTCAATCCCATGCTTTTTTGTCTTCTAAATAATCCGAAATTGTATACTACCCTTTTTTACATAGTTTGGTTTTAATACTGCTTTTAAATCGTTTAATGGGTAAGTTTCTAATCATGGGAAGTTTGTTGTAAAAGCGTATACATTGACCCATGAACGAGTTGCCTACTCTGGGGAGACGAGTGCGATGTACAGCAAGATTGTGTTTATTCCTAGTATTTATACTATGAATATCGGACGAAACACTGACTCCATAGTTCCTGATGCCAAACAGACACATAGCGCTCCTGTCCATTTCCAACAGGCTCTCTGGGTAGCATGGTGTAGTGACCCCAAAACACTGCAATCGTAACTTTTTATATATCGAATAAAATTTGACTTTAATTGATGAGCCACCTTCAAACTTTTCAATTTACAACAGGTTTTCAAATATATATTGTGAGGCTACAGTCAGAATTTCTATTGCTTTGAATTTTTCTCTAAGGGAATCTCTTATCTCACTGACGTTCTTATTAAAGTCGGATACGTGAGGTTTGGTAGGTACCTAGTCTCGCTTAATTTGGATTAAGAAAGAAGCGAGCTTCGCTTTTCAGCTCAGACAGAAGGATGAAGTTAATGTACAAAAGCAGAACATAACATCACGCTTTTACCTAATGGGTGCAGAGGTGCATTATGTGGCCCTTTGTTGTAAACGTGTCTGACAAAAAGCTTCCATAGTGATCCATACAATACTGACGACCGTGCCTACTCACGGCGAATAAACCGTGGTTTATCACGCCAAAAAAAACGTGTGTGTACAAAGCCTGTAGGTACCTCATGTCGACTCCGGCCTGTTACTAATAGAAAAACAATTACCTTCTTTTTTACCCGACTACGGCGAAGAAAAAGGAGGGTTATGATTTTGACCGGTATGTATGTATGTATGTATGTATGTTCATCTGTTCCCTCCTATCTTCCAAACCACTTATCACAATTTGACAAATGAGGTATCGTTAGAAGCGTAGTGATTGTCCGCTGGTTATAGGCTATGTGAAGTCACATTAAATTAAAAATGGCGCCCTCGAGAGGACATAAAGTGAGGAACTTAAAAAAAAATATGGTTTAATCGTACCATGTTGGGTATCAAATGAAAGGGTTTAATGAGCACATTTCAAAAATATATATATTATAACCCCAAAATAATTTAAAAAAAAATTAAGTAAGTAATAAAAACTAAAACCCAACTACGACTGAAAAGGTATAAACAAGACACCACAGACAGACAAATTAAAAATCCGGAGTCACACGTAATCTGTTCGATTTATGCCGCCCTAACACGTGTGACTCCGGATTTTTAATTTGTCTGTCTGTGGTGTCTTGTTTATACCTTTTCAGTCGTAGTTGGGTTTTAGTTTTTATTACTTAATTTTTTTGTACTCACCTGTTTATGTAGGTTGAGATCAATCGGCGAGGTTCGAAAATTTAATATTTAGGTACATATTCCGGATATAAATGGTAGGTAGAAGTTAGTTGCCCACGGTCACTGCCTGGTGACACTATTATACTGAGGTCTAAACGGCTTATTTTCGGCTCTGCCCAAATTATTATGTTTAGGCGTACATTTTAGTAGATAAATTAATTGGTACAATGGTTTAGAAGAGGTTTTCCCAGCACAATACTAGACTCGTTCTATATAGAGTTCCCTTCCCAGTTCTCATAACATATTTTTTACGCAAGGTGTACGGCTAACTGCAACTGCATATTATTAGTCAAGTTCATTTAAGAGTCGATAAAAACAAAACATTTTCACACAAGTTTCTGGATGGTTTTTAGTCGTCATGTATTTCATTCGTCGTAACGATTACTTAATGAGAGAACTCATGGTGCCCAAGTAGTAACGGCTCCGACTTACCCAGCTGTAGGGCCTATTACTGGTACTTTAATTTGTGCACCACTGTTCTCAACACATTGAGGGAAAAAACATCGCGAGGAAACCGGCATGGACCACGTGAACCCAACCCGCATTGGGCCAGGGTGGTGGATTACGTCCTTTCTCACAGAGACGAGGTCTGTGCATAATCGTCTTATATCCCAGTGGTGAGATATTATTTATAAGCCGATAATGCCAAAAGATAAATGTTGCTAAAAAAAAATGTGGTTAAGTAATAACAGCCGCACGGGTCGATCCATCAGGTTAAGCTAGGCTTGCCGGTGTTTGTCCGTTGATGGGTGACCATCTGACCATCTTTACATATCGCGACTCCTCCGTGTCTCGGAAAGCGCGTTAGGCCGTTAGTTCCGGCTGTCATTTGTGGATCATTGACAGTCCTTGCGGGTCGTCAGAAGCCCGCAAGTCTGACAACCAGTCTTGCCAAGGGGTATCGTATTACCCAGTTACTGGGTTATGGAGGTCAGATGGGCAGTCGCTCCATGTAAAATATTGGTATTCAGCTGCATCCGGTTAGAGTGGAAGCCGACCCCAACTTGGTTGGGAAAAGGCTAGGCAGATGAGCTAACATATATAGGGGCGGTGATTGATTGATACGAAAACTCGTGATTTTTGTACCGTTTTGATTTACCAAATAAAAATATGTTAGGAAAAATTCATAGATGGGAGCGTATTTTATGCGCAACGTTGTGTAAAGCCTGCTATTTAAAAGCCTGGCATCATAGGGGCGCGATACACATTTTACGCCATCAGGCCGCGAACCATGCAAACTGATGGGCATATCCGTTGACTCGTGTTTCATTATCACTAATATGTTGATGTCCTTACACCACACTTAGCTAGTGCGACGATTTATTGATTATACCTTAAGGTTGGTACAATGCCCGTGGAGGTATCATCAGTCGTAGGTAGGTACTTTTTACGGAACGTGGATTTGTGACATTTATTTTTATAATTTGCTCCGCTTCAGTGAACTTATTTGTGCTAATATCTAGCCAGAGAATATGATAATATTATCTGTGTATTTTAAAAACAGATCTCGTAAACTGGATAGGTACCTATGGTTTTCGCGTTATTATAGAACAACATCACGCCTGTAATCCCCGAAGGGTTGGGCAGAGGTGCACCTATAGTATATAGCGAGTCATGTAATAGGGGCGAGCCTATTGCCATCAACCGTGCACAAATCCAGACTCCGGCTATTGAGAAATTCCCGATAAAAAACCCAGTAACACTTTGCCCGACCAGGGAATCGTACCCAGGACCCCTTGCTCAGCAGTAGCGCTTGCAACCACTCGACCAAGGAGGCAGTCTCGGGCACCATGACTTCGTTAATACAGAACGTTTTCCTCTTCAATTCTCTTCTGTCTAACGCCATTCACTCCTTTTTCTTTCATATTTTAGCTCACACAATCCATTCATGCCATATTTTCAGTGGTATTTCTCTCCTTTCCATGCATCATCATTTATATTCATCGCTTTCTTAGTCACATTTCATTAAAAGTCTTACAAACGTCTTTACAAATTCGTATCAAGTGCTTATCGTTATCCTAGCTTAGAGCTTCCCAAACAAAGTTTTTCGAAGAGCAAATCGGATACGACAAGTAGGTCGTAGGTCCGATCCCTGACAGGCGCTTTACTGTGTAAATAATTTCATCACCACTGCTCTCACAACGGTGAAGGAAAACATCGTGAGGAAATCGGCATGTCGTAACCAAAAATTCGAAGACATGTGACATCTACTAACCCGCACTGGGCCCGCGTGGTGGATTATGCTCCACACCCTCTCACATAGAGTAGGCCTGTGTCCCAGTAGTGGGAACGTTATAGGCTGTTTATGATGATGGTAGGAAAAGCAGATTATCCAGAAGATTTATTAATTGACCGTTTTACGTACATAGGTTGTCTAAAAGTTCAAAGATAAATGAACCTAAAAGAACAAAAGTTATTGTAATTGTGTTCGTACATAATCTACGCATAGAGTTCAATAAACAAGTATAAAAGAGACTGTGACCTCTGAGTTTGTTTTGGTCTTTCTTGTCACAGTAGGTAGTCAGTTATGAAACACCGAACTCATCTAGCTATCAATTTAGTTTTCACGTGTAAACGTGGTTTTTTGAATCACTACCAAACAACAAACAAAAAAAAATCATTAAAGGGACGTCGCTATTCTTTGAAAGTAAGTAATAAAATTGGCAGCATCACGTATTGTTTGTGCTCATTACTACCATCATGTATCCGGAAATAATCGTTCCGATTAGTGAATGGCATGTGGAAATGCGAGTAAAACGATGTGATAGAGGCGGAATCATATTCTGTTTCGTTACGCTACGTAAATCAACATGCTGCTATTAAGACGATGACAACACTTAAAGCGCGGTCTCTGCCGGACTGCATAGAAAAGAAAGAGACGCGTGATGAGGCTATAATAAAAGGAGAATCAATTACTATTTACTCCAAAATTAGTGGAGTACTTAATCGATATAAAAAACGATTTAGTTCTGCGTTCAAATATGATAGGTATGTTATTAGTCAAAGATTTAACGATTGAAATCTTTAGTTATTGTTATTAATTTTACCAATCTACTTTGATAGATAAACAGAAAATTATTTTGTAGTAAGAAGTTAATTCATCTTTAAATTTGCATCCAGTTTTTTTTTTAAACTTATTCTGGAATCTATTGAAATAGTACCAAACAAAAAGTCCGTTGTCATAACCAAACCTAGTGTATTTGGAGGAGAATTCAACGCTATATTGAGAACTCTCTTAATATTTTGAGGTTAGATTCAAGAAGAGTTCCTGCGACGCCTCTCGACATGTAGCACGCACGACTTTGTCCCCTCGTATAATAATAAGTACTTAATTATATGGCTTTAGAAGTTAAGATATTTACCTACCTATGTGCAGCAGTTAATTTCTTTGGCTGAATGATGATGATGACGACTATTTATTTTATTTAAAAAGCTGTCCAGGGAGCCAACACCGGCCACATTAGCAATTCCTCTAAAAGCAGTTCATTTCCTGAATCTCAGCTGTCATTAGCAATTCCTCTAATTTGACATAAAAGCAATTCATAATTTGTAGACCATTTTACGAATCTCCATAGAAAACTGTCAAACAGATGAATTATTTCGTAATATGAATTACTTACACGCAGATCATATTAAAAATTGTCAGTTTGTGACATTTTCCGATGATTCTTAACATTTTCATAATATGATTCTGCTAAAGTGACCGTTTTAAGCCCCCTGCTTTCTTAATTGTATTGAATTAGAACCTTGACGTTTTTACAAGATTGGAGTGGAATTAGACACTTTACGTTCTTCCAATATGTTTACGGTCTATCCACACTTATGGGCGCACCCTACCTCAAATTGCTTAGCATGATCCTCCGTTATGCCGAAAATACTGCAGCATTAATTTTGAAATAAATATAATATGTTAAAGTTGAGGATTGATGCTAGGTCTAATGTTTGGCGAAAACACGATTACATAACATTTTCTCTATAGAAAAAAAATCCAAAGTTACCTCTAAACAGAACTATAAACCGCTGGTACTCAAAAAATACTTCAAATTATATATTTTTTATTCATTTTAAATTACCATTATTTTAAACTTTTCGACGCTTTAGAGCCGCTAGCGCTCGGGCATCATAGGGGTGTGACACTCCGTCTCGTTCTAACTCAGGTCGCGAGTAGTGTGGTGCGAGCGGGATAAAATCTGAGGTAGGGCGCGCCCTTAACAGGGGCGTGCGCGGGACGCTATACACCTCAGATCACCTATGATTTAAAATCGTACTCATTATTATCCCCTTCGTAGCTCAGTATACCCGGTAAAGCGATATTGATTATGCCAATTTGCCGCCCACCACAACAGGTGGCGATATCCTGTATGGGTATGCTCACACCTTACAATGTTATTACGCTTAGGTTTCCAGATAGCGGTAAATTGATATATTTTATGCACTCCTACACACCGTTGTGATTGAATTTACGAGACGTAGTGACTTTTTACCCGACTACGGCGAAGAAAAAAGGATGTGTGTATGTATGTATGTATGTTCATCTGTTCCCTCCTATCTTCCAAACCACTTATCACGTTTTGACAAATGAGGTATCGTTAGAAGCGTCGTGATTGTCCGCTGGTAATGGCTATGTGAAGTCACATTGTGTGTGTCCTTGGAGTTTCTTGCCCGTTCTTCTCCATAGAGATCTACGATTTGGAATGGGCAACTAGCTTCAACTTTTTGACTAACTGACCGATTCTTTGACAATTCAAAAGTGCCTGTAAATGGTTTAATTGAAATAAATGCTTTGAGTTTGAGTTTGACATTAAATTAAAAATGGCGCCCTCTAGAGGACATAAAGAGAGGAACTTAAAAAAAAAAAAATGGTTTAATCGTACCATGTTGGGTATCAAATGAAAGGGCTTAATGGGCACATTTCAAAAATATATATAGTATAACCCCAAAAGAATTTAAAAAAAATCAAGTAATAAAAACTAAAACCCAACTACGACTTAAAAGGCGACGTAATCTGTTCTTTTTATGCCGCCCTAACACGTGTGACTCCGGATTTTTAATTTGTCTGTCTGTGGTGTCTTGTTTATACCTTTTAAGTCGTAGTTGGGTTTTAGTTTTTATTACTTGATTTTTTTATATTCTGCCACAAAGAGCTACGAAAGCAGACATAGCGAATGCCTAAAATTATTATGTACTAGTTGATGCCCGCGGCTTCGTCCGTGTATATGTCGGTTATTATATACTAAAGCCTTCCTCGAGAGCCACTCTATATATTCGTGAAAACAGCATGAAAATCGTTGCAGTCGGTTTTGAGTTTATCGCGAATAGACAGTATAATAATTTGTAGTGATGTACTATCCACCTACTTTTGCGGTTTTCGTAACTTGCAAGGATCTTTCGCGATTTCTGATTACGTTACTTTGTAAATCAATTTATTAATATCAATACATTTACTTAGTAATATATTTCTTTAGAAATGTTTACTTTGTCGATGTAGAGTGTGCTCTTATCAAAAGCCACCATATTGTAACAGCTGTTTGTTTTGTGATCAGCAAATTTGCTGATCCTTATTTCCCATTTCCCTTTTATAAGGTTTCATAGCTTTTGTGTATTAGGTATATGTATAAACTAGCTGATGGCCGCGGCTTCGCCCGCGTAGATGTCGGTTATTAATTATTATATACTAAAACCTTCCTCAAGAACCACACTATTGGTGAAAACAGCATGAAAATCGGTGCAGGAGTTTTTGAGTTTATCGCGAACTGACAGACGCGGCGGAGGACTTTGTTTTATAATATGTAAGGATTATGATTTTAATAATCCGCAGTAAGTATTTAATTATTTATTCTTCAGATAGAAGTAATAGAGACGGGTGAAAATACGGGCCTAAGTTTAAATGTGTAGATAGATAGTTAAGATTAAATTATCCTAGTTATTAATTACTTGGTATGTAACTTATCTGAAGTATTTCTGAAGTAACTTGCGCTTACTGATTATTGCAAAGCATGTGAGGTTGCACTGTAATTAATTAAAGTAGTATATAAACACTAGCTTCCGCCCGCGGCTTCGCTCGCGTGGTATGTCGATGAAAAGTAGCCTATGTCCTTTCTCCTATAGACTATCTGTGTACCAAATTTCATTTAAATCGGTTCAGTAGTTATGACGTGAAAGCGTTAAGACAGACAGAGTTAGTTTCGCATTTATAATATTATTAAGGATTATAGTTTCTTTACGGTTATGAATCAAATAAGATTATACATTTAATTTACCTACATTTAAGTAATGTGATGATAATCATCACATTACTTAAATGTAGGTAAATTATGTGTTTTAAATAATTAGTTTTAATTTGATAATGACTTCATCCACTCGATCCTTTATGCTGTACTTTTTATTTGCCACGCTCTCGTGCAGCTTTTACTTCTATTTGTCATACAGGAACAAAACAAGAAGGGTTGTAAATGCTCACACGAATGTTTCAGTGTTTTATTTTACGAAAGTGGTTTGTACACATTTTACTATAAATATTTTACAGGATTGTTTTAGTACTTACTGTGTTTTTTTTTTACTAGGAAATGGAAATTTATATTTTGATTTTTATTACAAAAACATAGCCATCAGCGTGATTTTCAGTATATATAAGGCGCATAACAGTGTTAAATAAAAATATTCATCTTAAAAACGGCCACTCTAGAGTCGAGATCCGTTTTCTCACTGACTGTAAGATGATAAATTTCCGCAGCAAGCTCTTAATAATTATCAAGCGTGCGAATCGATGTGAATCGTCGCGGAGGGGGCTCGAAGACGTGAGGGGGGCCCGTTTTGCGGTGCGGGGGTGTCGAGGGACGCCGCGGCACCGCGCAAGTCGCCGCTCGTATCGACCGCCCCGGATGTGCATTGCAATGCCGCCGGAGAGATCAGGCGACCCACCTACTAGCGGAACACCACGACACCGTTGATCGAACGTTTGAAGTCAATAGTATGCTGCACCGCGGTGTGCCATCGTTTGTCTTGAAATGTCACCATCTCCGACCACGATTGTTCGAGGCACGCTGTCTCGTGTGTGCCCCTTAGCACTTGAGGTAGTTGGATCTCTATGATTTATTGGATTACATTTTTCATAGAAACGAGAGTCATGTTACTTTATCTTCTTTGTATCTTTTACTACCTACTGGTATTTTTATTTATTTGATTAATAAAAACGCAACAGCAACAGTAGCTATCGGCAAATTATTAGTGTATTATCATTATCATAGCTGTCATAGTAATGTGATAAAACATCGGTTTCATAACAGCACTTGAGTTGTATATGTATCATATCAGTTTTAAGGTCAAGCGTTGTATTTTTCTTCCCATTTCTTAAAGGAAGTGATGACATAGTAGGTCGGTCAGTGTTTACATGTAGAACGTTCACAAAAGTTACCAAGGTTGTTATATTTTTAATTACTTTCATTTCCAAATCGGTCATATTGTTGTCATATTTGTTTTAAGACGACAAGCTCTTTGATCTAATATTTAATTTTGAAAGAGTATTGTAATACTTCTCTACCTCCAAGGGTGTTCAAGATTGAGTGTTGGTCCAGCGCAGGCGTTGATACTCGTTAACACCGCGTTACCGTCGCGGTACAGTATGACACGTGACATTTACACGTATTTGATTTGATAACGCGTCATCTATGTAACGTTTACGCGTCTTCTATGCGACGACTATGAGCCTACTCCGCGACGTCTTCGCGCCTTCAACAAACTTATGTTAACGCTGCGCTTACGGCGAGAGACAATATCTACTTGTCCTTTACAAGATGTCAATGCTTTTTCCAAGTAACATCTTTGCGACTTCTTCGCGTCTACGCTGCACAAAACAAAAGCCCATTGCGTAGATAGTCTCGCTTAATTTGGTTATCCGTCTGCCAGGCTTACCGACAAGAATTTCTTTCTCTGGACTTTATTGTTTGAAATTAATACCTTTTACCTATTAACAAGCACAGTATGCCGTGTATATACCTAGGTCCAAAAGCTTCTAAAAATCGTCCTTTTGTCCCATGCACAGCGATTCATACATACCAAGACCCCTCCGTGGCTCGGAAAGCACGTAAAGCCTTTGGTCCCGGCTGACATTTGTAGATCTTTGACAGTCGTTACGGGTCGTCAGAAGCCCGAAAGTCTGGCAACAAGTCTTACCAAGGGGTATCGTGTTAAACAGTAACTGGATTGTGGAGGTCAGATAGGCAGTTGCTCCATGTAAAACACTGGTATTCAGCTGCATCCGGTTAGACTGGAAGCCAACCCTAACATAGTTGGCAAAATGCTAGGCAGATGACATATTAATTATTTTGATGACAAAGGAAAAAATAAAAGTAAAACAATTTATACTAACTTATCTAAAAGGAATCTATTCTGGGATAAAAAAAAATTTTGGCGGCAGTTAGTTATAGTTGCATATTATTAAAGTAGGGACACATAGAACTCATTTTTTTTTACTAACGCGTCAAAGCCGAGAACAATTTGGGTTTGAAGATATACAGGTTGGAGTTTTGAGATGGGCCAGAAGGGCTCTATAATGCATTCACAGATTTTGAGAAAATCGTAAAGTCAGCAAGAAAATGGGCGGTTTTCACAAAAACTTTTTTTGATGCCAATTGATTCTGTCACTCTTCTGGACTGAGGTTTGAGTAGGTACTAGAAAAGTCAGAAATCGCAAAAAACTTTTCCCATACATTTTGTAACACAAATGCTCTCTGTATATTGTAATCGTAACTGCCTCCCCAGCATAAGATGCTATATCGTAACCTTGACTCGATTAACGCGTAATAGACTTTTTTTAACTGTGAAATGTCAACATCATTTCGCAGGCTTCTCAGTACATAACATGCCGAGCTGATGGAGTTATTCAAGCTTTCAAGTTCTGGTTTCCAATTTAAATAACAATCAACATGTACTCCTAAAAACTTTACTGCGTCCACCATACTGACATGTACTCCATCCAAAGCACAATTTAGGTGGCTTTTATTTTTGGAAGTCGTGCGAAATAACATTAAGTTTGTTTTACTAGCGTTCACTTTGAGTCCGTTGATAGAGAACCAATCGTGAAATACCTCTAAAGCTTTATTTACGCGCAAGTTAAGGGATTGAATATTGTCTGCTGAAATAATAGCATTAGTATCGTCTGCAAATACCACTAACTTTGAATGTTCCCCCAAAATATTTTCCACGTAGTCTATTACATCGTTAATAAATATAATAAAGAGAATAGGACCCAGTATAGATCCCTGAGGAACTCCTACTGTAGTATTTTCTAATTTAGATTTAACGGCTTGCTGATGAAATGCATTGTTAGAGACATACCTGTCATTGTCATTATCAACGCGAGTTAGTTGTTTTATTTCCACGAACATTTTTCTATTTTTTAAGTAGGATGTGAGAAGTTGTAGAGCTTTGCCTCTCACACCATAATGCTCAAGCTTAATTAACAACAAGTCGTGGTTTATTAAATCAAAAGCAGAACTTAGATCCAGAAAGAGACCGGCCACCATTTGCTTAGAATTTAGTTTACTTCTGACCTCCATAAGTAATCTATCAATAGCATCTTGCGTTCCTACGCCCGATTGATACCCAAACTGTTTATGATTCAAGACCCTGTTTCTGTTGAAATGTGTAATAAGTCTAGTTTTTATTAACTTTTCGAAAATCTTTGACAAGGTAGGCAAGAGAGATATAGGTCTATACATTTTAGGATCCTGAGTAGAGCCTTTTTTGTGAACTGGGATCACCTTGGCTATTTTTAGTTGCTCAGGAAAAATACTGTTCCTGAAACAATTGTTATAAAAATTTTTTAGAGGTTCTGCTAAAATATCTATGTTATCTTTAAATATCATTATAGGTAATTCATCAAAACCGCATGATGACTTGCGTTCCATTTTATTGATAAGTTTAAAAATCTCACTAGTTGTTATGGGTTCCCAATTAATTTCCTTATCTACTCTCTTTGTACTTTGCTTTAATATTTTTTCCAGCTTTGCTTTTTGTAGGAATGAGACTCCGAATTACTTTTTTACGATGGATGCACTAGCTGAAAATGTTGTATTATATTGTATTTGTGAGGTGGTGCATACGGGATCATACACGAAATGGCGGGAGGACGTTTTTTTATCCCAAATCGCCGAAAAAATGGGTGATCTCCTTACTCCACTAAAAAAAGTGATGGGTTTTCTTAACTTTGTCTGGACCGCTGCTGCTTGGATAGTTTTTGTCAGGTGGGCACCTATTTCTCGCTTTCTGAAAATGAAGTTAGCACACTTAGGGCTGATTTTATCAAAGTCAGATATCTGTTATCCGTGGAATAAAATTGTCGTCAGACAGTTTTTGTATGGAAAACCTGTCAACAATTCAAAATTTATTCGCAGGATAAGACTTATACTCGGTATAAAAGTTTAGTCAAATTCGCAATAAAAGTACGTAATACAAAGACTACATGATAAGTATTATCAAGTCACTTATGTTTAATCACGGAAGACCCCGCCGGAACTCTGGGAGGAGTATCTATTTCCGATGGTGGCCGGTCAGTGACACCGATCCGGAATTATAGTTGAGCGATTTGGTGGGGTGCAGCCTTTAACTATTAGCACTCATCATCAACCTAGTAAGTCGCGTATTTAAACTTTACGTTACTATTTTTTGTTGCCAGTGTAACATTCTTTGTTTACTAAATACGTCAAACCAGAAACAATGTAGATACCGAGAAACAATGTTGATTAATTTTCAGAACTTTATTTACGATTTCTCTGATATTTTTCCACCCACAACTTAACCTTTAAGTTTAATTAACTTACAGAGGCCAAAAAAGATTAATATAAATGAAACAAATTAAATCAATCTGAATATGGAGCTTAAAGTTATGAGTGAAACCTGCGTAGTTAAGCGTTTATTTGAATTGAAATGTACAAGATATCAAATTATGGAATTATTTGAATGCTCCATGGAATTCGATGGGTTCAATGGCACCATAGCGGGATGTAACCATTCCAGATTGCTGAAGGCACGCTGTCGCAAGGCGCAGGCTCTCGGAATGCGCAGTAGCGTCCGTACCTCATTGTAATAAGAATTTGGCGCGTAAAAAGCGGCCACTCTTCCGAGAAACGGGCCGCCAGAAAGGTCTTCTCAGAAGTGTCGAACGGCTCATGTTGCTGAATTAGTGCGTGAAAGTTGTATTTTATTTATTTTGGAATTATATTTTGTTTACCCCGTTCGATTGGTCTTGGAAGAAAGTTAGGCAGATTGATTTTTGGTCTTGGTGAATTTATTAAGAGCGCTTTTTATTATTTATTAAACCGTAAATAGAAAACAATAATATATGTTTTTTATGATACGTACGTATCATAAAAAACGAAAGAAAAACAGATTTCTTCAAAACTATACGTTCTAATAAGTAACCCACTTTTTGCTTAAACTTTAAGTAATTGGATTTCTTAATAAGTTGTCTCCAAAATATACCATGATAATTCAAGCATGACAGATAGCAATAAAAAAAGTAGAACGTCGCATCACTTTAAGAACCAATATTTAGAATATATTGGACTTGGTACTTGATAATCTATCAAACATTCGTTTAAAGAATGCGTATGATATTACTACCGGTTATGATGAGATTCAGTCAACTAACGATCTTTACATGTATAGAGAGCATCGTGTTCAATAATACCAGCCTATTCAGTGGAAAGGCCTCTTCTCACGCGGAGAAGGCACAAGCATCGTGTTTAGTGATATATTATATAAATATTGCTGGTGGCGATATTGGACATGGCTCATAGTTCGCCATATCGGTTGTTTAGTAGTCGAGAAGCGCCCGGCAGGCGGCGCGGGCGCGTTTCTTTTTTGTCCCCCGCGGATTCCATTGCCCCATGTCCAACCTGTAAGTCCGGCAGACCGGCAGTTTGCCGAGCGTTGACCGCGCGCCAGCTACGACGCGCAAAGCCGTTGGACAACCTACAGTGGGCGCTTTCGATGGCTCCCGTAAACTTATAAAAGTTGAAAATGTATTGAATCGCTCTGCTTGTAATTTCAACGTTTTATGCTGTTTAACTTTTCGTTGAGGCCGTGTTCATGAAGTTTCTGACTTTACTAAATGACGGAAGTCGGTTAATATTGATGTTCTTTCTCTTGTTAAAAACTGGTGGGTGGAAAATTATGAAATTGTGCTTTCTTTATACCTTCACTCACTAGTAATTTAATGATATTTGAAATTTAGCAAGCTCTTGGGAGATTTGTCGTCGAAATTATGAAAAGACCATTAAATTCTAATCTATCTATGTAGGCACTGATTTGGGCCCTCTTTTCATCTTTCAAGACACTATATTGCCAAGTACATTATTTTAAAATTATGATCCCAATAATAATTTGGTATTGTCTTAGCATATTTCACGATCCATTGAATTTGTATTGGGTTGCCCCATTAATACTTAACTATGTAGTGTACGGTGTATTATAAGGCATTCGTTGGTAAATTTTGGTTTTAGGACATTTAGGCCGGTTTCCTCACGCTGTTTTCCTTCACTGATTTGAGAGCAGTGGTGATAAAATAACATACACGAAGTAAAGTGTCTGCCTGGGTTAGTTCGAACCTACGACTTACAACTCGTAAGACACGTCCGTTTTCATTGGACCATCTCTTCATTTCAGTCACACTTTGTTAGGTGTGACACGACTTGAAGAGGTGGCCTTATAATAACGGTAAATCAACAAGGGTTATAGCCGCAAGTTTAAAGCCTTCGCCCCGACGACGCTGGTCCGGCGCGGCGTAGGCGATGTCGAACATATGCATACCGTAGACGCTGCATAAACTCTACGTCTGCTGCGCCTGCTAAGCGCGCATTGCAAAAATGCGCCGAGCAACTACCAAAACCGTTAAGTTCATTGTAAAAGATTTAAAATTATTGTTTGCGTTACTTTCGATATTGCTGCCCAATATTATAAGTATCTATGTAATGTATAAAATATTTAGGAGCAAAATTAACAGAAGGGATCCCACATCGGAATCTTAATAATGATGTTAATGATTATATGGAAACGCGCCCGCCGTACCACAGCGGCTACGCGCCGGAGCGAAGGAGCTACGTATCGTAGTGCAACGACTACGCGTCGTAGCACAACTGCTACGCGCCGTAGCCCAACGTTTACACGACCGTAGCGTCCCTATACGCGCCGAAGTGCGCTTCTACACGACGGTAGCGCAGCGGAGCGTATGCATTTACACAGCGTCTACGCGTTGTAAACTTATTTTGTGGATGCCACCATCATCCATACAAAAGTAGGGGATATCGTCTCTGGTTGCTTGCATTCATTAAATATAGAAACGTGATGAAATAAAAATAAAAGAAGAAAATAAGGCTAAAAATGAGAATATGCGACTCAATCCTAATACTATATCTATAAAAAATATAAATATGAATCTCTATTTCCCTCGGTCACGCTATAACTTGAGAACGGCTGCACCAAATTGGACAAGGTTTGTAGGTAGGGTAGGTATGTATGTAAGTTTGTAGGTAGTTAGGTAGGTATGTAGGTAGGTATGTATGTAGGTAGGTAGGTATGTATGAATGTGGGTAGGTAGGTAGCTAGAATAGGTAGGTTGGGTAGTTAGGTAGGGTAGATGGGAACCCGTGCGAAGCCGGGGCGGGCAGCCAGTAATATTATAAATGTGAAAGTTTGTATGTTTGTTACTCAACCACGCAAAAACGGCTAACGGATTTGGATGAAATTCGGTACACAGATAGTTTATATCCTGGATTAACACATATGATACTTTTTATCCCGGTAGTACGTTCCTGTGGGATAATTATAAAGAGTAATTATTTTTGTTATGAACGTCTGTTTAAGTTTTGTTTTGTTTTTGAGGCTTCTTGAATAGAAAATATTATTATGCTTTATTTACTCATCTTTTTTCGTGATTTTACACTTCCCTAAATAATTACTGATTTATTGTTCTGCAAAAACCAGTAAATAAAAATAGCTACGTTATTTATGGTCTACCTTGATGTTAATTATTTTCTTAGGCTAATAGTGTCACTTTCAAATAAAGTAGTTGTTAGACATGTAAATATTAAAGTAAAAAAAGAAACCCTAATTCTAACTATTATAAATGCGAAAGAGAGTTTGTTTCTTTGTTACACTTTCACGCTTAAACGGCTGAATGGAATTGGATGAAATTTGGCACAGGGGCAGTCAATGACCTGGGTTAGGACATAGCATACTTTTAATCCCGATATTCCTACAGGAACGAGACTTATGCGGGAGAAACCGCGGGGCGCAGCTAGTAGGTCCAATAAAAATTGGTCAACCAGCCCCGGTCTCTCCTACTTATGACGAAATTAGGTCTCTTTCTAAAGTAGCAATATTCGAAAAAGCATTTCAAATACTTAAGTGACAGTTGGTTTTGTGCAAGATGTACAGAAGAACTGATTATCTGTACATATTATAAACTAGCTGCGCCCCGCGGTTTCACCCGCGTAAGTCTCGATCCCGTGGGAATATCGGGATAAAAAGTATCCTATGTTTTAATCCAGGTTATAAACTATATGTTAGCCTAATTTCATCCAAATCCATTCAGCCGTTTTTACGTGAAAGAGTAACAAATATCCATCCATCCATAGTTACAAACTTTCGTGTTTATAATATTAGTAAGGAGTAAGGAAGTAAGGATTAAAGTCGCTTTTCGTGTCTTGACTGTGTGACCGCGTGTGCGTCTAATCTACGCAAAAGATTATGATACGGTTATCATTATTAGAGAATTTATTTATGATACATTAATTTTAAACTTGCTTAAACCTAATAAAAAATCAAGATGTTTTGTCAAGTCATAAAGATACTTGGTGTAAACTGAAGCTAATAAAACAAATATGATTGCAGCATAATTTTTGTTAATGAACCGACTGTACCGAGCAATAATTGACAATGTGTAATTGTTTCCTGATAGGTTACAATGTTCAAATATTAAAATCGTAGCGGCCAATAACGGTTAAAATTGGGAACAAGATACTACTTATGATATGGGTACTTCCTCAACACGATAGGAGGAAGTGCACCTACATTTCCTCATAGAATGAAATTAACTATCTATACCCACAGAATTTAGAAAAAAGTGCCTCTCCTTTCAAACACCCTGAGAAATGTAATCAATAACATGTGAACATATTGTGTACTATATGTACTATAATAACCAAAACAGGTGTGTTTGTTTATAAATAACCTGCATGTAGTTAGTAAAACTGCCAGCAATTGGTTGAAATTGAAAGTATTTTAAGTACGAATTAAGTGATTTTTTTTTTCATGAAACATCTTTTCATGGTGGGTTACATTTTTATTGATTGTTGTAATATTTTGTGCACACAACAACGACGCTTGTCATTTGAACGAGATAAGATATAAAGAAGGGGAGTAAGCAGTGGACAAAGCAGACAGTGGCGGGAATGAGACGGGGAGAGTGGACGCGGCAGTTGCGCGCGAGCCGTTCATTGATGCGCAGGCGCCGTGGGGGCGCGGGGGGCGGGGGAGAGGAATGCGGTCGCGGCGAGCAATGACCGCGCCAGGGTCGCTTCCTTTACGAGAAGCGCGGGCCGTCGTACTACAGCCGATCCCCCCACCTGCCCCATACGGCCCGTACTACATGATGGTCCTCACGGCCTCGACGCGCGCTTTTCGACCCGTAGTCCGTTACAAAAATTAAGTGCGCCGCATTCCGCGACCGTTTTGTTGTCTCTTTTACTCTTAAGTTAGGTCGCATCATCTCTTCTTCTCCTGGATGGTGCCTCCTCGATGCGTTGTTTGGTGTTCAAAGTAAGGCGCTGGGACTTACGTCTCGCCGAGCTTTCTCTACTGCGTTGTTTGACTTGTTTGCGATCCCAAAGGCTCATTTACACGTCTACAGACAAATGCTTCAAACTTGACCGACATTATTGACGTAAATGAATGATTTTCGTTAATTCTATCGAATCGGGCAGACAAAACTTAAAATACTAAGTATTAGTATTATTAGAACATACATAGTAAACCATTTAGTGTATGTACAACCAAGGACTTTAATTGATGAGCCACCTTCAAACTTTTCAATTTTACAGTTTCATACATTCACGAGATTACACGATTATACACGAACTCAAAAACACGCTCGTAAACAAGAAGACAAATAAATTACTTTTAATCGGAAATAGTCTTATCCATAGAGGTTGACTAATAAGTTCTCAATGATAAAAATAAATACAATGTTGCATTAAGTTTATCCAATCTATTTGATACCGACCTCCTTTGAATTATAGCTCATTAACTCGATAATTCTGAAAACTTGAAGCTGAAAACTGAAGACAGTGACAGTTGAAATATGGATGTCAGAGACGTTACTTTCGAACTTGTCGAAATGACTTAATATTTCTCCGTACGCTAACGTTACTATCGCAACAGTAACCTAGCAACGATTTTTTATCGTTGCTAGGTTACTTTTGCTAGACCTGCATTTGGTTGACTTTGGGTAGTCACTCTGCTGTCAAGTTTGTAGTTCTGGCTCTCAGGTTAGCCAACCGGTAAAGATAAGAAATATAATTTTCTTCTTCTAATACGAAGACATATGACATTGCGTGTCAGGAAACGAATAAACCCGATCTGCATTACACGGCTAAAATACGAACAGTGCCAGGTGGCTCGTCATTAAAGTCCGTGACTGTACCTAAGCATTTTGACTTAGGTAATTAAGTCGGCTTACAAACAAAAGCAGGCAGAGCTTGCACTACCATTTAATAATATAGCTATTTCTATGAGTTATGAAGGCAACTCCTTACGAGCACAACATGCAGACTCACAAAGGCAATGCGTCGCTGTGATCCTGGATCGAAGTTATTTTATTACTATAGCTTCCACGAGTAGCGATACTTATATATTATGAGCCTTTCTCACTCTAGACAAAACAAAACAAATTATACCTATAAGAAAGAACAGCTTATACCGTCATAAAATAATAGCCAGTCAGCAAAGTGGTGATGGGGCTGACAGGCTGTCAAGCCGATGATTGGCGATGCAAGAGTAGAAGATATCTAAGTATTCGTAGGGCTCGAAAAGCTGTTGCGAAAGTCGCCAAACAATAAGTAATTACCAACTTCGTCACAAGCATTTGTCTTCATAGAAAATACTGTGTACTGTAAGTACATATCATAATCTCATCACAAAGTAATTATTTCTGGTTATTCTTACAAAAAAATCAATCAAGTACCTACCTATGGATACTGTGGTGACAAGAGACCACTGCCAAAAATTAGATACATAGCAACAAAAATTGTTTTTCAATGTGATACTACCAATATTGTAAGTAGAATTATACTTGAACCTTTAGTTACCGCTAAATTTCAATTTTGTATGATGACTATGATGGTTTTAAAATAAAGCCGTTTTTGCTCTCCAAAGCACCGCTGAAGGCAAAGGCGCGGGCGTCATAAAGCACATAAATATAATGTACACAGAGTTTAGTTTAAGCGTGGGTTCCCACTACTTCCCAGTCAGGCAGAGACGTGTAGGAATCAGTTTAATTAACCGACTTCTTTTAATAGACACTTAGGCTTTGACGAACTTTACTAGTTTAATACCTACCAGCGAGAAATAAGTATAAGTAAATAATTTTGTTTCCGACTGCATCGTAAACTGTTAAAATAATTATTTTTCCTTTAACTTTAAAGTAATTATGGCTACAAAGAAACCCGCCAGCAAGCTTTCGAATTCTTATGGACATTATCATTTCCAATTACGCCAAGTAAGTTCGTATGGCGTCATCCATGCTGCCTTTACTGTGGTTAAAATGTTGCAGTAAGTACAGTGAGATTAATTATTACCATCACTACTCTACTAACAAGATGTAATCCTTTCATTTTCTAATGCGATGATCCATACAACGAATTATGTTACCAATGATTACAGCCTATTTATATCTATCTATCAGATATAGGCAGAAAGGCTCTCTTCACCGCAATATACATAATACAGGTTGACAATTTGAGATGCGGCAATCGTTTCCCCTGCTGAATGTACATTTTTTTCTGTGTCTGTGAACGTAGATAAAAACAACAGTTAAGGGCTCCTAAGAACGTTTTCTTGTAGCTAAAACCGTTAGAGAGTTTGCGCACAGCATCCGATCCAAACCCGAGAACGCTCTTTCAAGGTACTTATACTGTACCGGTAAACTCCCCTCCTAAACAAATAACCACACCGCAAACCTGATAAATCATTCTTACTATCGAATAGAATACCACAACAAACACAAAGACAATAAAAAAAAAATAACAACAACACAAACAATACAATCTTCCCCACACAGACTTAACCAAGGCTGGAATTTACGAAAGTGCAACAAGAAGGACAATCATTTGAGGTTTATTGTTAGGTAACTGATAATATACGCTGTAGCATAGCATGTTCCAACTGCAGGGCAAATAAAAGCCTCTTCATACTGGCATTTATCATCGAATTCACCTCTATTCAACACGCTTGCTCACTGCCTGTTTGCAATTTCCGACTAAAGTTCAGGTTTCAGACGTGTTTCCGTTAAGCCATCACGCCTCGCCGTCCACGATATATACTTATTTTATTGGGCTTTGATTATGTTTTTCTGTGTGATATACAATACATTTTAACTGTCAACTATCACAGCTTCACGGAAATCAAAGTTTCTTTTCATCACCACCTTCCTTTTGAACAAAACTTCTTTCTGTGACTTTATTTAAAAGACCTTCGACCTGAATGTACAGTTTCGCAGTTCTTATGTCTAATTGAAGTGATTTGATTGGCTGTTATTATTTCCGCGAAGCAATCACAACAACTAACGTGAGAATCCGTGAGATTAACTATTCCGAGACTCGATCGGGTTTTCAGAAACCGGGTGTTACGTGTTAGGCTATAGTAAATAGTCTGTCAGTTTCTATGATTTTGATTGCATTCCATTTTCAGTTTCACTTCATTAAACATTTCCTTTGACCACTGTCTTGGAAATATTTCAGCATCAATTCTGAATTTTACCACATTTTATCTTTCATCCCGAACAGTTAGTCAATACCTTTAACGACTACATCTTCTCTGTGTTTACCAAATACAAATATAACTTTAAAAGTTGATTTCTTTGAAGGAATAAATTGCCTGAGAATATAGTGTTTTAAAAAAGTCTTTAAAAACATATTAATGAAAATTGTGAAACTTACACAGTATTTCGATAATAATTCTACAGATGGTATTCAAACTCTCTTTGTCAGGTTCTTTACAAAATTCTTATTTGAAAGTAGAATAAACTCAAACATTTATTGATTTATTATTATCATTGTCACAATCTATAACGTGTACGTACAACTGTGTGTTCCTTATGTAAAAGTACACACACACACACAGGTATATGTAATAGGATGGGATAAGAGTATCAAATGGCTAGCCTGGGTATTGCATGTGAACGTGAAGTTAAAGTATCGCCTGATCTCCGCGGAAATTGAACGGCATCGATGTTTCAGCGGTGTATGGCTCTACGACCACGAGTTATGGCTGTCGTAGTAGTACATGAGTTGCACACAGAAATGGCACACTGGAGACACTGCCATCATCCTGTAAATAATGGCAGGCTGTTAGTAGGTACTTCGCCTAGAAGCTAAGGAACCCGTTTTTATTCCTACAGGTGTGCGGCTGGTATTATACCCGTTTGTTCACCCAGTAGTACCTTGTAATAAAATACATTTATATTTTCTATTGACATGCCAAAGAAACTAATTATTCCCAAATATGCTAATCATATTTTGGGAACAAACTTGACTTTATAGCGCTGTATTTCTTGTGTAAGAAAATGAACGAAATAATTAAAGTTAAATGATGGCATTCATTAGTACTAGCTACCTACCTTCAATTAGACAATTATGCGTAGAGCGACCACCTGGTGAAAATTACTTGTGCTTATTCCGCGACGTAATATCGGAGTAACGTAGTGAATTACCAGCAAAGGTTAAAAACTAAAACCCTACTATGACAACTGAAAACGATATCGTAACAAAATAGTCATCGGTTTTCGTATACCTAACCGGAGGCAGATTCACACGTTGTGTCATGTAATTGAGGCATAAATCGATCAAATTCTGCGTCTATAACCCGCGGAATAACATGACACTTCCAATGATACCTGGGTTGTCAAAAGTGGACGAGTAGTTTATGAGAGAAGAAATGAACATAATATTAACATACATAGCCTGTTAAAATCATTACCCTTCTTTGGCTTTCTGCTCGTAGTCGGGTAAAAAGTTATCACAATCAGGCATACCGAACTTTCCGTATTTTCCATAGATGTGTCGCTAGAAGACTATGAACTTCAAATAAAATGTATTTGACAGACGTTTGATGTAATCTTCTTTCTTCATCTTACTGTGATGAATGCTGAGAGATTCTTGAAATACTATATAAAGTTAATGTTTCTCTCTTTGGTCCAAAAAAATCTGTTTACACACATTAATGGGAAGTTATGCAGTAGGTCTAGCTAGATACACCCACATTTTTTTGCTTTGCCAATTGAATTTAATTTTGTTGCTTACTTTATTAACTTTCCAAACGTTCTTATTTTTAAGAACTAGTTAAGTTCAAAAGAAGTTGATGTAGATTCCTCATAAAAGAATCACCTATGCAGTATTAGTTGTCGTCGTCCTTTTGTCAATTACCTGGAAACAGTTATAGTCAAATTTTGGTGCCATAATTAAGTTGCTACAACCTAAGCCTCAAGACTGACAATGGGCATGCTAGGAGTTCAGTGCCATCCATGGATCGGAACGCGACGCGCCTAACCGGACACGGCCGGGCGGCGTCCTGCATACTCGAACCACTATGTAGATAGAACCACATTAGCATTGGTATAGGTATGGCTATGTAGGTTGTTTGTGTCCCAGCGCCGGTGCAACGCGCGCACGGCCCTGACGCGCCCGCGACCGATGCGCGCCGATGTAAACACCCTGCAAGGTCAACTGCCTTGCGATCGTTGTGCTTTTTATTAACTTTTTGTCAAACTTACTGCACACATGTTCAAGATAACGCTTGCAGCCTTGCATGTGAGCCGTTGAGATTGTACAGCAGTTTTTTGCCCACAAAACGGAACTCTCATATAATTCTGGGATCTTCACGGTTTTTGCTGTATAAAGGGGGTTCACACGGCAACATCCCGCTGGTTAGACGGTTTAAATAAAATATTGTAAAAGAAACTTGCAGTGGCTATAATGCAGCATGAACGTAGCCCAAAATCGCCATTTCCACATGAAACAAAGTTCCTGTGAGAAACGTCTGATGGACTGTCTGTTACTTAACCAGTAGGTAAGTGTAAGGGCGCGTTCACATGTCTCAAGAATTTCATCAAGCACTTATCGCGTTCGAACAGCTTTTGAATCGCGTACGCGTCTTTCAATCATCTTTATGCCTCTCGTCATAACGTACATAATTGTTCTTAGAGATCAAACACACGCGATGCGTGTTGAGCGTGTGCGGCGTAGCATAAACATAATCAGCCTATAATGTTCCTACTGCTGTTGGGACACAGGTCTCCCTCGGTGAGAGGGAGTGAGCTGTTATCCACCACGCGGGCCCAGTGTGGGTTAGTCGCTGAATACTGATCCAGCGGCCACCACTGCGTGGTTGGTGCGCGGAGTGCTTGATCATTAAGAATATGTACATTATGACAACAGGCACACAGTATGTTTTCCAAAGTCTCTAAGGAAAGAGCGGTGCGTGACCGATGCGACCGCGGCTTCGCACTCTTGTTGACGTGCCATAAGTATAATAGTGCTGTGCAGCGTACTATCAGGCAGAATGTTAAAATTCATGGTCTTCCTTTCGATCGGTATGATACAGCTACAGGGTGATTATTTTTCTCATGTAACGAGTTCGATTCCCGGTTCAACCATTTAATTATTTCAATATCTATGAATGCAGTTCAAATTGTTTTTTAAATTCAAATAATGTCTTCTTTCAGTAAAATGTTCCATCTACAATATTCAAAGTACTTTCCCTCCATATGGCATATCCGTCGGACGCCCTGTATATGTAAGAACGATCTAGGAAAACGTGCACGTTAATAGCGTCCTTAATAAACAATTCAAAAATTAAAATAATTCAAGTAGGTAAGCCGTGGTTGGTAAGAGATGACCAGCCCCTATTGATGGCGCCCATTCACGAACATCTCGTGTGAATCATCACCATTCCGCTCAACCATTTTGAAGGGAACAAAATGATGAGGGTCTTTGAAATGTCTCGCTGATGGTGGCGTGCCATCAGCGAGACATTTCAAAGACCCGCCAGGGCACATTTAAGTTAATGCAAGACGTACCCAGAAAAAGGTAGCTTAGTTTTATAGTACAGCCAAATGTTTTATATCTTCGTCAGTTTTCAACATTTCCTTTATCAAGTCAGGGACCTTTTGAACTACGTCACTGAGCAGATTCTTTCATAGAAAACTATATTTAATTACTTCATTAAAAAAAGGACCAAAATACCTTGCATCTGTGACCAATGTCGCGTTGACGTGAACCTAAAACGTTAAAAAATAACTATCTAACTATATGTCTGTCAGTGATCATTATCATAAGCACTGGGACTGGGACATGTAGCAACGATATCTTGCGAATTCGGGCCAACTAACAGCCTAGAAATTTTGTAAAGTTTGGTCTATTTCAGATTTTTTGTTCTATTTCATTATTTGATACATTTTGTTTTTTTTTTTTAATCGGGTACATCTGACATCTACCAACCTGCACTAGGCCCGCGTGGTGGATTACGGCCCGCTCCCTCTCACAGAGAGGCCTGTGTCTCAGCAGTGGGAACATTATAGGCTGATTATGATGATATGATGTGTTTTTTTGTGGGATACAATTATTTAGACAGACGTACTTACTTCTCTAGTTTTCTTTTCTAACTTTATGCCGTTTTAGTGGGTATCCATTTTTGTATTTAGACGAATTTTTGCTCGCTTTGTATAAATCCCCCTGTCTTGGGAGTTGTAAGGACAACAAGGATCTTTACAGGGCACGGCACTTCAGAAAGAACGTGGGCCGCCGACGACTGGCGCTACCTGCGCCGGCGCAGGCGACCCTGGGTCTTGTACTTGTATCACACCGACATAAATCAGGAACGCAGCGCAAGCGCAGCGTCAATTCGGTACCAATATTGCCAATCGCTTCGTAAATACACCCCGCAAAGCTCACAATCCATTCAATCAATCAATCTTCGGCATATTGAGCGATATTCATCTCACAAGCTGAATTTTAGACGGAGAAATGCCCAAGTTCAGGAAGTAAGTATTTGCCACAACTGTGCATTCACAATAGCTTAATGAACTTTTGCACTTTGTGAACTTAATTGCGTTTTCATAGTCAGATTTAATAAAATATTACTTTTTCCGTTCAGCTTAATGAAAAAAGCTAATGCATACAAAGTATGGCTCTGTAACTGTTTCATATAGTGTACATACTTTCATTGATGAACGCTTCCGAAATTAAGCGACACCAAAACTTCTTCTTTATTGATTGTTTAAAGATACGCAGAATTGAGTTGGCGCGGTGCCATAATCCGCAAATAGTGGAGTTGAAAACTAGCGCATGTGGAAACAATGTTTCAAAGCTTTCAGGTGCGAGATAAAGTATACCTTCATGAAATACATTTGACCCATCGATTGTAGGACGTTGTAAGATTTCTTTATGAAACCGTATGTACTTGTTATTATGTTTGTTGGTTAACTAAGAAGCCCAATGTTTCGGGCATGTAAGTAGCTATAGACTGATGTGACAGCAGTATAATACGGCCGATATAACTTGGTAGATCCGACCTTCGCGCAGAGGGCTGCTTTGTAACATTTTTTAGGAGCCAAATGGTGACATGAGGCGAGTGAAAGTGAGAGATCATACGCGAAAGTTCTTAGTGCCTATCTTCAGACCTACCAAGTTATATCGGCCGTATTGTAAAGTCGTACCTGTATCTTTAAAGGTTTTGTTTAACAGTAGCTATTCTGCATTATTCACGAACATTCAATAGTCATCATCCAAGCTGTAGGTGCCTAAGCTATACTGGTTAAGGTCAAATAATTTATTCCTAAATATCAGTCTAATTTGATGCGGAAAAATGTCAGAAGTTTCAGCTGCGGCACGAGTGCCTTTCAACCTCCGTAATACAACCCTTTAATCACTGGAGAACTGATATGTGTTTAAATCAATAGTCACATATTCGGACCTTGCTTATAACTATTCAATTTGAAAATTATTTACATCTCATTCGTCATCCTTCTGCACGTTACCCAATTTACTTGATGCGGTGCTGCATGCTTTCTTCTTTCATAGATCTCTATCTGCCTCAGGCATATCAGTATTTACATATACAATATGGGCTAATAATGCAGACCTGCTTATCTCTAGGGCTCATGTCTAACCACTGGCGCGCCCAGTGGTTAGACATGAGCCCTAACATATTTCAAGAGTTTCATTAGCTATATAACGACCGCAACTAATTCAATATTTATAATTATGAAGAAAATAATTTTTGAGAAAATAATAATTTAGGTATATTAGAAGCAACTGGAACTTTGTTCCCTTCTGTATAAAAGGACGCAAAAGTACATTACTGCAGCGGCCTGTAAAAGATATGTCCATCCATCAATGCCTGATTGCGGCCAAATTTTGTGTAGTAGTTTTCTCAAATAATGCGTAGAAATTCAAACTAAGTAAATTAGTTATAAATTCCGGAATCAATGTTGAACAACTTAATTTTTTACGCGCCAATATCATTTGTTTTTTTTTTACTTT